>CM030881.1:16622431-17871181 GCA_018132145.1 Boehmeria nivea var. tenacissima | reverse complement strand
ATAGTGTATGCAACTATGCATAGGTATTTCATTGTATTTCATTTTCATTTGTTATATCATATTCCATATTTGATACCGTATATAGACTTTATGTTTACATTTTACCATATTTAATACCGTATATAGACTTTATGTTTACATTTTATGCAAGTATACTGGAGAAGTTGGAAGGTTTTTAGCGTGACTGTTTGAAATTTATAGATTTTTTTATTTTAAAATGTTAGCAAAGTCTTTTTTTATCTTTTTGTGCTATTTTTTGTTTTTTTTTTTTACAGTTTGACTTTTTGTCTTAACAATTAATAGGGTAAATAGATATGAAAATGTTGTAATCTTTGAATAAATATGTAATATTGGGTCGTAACTATATATATATATATATATATATATATATGTTAATAGCCCTTTTACATATTTATTTGTCCATATGCCACATTGTATCGGCTGGAATAAATGTCCTGGACATGGATTTTTAAGATTTGGGCCTAGTTGAATTTTGCACAAGCCCAAAAACCCATCAATCGTAAGTCCGTTTCTACTTCTTCTCCTCCCACGACACATTCCCCCCTTTCTCATTTTCTTCTTTACGCAACCTCTCCCGCAAAAGTCGGAACACCTTTGTTATTTGGCTTCTTGCTTTCAAAACACACGCAATCCAAATTAATTATTTACCTAATTGACTTTAAATTATTATACTTTTATCATGTGCTCCAATATTATTATACTATCTGCATCTTGAACTTTTTACTGTTCAAAATGCTATTCTCTCTTCAATTATTATTAGTGACAACTTTATAATCACATAATACAATTCTATATTGTTGGACTCGTAAATTTACATGAGCTATATTTCATGTCAAATTTAACACACAAAAACACATGCTAAAATATAAGATAAATATAACATGGCAATAAACGTTGAAATTTGACTCAAAAATTTTAACATATACATTACAGATATTTCAATTGTGTTCAGTTCAACTACGTTAATCTTCACTTAATTCAAAAAAAAAAAAAAAAGACTAAAAACAAAGACGGGATTGAACTAAGAAAGGAAGACTAAGAGTCGCAACCTGTTTGCAGGCATGAAGAAATATACATATATATTCGGATCCCAAATGGGTCTCCAGTACTTAATTAGCTGCTACTTTATCTCACCTATTACAAAGAAAGTGCCAAAATTGTTCAAATAGGATCGCAAAGGAAAAAAAAAAGGGTAAGATTTTAGAAATCCTGCCTCCTCTAGATAAAAACAAAAATACTTGGCTATTAAGATATATAACATGTCACTTCGGTGATTGATCTCCGGATCAACTTTACAGCGATGAAATCAATACACAAAGTAACTTAATGCATCTATATATTTATCCATCAAAATGTTAAGACCAAAAAAAAAAAAAACAACGATGAACATAATAAATTAACTAACTTAGTCAAAAACATGTAGATATGGTTGTGCTTCTCCTCCCCTCCTGGGTCTTCCTCTTCCTTTACTATATGAATCCCAACTTCGATCATTCAACCACTCTCCCACCCCATCTCATCATCTCAACTAACAATATATTGTCCTTTATGCTGTCTTATTATTATACGGTATAGTTTTACACTTCACAAGAAACAAAACCAAACCAAAAAAAAAAAAAAAGAATAATCACCTTTGTACTTCCCAACAGGGCATAAATCAGGATACCAAATCTTAGGCTGTGAAAATAACCAGCACGATCCTCGTATTCTTCCTGGGCATGCCAATGCCGAACCATGACCATTGTCGCAAATGAACAACTCAGTTGAGAGCATTGACATTGAAATTTAACATGGTAGTTGCTCTTTGTCAGCCCAACCCAAGCTTGTTACTCCCTTCTTAATCCATTACTTAGTATCCTATTATTAAGATTATATGGTGCCATAATCCAAACTCTCCCACTTGAAGGGAGCAACAGAGCCAATGTCGGGAAGTCCTCGCAAGAATAAGCAAACACAAACACAAACGGCAGCAATTGCAAGCATTGAGTGAATATATGGGCGCTGCAGCAAACCTTGAGCCCCGTGCACCCTCCTGTAGTATTTCGTTGCTGCTACTGAACATTTGGCACAAGATCTCCGGCTTTGTCTAAATTCATTTCCAATGGTTACAGTAATTTGACCATTTATTTTGTCAGCAAGTTTACGTGCTACAAGCTTGTTGTAAGATTGATTATTTGTCATCAAAGCATACGCATGTGGAGACTGCCCGTTTGCATCCCCAAGGGAATTCCAAGAGTTTAATCCAATCTGAAAGAGCGGTAAAGAAACAAAGTTAGATGACAATAAAACACAACAGTTGGCATATTTAAATTGCTGAAAATAAAAAAATAAAAAATAAAAAATCTACCTCCTGTGGGTCGTTTGTCAAAGCGTCAATCACATCATCTGAAGACGATATAGAAGCAGCTAAATGGAGTGGTGTAATGCCGCCAGGTCCAACATGATTCGGCTGAAAAATATATTTCTTATAGACATCACTAGATCCAATCACCGAATAATTGATGAGCAAGTCAATCATCTTCTTACACCTCCTTTTTACTGCCCGGTGCAACAGCTGACTCTCAGAAAGCATCTCAACTGCCTCCCTTGATAGTTCATTTCCATCCATATTTCTCTCTACCAGGATATCTAGAAGTGTTTTGATCAGAGAACAACAATTTCTTTCGACGGAGAATGTGAGCAAGAATTTGAAACGCCCAAGTGAATAATCAGGACCATCAAGAAAGGACGACATTCTTTTACGTTGGAACAGCCATCCAAGTTCATTCAAGAAGTGAAGTACTTCTTCCTTTGACCTTGGCCTCACATCCTCATAATTTTGCTCTTCTGCAACGACATCAATTGCTTTCTCCACCCCATCAAACACGGACTCAAAGACTCTCAACTCTTTACAAATGGAAGCATCGGCTATTATCACCGGAAAGCTGTTGCCCTTCAAACCATTTTCCACCTGTTTATAATATTCTTGTCAGAATCAGGTGTCACGAGAATTGGGAAGTATAATTAATATCTTGCAATGACCAAATTATTAGAGAGTACCTCGATGAAAAAACGACCAAGAACACCGGGAGATGCATCATGAATTTTGAAACCATACAAGTCTACCTCTTCATACATGCTGCCACGATTGGTCGATTTTCCAATCTCCTTTGTTGTGTAACCACCCATATAGGTGCAATGAATTCTGCAAGATCATGAAACTAATAAGCCCTTAAAAATAATAAGAAGACACTAACAAATTTAGATCCCCACCAATACTACTCTACTTACTTGGTACCAAGATTACTGAGATTTCTTCCTCTCAATACGAGGGAGGTTTGTTGGCCGCCCACAACTGCCAAAGGAGACACTGAGATCAACTCCGGGGAACTCCATGTTCTCCATGTCTTGCATATTCGAAAGTTCCCTGCACAACGCATCACTAATGACCCATCCATACATATGCAACTCATTCCCTAAATACTAGCCACTAGGCAATAACCCCAATTGAGGGAAGGACGCCAAGCACTATAAGGACACTAGAAAGCCATCACTTGACTCCAAGCTTACCATCTTTATGAGATGCTAATTGCCTGCCTGTATGAACCAAAAACCTTCCACTTCTCCAGAAATCAGAAGCTGAACTCTGTACCAAAGAACTGAGACATCGGAGCAAGTTTTCTTGAAGCTGCAAAAGTCAGGCATCCAAACAAAATCGTCAGAGAAAGAAGTAGGAAATCACAAGCAGGGTATTACAACATGCACTCACTTTCTCCCATGCAACAGAAGGCATTGAGACATAAATTGATAGAATGACACAACCAGGCCGTATGTAGCTCTCCATCTCCGATGGACTGTTGGAAAGCCAATTAAAGATCTGTAAAGGAAAAAATAAAGTTTTGCAAGGATTCCCTGATTAACTTATTAAGAGTTCCAGCATATATAACTTTAGTTGGGAAATATTAAATAGCAGCAACGAGCCAACATTTACAATAAACTCCAGACCTGTGTCCTCAAGGTTCCAGGAAAGTGGCTAGGATCCTTATCGAATAGTTTAAAGATTATTCTTCTGGTGCGATCCTGTAAGCAAGGATGGCCTTGTTAACTCCACCAAAATATGTTTGGCATTTTAACTCAAACTAATTAAGCAAATAAACAGATAGATCCACAAATAAATAAATAAAAATAAGGAGACAGCGCGGGCGTGCAATTGAAGTAGGAACTTATAAAATAATGTCTACTTGCGTGTGTACAAACAAAAAAACTACATATGATGGACACTTCACCTGCACATCGGAGTTGAGGCTAGAAGGCGAATGATCTGACCCCGACGAAGTGTAACCAGCATGATAGGGAACACTTTGAATGGAACTAGCATCAGCTCCTTTATTTGACCCTCTAAAAAGTTCAAAGGGCGTGTTACAACCCTGGATCCTGCTAGACTCAACATTAGGATTAACCTCTCTGCTAGCCGATATCTTCTCGGACTTGACAGTTTCAGCCATAGTCTGCATTGGAAACAGCTTTTGCACAACCGGGGGAGAAGCTGAAGGAGATCGCTCTTCGATGGGATTACTACTGTCAGATGAGAAATACATTCTACTAGATGCCAGCTTTGGTGGGCTGTCATTCTCGGGGGACGAGCTAAAGAGCTGCAATGGTAAGTTAACACGGGTCTCTTGAACCTGGCAATCTGAATCTTCCATGGGAGACTCGTGACTGGTGCTACTTCTATCTCCTCCTACTGAAGCAAAGTCTTGCGGAGATCTCTTGTGCAAAAGGGAACCACTTGCTTGGTCATGGCTGGTCAACTTGGCCTTTCCACTGTCACTGCTGTGGCTGCTCCTTTGAGATAAAGTTGCAACAGCATCGGAAGCAGGCGGCGCTGCAGTAGCTGAAAGGGCGGCCAGCAAGTCCATTGTCGACTGAGATGCCTTTCCGTTCAATTTGTACTGAGTAGCCGCAGATGTAGTCTGTTCTGAGATTTTCCCATCGGAACTCACCAGATTCTGCAACTTGGCAGCAAGGTCCGTTGGCAATGGCAATGAATTTATCTTACTAAGAATCTGAAGGAGCTGCTCCTTGTCTGGTAATGAAGAGCTGCTCAAATTTTTGTCCTCGTTTTTCCCTAAAATAAGTCCGCGGCACAAAATTTTTAGCTCAGCAAATACCAATAGTAATTAGCAGACTATGTATGGTATAATTGGAGGGCAGCGGTATAAACCTTGGACGCGAGCGACCGCGGCCAGCAAGTTGAAGATGTCGAAGTGGCCATTTGACCTATTATCTCTGTCTCCAGGGAGAATTATTCGGGAGGCGACGTCGTCGGGTTGCGATTTCCTGCGACGACGATTGTGGCCGGCAAGTCTGCGTCTACAACTTCGCTTGCCCTCGTCAAACTCGGAAAGGGGATGAAACCTGCAAAGCAACAGCGCAATGAGCAATGAAAGGGAGAGCAGAAGAAGCAGAAAGAATGGGAAGGGAAAGCACCTGCTGCACTGCTGGCAGAAGCGCTGCATCTGATTGGAGACGAGAGCTTTGGTGGATTTGCTGTGGAGCTCGCAGACCTTGTGGCGGCGGTGATAGTCTTTGGCGTTGGAGAGATCTTCCTTGCAGTTGTCCACCTGGCACATCGGGTAAGAGGCGCTGCTGCCGGGGGACCCAGAGCGGACGCGTTTGGTGGGCCTATCGGGGGCGGGGGCGGCGAGATTGAGGCGGAGGGTGTCGTCGTTGTCGTGGGCGGCGCGGGGAGGGGGAGGGGGATGGTGGTGGTGGTGGTGGTCCCTCTTTTTGGCGAGGAAGCCGAGGGAGTCCCAGTCCCAGGCCTTGGGGTTCCAGTTGTCGACCACGGGCATAGGCTTAGGAGGATGATAGTATTCAGGCAGATCGCGCTTCTTGGCAATCATAGACATGGATAGCCCCTGGTGCTGGTGTTGGTGCTGGTGTCGGTGTCGGTGGATGAATAGCGGAGCCGCCACCTGAGCACCCGCCTCTTCCATATATTCCTTCTTCTTCTTTTTATTTTATACAACAACAGCAGCAGCAGCAGCTATTTCCCCTATATATATATATATATATATATATGTATATGTACACAAAATCAAGCAGGTGTGGTCGAAATGAATGAATCCCGGGCATGACCTAAAATCCGGACTCCGCTGTCGCTGCTCCACATCTGAGTCATCCCCTCAGATCAGATCTGACCTGAATTTGACAAAACCTCCGACCCCCAGAATACCCTAAATCTGTATCTGTTGGGGAAATAGTTAAGAGTTTTGACCACCCACCCACCCCCCACCCAAGGACCGAAAGATGCAATAAATAAATAAATAAAAAGAGAGATAAATAAAGACCTACTGTTATCTTATTAATCTGTTTTGTTGTATTGTTTGTAGGACTCCGATCTGACAGTAGCAGCAGCAGTAGCAGTAGATGATGATATGATATCCGACCCGAAAAGTATAGCTGCAGCGATGCGATGGGATGCGATGCAGATAAGAAAAGAAAAATAGATGAAGTTGGAACTCTCTTTCTCTTCTCCGTCTCCTTTCCTTACTGCCCCTTTTTTCTATTTTTTTATTTTTTAATTTTCTAGGTAGCTTCTCTTTCTTTCTTTCTTTCTTTTTATTCTCTCTCTCTCTCTCTCCTTGGCTTGCACAGCACAGTCGTCCTCGTCCTTACCATCTAACAAACTTTGGCCAAAAACCGTAAATTCAACCAACTCTGGGGGTTTTAAACTCACCAACAATCCAACCCCCTTTCCTCTCCTCTCCTCTCCTCTCCACTCCTCTCCTTTTTTCTTCTCTCTTTATTAATAAATAATAATAATAATAATTAAAGCCTTTTCTCCTAATTATATATGTATACATATTACATATAAAGTAAGGGTTTGGAGCTAAATAGTTTTTTTTAGGATTTAATTAAAAAAAATATCTATAACTTTTGCTTTTTGGTTGAATGTTCGGTTTTAATAAATGGACAAAATATAACTAAAAATAATACTTCATTCATTTATTATAGTATTTTGTTAATTTTAAAAAAATTATTTTTATATTTAGATTATTTACTATGATTAGTAGGCAAGATACGGGATGAAAATGGTCCATATTTTGTTCATTTATTATAGTATTATATCTACGTATCAAAAACGAGTCATTCACCTATATAAAAATTGTTGCGATTATTTTTTGAATATGATCTCGAAAATGGATTACTTACTAAAATTTTCCTATAAACTAAGGATCTTCATTCAGTACAGTCCATTATAACAGCAAAAATAATATAATTAAAAATAATTATAATAACTTTTAAACATATTTAATATATTTTATTATAATGATTTATTTTTTTATCAATTTATAACTTTATTTTATAAATACAGCTTGTTTGTGAATTAAATAAAAAGTTTAAATTAAATAAGTTTTTAAGTACTCATGAATGAATGAAGGATGAATGGATAATAGAAACGAGGACAATGAAATATTGAATAACATTCTCTTTTAGTAGCAAAGGTTTTGTTGAGCAAAGTTTTCAGCTAAATGCGTTGTGAAATGACCGCAATTGTTCATTCTGACTTGCGTTGCGGTCTTTACCGCAGCTCACACGGGTTATTAGTTTTTTTTTATTATTTTGAACAGAATAATAATAATAATTAAAGATCATACAAATTCAAATCATATATTAACTCTGGCAATATGATTTAATTTAAGTTTGATTATTTTTTATTAGTGTTATTATTGTAACAATATGGTTTAAATTTTTAAAAAAAAATAATATGATTTAAATTTATAAAAAAAATTATTTTGGTTGTGACCCAATACTCTTGAAAAATAATAATGAGCTCAATTCTGTCCAATTTTACTTTTTGTTGCTCTTATGAGACCCGCTTCTATTACAGAGTATAAATATTTAAGATTGAGTCAAATAACATTATTAAAAAAATTACTATTTTATTTTCAAAACAAATAAACACTATGTATGAAAAGAAAAATAAAAATAAAAAACACATAGGCTATGTTTGATAACATTTTTGCTTTTTGTTTTTAAAAATAAAAAATTAGAAGTGTTTTTACTATTTTGTTTTCAAAATTTTTAAAAATGCAAAATGATAGTTTGTAACTGATAAAGAGGGAGTAAAAAGATTTAAAAAAAATATATAAAGATAAAGTATGATAAGAGTGTAGAATTGAGAAAACACACAAAAAAATTATTAAGATTTGATGTTTTGTTTTAAAAAATTTTGAAAACAATAATTTTTTGTTTCTTCTATTTTTGAAAATATGTTTCCAATTTAAAAAATAATAAAAAACGAAAACGGATTTACCAAACGCGTTTTTAAAAATAAAATTTCACTTTTTTACTTAAAAAAACAAAAAACATAAAATGAAAGTGTTATCAAACACACCCATAAAGTTTAAAGTTTTTTTTTTTTGAAACTTCTCTAATAGATTTTTTTTATAATAAAAATTAATTTCAGATCATCAGATTTGACTTTTTAAGGCATCAGATTCATTAAAGAGATAAATCAAACTATTTAAAATAATTTTTTCTCACCAAAAAATGTTACACTAGAGAATTTTTTTTATTATGTTATGTAGAGCCTTTTTTCTTTTATTTCATCTTAAAAAGAGCATTCTTCAACCATTACATTACGGTTGACCAAGCTCTTCACTTTGGATTACCATTCTATTATGCAATTGCCAATTCAAACTTATGGTGCTCCCAAGTCCCAACCCAACTTACAATTTCACACCCGTAGAAAATGACGTTTCAACACAAAGAAATATGTGCGTAAATATTTGGTTTGGGATAAATATAAGGGGAAATTTTTTAGTGGATTTTTTTTTACTGTGAGAAATAATTTTGGACCATCAAATTTATTTTTTTAATATGTAGAACCTACTAAAAAAGTGAATCTGACGATCTAAAATTGTTTTTCAAAAAAAAAAAATCATCGCAGAAGTACCCTAAGAGCATCTCTCAGGTGCAATGTTAAATTTGTGTACTAATGTTTTGACGTAAAATGGTATTGCTTTAAGGTTTTCCCTCTCTGAGAAAATGTGACAGTAAAATGCAATAGAGACCAAAGAAGATAGATGTGGATGCTACTCCAGTCTGAGGTCCCAAATTTTTTTTATTCTTAATAATAAAAGATTGTTGGATGTGAGAAGATCTATATGAGTTATTATGGACTTATATAAGCGTCCAATCATAGATCTCAAAATCATTCCTCATCGGTTTTTTTCTCTATTCTCCAAATGAGAATTTCCTAAAAAAATTTGGAAGAATTTGTGATCCACCGTGGAGCTTTGTAAATTGTAAGACATGGATGACGCCAATTGCCGCTGGCCGCGGTTAATAAGTTGAAGCATAATTAGGCTCCTCTAATCTAAAAACAAAATGGGGCGGGTCAAAAAAAAAAAAAGGCACCTGCAGATTCTATTTCTTTGCATTTGATACATAATTAGTGAATAATTAAAAAGAAAATAAAATAACGCTTTCCTTTCTTTCTAAATCACATTACCTTTTGTAACATTTTCTGGGTCTGCATAGAATATGACCATTTCTTCTTGGGAGGATTTTGAAGAATTTCTCATTTTTAGCACGATGATAATTTATGCTATGTGTGTGGTGCATTTTAAATTTATACCTTAAAATTTGCACTACAAACATAGCGTGGAAATAAAAGGAGCAAACGACTTGGGTATAGATTATTAAATGGCATCAAGAATGACTTTATTTTGAAATTCTCAGTTTCTTCTCTTCTTTTCTTCTAATACACCGACATATATTGTGGGCTCAATTTTCCTTTCTTTCTAAATTGCATTACCGTTTGACAAAAACTGTACCGACTGCGAATTCTAGATCTCTTCTTCTTTTAACTGCATGACCCTTTTGTTACTTTGAGTAGTTTTGATCTATATTAACGTATCATTTCAACAACTTCATCTGTTTATTGTATAAGTGTAAGCTCTTCTAGAAGATTGAAATAAACTTTGGGTCACAATAATAAACAATGGATACCGAAGTTTCGTGCAATTTCACTATCTTATTGATGTATAACATAGCATATTGATCGATTATATATGTATGTTGAACAGGAAGAAAATATGTTGACTTGTTTAAACGGTCTACAATGGCTCACGTGGAATTAGACTCGTTTTAAGTTCTTGGTAAATTAAGCACAAAACCCGTACTAGCTAATATGTTTCCATTTTCATTCTGATATCAACAAAAGATGAGTACGCCTTCTGGTCTTTGGAATTTCGCTTCCCTTGTACTTTGGCATATAAGACTATCGTCTCTCTTCACTCTAGTGCATTTTCAAATTGGTTCTTATGGCTAGAGAATGGTGTCATGTGAGCCTTCTCTTCGTTTAGTTTAGTACACATGGCTAGAGAATTGCCACCACTAGTGCATTTTCAATAGGATTTCCTTTTTTACCTTCTCTTCGTTTAGTTTAGTACACACATTCTATTCTCATTGAACTAAATAAACACCTAGTATGGTGTCATGATCTGGATGAGTTTTGAATTAGGATAGATCTCACTTGACAAGTAAACTAAAATAATTATTTCAACTTTCGAAAAATTGCAGTTAAAACCACAAATTATTTTATTGACTTCTTAGGAATGGAAGCCCCTAGACTTTGAAACCATTAGAATTAACATTAAATCTCAAAACAAACCCAGCAACATTGACAATTATTTCAACTCATAGTCTTCTTTAATAAGAACAACAATGGTAAGTGTTGAGGTTCTGTAGTTGGCGATATTTTGTGTAAACCAAATTTAAAATTAGTTGAAGCAGTTTTTCAGATAAAGCCAAATCATGTGCAGTAGATTCAAAATGCGAAGTCCAATTCAATAGATGATTCAAGAATGTTCTAGAGCAAGTTCGAATTCATGAAGCAGATAAACGTGGAAGATTTAAACTGCTTAAATTATTCAATCCAGATTCGAACTGTGCAGTTTAAGAAAAGCAGATTTTGTAGAGATTTAAATATCAGATAAGATCATTATCTGATCAGGTTTCAAATGACCACAAAATCAGAAAATTCTAGATTCACCATCAGCCAAACTGAAGTCTATAAATACCGTAGGAGTCTGCAGTTTGAGGGTGTGCATTTTTTAGAGAAACACAGAGCGAAATTCGTTTTATTTATTTAGAATGTTTCTGTAATTCTGGAGCAAAATTATTATTAAGCGATTTGCTGATAATTCTGTGACAGTTAAGCCAAGGTTGTATTTTGAGCGAATTGGGATTGTAAGTTTCGGGAGAGACAGGGTTTTCAGGTCTTGGGAAAGACTGTAAAAGATCTCGGGAGAGATCGTCTTAAGTCGAGGGGTGCTCGCAAGCAAGTAGCTAAGTAGTACAGGAGAATCGGCAACAGGAAATGTAAAGGGAGTCTATCACTGTAGAAGTCTGGTGTCTTAAGTATCTTTAGAGATTTAGTGGATTGCTTTCCATCTGGGCGTGACCCCGCGGACAAAGGTGTGCGCACCAAACCGCATTACCAATCTCGCGTGTCAAATTTTATTTTCCACACTGTTTGATTTTGTTTTATTCCTTAATCGTTTAGTACTTCTGTCTAGTAGTGTTATCGTAGTTTCTGGTGTAGTTGCAACTAAGTATCTACCTTAGCAGAAAGTCTATTTTCGTAGAAAACAAGTTTTTCAGTAAAAAAAGCCCAAAGTTCAAACTAGTTCATGAATTGATCCCTCCGACACAAATAAAATTTAGGTGAAGAGATCAGCCAAAATTGCTTTCTTAATATCCCAAAATTGCTACGCAGGTTCAATCCAATGGCTTGTCCAGCTGACCCTAGTTGCAGACGTTAATTGCTGGTGAATCACAAAAGATCAGTTGGTGTTAACAACTATATTTATGCATATTCACGATAATATATCTATATATATAGCTAGATGACTGCCTAACTCATTTGTATTGGTCCTCGACCATAATATATACTGTTGGCCTGGAACGCAAAGCCATTCTTTCTTAGCTATATAGTCGCTACTTGGGTATTGAAGACGAGAACATCACATATCAAAATCACGATTTTTTGTGATCCCTAATTGATCATGCTAGTACAACAATCACGATCGCAATCCCTAACACAATCAAAATCGCATATGAAATCCCAAAATTAAAACTAAATGAACGTAAGTCTGTTTTAGATTAACATCACATCTTGTTTTGTTGGCAATGATATTTAAATACTAAGCGTACAGTCAAGAGACAAATTAACATTATCATATATGTCTATGGATAAAGAAAGAGAAGCCATGCCATGCCGCAAAAAAGAAGAGAAGGAAAGACAAAAGGAAAGATAATATTGAAGATGATGTTTTTTGTTTGGTGTGTATGTATTTTTGTATGCAGACCTGATTTCATTCCAAAAAAAAAAAAAAAAAAGAAGATGTTGAAGGGGGTGTGAGGCATATTGTCATGTCTATTTATAGGGCCACTTTTAGTTTTATGTGTGCGCAAGGGCCAAGGGCCAAATTTAATGGGTTTCTCCAGCTTGAACATCATGCGCTACCTCTTTATAATAATTAATTTATAATATATATATGTACTTATTTAGTTGTTTATATAAGTATGGCATAGAGATGCATGAACACTTTTGGTATCGTATAATATACAAGTAGTTAATAATAATATTGGGAGTGGTGGTATTAGGTAATTTGGCATCATAATATATATATATATATAGAGAGAGAGAGAGAGAATAGTAATAACAGATCGAGACACAGAGATTACAGATAAATGTGTGGTGTGGTGTATGGAGAGAAAAAGGTAGCAAAAGAGTGGCGGATGGTGTGGCCTCACTGTGGTGGTGCTGTTGATTGCTCTCACATGAAAACGCCCTTAATTCATTCGACTACCTACTTACTTTCACTTAATTAATTTGTGTTTTTGCCAAGTAGCGTGTGCGTATCTCTCGTCAGTTTTCTTTTTTTTTTTTCGATGGGACAAAAGGCACTTAGGCACGCACCGGTAAAAAATGAAAATTCATTTGAATTTATTTTTTTATAAAGGGGTTAAAGTAGAAGGAGATGATAATTTTTAAATAGTGGAGCAGAGGTAGTTCCCACTATATGAAAGTCCAAATCTATCCCACTGATTACTTTGCCAACCAAACATAAAGTATATTTATTTTATTTAAACTTATGCAGTATAATATATGTTTATTAAAAGGGTTAGGAGTGTAGAGCTTGTCATTGTTTTCTTTTATATTTTGCGAAAATAATAGTAAAAAAAAAAATAAGTAGTATATGGCATTAGGCTTACTTAGTTTAGTTTCCTGGTATAAATCGAATATGAGTTGGATTTTTTTGGGTATAAATTATATGCAATATATATATAGTGCATTGGGCAAACAAAACCATGGAGGTTGTTGAGTTGCGATTGTAGGCGTGGCAAATAACAAGAAAATAAAAGAGAAGAGAAGAGATTAGTTTGATCTGTTTTTAAAGTATATATATATATATATATATATATATATATATGCGCATTGATGCGGGAGAAGCCATCCATCCTCGCTGGTTAGACTCAGACACAGACAGAGAATCACGTTTATGAAATCGCAGCACCAGAATATGTATGTATATTGTTGTTTCTAATTAGTTTATAGTTTTTGGAAGCCCTGTCTGTGAAGTTAATTTATTATGACTGAATATGAGAATACGTGGTCGTGCATGTATGAGACAGCCATTGCGATTTGCAGATAAATTGAGGAGGAAGAGGAAGAAGAAGAAGAGATCGGAATTAATATAATTAATTAGATGACAAGAATGGGAGTGAGATACGAGGCTGTTGACAATATTATTGGGCGGAGAGGGATATCGGATGATGATGATGATGTTGATCTGGAAATATCATCTGCCCCCAAACAACAACAACGGCTTCCACTAGTAATCAACCCAAAATCAGAACCCAAACAACAACGCCTTGTTTCCCTCGACGTCTTCCGCGGTCTTACTGTTGCGGTACTCTCTCTCTCTCTCTCTCTCTATATATATATTCAAATCAAACATTCAATCTAACCATATACTATACTTCTTCTTCTTCTTTTTAATTCCCCTTTCTAAATCTAGCCTCTTTCTTTTCTTTTTTTCTCTTCACCATGAATCTGCAATTATTTTCTGTCATACGTACGTTTCGTTGCGGTTGCACAGGCCATAATTAAGTCGGCTTGGCTTTCGCTAAGCAATCGGTCAACCATATCAATTCATTATTATTATTATTATTATGGTCATTTGTATTATTATTGTTTTACCTTTTCATTCATAGGACCTCTTTCTTTTTTTTTTTTCCTTTTTTGTGTGTGTGTGTTTGTGTTTTTCTGGTAATGCTGCTATATATATATATATATATATTACTATAGGGTTTGAATAGAAACGAAGTCGTTCGGTGTGTAGTGTAGTGTAGTGTAGGGCCGTAAAGCGATATTCATTGGCATATAACACTTCCTTAACATATTAATGCAAACCAACAAACCCCCCTTCTCAACTTTATACATTGCAATTGCAAAACAAGGCCATTCTGTATGTTATTTAATTAATTATGTCCTCATTTGTTTCTACTCTATGTTATTAAATTAAAATTGCAATGCAAAAAGAATCATAGATTATTGATGTGCCAAAAAAAAGGCATTCCTCAAAATCCCCCTTTCTTTTTCTTCTCAAGCCCGATCTAAAATTAAGTATTTAATTATAACAACTATGATTTACTAATAAATCACTTATGCTGCATTCACCAACAGAGTTTTCAGGTTAAAGAAGCACTATTTTCCGGTGAATACATGTTACTTTTTTTAATCGAAAATGAAAATAAGTAAGTAGTGTAAATAAAATATAATAAGGGAGGATGACTGGTTTGGTGGTAAGTAGTGTAGTGAGATATTATGAATAAATAAATGTGGGAATGATGATGAATTTGCAGTTGATGATATTGGTGGACGATGTTGGTGGAGTGTTTCCGGCCATCAACCACTCGCCTTGGAACGGCTTAACCCTCGCCGACTATGTCATGCCCTTTTTCCTCTTCATCGTCGGTGTTTCCCTCTCACTCACCTACAAGGTACGCCTGCACTACTACTACTACTACTACTACTACTACTACTACAACTAGTATGTGTGTATATATATATACGTCTCCTTCCTTAATTTACACTTCATTCATTCCATCGTCATGTATGTATATCTTTGCTGCAGAACTTGCCTCGCAGAGCTGCTGCTACTAAAAACGCTCTGCTACGCTCCTTAAAGCTTCTACTTTTGGGCCTGCTTCTTCAAGGTACGTGCTATTTGCTAATAATCTATATGCAATAGTATCATCACTCATTCATGAGCTACTTTTCCTACCTATATTTTTTTTCCTATCAATTAGGCTAACCTACCGTCATATTAATTCGTCCAGGAGGTTTTTTCCACGGACTCAATCATTTAACTTATGGCGTCGATATTCAACGCATGAGATGGATGGGAATACTACAGGTACTTGCACGCTTTTGCACCGCACCCACATTTCTCTTGTTCTTTTTCCACTCCATTACAATATAGTGTACATCCAGAAACAGAGAGACTAAAGATTGTGCTTGAAGGATTTGGTTTAAGTATTTGTCCTCCAACAAAAGATAGTTAATGCGATATATATAGTTTCAGACTTTTCAAATGCGGTTATTAGTTTTCACATGAAGTCAAATTATTAACAAATGCCTTCCTCATTCTCCAGAGAATTGCCATAGCTTATTTAGTCGCAGCTTTGTGCGAGATTTGGCTAAAGGGTGATGGTGATGTTAATTCAGGAGCATCTTTGTTGAGGAACTATCAACTTCAGTGGTAAGCGAGCAACGTTATCTTTTAATCTTAAACACTCTACGGAATAAAAGAAAATTTCAATCCACTTATTTCAAAGTTTGTTTGTGACTTCTACAGATGATTTAGTGGGGAAAAAAAAAAAGTGACGGGTTTATAAAGTGAGAAAACCATATTGCAGCATAGATTTGTTCTCATTCAATGCTTTTTGTTTGTGTACATATATGATGTGGCAGGGGTGTCAGCTTGATGCTTTCGATAGTATACATTACACTATTATACGGCTTATATGTTCCTGACTGGGAGTACCAGATAGCAGCAAAAAGCTCACTGTCTCCGCCAAAAACAATTTTGGTAAGTAAATGAAGTGCTAGATAATTAATTTGTTTAGTTTGATCAAATGTGTTAACATTACTCGATTATCTATCTATGGAATGGAAGGTTAAATGTGGAGTAAGAGGAGAGACAGGTCCAGCGTGCAATGCTGCGGGAATGATAGACAGGAAGATACTTGGGATTCGCCATTTATATACATCAGCACCGGTGTATGCGCGAACACAGGTATCACTTCGTTCATTAATCCTAAACTAAACTTAACATCATTTGCTTGAATCTGCTCATTTGTTTTGTTTTGTTTATACATACAGCAATGCAGTATTAACTCTCCTGGTTATGGACCACTGCCTCCTGATGCTCCTTCCTGGTGCCAAGCCCCCTTTGATCCTGAAGGGATTTTAAGGTCCGTACTGCATCTGCGCGCACACACACATTTATATATAGCTTTTGTTTTCAAGTCTGACTTGGGTGGTAGCTTTTGTTCCAGTTCGGTGATGGCCATTGTTACCTGCTTGGTCGGCCTGCACTTCGGCCACGTCATTGTCCATTTTAAGGTGATAATCTTGTCTTGTTAATATCAGTGGGTTAATTGCTATAAATAGGCCTGAAAATAGTTGGTGATGGATGGATGGGTGGGTGGATTGTGTCGGTGTGCAGGAGCATAGGGATAGACTCCATCAGTGGCTAATCCCGTCGAGTCTCCTTCTTGTGTTTGGATTTTCCTTGCACTGCTTTGGTAAGTGTTTAAATAGATATGTGTATATATATATATAGATATTGGTATGCATGGTCCTAAAGCAGTAGCGTGGTTGGTGAAGGAATGGAAGTGAACAAGGCTCTTTACACAATGAGTTACATGAGCGTCACGGCTGGGGCTGCGGGGATTCTGTTGGGTGCCATATACTTGACGGTGAGGATGTGATATGAATTATGTTAGGATGTAATTATTGTTGAGTTGTGTTGTCTTGTGTTGTGTTGAATGAGTGAGTCTGATCAGGTAGACGTGTGGGGAAACAAGCAGCAGCATGCTCTGGTGGCGGCGGTGGTGAGGGTGCTAAAGTGGATGGGGATGCATGCTCTGCTCATATATGTGGTGGCGGCCTGCAATCTCGTCCCGCTTATCCTACAGGGATTCTATTGGGCCAATCCTCAAAACAACATTGTACTCTCTGCTACTATTCTCCTACCTACCTACTTACTTGCCTGCCTTGTTCACATCTCTAATCTAATCCCTTTATTAATAATATGCCTTTGCCTTCCTACTACGTCTCTTGCAGCTTAGCTTAATTGGCATTATTCCAGCATGAATATAGAGAGTATGTAGCACCACCCAGCTCCTCAACTCGTCTCAACACTCAACCTACTATAATCGTTTTGCCTTCTTCGGTGATCGGCCCGGCCCTGCCCTGCCTATATATATATATATATATATATATATATATATATATATATATATAACAGCAAGCAAGCAAGCAGAGAATTCTGGGTAATTTAGTGATGGCATGCATCCATATATAGTCCAATGGAGGGCAAACTTGTATGTATTAGGTCTCATGCTCTCTCTTTTAATGTATGCATGCGCGCTTCCTCTATTAATAAGCTTACGGACCTTTAGTTTCTTTTTTTTTTTCCCCTTTATTTTAATTTTAAATCTTTCTGCCCAGAAATTAAAGTTAGTCGCCATTTGAACATTAATAAACTGTCAATTTCAAGCCATGCACAATCAACTATTATACTAGTACGGGCCACAATAAATATATATATATATATATTTATATATATATTATATATATATTGTACCTAGGTTGCTATTGGGCTATGGCATTTTTTTGCCACACCACCCCCCCACCCAAAGGGAAAATTACAAAATAAGGTCATTCTTAGCGCTATTTAATAATCTATAACTTAAGTGATGTGTTCTTTTTATTTTCACTCTATATTTGAAGTGTAAATTTTAGAATATAAATTAAAAATACAACACATATGAAGTATAAATTATCATCGTACCAAAAGAGCGGTCTTCCTCAAATCCCCATTTGCACATTAATAAGACATGAATACTATATGTATATGGGGTATAGAATTTAATTATTTTCCAAACTCATAACTTTCTAAGAATAAATTTAATAAGTAAATGTAAGTCAAACTTTCCTAACAATATATGTGTGTGGTGTGTGTGTAAATGTGTAGCTAAAATAGGCAGTGGGTTGATTATTTTTCTGAGAGACTAATTTGTGAGTGAGTAATTCGTTTGTAATTTGTTTGGCTTTGGTAAATTGTCAAGCGTCAAAGTAAGGCAGACTTGTTGTAATATTAAATCAACTCAACTCACATAAGTGCGTAAATATTGGGAATTGTCATATATATATATAGAGAGAGAGAGGGAAGAAAAAAGTAGAATCAAGTAGGGAGAGGAGACCGAGTCTGAAAGTCGATTTGTTTGACCAATCAGTATCAATATATGAAAGCGCGTTTCCAATTAATTGGTAGTTGTAGGTCACCAAACCCAATTCTCAAATGTTACCCTGCGGGTATTTTGTTCATTTCATCTCATTTATTGAGATGAAAAAAAATAGTTTAAAAATAATTTACAATGATTTAAAAATAATTTAATTTTACTAATTTTGAGATGATATAAATAATTGAGATTTAAAGATATTATATAAAGATTTGAAAAATTAAAAAAAAATAGAATATAATGAAATAATTTAGAGGATTAAAAAAGTTAAAAAAATAAAAAATAAATAAAATATAATGGAATGGTTGAAATTAGTAGGACAAACAAATAGTTAATTTGGGTTTGGTCTTGTCCTCTTCCAGGTCACAACATCGATCCCGCAGCCATCGGATACTCTATACGTTCTTTTTTGTGCGTATATACTTTTCAAAGTACGACACAAGGAAAGGAAATTCTAGTTGAGAATTGAGATAGATAACAAGTTCATGATGACGACCTACATACATATACAATACATATATATATTTATGGTGATCTAATCATAAGCTCACAATTAATCAAAAGTTTATTATTGATATATGTGTAAGTAAAATAATAGTTAAAAAAGAAATTCTCGTCAAAGTTTGTGCTGAGGCGTACGTGTAAAATAATCTTGGCAATTAGAGAAGTTTTGACAACAATAGTGTGCTTATTTGTCAACCCAAATTCCATAAAATGATGTGAAATTAATTGTAGCAAAATGAGGGGAAGAAAATATAGGTATTTGGAATTTGGATACAATTATATACATAAATTACGTATAATAAAGAAAGCAAAGCGGTGTGGTATCAGCCTTCCAACCATTGGGATATGTATAATATAGATGGTCCCCTGGCTGGCTGGCTCGGATCATTGGGATTGGGATATATGTATATCAACGTTTACTAATCATAGTCACGCGTTCACGTATTTGAAACACGTGCTTTTAACTTGTCAAAAAACAAAAAATAAATTATTAATAAAACCAACCAAGTCCAACACAATATCCATTATCCAGTCCCAGGGATGATCATGATCATCTACTTAATTGAAAAACAAAAAAAAAAAAAAGGGCCTTGGTTCGTTAGTTAAGGTGTAATGAGAAAACATAATAATTTCAACAAGAAATAGCGAAGAATATTGCAAATAAAATAAAATGAAAATGTTGGGTCGTCATATCGTTATCGTGTTTGACCGTCCTGCCTTGCTTCCCAATTTCCCCGTTAGAACGTGACACAGTCTGACTTTTTTCACAATATGTACATAATATTAATTAGCAGTTGTGTTGGTTTTAATATGAACAGAAGAAGAAAAGAAAAGACATTTTGAAGTGGCATTGCAGTTGAATGTTATGTGGTTGTGCGGCCATCATAATTTGCCATTTCCCAAGTTTGCGAAAAAGAAATCACTGCGAAACTCTCCACTATAGTTTTCTCCGTCTCGTCTCAAGCCGCGTCTCACCTCTTTTTAACTTTATATATATTATGCAACACACAAACATTCATTCATTATTTTATTCCTTCATCCATCCCATCCCAATCCCCTAACATCTTTATTATACATACATACATACAAGAGATTTTTATTGTTGGTGAAATAGAAATAGAAATAGAAATAGAAATAAGAATGAAAAGCGAGGAACTGCGGAAGGTGAGCTGGGAGAGGAGCAGTGAGGAAGGTGCGGGTGGCCGTGGCCGCAGCCGCAGTTTGAGTGGTCCTCTGATGTTGAGAAATAGCAGCAGCAGCAGCAAGATGGCCGACGACGAAGATGAGGCGTACGTTGAGATCACCCTGGACATCAGAGACGACTCTGTGGCTGTCCACAGCGTCCACACAGCAGGAGGAGGAGGCACCACCACTGGTACTAGTACTAGTAATCATACTCATCAGGAAGACCCCCCCGAGCTTGCCCTGCTCGCCGGCCTCCAACATCATCACCACTCCAACTCCAAATCATCCTCATCCTTCCGCCGCACCATCTCATCTTCCTCCGCCTCGCGAGTGTTGAGCCACATGTCCCAAGAGCTCAAACGCCTCGCCTCCAGGCGCCACGCCCCCCGCTTCGACCGCAACAAGTCAGCCGCCGCCCACGCTCTCAAGGGCCTCAAGTTCATTGCCACCAAGACCACCTCCACTTCCGCCTCCTCCTCCTGGCCCGCCGTCGAGGCCCGTTTCCATCACCTCACTGCCAACTCCCACGCCCTTCTCCCCTCCTCTCTCTTCGGCGAATGCATCGGTACTCCTCCTCTTTCTTATCAATTCATACCTCTCTTCGCTTCATCATTGCTTCATGGAATGTTATTACTATTGCTGTTAGGAATGAACAAGGACTCGAAGGAATTCGCAGGCGAGCTTTTCCGGGCACTGGCGCGGAGGCGCAACATAACCGGGGACTCCATAAACAAGGCTCAGCTTCAAGAGTTTTGGGAACAAATCTCCGACGAAAGCTTCGACTCCAGACTCCAAACTTTCTTTGACATGTATGTTTAAGTTCCTCTACCACACGATACTATATATTTAATCGACAAAGAGAAATTAAAGACAGCTATCAATCTCATCTCTGATGAATGATGATTCTTTTTCTTTTCTTACCAACTCGACTCTCCTCGTGTGCTCTCCTTTCCTTTTTTGGGCTGAACAAACAAACATTAATTTATTTGATATTTGGCACGCACGCGCGCAGGGTGGACCAAGACGCCGATGGAAGAATTACTGAAGAGGAGGTCAGAGAGGTAGGTAATCATAGTTTATGAATTACTATCAACTTTTCTTTATTGATACGGTCGCAATCTATATAATAGTTATGAAAACGTGCAGATTATCAGCCTCAGTGCTTCGGCAAACAAACTGTCCAACATTCAGAAGCAGGCCCAGGAATACGCAGCATTGATCATGGAGGAACTAGACCCCGAAAATGTCGGCTACATCATGGTACGCACGCATACGTTCACATCTAACTAACAACATCATCATCAACGTTTGTATATATATATCCACGCCGTTGCCAATACCATATATATACGTACAATATTGTACAGGTTCAAAACCTGGAAACTCTGCTCCTTCAAGCCCCGAACCAATCGGTGAGGGTGACGGACAGTCGGATTCTGAGTCAGATGCTGAGCCAGAAGCTGAAGCCGACTCAGGAGAGCAACCCGCTTGCAAGAGGGTACGAGAAGGCCAAATACTTTGTGTCGGACAACTGGCAGAGGCTTTGGGTTATGATGCTGTGGCTTGGGATCGTGTCGGGTCTCTTCGCCTACAAGTTTGTGCAGTACAAGAACAAGGCCGTGTTCGAGGTGATGGGCTATTGTGTTTGCATTGCCAAAGGAGGCGCCGAGACCCTCAAGTTCAACATGGCTCTCATTTTGCTACCCGTGTGCCGCAACACCATCACCTGGCTCCGCAACAAGACCAAGCTGGGAGTCGCCGTCCCCTTCGACGACAATCTAAATTTTCACAAGGTGATTGCGGCCGCGATAGCCATAGGAGTAGGGCTCCACGCGGGGGCTCATTTGACATGCGACTTCCCGCGGCTGCTTCACGCGAGTGAGGAGGAGTACGAGCCCATGAAGCCTTACTTCGGGGATGAGCAGCCGGAGAACTACTGGTGGTTCCTCAAGGGAGTGGAAGGAGTGACGGGTATCATAATGGTGGTGTTGATGGCCATAGCCTTCACGCTGGCCACCCCGTGGTTCAGGCGGAACAAGCTCAACATTCCCTATAAGCCTCTCAAGAAGTTCACCGGATTTAATGCCTTCTGGTACTCCCACCACCTCTTCGTCATCGTCTACACTCTCCTCGTCGTCCATGGCATTTACCTTTATCTCACCAAGACATGGTATCACAAGACGGTACGTACATGTACATGCATTAGTATTTAATGCAATTTATGAGCCTCCCTAGCGCTACAAATTCAAGTTATTGTCAGACCCGTGTGAATAATTTCGTACGTACGTCGGATATTCTTGTTGCTAATTAATAATATGTATATGTGTGGCATGGCAGACATGGATGTATCTGGCAGTGCCGGTTTGCCTTTATGCTTGTGAGAGGTTGATAAGAGCATTTAGATCAAGCATCAAACCAGTCAAGATTCTCAAGGTAATCAACGCCATAAAATGATAAAATTGAAATCAGGCTAATCAAGTGGATCGATCGAGATCTGGGAACAAGTTAAATTATATATGCATTGATGGGTGCAGGTTGCTGTATATCCGGGAAATGTGCTGGGACTGCACATGACAAAGCCACAGGGATTCAAATACAAAAGTGGCCAATACATGTTTGTCAATTGTGCTGCTGTATCTCCTTTTGAATGG
Source organism: Boehmeria nivea var. tenacissima (assembly GCA_018132145.1). Lineage (NCBI taxonomy): Eukaryota > Viridiplantae > Streptophyta > Magnoliopsida > Rosales > Urticaceae > Boehmeria > Boehmeria nivea. The sequence continues at coordinate 17,848,223 of CM030881.1, read as the reverse complement.
TGAGTACTGAGTACGTACGTTCAACTTCATTATATACCTACACCTATGTAACACACACACATAAATATATTATCATTAATGTAATTAATTGTGGTGGTCTCAGGCACCCATTTTCCATTACATCCGCACCCGGAGATGACTACTTGAGCGTCCACATTCGCACGCTCGGGGATTGGACCCGCCAGCTCAAGACTGTGTTTTCGGAGGTACCTTATATATACAGCTGATTCATCCATGCTGGTTTTTTTTTTTTTTTGGTTCGTTCTACTATTTCTATAGTATTTTAATGCGTGATTGCACACATAATTAATGCAGGTGTGTCAACCTTCGGGAGCGGGGAAGAGCGGACTGCTGAGAGCAGACGTAGAATCGGGTGCGGGAGGGAACAACCAAATAAGCTTCCCGAAGATTCTGATAGACGGACCCTACGGGGCTCCAGCGCAGGACTACAAGAAGTACGAGGTGGTGTTGCTGGTGGGGCTGGGCATCGGAGCCACTCCCATGGTCAGCATCGTCAAGGACATCATTGGCAACATGAAGCAGCAGCAGGAAGAAGCATCCGATCACGATCAGTCGTCTAGCTTCAGAACCCGCAAAGCCTACTACTACTGGGTGACGAGGGAGCAAGGGTCGTTCGAGTGGTTCAAGGGGATTCTGAACGAGGTGGCCGAGATTGACGACAAGGGCTTGATTGAGCTCCACAACTACTGCACCAGTGTGTACGAGGAAGGAGATGCAAGGTCAGCCCTCATCGCCATGCTTCAGTCACTTCACCACGCCAAGAACGGTGTCGACGTGGTCTCCGGCACGCGCGTCAAGTCTCACTTTGCCAAGCCCAACTGGCGCCAGGTGTACAAGAGGATTGCTCTCCAACATCCCCACTCTCGTGTTGGTCAGTGCCTGCAAAAACAAACTAGCTTGCTTGCTTGCTTTTCACATTACATCACATACATATCTCTAATATCAACTGGAGATTGTAATATATTATTTGCCTTTGTCAACTAATAAGGTCGTGTTGGTTTGAACTTTGAACTTTGAACCGCAGGAGTCTTCTATTGTGGGGCCCCCGCACTGACGAAGGAGCTGAGACAATTGGCCTCCGACTTCTCCCACAAGACATCCACCAAGTTTGAATTCCACAAAGAGAACTTTTGAACGTTTCGTTGTGTACGTTCATCTGTCAGTACGCGGACCCGCTACTGCAGACCGGCATTAAAAAAAAAAAAAAAGAAAAAAAAAAGAGAATTGTTTGATTGATAAATTCATTTTTTGCAGATAGGCATCTTAAATTATAATTATAAAGTTAAAAGGAGTGAAAGCAAATGGCCGGCCCGGCAACAAGCAGTGGTGTGTGTGGACTGTGGTGGTGGGGGTGCCAATGTCAAATGTCATGGTGTGTTTGAGTTGAGTGTTTGTAAAGCCACTCAGTGGCAGTGGCAGTACACACACCCAGCACCAAGTGCCCAATTCAATGCAATAATTGAGCTTCTTTACAATTATTACATCATCAACCATGCTCGCCCAATGTGTAAAAATTCTAATTGCATATATCAATTGTTTCTTCTCTCTCTTTTTTTTTTTCCTCGGTGACGCGTATGCTATGGTTGTGATTCCTTTCCATAAATAAAGAATTTTTCTGTTGCATATGTATGCCCGTATCACAATTATGCTCTCTCATATCATAGCTTTCGAACATTCATACATACAATACGGGGAACAATTCCCTAAAGACGATAAACTTCTTATCCAAATGTTATCATAAGTCATGAAAAATATCGAAAACAGTAGATGAGCTGTAATGTATAGAGCAAATAGGAAAAAGGTGAAGTCACAATTCATCTAACTAACTAAAAGAAAATCAGAATGGCAATTGTAAAGCAAGTCTAAGAAAATATTAAATGGTTGGTGAGCTGGTCACTGGTGGATGATGTTGATATGGGTTGGTCGAAAAATAACGACCTATGTTCATACAACATGATATTCCACCCCTCTGCAAATGCAAATATAAAAGTAATACAATTGGAAATTTTCAACGCCGTCACGTGATACTTTTGGACACCCTTTATTCAAACAACTGGAAACAAATTGGAAGGCATCAGGCATTGAATCATGACTTAGCAATCTATCTTATGCAATGGAACTTGAAAAAGGAAAGCCACTCATTTGTTCTTGAACATGTTGTGCTATTATTAAAAGAAGAGAAAACCCTGCGATAATACGAATATTCATCAAAGTTGGAAAGCATTAATCAATGAAGCCAAAGATTCAGAATGTATTCCATTGGCACAATGTGATTTGAGTCGAAAATAAATACTGAATGTTTCTTTCTTGTGTTGGGTATCATATATTAGTTGAGGTTGGTTTTGATCAAGGACAAAGAGAAAGAGAAGCTAGTGTTGTTGTTGAGGTTGAGTGAGTGGCGGCGAAGAGAAGCGAGCAGAGTAGGACTTGATCCTGAGGGAAATGAGGAGGCTGGAGAGAATGCCCAGAGTTGGAAAGACATAAGACGAAATGGAGACAGAATGGGAGTGGGAATGGGAGTGGGAGAGGGCGGCGCGGGTGAGTGTGCCGATGGATGTGTTCTGAAGAATCATGGGGAGGCATCCCACCGCCGTCGGCACAAGAAAGTCAAGGAAGAAGGAGACGTTAGTGGCGGCGAGTGCGTAGTTGATGACGTAAGAGGGAAGCGGCGAGAAGCGAGCCAGAAGGACGAACCTCCAGCCGTCGCGCTCCACACCTCTCGACACCACATCCAAGTAGTTGTTCCCACGGGCCCACTCCATGGCTGACCTCGACCTCCTCAACACAACCCTAAACCATATAAATATATATTACTAATCCATCAGTGCATCGGATCGGATCGAAGAAAAAGAACCAAAGGAAGCCTAATTGCTGACCTGGCGAGGGAGAAAGAGAGAGACGCGGCGAGTATCTTGGCGGAGAAGACGCAGAGGACGGCGGGGAAGAAGCCGAAGAGGAGAGAGGCGGCGGCCTCGAAGAAGACGGCGTAGGGGAGGCAGAGGGCGAGAGTGAGTGTGTGCAGAGCAACGTAGGCAGGGATGGCCCAAATCCCCAATGCCTCCGACCACTCACTCAGCACCCTCACCGCCGCATCCTTATCCCACTCCATCTTCCTTACTCCCACGCCCACCGCCACCGCCGCCATCGCCGCCGCCGCCCCCAATATTTTCCAGCTCCATATCCCCATTTCAGCTCAGACTTCAGACCACAGATCAGATCCCAATCAGAATCAGGATCAGATGAGAGTTGAGAGTTGCGATGGACACGCTGGCCGTCGCCGCTCACCTTCTCTTCTGACTCCTGGGCTCCCTCTCACTCTCTCTATATTGGGCTTCTGTTTCTTTATTACGGACGACAAGAGAATGGGGGGAATTGCAAAATACATAGTATAGTAAATGGCAAACAAAAAAACTGGGACATATGATCTAATAATCTGTTGACTTTTTTAATTTGTTCGAGTAAAAATCAAACATATGATATAGGAAATTATGAAAAATATCATTTTGGACCACTTATTTTGAAAAATATCAATTTAAAAAAAAAAAGATTGTAGTTTATATTATTTTATTAATATTAAACTTTAGCTAATTGTCTTTTTATTTTATACAAAGGAAGAAGAATATACAAATTTCTCTAATATGATATCTGAGTAGTCGCGCAATTTCACTCCATGTACATGTAGTCAGTCTTTGTAAATTGTATCCGTCTAATGCAACAATTTATGTTTGTTTCTAATTTCGTTTCTTTTTTCTTCAAGAACCAATGACAGAAGCCCAAAAACTATAGCTAGAAGTGGCATCTCCCACCCAGAACCTTGGATAAGCTTGATCAGATCAGCATTCAAATCATTATATGCATAATTGTGTCATAACCCCCTCCCAACACAACACCTGGTGATGATCATCAACCCTTTAAAGTTGAAAGCCATATGCTTTAAGTTTGTTTTTCAACTTGTTTGGTATGGGTCTGTAATGCAATCAACAAAAGGGAGATTTTGAGGAATACCCTAAAATGGGACACTTAATAATCTATACCCCACTCTAGATGCACTTTTAATTTATACCCCGTTTTTTTAATATTTTAAATTTTAAAAGACAAATTTACCCTTATTATACCCAATTTCTTTTTCTCCAGAAGCTTTCTTCCAAAAGCTTGAAAAGCTTCAAAGCTTCAACAATGGAGTCCTTGTAACTCCATCAATGTCCAACCTCCTACCTTTCTCGCCGGAACTCGCCGAAAAACTAGGCGGCGTTTGCTGGAAGTTTTTTTCAGGTTAATCGACGCCATTTCGAGGTATTTCTTCGTCATTTCGTTCCTCCGCGATGGCACCGAAAAAACTGAAGTTTTAATAGTAGCATCGAAAAAACGTAAGTATTAGCAATGGATTTTATTTGGTTTGGTTGTTCATTTGTCTGTTCCACAGTCCAAAAAACTTTCTATTTTCAAATCTTCAACCCCTGGTTTAATAGTGATTGGTTATGAATGGAGTTCATGAGTATGATAGTTTTGGATCTATCATGTATTGTGTTTTGCAACCGAAAATATGTTTTGCAATTTTGAAAAAGTGGTGTTTGTTTGTCTTTCATTTTTCATAATAGGAAGTGTTGAGTTCTGGTTTACTTTGGTTGTGCTTGGTTATAAAGAATCTGATTGAATGAATATTGTAATGGTTGAAGGATTCAATGGTATACGTTCTTGTAATTTTTGACATACCCATGGTAACTCAGTGGGTCACCAAGTAGTAACTCAGTGGGTTACCGAATCAGAAAGTTGAATTTAGTTAGTTACCATCCTTAAACTCAGTTATCTTCTAAACTTAGTCACGAAATCAATTGGTTTAATGTTGTACTAAATGGTATACCAAACTAGAACGTATCAGACAAGTGAATTGCCTAAAAATTAAATGGTAACTCAGTGGGTCACCAAGTGGTAACTCAGTGGGTTACTGAATCAGAAAGTTGAATTTGTTAGGGATTTGGGTACCAATTTATCTAATTGCCTTTGAAAAACTGTGCTTTAGAGATTTATTATTACTATTACTATAACTATGTCATATATAGTGTTTATTTTGTTTTAACAAGCTTTTGTTTTTTGCTAGGTTTAAAGAGTGAGATGTAAGATTTTTTTTTCTAATTACCAATGAAGTATTTAGTATTCTATTGTTCTGGTAATGTTATCTGGTTGGCTTTTGATTTTTAGAAATCTATGCTTAATGGTGATGTTTAAAAATATCAGTAAGTTTCAACATATGAATTCTAGTTAGCTAATTACTATACAAAACTCTCTAGTACTGTACTAGATAAAACTAAATCATATCTCTAAGTTGGTTAGACCAAAAATTTTCATAAAGATAAGCTTTATGTGTAAATTTAATTAGTTATACCCATGGTAACTCAGAGGGGTACTATTTGGTAACTCATTGAGTTACTAAATCAGAAAGTTGAAATTAGCAGCGTTACAATTCGAAAAGTATTGTGTCTTCTATACTTAATCGCGAAAGAAAATGATTTAGTGTGTTACTAAAATGATAGTACCAAATCAGAATACATATAACTAGTGAATTTCTTAAAAATCAAATGGTAACTCAATGAGTTACCAAACGAGGATGCTAAGTTACTATCCAGAAACTCATGTGTTCTAAACCTGTACATGTATATATTAACCTCAAGACTACGCTTATTTTTTTTTCCTTAAAATGGCCATGGTTACTTATCAAGATAATTCATTTTAATGTATTTGCAGACAAAGATTCACATATCAATGTGTTTGTGAATCATAGTGGACGATGAGACAAGAAGAATTTCTACGTAGAGTTTAAAACGACTCAGTGAGATACCATCAAGTAATGCAGTGGGTTACTTAATGGTAACTCAGTGGATTAGCAATTAGTAACTCGATGGGTTACTTTATCGTAACTTAGTAGGTTACCAAGATTATTACTCACTGACTATTAAGGTGGAGTTTGAGATTACTGTTCACTTATTATTTAGTTCCATTTTTCTTTTTTCCTCTGTTGAAGGGTTGAAAAGTGTGCCTTTTTTTTTTTGTTGAGATGTAAGTGAGCTTTTTAAGTGAACGAGATAAAGATCTTTATGGAATATTGCATAATTTAGATGAATAATTTTTTTTTTGCTCCCTCTTGTCTATCCGAAAGGGATATATATTAGCATGCAAATTAATGTTAATCCTTGAATGCCTTGCAAAATAGTTTGTTCGTTTCACTCCTTTTTTTTTATTCATTTTTATACGCTAATTCGGATGTCTTTATGTACCTGATTCCTATTTTGTTATTTGCTTATAAACAATAAATACAAAAGATTCGTGACATAATTTGATTCACATCAAAGGGATTGCAGTCACGTATGTTCCATTAGACCAAAAAAAAAAGTAGATATATCATATACAATGATCAATCTATATTATGAGTTTTCCAGCAAAAAACAAAAAAATCCATATTATGAGTAATTGGCTTGAGCAGTGAAGACATATATAAACAGAGATCAGGGCACATGATGAAATAGTTAGTTGAAGTGAACATAACATCTTCATTATATATCCAGCTTAAGAAATACTTGAGAATCATCAAACCCAAACCAACAAACACAGTGTGAAAATTAACACGAAAACTAAACTAACTTCGAGAAATGTTCCAAAAATATTTTACTTCTTCCTCCTTGGTAGAACCTCTGTGTCACAATTTTCTAATGGCGTGATTGTAGAGATGAATTGTAATTTTTTCCTATAAACTTCTATTGGTTGTCTGTCGAAGAAGTCACACAATGAATCAAACATCAAAGAAAGAGCCAACAAGATGACATGCATGCCACAATCTCCACTGCAAAATAAGAAAAACATGTAAGCTCAACATTAACAACTAATTCATATGCAAACATGACTATTTAACAGCCAACTTACCCATTTTGTTGTTGTGAAATGTCTTTTACCATGTAAATATCAAACATCTTGGTCTTTTTTTTTTCTCCAATTGAGATCCGATCTTCCTTCACTGAAACAAATATAATAACTCAGTGGGTTACCAAAATAGTAACTCAATGGGTTATCAATACAAAATTTTACTAGAAACATAGGTGCTTACTAGCTAGTTAACTATATTAAATTGCTAACTTTTTGGGACATTATAAAAGTAACTCAACTGGTTAGTTTAATAGTAATCTAGTAGGTTACCAAATGGTAACTTAGTGGGTAACCAAAACAAAATGTATAGTTTAATAATTGAAACAAAGACTCTTAATATCAAAGAAAGGGCTGAAACAAGACCACCCGAAATTTCAACACCACTGACAAATATACTAGGTGAAAATTTGACTAACCAAGCTACACAAACTTATCAGAATATTTTTATTTTGTTTTTGCATTCTTAAAGGAAAAAAAAAATTATTGTAAAATCTATGCATCAGTACTTTCACAAAGGACTGAAAAATTGTATGAGTCAAAAGTCACGCATAATCACTTCAACTATAAGCTAACTCTTGTTACATAGCAAAAAGATATAAACAGTGGCTACCTGAAACCAAACCAACATCAGCAACAACTTGCAGAAGCAACACCAACAAACATGGTCTCACTGATATCAATTTTATAGTAGTATTACTTTAGCAAATTACATTCTCTTCATAATGAAATTAAATAAAAAATAACATATAAGAAAAAAAATGAATCCAACGAGACCAGACTTGGATTGGATTCTCATGTATTGCAAATATATATGTGTATACATGTATTTTCGCTCTTTTTCCTATCTCATAGTATAATTTATAGCTACAAACTACTAAAAAGAGAAAACACCACCAGATCGAAGAAACAATAACAAGAAAAGGAAAAACCTTGCTGAAGAACATAGCAGATTGTGTAACATAGCATGGCTCGACGAATAAATCAGCAAAGAACGGTGAACGGTGAGCTCTCGTAAAGAACGGCTCGACGGCGAGAAGAGTGGTCGGCGAGGAACGATCGGAGCTTGGTTAGCGAGGTCAGGCGGCGAGAAGTGGTCGGAGCTACGAAGATTGATATTTTCGGTAGAGAGAGAATGCGTCGGGGTAGAGAGAGAGCGAGGATGGAAAATGAGGTAGGGTTTCTAAAACCCCTTAAAAGAAGGGGTATTTGCGTCATTGCAGGTAGAAGGGAAAAAAAAAAACGAGCTGGGTATAAATCAATAAGGGCTCTAGAATTTGGCTTTAATTTGCAATTTTCCCTCAACAAAATAATCATCTTTTCTTTTCTAAGGATACACCATAATTTTCTTACTACCAAATTTATAACCCCTCATGTGAAACAATAGCACTTTCATGCCGGAAAAGCACATAAAAAAAAGTTCTTTCTTATATCACAACACTGTCACGATTGCAATTCACTGCAGACAAAGCATTTTCTTGATACAGGATGAATTGAGAATAATCTAGAAGTATTTTTCACGAAAAATGTTCATAGTTATTTTCTTGATACAGGATGAATTGAGAACAATCTAGAAGTATTTTTCACGACAAATGTTCATAGTTCAGAATCTTCTATCCGACAGAAACCTTGCTCGACCTCGTTTTGAACAGAAATATAACCTAGTCGAGACTTGTGCTTCGGAACAACCGATGCCTAATCACTCCCCTCTGTTCGTCCAAGACAAAGTTGGCTCTCGAAAAGTGAGTGCTATTAAAGAAGGGCTTTAGATCATAGATCTCATGCTCTTGCGCCTGCAAAAATGAAGCCAATGCCAAAAAGGGTCCATCATAATCATATACCCTACTGCAGCCTCATAGGAAAAAGAAAATAACTGATTTTGGCTTAATTTTACCTTGCTCTGCAATTCCTCTACTTTCACATCAATGTGGGCAAGCCCTGAGATAGATCCAGAGACAATTTCTTCAAAATGCAGTGCATTCTTCACAAGCTCGCGAAGAAGGTAAAGAAGCAGCTCATTGTAATCCTTCTTGAAAGTCATATATTTCCTGAAGCTCTGCAAAATAATAAAATCAAATACACAATTAAGACGATCGAGAAAAGCTTTCTATCTTTCTTTGTCAAAAGCAAGGAATAAGAAAGACTGTTATTCAGCAATTTATCAGAACTACATATTCTCACACAACCAGTTATCTCAACGGTTTACAGGGCACAGGTTAAATCTAAAGCATGACCTCTTTCCATACCTTTTGGAGAGCTTTCTGCACACCGAACTTTTGTGTTGAGATAAACGAATCAAGCAAAACACGAATTGCCATGTCCACATCTTCTTGTGTCACATGTTGTCTGAGGTGCATTCTTGCATGCGCTTCAGATATCCGTATCATCGACTCAATGTGCCTCACTGCTATTGGCACTCCTTGTCCGTGCTAAAAAGAGACAAGACAAGAGAAAAAGAAAGGCTTATACAAAGAAATCATCAAACTAACTAATAAGCCATTGAATGAATTATCCAAGTGAAAACAAGTAAAAAGAGGAGAAATTTACCGAGGATTCCCTCCGCAGCTCAGCATAAACATGAGTAAGTTTATCCATATCAGCATCATGCAACCTCGGAAACACGTTTAACTTGGCATAAGTAATGTATTTCTTCAGTAAATCTTGAGGAAGTATCTGAAGATATAAGATTAAATTCGAAGAATCAAGCTTAACCAGATACAGAAGCAATAAGACAAATAAAAGATTAAGAGAATGGCAATAAGTATGAACCTCTGGATCTGCTGCATGGACAGAAGGTTGAGCATCATCTTGGTGTTCGCTAAAAGACTTGTCATCCATGGTAGCTCCTTTGGGTTGTGATTTGAAATGACTGTCAACTACGAATTTAGCAAGCATTTCATCTGCAACGGGATCAACCACATCCTGCAACATCCAAATTTCCTTCCCGGTCAATATGAATATATAAGTGTGAATCAGAACTAAAAAGAGAGACCATACAAGTAAGTACCTTAACAACACAGAGTACGTCAAACCGCGAGAGGATTGGATCCGTCAACTCAACATTTTGTGAAAACGTTTTCGAGGAATCATATCTGAAATACAAACATACGGGGAAAACATGTGCTTTAGAAACCAACAATAAAAGGGCAAGAAATTGCTGAATTACGTCTGGGAAACATAAAGAGAGTTAAATGTGCAGTCTGAATGTTGAAAAGAGCAGTTATCATTCCATGTCAATAATATGATACAAAATAAGAATTTGGCTTCATCTTAAGTGCACTAAAATTTATTACATAATCAAGCAGCATGTTCTTATTTATTTCCCATGCTTCATTGACAAACTACTATCCACTAGTTAGAAGTCCTCTGTAAAATTTATCTACTTGTGTACCTTCCTCCGATCGGATTTGCAGCTGCAATAACAGAGCAGCGTGCTTGGAGAGAAGTAACAATCCCAGCCTTCGATATGCTAATACTCTGTTGCTCCATAGCCTCATGGATACTCACCCTGATGCCAGAAATGTTAGTCAATGTTCGAAACTTTCTCCATCTCAGAAGAAAAAATAAAAGGAGGGGAAAATTATCGAGCTTGAGAGTAATTCCCGACTCCTGAGTAGTCGATTTATTTCCCTTACCTGTCCTGATCATTCATCTTGTCAAACTCATCAATAAGACAAATTCCTTTGTCGGCAAGAACAAGGGCTCCTCCCTCGAGAGTCCACTCCCTTGTGACTGGGTCCTTGTGTACTGCTGCTGTAAGCCCCACGGCTGAAGCTCCTTTACCAGTAGTATACACGGCCCTCTGTCCGGTCTTTTCAACATACCTAAAAATGCATTAAAAAAAAAAAGGATAAACCATCCGCCATTAGTTACATATACAATTACATCTGTAAAACTGAAAATTGACTAGGTCTAGCTCTCACTTGAGAAATTGTGATTTGGCTGTGCCTGGGTCACCAAGGAGGAGTACATTTATATCTCCTCGTAGTCTGTGCTTTCCCTCTACATTCTTCTCTTGGCCTCCAAACATTGCCAGAGCTATGGCAGTTTTGATGTCCTCATGGCCGTAGATTGATGGTGCTATGGACTTCATAATCTGCAAGGCATTTCAAGATAGTTCACAGCCAATGTCATAGAAAAGGAAAACAGAGATCAATCATGGTATAATAGAAACGGAAAACAGATAGGAATTCAATGACAGACCCTCTCTCCAATTCTGGGGTCCTTAGCCAACTTCTCAATCTCTTCCTTGTCTTCCTGAGTAAGTTTGTAGGCAGAAAAGAGGTCTTGCTTCTTTGTAACATAGTTCGCTTCTACAACGGTAGCAAAAACAGGGAACCCATTCTTTGTGTTCAAAGATAGGTCAAAATTATTGGTATAAATGCCCGTAACTTCCTGGAAAAACAGAACGGAAAATTCAGCAACTATTGGCTGACACATATAACAAACGAAAAAAGCAACTCGAAGAAAAGAATCCTACAATTTCTTCCCCAGGGCGTGCACAATCAATCAGGTCATTCAACAATATCACTTCCTTGTATCTTGGGAGCCGACCTGCGGGCACAATTCCCGGGCTCTCTTGGAGAGTAAGCTTTTGGTAATTCCTGTATATGGTCTGCACCAAGAATTGGATGATTAAAAAGATACTATAACAAAACTTGTACATCAACAAACATATTCTTTTTACACAAAATAAAGCCTAAATCCTTAATAGAAATTGGAACCACAAAACGAAAATCTCATTTCATTTTTAGCACTCATTCTTTAGTTTAGCCTAATTTTGAGAGCAGTTTTCACTATGACCACACATAACAACCATAAAAATAAAATATAAAAAAAAACCATATCAGAACTGTTACATCTGTCTTCAGAAAGCTAAATAGAAAATGTAAAGGTAAACTCTGTGTACTCACCTGCTCTATATTGATGGTAAATGGTCCTTTAGACTGGCATTCAGGGCAAGAACCAACCTTCACCTCTGAATAAGAATTCTGAAAGAACGGCCCCAGAATCGTCCCACACTTGTTGCAATCGTACTTTACCTGTTGCAACTGAGGAAAGACCCCAGAACGCCGGGTCACAACTCCCCCAATACGTATCATTGTATTCAGATGGATCTGCCTGCACAACACGAGAAATAGATTCTGAAAAAAAAAAAAAAAAAAAAAGAAGAAAGATTTGCAAAGAACAAACTATACTCTTTCAAGGTACCTGATGTTCCGAATCTGATCATATACAGGTAAGTTGGTGATGCGGACATAGATCTTTTGATGGATATTTTTGTAGTTAGGATGTAAATTGAAGACAACATTCTTTGCAACATCTTCCATGACTTCTAGGACAGACTGAGGGGCGTCTGCCAGCCAGATGGCAATGTTGGGATGGATATATATAAATTGCTTGTAGTCGATCTCCAGGCTACACTTATTCGCTGCAAATTGGAAAATTCAAGTCAACCAAAAGAGCGCATAGCAATACCAAACTTCCTAGGGGAACAAGAAAAGAAAGAAGCACAAACACTCGAGGTTAGTTGTAGACTTTACTTGCCAACGCACAAGTCTAACAAGACGAAAGCAATGTTTTTTGATGTACCTGAGACCATCTCATTAATGAGGCGGACATACTCGAATTCGGCATTTTCGTACTTGGGATTGACGTAAGTGAGCAGAAACTCTTTGAACTTTTTGGCAATGAAGCGGCGAACCTCATCGCGAGTAACCCACTCTCGGAGCGTTCCCTGCACACGGTACATCTCAAACTCGCCGTCTTGGTCATCTTCATCATCAAAGGGATCATCGTCGGTTTGATCAGTGGTGGGCAGATCGTCTCTGGAGTGAGCGCGCTGGGATCTGCCGGGGGAACTCTGCATGCCATCGGCATCGTCATTGTTTCTCATAGACGCGGGAGGCCTGAAATCAGCGCGAGTCCTCTTGGAAGGCCTGTACTTCTCACCGCCGCCGCCGTCGTCGTCGGTGTCTGCAACCACAGGCGGTCGGTCTAGTGTAAGAAACAAAACAAAACGGAGATGAGAGCACTAGTCGTGCCCGTTGGTTAGAGAAAGCAAGCACCTTGGTCGTGGAGAAGGTGGGGGAGCTTGCGGCCGGGAAGGAGATGACTGTCGCGATTGTCGAGCTCCTGCTCGGCGGCTCTGCGGTCTGCAATGATCTGATCGAGATCTCTGTCGTCCTCCATAGACTCGTCCAGCCCCACCGACTCGTACTGGTCGTGCTCCTCCATTCTCCGGTAATCCCTGCAATCGGAGATTGAATTGAGTCGCAGAGATCGACAAATGGAAAGGAAATGAAGAGGAAAGAAAAACCCACTGCAAGAAGTTGTCGTTGAAGAGATCTTCGCCATCATCGTCTTCGTCGGCGTGGGCGTGGGCGTGGGCGTGGAGGCCTTCTTCTTCAAAATCATCGTCGGGGATGACGTTGGGGTCGACGGAGGCCTCGTCGTCATCGGAGTTGTGGCTGCTGTGGGGGAGTTGGTCGGTGTTGAAGCCGGCTGAGGTTGGAGACTCCGGCGTTGATGGGGGGTCATTCGCTGCCATTCTCTTCTATCGCCGCCGAGGGTTTCAGAGATCGACTTGCTTTTGTTTAGTGTGTGTGTCTCTCTCTCTCTTTTCTTATAAGTTCTCTCTCTCTCTCTCTCTCTCTCTCCCTCTCTCTCTCCACGATCCTTCCTTTTTGGCGGGAATTTTTCCCGCCTTAGTCACGGCAAAACGACATCGTATGTTCATATCCCTTGCAACAAAAACACAAGCCCAGACCAACTAAAACACTGCTCGACTGATACAATAAATGGGCCGTCAATTATTAGCTCACTAACATATCAAGTGCTGTTTGGTCTTTAATTTTTTTTTTTAATTGAAAAACAAGGCGTGGAGAGAATTGCAAAACTAAGATCTTAATGTCACTTAATAATCTATATCTCAATTTGTGTATTTTTTTATTATATTTTATGTTTGTAGTATAAATTTTATGGCATAAATTTTATAACACATATGTGCCAAAAGAGGGGCATTCCTCAAATCCTTCCCTTTCTTTTTTCTTTTTGGATAAGGAGATTTTGAAGAATGTCTCTTTTTGCACATTAATAATCTATGTCCCTTTTGCATTATACTTTTAATTTATACCCAAAAATATTCACTACAAACATAGAGTAGAACAAAACTAAGTACACTACTTGGGACATAAATTATCAAGTGGCACTTAGAATGGCAAAAAAAAATAGCATTAGCATCGAATGCAATGTCAAATTTATGTGTCAATGCTAAAATTTAGTATTTTTGCATAAAAAAAATTCTTCAATACAATATTAAATTTGGTATTTAATTTGGCAAATGTCATACGTAGTGCCAAATATAGAAATATGGTAAAATTTTTGCATTTGAAGTTGAACATTGATTGGGTAATGTTTGAATAATTAATTAAAAATAATGTTATGGTTAAAAACGTTTTTTCTTCTTACTAAGAAGTCATTATGATTATTTGTATTTTTTTTACTATTGGCTAACACTAACTACTTTTATTGGGTTTACTAAAAAAATAATAAATAATATTTATACATTAGAGTATCAAATATGAAATATAATTTTTTACTTTTTTTTTCTTTTTTCACTACCAAATTTATGGTAGACATTTATATCGTAGATGATTTAAGTGTCATTTAGTAATTTGTGTCTCAAGTGTTACACTCTATCTATTACTATTCTATGTTTATAGCATAAAAATAAAGATGAAAATTATAAATATATATATAGATAAATCTCCCTTAAAACAGTCAGTGACACATTTGTATTTTCTTTTAGATTAATTCTTTTTATAAATTTATTTTTTATTCTTAAATCACGTTTTGAAGAAGGAAAAAGTGGCATTGTTTTACAAATACAAATTAAAAACGTCTTTAATCAAGACAAAGCTCAAAAGGTGAAATTTCGTCAAATTCTATCTCATTTTTCTCCATTTAATTTACTTTTTACTAACTAATTTACATTTCCTTTTTCATTACTTAAACGTCGAACTTATTTTTTTATACGACCCTAGTCTCGTACAAAATTCAAAATTGTGAGGGTTGTGTGTTGAAATGACAAAATATTTGGTACGTAGTACGTACATTGATACAAAAGTAGACATAATTGTTATATCAAAGACACGGAATGATGCAAAATCATGCGCTTATAGTTATACATACTTTTTAAATAGCACAACACAAGGTAAAAGGGAATCTAGTGAGGAAGATATGAGAGGTTATTTGTGCTTTCTGGAGTTGGGGTTGAGAGTGTTGGCATGGCAGAGTTGGGAAGTGGCAAAATTGGAGGCTTTCTCATAAACATGGGACAGCCATAGGCATAGCCGCTCCGCTGCTAACTCAGCAACGCCACCGCCACCGCCACCGCCACCAACTGATCCTGCTGCAGATTTTAATAATCCCTCCCTTTCCGAATCGATAATAGGAATTTGTATAACCCCCGCCGGCAATATGCTAATGGGGCCATCCCCAAGGGTAGCCTCCTGCAACAATTTTGTATTTTATATTTTACATATTCTTCTATACTATACATACACTCAGAATTGAGATGCTTATACGCACATTCAAGAGAAGAGCAGTTTGAAAGGCATAAGGCTGCCTGAAACTCACTATAGCCGACGTCTTATTGCTATTGTTATTGCCCCCTCCGCTGCTGCCCCATAAAAATAAATAAATAAATCCATCCATTTTTAAATGAAATCACTGCTATTATGTTATGCAAGATTTATATACACACATACCGTGAATTAATGATCTGAATTTTGTCCACAGTTCCACAGTAGGAGAAGAAGTTGTTAAGGTCTGCGAGGGTGACTCCGGGGGAGATGTTGAGAACATGTACTGTCAACTCTAGCGTACCCATTCAGTCAGTCACTTACTCTGATATTTCTCTTCTTTTCAAGCTCATGCTCATGATCATGGATGATCAATACCAATTTTTACTTTTATATTATATTTAGAATGCATGAATATTGGCATCTCATCCAATTACAAGAAGAATGAGAATGAGAATGTGAATCTCATTCCCATCGACTCTACAAGTGGCTACGGAATTGGCATCATCTTATCCTCTTCCTTCAATAAATTGCTCTATATTTGTTTGGAATCATTCCGCCATTAAACAAAACCAACTTTCAGTCATACTCGTACCAACACCTTATATAGATACAAATACAAATGTTATCTAAATCTATAACCATAATCAAATAGACAAATTATTATTATCTTACATTCAACATTACTAATTAAATTCAATTTAGTTCATCGTATCAATAACATAGACAGGGATAATGCAGTGTGAGCCATATATGTTAGATAAAGATAAATCATAATTAAATAGAAAGATAATCTCATTTTATTAGTATTATTACAGATTTTAAGTTTTTGCATTTTGCATGCTTGAAAAAGTTTTTTTTTTTTTTTGAAATGATGATTTATTTATCTTGCAGAATATACTCTGGAAAATCCAAAAATCACAACAAGATGCTCTCACCATTTGCATAAGTCCTTGACATTTGTGCCTCTGACTTCTAAGCAAAAGAAAAAACAAGCATGTGAAGCTTCAACCATTGTCTATTAAAAGATATATATACATATATACACGCGCAGACACCCCTATGCTTGTTTATGGTAATACAATTAAACTTTCACAAAGGGAAGGGAATCCGTTGTCCACTTTGTTTTGTGGCAGTGTTTTGTGCTTTCTTCAGAGTTAAACATCACTGGCAAATATTTGTATAGTTTTGTGAGAAAAACTCAAGATACGAACTTCCATCATTGTTTTGCTCGTTTTTGTTATGCTGCTTTTTCTCGCACGTGTTACTTTTTTTTTTTTTTTTTTTTTGCCTTTCTGAGGTGATTCCAACTACTGAAATTAATATGGGCTCAAAAGGTTCACATTCAATATATAAGATACAGATGATTGTATGAGAATTTCTTATGTTCCCTTGCAATATTTGAAAATTTCTTTGCATTCTCCAAAGGTAAAATTCAGGAAAGGAATTAATGATGCGTGTGAAACTAAATCTCCAATCTTCTAGGTGGCTACGACAAACTTGAGGAAGTCGGTTGGTTGTTCTTTTTGGTTGTTTCAACCTCTTGCTTTGTCCTGTATTTGTACCGACGCGCAGAATATAGAAACACGCAGAAATTGATTATGCTGAGAGCTGTGAGCAGCCAGTAGAGATAATCAAACCTTCCAGTGTTTATGTTCTGGGACAACCATGAGGGCTTGCCTTTCTCCGGGTCCCCAGTGATAGATTTAATGATGCTGTTAAGTATGCTGGCCACAAAGCAACCCAAACCTCCTGCAAGAGCAGCATAAGCAGACCCTATACTTTTCATGGCATCCGGGGCCTCCTCGTACAAGAATTCTAGCAACCCTACTATGCAAAACACTTCGGCAATGCCAATCAGGCAGTACTGGATTAACAGCCAGTATGCACTCAAGTCTGGCATTGGAGTTAAAAATATCATCTCGTATCCGTGCTTTATGGCATAATTTCTCCGGAACCTTTCAAAAAGGCCTGCCCAGGCCACTGACAGGATGGAAACTGCCAGCCCGATGCCGACCCTCTGGAGCTGGGAAGCACCGTGAGGATGACCTGTGATGCGCCGGGACAGAGGAACAAACATGGAGTAATAGAGAGACAGTATAAGAAAGATGCTGAGACCGGGAAACACAGGCATGCATGTCACGGGTAGTTTGAGGCGGCCGATGTGAGTATTCATTGTGTATGCCTGCTGCACTGAGAGAGTCAGATACTCTGTCAAGAGCACACTGAGCATGATTGTGCAAGCTGGTATTGGAATCAATTTCAGAAGGATCTTCACTTCCTCCACTTGAGTCACTGTGCAGAGCCTCCAGGGGCTTGGATCTGCGCCGTCTTCCTTCAGCTGCAGTGCCGCTTTATCCAAGCACCTGCAACACCAACGTCATTACTAGTAAATCTAGACAACCACTGAGATTCCATACAGCAAAAAGAAAAAAGAAAATGCACCTGAAATCATCTGTATGGGGTATCTTTCCACTACCCTTGATGGCAGATTGTTTCCCGGGGACCTCATACAATCCTACAAACTCGCTGCTAGAGAAGGAGGTCTTTCTCTTGTGGAAGGCAGCAGCCAGAACTTGAGCAACCCTGGTGAGAGGGCTGCCTCCGGGCAACCTATGCCTGTAGATTGGAGTGCCGATGAAGAACACCAAGTTTGATATTCCCATGGCCGCTGCCAGGGAGCCAAAGGCCGCCCCCCACCCGTGCTTCATCTGGATGTAGACGACTGCGGTGAAGGCGATGATGGCCCCGATGGTGACAGAGAGGTAAAAGAAGTTGAAGAACCTGTCAAGGTGGGACTTGTAGTGTTTGCTCCTCTCGTCAAACTGATCGGCCCCGAAGGAGGAGACACAGGGTCTTATGCCAGCTGCTCCAAAGCCTGTTATGTAAAGCATGGTGTAGAGGTATATCATCTGCCAACGTTTCGGTGGCTCGCAACTGCCCAAAAGCAAAGATATCTGGTCGCAATGATCTTGGTTTGGCATGAAAACATTCATGGCAGCGCACAGAGTAATTCCTGTCAAACCCTTGTTGAGAATCAAAGAAACATATCAGCACAGCACAGCAAAGCAATCCATAGCATAGATTAGATTGTTAAATCAGTGAAGGTGATCCTACCAGAAGATAGATTGTGGTGAATATAGCAATCGTCCAATAGCGGCCGAGATATGCATCGGCTATAAAGCCACCCAACAGGGATGAAACTTGTGATATCCCCAAGAAATTGTTGACTGCGTTGGATGAACTGGAAAAGGGTCTATGCATTACATAAAACATGAAGACAACCATGTTGACTGAGAGGCCAAAATAAGCCATTCTCTCTGCCATTTCGTTCCCTGCTTTTTAACAAGGTGAAGGGTAGGCAAGTAATTATCATTAGCAAATACCAACCAGCAGGTAGGAGATGTTTGATGAGAGATTTTGTTGTTCGTTACCGAAAATGAAAAAGGCAGCAATCCAACCACCAGTGGTGGAAAGATCGGAAATAGGTTTGCCCCGGATATTAACGGGTGTGGTCCCTCCGGTGTAGCCACGGCCAAAAGCGGTGCGCCTATCGTCGGATTCAATAAAGTAAATCCCAAGCTTCTTTCTGTGTTGCAGTCCAATTCCATCGAATTCTGAACACAAACCACTACTAGTCTCTTCTGGCGACTTGATTTCTCTTGTTCCCATGCCTCAAACTTCCGAAACATAAGATAAAGAGAGTTGCAGTGACAATTATATATGTTCCAAGTTTAATTTACAAACTAAACTAGCCTGGAGAGGAGAGGAGATGAGATGCGTAGAGTTCAATACCTTGTTACCAGCTGGTTTAGAAATTTCTCCAACTTTCTACTCGGCTGAGCTTCCGAGCTGCTGCTGTGGAAGTGGAATGAATAGCTTAGAATTTAGATTTAGTGGGAATTGTTGGGGAAACAGCGATACACTTAATGAAGAAGCACACACATGATCCAACTAAGACGTCAATTTCCATTTGGAATCAAACAGGGGGCACCAGTAATTGCTGGCTGGACTCAGTGTAGTGTAACAAAAAAAATATCTCCATAAACATCACCCCTCCCCCAAAAAAAAAAAAAAAAAAAAAAAAAAAAACTCGGTGAGAGTGAGAGAAGAGAGAGAGAGTGGCAGTGAGCATTAAATGGGCAATCTTTATTAGGCTGCTGAGTGTTGTCCGTTGGAGTTGGAGTTGGACTTCATAAAAATTTCCATCTCGCTTAGCTCATTCATTCAATCGCTAATTCATTTTATCTCTCTAGACTCGGATCGACACTCCAGTCCGAGTCTATTGCGTGTCGTGATTATGATGGCACCTCAAAATCTCACTTTCATAATTATTGCTTATATATTTCCACTAAGACGGGTTATTCTACTATTACTTCACTATTATTGCTAATAACAATAGATTGGTAGTCTCTGTGTTTAATTATTTATCTATTTTTTCCACTTCCACCCCAAGGCAAAGGCAAGAAAGTAGCAGCGTGCTCAAGCAATTGAAGATATTAAATGAAAATCAAATGATAGTTGCGATGTCGGTGCAACTGCAACGTTGTTGGTTGAGTTTGTAAAGTTTTAGGGAATTTGCCCATATTTTACATTATATATTATATGCTATTTCGTTTCCCAAAGTGGATCGCGGGGCCTCTGTTTGTTGAATGTTGCGCTTCTTTTCATTAACAAACACTCTTTTATGAGTTTATCTATCTAACACCCATTTCATTCCACACAGCGCCACCCACATTATGGATTATCTGTGTTCCCTCTCTTCCTCTTTTCTTTCTTTCTTTTTTTTTTATGTGAAATAAAAATCAAATCGTACAAGTGATTTTAGTCCCCACTATTCTACTATCACCCTGCGAAAACTCAATTAGGAAGAGGAGCATTTATAATACCAAAACCCAACTCAACCCAACCACTCTCAATTCATTTACTATAATGTCACTAATAGCATCAAAATATCCTATTCCTACCATCTAACTCATTCCATCCACATGCTAATGTCACTTTATACCAATCTTATTTACTCT
Organism: Boehmeria nivea var. tenacissima; assembly: GCA_018132145.1. NCBI lineage: Eukaryota > Viridiplantae > Streptophyta > Magnoliopsida > Rosales > Urticaceae > Boehmeria > Boehmeria nivea. The sequence goes on along the minus strand of CM030881.1, from coordinate 17,827,681 downwards.
AATTTAGAGTCCAATCTGCATACCATTACCCTCACATCATTAGTTGTTGAAGGAATCGCAAAAAAACAAGGGAAAATTACAAAACCATCAAGTAAACTATAACTGCAAATCTGACTTGATCATAACAAGTTGGAATGTACGATCATGATGCATCATTAACGTCGTCTTACCAACTAATTTTTACAGCAACACAACACAACACAACACAAGCAACATCTGCCGCCTTTTATTAAAATAGGTAAGGTAAAAAGCCTTCCAACACGGCCAGTAGTCTCACAATACCACAACAAGTAACTCTCAGCCAATCCAATTACAGGCTGACCAATTTGAGAGAGTTTGCCTTCTCTTGCAGTGTATCGAGCAGACTGTCAAAACTTTTCTTGAAAGAGTCCACTCCTTCATCTTCCAGTTGAGAACCGACTTGGCTCCAGTCGATTCCCAGCTTCTCAAGTGCATTGTAAATGCCCTCAGCCTCCGACACATTTGCGTCAATTGTCCTTGAAACAGCACCATGATCCACAAAAGCTTGTAGAGCTTGGTCAGGCATGGTCGATACCTACAAACAGAAACAATGGTTCGGCCGCTTAGCCTACAGTAGTGACCAAACAATAATTTAGATGTTCAAAACATCAAAGCCAACTGGCATGTTGTCGGTTCTCAAAGATAAACACAACATTTAATTTTGCAAGACAACAGGTTATGAACAATTTTTCATGGCACAAGACATAACATTTGATGTAATCATGAGGCAGCTCACCGTATCAGGACCAATGAGAGGAGCAACGTATAAAGTGTCAGGGTAGGCAGGATTCTTGACACTGGTTGATGCCCACAGCAGCCTCTGCTTCTTAGCACCCTTCTTCACCAAAGCCTCCCACCTTGGGCCAGAAAACTTCTTCTGATAGAGCTGATATGCCAAGGCCGCTTGCGCTACCGCAGCCTAAACGCAGACATTCAGCCTATTTGTGAGAAAGTCTCAACACTCTCAGTTCTAAGTGGCCCAAAGGACACAAGTTAATCTAAAAGTAAGTTACCTTTCCTCGAAGATCAAGGGCCTCAGGTGTTCCAATCTTCTCAAGCAACTTGTCAATAAGGGTGTCTACCCTACTGACAAAGAAGGAAGCAACGCTAGTCACTCTAGACAGATCATTTAGGCCAGACGCCTCAAGGCCATCCAAATAAGCGTCGATAACTGCTTCGTATCTAGCAAGAGAGAATATAAGCTGCAAACACAAGAAGTCAAAGTTAACAATTGTTAACATCTTACCTAGTTCGATTTGCAACATTCTGATCTCCCAATAAATAAAAAAGTACGATAGTTAAGTGTTAAAAAATAAAAATCTGCTATAAGAAACTCAGGTATTGTTGGAACCGTTTTAGGCTTTTAGCAGCACAAGCATATTGAAGAAAAGAAATAAAGTAACACCTTGTTTTCAAACAATGATATTTTACTCTCAACAACTTAGGCAAGCATTTCTAGCAAAGCGCAGATGCGTTTGTCTGTCAGTTGGATTACTTACAGTGACATTGACGCTTATACCATGTGAAATAACTTTCTGAATGGAGGGGATGCACGGAGCAGTAGCAGGAATTTTGATGTAGACATTGGGACGGTCAACCACTTTATGCAACCATTTTGCAGCCTCCACGGTCCCCTCGGTGTCATCAGCGAGTCTGGGTGAAACTTCAACAGAAACATAGCCATCACCACCGTCTGTTTCATCGTAAATTGGCTCAAACAGCTTGCAGGCATCCTGAATGTCCTTCACCACAAGTTCCCAATAGGCACCTTCGATGTCTTTTCCGGATTGTACAAGTTCTCTGCGTATTCAGTTGATTGGAGTTATAATAACAGTAGAGATAAATTTAAGTTAGGGTTAAGAGAAAATCACAAAAAATACCATCACCAACAGCAAAATAAATAAGAGGGATAATAAGTTCATTATATTATAAAATAATGATAACAATAGTAAAGGAAGGATGGACAAGAGTATCCAAATCTCGGAAACGCGTATTTGCATAATTAATTAGAGGAAAGAGAAAATGATGAATGGCATAGCATTGGCATTGCTTAGGATATAAGCAAAGGAATGATTAGGAATAGGAGTACCTAAATTGGTCATTGTAAGCATTGGAAGACGATATGGCTTTCTGGAAAATCTGCAATTCGCAAAACACACAGAATTGATATTAAAAATAGAGGAAGCGATAATATTGCAATGCAATGCAATGAATTTCATGCATGTTAGAGGAGGAAGAGAGAGAGAGAGAGAGAGAGAGCGCACGGCGGGGTTGCTGGTGACACCTCTGACGCCAGAGGAGATGAGAGGAAGGAGATCGGAGACGGGGCGGCAGAGGTTATCGTACCAGGGGCTCTGCCCTTCCTTCTCGTACAGATGATGAAGCTGGGTCTTCTTCTGCTCATGATGCCTCTGGGCCTCGCCGGAGCAACTCACCCTGCTTCTGCAATCAAATGCAAAATCACTAAACACAAACAAAAACACAAACACAAACACAAACACACAGACGGGTAGAGAATAAATTGATAGTTAGTTACGAAAATGGAGGCCTTAGCAGAGGCGACGCCTTGAGGTTGGGGTTGGGGCTGTGAGAAAACGAAGACAGTTTGGGGAAGCCGCCCCGGAAAGCAATCATCAAAGAGGCGGCGGGGCGGGGGCGGGAAGACCTGGGGTTGGAGCTTGACGACAAACAACAAGACGAGGACAGGCTCGGATCGGTAAGCTTGGAAAGCGAAGCCATCCCTGGCCCTGGGGTTCAGATCACACACTACACAGAGAGGAGGAGAGGCGATCAAGAAGAAGAAGAAGAAGAAGAATGGTGCCAAATAAGGAGGGGAGGGTTTTTCTTCTTTTCTTTTTGTTTTATTATTTGAAAGGAGGAGGGTTTGTTGTTGTTGTTGCTGTTGTTGGCGTTGGGTGTAGGGGTTTGGTGAGCTATTTTGGAGTAAAAAACTAATAATAAAAGAAAGCGAAAGTTTTGACCTTTTGCTGTTATGAACACGAATACAGATCCCCTGACTGCCCCTCCGATATTGAATGACATAGCTCCCTTTTTCTTTTCTTTTTTTAATAGTTTTTACCAAAACGACAAGTTTTCTATACAATATCTAAAAGAATCTCAGGAGGTCAAGGCGTTTCGTCCGCGCGTGACCGAAACGCTTTGTTTTAGTTTTTTTTGCATTTTTTTTGTGCGAAACAAAATAAATGCGTTTTTTTAAGGGATTAAAGTGAATTTTTTTTTTCAAAAATAGGTCGTTATATAATTTAATAAAATATTAGAGACTGAAATATAATTAAATAGTACCAGAATAAAAAAAAAAAAAGACTTAAGCATAAAAAACAAAAGCCCCTAACATGGGCCCGTGTGTCAGGGGAGTTTCTGCTCTCTTGTTGGCGCATGAATTACACGCGCCAGGCTTTTTCTTTTTTTTTCAATTTTTTTGCTTTTTTTTTCTCTTTTTTTTTTCCTTTTTGTTTCTTTCTTTTATTCAATTATTTTTTCAAGCTTTCTTTTTTAATTTTTTCTCTCTTTTATTTTTATTTTAAATTTTATATTTTTTTTCTTCATCTTTTTATTTCTCAAATCTTTTTTTATAATGACACAATATTTTTATTTTTTTATTATTATCTTGTTTAATAATTTTTTAATTTTGTCTTACAATTTAAAAAATTATTTTTTACCATATTTTTTAAATAATCAAATTCTTATAATATTTTTTCTTAAATTTTCATTTATTTCATAATTTAGTATAAAAAATAAAACCTTAACGCACGTGCCCAAAACTAGTTACGTTAAAAGAAAAACACGGACGGGCCATTTGGTACACCGGACGGGGCAGGTGGTACTACTGTTGAGTGTTGACATATTTTTTTTAGAGTTTGGTGACATTTTTTATTTTTCTTTTCATAATTTGACCACCTAAATTCTTCACGCCTTCTGTCTTTGCTCTTCTTACTCATTGTGATGAATGCTGTTTATTTTATTTTATTATTATCTTGAGCTAAGAATAAGATTTCTTCCATCTCTTTGCCTAACTTTTTTGTTCTTTTAACAATAAAAAAAAAAAAGAAAGAAAGAAAGAAAAAAGAGAGGACTTCTTAACAAGATTGAGAGCCCTCTCTATTGGTGATTGGTGATATGATGGGGGAAACGAGCATTCTAAGTTTTAGTTTGAATGTCTTCACAGAGACATACGACCGACCATATAGGAAAACTAAATAGTTTGTTTGGAAGCAAAATTTTAAGTATAGCTATGCACTTTTGCATCACATTCCAATATTCATGTACACATGCACGGTATTGCATTTTCTCTTAGATAAAAAGTGTTGCAGGTAAGGTAAGGCGTAAGGTGGGTGAATACTTAGACATACCTTATGGTCTTGATTATCGCCTGTCTCTCACTCAGCTTCATCATGTCTTTCTTTCAAAGTTTTTTCAGAGGCAAGTGATACATGACTCTTAGATTTTAGCCAACAACGAACGGTCAAAAATCAAAATGATGTGCAATTATAAAAAAGCCTTTTATTCTATAACTAATAATCATGGGCCATATCATTCTGGTCATTTTTCCAGCAAAAAATTCTATTTGTGCAGCATTGCTCTTTTTAAAATTGTATGCCTATTTGAGGTTTGGTGGCCATCGATCAAAATTCTATGCCTATTTGAGGTTGCAATATCACAAAGTTGCTCGATCAACATTGTCATTGTCATTGGCTTACCTTATCCTTTCTAACTTGCTAAACTGTTATCAGATTGTTTGTTAACTTATATGACCCTTATCGTAGCTCAAGGGTTGCACTTGGGAAATTGTGCTGTGCATAATCACAAATACGTCCCTTCCAACCATCCAAACAAAAATGATCACTTTTATAATTGGCCATCACATGCTGATATTTCAAATATCTATAATGGAGTCATTGGTACTAATAAACAATTACCCACTTGTTTGATCCAAATATCGAACACACTACCCTTCATTTAAACCTACTTATATTGCGCACATCAAGTACATAACTGACTGCATTGCATCAACAAAGAAATGCAATCACCCCTGCAAAACTTGACCGTCTTTTTCAAAACTCTAGGGAAAAAAAAAAAAAAAACACACATAAAAACAAGCAGCAATGAAGAGAAAGAGTAGGGTGTGCTTATGATTCCAGTTTCTACCAAGGTTTTAAATCCCCCACGGGTCCTGCGGTCCAGTTTAAAATCGTGTGAGCAGGCCTTAGGAAGACATTCTTGGCATGAGGCAACTTGCGAGCCAAGCCATTGAGTATCTGATGGAAAGCGTCTCCTGGCTGCGCAGGTTGCGGGAACATCATTGCCCTTTTCATGTATGGATTGGCGAGCAACCTCTGCTTCCTCAAGATCACTTCCGGAGGGATCGATGTGAGGATCGTATCCAGCTTCGGCACGCCCTCCTCTGCCACAAACACCCCGATTTCTTCCCACGGGATGGCATCTGCAAAGGGTAAAACTATGTCATCCGCTATGATTACAGGGATGCACCCAAACACCACTGCCTCTACTAGCCTCGGGCTCCACGGCGCCCAACCCAGAGGGCACAGGCAGAATATAGACCGCTGCATGTCTTCATAGTATGTGGTGGGATGATCCGTCGAGATGTCAAACAGAGGATTGTTCTTGAAATTCTCCCACACAGCTGCTCTTGCACCCCTGTTCAAGCCACAAGCACCTTTATTTAGCATCGTGCAATTACTATTAGTACGGCCATACTATCCTCATATATACACCCAACTACTGTCAAGCCTGAAGTGCGAGTGATGAGGCCAAACGATGCTTTGCTACATTACTAGGGTTTTGTGTGCTGAGAGACGTTAAATCAACAATTGCAGAGACACATTAGTTACCTGGCGTAGTAACCGCCTTCGGGGTCGTTATTAACGTCGTAAAATAAACCCCGGAAGTAGACAAAGATGGAGCGCGGAGTGTGTTGGGGGATCAAGTGGGCTTGCATCTTCTGCGGTGGAGCGTAGGGAGGAATGGTGATGGAGCCGTCCTTCAAGCACACATGATTCCGCTGCCCGAACGTCTGCACGAGAGTGGCGCGTTGGAGCAGCGGAAGAATTCCCCGCTGAATGGCTTTCTCTTCCTGCGTGCATGATGCGTCGATTGAGATTTGCAAAAGACTGGGGGGGGGGGGGGGGGGGGGAGGGGAAATCAAATCAAAGCAGAGAGTACCTGGTAGTGAAAGCAGGCGCCGAAATCATGGGGGACGAGGAAGAAGTGATCGGCTCCTTGGGTGCGGTTCCAGTAGGGCCAGTTGGAAGAGAGGAGCTGAATGGCACTCCTGAGCATGCGAGGAGATTTGAAAGGCAAGGGGAGGCCGTTAGGAGTGAGGTCGCAAGTGGCGTAGATGGGAGCGTAGAACCAGTCGGCCTGGTCTGGGTGGAGAGTTCTGACGGGGCTGGACAGCAGGAACCTGTGCATGAATATCTCGGCAGCGAACATGTGGTTGAGGCATCTGGGGTCTTTCTCAAGTATCTTCTTGTTGTATTTGCTTGGCAGTTCGTACACGTACACTTTCAACCTTCCCACCGGATTGTCTTCCAACACATCACCAGCACTTCCTGTCAATTTCAAATTCACGCAAACAAAACTAACCATCTTTTATGATTATCCATTCTAATAAGTGTACAAGACTAGTACGTACGTACGTACGTACCCGATATTCTCTCGGTGCGCACACTAGTGTGTTCGCGGCCATGGGCTGTAATCAGGAATAGAAAGAGCGTGGCCGAAACGGTGCAGATCCTCATTGTAATGTAATGTGGCCCTAAGAATGATTTGTTGTTGTTGTTGTTGTATATACATAGAGGAAGAAGAAGAAGAAAGATTGGTTGGGACGTGGTGGTTGAGAAAGCTTTCGTAGAGTTTAGGCTGCTTAACTACTGGAAAATGTAACAACAAGAATAAGAAAAATGGAGGACAAGTTTGTTTCTTGGCTTGGCTTGGATTGAGATTGAAATTGCTTAAAGGAAACGGGACGGGGACGCATTCAAATATAATATGGTTTGATGGCAAGTCCGTCTCATCTCATCACTATCAGCTTTGCTACTCTCAACTGTTTCCGCTTTCCTATTAATTTTACCATCCAAAACCGACACGTCGTTTGCTGCTCATCTCATACTTTTTTTTTTTTTTTTGTCGTTTGTTTCTCTTTGGATTCTACACAATTCTACTCTACACTTGCACTGCATGTAAATTATTATTATTGGAAATTTAAATAAAAGAAAAGGAAAGGATCGATGAGTTGTGAAATGGTGTGAACGTGTCGATGTCAGGAGAGGACAGCAGGCGTAGGCGTATCGTACGGTTATGAATTGGTTTGGTTTCGTTTAAAACTCTCCACTCTCCACACACAGCCAGAAGCCTATTCCTCTCTTCCTCATATATGTATGTATCTGACTTTGACTTTGGAAAGAAGGAAGGAAAGTTGTAAGCCAGCTTTGAAATTTCAACCGCCCTAAATATTGAGAAGGGAAAAAAGGCAATAAGTTGGATGTTAACACCGCGTTTTGTTTTGGTGGGTGTTGTGTTACTGAGGATTAATGATGTATAAAAAGTAATATATCCATAACTTATAATTAATAAAGGGAAGAGAGAGGAGAAGAAAGAAAGCATGTGGCGATGGTCGAGAATGAGTAGGTGGGCAGCTAAGCCCAATTTAATTGAAATGTCAAAGCAAAAGTGAGTCCAGCAGTAATAAAGGAGCCCACCCTCAGGCCTCAACCCCCCACCACCTGCCCTCTGCTCTTTGTTTATTTTTCCCCAACATTTCAGGTCTGGTCATGGAAATCAGTGGGAAAGATCAAGCGGAGAGGAACGGCAGCCAGAGCAAGAACAATCCAATGGGTACAGAAATCGACGAGCTCGACAAGAGCAAAATCGCCATCATGAGGGCTCTGCTCCAAAGAGAGACTCTACACAAATCCCAGGTCAGGCTTTTCTTTCTTTATATATTTACATATATATGTGTGTGTGAGTCCAAAAGGATGAGTCTTGATATTGAAAGTAAAGAAACGGATTCAGGGTGAGGGTGATGAAGAGGAAGAAGAAGAAGTGGATGATTGGACGCTGCGGAGATTTCTTCGGGCAAGAGACATGGACATAGAGAAGGCTTCAAACATGTACCTCAAGTACAGAAGCTGGAGGCGTTCCTTCATACCGAATGGGTGGGTGTCGGAGGCAGAGATCGCCACAGATCTTGCACACAACAAGTTGTTCGTGCAAGGCCACGACAGGACTGGCCGTCCCATTGTCGTCGTCTTCGGAGCAAGGCACAAGCAGGCCAAGCTCGACGACTTCAAACGTACCCATAAAACTCTCACTCCTACTCCTACCTATTTCCCTCTTTACCAGCTTCCATCCTAGTAATTCCTGCTCTGCTTTCCATTTTCCAGGTTTCGTCGTCTACACTCTCGACAAAATATGCGCCAGGTCAACTCTCTGCTCTTTCTTTCTTTCTAAGGAAACGAGTCTGTGTTATTCTCAAATCTGACCTCAACCTCAGGATGCCGAGTGGCCACGAAAAGTTCACTTCAATTGCAGATCTTCAAGGATGGGGATATTCTAACAGCGACATCCGCGGCTATCTCGGAGCTCTCTCCATTTTGCAGGTTATTATCATCAAATACTTGTATGCTTAACTATTAGGTAATGACCCCTTGAAAAACATAAAACAAAGTTTGTGGAACAGGATTGCTACCCAGAAAGGCTAGGCAAGTTGTTCCTCGTGCACGTGCCATACATTTTCATGACTGCTTGGAAGATGGTCTACCCATTTATAGACAGTAATACTAAGAAGAAGGTCATTAATTCATCCTTCATTTCATTTCATTTCAATGGACTCTCTTTAACTTTACACATCTGTTGATCTACATCTACCGTCCGTCATTGCAGATAACATTCGTGGAGAACAAGAAGCTCAAGTCCACTCTGCTAAGTGAAATAGATGAGAGCCAGCTACCAGAAATTTATGGAGGCAAGCTCGCATTAGTTCCAATCCAAGACTGTTAGTGTCAGGCATTCATCTTTTGGGTCGACTTCACTCCAACCAGTAGTAGTAGAATCATAATATTAATGCTACACACAAGTCTCTACTGTAACAAACGCAAAAGGAGTGCCTGTATCATTTTTCTTTCTTTGTAACAAACTATATAGCTAATAGCTTAAGATCATTCATGATATACGCTTCGCGTCCTCTTTGCTTCTTTCGGCATTGTGCCATTACAAACCTAAATTATATTTCCTCCGGCGTTCAATTTTAAATGTAAAATAAATGCCGTCCTCAACTCCCTTCCCCTTCCCTCGTCGTCATTTTTGTTGGCTACAGATGGGATGTTTTGCATTCAACCAACAACAGTACAATCCAAGAAGCGGACGATTAAAGAGTTGTATGGTACAGTCCCACCTCTTATTTTGCAACTTCTGTATCAGACAGAGGGTCACGAAGCAAAACAGCTCGGGATTTGATAAATCATTTGATCCCTCCAACCACCAGAAAGCATCGGTCACTATGGTGATGGTCAAAGGAACAGAAACTCGGTATTCAGTCATTCACGTTCACTTTGGTGTAAAAATGTCAGACCCACACCAGTTTTGCATCCGTAACGGTAAAACAAGATACCCAAGCCAAGACGACAAAATACCAGTTTTAAATGCCCAAAAACAAAAGATGAGAAATAAATAACATAACATGCAAGTAAAATGCTGAACTTCAAAATCATCAAGGAACGTGAAAATCAGACAGGTAATGCAGAAATATATCCAAAAGAGGAAAAATAACATAAAGCTAAAAGATATGAGCTCTCAAGTAGGTAACGTCTAATATTGTTGGCTATTGTTTCTCAGCAGCAGCTTTATATGGGTCTGTTGAAATACCAAATAATACCTTACAATTCAAATTTTGGAAATTATATAATTATGTCAATCTTTAGGTGTCAAAAGAAGTAGAGTAATAAAGGTTCAATCGTCTGCGGTAGCAGAGGAATGGTGAGGAAAAGACGACCAGACTTCTCCCCAAGTCCTGAGACCATCCGTTACCTCCTTCACAACAGGAGCAGCATCTTCCACATTGACGCGTATTTGATCCTTGCTATCCCTCTCCCGAATCGTCACAGACGTTGTTGAATCAACTGTAATTGCAAACGGTACACCAAGCTCATCCGTTCGTGCATATCTTTTGCCTATTGATGTCCCTGTTCAGTGCAATGAGACGCAAATCAAACCACATTAGTCATGGTTCCACAAGCACAAATACCAACATATGCATCCGCTCGTGCAATAGGCAAACATACAATCCACGGTAAAATAATTTACATGGCGAGAGAGAGAGAAAGAGTGAGTGAGAGTTCCAAACCTGTAATGTCAATCTTATGAGAGATGCCAGCAACAGTCAGTGACTTGGAAATCTCTTTTGCAACCTTCTCATACTTTTCATTCTGAACCAACGGAAAAACAGTGCACTTGATAGGTGCAACTAGCGGGGGAAACCGAAACACATTCATCTGTTCATCTCCAGCTTTACTTGGTCTCATGTAGTATGAATGCTCATAGAGACAATAAATGATCCGCCCAATACCAAAAGATGGCTCAATCACTGATGGCGTGAAGACTCTTTGGTGTTCTTTCTTTTTCTCCTTTGAAATGGCCACCATGTTCTTCGTGATAGATACATTTTTCCCGAGAGTGCAGACATAAAACTCTACCTCTCCTTTGGTTTCCAAATTGGCTTTCATTTCCAAAGCTTCTTCTTCTTTCATTGCCTGAAAAGACAACAGTACTTCATACGTCACGAAAAACCATAGATTTGAGTCTATGAAACTACAAAATCAAGAAACCAAATGAAAAGGCTGTAAGACAATTCACCTCCAGAGATTCGATGACCATCTTTTGGTTCCCCTTGAATGCGAGACCCAGTTCCTTCTTCACTGGAGTTATAACCAATTTCTGAAATCATGCGTCATCAGTCAAATAAAGGTAGCCTAGCAGTTCATCATCTCATAGTGCACTGAAAGTATGGTGAGTTATCCAAATTCAATCAAAATAATTAAAACAGTTGCATGATAAAAATGCGAAAGTACCTCCACTTCTCTGGGCTCAGAAAATTTTTCAGCAGCAACAAGTGCTATGCCACTTTTGTCCTGCCATAAACAACAAATCAACACCCCACGAACATGCTTTATGCTTCTTATATACGGACCCAAGTAATATATGCTCATAAATCTCCTTGCTCTTATGTTTCTTCTATTTCGAAACGTAAGTTATAGAAGCTCAACTCTGCAAGCAGCTTATAAATTAAAGGTGTACAAGACACTGAAACCACACAATTCCATCCTCATCCTGCCCTCTCACACAAGATTAGAGCGCACAACCACTTCAGCCCGCAATTAAAAGAGTTTTAAGATTTTCAGAGAAAAAGAAGCATTTACTTACTGAATGAGCACGCAAATCATACGCAGATCTATCTGCAATCCCGACACACTCGATCCATCCATAGGAACACTCAATCTCAGCATCCCAGCAGTCAGCAGCGTAGTGAGCCATTTCATTGGCCAGATGCTGGCGGAACCGTAAGCGGTTTTCGTCAATCCCAAGACGAGTGAGGAAAAGATATACTCTACCGATAAAGTATCCAAGAGTCTCATTGTTAACAGTTCCCTGAGCGAAATCAAACAAAACCATCATCACACATGCACGCAGGGTAAGAGAATAAAAGGTGTACAGAGCAAACACAATGAAACATGAACCAAAAAACAAACCTTTGCAACCGCTTCACCAAGTGGAATCCTCTTAGCAGATTGGCCAGACATTTGTTCCTCTCTCGGGAACATTAGAAACTCGAGATTTGAAACTTCTGAAAACTTTGGGTGAGATTTATCCTCAGGATCGACAAAGTGTTCAATTTCTGCGAGAGTGAACTCGCGGACTCTCAGAAGACCCTGGCGCGGAGATATCTACATGCATACATAAGGTAGAATGGGATTTTGTTATAGCACATTGGAAGAATGAGCCCTTTCCATGACTATTTTAAACTATTTTGAGGTGAAAAGCAAAACTATCTAGCTAGCTATGCCTTCCAGGAAGAAAGGAAGGTGAGGCAGCATGGCAGAAGAAAGTTCGTGAGAGAGAAACAGAAACCTCGTTTCTGAAGGCCTGGCCAATTTGAGCTGCGGCGAAAGGAAGTTTGTTCCCGTTGTAATAATACAAGTCCTTGAAGTTGACGAAAATGCCCTGTGCGGTTTCTGGGCGCATGTAGCTATGGATAAGAAAAGCATACGCATCAGCAGAGCAGAGCAGGAAAGGGAAAGGATGTCCCAGGGAGAGGAAGCGTATTGTATTACCCAGGGATCAAGCCAGACGGGCCAATTGACGTCTGAAACATGAGGTTGAAGGGATAAGGATCGGAGAGCGGGTTGTTGGTGTCGGGAGCAGTGATGGCATAGTCCCTGATTTTGGCGCCCAACTCATCGGCAGAGAGGTCGTCGAGGACGGCGAGCAGGCGCTTCAGTTCAGCAGCTTTGTCAGCGGTCAAGGAGAGGTCCTTTCGGAGCTTTTCGTTGCAGAAGTCCTTGAGCAAGTGATCGGCACGATAGCAGGTGCCAGTTCTGTCGTCTTTGACCATGAGGTCGGTGAACTTGTCGACGTGGCCCGACGCCTTGAGAACAACCTCAGGGGTCACGCAGGGGCAGTCCACTTCCAGCATGTTTTCCTCAAGCACAAAATGCTGCATTGCATTCAAAATGTTAGAACCAAATCTCTTTTCTCAAAACGTACAAAGGGAAGGGACCCAACCTGACGCCAGAACGAGAGGACGTTGGACTTGACAGCGCAGCCGGGAGGGCCGTAGTCGTAGAGGCCGGCCACGCCTCGATAAATCTTGAACGAAGGGATGTAGAAGAGACGACGCTCCAGCGTGTTCACCACGGACAGCCGGAAGGCCTCGCGGCTCAGGGAGGCGTCTCCGGCGACGGCGGCTTGGAGGTCCCTCTCGATGGAAGCCTTCTCGAGCTTGACGGCGTTGAGAGCTTGGACGGCGGCGTCGATGTCGGGCTTGGGTGCGCCGGAGGCCTTGAGGGCGCGGACGCTGTTGCCCTGCGCCTCCACGGCGGCCTGCTTGGCGGCGAGGGCTTGGCGGAGAGAATCCTCGGAGGCCATGGTGGTTTTGGGGGAGATGAGGCGCCGACCAAACCAAGACCAAGACGAAGACGAAGACGATGACGATAAGCTGCTTCTTATGGCCCCCAACACCAACAGTGAGCGCATGCGAAATGCCAAATCTCTGTGTCCACTTCCGACTCCACTAGGGTTCTTTTTTTCGTTTTGTTAAGATATTTTTGCTCTCTTCCCTTCCATTCCTCCGTAACGATATGATGATATTGGATCTCAACATGGGCTTGGTCTGCCTACCACACGGGCCTAGCTTACATCGGAGAATTTTTGAGAAAATTTGATCAAATGTTTATTTACCTAATATTTTTACTCCTTCACTAATAACTTAAAAAAGTGTTCAAAAAATGACCATTTAGCTCATTTTCTTTAATATCAAATGTGAATATGAACATTAGAAACAAATTGCAAAAGAGATCCATGATATTGAATTAAAATATATGAAATTAGCAAACAATAGGATATTTAGAAAATTTGAATTGATTTTAAGCAAATTTTGTTGTGATTTAGAAGGAAACAATATAAATTGATTGTTTTTTTTAATCATAATAAATAAAACATTTTTCTTGTTGTTAAAAAAGGCTTTATTGCACTGGTGCCCCTAAATTATATAGGTTGGTACACTTTGGTATCCAATTTTTTTCTTTTGGCAATCAGCTCCCCATTTTCACAAAACTATTACAATTGATCCTTTATGTCTAATTTTTGTTTATTTTTGGACAGAACCTAGCACGTGCTTCTCATGTGAGCCATTTTCACAACAACAAAAAATTTAGATATGATAAACTGTGCAGTTACATCGCTGGGCTTGAATATAAATGTACTTATTTTTATTATATGAGATAGATAACTTGTACATAATTGTGGTCCAACTTTTGTAATGCAAACTTCTAATGATCTAGCGACTAGCGTTTCTTCGAAATAAAAGGAGAATTAAAAATGATAATGGACCCCAAGTATTATCAGTGTCCCAAATGTACTGTTTTTTTGGACTATGCCCATTATTATACCCTCAATTAAAATTTGATAAATAAGTAAAAAATAAAATAAAAATTATCATTAATTGCAATACAAAAATTATTTTGCTTATTTGTCATAATTTAATTGGGGCACAATAAAAAAAAAAAGACTGCAATTTTTCTTCAGGCTAAGAGGCTGTTTGGTACGCGAGTATTTTTATCAAGGGAATGATAATTTTAAGATTACCTTGTTTGTTACGTGTTTATTTTAATTAAAGATACTCGGGTATGTGATTCTCGTGGGTATGCGATTACCTTAAAATGGGGTAATCTGAATACTATGGAGGAGGGTGGGTTTCAGATTACCCTCATCTGATAACCATGATAATCATTAAAAAAATTAAATTAGACTTAATTATCCTTTATTTTTTTAACATAAAAGCCTTACAAGTCTCATTATAATTTATAAATCACCACCTTACATTGTGAAAAAACAAAAAAAAAATGAACAAATGAACAAAAAAAAATTTATTCATGTTTATTTTTTCTCATATTTTTTTGTTGTTTGGTGTTTTGAGGATTTATTGTTATCGACTTTTGCATTATTCGGTTATAAATTTTTATTTTTAACGTTGAATGAGGTTTTTTAAATTTATTTCTATTATCATATCATACACTAATAAGTTTATTTTAATAATAATAAAAAAAATCAATCAACCTCTTTGTTTGTATTTTATATTGCTACTTGTTTTTTTCTTTACTCTTTCCATATACATTAGAAAATTTTCATAAATTTGTATGTTTTATTATATGTTGATTTCATTGATAATATTGTTATAAAATATATTAATTTAAATGTTTATTTGTCTAACTGGAAAATCATATTACATTATTGTATTTAACCAAACAATATAATATAACATTCTTAGGAATCTTATTTAAAATTACATTACCAAACCAAATGTTATAATCTTAAATATCCAAGTATATGGTTATTTTATCTGATTATTTTAAATCTCTTATTACTGAAGATTATCGCGTATCAAACAATCCTACGGACCCCACGTAATATTAGTATCCCGGTAAATAAGGCATTGGTGCATTAGTGAATATCGTGCCACGACTCGAAAGTTGCAAGAAAGAAAACTTTTCAAATTAAAAAGAGGGATTATTTCGAGGAGCCAATAAAGGAATTACACATATGCCGGCCCCATCATGTTAGTAATAAAACAAAAATAAAAGGAAAAAAAGAAGAAGGGAAGGGAAGGGAAGGGAAGTGGAAGGGAAGGAGAGGGAAACGAAAAAGTCCCCAAATAATTTCGAAAACAATGCACTGAGCAATTTGGTAATTCAAAATGCCGCCCAAATCCAACCCCAAAGACAGAGAGAGAGAGAGAGAGAGTGAATCATTCATTCCTTAGTTACAGATACAGATACAAATACAAACCCCATTCATTCATTAATTCCCTCTCTCTCTCCCACTCTCACTCTCATTGTTTGTGTCCCAAAATCTAAACCCCAAAAGAGTCCGATCGACATGGCGGAGCATCATAGCGAGCTGCCGTGCGACGGAGAAGGAGTGTGCATGGTGTGCAAGGCCAAGCCCTCCGCCGATGAGACCCTCAACTGCAACACGTGCGCCACCCCCTGGCACGTCGCTTGCCTCTCCACCCGCCCTGAGTCCATGGCCCACGCCCTCAAGTGGGACTGCCCCGACTGCTCCTCTCTCTCCCTCTCTCCCGCCGCCGCAGCAGCCGCCGCCGATCAGCCAACCTCCGACCTGCTGGCCGCCATCCGCGCCATCGAGTCCGACGCCTCCCTCTCCGACCGCGACAAGGCCAAGCGCCGCCAGCAGCTCATGTGCAAGCAGCCGCACCAGCCCGACCACGCCGCCGCCGCAACTTCCAAAAACGATCTCCTCGATCTTATCGGCGGCACTCTCAATTGCTCCATCTGCATGCAGCTTCCGGAGAGGCCCGTCACGGTACGTGTTATCAATAAAAAGCGTTTCCCATTTCCATTCCCAGTCGAATCCTGGAAATATGACAAAACAACAGCATAAAATTTTGTCTTTTTTGCGATTGTCCTCATTTTCCAAATATTTCGTTTGGATTAAAGTTTACGAGTCCAGATTCAACAACTAGTCCCAGCATAGGAATATTGGACGCGCTTTCGATCTGATTTTCGTTATAGACACCTACCATCATCGTATTCGTCGTGCAGTCCCGATTGATTGACTTGTTTATTAGCTTTATAGGCAGCAAACACGAATTTGATTTCATGTAATGGCACAGACTCATGGCCTTTTTCTTTTGCTCCGTGGTTTCAGACACCTTGTGGCCACAACTTTTGCCTCAAGTGCTTCCAGAAGTGGATCGGTCAGGGCAAGCGCACATGTGCAAATTGTCGCAATGCAATCCCAAACAGAGTTGCAAGCAATCCTCGTATCAACTCTGCGCTAGTCATTGCAATCAGAATGGCAAAGACTGCCAAGTCCCCTGCTGAATTGGGACAACCCAAGGCTTATCACTTTGTGCACAATCAGAACCGCCCCGACAAAGCTTTCACAACCGAGCGTGCAAAGAAGAGTGGAAAGGCTAATGCCTGCAGTGGAAAGATCTTTGTGACAGTTCCTTCAGATCACTTTGGGCCAATTTTGGCAGAAAATGATCCTGAAAGAAATCAGGGTGTGTTGGTCGGAGAGTCATGGGAAGATAGGATGGAATGTAGACAATGGGGCGTCCATTTCCCCCATGTTGCAGGGATTGCTGGCCAGTCCAAGTATGGCGCTCAATCTGTTGTGCTCTCTGGAGGCTACGAGGATGATGAGGATCATGGCGAGTGGTTTCTTTACACTGGCAGGTATACCATTTTGATTATGCGAGTGGTTTCTATGTTTTTGGTGCGCTATCATTAGTTTGATATCTCACTGGCTTCCGCACTGCTTCTTCCAGTGGTTTCCAATAAAATTTTCCCAAATGACAATGTCACTTTCCTAGTACACTGGTGCCTTCATGCTAATTGCTTGTAAATTGATTGCAAAACCTGAAAATCTGTTGTTACTTCAGTTTATTCTTATGAGAAAATACCTCGTTTCTGTTTTTTTTTTTTTTTTTTTTGGCTTTGTGTTGATCATTCTACGTATCAAATTCAGTAGTTGCTCGACCGTTCATTTCATGGACTATTATATCTCTCTAGCTCTTCAGTCTTCTTCTCTCTTCAGCCTCATAATATCTAACTTCTGATTTGTAATTGGCAGCGGCGGAAGAGACCTCAGTGGCAATAAGCGCACAAATAGTACACAGTCTTTTGATCAGAAGTTTGAAAAGCTGAATGCGGCATTGCGACTTAGTTGTTCGAATGGATATCCTGTTCGAGTTGTTAGGTGCGTTGGCATACAGATGGTGCATATTTTTATATGATTATGGTCTAACTAATGAGAAGCTGCATAAGAGATTAGAGACTGTGTTATTGTTGCCCAATCTATCGTTTGAATTAGCTGGCATGAGACTTCTGTTTGGCAGGTCTCACAAGGAGAAGCGCTCAGCTTATGCCCCGGAAAAAGGATTGCGATATGATGGAGTTTATAGAATCGAGAAATGCTGGCGCAAAGATGGGAAGCAGGTAACGAAAAGTGCTCATGGTTGAGATTAGATGGTCAATACTCAGTTGGCAAGATTGTTGCTATTTAGCTCCGCTGACAATTTATAAGGTTTCAGGGCTATAAAGTTTGCAGATATCTATTTGTGAGATGTGACAATGAACCAGCTCCGTGGACAAGGTAATGCCATCTCTTTGCCTGTCTGTTCTTCTGTCATTTCCTTTCTCGGCACTAATTCTGTTTCGACTCACAAGCAGCAATGACCATGGGGACCTCCCGAGGCCTCTTCCAGTAATAAAAGAGATAAAGAAGGCACTTGATCTAACTGAAAGAAAGGCATCTCCCCACTGGGACTATGATGTAAGTCTGCGGATATGAGATGACAAATTTAGAGTGTGTTTGGTTAGGTGGAAAAGTGGAAGGAAAGAAGTGAGTAGAGGGAAGTTTGGATAGAAATCAAGTAATGCCCATGTATGGTAGGAAGGAAAAGAAGAAGGGAAGGAAAAAAGGAAGGGAAAAAAATATATGTAGGGCCTACAATTTTTTATCCTCTCAATATTGGAAGGAAAAGTGGAGGGAAATTTTTTTACCAAAGCAATCAAGAGCAAATTACTTATTTGTCCATTTTTTAATTTTTACAATATAAAATAATTGGATAAAATGGTAAATTTGTAGATAAAATTTTTTATTTCCCTTCTATACTAAACAACAAAAGAGAAAAATATTTTCTTTCACTTCTATTTTCTTTTCTATCCAATTTTCTTTCCCATTTACCAAACATACTCTTAGTCTCATGTTTTCGGTCTCTTTATCTGTCACTACTTAGCTGTGCTGTGATCAAATCCATATATGCTTGGCTTTTGAAAGATAAATAAAGATTTAGTCTTTCAGTGAGCTAATGATTAATATGCCAAAACATGTACTTTTTATCATGCTTACCAGGAGGAAAAGGGTAACTGGATGTGGAGGAAGCCCCCACCACCTAGCAGGAAACCGGTGGATACTGATCATGTTGAAGACGGGTCAGCAAAGAGGAAAAGGCGTCGAGCACAAAACATCTCTGCGAGAGAGAGGCTTTTGAAAGGCATAGTGTTTCTTATAATTGGCATCTTAACCTTCATTTTCTACTTGTTCAATTTTCATCACCCTTTTCCAACTACGATAGTATTGCGCTGTTTATGTTCTTATGAAATTGCTTGTGAAATTTGCAGAGTTTAGTTGCAATATTTGTCGTAAAGTTATGACTCTTCCAATCACAACCCCTTGCGCTCATAACTTTTGCAAAGCTTGTCTTGATGATGCGTTTGCTGGTCAAAGTCTGTTAAGAAATAGGACATGTGAAGGCAGAAGAACGTTACGCGCTCAGAAGAACATTATGAAATGCCCATCCTGTTCAATTGACATAGCTGAGTTTCTCCAGAATCCACAGGTATTGCAGTTTCAACTGTTTACATCTCATTTCATCCTCCTAGAGAGAACCACATTGGCACGTGTCATGGTTGTGCTATCTTTTGTGAACTTATTATGTTGCAAAACCCAACATGATTTTTTTATTTTCATTTTTCACCCCTTATTGTTTTTGAGTTTCATGAAGGTTAATAGAGAACTGATGGGTGTCATAGAATCGCTGCAACAAAAAGACGCAGAGTTGGAAGAAGAGAATGCGAGTAAGGATGAAGTGCAGGAAGAGCCTGACATGACCGACGATGACAAAGAGGATGAGGAGGAAAATTCTGATGCAAATAGAGCTGCAGACGAAGCCAAAGAGGATGTTTTGAAACCTGAGATTAATGCTGATTCCCAGCAGACTGTCGAGGAGGAGAAAGCAAAAGTTGAGAGCCCCAAATCAGAGGTGAAGGCTAGTGAGGAGAATATAGAGGATACGGAGAAACCTGAAAAAGCCAACAGCAACAAACAAGCACAAGCCAAACCGAAACAGAGCAACGCCAGACAGAATCAGAAGCGAAACAAGGTTGAAAATGGAGACACATTGTCATCTGAGACTTTTGGTCGAATGACAAGGAGCAAGAGGGCCAAAGCAAAGTGATTACACAAACCATGAAGCTCGCCCCATTTTGAATTTCCTTACAAAATTGAGACAATACTGTTTTTTGGCTTTATTTACGACATTGAGGTGGCATTGTTTATACTTTTGCTTATTATTGGGATGAATGGTCTGTCCAGTCGTTGGTTAATTAGCTGCAGGTAAAGAGCTTGCTGTTTTGTGATGTATTAGACAATAGACATAGCCATGCTGGGAAAAACTATGGTATATTACAGGCACAAATTTTTTTTTTTTTGGTGATGTCACACTCACATACTGATTATGGAATGAGAATGCCATAGCATAGCTAGTTGGCTACTTATTTGTGCTCATATTTCTTGACTATCTAATCTAGATTCTGGTCTAACTTCTGCTGCTCAATCTTCTGAATCAATGCATTCTTCTCATATTCGGAAAGAGAATTAAACATGAAGATGGACTTGTCACCGATGTCGTCCTGGAAGAAAAAAGAATCATCGGGAATTGAGTGTTGTAGTTGTAGCAGTAATTGTAATTGTAATGATTATATGTGAAAGAAAGGATGATAACCTTGATTGGCTGAGTAAACTTCCTAGCGGCAAATATCCCAAAAAGCAGCATCCACGAACCCAACAAAGCCAGTTTGACTCCATCATCCATCAAACCACTCTGCGTCATTGATCAAACACAAAACCTGTTCTAGTTGACGGAACGAGGCATTCAAAGTGAAGTAAAAAAGAAAGAAACAATACCAGGTGACCAAGAAGAAGACAAGGTATTATGAAGGTGAGAAGTCCAGCTTCAAGCTTCCCATAGCAAAGACCTGTTGGTTGGTTGTTTTTACATTTGATGCATCATTTCATTTGCTTCAACTTGCAGGTAAAAAGAAAAGGAAAAAAAAAAAAAAAGGTTTACCTTCCTTGAAGACAAGACCAGTGAGGGACGCGAAGAGAGGGCCGACAAGCCAGAGGGCGGCGGGGTTGTGAAGAACATATAGGACGAGTCCTTGTTGGTGTTGGCTGTGAGCGTAGTGGTAGGCCAGCAAGGAGCCAAGCGCACCGAGCCCCCAGAGCGCTTGAAGAGTGCGCTTGATAGGGGTGACGTAGATGTGTATGAGAAGCAGGGACAGTCCCAGCCCAGAGGCTCCCGCAGCGTAGAGCAAGTCCAGGTCGAGGCTGTCCAACAAGTCCGTCGGCAGGAAACTGAAAGCAGTGGATGCTCCGGCCACGAAGGAGGCGGCGGCGGTGACGAGTCCTGCTCTGTACAATACAACCTCTCTGACGTCGGAGGCTTCCACCGTCCAAGGGCCGTACGTTCCCTCGTAAACAACCGACGTGCCTCTGTTGTCCCCCACGGCCTTGCATGGACTCACCTTACTCTCCCTCTTCCGAAGCAATCCCATCGGAGTGGCAGCGCTCATCAGAGTCGGACTCACCTGCGCCGCAAACACCAGTCGTGACGCCGCCATATTATGAATTAAGAGATTTAAGAGGCAACACTCAACACTTGTCTGCAACTCCAACTTCAACTTCAACTCATAAATAAATTTAATAAAATCCGCTTGCTTATTGGATTTTAGATAGATAGATATTATCTATTAGTTACGCCAGTGCTGTCTGTCTGTCGGTCTGTCTTCTTCTCAACTCTCAAACATCGCTCAATGTGGGCCAATGTTGATCTCTTCCCCTTCTTCTTTTCTTTTTTCTTTCGCTGGGAATCTCTTACCCTTCTTCTTCGCCATCTCCATGGGCGTGTTTATTGGGCCACCAACACTTTCGGCTTTGGCCCAATACCATCAAACACCAATTCCCAATGAAAATTTTGAAGAATGCCACTCGTCGACAACTTACCTTGTTTGAGATGGTTATTTCGGCCATTCCATCTTATTTTTTTGGTTAGAAAAAATAGTTTAAAAATAGTTTAGAATGATTTAAAAATACTTTGTAAAAAATGATATAAGAATGATTTCACTTTGCTAATTTCGAAGTGATATGAATGGTTGAGATTTAAAGATATTGTATAGGGATTCAGAAAGTTAAAAGAAAAATGGTTGAAAAAAAAATAGAATGGAATGGAATGGTTTGGAAGATTAGAAAAGTTGAAAAAAATGAAAAAAATAAAATGAGTAAAATGGGTAGGCCAAACAAGGGGTTATAGTTTTAAAATATGTCGCTTTAAACAAAAAATAATAATAAAGTCTACACCACTTTTTAGTATATAAAAAAAAGAGCAACGTAGTAATTTATTAATGAAAAAAGTTACATGATATACAATAATGATATAAGTTATAAACTTGAATGTCAAACAAAGCATGAGATCAAAAAATTTCAATCTTTCCCAAGACCGACGGGAAAAATTAGTAAATAAAAAAAAATCACAAAACAAAATCATTTTTAATGCTACTTAATAATTTATGCCCTAAATAATGTGTTTTTTTTGTTCTTGCTCTATATTTGTAGAATAAAATTTAATGTATAAATTAAAAATAAAATACGCATAAGATATAGATTATATTAAAAAAAGATATTCTCGAAATCCCCTAATATATATATATATATATATATAAATAATGCGACTTTATTTTGAATTAAGGGTCAATTGAACAGAAACATGAAATGATACAATTAAGAGTCATTTAGGTAAATAATTATTTTGAATTGTGTATTTTTAAAAAATAGGTACAGTTTTAAAAAATTTAAGAACTAGCCATAAAATATGTAAGAAATTTCTGACAATAATAAAAAATACAAATAAAATTATTGTCAAAAATTCTGACACGTATTAAAAAATTTGTTAAAATTTTTTGACAATGCTAGTTTTTAAATTTTTTTAAATTGTAGCTATTTTTTAAAATTATTTTATAAACAGTGGTAATTTTGTTAAAATTCCCTATAATTTAAGGTATTATTTCAAATGACTATAATTCATAATATTATTGCAAATGATACTATTTTTTTAACAAATTATTATTGTCCGCAGTGCTTTGTTTTTTGGTAAAATAAATCAGTTTAGTTAATTTCGTTGCTAAAATAGCGTGGACTTTAATTTTTTATAAGGTAACAATTTAAAAATACATTATTCAAAAATAATATTTTTTAAAATTTCAAAAATAATAATAATAATAATAATAAAACTCACCACATTCGCTGCATGTGATTGTGATAGTAGTAAAAGAAAGACAATATAAAAAAGTGGAAACCAAATGGTGTCGTGTCGTGTCGTGTAGCCGTAGCCCTTTTTAACCTTTTGCGGAGAAAAGGAAAAATCTGATCCAATGTTACTTTTTGAGTGAAGCTTATAACTCACGTCACTAAGCCAATTTATTATAAAATATGCTATTTTTTATTAATAAATTAATATTTTGTCTTTTTTATTTATAGATAGAAGAAAACAATTTCGTCTAATTCATCATTAAGAATAAGATTAATTGTAATTATTTGAAAAATAACAATTCTAAAAATTACATGTGGTTCAAAGTGATATGTTTCAAAAAAAAGAAAAGAAAAAGTGCTATTGATGTTTTGAGAGAGAGATGTAGAGAGAGAGAGAGAGAGAGAGAGACAGACGCGGTGTCGCGGTGCATTATATATAAACCAAAATAAATGAAAAAAAGGCAAAAGAAAAGAATAAAATGAGGAGCAGCCGCAAAAATTGACAATAAGAAGGGAAGCCGAAAGCATTAACATAAGAAGAAAGAAAGAAGAAAAACATTTGATGCCATTTTCTGCTGCTGCTGCTGTGTGGACCCTACCTACAACTACAATTTGGCTTATTACTCCCCTCCTTTTCTTTGCAAATCCCATGCGCTTCTCTGTCTGCCTAAGTGGATTACTGTTGGTTCTCTTTTTGTTTCTTTCTTTGTCGTTTTTGCTTGACCTTTTTCGGCTTTTCCTTTTGTTTCTTTCTTAAATCAATTCTTTTGGTATAGAAAAAATATATCGTGTTATCTGTCTGCAGTCCAATGCCTGCAGCTGCAGGAGTCGTTGAGCCAAACTTTCTACTACGAAACACAATAATAAATTATTAAGGTAGTGTTATTGAATTCCAGTTTTTGACTGATTAATAAATGGAGATGACGATGTAACAAAAAAGTGATCTTCCTTATAAGTCCTTTTGTTTTACTCAAAGAAAAGCATCGACAATAATAAAACACAAAGTTAGTAAAGCAAATATATATATATATATATATATATATATATATATATAGAACGGGAATAGGTCATAGGCCCCCACTTCAACATGCGTAATATATATCTTTCCAAGTGCACTAACTGGCGTAATTCTCACCCTAGCTACTTCATATATATTACCTTCGGATTAACAACTAATTATATTCATTAATTAATTGATAATCACGCGTGGGCAGAGTGGAATCATTAGTTTTTTCTTCACCTTTTAAGACACGTATATTTGGCACGTTTCTCTGATTGCCGTCCATCAAGTAATTCATCACAACTACAAGTTCCACGTTCTGAGAAAGATCATGCATAATAATATAATTTCTGTATCTATAAGTGCTTAACGTGCACTTCTTAAAGTTGGCTGGCTTATCATTACTCTTCATCTTTTTTTCTTTAATAAAACAAGTATATGATCATATATACACTAATTGTACACTACTGTGTCTCTGTGTGTACGTAGGCAAGGTAGATTTGCATTCCAAAAAGCTTTCTATATATATATATATATATTCTCCCCCCTAAAGCCAGATCTTACAGTAGTGTAAGAGTAAATAATCATTTTTTCATTAGTTTAGTAAAAATAGAATTTGTCAATGAAACAGAAAACAAGACCCCGTTATTAGCGTTATATTTTGGAAGAAAAAAAAAATTTCGAATATAAATTTGTTAGGAGTTTGGACAAAAGCAGAAAGTAATAGGAGGAGGAGGAGGAGTCCAAAACATTGTGTCATAGTATTCGATGTATGTATTATTCGTAAAGCGACGTGGCTTTTTTTCATTTTTGGATTGCATAATGGATTTGATATCGATGTTGATCTCTCATTAGCTTACATCGTGTAATTATCAATAACAAGATCCATTTTTAACATGATACGATTTCTGCGCGCTATTAAACTGGAGCAGATCCTTTCAAGATTGTGTGCTCATGATCGATATTTATCAATATATATATATATGTATATGACAAAACATCATTTTTGTTATCCATATATATGATGTGTAAAGGAAGGATGGTGCATAGCACTTGGACATTTTCTTGCAAGAAAGAAAATATCGAAAAAAAAGGAGGTTATTTGGACGAATCTATATTCTTTTATCTTTTTTTTTTATCTTTTTAATAAATTGCTTTAAATTCTACATGTGTGATTAATATTTTTATATTTTTTTATAAATATTTTGATGAGTTATTATAATATCATTGGAAGGGATAGAGAAAGAGATAGGGAAGGAGATAGACGATTTGGGCTTTGTTTGGACGGCCTTGCTCTACTCACATGCCAAATTCATGCGCTCCACCCATCAATCGACTTAAACCTATCATTGTCAACAACTCTTTCTTAAATAAATAAAACTAATGTATACTCAATTTGTGTAGTCTAGGGTTTTCTTTTTACCACTAACTCATCAGGTACCAATATAACCATTTATTAATAGATCTAGAGGAACAAAAAATATAGCATTTTGTTGTTTTTTTGTTTTTTTTCTTCAAAATTTCACATTGGCATTTTGCATTGGAGATTATATAAGTATAGTGCTAGTCATATTAATTTTTTTTACCAACATATTAATACCAACTTACATGTCATATTTTAATTGATGAGTGTTGCTGTGGCCAACGAATCAAAACGTAACACTTCACTTATCACCAAAGTTAAAATTAATAATAAAAAATTGGTACAAGAATTAGTATGTTTAGCATTATTATTATTATTTTATACTTCTGTTGACAACCTAGACTATAAACACGCTTGTCTATACTACGCAAGGGGATTTATAATTAATCAAAATAAAAAAAGAAAATAAATTAGATATTGGCTTATTGAGAAGGAACTCAGATGCTCTAATCTCCTTATCTATTTCTTTTTCTGTCCCTCTGAATTATATTATAACAACACAACAACATGTTTTTAAAGAAAATATAAAAAAGTTATATACACTTAAAGAGTTTAAAGCAATTTTTTGAGTTATGAGATTATTAGAGGGGTAGAGAATGGAGTACAAAAAAATTATGATTCACAAGTGATCGAAATAATAAAATAAAAGATTAATTTCATGTATCCCGTGAAACCAAAATATTGCAGAAATCTTCTATTTAATATATGTAGTTAGTATTTGATTGAATATAGAATCATATGATCACATGCATGAACATTAATTAGAGCTAGAACGAGCGCATAAACATAGCTAGCTAGATCATATATAATAATAACAATATTTGGAACTTAAATAAAAGTTAAAGGGCATCGATAACATGATTGAGAGTAATATGGTAAAAATAATGAAAGAAAGCACGCACAATGCGCAGCTGATGGATGACAACAAATTCATTAATCTCAAATGAAAAATGTAGAAAACATACAAATTTATATAATAAAACATAATAATATGGCGGGATTAATGGATGTAACTGAAGATCACAAATGAAAACCACCATAACTGGATGGGTAATATTATATATAATATAATTAATAATAAAGCTGAATTAGTCTTTGGCATGATGATGATGATGATGATGAGGTTTGGTGGGTTGATGATGAGAGGGAGAGGAAGAGGAGGAGGAGGTAGTAGTGGTAGCGGAAGAGGAAGACGTGAGCAAGCTGTAGTAGCCGTGATGGTGATGGTAGAGATGATTGGTGGAGGAGGAGTCGTCGTCGTCGTCATTGCTGGACAGAAGCAGTTGTGCATAGTTGTACAGGTCCGGGAAACCACCACCACCTGCTGCACCTGCACCACCTGATGATACTTTGTGATCCACCCGGATTTCGTCGCCGCCGCCACTACCGCTACTCGTAAGACTACTGGCCATTGCCGCCGTTGACGACCATGAAATATTGCTCGTATTGTTGTCATAAACACTAGTATAATTATAATAATAATTACCAGCAGGTGCTGCAGCTGAAAGAAGAGGAAGAGGAAGAGGAAGAGGAGGAGGAGGGTCATGAGGCAGTAACGCATGATGATCAGTACTAGTGGTGGTGGTTACTGCTGCATCTGCGCAAGCAGGCGCTGCTGCCGGTTGATGGTTTGTTAGCATCAGTAGTCGCTCCGGAAAATTGAGCTTAGCTTTGGTGCCTTTGAACTTGAGAGCAGCTTTGTCGTAAGCCAGTGCCGCGTCCTCCGCCGTGTCGAACGTGCCAAGCCACACTCTCGCCGCCTTCTTCGGATCTCTTATCTCCGCCGCCCATTTCCCCCATGGTCTCTGTCGAACCCCTCTATAGTGTCTTGAACTTGCTGCCGCTGCTGCTCTCCTCGCATTATTCTTCTCATCTATATAATATTATCAATTCATTAATTTCACCATCACCATCATGAAATCTACATATACATCATCCATCTATATCAATATTCATCACTATTGCTAATTACTTATTATATATTTATATTAGCTAGGTTCCGATCATGAATTAATATATAAACCATTTTAGCAATAGTTTGCTTAATTTGTAAATGTACCATGCATTAGAATTGCTAGCTAGCTGGAGTAGTGGGCGTGTAATTATCAGATGCATTGATGCACACACTCCTTTTCATGTGTACATTTTATCTGAATAGATCATTTCGTCGGCAAATATGCATATTGATTTCAAGGTACTAAATTGTTTATTTAATTTCTGAATCTATTAATTCTTTATATATTTGGCGAGAGAATAATTATTGTTTGCGCAACTAGAAAGCATGTGTATTTTCATATGATATCACAATTATAAATAATAATATGAAAAAAAGGATACGGCCAAATGAAAGGTCAAAGACGGAGAAATGAGGGATTATAGTTGGATGGAAACTCACGCAAGTGATCTAACTCCTATTGTCCTTAATTAATAATTGAAGAGTTTGACTAGCTGCTACTTGTATAAATATTTAGGGATTTCCCAAGGAAATGCGACTTTCAACCCATGATGTTTATCTATATTATATATGAACAAAACAATACGCCCGGATTCAAACAAGTTGAACCGCTAAGTATTAGCTAGCAAGCCTTGTGGGGGAATTGGGGCCGATGATTTTTAAGGAATGTGTTATTGTAGAGAATCATGTTAATATATACATACATTCCGAAACACAAGAAAATAATATTGAACATCATTTTGTGGTATTATATATATAAGAAGAGGGAAATTAATTAAGCAAAGTGTTTGACGGAAAGCAAGATACATTGAACCTTTCTAACAAACAAGTCGTGTACATATATAACTCTGAGTCTCAGTCGGACGATGATCGAGACAGTTTGACCACAATATAAAGTGAGTGAATCAACTAGTGTGTGTGTGTATATATATATATATATATATTGCTACCTCACGAAGAGAAGAATATAATCAAAGTAGCTGGGTGGGCTATTGGCCTGATCAGTCTGACCACACACAATTCTTTCTCCAACAATACATGTACATATATATATATATATATATATGGTTAAAATATTCTAATATTATTGCTTGGAATTGCAATTAATTACTACTTATTTACTTGCGCAAATAATAGTATAATATAATAATAATATCGCGCCGGATCCACTTCATTTCAGGAGTTTATTAATGAATCCCCGATCATTCAATAGTTTGAACAAATTAAATTTAAGGAGGAGTAAAATAATGATTGTAGATCGATCGATCGATCGATGAGATTATTATGAATGAATAAATAAAAAAAGTAGTAGTAATTACATGCAGTTGCAGTAGGTGGCTGCTGTTGTTGTTGTTGTTGTTGTTGTTGTTGGAAGGCAGGGTGATGATCCGGAGGATGAGGATGAGGATGAGATAAATATTGCACCAATCTCGGCGGAGCAGCTAGTGTTTCCTCCTCCGACGACGGCGGCGGCGGCGGATTCTGATCATTAATAACAAGTAGTTGCTGATGACTTGATGATCTCATGAAATCATCAAACTGCTGCTGAGCTGCTGCTGCTAAATCTGATCTCTCTTTCTCCGCCGCCGCCGGTGCTTCCCAAGGAAGTGGCCGCTTTCCATGCCTCCGATCCACTTTTCCTTTTTTCTTTTTATACCCTTTTTTTTTTTAGAAAGAAAGGAAAAAAAGAAAGCAGAAGTTGCAGCTAGTTAGGTAGTAGTAGTAGTAAGATTGCTGATTCTGCTGCAGGTAGAGATAGTGATATGATCTCTCTCTCTCTCTCTCTCTCTCTCTCTATTAATATATATCTCTTGAGATTAAGACACCAATTAACAATTAAACGCTATAATTTATTAGACTGATATACACAAAAAATCAACACAGCCGATCGATCGATGGACTGTTAATTTGGGGACCCATCCCACCACTTGCACTTTACACACACTCTCGCTTAACTAATAATTAAATTTGTATATGTAGGGTTAGCTAAGCTAAGCTAGCTGCCGAAAGGGTTTCTCTTCCTCAATTAATTCTTCTCTACCCATCTGCTTGCTAATTTATATATCATGACGCCCAAAAATTAAAAAAACAAATGTTTTTATCATTTCTTTTCTTTTTCTTCTTTCTTGCTTTCCTTTTATCTTTGTTCTTTATTTTTCTTATTTTCAAAATTAATAATAAGAAATTAGTGTGTGTATTTAACCAGGGATATATACCTTGTGACATACGATTGAGAGATGCTTTGAAGTAACTATATCCCAATAAACAAGCAATATTTCTTTATCAGTCGAAACACTTCTTCCTTTATTTTCAGTTATAACTGAGGAGGAGGGACTATATATATCAGACACGGGTGCTTAAAATCTTTGGAACTACGTCTGTCTATATATATATATAATCAACATTAAGCTTATAGCTGTTGCGTGACAAAACCATTTCACAACGTTAATTAAGTTTTTGTTCTAGCCATTATTTAGCCATTTATCACAAACACAAGACACATTATATAGGTAGACGTAGGTATGATTCAACCGCTGATCATATGCACGCAACTGCTTAACCTACGTATCCATATCTTAATAAGAAGCGATCATAATATTTTGTCTTTTGAGAAAATATAGGAAATGATCCTTCTGATTAGATGACTTAAAAATATGACAAATGTTTTTAATTATTAAGAAAATAGCCATCAAGTAGTTATCAAGGACGAAGTTCACTCATAAATTTTGTATTTGGATTATAGCTATTTTCTTAATCTTTTCAAACAAAACTTACCCCTTATTTGGCCTCCCCATTTTACTCATTTCATTATATTTCATTTTTTTTTTATTTTTTTCAACTTTCTTAATCTTCCAAATTATTTCATTCTATTACTTTTTTTTTCAATCATTTTTTTCAACTTTTCAAATTCCTATACAATAACCTTAAATCTCAACCATTTATACCACCTCGAAATTAGCAAAGTCAAACTATTTTATAATCATTTCAAAACATTTTCCAAACCATTCTTCAACTTATTTTTTCCAATCCAAAAAATAGAATGGAATGAGTAAAATTGTTACCCCAAACAAGGGGTTAAAAATCTTTACCAAAACGGCTTATTTAATTAGCTAATTCACCCTAGTCTTTTCAACTAAAAAATATATAGTTAGGGTTGTGAATAGGTCACCTAATTTCTAAGTAGGTAGACGGGTTTGAAGTTAAATATACAAATATATGTATTAACTAATAAGGTTGGGACATGGTGATTCCAACAATCGTCAATCTATAGTTAGAAGGTAAAACTTTTTTTTTTTTTTGATAAATCTAGTTCACACATGCCTAAGATATAAGTCCAACCGTAGACGTCGACATCTGTGATCTTAATTTTGTCTGAGCATATATAGATTAAGAATATACATGTGACCACTTGCAAAAAAAGCATTTATAATGCGACAAGTAAAGTCCGCATACGTTTATCATCATCATGTGCATATATATATATATATATATATATATATATATATATATATATAATTAATGTAAATATCTCACTAGATATTTCTGACGAAATACTGATACATCAAGATAAGATAGTAACGTGGAGATTAGAGAGGGACGAGAAATCAGAATCTACGCAAGTAGATGAACGGTGATCTTTCTCAATAAGAGATGACTATCATGATGGCATGACCCAAAATTGCAAAAATGTAACATCAACGACTAATAATTGGAATTGCAATCTATGCTTTCGGTCGGGGCGGGGCCTGCTTTTCTGGTTAATTCTCAACAATTTATTTTATTAAAAAAAAAAAACAGTGATCGGCATGCAATGTTGCTTTGCTTTGCAGCCAAATCATCATATAATATAAGTATAAATACAGATATAAAATGCATGTATAGTCCTTAGTCCTTCCTCATCACCTTAAGCGTCCCGATTGAATTGATATCGGACTCACTTCTCTGGCATGTGCTGTGGGTCTTCTTAGCCTTGCGTATATATATGTGCTGACAAAGATAGATCACGTATGCATAGATTTAGATGATCACGAACGCCTTAATGAATACTTACACAATGATTAATTATTAAGATATGTGATTGATACGTATATAGGTATGTATATTATAATGTTAAATCGAACATGTGACGAACATCCTTGTCACGGTCTCTCTGAACACTTGTGTCACGCGTGCACATGTTGCTTTAGGAAATAGTAGAGAGAGTAAGCCCACACAGGCACCAACACCAACAACAAGAACCTCACATTTTTCCTTGCCTGCCCCACCACTACTACTCGTGTGGCCTAGCTAGTACGTACGTACATATAAACAACACTAACACTAACACACTCACTCCCGTGTCACCCTTTAACATTAATAAAAATAATTGGCGGGCCATAATTCAGCCCGAGGCCCAAGGCCCAAACGTTTTGAGACTGCAAGCTAACGGTGGGCCGACCCAGCGGAAAGCCCAAGTAAGAACGACAACGGAGAAGTAGGTGGTGGACGTACGAATATGTTCAACTTTTTATAAGGCAGGTGAGCAGCGACAACTTTGAAGGACTTCTATTCATTTTGCTTGTATTTTTGCCGACTTATACTTAAGCTTATGTTTGGGCCAACCATTTTGCCCATCCCATCCAATTCTTGGAATGGAAAAAATAGTTTGGAAAATAGTTAGAAAAAATGAGTAGAATGGTTTGACTTTGCGATTTTCGAGGTAGTATAAATGATTGAAATTTAAAGATATTGTATAAGGATTTGGAAAGTTAAAAAAAATAGAATGGAATAGAATGGTTTATAGGATTAAAAAGTTGAAAAAATGAAATAGAATGGAATGTGATGGGATGGTTTGGATGAGTGGCCTAATTATTTCAAGTCTCAACCATCCCACCCCTACTTCTACTTCTACTTCTACGTGCAATGCAAATTGCCGATTTCCTCCTTCACTTGACTTATACATTGTGCTTATTTCATTGCTAAAACTAAATGAAGATGCGTCACTTGCAAAACTGTTAATCGGCCAAAATTTTAACGTAAGCACTTACGATATATACTTTCGTTTCTTTTATTTTTCCCCGCTAAGACTTACAAGATATAATATATATATATATATATATATATAGTTTCAAACACAAGAAGTTTGAATCTTCAGGCAGGCTAATGGCTTACGGTTGGTTAATAATGATTAATGAGTAAGTATATCTGACACACTATAATATAGAGACCGCCCTCTCTGGGAGTTTGTCACTGACTTATAAGCCCCTTTCTACGTCACTATATAAATATTCTAGCCACTTTCCAATTTGCACACACCAAAAAAAATAATAATAATAATAAAAAATCATCTACGTTAGTTCACCTTTTTTTTTTTCTAAAGCTAAAGCAGTAAAAAAGGAAATGGAAGTTGTTGCAATAGTACTCGGTATTGATTTTCTCTTTCCAAGGTTTAGATGGACTAATGAAAAATTCATGTACCAAGTCTAAGAGAAGAGTGAAGATACACAGACAGACAGACAGACAACAGGTCAGGTCTACAAGACGATCGAGCCCCTAACCTGTACGCTGTTGTGGCATGTAGTCTTAGTTTTAAAGTTGGACTATCTTTATCACATCATACACAGCCAAGTGGAGACCTATAAACAAACATTCAACCACATGATGAGCTTGAAAAATGCAATTTCCTCTATTGTTAAACTACTAGTTACAGGTCAGAAACGAAAACCATGAGCAGTGCTCATCCAAGCAAAGTTGGCCTTATTATTAACTAATAAACTAACATGTCAAAATGGCCTAATCAATGCATTTCGTAGCATCATGAAGCCATGGTCCGTGTGTCTACAGAAACATATATCACTTTACACATTTGCAGCCGTGAGTGTCTGTCTACGTACATGTAAAGGAAAACACACATCACATGAATAGAAGCCACCGTTGCAACCCAACCCGTATAACTATCTCTCTTCTTCTTTCCTAATTTACTTTCTTTCTTTCTTTCTAGGGGGGCCGAAAATCTGTTCCCCCATCTTTACACAATGCCAAAACAGATAACTTTAACGAGATATATATACAAATGCATACACTAATCCATCTTTGTGTTGTATCTACGATGAATGAAAACAGACTTCTTTGTGTGAGTGTGGAAGAGAAAGAATAATGCAAGCAGAGAAATACATACCAGGTCAGTTCAGAATATTCCACTTTGCACTCAGTGGTAAGTTGGAGCAACTCCAACAAAAGGAAACCGGGAAGTGACCGGCACATTTGCCTCGGGACTTCCAGGTAATGGCCTTTCAAGAGGATCGACACATACACAGTTCACATTTTCAGGCAGTGGTGTAGGATAATACGATTCGTGTGACAATACTGGCTCCTCTGCTTGGCGACCAGCAGGAAGAGGCTGTGTGTGGGATGGTGGCAAGCCTTGTGATTGTATAGAGATATGTGAGGCTGTAGATGGAAAATTCTGACCATAATATCTCACAGCATAATTAGCACAAATTTCGCGCTTTGTCTCATTCCGCAATTGAGGAATCATGTATTCACTTGGATATTCAACAATGAGATCCCTGGGAACCATTTCATGTTCAATCCTACACCTAATTAAACGGGCATGACAAAAAAATATAATTAATATTAAAGATGAGTCAAGAGCTCAATCCGTAAATTTAACACATAAATAATATTAAACTTAAAGCCAACAATCCAGACTATACAGAGCTAATCCATAATTCTTAAATGAAAAGTTAATCTTCTTCTTCCTCTTATCGAGAAGGAGATGATATGCTGCTATCTCCAAGTTTCAAATTCCATATTGACTCACATACGAATAGTGGCTTCTTAGGACATCCTGATCGTGTCAAGAGAAACTTCATCATCGAGGTTCTTCATAGTTTAACAAACTCGAAAAGAAAAGAATAAAAAAAAAAAACCTACACTCTTTCTAGTTTCCGCCGTGATTAATAAAGCATAGTTCAGAAAATTACGTAAAATAGGAAGTTACCTTGCATATGGATCTTGAACAGACGAGAAAGGTGTTTGGTACAAGTATAGTACATGTGCATCTGCTGGATGATATGAGTCAGGATTATATGTAAGAGAAGCCTGCTGATGAGCAACATGGGAATGATGTATTGGAGGTTGATATTGATCATCCAGGTTGGGCTCAACTGCCAGTTTGGATCGAGTATTGAAGAGTTGGAGCGAAGAAACACCTTGCACCCTCGGCTGTTGCTGGAACCTTTCCTCCATAATCTGAGGTGGAAACGAATGTGTTGTTGTCGCGCTGGAAAGAAGCCGCCCATCTGAAGTAGGTGCAGTTAAAGCGAGTGGGCGGAACAACGGCACCAGATTTTTTACCTTCATGTGATTTAGAAAGAGTTTGTAAAATAAGCCAGTCAGTCATAGAATACATAGAGTTACTAAGAGCAAGAAATTATTATAATATAGAGAAACTAACTCTACATGTCTACAAGTGAGGTCTCGCCTAAACTTGGACCCTTAGTAATTATCTCTGATTGCGACTTTAAAATCACTCTCATGAAGTGGTAGACACTCTTTGAAGATGTTAAATCTGATCTAAACAGAATAACGCAACAAATCAGAATGTGACATAGTATTGAAATAAAATTAAAATTGTGATTGTGGATAAGGACCTGAGAAGGAAAGTTGTCATGAAATGCAGTTGGTTCCAAGTCTAAATTTCCATAGGAAGTAACCATGTAAACACCGTAAAGAAGCTTGAGATGGCAGTCATATAAGAAAAGCTTGGCGCCAGGCTTAATTTCTTTGACGACGTGTAGTTGAGCCCTGGGCAGCCCAAAAACACGGCAGCTGTAGCATTCAGGTTTAATCCTTCCATTGCACATGAATATGAAGCCGCCTGAACCTAAAGTAGTAATTAGATAATACGATTTCTTAAGATTTTTCTTTTCCTTTTCTATTAAGGGATTGTTCATTTTGCAATCCAAATAAAAACTTAAATCCAGTTGTTATAGTAAATTCAGGGGTTGTTCCTTTTCTATTAAGGAGTTGTTACAGTAAATTCATTCATGAAAATTTAAACTTAAATCCAGTTGTTATAGTAAAATGTGATTTGCATTGCAAAGGAGGCCTTTAAGAGATAATTGAGTAAATAGTTATTTTTTGAATGATGTTTTAAGAAAATAGTCAACATAGAAGTTAGTCATTTTCTTAAGTATACAATGATGTATTTTTACATTGATGTTTCTTTTATATGTTAGTGGCTAATAACTTAATTTTTAGACAATCATTCAACTTTCAACTGTAATACATAATTGTTCCAAATTTAAATTAATATCAAATATATAAATTCCGCCTGCGTGACATAATTCTTACTTCCAAAACTATCCTTGTTAATGGATGCGACCCCCTTTTTTTAATTATTATTATCATTTTTCATCAGTTCTCTTAATTAAATTGTGGTCTAAAAATAACTATCAGCCATCTTATTCTTCATTGCCTTTTCAATTTCTATTTTTTGAATTCAAAATCTCCCAAATTATCTGCAAAACATATAAAGAAAAATATTAATTTATAGAGTTAATAAAATAAAATAAATGCTTATCACAATATTGTATTATTAGGAATCAACGACACAAAAAATAACCAACAACTCTTAATATTATGTTAACAATATAATATGATATGAAGAGTCATGTATAGCTGTATAAATTCTATATTGTAATATGAGATTTAAATTTTATTTTAATATTATACACAAAACAATATTCTTTATTATTTGTAAAATCACGTAATAAACAAATGTGTAATGTTTATCATAATATGATATTACAAATTTTTGAGAAACAAAAACAATTACATGATATTAGAATTTCAATATGAAATCATGAATACCATATCCAAATGTGATAAAATATCTTACATTAGATTTTTTGCAACCTTTAACTCCCTTTAAATCTCTTATTTTCCTTACTTGTCTTTTCTCGACACTGAATAGCGCAATCGTCCTCCACATAGATGCAAGGTGGTTTTGCGATGCGCAAGGGTGCTTGCGTGACGGTTCTCGCACAGTGGCAAACTGCGATTTAAATATATATATAAATTTATATTAATAGATTTTAGTCAAACTGCCATTTAGTGTTAGATATATGTATATATATTTTATTCATTTAATATTTGATTTTGAATTTGAATTTTTTAATGTTGATTTAGTATTAATGCCCATATAAGCATTCAATTCTCTCTCTCTCTTTTTTTCCATATTTTTCTCTTACTTATTTGTGGATCCGAATTTATAATCTGGGTATATATTAAGAAGGGTATAATGGTATTATTAATAAGGTGATTGAATAAATTCAATATATCTTTTAAAGGATGAGTATATGTGTAATATTAAGTCCTAAGATGACTATATATTTATATTTTTTTTAAAATATGGATAAAAAAAGTGTCAAAAACCAAATAAACCATAATATAATGAGATTACTGAGTAAATAGTCATTTTCGAAGGTTGTTTTAAGAAAATAGCCAACATTTACATTACTTAAGAAAATACGCATTTTGTTTGGCGTTTGTAGCTAAATGGCCTAATTTTAGAACATATTTAAAAAAAAAAAAACATCAACTACTATTTAAAATTAGGTGAATGACCTGTTCTTAATAAATACTATGGTAAACGGATGAAATACCAACCATTTTTAGCTTGAATTTTGTCTACTTACTATGATAATTTATCTGTTTACCCAAAAAAATTTTAGGGATATATCGATTATTTACCATGGTAAGTAGACAAAATTCAAGCTAAAAATGACTGATATGAGAAGAATCCAATTCATACTTTCGCAACATTGATACATGTAAAACGTTGTGCGTATGAGATAGTTGAGGCGACAGAGCAAGACGGTAAGCAAGAGAATCGACCCGCTCAATTATCTCAAAAGGTTCTGTGAATCACAGTGGTTTACAAGAAACGAAGACGAAGCTGAATATCGAAAGAAAGGAAAATCTGCATTTGAAACACTTAGGCCACCCAACTGCCATTTCACTTGAGATCCACACAAAGTTCATTGGAAAAATTGCGAATTTCCTTTTTCTATTTCAGGGCACACCGAGTTCCTATAATGAATATACTTATGGAGTTATTCCGACCACCAAAACAGAAGTTAGAAACCTAGCCACTCCCATTAACAACCCACGACACTTCGATCGTAGGCTTTGTTCAACGCTCATAATATTTTTTTCCCTAAAATACTGGTTTTAATACAATGTATGGAGTTGATATTAGGTTGTGGAAGAATATTTATTTAATTCTTTTCCTCAACTACGTTTGAATTGCTACTCGTTATTATCAAAACTATAGGAAAACATAATCCAACTAAGGAAAAAAAAAAAGAAAAAAAGAGAAACAAAAAGATCTAATACACACAGAAGATGAATAAATGAAGAGAAAACACAAAAGAAACGAAAAAGAGATGAGGAATTTGTTTGTTTTGATATATTACCGACAAGACCACAATACACATGGTAAGTTACGATCAATTTTGGCAGTTAATTTTGTAATCTACGGTCACTAAAAATTTTTCTCCACCGGTCTATTTTAACCTTTCCCCAATAGAGAATCACTAATTTTTTATATGAAAAATGAAAATAAGATATATTTTTTGCTTAATTTGAAAAACTGAAAGGTAGAATTTATATAAGGAAAAATTCTAAAATAGTTCATGAGTTTTACCGAAAATCTAGTTTCATCCCTCTGTTTTTGAAAATTATAGAATAGTCCTTCAGTTTTTCAAATCGATATAAAACTATCCTTTTGCTTTGACTAAAAAACTTATAATTTTTCTAAATGTCGAAACTACCTTTAATAAAATTCATTAATCTAACCTCCAATATTTTTAAAAATTGCATTCATACCCAAGATTTTTCCTTCTTTTTTTTAAACGTAATTTATCCTATTTACTCTATCATCTCTCATCCTTATCTCTCTCTCTCGTTTACTCTCTGTCTCTTTCGTGTGAGGGGAAATTACCGGGCCGTCGAGAAGTGGAGGGGCAGAGGAGAGTGGTGGAGCGCAGGGTCGCCGGTCGTGGGTTGCGGAGGAGCGCAGTGGAGCGCAGGGGCAGATGGGCACAGGTGGGTTGTGTAGGGTCGCCAGGGTCGGGGTTCGTGGCATAGTGCCAAGGGTCGGAGGTTCGTGGCGTTGAGCCGGTTGCGTCGGGGTTCAAGATTCGTAGGGTAGCACTGGGGTCGGGGGTTGGCGGAGGTTCGTGGGTTCGGGGTTCGGAAGTCTTGGGGGTTAGGGTCGTGAGTTCGGAGGTCGTGGGGTCGTGGGTTCGGGAGGTCGTAGGGTCTGAGGTTCGCCAGGTTTGTGGGGTTCGCCGGGGTTCATGGGGTTGGCGGAGGTTCGCGGGGGTTCGCAGAGGAGCGCGGGGGGTCAAGGGCTAGTGGAGGAGTGCTGGGGGTCTCGGGGCTCACGGAGGTTCACCGTGTTTCTTTCCAGTAATTAAATCAAATAGTTTTTTGTTGGGTTGTTTGATTTTTGGATGATTGTTGGGGTTTGATTGCTTGTTTTAGTTTAATTTTTCCTGTATTTTTGGAAGATTGTTGGGATATTTAGATGATTTTTTTTATTGAACTATAGGTGTTTAAATGCAAATTTTAAAAATATTAGAGGTTGAATTCATGAATTGTATAAAGGGTAATTTCGATATTTAGAAAAATTTTAAGTTTTAGTTAACACAAAAGGATAGTTCTAGACCGATTTAAAAAATTAAAGGGCTATTTCATAATTTTCAAAAATATAGGGATAAAACTGAATTTTCGGTAAAATTATGGACTATTTTAAAATTTTTCCTTTATACTGTCACAAAGCGGAATATAAACGTAAAATTTTAATAAAATATAGGGATATTTTACGATATTTTCCCATTGTGAGAAGGTTAAAAGCGACGGAAGGTACAAAAGAGGGATGATTGGGCGATTTTTGTAAGCAGAAGAAAACACGGAGAGATGATGAAGAAGCTGTGAGTCTGAGAAGTGCGAGTGAGGTCGCGAGCGCAACGCTGTCTAGTCTTTTTGTAGTGTGTTTCTTCTTCGTTCTTGTTCCCAATTCAAATCAAATCAAACTAACAGCGTGCCTCTCGGAAGTCAGATCTCAGATCAGCTCTTTGCAAAATCCAGTGACTTCATTTTCGCTTGCTTTCTTTCTGATTGGTACGTCTGGTCTCTTAACTCAATTTTCTTTCTTTCTTTCTTTTCTCGCTTTATTGGATTTCCTTCCCACTAATACTATAGGCCTCTTGTTTTCATTTGCAATCCAAAGACAACGATTCGATTCAACATTTTTGCTACTTCTTTCATTATCTATTTCCTTTTTGTTTCTGCATTTGTATTCGATCGCACACGGATTAATGCACAAAGAAAATGAGAAAAATCAAGAAAAGCTAGGGTATGAGATGACATTTTGTTAAAACCAATAATGGCGTTGGACTTGGAGGACCACTCTTTTTTTTAGTATTTATTGGACCTAATTTCCAACTTAATGTATTACTATTATATACAGAGACCTCTCTAATTGCTTAGACTCCGACTTCGGGCTGACTTATCAAACATATATAGATATATCCCGCCATGACGAGAAGGCTTTTTTATGCTTTGGAATCTGAATTTATGGCAAATGGCTTTCTTTCTTCTTCTTGTCATGTTTTGTACTTTGTACAATCATGTTTCTTGGGATTTAGTACCGCCTAATGCCACGTTCTTGGTGCCTGAGAAAACGTGTTTACTTTAATGGTGTGAATCTGATAATATGTTGACTGTTTCAGAAGATAGCGTGAGAGATAATGGAGAGTCAGGAAGGTGATGGAGAAACAGGGTCTGCAACATCTGCTCCTAACTCCCAATACGATGATTGGCAAAATTTTCCTGATGATGACATTACTCAGCACCAATCTGCATTCCCAGCTCAGGAACCCCTCCCATTTGTTGGTGACAAGGCAAGATCAGCTTCTCCCCTTCTCTACTTATTTTATAACGCATGCTTTTTGCTTTTTCTTATTTTATGTCTTTCACTTCCAAGTTTCATGCGCTTATTTGTTTCCGGGCATTTCTTTACTTTTTGCCACCATTGTGTTGGTTTTCCCTGGTGGGATATTTAGTCATCAAATCTTTCCAGAGCAGATTGCTTTTGCTTTGTTTCAAGTAATTTAATTCTTTCACTGATTTTAAACATATCTAGCAACGATTGACATCTGCAGGAATCCCTTTCTTCATTAGCGAAGGAATACGAATCTGGCAGCACTATCTTGTTGGAGAAAATAAAGGTTCTTTATGTTGTATTTGTTTTATTGTCCTCCTTCTTGTTATTGGCTTCTCTACAAAGCTAATCCAACGACCTTTCCTCAGGTACTTAGTGACCAATATGCTGCCATTCGGAGAACACGAGGAGATGGGAACTGCTTCTATCGAGGCTTTATGTTTTCGTACCTTGTACGTCGTGATCTAAATTTGTCATTTGACATTTACACTTAGGTGCTCCTATCGAAAATTTGGCTACTAATTCTTGTCTTCCCAAACAGGAGCACATTTTGCAATCGCAAGATCAAGCGGAAGTTGATCGCATCAGAGCCAACATTGAACAATGTAGAAAAACACTTCAGAACTTGGGCTATGCAGAGTTTACGTTTGAGGATTTTTTTGCGGTAATCTTTTATCTCAGTCTGTCCTTTTTTTGGTGATAGTTCTTATTTGTTATCTTTAAAGAGAATTCATACTTAAGTAAAACCACAGGTAGTTTGTTTGTGTAAGAATTTTCTTAAAACACACAATTTTACATTGGAGCAGTTGAAGTTTACACTGACGTGATTGAATATCGTTATTCATAGAAAATTCCGGAACGAGTTAGAAAATTCTGTACTTTTTAACAAGAAGATGCTGAACGTTGTCTCCCCTATTGAACCTCTAGTCATAATGTAATATTATAATGGACTTTATTCTGAAGAACCATGGAGTCAAATTTGAAATCTTCTCATTTAAAGTTTTAGGCAAAAGAAATTTTGTTTCATTTTTACTGCTTTACATGAAGTAGTTGAAGGCGCCATAGGCATAAGTAAAGGTGTTCAAGTTCTCAAGTAGCAAGTTAATCTGCTTTTTGACTTTTTTATTGGTATGAAGAACATAAAAAGAGAGAAAGGGGTGATTTCTAATTTCTATAGCTAAAGATGTTCTTGCAAATTTTACACTCCTTTTGAATGAAAATCTCTAATTCATCAAATAGGGGAAACAATTAGATGATAATAGCTCGAGAAAAAATAATGTACGGACTCAAAGCACTGTTTTTTTACTTTCTCTAAGTGAGGTCCCTATATTAGCCGAGCAATGCTATGGGATAGTGTTATACTCAACTCAACTCTCTAATAGAAGTGAGCCCCATGTGGGTGGGACCCACGAATAAGATCCACCCTCTGTTAAAGAGTTGAGTTGGTTATCATCTTGCCTTTTTTTTTTTTTTTTTCATATTAGCCTTAATGGGCTAGGTCCTTGTAATGAGCTTAGTGAGCTGTCTGTTGCCCAATTTGTGAGAAAGCATTTTGGTAACTTTTTGAAATTAGTCATCATTTGCCCCGTCTTTGATACCATGTGAAAAATTTGTTCAGCTCTTTCTTGAGCAGCTGGAAAGTGTTCTTGGAGAAAATGAAAGTCCTATCAGGTATGATTTACTTGTCTGTTCATGTTAGCTTCTCTATCGTCAATGAATGAGCAAAGGTGTAATTTGATGCTGGAATATTATATTCTATAAGAGATAACCGAGCAAGGGACCGAAACCCCCCCCCCCCTCTCTCTCTCTCACGATTTATTATTTTTGACAGTCACGATGAGCTCATACTTAGGAGTCGAGATCAGTCAGTTTCTGACTATGGTGAGTCACTTTAAAATACATAGTTGATTTGCCTTTTAATAATTCTAAAAAATTCCTTTTTGTTAGTTGTAATGTTTTTCAGATTTGTTACTTCTGGTGAAATAAGAAAGCGCTCAGAGTTTTTCGAACCATTTATTCTGGGATTGTCCAATGGAACAGTAGAGCAGGTTTGTTCAATAAAAACCTATTTCCTAAATCTGCAGTTGCAAACTTTTGCTGTTAATGTCCACTTTAGTAAAATAATTGGAGTAATCCATTTAGAAAAATCCATTTAAAGTATCTGCATATGCTGCCTCGTAGGGTGTATTTTGTGATTTTGAGTGAGCACGTAGATTATTATATTCATCATTCTAATTCTCCATTCTCTAAAATTTATTCGTACATTTGTGGGCATGGCTATTATATATTTATAACCTGTAACATGTTAATGCTCTTTCATTTTATTTATAGCCACCATTGTGATCAACGGTCAATCTTACAGTACTGGCCTTTTCCAACTGATAAAACGCTGAATCCTCAAAACTTTTATTTAAACTTCTGAGCTCTTTCCCCTGATTTCTTTAATATGATCTTGCTTTGGCATAGTTCTGCAAGTCATCAGTGGAGCCCATGGGTGAAGAAAGTGATCATGTGCATATTACTGCCCTCTCAGATGCATTGGGCGTGCCTATCCGTGTTGTTTACTTAGACCGCAGCTCATGTGACACTGGTGGTGTCAGTGTAAACCATCACGATTTTGTTCCCACTGTCGGTGAAAATCCAAACGCTAGTTCTAGCTCGGGGACAATTTCTCCTTTTATTACCTTGCTATATCGCCCAGGCCATTACGATATTCTCTACAAGAAGTGATGCTCTCACCTATACCTGTAAGTTGGCTTGTATATTTCCTTTCGTTTCTATTATATAGCCCTGGGAATGGGATTGGTAAACATTCATTTCTTGGAAGCAACCGCTAAGGTGCTACACCCACATGCTCAACGAAATAACTCTTGTTTTGGCTTGCGAACTTGCTTCTGCCGTTGATAGTTTCTAACCAATCCATTCTGCAGAGGCGAACTCTTATCGTTTAGTTTTGCAGGATGGAATGGATCTTTCTTTTTGACATTATAGCTGCCATTTGCTAGCATCTCCTTCTCCATCACTCAAAATTATTCTTCTGTTTCACGTATCTCCATTCCGTATTTGGAGTTTTCTAGTTAGTAATAAATGAATGATCCGAGTCTTTATTTGGATGCATATGACAGGCTATTGGCGATGTAGTGAATGATGTTTCAAAAGAGATAACAAGTTGAGAGGACGCTCAGTGCTGTAAATGTCAAAGCTCGCTCCGTCTTTGATGTAAACTTTCTTTCTCCAATATTCAACATAATTACTCGGATCTTTTGCCTTGGAAAAAAAAAAAAATCAACATACTCGGATTTGTGAGTGAGACCATAAGGTCAAAGTTGGCTGACAAACCTGTGAAGTTGGCTATAAGTTCAGGACGGTGAAGCTAAACGTGACATTTGATAACCCAGTCGTCTGTTGTTACTAGTTTTATCCACGCGCTTCAGTTCAGTGTGTGAGGTTCATATGAATTTTAATTGATAAACTTTTGCGAGCTTTGAAATTTCTAACCGCTTTTCCAAATCGGACCCATGGCCATGTTTGTTCTTTTTTGTTTCGTTATTATTTCCTATACCTGTAATTGTTTTTCTTTCTGAAATTTTAGTTTGATGACCGACAATACAAATGACAATAAAGTGGAATATATGCAGTCGCTTGGACATCAAGTTAATATAATGTCGGACAACAAAATAAATGTATTTTTTATAACCTCCGGCTCCGGCTCCGGATCCTGCAAAATGATAACTCACTAAACATATTCTCTCAAGTCTCACCCATTACAATTACAATTGCATGCTAAAATATTCATTATGCAGCGCGAACTAGGCATTTATTATACCAAGCATGTCCTCTTATAAACATGAGTTTGCCTTTCGGATTGACTAAATTGTGTGTTAGTATATCGTCTCTAGCTAGTTAATTCATAAAAACTTTAAATGTGCTAGTAAAAGCCATTAAGAGGTCGTCTGGTAAGGAATTCAGATACTTTTTATTTGAGCT
Source organism: Boehmeria nivea var. tenacissima (assembly GCA_018132145.1). Classification (NCBI taxonomy): domain Eukaryota; kingdom Viridiplantae; phylum Streptophyta; class Magnoliopsida; order Rosales; family Urticaceae; genus Boehmeria; species Boehmeria nivea. Next base: position 17,783,373 of record CM030881.1, on the reverse strand, counting down.
ATTGTTTGACAAAATTTTGTAATTCTAATTAATGTTAGTTTGTTTGTAGTTATGTAATCCCCTTGTTTGGGTTAATCGTTTTACTCATTCCATTTCATTTCTTGGAATGGAAAAAATAGGTTGAAGAATGGATTGGAATGGTTTGTAAAATGGTTTGCAATGATTATAAAATGGTTTGACTTTACAAATTTCGAGATGGTATAAATGGTTGAGATTTAAGAATATTGTATGGGGATTAGTAAAGTTGAAAAAATAAAATGGAATGAGAAGAATTGTATATAGATTTAAGAAAGTTGAAAAAATAAAATGGAATGGAATGGGTAAAATGGGTGTGCCAAGCAAGGTTCATCGTAACCGAGAAAATTTGCATTTGAAATTGAAAAAGAAAAGTGTTTCTCGTGTTACATGAGTATTGGAATACTATAAAAGGAATTTTTAATAATTTGGGTATATTGTCAAAAAAATATTGATACTGCAATAAGGATACTTGAATCAAATTACCGTACATATTAGATATCGACTGGTTTTGAAAAAGAAAAAAAAAACATTAAAATGATTCAACAAATTTTAAAAATTAATCTCTTGAGTTTCCTTTTGTTAGAAATTCTATATTTATCTCCTTTTGTGACATCGAAATTCTACATTTATCTTATGATATTTTTAGTAAAACAAAAATTACTCTTTAATTATTTTAGTAAACAAAAAAATATATTTTATATGACTTTATGTTAATAGAAGTGAAAAATTTTCGTTCTATGTAGAAATACTTTAGTGCATGTAATATCTGTCCTCTAAATGTATAAATACTTTAGTGCACATAAACTATTTGTAGAGAGGAACAATAAAATTCAGTTACAATGTATGAAATTTTATGCATTTTTTGACTGAAAGTGAAAATAAAGTATCTATATTTTTAGAAAAATTGAAAGATAAAAGTTGTATTATCACAAATTCAAGATACAAACATAAATATATTTTAAGACACGAACTAGATAAGTGAATGTTTTATAGCTTAATATTAGGCATGGAAATAATATATTTTTATGTAAAATATATATTGTTGTTTCAATTAAGAAGGAAAACAAATCAAGAAAAGACTCGGACTTTGATTGAAGTTGTGATCTTAAGAATTAAGAAAAAAAAAATGCTTGCCTTGTAAGGATTTATCAAAATTGTTGTGTATTAGTGAAATTTAAAGAAAATTTAATGATTTTATAAATTACCTTTAATTATATTTTTCTGTACGATGCACCTGACCTTTTGCCAGTTACAATTTTGACGGAATAAGGATCAAGGTTCCAATTTGACACAAGTTTATAGTTCAAGGACGGTAAATGAGATATGTTTTAGTGCAAGGAGTAAAGTTAAACATTACCCAAAGTATAGGGGCAAAAGTAAAAATGATCCAAAGAATTTTTGTTAAATAAAAAAAACGTGAAAAAGATTAAAAAAAGAGGTTTGGGTCCGGTTTGACTTCTCGACTTCCCGCTCGAAAGTGTCTTTCAAAGTTTCCGTTGTCTTACAAATTCAATTACAAATATAAAATAAAATAAAAAATGAGTAATTTTAATTTCGAAAAAAAAAAAACAAACAAACCAACCAACCCTAGAATAGAATAGAATAGAATCCGCAGCAGCGTCTTGTTTTGTAATTTCGGTTTTGAATTTGCATTCTCTGCGATGCGATGGGCGGCCCGCGAAGGATCAGCCCAAGACTCCGACAGATTCCCGAAGACCAAAGGCCTTATTACGGCACCGACCACCGCAGCAGCCACAGCAACAGCAAGAGGACCCATGCCGACCACCACCCTCAGCCTCAGCCTCAGCCTCACACGCCTCCGCTTAGCCCCAAGAAGCCCAAACTCAACGCAAGAAACCAACTCTCAGACGCCGCCGATCGCATCGCCGGTATTGGTATCCCTGTTCCTGTGATGAATGACAAGGGGATTAGCTTGGTGACGAGGGTCAAAGAGACTCTCAGAACTTTCAATCTCTACCACCTTCAATTCGTTAAGGTCATTTCATTTCATTTATCACTCCTCTCAAGTCTCATCCCTCCCCTCCATTCTTAACTCACTCTCTCCTCATTTCATGTCATGTGCAGCAAGAGGAACAGAGATGCAAGAAGATCCAGGTTCTCTTTATCTTTCTTGTTCATCTCAATACATCTTTTACCTTTTAAGTTTTGAAGCCATCATGCTGACCGCTAATGCATGTATTCAGCTATCACATTGTTTATTTCTTTCTTTAACTGGGAATTCTGCTGAAGATCGGAATTAATTATTTCTTGCGAAACCTGTTATAGAAATAACTCCAATCACCATAATGTATTACGTGACATAGGATCCTTAAATGTAAATGATGCCTCAGGACCTTGCTACTTCAAACATCTACACTTTTGTTTGTCTCCTTTTGAAACTAGCTCACCTTTATCTGCGCCGTGTTTATTTTGAGTGTCTACATTCACCCATTTCGCATTCACAGCTAGCTTTTAGTGTATTGCAATGTGGTTTTATTGCAATCTTGCAATGTACTTTTTCTTTTGTTTTTTGTTTTATTCAAGTACTTGAAAATTCTTGTTGGTTGTAGCAGTTTCTATATTCCAAGTGTCATTGCACATATTTGAAAGCAGCCTGCGTTATAATGGTTGCAGGTAGAACCTTTGTATCATTTGTTAAAGGCCTGTAGTGTGTTGCAAATATTTGCAGGAGCCTGAGCCAGGTGATGCTGCCGTTAAGAGGCCGTCCAAACGACCTGATTTGAAGGCTATTCAAAAGGCAAGCTGCTAGAACAAATCTTTTGCCTTGATAACAATCATTTGGAAGTTTGAGGTCCTTTTTCATCGTATCACACTTCTAAACAAAATGGTTCAACGCTCTTCGCGTCCTACCCATTCCCCACCTTTGTATTATCATTTTCTTTCTTTTCTTTTTCTTTTTTATTTTTATTTTTTTTGTTGGATCTTCTTTAGAAAGATTGTACACAATTGGAATTCTCTTTATATACCTTTGATGTTATCTATGGGGAATTTTTGATAGTTATGACTGACATGACACTGCCTGCAATATTTTGCTTATTCTATTGAATGTTATAATTTTTTTTTTATCACTCTTCAACTACAAGGTTTCATTTTGTGCACTATTTTGATGTCTCTTACTATTTTGCCTTTGAGCAACAGAAGTAATTGCCATGTCTTTGTAATGTTCATTGCAGATGAAGATTGATAAGAAGTTTCTTAACCCAGAAAGAATTATTGGCCATGTACCAGGTTTGTGATTTATAGGCATGACTGTCGGATTATGCTAATTGCTCTTTAGTGTCAATAAGCTTTGATAAAATTACATTTCATTATTGCTTTCTCCGCCCTTGATTTCTTCACTGTTCAATATACAGGCATCAATGTGGGGTTTCAATTTTTTGCTAGGACTGAGATGGTGGCTGTCGGATTGCATGGTCACTGGTTATCGGGAATTGACTATATTGGAGAATCTCAAGGAATGGTATACTATCACACATATTATATAAATATCTTTCTTGTTTTATTATTTCTTTTTGTCATATTACTTTGCAATAAATGGAAACCTACAACTTCTTCTTTTACAGGTAAATTCTTATATTTTCTTAAAACTCTTACATTATGTGGACTGTGTTTCTCCAAAAGAGTTGAAAATTAACATTCAGATAACATTTATGCTGAAAGCAATTTCACCTCGTTCATATATCATGTTAGTCCAGTTTGTCTGTAGGGAAGCTGCCAGTTAGAATGGAACTCTTCCTATGTAACAGTTTGTGGAAAAAGTGTAGTATTATGTGCGAGAAGCTGTAAAATTGATTACCATGGTGGGCAACAATCTGGTTTCTGCTGATTACTGTTATTCTGTTCCTTCTTGACTTGACATGATTGCGACGTGAGTGTCTGGGTGATCAATATTTCTTTGTAAAAGTCACGGTAGAATAATTCTTTCGGTTATGATGTCCATGACTTTCTTCTCTTGTGCGTATAAGAGATTAGAAACATTATTCTTGTCAATGTTCAACCAAACGGTGCTGCATTGTAAACGAGAGTTCAATCACCTGTGACCTGATAGATAACAAGTACCAACTTTATATGCTGTCAATATATATAATAGTCAATTCTGATTCCAGCACTAGAATGAATTGGTTTTAAGTTGCTTCTTTTACTTTTCTTTTTCTATAATGAAGAGGTTTTCTGGTGTTAGATTTCTAAATTTACAGAGTTAATCCATATTCTACTTTCTTAGACACTGCAGAAGGAGAAAAAAGTAGACAATGGCTATTCCTTTCCACTTGCGGTAGCAATCGTGTTGTCCGGCCAGTATGAAGATGATGTTGATAACTCTGAAGAAATTGTATATACGGGTCAAGGCGGTAATGACTTACTTGGTAATAAGCGTCAAATTAAAGACCAAGTAATGAGTCGTGGTAATTTGGCTCTTAAGGTGTGTCTATAAGTTGGTTTCTTGCAATTCTTTCACTAGTCTCTGGATATACTATTCAAGTTAGCAGTCATAAACATGTGGACCACATCATGATGTAGCATCAATTTTTTTATTTATTTTTTTTATGGTTTTTGTTGTCCAAAATATATGCTTTATGAGAAATTATATTTGTCAGTCACTTACTTGCGTTTGATTTGTTTTCCTAAATGAAGTCATAACTACCAAAATTTCCTCAGATTTGAATTTCTTTTTTGCAATTTACTGCAGAATAGCATGAAGCACTCCACACCTGTCAGAGTTATTCGTGGGCATAAATGTGAAACTAGTTATACTAGGAAGGTTTATACATATGACGGCTTGTATAAGGTCAGCTGTTTCTAGTACATTTCACATTAATCCTTTTATTTTTTATTGACATTCTTGTTTTTTCCTACAATAATTGGTCATGTCAAATATGAATGATCTACATTTAACTGAACTAATAAATAACCTAAACTAGCAACGTTTATACATACGATGGCTTGTATAAGGTCAGCTATTTCCGGTACAATTCACATTTATCCTTTTATTTTTGACTTACATTCTACTTTTTTCCTACAATGACCTGCATTTAGCTGAACTATGGAATTGGCGTATTATCATTTAGAAAATAATGCTTTGGCTGAATTATAATTTTTTTTGAAGTGTAGAAGTTTTGCATTGTCAGTTGATAGCAAAGACTGTATAGCAATTGAGAAAAGAAGCACTGCATTAATGTTGATATTCAGTTGGACACATAGGATTCCTTGGCCTGCATTTTAATGATTGTGATAATGACCAAGGAGATTGAGGTTGTAGTTTTGGAAAACAAGAAAACTTATCGATTATATCTTCATGTAAGGTTTTCTGAAAAATGGGAAAAGAAAATACAACCAATTCTCAGTTTGTATGGTCAAATAGCAACCAATTCTCATTATCACAACGTAACGATGTTAATGAAAGTAAAGTCATTTTCTTTTGTTATTCCAGTTTGACTAATGGTGATGTTGCATTTTGGGCTTTTACCTTCTTATAAATGGTGATGCTACAATGAATGGGCATATTTTCTTCAATGAACTTGCCTCAGTTGCTAAAAGTGCTGCATAATTCTTTTCTTCTCGTCTAGGTTGTTGATAACTGGGCAGAGAAAGGTGCTGCTGGATTTACTGTTTTCAAATACCGGTTAAAGCGATTTTCAGGACAACCTAAATTGGTCACTAATGAGGTTATCAGTTGTTTTATTTTCAGAGTTTATCCTTTTAAACATTTGACTCTTTTCTTTAAGGGATTAGAAAAATTCAAACTGGAATTTCTATTAACTCAATTCTGAACTCTAATTTAAGACTCCTTAAATTCAAACATATTTGGTGATTGGCATGGAAAAGGATAATCAGTATTCATTATTCAGAACAAGTCAAGTTGTATGAGTGATATATATGAAATATGTCCACTAATCTTGAGACATGATATAACATTTCAGGTTCGTTTTGTGCGTGGAAAAGGATATAAAGCTCAGTCTGAAATCCCTGGGTACGAATCTAATTCTCACAAATGAGCTTAGTCTGTGGTATGTTCCCCATTCACTAATCCCAAGGGAAATTTGCTGTTTTCTAAGGTTGGTGTGCAAGGACATCAGTGATGGTCAAGAAATTATACCTGTCCCTGTTACCAATTTAATTGATGATTCGCCTGTAGCACCAGAAGGTGAGAGCTAATTAGTTTTCATGTATTTGTAAATGTATGTTTTATATATTCTCTCTCTTTAGATTGTAGGTTACACAGCTATTTTCTCATTTTGTGTAGGCTTTACATACGTAACCTCAATTGAAATTGCAAGTAACGTCAAAATACCCCCAACTGCTCCTGGATGCAAATGCAAGGGAACTTGTACTGACCCTGAGACTTGTTCTTGTGCGAAACGTAATCGCTCTGATTTTCCTTATGTGCGTCAAGATGGTGGCAGGTTAGATACTTGTTTATATCACATATGCTATCAATTTTCAACTGGATAAAAGATAATTAATAAAAATATGATTAATGAAAAAGGCATATTATGAAATTATCTTGTACTGCTCTTCCAATCCCATTTCACTTTCTGCTTCTTGTGCTTATATGATATTGTCCTTAATTCCTTATTATGTTTTGCCAATACATCCATTTTGCTTCATTAAGATTTGAGGCTTGAAATATGAAGGGTTCCTGTTTCCCGTTTCAGAATGCAAGAATTTCAACTTTTGGATATGCTACCGAATTGTTATGTGCATTATGAAAATGCATTTTAATTTTAACTTGGCAGATGTGCTTCCTTTTAAAACAGCTATGCTAAAAGCTGTGGAATCTGTTGGAACATACAATCTTAAGTTTTAGCTTCATATTCTAGTGCTCCGGTCATCAGCTTGTCTCTTAGAATTTGTATTTTATTTTTGATTGCTCAAGAATGTTTGTTTCTCATGTGACAGACTGATTGAGCCAATGGACGTGGTTTTTGAATGTGGCCCAAACTGTGGCTGTGGATCTGGTTGCGTAAATCGTACGTCTCAGCATGGGCTAAAATACCGACTTGAGGTCATGTAACTGCCTATTTGGAATTTCAGGTCTCACCTTTTACAGCCATAGTGACTCGTGCAATTTTCTGAACAGGTCTATCGGACTTCTGATAAGGGTTGGGCTGTTAGGTCATGGGACTATATTCCTTCGGGTGCACCAGTATGTGAATACATTGGAGTCCTTAGGAAGAGTGACGAACTAGAAAATGTCACTGGGAATGACTACATATTCGAAATTGATTGCTGGCAAACGATTAATGAGATAGGGGGCCGAGAGGTATAGTTATCAACTAATCATCCTATGAAAATATCAATCATTTAATATATTATTTTTGGTTTCAAATTAGGCTGCTGATGTATTCAAAGGATTCTGGTTTTTATTATGTGTTGGTCTCTGTAATATATATATATATATATATATATATATATATGTCATCTGTCAACTTTTTTTTATGTTTAAAAACATTTTGCAAGCTTCCTTATCTCTTTTGAGGATTGACATCATTGGACATGTTTTGAATGTATTTGCATCTCGTATTATATGATTTTCAAGACTTTTCTTGAGAGTTTTCCATGCATTGGATTAATTGGGAAACCGAATGTAGCTTATTCCTTATAATTATCTTACTTTCGACTACAGAAACGATTGGGTGATGTAGCTCTTCCTAATGACCACGCTGTTAAAAAAAGTGGGAAGATATCGGAGAATGTACCCGAGTTTTGTCTTGATGCTGGCTCCAAAGGCAACGTTGCCAGATTCATTAATCATAGTTGTGACCCCAACCTCTTCGTTCAGTGTGTTTTGAGTTCTCACCACGATGTCACACTAGCTCGAATAGTGCTATTCGCTGCAGACAACATAGTGCCTCTGCAGGTTAAGCTCTTTCGTTATCTGCAGGGCTATCATTTTATTATAAAGTTTGTAATAGTAAAATAGTGTTGTCCAACGGGGTGCTAAGTAGTCTCTCGCAATAAATATGAATTCTGTTGGGTTTTCTATGAAGTCATTTTAAGAATAACAAAGGGTCGTTCATTTTTTTGTATGCAGGAACTTACGTATGACTATGGCTATGAACTTGATAGTGTCGTTGGTTCGGATGGAAAGATTAAGAAGCTGCCTTGCTACTGTGGTGCAGCTTGCTGTAGAAAGCGGCTGTATTAGAAGTACCAAGTTCCCATGCACATTCGTTTTGGTAAAATTTTGCCTCCCTTACTTTACTCATCGGAGAAATATCAATATTTTTTTGGCCATCACTTAATGAGTTTTGAGTGGTGAAATGGGAGTCGTTCCCTTGTAAGTAGTGCTGTTGTGCTAATCATGAATTCTCTTTCTTTTTGCATTGTGGTTTCTATTATATATCTATATATATACACAATCGGTTATTTTGTGTTTGGGAGGCCTGTGTATACCTTATTTTACCGGAACCAAAATGACTATGTAATGCTGAACTTGATATTCTTATTATACGTATTGGCCCTTTCAGATTTGTGTCTACTAACCTAAGTACTAATGGATAAAATGACCAGTTGGTTGGCCAACATTTATACATGGTTAACGTATGGTGCTTTATGCATTTTATAATATGAAATGTCAAAGATTATTAACACGTTTCTCTTTGTCCCATAAGTAGGCCGATAGGTCAAGTAACCAGTCAATCATCAATTGAATCAAGTGTTAAAACAGGTATTAAATTAACTATGTCTGTCTCCCACTGAAATCCCTTTAGCTTAGACTTAAAGGTCAAGTGGATGATAAAAGAAAAGTGACTTGTGATATCTCCGTAAAGAGAATAAAACCCTTTTCCGTTCTCTTTATTTTTTCTAATTTTATTTTTGGTTATGACAGATTTTGCACATTAAAGAATATCGGACTTAGCTTTGAGTTCTGTTCTGTTATTTTCTTTTCCCCTATATTAGTAGTAAAACGACATTAAGTTTGTCCATTACGAGTCAAAAAGTTGATATTACGAGCCGCGAGGTCATTTTATATTTTTATAGGCAACAAGTGACGTGAATGTGTGTTTATAGCATGGGTTGGCAACAAGAAGCCTCAGTAATGAAATAATATTTTTTTACAGTCTTTAATGTTTATTTACTCGTTAATAAATAATTAAATAAATTAATATGTAAGTTGAATATAATTTGGCTTAGTTTTTCTTTTTATCTCAAGCGTTGGTCATGTAACTACACGACTTCTACAGATTTCAATTTATGGTCATGTATTAGGATTATTTTTATATGCCTAGATATTTTATTAAACTACTCCTTTGTACAATTTTAGTTTTCATTTAAAATTATTTAAGGATTTTTTTTTTTAAAAAAGAAGAAATTAGTTTGAAGGAAGATTATAAGTAAACGAGTTACTAGTCTATTAAATAACAAGATTGTCAAAAAAAAATCTCTGAAATTTTAAAAACGGCTAGTTAAGAAATTAGCCAGGATTTAGTCCTATAATGTCAAATTAAAAAATAACCATTAAATACTTTAATGGACATAAGTACTCATGATAATTACTTAAAAAAATCACCTAAATCAAATAAAAAAATATCCAAAAATTTGACTCTTTTAACTTAAAAAAGCAAATCAAATCTACCATTATCAAAATTTTCATCGATTATAATAAAATAAATAATAAAAAGGCTAATTTCTAAAATTTATAAAATTATGGCTAATTCTTAAAAAATTAGTCTAAAGTTTGACTAAATCCTTAAATAATACCATTACTATTTAACTTAAACATGTTCCTAGAAATTTAATACATAATTTCCCGAAAGTAATTTTCAAGAAATCCCGAGAAAGAGAAATCCCTTTAAGATGGAATCAATAATAGCTTCGATCTTAAAAATACCACAAAAACGGTCCTAAGTTTAAGAAATTACCAACTCACCTGCAAGAGTTATGAGGCCATAAAAATCATTTGACTCATCAATATTGAAATTTTGAGAATTACGTTTTAAATGATAATTAAATAAATTAGCGACTTCAAAAGTCGGACAATTACATGTCACATGTAATATTTACGTTAATTTATTGACGGGATCGAGTTAGTGACACTTTTTCGTAGTACAAAAGAAATATAAGCTACAAAATAAAATTAAGAGGGCAGTTTCTAAGTAGAGAGGTTATTTATAGAATTTGCCTCTAAAAAATATACGCGTGTCTAATATGTAAAATTGCCTACTAAATCTCTTCTTTGCCCAAATACTGCCTTAAGAAAGTATGAGTGTTGCCTCATTTTCGATAATCCCTTTATGGGGCCCGCTTAGACGCGCAATACAGCTTTGCATTACTTATGAAATTATAATTTCGTCACTTGTATTATGACCAAGAAAATTCACGAAGGGAAAATATACATATGTTCTAATCAATTAAATTAAATTTGACAAATGTCGATTATGTGTCTTATTACCACCTAATTCCGAATCTTATATTTGTTGGATGATCAATGAGATTATCACGGAATCCTGATGGAGTTGGACATTTTACCGAATGCTGATTTTCCTTCCTTTTTTATGGACCCTTCAAAAATAGATACTCAAAATATATAAAAAAAGCAATGCTGAAATTACTATTATGCCATCATATTAGGAAATAATACTTTTAATAAACCTTCCTAGAGAAAGTTTGATTTTAAGGGGTTGTTTGAGTGGTTTTTGAACTAAAAACCGTTCTTTTATCAAAAAATAAATAGAATTGTTAGAAGATAAATTGCATAAAGTGAAAGAATATAAAAAATAGAGAGATAGACACAAGAAAAATTATAGAGATATTGAGAGCACTCATCTTATTATTATTATGTAGTATATTTTTGTGTATCTATCAAGAGCACATATAGAGGATATTTATACATGAGCATTGTGGTATAAATAAAGAAACAAAATATTCACATTTAATGTTGAGATTTACAAATTGTCAATATTAGCTAAAATAAAAGAAATTCCTAGATAGTCAAAGGTGATATCCACAAAAGATTCATAACATCCTTTAAATTCATTTTGGGTCAAAATTATTATTTAACAATATCTTTTTATTTTCCATTTAAATTCACAAGTAAATAATCATCGATTTTTACTCCAAAATGTGAGTTGTAGATTTTAGAGTATAAAATTAAATGTTGGCTCGCCTCCTATTAGTTTAAGCTTTTGATAGAATTTGTAGACTAACATGGTATTTGTTGTCAGTAATTTTTCATCAGCGAATGTAGCCTCGGGGGCGGAGTCTCCGAAGAACATTTAATACGAGTACAAGCCCTCGATCCCAATAAGAAAGGAATGCCACGTCACCACAGGAGCTTCCCCCTAACGAAGACGGGACGATGATCGTCGAAGATGATCCTCGATCTTACACCCACAATGATAAATATGAGGAACACCACCGAATGAAATGTCGAATTCATGACAAGACCCTCGGGAGAGGGATAAACGGACAAGAAGGCCGCGGATCATCGAAGGTGAACCACACCTGCGAAGCTAACCTCAGAGAGGAAGCAAGGACTTCACTCAAGATCGAAGGCTCGACCCGCGAAGCTGGTGATCCGATCGAAGATGATGTCCACACGTGGTAGTTTAGGTCTCTCTTACTATTTTAGCCCCGATAGTGGGATATTATGTAATTAAGCCCGCAAGACTCGGGATTGATATAACCGTTAGAATATTCAATATCCGAGTCATTAGGGAGAAATAACCGCCCATTTAATTCGGTATTTACTCCCGAATTTGGAGGGATCGTACGTTATGCTTCCTTCTTTGACTCTTTACCCCTCGACTATAAAAGGGGAAGAGGGAGACCGGAGAAGGAGTTAATTGGAAAATTATACAGAGAATACAATTTATAGTGGACGTAGGTTATTACTCCATAGGTGGGCCGAACCACTTAAAAACCATGTCTCTTTATTTTTTCCGATTAAATCTTCGACCAAATATTCGGTTCATTGCCGCATCACATTCTAGATGTACGGATCTCGACGTTGGTTCAAATTTACACCAACAGTATCAAAGTAAGAGTTCTTGAGATTAAAACCTTAGGGTCTTTTGGAATATAACATAAGTTTCACAAAAAAAAATTGTTTGAAATTTGTTATGTTATAAAATTTCTTACATATGTTGGCTTTTTTTTTTTGTATAAAATTTAGGAAAATTTCTAATTTAGTCCCTGTGTTTTATAAAAAATCTAATTTTATACCGCTGTTTTTGGTAATTATAAAACGGTCCATCTGTTTGTTAAAATGTATCTATTATATACCAGCTTACCGAATTAATACTTGAACTACCAAATTGATCCCCATCTAAAGCGGCTGCGTTTCATTTAATCATTGTTTTAATTGAGGGTATTTCTTGAATATTGTAAAATTTCGTAAAATATTTTCGTCAAAAATCGAGCTCGGAGTATAGAATAGACACGTTTTGACAAATAGAGGGACTGTTTTGTAATTACTGAAAACATAGGGACAAAATTGAGTTTTTAGTAAAATACAGGGATTAAATTAAAATTTTTCCTAAAATTTATGAAAAAGGCTATGTTTTAATGTTTTCGTTTTCGAAACATGTGATTATTTTTTAAAATGTATAAAAATTGTGCTTTTTTGTATTTTTTCTTTTTTCTTTTAAAATCCTAGTTTAATTTTGCTCCCTTAAATTTAGATTTCTAATTCAAATGTTGCCAATAAAACAGCACTTTAATTAGATTGATAATTTATATGAAAGACTATGACTTTTTCAACTCAAACGAAAATTATATAAAATTTGAGTGTAAACTACGAATCAAACACCCAAGTGCTGTTTGGTAATGTTTTTGGATTCTGGTTTTTTCTGTGGTCAAATTGGGTGTTTGGCAAAAGCAAATTTTGACAAAAAATTTTCCATAATTTGTAGCGTAATTTTTTTTTTCAAGAATTAAAAAAGACCATACTTTTAGATTTGTTGATTAATGTTTTAAATTTATTTTGAATTATTTTCTTAAAAAATTGTTATTATCACAAAATTTATTTTTAATTACATCACAGGAAACAACAACTTAAGTAATACATATACGGAGTATAAATGCTCCTACTTAGTGACCCAACACACCATGTAAAGTCATGCATAACTAACCTTCTGATTTCAGCGTATTAAACCAAATTAGGACAGCATTAAAAACAAAGCAATATGCACGGTGTTTAGTATTATGTCTAGGTTTAATACTTAAAAAAGTGGAATAATTTTAGCATACACACGTAAGTTGTGCATATATAGAATAGAATGGATGAGGGCTCTAATTATTTATCAATTTTAGCGAGTGTACTATTAAAGAAATGGGGAGGGTGACATTTGATTTTAATAATCAACACCACACTGCTATGCTATCTACCACCTTTGCTGTAATTGTAGCGTGTTTATTACATGCTCTATAAAGTATTCCACTTTAGTATTTATTACGAAATTTTTTTTTTACTTTTGCCTATGAAAATAGAATCATTTTCACTTTATCTCTTAATTTTAAAAACCTAAGATCCGATCTCTTTGATTTATGAAAATGTCTTGAAATTTCTCTTTTGTCAATTTTTTGACAAAAAAAAAAAAGTTTGTGGCCTTCTTATGCACCATTAATTAATAATACAAATACACACCAAACCGCAAACGGATATGACATGTGTTCGTTTTCTATTAGAAAAATAGGCAAAAAGGGCATTTAAAGAAAATTTCATTAATAAAAAACATCAGATTTTAAGTTGTGATTTTTAATAAATAAAGTGAAACATGGGACTATATTATTAAATCCTGTTTATTGTTAGCAAGTTTTAGTGATGTTGCAAATCGCTGGTCGTCGCAGAAGGTCTAACTCTTAAGTCATTTTTTTTATGCAACTATTATCTCGTGGATTAGACATATATATACCTAATAATTTCCTTTTAAAATATATATATTGGTGACTATGAATTTAATGTTCATTTTTGGATGAGGGTTTTTCTTTTTAATTTACAATATATGCATATATATTTATCTGGTCCTTAAACATCCAAGAAAAGAATGGTTGAAAACACCGAAACAAAATATATAGGTAATTAGCTAGATGAGCAAAAGGGTAATGGTGGGATTGGCATAAACCTTGATACCCTTAGAAATAGAATCACAAGCAGAATGTGACCCGTCCTAACCCCCAATGGTCCCAACCTTTTCTCATGAGTCATGAGTTTATGTCCTTCCAAAACCCATCTTGTAAGCTTCGGATTATCGTCTTTAATTTATGATTATGTTCCTTGATTAAATCATTAAGCAAATCTTTTAATTAGAGAGAGAGGGTTTGGATGGTGATGTATTGCTGGTAGGGAGGCTAGTGGCACGCAGCCTCATAAAAAGAAAAAAAGAAATTGTCCAAACTCCTACAAATGAAAAATGAATAAATAAACAAAAGGAAGAAAAAAAAAAAGGTGGCTTTAATAATGGAGGGACCATCCATAAGCACAAGCATTAGCGATTAAGTAAAGATTAGGACAAATGATTCAAAGAGATAAGAGAGGTTGAGGAGGAAAAGGAGAAGGAGAGGAGAGGTGGAGATAAATTTTACTTAGTGGTGGTGGTAGGGTAGGATGCCCTTGTCAACTAATTCAGCCACTTTCTTATCATTCTATTTAGAAAATTATTATTTTATAAACCGCTTCAAAGCTCCATCATTTGTTTGTCTTCTATGACCATTTTTCCTTCTTAACCTAGAGATCAAAGATCTGACCAAGGCCAAATAAAAATTTTGGTAAAAAAAAAGGAGGGGAATTTTATATTTAATTAAACACAAAAGAAGAGGAAAAGAAAAAGGATAGAAAAGAAAAAAAAAAAAACTACTAGACTAGTTAAGACTAGAGAAGAGATGGCCCCAAAAACCGCGTTTAATAGCAAAATGGAAAAGGAAAATGAATGGCCATTCCATTCCATTCCCAATCACACAAAAAAAAAAAAAAGGGTCTAAAATGGACAAAGTAGTAGGAGGGGTGGCCTTGGAGATTCCCATGTCCAAAACAAGGACCAAAATCCTATAAACAATTAAAAATTAGTGATTAATATTAAAATAAATCGCATCGATTGAGATTTGCAAAGATATGACCCTTCCCCTGAATTAATTAATTAATTTATTATTATTATAGCAAAAGGAACCTTAGTTAGGGGTAAGCCAAGGGTCAATGGCTGTTTATTATTATAGGATATATGTGTAAAAGAAAAGAGGGAAAGAGAGGCCTCAAACCACAATTAAAGTTGGGGTTAAAAAAACCCCTCAAAAGGAAAGCGCCTCTCTTTCTCTAACCTCATTTTTCTCTCTCTGTCTCTCTCTCTCTCTTTTAACTCCCTTATTAAGTCTATAACTAAATGGGTTTAGTAGTGAATTGATCAGATTGATGAGAATGAGCCGACCCTCCCAATTCCAATTCCCCCAAACGCCGTAACGGAGTCCAAAACGTCGTCACGTTCCAAAAATCCAAACGCCATTGAGTCACGTGCGCTCTAAGACGTAAAACAATAACAGACAAAGAAACAAAAAAAGTTTTTTACAAACAAAATCGACTCTCACTCATCCTAATTATTATTTTTTTTTTTTATTTTGATTTTGTATTGTATTGTATGGTATGGTATGGCTTTAGAGCGAGAGAGGCTTCCCGCGAGCGCCAACCCCGAAGCTGACGGCGCAGACGGCTCGGCCAGGCCTCCTTCCGTGGACGGCGGCTCCGTCGCCGGCGACGATGGAAGCCGGGCGCCGCGGCTGCCTCGGTGGACGCGGCAGGAGATTCTGGTGCTGATTCAGGGGAAGCGGGTGGCGGAGAGCAAGGCGCGGAGGATCCGGACGGGCGGCGGGGCGGCGGCGCTGGGGGCGTCGGGGCAGGTGGAGCCAAAGTGGGCGTCGGTGTCGTCGTACTGCCGGATGCACGGCGTCAACCGAGGCCCCGTGCAGTGCCGCAAGCGGTGGAGCAACCTCGCCGGAGACTACAAGAAGATCAAGGAGTGGGAGTCTCTCGTGAACAAGGACCCTTCCGACTCCTTCTGGTCCATGAGGAACGACCTCCGCCGCGAGAGGAAGCTCCCGGGCTTCTTCGACAAAGAGGTCTACGACATCCTCGACTCCGCCGCCGCCCCGCCAGTGGAGGCCCCTCTCTCTCTGCCGCCGCCTCCGCCTCCCGCCGAAGACGACGCCGAGGACTCCGGAGCCATGTTCGATTGCCGGCGGGGCGCCACGGCGGAGGACGGCATGTTCTCCGACTTCGAGCAGGACGAGTCTGCTCGCTCTCCCGATAAGGATGCCAAGGAAGCTCCGCCAGGGATTCCCGCTGTGCCCATCTCAGGTAACCATTTAATTCAACCAAAAAAAAAAACTTTGAAAAATCAAGCCTTTTTCTATTTATAAAGAAAAGTTGGTGTAAAGTAAAGGGATAGAAGAATATGAAGTAAGAGATTGATTGACTTGTTCTTGTTTGGTGTCTTGAAATTGGTTTATCTTCAGTTTTTGGAATTCAGCGGTGAAAGTCTTTTGTGATCTGCTTAAAAACGTTTTCCGGAGAGAGTACGGAAAGGCTGTCTGAAATCTTAAGTGCGAACTTTGAGTTTTGTTTTTTTGTGTAGAGTCAAATGGTGCGTGCTTTTACTTACTTACTTGCATGGTTTTGAATATTTAGGGCAATTGAGGTGTGTTGTTAGGCTGAATCAAATATTATGGTGGGATCCTCTCTCTTCAGTGGAGTGGACTGCTATATCTACAATCTATTATTATGAGTTTTGGGAAGGCACACACATATTTATTGCACTTGCACGAGTGTATGATCAACACTTTGAGATTCTTGTATGTCTTTTTGTCACTGTCTGCCATCGACCTCCACCACTCCACTCTCTTATCTTATCTTATGCAGACTTCCCCTTTCCCATTGAATTTCTTGGACATGTGCTGCTCTTCCTACTTATGCCATTTTACACACTACTTTTTTTGTCGTCTATCATCTGCAATTGTTCATCCGTGGCTTGTACCCTCAACAGGAGCTGCAGCGAACGAGAAACAGCCAGCTTCGAATCTGGAAACTGGAACGACCTCTCAAGAGGGGAGGAAGCGTAAACGGTTTGCATTTGAGGGAGACGAGGACACCAGTTTGCAGACTCACCTGATTGATGTGTTGGAGAGGAACGGGAAGGCGCTGGCGTCCCACCTGGATGCTCAGAACACGCATTTCCAACTCGATCGCGAGCAGAGGAAAAACCATTCTGACAGCTTAGTTGCTGTCCTTAACAAGCTTGCCGATGCATTGGTGCGAATCTCAGAGAAGTTGTAGCAGAAATCCACTCCTAGTGTACATAAAAACACAAATTTCTCTGCTTCATCCCGACCCGAGACTGATAGAGATGGTAGCGTAGCGGTGGATTTTTACAAAGATAGCATTCAAGAGGCGCTATTAAACACCTATTCATCTTCGTTTTGAATTTACTATTTATATTGTTACATATAATATCTTCTGGGGTAAATATGCCACCTTTTGTTGCATATTATCACCTTGATAGTGTCCATACTCACAGATAACGATTTTTAGAAAAATATTCAAAAAGTTTACCATATATTTGATGACATTCCTATTTCTCTCTTGTAAAATGCTTAGTTGTGATCTCTAATTTTGGCACCCTTAATATCGCACAATTTGCGTCTACAGTGTCGGAGGACAGGGCGGAATGTGGGGCCGTTGCTTAGGCACTCACTGCCCTACCAATTTCAGTCAGTTTGATTTTGTTAATAGTCTCCCAAAGATTTGTAGTGCCAAAGATTTTTTTTTTTTTTTTTTTTTTTTTTTTTAAGAGACGATCCAAAGCTACCATGTCTTAAACATCTCTGGTCCACGCATGCATAATCATTTCAAGAATCTGGATTACAGCTTTGAAGCTTTTGCGTCTATTCTAAGCAAAACGTTTAGATTGATTAGCACACTGTTTCTCATCTCATATTCGCATTTAAAAATGAAAGGAAAAAAAAAAGGAGTAAACAGTTTCAACAATCACACATTTGAAGCTGTCTCTCCATTGCAACCTTATGTAATGCAGTCACGATATTCTCACTTAGCAATTGATACGGAAGCTTTTCTGCCTTTCTTATGATGTATCACAATCATCCGACTTTGACATTTTTCGATACCTCCGACCTGAAATTTGGAAACCAGATCCACCCTCTGCAGCCCTCATCTCAGGCTCATTTTCATCTTCACTTATTTGGCCTTCCAGCTCCCTGACTGCAATGCGGACTCGGAATCCCTCTTGGTGTAAGGTCTGCCCTCTGTCATTGCAATCATCTACTGATTTCGCTTCGCATGCCTTTTTCTTTGGAATAAAGGTCACAGACTTTGGAAGAGCGGAGCAAGTATTTTCCAGGTCTGACGCTGCTTCTCTATGCAGAGTCTTGACCTGATTAAGAAAGTCTCCGCAAGCTCGAGCGTTTGAGGCTTCATCAACTTCAGTTGTCGAATTAAGACTGTAACGCTTGTACTTTGAAGGGTTTACTACATAGTCAGGCACTACTCTGGAATCCCTGTTGGCCAGCTCAGACCTGTAAATTGGACCTGCTGCATTCTTGGCAGATGTTTCTTCGCTAGCATTTTGGCTGCCAACGTCGAACCTAACTCGTTTTTGCGACTTAAAATCTGTCTCGTCATCTTTCCGCTTCAATATAGGCCTTAGCTGAGCTTGGTCCGTAGACGCTTTTGCGTGAGAAGCAAGCTTTACAGCATCATCGTCGTCTTCTTTGAGCCTAAACTTTGCAGCTAAGTGATTGGCACGCAGATCCTTATTGTTACGGAGCAAATTCTCAGAATTGAAATAAGAAACTTGTTCGGTGGTGTGTGTCATATAGAGGCGATGGCCTGCATTTTCTCTTCCGGAAGCCACCTTGTCGAACTCATCTTCCTCTTCCTGAAAACGAAAACGAAACAAATTCAGTGAGCAGCGACTGGCATGAGTTAAAAAATGATTGTAACAACACTACACACACAAACACAAACACAAACAATAGTATTAGCATTAGCAGCCGTGGTTTGAAAGAGAATTACGACAATAATTCCACAAATATGGAGACATGATCTAATACAGATAGCGCCAAGATAATTACAAAGCAAATCGTGACCTCAAATACCCCAAACTCGTTTCAAATCTCAGCTACACGTAAATGTAATTGAAAGAAAATATTGACCTCGAAATCGAGAGTTGGGTCCAAGCCTATTGAGGATCGGATATTCCGTACAGCTTGATCGTCCTGGTGGTGGATATTTCCACTGCCGAGGCTCGGGCTTGTGCGTCGGCGATCCTTGACGAAGAGTTGACGGAAGGACGAAGAACAAGGCGTGTCGTCTCTGGCGGAGCCGGAGCCGGAGCTGGAGCCGCTCCACTGTCTGCGCTGGAGCTGATGGTCGGCGATGGACCAGAGAGACGAAGAGCGAGTGGAAGCGAGCGATCCAAACACCATGTCCACTCGGGCTTTGAAGCTTTCATCCATGGAAACCCAACCCAAAACCGGCAGAGCACCTCCGTTCTTCCCCTCGCCTCGCCTCGCCCGTTCCCTTTGTTTTGTTTTTAATCATGAATGTAGGGCCAAACTTATGATGATAATAATAATGGGCCTGGTATTGGGCTTGGGCTTGGGCTTGGGCTTGGAAGGGAAGGCCCTGAAACCATTTGCTGCTTGCTTGCTTGCTTAGGATGCTTTAAGGCGGGAGGGAGGCGGAGAGTGTGATAGAATGAGAGTGAATAGCAGCAGCTGCTTTTGAAAACTTTCAAGTCTCTTTCTTTAAGTGTAACCTTTTTGTCTCTCAAGTCTTAAGCCGCGTCCCATCCCAACTATATTCTATATTCTAATAAAAATGCTCAGAGTTGAAATCAAATGGACCCAAGTTACACTACACTCTCTAGTCGTCTCTAGCTAGTACTAGTGCATGAATCAAAGATTCTTTCTTTCTTTCTTTCTAGTCTTAAATCATAGTTTAGTACGTACCTCCAACTCCAACACCCAACCCAAAGGCCAAGAATTATATGATTCCTTTGTCCATTCCATGCTCCACTTGATTCACCCGACCATTATTACCACTATTACTACTACTTTGAATAAGTTTGTTCGTCTACAACTATATCTATCTTATTCTTATTCTTACCTTGTGCAATGTCAGTCAATTTTGTTATTAAAAATGGCGTGCGGGCGGTGAATAATAATGGTGATACTTTGCCAAAGTGCCATCTTCAAAATAAATTCCCTTTCCTGTCCTGATTAAGCGGGGAATTAGCAAGTATCTACTTCAAAAAGCCAAGTGCTTTGATTTAAAAATAAAAAATAAAAAATAAAAGAGACATATTGTTTCCCTTTACTTGCTTCTTATTGTGTGCTGTCCTTGTCTGTCGGTCCTTTACCTTCTCTTTTTCTTTTTCCCTTTGCTTCTCTTTCTTCTTTCTTCTTCTTCTTCTCTCTCTTTCTTGAGAAAGAAGATTAAACTTAGTTTCGTTCCTGTTTATTAATTATGCCTCCATTAGGTCTTGGTTGTCACACTAATGCATTGCACGTGTTCCATCTTTTTTTTTTAAACATAGTTTTCAAGTGTATTATGCTTGCTAATTACTAGAAAAAAAAATTATTACCTAATTATATATTTGTTTTTAAGGGACGTTGTATAAATTTCCTTTTTTTTACGATTAATTGGAAAGTTGATCAAGGAATAGTTATTTATACTCGTTTGAGATTGTTCATTGACGATGGATATGTTCAGTCCTCGAGGAATTATATGGCGTTTGTAGGGCAAATGTGTATGCGTTGTAGGGGAGGCATATCAGATAACTATTATATTATATTATATATATATATATAGTGACTGACGCATAAAACATAAAAATATATATAGCTCTTCTTCTTTTTTTTCATAAATTTTGATTAATTAAAATCGATCGACACATATATACACTTGTGCTGTGCATACTAGTACTAGACCCTCCCTTGAACGTTATTTTAATTTGTACTAAAAGATTCCCACTCATCATTCCACACGTCGTGCCATTTTAATTTACAGTTGGATTATAAATAAACTTGTTTAATAGCACTTGGTTTTAATGTTGAACAGCTAGCACATAAAAGGTAAAGCAATCCTGTAACTTTTTTTGAACACCTGCTACTACCTCGCTCGTCGAAAATGATTATCTACCCCAAGTTCAATATTAAAACCACCTCAACTATATATTATTGCGTACCTAAGGTTCATTTTATATTTATGTATATATATATATATATATATATATATATCATCCAGTCCAGAGTTATACTTGAGAGTTGAGAGGAGATCAACAGTAAACAGCAATAATGATCCAATCAAATGGAGAGAAAGAAGAATACGCAGGTGTTAGTGAACGAAATAATCCGGAATAAGGTGGATTTATTAGATATATTTTCTTTTCTTTTCCCATTTTAAGTTCCTCAAAAAGATAAAAGGACTTCACGAACTTGCATGCATATCGAATTATCGATATCATAGGAAAAAAAAAAAAAGAGTTCAAATGGTCAAAAAGTAAACAGCATATTTAGGCCATAGTTTAGAATTAGATGGCATCATAAAGTTTCACCTCTCTCTTTTCTTTTTTTCTTCTCTTTTTAGGGAAAAAAAAAAAAGAAAAGAAAAAAGGGGAACACTTTCCGTCCGATCCACCAAAACCATCTTCTTTTGTTGTGTATATATATTTATGTAATCCCATTGTACAACCTTCCTATCCTTAGTACGTTTGAAGAAGAAATAGTCATTGATGATGCGTTAAAAGCCATTGATTCACTAAATTTTTTGAGCTAATAAAGTGATTTTCCACGTTAAGTCGTTCAAATTATTCTGGCGGCATAAACCCAACGCTAAACCAAAACGAGAGTTAACACGTTTTACGTTTATTACAATATATACACACACACACACACACATATATATATATATATATATATTTAATTACGTGTATTAGTAGCTGGTGTTTACGTGCGAGGCACCCGCTTGATATAAACTTAAGACTTAAGAGTATACTTAGATCATAATTGTGGTCAGTTATAAAATACAATTTATACAAATACGTATCTGTGTTGTTATGACAATTGTCTATAAATACCAACTCTAGTTCTGTTCATATTAAAATGAATACATGAGTATTGTGACACGTAGTTTGTTTAAAAAATTTTGAAAATACAAAAGAACATGTATAGATTTAATTTGAAAAAAAAAAAGGAAAGAAAAAAAGGAAGCGATGTAACTATTAGAAAATAGTTGAAAAAAATAAATTATTTTTCGACATTTCAAATGAGACACGATAACAAGAAACTAGATACCCACACGAGAAATTTTGGTAGGTAATCTATTTTTTAGATTATATTTAAAAAATATTTATAATTTATTTTCATTAGGTGAATGAATTATTTTTTTGTAAGTAGACGGATTACCATAATTAATAAATAAAATACTAGCTATTTTTAATGGGTCAGTTAAGCAATTAGCCATTTTAAAGGTAAAGTTTGAAGGATTTAACTATAATTTTACGAAATTAGGGATTTAGCCATAACATGTAATATTTTTTGTAACATGTAACATATATACGTGTAAAAAATATAACATTAAATGTAACGTTACATTTAATGTTATATTTTTTACATGTATATATGTTACATGTTACAAAAAATGTTACATGTTATGACTAAATCCCTAATTTCGTGAAACTATGGCTAAATCCTAAAAAATTATCCAAAAGTTTGGTTAAATGCCTAAAAAACTCATTTTTAATTAGTATTTTGTTCGCTAACCATGTTAAATAATCTATATACCATAGATAATTTTTAGGTAAAACAAATTACTATTGTAAGTGAACGAAATATGGTCATTTTTAGCTGGTAATTTATCTATTAATCATGGTGAATAATCTAAATACCGAAAACATATATTTTTTAATATAAGTTAAAAAATAAGGTCATTTAGCTATAAACCTCTAAAGATAATAGTGAAGACAAACGAATAATAGAGCAATACTTTACGTTTTTTTTTTTTTACATGCGTATAAATAGAAAAGGCAAATATATAACTTATTTTTGGGTACTTCTGTGGGTTTTTTTTTTTTTTGTGGAAAAATAATTATTGATCGTAAAATTTATCTTTTATATGGATCACTTTAAGATACATATTTCATACCATAAAAAATCCAAATCCATTAAAGAATTCTCCCTTATTTTCTCTCTGTTTTTTTTTTTTAAATAAAATTGTATTGAGCGGAAAAAGATAAAAAAAAAAATGATTAGGAGTAATATTCTCCAACAACAACGGGTCGGCAAGTGGGCAGCTTCCGAAATGCATCCACTAATAATATGAATAATTTTTTTAATTTTATTTTTTCCTTAAGCCCTTTGCGTCCCCTAAAAAAAATTAAAAAGTTGAAAGAAAATAATAAATCATTGAAGCCCGTGAGAAAAAAAAAAAAAAAAAAAGCTTAACACCAAAATTTGTTGCGCAATGAATACAATAATAAGAAGAAGAAAAAAAAAATAAATAAATAATTAGAAAGAAACGACACGATGAAAGTTGTATTGAATTGGTTTTATTTTTCAAAATGATAGAGCCGTGGGGGCAACACAGAGTGTAATATAAAGCTGTAGACTTCTTATACTTATATTTTTGTTGCTTGACCACTAATTATAATCAAGAATAATGGTCAATTGGTCGTGGTCAAGCTTCTCCGATATTTTTCTAAAACTACTAATAAGGCACATATTTTTTTAGTTGATAATTTTATTAATTAATAATTTTAAATCGAACAATTATAGTAAAACTATTTATACTTATAAATTTTATTAAAAAATTATAATATATTCTTTTGGTGTACATGTAAAATAAGTTAATTATTATGAAAAATATCAATAAATATTTAATATTAAAAATATTATTATTAAATATGATATATACATATTCACAAAACTCAAAAGCTTGCAAATAAATAAATAAATATATATAATATTTTTTATGAAATTATTTATACAATATGTATACATAAACTCATAAGGGAATTTTAAGAAAATAGCCACTGTTTACAAAATGATTTTAAAAAATAGTCACAGTTTCAAAAAATTTAAAAACTAGTTATGTAAAAAAAATTTACAAAATTTTTGCCTAGTGTCATAAATTTCTGACAGTTTTTATGTGTATTTTTGTTATTGTCAGAAATTTCTTATAATTTTATGGCTAGTTTTTAAATTTTTTTGAAACTATGGTTATTTTTTAAAAACACAATGTCTCACATGGGCAATGAATTCTAACCCTAGGATTAAGCCACAATCAAAGGTGGAGATAAGAGACCATGACAAATAAGTAGGTCACACTCTTATTAGTATAGTAGATGTAATGTGAAATCTAACTAACTTTTTATTTACAATGTCATGTTCCCGGGCCACTTTTTTTTTTTTTTTGTTCTTACTTCTAGAATTGTAAATGTTCGTTTTTTTATTGCACCGATCTAAAAAATTTGTTGAATGGAGATGCATTTATAATAAAATTTAGCTTAAAAAATTATTTAAAAATACTTTTTTGAAATGTAACTAAAATATGAGTTAACTTCAAATATATATTATCAAATAAAATTAAAATCAAAATTTCTAAAAAAAATTATGTATAATATTTGCAATTTAAGAAAATATTGAGGACAAAAATAAAAGTTTTTAAGAAAATTATAAGGAAGGTTATGATATATAACCATGACCCACTTTACTTCAACCTAAACATGTATTTTTGCTTACCTATAATATGTGTATTTTCAGTAGAGCAGTAATGTTCAACGGTAATAGTATTATAATCTCTCGTAACTATAAAAACAATAACAAAATCTCTAACATATGATATGAAATGCCGATATCTAATAATGTAATAAGTTTAGAATAATATGATTGACAACGATAAATAATAAGACTAATTTTGTAGTACTCTATATATGTCGGTGTTTCACCTATGAGTATATAAGATATGTAAAAAAATATTACTATATGTTTTAGGGGGATTTTGAGGAATATTTTATTTTTTGTACAACGATAATCTATGCCTTATGTGTGTTGTATTTTTAATTTATATTCCAAAATTTTTACTATAAAATAATTAAAAATAAAAAAATACACCACTTAAAATATAGATTATTAAATATATATTATCTTGATATACGATTAAATGAAGTGTTGTAGAAAGATCTAAATAATAATATTGTTACAGTTTTGAAACCAACCTCCGTATAATATATCTAATAATATATAGTATCTTTCTTTTAATTTTTGTGAACAACCTCATCGGTACAAACAACTTTGCTTACACTTTAAGGTCCCACCCCAAAAGATTTTTGCTTGTTGTTTTAGTTTCTCCCCCGCTTGTTTAGATCGGAAAAAAAAAAAAATTCTTAGTTGTTTCGTTGTCTCTTATTGTTTTTAATATTAAAATAGTCCCATAACTACAAACTACAGTTTAGTAGTATTTTGTTATCGATATTATTAAATAAAATAATGATGTTTTTTTTTTTATACTAATTGCAGGAATGGCAGTGGCACAAAGGGGAGGGGCAGGGGGTGCGCCTGCTAGGGAAATTTCAGAAAAACGAGGTCATCGTTTAATAATTTTTTGTTTGGTTTTTATTTTGTACCAATAATGTAAAATTTGATACATAAATCAACAGTAGAACATAGTATTAAAAAAATATTTTTCAAAGGGGAAATTTTGAAAAATATTATATTTTAGTACAATAATAATTTATATTTTATATTCAACATGCAAATTCAGCGATTAATAACTGATCATAATTTATATACCGGATAATGACCGGTTAATTCATGAAAATTACCCAGTGCCAATTATTGGTGAAAATCCGATTATTCATCAGAAATTGGCACTGGGTAATGCCGGTGAATTAACCGGTTATTACCCGAATTTTAACCAGAGAGTGTTTTTTTTTTCTTCTTCTTCGTCGTCGTTCCCCAGCTTCTCCCACCGTCACCGCCGCCTCCCCCACTTCCCCTGCGACCTCCCGCACCCCACCTCCCCTATGACCTCCCATGCGACCACCTTGACCTCCCCTGTTACCACCCCGACCTCTCCTGTGACCACCTCCCCGACCTCCCCTGCCACCTCCCCGATCTCCCCCTGCTCGGACCACTGTGCAGACCTCCGTCGGGAATTATCGAACAAAATTTGTTTTTTTCTTCGGGGAAACGGCGGGATCGAATTTCCCGGTGAAAATTCGTTTAATAGCCGATTTTAACCGCCGATTAAAAATTGGGTATTAACCGAATTTTCATCGGATTTTTTCGACGGTGAAATTGTCCGATTGATTAACCGTACCATATTTACATGCATACTTTATATGTATTGCACTTTTAATTTATATATCAAAATTTATACTATAAATATAAAATTAAAATAAAAAAATATATATTATTTGATATATAGATTATTAAGTGGTATAAAAAGCAAGAGAAATATTAGAGTTGAGCCCACATCATCGAGTGCTGGGCCCTCCTGACAGTCACACACATAGCCCTTAGGCATCTCTTTCTCTCTCATTCATCACCAATGTGTAAAACCCACGCTCTCCATCCTCCACCCTTGGCGCGTTTATGCTACACCCAATTTCTGGTGCAAGTCTAACCATGTTTTATGTTTTAACTAGTCAGGAAATTTTAATAACTATAAAAGAAAATAAATAGATCAAACAAAAAAATATTATTTATTAAAATATTAATTGTTATAATAATATTGGACATAATATTAAAGAACAACAAACTGGCACTCTCAATTTCAATTTTATTGCCAATGCCAAATGAAAACTTTATTTAAAAAATCTTCATTAGTTTAATTTCTTATCACTCTATTGTCATTTAAATTATAAGAGTCGTAGCAAGATGTATCAAGTTACACTGAAAATTTTAAATTAAGATATTGTTTGACATATGATTTAGATCACAAAGTTTAATCACTGTTTGACAAATATATGATTAAAAAAACTCAAATATTTTCTCTAAGGTGTTTTTACTACTCTAACTACAGTATATATATTTTTTTAAATTCTCAATATCAAATCTTAAATCAAATAATACAAATAAAATTTTATCCAAATATTGATTTAAAATACGATCTCAATACGAGATTTTGATATTTTTTTCGCTCAAAACAAAATGGTATGGTTGTGAGTTTAATTTAAAGTAATGTGCAAAAGAGAAAGTCCATAACGCAACTTTTCACATATTGTGTAATTAAGGGACCACTAGTGCAAATTACTTTTAAATACCAGTTAAGCAATTAGCCATTTTAAAGGTAAAGTTTGAAGGATTTAGTCATAATTTCACGAAATTAGGGATTTAGTCCTATCATGTAATATTTTTTGTAACATGTAATATATATACGTGTAAAAAATATAATATTAAACGTAACATGTAACATAAAATGTTACACTTTTACACGTATATAGGTTTTATGTAACAAAATATATTACATTTTATGGCTAAATTTCTAATTTCGTAAAACTATGACTAAATCCTAAAAAATTATCCAAAAGTTTGGTTAAATGCCTAAAAAACTCTATAAGCATAATATGATTGTGAATTTAATTTAAAGTAATTTCATAACTGACTCTATTAAAAGGTGGAATTTGAATTCTTTGTCTTTTAATACGTTATTTTTTACTGGATAAACTAAAATAAATGTATTGATAACTATGTTTGATATTATTTGTGTTTTTTTTTTTAATTGTCACGCGATATTATTTGTGATTTGTGATTGTGTAACATAATTCAAACGAGGTATAAGTGGATTTTTATATGTTTTTTAATTTAAAATAGGGAGGAGAGGGGCAACACGCGCAGATAAGTGCGTTGGGGGAAGATGTATGTTAGGTTCTCGTCATCCTGAAAAGGTTACTGCTGTCTGCCTTTGCCTGCCCGCCCGGGGCTGCCGACTGGGAAGGAACGACCAACGACAAAACAAAACAAATGCTCTCTCTCTCTCTCCCTTTCTCCATTCAATTTCAAATGAAAGAAGAGAAATGCCTTCTATTCTATTTCTACCCCTGCACCATTGCACTATACACTACACTAAAGCCTAGAGTTATCTTATATTGCATTGCAACAACAACAATAATAATAGTACCAAAACCAATGGCCAGCCGCCGCCCAGGGGAGTGAGTATTAACTCGTAACTCTTAACTCAAGCCTCAAGCTCCATACAAAAACAAATAATAATAACAATAATTAGTCTGTGTGTGTGAGCATTGTATATTATTGTATTCGTAGGAGGGAGGGCGTGTTTATATGTGTCTGTGTCTGTCTGTCTGTCTGGCGTCTGCTCTGTGTTTTAGTCGCCCACACATGTATTCTTTTTTTTTTTTTTTTGAAGTGAAACGAGAAATGGGCTAATTGATGATCCCACACACAAACACAAAGACACTCAATTCCCAAGACACTAAACTAAACTAAACTAATTAGCTAAGACGAGCCACCCCCTCTTTTCTTTTCTTTTCTTTTTTGTCCCCTCTTCACCCCCTCCTCTCTTTTCTTTTCTTTTCTTTTCTTTTTTTAGGGTTTCTCTTCCTCGTTCTCTTTCTAGGGTTTTACTTTGTTCTGTTTTCGGTCATTACAAATTACCTCTTCCATTCCAAAACATACTAAAAATATATATCGTTTTAAATTAAAAAAAAAAAAGAAAAAAACCCACACAATATTTATTATAGAAAAACCAAGAAAAAAAAATAAAAACCAACACTGGGGAGGTCTCTGTCTGCTCGCTCCCTCCGTCGGCCCTGATGATAGTGATCATGCCATCTCTTCTCTCCTTTTGAGTGTGTGGAAACGAGATTTTTGCCTTTTTTGAGGGTTCGATGGCGATTGGGATCGCAGTGGGGCGAGAAGATCTTGTATGGATTCGATGACGGTGATGATTCCATTTGGCGCGGCTTCCAGATTTCAGAGTTGCGAAGATCAAGCGTTGTGATGGTAATTCAACTAGACTTGTTTTGGGGAAGTTGAACCAAATCAATCTCTCAAACATGCATTTCGCTAAGCTCGATGACTCTCCCATGTTCCGCAAGCAGGTCATTCTTCTACTCTCTCTCTCGAATCCATATTTCAACGTTTTTGTTTTCCAATGTCGTATCTTCTTGCTGACAAATTTTCCATTTCTATGACGTATTATCTTTGTTTGGTTTTGTAAAATTCCATTATTACTTAATCCCAACCTGCATTTCTTTGTTCTAGCTCTTTCTAATCATCTGATTATAGTCTTGCTTGTGCCTATAAGATTTTGGACCTAAACGCTAGACTTGGATTTTAAAGATTCACACTTGTAAATTAGTGTCGCAACATTTATTGATGATTAATCGCCTCTGGACGATCCTTTAGTACAGTAGTTGGTCAATTTTTGTGCTAAATTGGAGGATTCAGAGTTTTGCTACTATCTCTTGTTAGAGGAGAGGAGTGCAAGCTAAGTGAGCCTTATTCAACACAATACAAATGGAACTTTTTTTTCTTTTTTTTTTTTCCTGAGAGAATTATCAACTTATATTATTTTTATTATTGCCTTTTCGAGGCCCATCATCTCAGTTCCTGAGTTTTGTGTTCCTTTCATCATGCAACAAGAATGTTGCTTTGTCCTTTCCTGTTGTTGAACATAGGTTCTCTGCATTTTCAGACGCATAACAGAGTTGTATTGACAAACAGCATATGTTTGTTCTTTTGGTGGACCGTGATACTTGTTTTTAATGTCATGCTGAAAACTCTTTGTTGATAAGTTGCGGTCCTTGCTAAGCTATTCTGTTTACTTACGCCTTCTTTGGTGAAGCAGATACAATGCTTGGAGGAAAGTGCGGAATCGTTGAGGGAGAGAAGTTTAAGGTTTTACAAAGGATGCCGCAAATACACGTATGCCAATACATGTCTGATATGAGTGTTCGAAATATGCCATCCTCTATAATTAAGTTGATGAACTTCAAATCCACTTCAAAAACATTTCTATGATCTTTGTGACTTCTAGTCCAATATGCACTTTCAGAATTCTTGAATGT
The DNA here is from genome assembly GCA_018132145.1 of Boehmeria nivea var. tenacissima. Lineage (NCBI taxonomy): Eukaryota > Viridiplantae > Streptophyta > Magnoliopsida > Rosales > Urticaceae > Boehmeria > Boehmeria nivea. The sequence goes on along the minus strand of CM030881.1, from coordinate 17,753,299 downwards.
GAAAAGCATCTAAAACTCATAAATGGATATAATCTGTTTTGGTTTTAATGCCCCATTTTCCATCTTATATTTGATGAAAACAATCAATGATCTGCTTGGACTTTGAGTTCACGAAGAATTTCAACTGTATTATTTTTTCTGCCCACAGTGAAGGACTCGGTGAGGGATATGATGGGGATATTGCATTTGCTAGTGCGCTAGAAAATTTTGGTGGAGGGCATAATGACCCTATTAGCGTGGCTTTTGGAGGTATTTTGATTAATTAGCATTTCACTTCAAAGTTTTTTTACAATTTATAGCGCACTTAGCATTTGCTCTTTTTGGTCTTGGTGACCTTAGGTGTTTCAGTTGTGGTTACACAATTATCCTAGTTGTTTCAAATTGTCTCCCTAGTTATTTGATATTTGTGAAAGTATCAAAACTCAAATAGTATTACTTGATCAAAACATGTGTACTTCTGGCCATAACCATGGAGGAATATTCATGTTACTGTGTCTGTGTGCAATGATGCTTAAAGTTCTGTCCGTTTCGTAGGTCCTGTTATGACGAAATTTACTATTGCCTTGAGAGAAATTGGAACATACAAGGAAGTACTTCGATCACAGGTGATGATTTATGATAGATTTTTTACTTTGGTTTTGTTACTAGATGATTCATTGCTTAATGAGAAGTTTACATTGTCCGACTTGTTTCCCTCTCTGCTTCTTAGGTTGAGCATATGCTTAATGACAGACTACTACAATTTGTTAATATCGATTTACATGAGGTCAAGGTACAATTTTTTTTTTCACGTTTTTCTAGGTATTGAATTGGCAGTATGAATTTGCATGAATATACATCCTTGTACAATTTTCTTTGTGTATTGGTTATTACAAAAATTAGGCCATGCACAATAGGAAGTAAAGCAACTAGTTGGTCGTTCTATTCATCCATGGATGGTTCAAGAACTACCATCAACTGCTGCCGCCAGCAAGTATAGTTTGTCAAATGCGATAAAACCATGAAAGAAAATTCTGCAGCTGTCTCATTTGGTTTCCTTTTTTGTTTTGACTTTAGAGATCATAAGAGGACACAGTTGTTTATTGATTATGCGAACTTTAAATTTTCTGTTAATTTTTTTTTCTTCGATATTGTTGCAGGAAGCTAGGAAGCGTTTCGACAAAGCTAGCCTTTTGTATGACCAGGTCTTTCTTCATTTTACTCTAGTCTTGCCTCTGTCATTGAATGTTGGATTATGTTTTTGTAGTCTTGTTAGGCTTGCAAGGATATCTGTTGGTTATGTAGTTTAGTTGGAATTTAATTGAAACCTATTAAAACCATACAAGTCAGATTCGAGTTTGGACTACCTGTTTTGGATGCAGATTTCTGTGAGTTCATTTATTGAACCTTAGGTTGAGGTCCCATGAATATATGACACCAAGAATGATTTATAGATGTGCTTCTATTGTGCTTTTATTTTGTGCTGACCATTTGGTTATCTTTTGAATAAAACTTTTGTATTGCTACATAAACTGCTTTGCTGCTACTTTCCAGGGGTATAATGGTCTAAAATATATTACAAACATGTCACACTGATTTGCTTAATGCTTATGGTATTGCTGCAGGCTCGTGAAAAATATCTTTCACTGAGGAAAAGCACAAAAAATGATGTAGCCACAGTTTTAGAGGAGGTATTACACTCCTAGTTCTTGGTGTTTATATTTTCATGTTTTTGAATTGTCAGCTTTTTGCAGCTATAGAGAATTTTTCTACAACATGTTGTATAGTCTTGACTTTTAAGATATTCTAGGAGCTTCATAATTCAAGGGCTACATTTGAGCAAGCTCGTTTTAATCTGGTGAGTATTTTTTTCCCTGTCATACGTGCTATATCTTTTTGTGGCCAGCTTTTACGCATAATGAAAATTTTCTTTCTAGAAATTCTTGTTACACACCTTGGCCTTAGAATGCTGTTTTGCTTCCTTCCAGGTGACGGCTCTTTCCAACGTAGAAGCAAAAAAGAGGTTTGAATTTCTTGAAGCAGTAAGTGGGACAATGGATGCGCATCTACGATACTTCAAACAGGTGGATTTCATGGAAGGTCTTTGTTTTGCCCTATCACATGTTTTTGTTATGACGAACATGCTAATCTTTAAATATCTTCTGATTTCCAGGGGTATGAGTTGCTGCATCAAATGGAGCCATATATTAATCAGGTCTGAAAAATAAAAAGTTGTGTGTATATAGATATTTTCATGAACTCTAGCCATTATTGGAATTATCATTGCCTTTTTATATTTAATTTGATAGTTCTTCCGAGTCTTCATTGGTCATCACTCAATCCCCGGCCACACGCACATACAAAATAATATGTCACTACAAACTTATCTAATAACTTTGATTTGATTCTTCAGAGTACTGTTGTCTCCTAATCAATCATTGTATCTAAGCATGACCTTCCAGATCTATCTGAATGCGATTCAAGAATAAACATCACATGCCATGAACAATTTGGAGTTTTCATGTGGCTTGATTGCCGGATAGATTGCATATTTGAAATGTTTTTATTCTTTTATACTATGATTTATAAGGACAATCAATAAATGGTTGGTTCTCATTACTTTCAGGTGTTGACTTATGCACAACAGTCAAGAGAAAGGTCCAATTATGAGCAGGCAGCTCTTAACGAAAGGATGCAGGAGTATAAAAGGCAGGTTGATCGAGAGAGCAGGTGGTCTTCCAATGGCTCTAATGGATCCCCTAACGGAGATGGTATACAAGCTATTGGCAGAAGTTCACATAAAATGATAGAAGCGGTTATGCAATCTGCTGCAAAGGGGAAGGTTTTATTAAAGACTTATCTAATACTGAACCTTCTATATCTCTGCATGGCCCTGCACTTTTTTCTCTTGATACTTTTTCATCTGTTCTTGTATATTTATTCACTAGAGAAAATTTTCAGGTTCAAACAATCCGACAGGGTTATCTCTCAAAACGTTCCTCAAATTTGAGAGGCGACTGGAAAAGAAGATTTTTTGTTCTTGATAGTCGAGGAATGCTCTACTACTATCGAAAACAGTGCAGCAAACCATCTGTAAGTGAAATATTTAAAAATTAGTTATGAAGCAGGATGTTTAAAAGCATTGAAAGGTTGTGAACTTTCCTTTTGCTGCGCAATTGTGACTTCTTCTAGGCATCTGGTAGTCAACTTTCTGGTCAGAGGAACAGTTCTGAGCTTGGTTCTGGACTGCTAAGTCGATGGCTTTCCTCTCATTATCATGGTGGAGTTCATGATGAGAAATCTGTTGCACATCACACTGTGAACCTTCTAACGTCAACAATCAAAGTCGATGCTGATCAGTCAGATTTAAGATTTTGCTTCAGAATCATTTCACCAACTAAGAACTACACTCTGCAGGTTCGACTTAGTCTTAGCATGCTCTTTTGGGATTAGATAAGCTTCTAGGAACTTGTATAATTTATGAAACATTTTTTTTTTTGGAACAATTCTCCCAAGGGGATGGCTTATCAGTAAGCTTTGTTAGATAATTGTTCCTCAGTAATGTTTAATTATTATTATAAAAATATGCTTTACTATGCTTGTCAATGCAGGCAGAGAGTGCACTGGATCAAATGGACTGGATAGAAAAGATAACTGGAGTTATTGCTTCACTGCTTAGCTCCCAAGCTCCTGAAAAGGTAATTACCTAGTTGTTTTGCACGTTTACATATCCGCTTAATTAATGGAAATTTCAGTAATTTGGGTTTTATTTTTTTTCAGTGCCTGCCTGCTAGTCCCATGGGAAGCAACCACCATCGTTCTACTAGTGAGAGTAGTTCGTTTGAAAGTTCAGACTTTGATCACACTACAGTTGAAGAGCTTACATTGGAGAAGAATTCTGCACATCATGAACGCTCGCTGAGAATTTCACAACAGCAACGGTCTTGCTTCAAGATTGAGAAGCCAATTGATGTCTTACGAAGAGTATGTGGGAATGATAAGTGTGCCGACTGTGGTGCCCCTGAGCCAGATTGGGCATCGTTAAATCTTGGTGTGCTAGTATGCATTGAATGTTCTGGAGTACATCGTAATCTTGGAGTACATATATCAAAGGTAGATTTGACTTTGACTACTTTGCTATATTTCACAATTTCCATGTGTTTTGACCCGAACTTTATAGAAACCCATGTTGTATTAACAGCTCATAAAAGGAAAAATGGACAAACAAAATGGCCATTCACATATATAAGACAATTACGTAAAACAAAGGCAATTTCATGCTACATGTTTTTTTTCTCCTAGCTAATTATGCTATGTTTGGACTTCAGTGTAGATTTTATTTGGTTATGATCTTTGTAGCGGTTCCTTGTTCTAGTGCAAATCTTATGCTTCCATGTCACTTGCTTTCAGGTGAGATCTCTAACACTGGATGTCAAGGTTTGGGAGCCTTCTGTTATAAGTTTGTTTCAGTCTCTGGGTAATACCTTTGCCAACTCGGTCTGGGAGGAACTATTGCAATCAAGAAGTGCTTTCCAAGTTGATCTTGTCTCAACAGGGTAAAGAATCTTATTTATGATTGAGACAGAATGCATCCATAATATGTACAACTTGTGTTATACTATATAAAAAATGTTATATTTGCCATGTGTCTTAACATGTCCGTTTCTTGTGCTGGTGTAGCTCATTTAAATCCGACAAAGCACAACTATGTTTTATTAGCAAGCCGACTCATGCTGATCCTATATCAGTGAAGGAGAAATATATTCATGCAAAGGTGTTTTTCTCACTTGAGCTCTTCTAATTATTTCTTATAAGTAAAAAACATAGTAGATATTGGTTATAATCAAAAGAAAACAGAGGAACGAGAATGCTCAAGATGCTTTTATGTATGAATGAGTGTTGGTTAACATCTTCACCTGCGATTTCATGGTACCATCTATTGGTTAAACAATTGCGATGGCTATTGAAACGTGAAAAAACATATCTGGCTCAATTGTTGCAGTATGCAGAAAAGCTTTTTGTTCGAAAGCCAAAAGAACGGCAGTATCCTCATCTGGTGGCACAACAGATTTGGGAGGCAGTTGTTGCTAATGACAAGAAAGCTGTGTATCGTCACATAGTTAATTCTGAAGCGGATGTAAATGCTGTTTATAAGCAATCATCTTGCGGTTCTTTAACTCTTGCCAAAGTAATGCTTTTGCACGAGCAGCCAAGCCTTGAGCACAGTGGTAGCTGCTTGACAGGGGAGTCATTTGACAGGACTTCGACAAGCTCTTTGAATTTGGGTTATCCAAGCGAAGGTCAAACCGCGGGAGATCTAGACGGATGCACTCTGCTTCACCTCGCTTGTGAAACTGCAGACATTGGCATGCTTGAACTCCTCCTACAGTATGGTGCATATATAAATGCAACTGGTTCGAGAGGTCAAACGCCACTGCACTGCTGTATTCTCAGACGCAAAACAGCATTTACGAAATTGCTTCTAACAAGGTGAGTTGATGAACTTGGCTTGCCCCATCATGTTTTTCTCTGTTTTCATCTTATATTCAAGTGAAATTCCCTTTCGTATTTCACTAGAACCTGCTTATTTGCATTATTATCATCTGCTAGTGTGGTCTTCACCTCCGTGTATGAATTTTGTTTATTTATATGCCGCTGAGGGTAGCTATTGCATTTTCCAGGGGAGCTGATCCACGGGCAGTGGATGGAGTAGGCAAAAACCCCTTTGAGCTTGCATTGGAGTCGAACTTGGACGATGCTGATCTCCTCACCTTGTTATCTGATTCCAATGTATGAGATGTGAAAGTCTCTAAAAGGCCAACAGTCCATAGCATAGCTGCAAGATATCGAGGACAGAGAGAGAGAGGGGGGTAAACAAAGAAAAACAAAAGAGAGAGAAGCACGGGGGTATTGTATCGGGTTTATGTAATTACCTATATCATGTCATAATTTGAGGGGTATTGTTGTCAGTCAGCGCAAGTGTTTTTGTGGGTTTAGAGAAGGGAGAGTAGAGTGGTAGGTTGCGGGCCCCATCCCCATGGTTGAGGGCGGGCAGTTATGCAAAATGGTTCCTGATTAGAGGTTTTTTTTTTGTGTTTGTTTGGTTCCATTTTCATTTCGTGTGACGATGAGTCACTTGGCTCTCTCAGCCAAAGGGGGGGCTGCTGGGCTGTGTGATGTCTTGATATATGTGTTTATTATGAAAATTACTCACATGTCTGGTTATGATCCAGATCCAGTTTTAGGTGGTGATTGTGTATCTTTGTACATTCAAATTTGTAGTGAAGCTTTGTTGTGGCTGTACTTGTGCTTGTACGTCTTTCATTTCCTAGTTCCTACTCGTGGGAAACCGAAGGACAAAAGACTTATTACTCTTCTCTTATTGGCCGCACGCTGTCACCATTGGTGTTGGTGTTGGTGTTGGTGTGGACATTATAAATTGATAACCACAATACATCAGTATCAACACTGTGACCTAACCTTATACACCTATTTCTCCACATCTAACGGGCTAGACGAGTTACCTATTAGCCTTTTATAGGCCAAAAAGAAAAAAATTGCTAAATATTTTACTAAAAGAGAGAGACAGCGCTTTAATGAAAGTCCCGATACGACAGCAAGAAGGAAAATCAACCAGTGGGGTTCCTTTTGGACGGCCGAGATGGCACAATTGGTGCTAAGCTTTGTAAAATATTAGGCAAATGGTAATTTGATTGTCTCTCGTCTTTCGCGAAGTTCGATGTTTTGTTGACACACTTTCTCGTCAAAAGAAAAAAAAAAAAAAAACCTTTTGGCCTCGTGAAGAGATATAAATGTGTGCAATGCATATATAAATAGTTTAAATAGTGATTGGCCACGTGGCATGAGGGCCCCAGACCCCCGTGGGGCCGGGTGAGCCTGAGAGAGGCGGGAAGCACCCGCGCCCAGCAGAGAGAGAGAGAGACATACTGATGAGATGAGGAGTGAGACAACCAAATCCAAAACTAGTCTTAAAAGTCTATGATTCTCTATTCTACACCGAGAGAGAGAGAGAGAGAGAGAGAGAGAGAGAGACCAAAACAAACCAAAGAGATAGAGACTTGTTTGATACTATTCATTCATATAAAAAAGAAAAGAGTGTGTGTATAAGCTTCGCTTTTTCTGCGACTTGAGGTTGATTTGGAGGTTTGTCTTGTTGTTTTTCAATCTTTTTGGTTTGTTTCACACTCACACTCACTCACTCATCCTTGCTATTTGCTAACAATATTACGCTCTTCTTTACGATTCATCACAACTCACAACCTTTTCTTTTCTTTTTTAATTAAATTATACCGACCGGGAGAAGTAGTGTGCATAGTATATATGATAATCATACCTTTTTGTTTTTGTTTTCTTTTAATTTCAGAGCAGACACTAGAAACTAGACACACAGACAGACAGAGAGAGATGGGAATCGGTGACGAAGCGATTCTCTGCGTCTTCTTTGGGAAGCTTTGCCTTAAAAATTCCATCTTTATCTAGGACATATTCCCAGCCACAAAGCTTCTTTCATGACCATGGGGTTTCTCGGCTTTTCTCTTCGAAAAGGTCGTAGCTTTATCCTTGTCTGACATGTGGGTTGCTTTTTGTTCAAAACAAAGTGTCAACCCAGTCGTTAGTCCCATGGGATTTCTGGGTTTTCTAGTTTCTATGGATGACACAACAATACACATCTTCCTCTTGCTGCTTTGCCTTCAACACCAAACTCTCCGATGCCAAGACACCCACACTTCCGACCCTCCGTCGCCTTCTTCTTCTACCCAAAATGGCCTCCGAAGAATCGCTCTGAGCATTGCCTTGGGACTGGTCACCGGCCTTATCGGTGCCCTTCTCTTCGGCCTTTTAGTCCGCTGCTTCGTTAGGTACATCAACAGAAGCCCAGTTGTCAAAGGCCCTGTAATATTCTCTCCCAAAATCGACCCCAGGACGCTCCAATCTGCGCTTTCCAGCGAAAACCACTTGCTGGGGTCGAGCCCCAGTGGGAAGTATTACAGGACTGTTCTTGACAATGGGCTCACCATTGCGGTGAAGAGGCTCGAGCCCTTGTCGGAGAGCGGCTCACCGGAGGGCCAATACGGCAAGTCCGTCAAGAGAAGGATACAGCAGGAGCTGGAACTGCTTGCCAGCCTCAGACACAGAAACTTAATGAGCTTGAGAGCTTATGTCCGCGAACACGATAGCTTCTCTTTGGTTTATGATTACATGCCCAGTGGGAGCTTAGAGGATGCTATGAACAGGGTTAGGGAAAACCAGTTGCAGCTTGGTTGGGAGTTTCGGCTGCGGATTGCGGTCGGAGTCATTAAAGGCCTTCAGTACCTTCACTCCTTTGCACCGCAGATTTTTCACTACAACTTGAAGCCCACCAATGTGTTGTTGGATGCTCAGTTTGAGCCTAAGTTAGCAGATTGCGCCTTGGCTAAGCTTAGTCCGATTATCCATCCGCCAACTTCAGGCTATGCTGCTCCAGAGTCTCTTCAAAATGCCAGGTGCTCATCAGCTGCTTTTATTATATCTATTTTCTTTTTTCCCTCCTAAGTTTCTTCAATATATCTCTGCTATTTGAGTGTGGTTTGGTGATAAATGCGTAATGTGGAAGTAATTCCTTGCTGTTGGAATGATTACATAAATCTTGCAGTCCATTCTGGTTTACATTGTTTCAAGTCTTTTATTTTTCTTTAAATTTCTCTTCTGCTTGTCGTAGAACAATTACAATGTCAGGATTGTGAATAGGATACAATTGTTTTACTTGATCTGATCCTGTCGATTTAGATTCAGTTGTCTTGTGGAATTTACCGACAGATTAGCTGACTTGTGTTCTTAATGTGAGGTTTTAAGATGTCATTATTTGTAGCATTTGTGGTTTAAGAGAACTAATATTGCCTTCGGTTAACTTGTGAGGCTAATGCCTAATGTTTATGAATTATAAGAAAAATGCCACATTATCTGACAGAAATTAAGGACCTTGAGTGTGACGAATTACTAGAAAGATAGGGAGATTGACTGCGAAAAAATTCTTCTTTTATGTTGCAGGTATACTGATAAAAGTGACATTTTTAGCTTTGGGATGATATTGGCTGTTTTGTTAACTGGTAGAGACCCAACGGAGCCATTCTTTGGGGAAGCATCTAGTGGGGGAACGTTGGGGCAGTGGCTGCGTCACTTGCAGCAAGCGGGCGAGGCTCGTGAAGCATTAGATAAGAGTATTGTAGGGGAAAAAGGTGAAGAAGACGAGATGCTGATGGCAGTAAGGATTGCGGTTGTGTGCCTATCAGACGCGCCTGCCGAGAGGCCTTCCAGTGATGAACTTGTTCATATGCTAACCCAACTGCACAGTTTTTGAAAAAGAAGAAGAAAGGTGTGAGTAAAAAATCTTATTTTGTAGAGTTTGGGAATAGGCATTGGTAAGTTTTTGTTTTTGTTTTTGTTTTTTTTTTTGCTGAATAGAGCATTGGTAGGTTTTGGTTTCAGGTTTCATGCTCTTCTCCAATGTTTAAGTTTGTGAGCCATGATAATCATCGAAGTTTGCAATAGCTTGTAGGGTAAATTGGAGTGTGTAGTGTAGATGACTAATGATGTGTGTAACTGATGAGGAATCTGGAAGTCAAACAAAATTTTCTTAACCACAAGAAAGAAAGAATACGACTCTGTTATGTTGATTAGTACACCGGAGACGTGTGCATTATTGTGTGTGTTTTTTCAGCCTCAGTTGATGGTGGGGTTTTTTTGGCTGTCTTTTTCTGGACATTACTTTATTGAAATCACGGGCCCTATATATATATATATATATACATTTTTTTTAACCTTAAAAATTTGACACATTTTTGTATGACATTGGCAAATGGCAATGGACTTTCGGTGTGTGCATTGGATCTCTCTTTCTTTATTTGCTTGCTTCATTCATATGTCATGCCTTTGATATTTTGCTGAAAGTAAGCCTTGGTCTCTGAAAAAAGAAAACAAGAAAAAAAGAAAAGAATACTGAGAACTTGAAACTAATAGTTGAGTTGAAAATTGCTCCAGAGTAGAGATTTTCCTAGGAGAAACGATATGACCAAGCCAGTCTCTGGTAGTGTTTTTTACTGTTATCGTTTTGTTCATCGGACAGTAGTACAAGTGAGTAACTTTAGTTTTGTCATGGATTCCGTAAGGTATTGTTAAGAAGCAAACTAATTATGGCGTTTGATGGTATATAATCACGTGAGTGTTCACTTAATTGGTTGCTGTAAATGTGTGTGATTATGTTGTAGCTGTGGGAGAAAGGAAAGGTGGGTCGCGTCGCGTGGTACTAATCTAGTTTGTCTTTTCACAAAGTGTGTCCTCATGCGATGTATTGCCTTGGAAGCTCATATCATACGAAAAGATCAACGATCCAAAAAAAAAAAAGGTTATTTATTTATTATTGAAAAGAGAGAGAGAGAGAGAGAGAGAGAGAGAGAGAGAGACGGAAACAAAGGCAGGTGGGTGGGGATGTTTTGAGTGAGAAGTGAGAAGCATACGATATTTGACATGAAATGTTGTGTGGGCAGAGCTGAATGCTGATAGATATTTCATGTTTCCCTCTGTCAAAAGCATCACCGTTTGCTCTCACTTTTATTCCCTTTTAGCTGTGACTGTGAATGCTTAATTCAAATTGCATCAATAATTACGAGGATGGTTTTATGCTTACTTTTGGCTAACAAGTTTAGAGCTTTCGAATACTCCGATAAAAATGAGGCTTGGGTTTCATTTTTATATTTCCATTTCCCGTCGAATTCTTTAACCCACCTTCTTGAAAAAGCAACAACGTACACTACTGTGATAAACGCTGCATTAAAGATGATGATCGTTTTAATGAAGCTTTGATAAGTTTTTGGGTTCTTTCCTCCATTTGGCTGAGATGATGTTGATGTTATTGTTGTTTCGTGGGAATTGAAAATAATAACAATAATTCCACTTCACGCTTTTCCCGATATTGTGCAATGTGTAGGAGTATTGCGTAATAAGTTTAAGAATAAAAGAACGAGATAAAAAAAAAAAGGAAAAAAAGAAAGATATTGATTCAGGATATGGATAGTGTCCTTTTTTTTTTTTTGCTGGGTGATAAGTGTCTATTTGATTCTGAATGGATGAGGCATAAATTTCGTGGTTGATGTTAAAGAAAGGAAGGATAGACCTCACATTGTAGTAGTTCTAAAAAAACAAATTTTGTAGTGGATTTGTCACTACTCACAATTCAAGTCAAATCCAAAGCTACGCCACTTCACAATTGTGTATTTCGGCATTTCACCACAACCACAATTAAAAAACTCAGCCAAAAATAAAAAATAAAAAAACCTTATCCTGTTTGTTTGTCTCAACCTCAACTCAAAAGAAAATATCTCTAGTTTAGTCTTATCCAGCCAATCCGGAGATCCGAGCAAGAAGGCACAGAGCAGAAATGGAGTCGAGCCTCAGCCTTGCAACACTAACGCCAGCGTTGGGCCTTAGAGCCACCAAATTGCAATGCAAATGTTGGAGCAACTCTTTTACTCCAAAGCTTCCAACTTTGAGGCGTCTCCAACTCCTCAACCTCAACACCCACGTTGCCTCAAACGACCCCAATACTGTTGATTACAGCTCCATGACTTCTTCGTAAGCCCAAATTTATTTATTTATTTATTTGTTTTTTCTTTTTCTGAACCTAACTCTGTGGTTGGTACATCTGCTATGAACAACAAGAACAGTGTTTTCCCGGCAGAGGCTTGCGAGACAGTTGGAGGAGAAGCTTGTGATGTGGATGCCATCTATCCTGAAGTGAAGCCCACACCTCCGACCGATAGTGTTGCAAAAGCTAGTTCCACAGCTGATTCAGAGACCGTTGAGCGAGAGTATCTCCAGTACGATGGTCCCAAGACGTAAGCATGCTCATTTATGCTAGGCTCTGATTCTATTATGATGTGCCAAAACAAAACGCTTTTTATTATTGGTTTTAATGATTGGTATTGCAACAACAGGGTGTTCCCAGGTGAGGCTTGCGATGATCTCGGAGGGGAATTCTGCGAGCCCGACTACCAGTCTGGAGTTTACTAGTCTGTCCATCCTAATCTTACTGCTACTAAGCTCTATTCTCTTTTGTCGATGCAGACTTTGGTTTTCTTGTGAATAATCAATAAAAGGAACTTTGACAACGCAATGATGCATAACAAAAGTCCCTCTAGCGACAGTTGACAATCTCAATATAGTTAGAAACTCTGATGAAATAGAAGCCAACAACTTGGTCGTTCCTACATAATCATATTAGCAGCTAAAAAGGACACCACCACGGCAAATCTGAAATGAGTTTGTTTCAAGATAGGATAGGAAAGGAATTCTACAAGGCTAGATACAACACACACGCCTATTTAATACGGTCCTATTGTTAAGAGTTGAGAATCATGAGTTGGCAATCCCCTCTAGAACCAAATACTGAAGAGCGATGGAGTACTTGGCCGTTTTCGTCAACCTGCCATTCTCTTCATTCCCATTACTTTTCAGTGTAAACGATCCACTGCCATCACCTTCAGTGCACACATAACCAACAATTTTTTTATTATTATTTTTCCGAACAAAGCCATTGCCTTTAGAAATGAAAGTGTGAACGAAAAAGCAAATTACCTGTGATGGTGAAGATGGTGGAAACCCATCTCTTGTAGATGAAGAGCAACCTGGGAGTGGGAGAGTCTCCGTGGTGCGTATCTGACAACGCAAGCTTGCAAGGTCTGGTTTCACTGCCCAAACCCAACAATTCTGTATTTTTAGAAAATAAAATTTTCAATTTCATCCTCTCAATTAACTATGTTTGCAACTCACTTTGCATGCATTACGGCATTATGACACAAAGCAAGCGTCCGAACCATTGCTAATTCTCTTCCTCGACCACTATTCGCAAATCTCTCTTTGCACCTCCTTCACATGAACTATACTTGTTTATTAAAAAACATAAAAATTGATATAAAAAGTTTGTGAAAGTCGTAGAATCAAGAGAACCTTTCATGGAAGAAATCAGCGAAATCGTGAATGACAACCGTTGAAGGAAACGTGTCATGCAGGTGAAATGCAGCAAAGTACTTGTTAATGCCTTCATCATCATCCACATACCTATACATTACATATATATATATATATATATATATATATATATATATGAATAACCAGTTGAGTTGATTTGGAGTTTTCTTACAAATATTCACATGTTAAGTCAAGACAGACTTACTTCATCTGTATGCGCTGAAAGGTATCCGAGGATGGATCAATATCCTGAAAATAATATAATAAAAAAAAGGCAAAAACTTTTAGTTATAGTCTAGAGGCCTAGAGGGAATACGTGTTTGGACCAATAATTAAAATTAAGAGAAAAAAACTCCACCTGAGAGAGAAAAGGGGGATTAGTTTCTAAGTTGCGGCGATTGCAAATGAAAACAACGTTGCTTTCCAATGCTGCTGAGTTCATTGCAAACTGGAATAGTAGCGACGTCTTTCCCCTGCAACACACACACACACTCACTCGCTATGTATATATGAGGAATCACTTTTGTTCAAATTAAAAAAATAATAATAAAAAAAAGGAGAGGGCATCGTACGAGGAAGGAGGGCCTGAAAGCAGTATCATAGGATGATGAGGATAAGATTCGTTTAGCGTTTGAGAAAGTTTGTCCAAATCCCTCTTCCAGAAGAAACTCTCTACCATTTTTAATCCTTCTTCTTCCTCTGCCTCTGCCTCTGCCTCTGCGTCTGAGTTAATCCACCGACTGGCGTGGATGGGCTGCTTCTCTGGTGCCCACTATTTAAAGCCCAACACCGGACGCTCCGCCGCTTTAAGCCCAACGTCAGCCATTTATCACAATCTCGCAAATTTTGGAAAATGTCACTCCTAGTTCTAGTGCTAGTCGTACAACATCTTTTGAAAATTATCACCCTATAAATAAAGTTTTAGCATTAAATTTGACCAAATTTCTCATCTTTCACAAATGAATAAGATTAAAAAAAAAAAAAAGAAGGGTGAAACACTATTTTCATTTTTCATCATAAATAAAATAAGTGACATAGTTTACAATAGTAGTCGTAAAATCAGATTTTAAAGGTGGCATTTGATCAAATCTTTCTTTTAGAATCACGCATACATTTTTCTAAGAGGCCTCCGCCTTCGCCTTCAAGGCCTCTGGTGTATTAACTCTCACCGCCTACGACACAAGCACTCACGGTGGTTTCTTGGTCCTCAAATGGCAAGTTGATGAATGCCTCCTCCAAGTGGTTGGCCACATAGGGAACATTATATAATGTTATATACGGTCTAGTACAATTGTATTATATTAAGTATATTCTCTGTATTACTCAATACGTTAGTACGAACATGTCAAACACTGTATTATCTTATGAAATACAATAAGAAGAGTTTATACGGTTAACCAAACGTACTCCAAGGTATATTCATATTTCTTTTGTTTGCTTAATCAATATCGATGGAGCTCCATATTTCTTTTGCAGGACATTTTTTACCAACCTCCACACCAGGAATTGGTATCAAAGGATTTGCATGGCAATGAATGGCATTTTCATCATATCTTTCCAGGTGATCTTAGTTTATTGACATAACAATATAACATAGCAAAGTTTGTTTTCTTTTGCCTTCAGTCATATGCTTAGTTAGGTTTTGATCATGTGATGCTGAAAAGCTCCTTCTTTTAACACCTATGCAATGACTTTAACATCTATGCAATGATTCTGTTCCTGAGTTAGGTAATCCAAAGCGACATTGTCTTCAAAGTGGTTTTGGAGTCTCTGTCAGCTAAAAAAAGCTTGTCGCAATAGATGCTCTTATTTTCCTGAGGTCAAAAGCTCATTCACATCTCTGAGTCACTACGTGAATGCCACTTATATCTCATTGCTACTAATATTTGAGTAATAAAAACCATTAAGCAACAAGTTTGTTGATTATTTTTAGAATAATGCTAGACATACCAACTCTTTTACCAACTTTTTAATATAAACCTATGTGGCAATTGAAGTGTCATGTTTTGATTGGCATCATTCTAATTAGATGATAAATACTCACCAATGATAGTATGACACATGAGTTTGTATTAAAAAGTTGGTAGAAAAAATTGATATGTCTAACACTACTCTTATTTGTAATACGCAGGAGTGAGAGTGGATAACTTCGTGTAGGGGTCAGGCAACCTAGTAATGTTTCATCTTCAGTGATATCTAGCCACACTATATTTGTCTTAAAACCTTTCCAACACCTACACACACTCAAACAAAGATTTAAATAGACATATAACTTGAGGATTTACAACCAAACCAAGCATAGTATGAGTGTGCGAAATGCATGCCTATCAAGCCTAGAAAGTGGTGAAGTCAACATGTTTTGCTTTAAAGGGTATAACATAGATATACCGTTTTTTTTTTTTTTACTATTCTGTACAGTAATTAATATTGGTCTTTTTATTTATTTTTAAAGGAGTTAAGACTGGGATTGGACTCTGCCGTGCATATTTAAGTTATGATGTTCCAAAGCCCCTTAATTGCAACATTAAATTTTGCACGTGTGAATCCAACTTTATGGGTTGAAAAAAAAAAAAAAAAAGCGCAACCAGATGAAGTCTGAACTCTTGAGGGACGTTTATTGCTGAGCAAAATACATTCTTTACAAAACTGGAAATATGGGTAGAAAATGTAATGAAACTGCCACCTAAGGATGAACTTAAACCAAAACTTCGTATTTATGATGTCAATTCAAATTTCAATACTCTTTTGAGCAATTGAAGATCTTTTAAAGAACTAATGAGATACCACAAAAATTTGTATGTTCCTTGATTTCTCAGTCTGCAAGGTTCTAGCGATTCGGAGGAGGTGCCCCGTTTTCCGATCTACAATGCGATATTAGTTGAGTAATGTCATCGCTCTCGAAGAATGCCTGGTGAAGTGCCTTCACACATTTTTCAGCCTCGCTATCATTTACAATCAGTGAAATATTGACCTAGTTGATACAAACCAAGATTGTTTTTCATTAGACCGCTCAAAAGAGCTATGCAGGTGAATGACGAAAGCTACAACAAACATACCTTGGACGCCCCTTGTGAGATCATTTGGACATTGACATCATTTGTTCGAAGAACATGAAATGCCTACAAAAAAGAAAGCCAAAGTTTTATACAGTAAGAAAGGACGGATTAGCAAAACTATAAACTAAAAGTCCGTTCGGGATAGTTTCGTAGAAATTGTAAATGTGATACCTTCTCTAGAATCAGTGAAGACCGCTGAACATTCCCAATAAGAGAGATGATTGATCTATGCTGCAGAAGATTCACGTTTGCAATCTTCTCAAGCTCTTCCTCTACATTGTCAAGTTCCTAAGCAACAAGATAATTAGGTGATATCAGTCCAGTGCAGCAATTTGGTGAGATGTTTTCATGAATGCTAAGGCGCGTAAAGTTCATAAACTTGCCTGCTGGATTAGTTCTCTACTCCAGAGTTTTGATGGGTCCAATGTCAAAGATATACTAACTTCACTAGTAGCAACAACATCGACAGATATGCCCAAATCCTCAAAGATTGAAAAAACCTGCACACACCTTTGACTTCTGCCCTCAAGTCACCACTCACCAGTATGTGTACGAAAAAAAACCACAACAACAATCTTTCACCTTTGCAAGGAAGCCAACTTGTCCAAGCATGCGTGTGCTCACAATATCCAACATGGTTACATTACGCTTCAACACTATGCTGGTTAGAACAGCCTGAAAGTGATTTGTAAAAAAAAAAAAACAAAACAAAACAGAGAGAGAGAAATGGTCAAACACGTTTGGAATCTTCTAAACACTTAATAAAATTGTCACGGTTCAGCAAATTCAGCTGCTACAAACCTCCGTCATATCTCTTGTTCTGGTGATGAGGGTACCGGGAGCTTTTGGGTTGTATGAGTTCTTGACCCTGACAGGAATATCACCTTCCCTAGCTGGTCTCATGGACAGTGGATGCAAGACCTGAAAACTCAATAGCGATTTTAACAAACTTACTACTTTCAGAAAATTCAGGAATGTCTCTTGTTTTCTTTTATTAGTTCCCTTCGACTCTTCTACCAGTTGAAGTAGGGATTACTTCTCCTGATATTCATATATTACAGCTCGTAACGTACCACAAGCTATCCAGCGAAGGAAGCAAGCTAGCTCAAGTGGAAAACATATAAACATAAACGGCAAGATAATCCCAACCTGAGCACCAAAGTATGCTAGCTCAGCTGCTTCGTCAAAACTCAATTCAGGCACGGGCATTGCATGTGGATATATAGTAGGATCACATGTCAAAACACCATCGACATCCTTCCAAACCTATAAAAGAATGTGAACTAAGCTGGTAGATTGCTCTATTAATATTGACGACGTTCATTACCAATAATTATGCCAAATAGAAGAGAAGATAATGGCACATAATTTCCCTCTCCGTGTTCATCATATTACTTATTAGAAATATCCACAGCAGTTACCAATACCAACTCTAAATAAATGTTGAAGAGAATACATAAATGGCAGGCATTCATATCTGCATAAGAGTTGCTTATGAGTTATGACACATGCACAAGAGATCTAGTCTGACCTGAATTTCTTGCAAGCCTAAGGCTTTACCGATGGTGGTGGCTGTCAAATCACTACCACCCCTACCCAATGTAGTGACTGCACAAGATTTCCAACCCTGAAATCGAAAAATAGGACTTCTCAATAGCGTAATTACAGCTATGGCCAAGCATCTAAGCAAACGCTAAAAATGCAGCAGATAGAAACCTTTCCAAGGAAGCCAGTAACGACAGGTATTGCAGGATCTGTGGTCCAATCACCATGTAATCTCTTGGCAACAGCGGGATAAGTTGCCTCCAAGATATCTGCATTTGTGAAGTCGTCTGTGGTTATGAAACCGATGTCAAATGCATCGTACTGCAAAAGGTTATGTGAGCAAATTTTATCAGAAACTATCTTAAAAAACCAACAAGGAGAATCCACCATCATACCAAAATAAAAGTTCCAAGATTGCAGATTTAACTTAAAACACAGTACAAGAGAAGCCACCCATGACGAAACCAAGAGTAGCTGACAATTAGGAATTACATACTTGGCGTGCTTTAAGACCAATTTTGTTAAGATAAGCAGCAAAGATTCTCGTGGACATGCACTCTCCAAAAGAAACTAAATAATCTCTGGTACGCAGCGTCAGCTCTTTCATCATTGCTATACCCTTCAAAAGTTGCTCCAACTCAACCAAGTGCGCTGCAAAATAGCCGAAAATCCGAAATGATCACAGACACATCGATACCAAATCATGCCATGCCAATCACTAAGAAATAAGAACAGAATAGTCCTCACCACCCACCAGAAATAACAGAGGAATCTACTTCAAGTTCTTCAACAGTCCTGATTTAGAAAACATAGGAAGAAGAACAGCTCGTTCAAGCTAAATTACTAAACTTTTTGACAAAATTTGTAGAAAAAAATACAATGAGACAATACCCAAGATGAAGTGCTTTGATAAAACTGAGCTCTTCGATCTCCGATGCATTTGAAACACCGCAACTCACTGCCTTCTCACCAGCCTATGCAATCGGAGACACCCAAGCCAAGATGAATAAAATACAAAAAAAAAAGGAAAAAAAAAAGAAAGGAAAACTTGAAGAAAATCGACAAGCATTACAAGTAGGAGGTTATTGGTGGTCTTTCCCATGGCAGAGAGAACGATAACAGGATTTTCGTCAGGAAAACTGAGAATGAGATTGGCGATCTCTCTAATCCTATCCGCCGAAGCCAGCGAAGAACCGCCGAACTTCATTACGCAGGTAAATTCCGCGCCACGCGTCTCAGTGTATGTTTCTTCTTCGTCTTCTGGTCGGAGCAGAGCCTGGATTGGCGTCTTGTCGCTCTTGTGAACCCTCAAGAGTCTGTTTCTCTCCACTGATGCATAAAACGAACGACCTCGCCGCCAACCAACAGACGAGAGCGAATGAGAGTGTGAGCGCCACGGAATTCCGCAACGGCTCGGAGTTGTAACGCCGTGGAAACGGAGCGAGACCGCCATTGTCGCCAAGGGCTTCGGATCCTGATCCTATCTATCTATCAATCTAGGGCAGGGCAGGGCTTAGTGTCTGAATCAGAAGAAAGAGTTGTAAAAAAGGCTCATTATACACACAATTCAATTTTGTTTCTTTTATAACTAATTGGGTGGGTTTTCAGGTCAATGCGTTGATCTATTTTCTTTCTTATATTCTTATTTTAATTCTTTGAAGAAGAAATAATAATAATAATAAGAAGAAGAAGAAGAAAACAGCTGTTTTGGTGGATAAAAAAAGCGCGCAACAAACCGTCAGCGATGCTAAAAATACGTACCAATCCAAAGGCTTAAGGGTGTCCGTGGCCCACTTTGAACACATCCTCAGCCATAAAAATTATTTTTTTGTTATTGTTATTAATTATGTTGACAGCATTGTTTGTGGTATTATAAAAAAAAAGTTGGCATTGATTTTTTTTTTTCATGTGCTTGAAATGAAAACCCAAGTTGGTTATATAAATCGTGAATTAAGCAAAAAAGTTGGGTATCTTCATTCCAAATAATGATATTGGGAGTTGGGACCAAGAAAATTGACAGTAAAAGAGCGGCCGTACACACAACAGAATCCAAGTAAGCAATGAGATTCTTAGCAAGAAATTAAAAAAAAAAAACACATATAATAATGAAAATGGATAAATATATATTATAAGAAGAAAAAAGAAAAAAACGAAAAAAACATGACGGAGAGAGTCGGAAGGTGGTTGGTTTTAGGGAGTCAATGGTATTCTTACATTGAGTTTGCGCCAACCAAACAACATTTTAAGGCCTTGGATTTATATTTGTATTTTTCCTTTTTGGGATATAAATAGATAATTCTATACATATGTCCCCAATCACAAGAGAATCCTTGGATTGGATTGGATATCTCACTTGTACGGCCACTGATTGTCTCAGCTAAACAAACTTGTGAGTTATTAGTTTCTCTTTCCTAAATTAAATTTCCTCTCTTTCTGGGTTTCCTCTTTTGGCTTTGTCTCTCTCACTAATATTATTCAGCAAAACGATTGACCTTTTTTCCTTCTGCTTTCATTTCCTCGAGAACGAGAGAGACTTGCAACTTGCAAGAGCAGAGCTTTTCTGGGTTTTGTCTTCATTGATTGAGAACTGAGGTGAGTCTCTCAGTTTTTTCATTGAATCTCTCTCTTGTAAACTTACTTGTAAGGCATTTTGGTTAGTTATTCCACGGATGGAGCTCAGTTGAGTTGATTTTTGGCCCTTCATCAATTGACCATGGCAGTTGGTATTTACTCTTTTTTTTTTTTTGTGGTAAATAAGTCAAGAGATACAAGCTGATGGATAGTGAGGGAGAAACAAAACCCAGCTCGGGTTATGGAAAACCCCCATGGATGTTTAAAGGAAGGTAAGCTAAGCAAAGCAGCTTCATTAGCATAAAAGCGAATGTGATTGTATTTGAGGGTTTTGTGTTAACTAACTGCTATTTGATAATGAATTCAGCGCGCTGTATCAGCTCCATCTTGTGAAATCAAAAACTGTGAGAGCATGTATCCCAAAAGAGTTGAGATTGGTTGAAGCATTTGGGTAGGATTAATCAATTTTGTTTGTGAGCCCTCTCTGCACTATATGCTATGTATTCAGCACTTGATAGATTGCCTCACATATTTACATTCAATCCCAGAGTAGAATTAGTTAGTTGGCCGGCCGTGTGCACTGTGCAGGTACACTCTTGGGGGGTTTTTCCTTGCCAGCTATGAGGACAGTCCTGCTGGGGTGTTTGATGAGGTCTCAGATCAGTTGTTATTGTCACTTGCACATGAAAATTGATTACTTATTTATGTGTGTCTGTGTTTACCCACTCATATAGTATTTCTGTGCCCAGCTTGTTGTGATTGCCGGACTTGTGTGGAACCCACCAACATCTTGCGCGTAAGTTTAGATTTCTTCCTATTTCACTTATTTACATAATGCCGGACTTGTCCTTTTTTTTTTTTTTTTTTGAGGCGGGGCGCCCGAACTGACTTTCTTGTTCCAACTTAAAGTTAAAGTGGGTGCTTAAGACACAGACTCAGACTGGTTCCTACTTTACGAGATTATGCAAGATCAGTCTAATATTTCCTCTTGTTTTTTAATCTGATTTTTTTTTTTCTTATTATTATCCGATACTACTGACAAGGGAAAAATTGCCATCTTTAATGTAGTAATACTGCCAAAGGAAATGCCTTTTGGGACATAAAGTTAAAACACTAAAGAATAATTAAACACAAGTGCCTAGCAACTGAGAAAGTTGGCGATATGCTTGATATGGGAAAGATTCGTGTTCATCATATGTGACTTAATCAAGTTTCCTAACCTACCTAAAGCACTATATTAAATACATGATCAAGTATCTTGTTGATTTAATAAAGACTACAATCAGCTATTGGTTGGAAGAACTTTATGTATAGTATTTCGTTTTCATATGTAACAGATGGGCCACTAAGGTGCTTGTGAACAGCAATGAAGCTTGTAAACACGGACGAAAGGTGTGGGCTTACATGAAAACATTTACCACGAATTCCAAATCATGCTAATTTGTTGAACATACGAACTAGACCAAGTGGCCTCCTAGTTTATCCAAAGAAGTGTTATGGTGTAGAATTGAGAGAGCGAATTGCTCTTCTTTTGTTCTTTTTTTTTTTTTTTTGCAACCCATTTGTCTTGTTCCTATGCAGCTGTGATAACAAGATCGGTTGATGTCACTTGTTGCAGGAAGTAGGGCTTCCAAGTCAGGTTGTTAGGTTCTCAAAGGTACTTCAAAGATTAATTTGGGAGCCGAGCTAGTATTTTACTCGCCCTTATTCTTCGAACATTGTCAAATTCTCAAGCAAGTAGAGCTAAAATGAGATTTTTGCATTATTTGTAGTTGATTGGGTTTTTGTGTTTTGAGAAGAGAATTACAGCAATTCCAAGGGAACAAAACAGTAAAAGCATTGGATTCTTGAACATGATTGGCATAGGAAAGAGCTTGTGTGATTCAATAGATGACATGAATATCCAAGTGACTGAAGTCAGAGGTCCTTGTGTACCAGATAGCTACTCTTTCAACCTTACAACTTCAGGTTTGATTCAGTAGATTATTAGTACAATACTATGCTGGCTAATTTCTGATTTGCCACCTTTTATGCACCCTAAATTTTCTCTGTGCTAAAACGTATATAAAACTGATAATCCATCGCTATACTAGAACAGGAATACATATAGTTTCACTTTTCATCATAATCATGTGAAAGAAGAGCGTGGTTCTCTTTGGCTTTAAAAGTGACAAAATCCATAACTTGGCTCGGCTGTGGGAAATGAAATGGAAACCAACCGTCCAATGTAAAGTTATAGTTTCCTTGCTTTTGTTTGAGCAAACAAGTTCACTTACTCAGTTGGTGAAATTGGCAGTGCCTAGATTGAATTTGGACAACTGGATGGGGATGGGACCGCCCATCAAAATGTCACTTCCAAGTTTTAGGTAAAATTAATGTCGCCAAACGCGCCTTTTTTTTTCTTTTTTTTTTTTTTTACGAGTCTTCATTCTCGGACTTGTCCCTCATTTTTCAGTTTCTTTCCTGAATTGGACTTGTGGTTTTCATGTGTTGTATTTGTATCATCAAAATTGCAGTGGCCGTACAGAGTACAACCCTGACCTCCTCAAGTATTCTTGCAAAATTCAGTGCAGGTTCCACTCTCTCTCTTTCTCTCTTTCGCTTTTGCTTTTGTTTTGTTGGTGATTAATGCTAAACAGAAAACAAAACTGCGATTTGCAACAAAACTTGGTTTCGGAACTGTGGTTTTTAGGGTGCGAGCTGTGCGTCCCGCTGAAGTCTCAAGGCCGGTTAGTGAGCTTAACAGTGACATGGAACAACAATCTTCACCGTTGGCTGACAACGTTTCAAACCTCAGCGCAGCAGTAATGCTATCAAAGCCCATATTTGCATTGAAATTCAGTTGCATGACAATGCAGGTTGAGGCTCCTTCTGTAATTCCCCACTCTTCTAAAACCTCCTTAGCAACTTGTTGATCATTTCTTGTGACTCCCTTACCTTACCCTATTATTTACCACGCTGCCTTGTTGTTTGGATGATCGTACTAATTTGATCGTTTAGAAGCTTGCTTTGTACATAACTTTTTTTCACCACCTCATCTCTCAGGATATGAGGTTAAAGTTTGCACTTTTCTCGGACATGGTCCAATCAATTCAGTTTAGTTAAATAAAAATGTCATCTTAGAGATATGTAAGACTGAAAATGACCACCAAACACTTTCTTTTCTTGCTTCTCTTGAGATTTTTACAAAACTCAGTTGCTTTCCACGGTGTGGAAAGACTTTCCAACGGAGAAAAAACAAACAAATGCAATTTTCACACGCAGGAGCATTTTGATCTCCCGAAATCGAAATCAAACGAAACGCTACTTACAATTATTGCACTCCGGGGCTTTGACTAGAATGCTTCAGGCAAGGGTCTTCCTTTTAAAAAAGACTTAAAAAGCACAAGTGACCTCTCCGGCTGTGAGAATGGAGCTTCGTGGGACGCTCCTCTGATGGTTGCAAATGAAAGTATATTACCATAAACTTGAGTCCATCCACCAACCTGAAGAAACATCTTTTTATCACACTAGAGTTTTTCAATTGGAACAAGTTTGTAGAGTTTCACGAAAATCTCCCAAGAAATTTTCACCTGTTGTCCTTCAAACCAGACTCGGTATGGCACAGTGGTTTTGAGGCCCAACTCCTCTGCAAGTCCATGCACTAAGGTCCTACTTCCTGTCAAGGGGATTACTGAATCTTGGTCGCCACTATAAACAAAGAAAAAATAAAATTAAAAGTCACTTACGATTAAGTCAAAATATTAATTGCATGAATTTAAGAGAGAATGTCATGCAAAATTTAAATCATCAACCTGTAAACCAAGACTGGGATTCCTGCCTTAACGATGTTGCCTACAATTTTGATTGTTGGTATTTCCACGTCCAAAAGTTCATAATCCAATATACTGTCATGAAGAGGCAGGGCAAGAACAGTTAAATTAATGCTTTTGTCTTTGCATATTTACCTTAACCAATCTAAATCACAAGCTTCAATATCGCAAGCTTTTATCATATAACATCTTTGGCTCGATGAAATCAAGCACAGCATACGAAAATAGAACAAGATTTGATTCGAAGTGGTAATTGCCGAAGAGAACTTACTTGCTGCAAACTGCCCAACGGCGAACTCCGACAAGACGCGCATGAAGAGCCTTCTGCACGTCTTGCCTGTTAAGATAATTGACAGTTTCATCTTCCACGCAGACATCTATGGTTTCAGTAACTTGCTGTGCAAGCAACAAGCTAAATCTGATTAGAAAATTGGGTGCAAACAAAGTTGATGCCTGATGGAAGTGTAGACAAGTGAAAGGCCATACACACACACACACACACACCTGCGGATTAAGGACTTTGGACTGCGCAAACACAGATGAGATACAAACATCAAGCGTTACGTCATACTTGTCGACGAATCGACTGGTTTCTTTACTCACTTGGCTCATCACCTTTGAACAAATAGGCGAAACCGAGCCTCTGTAGTACTCTCCCACAAAGCGCGAATAGTTGCAACTCGAAGTGAACATTCTGTATGTCGAATCTGATATCAATCCGTGAGACCAAATGAACTCGGCCCTTGAATTGAAGTCGGTAGCGAATTCTAAAACAGGATTGCCCAGCTGCCATTGATGAAAGAGCCAAAAAAAAAAAAAACAGCCCAATGATCAAACTGATTTCGGAAATGAAAATTGCTTACAATTAGAAGTCCAAATTGTGTGACACACAATACTCACGGCAATGCCTTGTAAATTGAATAGCTTATGCTTCTTGTTGTATTGGAGCATGAGCTCTGCCAGCTGGGGTATGTAGTGACCTAGTAATATTATAAACAAAAACAAAAGGAAAAGGAAAAGGAAAAGAAAATTTGTAAATAGTTCATTCAATATCTTGTTTTTATGTCATTCTCTGCGAGCATTGATTGATTCTCGAATGAAAAAAATGAGACCTGCATAGCTCTCTCCCGTGATGAACAAGCTTCTGTTTCTGAACTGCGGGAATTTGACTAACCATCTTTGCAAGAACACCAGGTTGTCTCTGGCTATAGATAATAAGGACAAATTTCAGAAACCAAAAGATATGCTGTAAAAGTGAGATTTTTGTCAACTCAAAAAGAATATGAATGGAAAAAAGAAAAAAGAAAGCAGAAGAGAACAAAAGATCTACAGTCAGCAGTGAACATGGCAAACTGTAAAGTAGTGGAAAAAAAAAAAAGGCTTAGCATGGTGCAAGGGTATCATGAAATATTGTGGAAAAGAACTCCCAACGGAACTTTCCTAAAAAACACTCTCTTTAACCAAAAAATAATTAAAAAAATAAAAAGAAAAGGCGAAAAAAGTTGACGTGAATCTTGGGTATAGGAACTGTGTTTTTATCTGTTGGTTCAAAATATATTCTACTACATTCTCAATCAAAACTTTCCATAGAAAATCTGGGAAGAAGATACATACTATAAGCTTGAGAAAGAAATTATAAAGCTTTTTAGGTTTTTTGGCTAAACCTGTGATCTTGTCATTTACAGTGTCGTAAGAAGAGGAATCAGCTGAATAAGAGAAACCAACTCCAATTGGCGTCTCTAAATACAACATGTTTGCTTCTGCATTTTTCAATCATGCATTTTATATATGTTAAACCTTATAAATAAAGAAATAATCTTTTGCCATTTGGATTGCACTAAACAAAAGAAATAACGTCTCATTTGTTTAGTATATACCTGTGTTCCAACTGTACTCATTTCTCACCAACACATTCCCACTCGGCCTAAACGGTCCATTCTCTGAAAAAGCCCCAACTCCCAGGGAAGAACATCCAGGCCCTAAAATACAATATTACACATTCATAAATATACTTTTATTTATTTAAAAAAAAAAAAAAAAGAAGCCAGAATGTTGAGTGAATGTTTTTTTTTTTTTTTGTGTGTGAATTTGATTGAGAAATAGGACCTCCATTGAGCCAGAGGACAAGAGGCTTGGAATCAGGGTCTGTTTCGGCTTCAGCAAAGTAATAGAACAGAGCTCTCTGCTTCTTCTCGTCAACAGTCACGTAACCCGAATACTGCTTGAACCCCACTGGGGGTTGACCCGGTAACCCGATAATCATGTCTCTCTCAGAAAGATTTAGAGATTGAGAACGAGAAGCCTCAACGGAACAGCATAGCTCCAGTAATAGCAAGAAAGCCATTACAAGAGCTTTCCATGCCCCGTAAGAACAACCCATCTCTTATGTCGTTTCTTATCAAAAGAAAAGATCAACGCAACGAGGTTGTTGTGAAAGAGAAAGAGAGAGAAGAGGTTTGAAAGTTAGATGCGTTATGTCGATTGCTGAGTGAGTGGCACTACTATATATATATATTGTGTGTGTGTGTATATATAAAGTGAAGAGAAGAGACTTGAGTTGGTTTGAGAAATGAGTAGGAGAGATTGAGAGAAGCTCTTTGTTTTTTGTAATTATTAAAATTTTGAAACTTTTGTCCGTCCGTCGCTTCATTTCATTCACCCACACCCACACCCACCAGACCAGACCAGACCACTAGGACCTGAAACAGATGTCTTTCCTTTCTTCTTTTTAATAAGTAAAGCAGCTCATATATATATTATATATATCTACTCTACTGTCGGACTATCCTCTACCTTTTTATTTTCTTTTTTCTTTTTTCTTTTTTTGTCCCAACTATCACTTTAATTGGTTTTTATGGCATCTATATTAAAATGTTTATAATTTTCGTTGATTTGCTGCTTGAAGATTGCTTATAATCTTTTTACTAGGTTATGTTATGATTTTTGTTTTCCAAAAGTACAGATGCCTTTAAAAATATAAAGTACCACCCGGAGATATCTTACTCCATATATTATTATTATTTTATTTGTATAACTTCTGTTAATAAGTCTGCCATTCTGGGCTGCGGCATGGCAGTAATGTGCATAATTAGTGGGGATAGTTTGGTTTTGATTTTTGAAGGGTGGCAAAGGTGTGTGAGCTGTGACTTTTACTTAAATATGAAAAATGAAACAAAAAAAAAAAGAGAGAAATGCGGTCTCTGTTATCATCTGAATCTGAATCTGATGATAAATACTGATATGAATTATGCATTGCATGCATTTGTCTATTATTCACGGAAGTTACTGCACCAAGTTTTTGTTTTGTTTCCTTGTAATGACGATATATATATATATATATATATATATATATATATATATATAGACTGATTATGTAATGTTTTATATTTATCAGTGCTCTATTAATAAATATAAAAAAAATGTAAAAAATTATTACTACTTTAATATTATTATTATATATTTTTTTAATATTATTTTGACATACCACTAAATAGAATATTGTAAAAAAGTCATATCTATATATATATAGATATATGAGAGAGAGATTGTCAACATCTAAAACTATATATACGGATATACCCAATAACAGTACTACGTATACACTGCTAATTATAAACACATCAATAAAAAAGCTCTACCAAACGGATAGCCTTTAATTTCTCTTTCTCAAGGCCAAAAAAAAGGAGGATGTGTAACAGTACTAACACGGTCAGTGTAATCATACCTCTAAGGAAAACTTATTTGGAAATTGTTCATTTCTTTTTTCAGAAAAATAAAAAGAAAGAAGAGCACTAGCAGCGTAGAATCATTACTTGCAATTTCAAGGGCCAATGTCAGTAAGAAAAAGAAAAGAAAAATCCCCACTTAAGCATTGAGAGAGAATTCAGCCATGGCATTATTAACCATGTAGAAAGGATCATAAAATCCAACTAGCTAAGCTAGCCTAGACTTTGTCATTTTGCTCAAGGAAAGAATCTTTGTGGGAGCTACAAATAATACAGCTCAATTGAATATTCATGGTATTCCTTTTTTTTTTTTTCAGTTCTAGCGTAGATTAGACTTAGCGTTAATAATTAGTATGTGTAAGTGCCGCTTTGTTAGACGGTGTTCTCAGTCAGTGTTGTAACACTGTCAGAGAACACTGAAGTAAAACTAAAATTGAAACGGAATTAAGAGGAATGAACAATAACAGTAAATGCTGAACATAATAAAAACGACACACAGAAATTGGTGACGCAGTTCGGCTTTCGCCTACGTCTGCGGGGCCTTGCCCAGATAAAGTAATCCACTATCAAATAAGAAACGAGAACACCTTCGACTGTTACAAGATCTTGACTCCCTCTCAATCTTCTAACTTCGACCTCTCGTGACTCCTAGTGAACTACCCGACAAGCTCCCCTTGTCTTACAATAAACCCTGACGAGATCCCCTCGCCTTACAAGTCACACATCCCGTGTAGACTCTCACCAATTTCTTTTTACAAAAATTACGCTCAACACTCAAACCCAAGGTGTCGCAACACCATGGGAAAAACACCTGATACGAGTGTAAATGAAACCCAAGAACACAAACCCAGACTTTGTGTTCAACACTCTCTCTCTATGATCGTCACCAGTCTCTGAAAGAATACGATACTATATACAGCCAGCGAATTGACAAAGAGAGAATAATCTTCATAGAAAGAATTCCAACCTTCCACAAATAAAATCGGGAAATTGCCAGATATAAAATTCAGGAAATTACCAGAAATAGATCGGGTGTCGCAACACACTCCGAATCACATCCTTTCCATCTAAAGAATAATCAACCAATCAGAAAAGATCTCCACGAATTTGTCATAGTGAATCAACAATAAAATTGCCAATTAATAAGAAATAAGTTGCCAATTAAATGCCAATAAGTCAACACCAACAATCTCCCCCTTTGGCATTTTTGATTGGCAAAACACTATGACAAACAATATCGGTTTTTGAGTTTCAGAAACAACCAGCAGCAACAACAGAAACTAAGAAAACCGGAAACTAAATGTAGCAACAGAAGTGTAGCAACAACCAGAATAAAAATAACAGAAACACCCGATATCCACAACATATCAACTACTCCCCCTTTTTGCCATCAAAAGAGACAAAGTGAAGAGGTACAAAACAGCACCAGAAGCAAAGTCAAGGAGAAGATCCAAGAGGCTGGGAGGATGTCGGAACATCAGATGGTGCAGCAGCAGCAACACCTGGAACATCACTGGAAGGTGTGACACCAACAGGAGGAGAATCAATAGGCGGCTGAACATCCGTGCTAGAGGAGGCAACACCAAACCCCAACGAGCGAAGAAAAACCATGATTTCAGATCGACGAACCACTATGTTCCGTTCCTGGGCTTCCAAAAAGGCTAATTCAGCGCGCAAGAATCTGACCATCTCGGAAACAGCAGGTGTTTCAACACCCTGCTTGCCAATAGAAGGAACATCAGGAAAAACTCGCTCCTCATCAACATCCTGAGTATGCTGCCCCTGGAAGAACTTCTTACTAATCCCGAGAGCACCAGGGATCTTCTCACACAACTCCCCCTCAAAAGTAAGGGACTGATTTTGGCTCTTCAGAATGCCAAAAATCAAGGATGGATAACCAACACATAGGTTAACTGATGTAGACTCAGCATGGCGCGAAATGTGACTAAAAATTAGCTCACCTAAATCAAAAGGAATTCGAGTACCAATCTTGTATAGCAGAACTGCAAGAGACTTCAGCACGTTCGATTTGTGATTGGTAGGCACCCAGTTGTGAATAGCAATCCGGTGAAGCATGGCATACTTGGTAGAAAGCTGCGAGGCAGGAAAGGACTTTACAGTACCCCAAGTAGTTCGAACACCTCCAGTAAGTGTTTGGACAATTTGATCATAGTCTGGAACAAAATCAGCCACTACCTCACGGTTACTCTTCAAGTAATCATTGATGACAGCAGGAGAGAATTGTAGAGTATGTCCGCGAACAAATGCCTGCCCAAACTCGTCAGAAGTAGAGTTGAACATACCCTTTGACAAGTTGGCATAAAACTCTAGTACTACCTGCTTGACAAATGGAGATACCTCTGACACAGAGATAAACAAATTCTGCTCCTCTAAAAGTTCGACAATCCCCGTGTTGTTAAACACTTCTCTCAGAACGGGGCGCTCAGCAACAAATGAACGAGAACATGCTACACTCCAAAAAGGCTTGAAAGACTCAGTACGAAAGCTGATAGACTGCACAGTACCTGGATTAGGTGTTGTGACACCAGTTGAAACACCAGTTGTGCTCTTGCTCCCCCTGGACCTGAGATCTTTCTTTTTGACAGAGGCACCAGTAGAAACTGATTTTCCTTTGGAAGTAGCAGTCTGCTTCTTCCTCTTCTTAGCAACCGGAGCAGGATCCTCCTCATCAGACGCCAAAGCAGCATCTATTTCCTCGTCATCATCCGAGTTCCACTGACCATCGTCATCATCATCATTACGAGCGCGCTTCGATGACTTTGAAGGTTCTGCTCTAGGAGAGCGTCTTGGAAATCCAGTGGGAAATCGATCAGTGAACTTGGAAGTACGAGCAGGCATGTTCTCACCCGGTCCAACAATAGGAGAAGGATCTGGGCCTTCAAGAGGGGGTGTTGGAACACCGGCAGAGACATCTTCAGCAACCCCAGACTTCTCAACCACAGTTTCCCCAATTTCAATCGCAGACTTCTCAACCACAGTCACATCCTCACCAATCTCCTCAGGCACAATATCAACAGGTACATCAGAAACACCAAGATCAGGAGGAGAAAAAGGCACACCTGAGATAGGAATAGGATCCTCTGAGAGTGGAACAGAGGTCGCCGTGGTGTCCGTCACAGGTGCGGCAACAGTGGGAGCAGAGACATTTCTTGCTTTTTGAGCACGAAATTTTTGGCGCGTATATTTGTTCGAAAAATCTTCGAACCGAACTGCTCGCGCCGGAGGATCGAAAGGCAGAGTTTCCGTTGTCGGAACAACGGCATCAGGAAGAGCCGTCGCGGAGATGCTCCGAACCGGAGAATCCGAGCCTCCCGTCTCCGATTGGTCCTTGGAAACAGAGGGCTTTTTCTTTGAGGGAGCGGGTTTCTTCACCGCCGCACCTTTCTTCGCCGGAGCGGCCTTCTTCGCCGGAGCAACCTTCTTCGCCGGCGCTTTCTCCTCAAAAGACGAACCCTTGGAAGTTCCACCACGAGTCGAGACCATTGTTGCAATCAAATCCAAAACCCGACCACACACGAGGAAGAGCAACAAAGGAAAAATCCGACCACTCACAATCAACCCAAACGTCGAAGCACGAAAAAGATTTGTGCGCAGAGAAATCAAGAAGAAGCGCAAATGGTGTTTGGAAAAACAAATGCAGAAGGAAAGAATGATAAAAGGAAACCAAAATGAAATCCCAAAAATAACTCCCTCCGAAAAACTTCTTTGGGAAGTTATTATGGGGTCCGCTACAGTGAGGCTCCCTAAAACATGTGCATGCGTGTTTTTGTTTGTTTTTTTTTTTTTTTTTTTTTTTTTTTTTTTAACACAAAACGACATGTCACTTTACCATACAGAGGCCAATGGCAGCCCTCAATGTCTCAAATCTATTTTGATCAAGACCTTTTGTAAAGATGTCTGCAAGTTGCTTTTCCGAAACGACGTGCTCTAGGCTGATTGTTTTCTCTTCAACTAACTCACGAATAAAATGATGCCGGATATCAATGTGTTTGGTTCGCGAATGTTGCACTGGATTCTTTGAAATACTTATAGCGCTCATGTTGTCGCAGTATAGTGTTATAACACCCTGTGAGACACCATAATCGTTAAGCATTTGTTTCATCCACAACAATTGAGTGCAACTACTCCCGGCAGCAATATATTCTGCCTCGGCCGTTGAGAGAGATATTGAATTCTGCTTCTTGCTGAACCATGAGACAAGATTGTTTCCCAAGAAGAAACATCCTCCTGACGTGCTCTTTCTATCCTCCGCATTTCCAGCCCAGTCGGCATCGCAAAAACCAACAAGACTAGTATTAGAATCAGAAGAATACCAAATACCGTAATCTGCTGTACCACTTACGTACTTGATTATCCGTTTGACCGCAGTGAGATGACTCTCTTTAGGATTTGCTTGAAAGCGTGCACATACTCCAACACTGTAGCATAGATCTGGCCTACTAGCAGTGAGATACAATAGACTACCAATCATACTCCTATACAAGCTTTGATCAACTGATATCCCTGCATCATCTTTTGTAAGCTTGGTATGAGTTGCAATTGGTGTTCTCTTGTGTTGAGCTCCTTGAAGTCCAAATTTCTTTA
The DNA here is from genome assembly GCA_018132145.1 of Boehmeria nivea var. tenacissima. Taxonomy (NCBI): domain Eukaryota; kingdom Viridiplantae; phylum Streptophyta; class Magnoliopsida; order Rosales; family Urticaceae; genus Boehmeria; species Boehmeria nivea. Next base: position 17,720,983 of record CM030881.1, on the reverse strand, counting down.
CAAGATTCCTTGCATATTTGCTTTGAGAAATGAAAATTCCATCTTGTAATTGCTTGACTTGTAGACCAAGAAAGTATGTAAGCTCTCCCACCATACTCATTTCAAATTCAGCCTTCATGTGTTCTACAAACTCGTCCACCAGGTGTTGCGACACTGAACCGAAGACAATATCGTCAACATAAATTTGAGCTATAATAAGATCAGATTTCACCTTTTTGATGAACAAGGTTTTGTCAGCTCCCCCTCGACTGTAGCCTTGCTTCAATAAGAACTCTGTCAACCTCTCGTACCACGCACGTGGGGCCTGTTTTAGTCCATATAAAGCTTTCTTCAGTCGGTACACATGATCAGGATGATGTGGATTCTCGAAACCTTTCGGCTGAGCAACATATACTTCCTCATTAAGAAAGCCATTGAGGAAGGCACTCTTTACATCCATCTGAAACAGCTTGAACTTGAGTGAACATGAAATAGCAAGCAATAATCGTATGGACTCAAGTCTGGCAACTGGGGCAAATGTTTCATCAAAGTCTATACCCTCAATTTGAGTGTATCCCTGTGCAACCAACCTTGCCTTATTCCGAGTAATATTACCTTTCTCGTCAGATTTGTTCTTGTAGATCCACTTTGTTCCAATGACATTGACGTTGTTTGGTCTGGGAACCAAGTCCCAAACATCATTACGCTCAAATTGAGCAATTTCTTCTTGCATGGCCGCCACCCAGTACTCGTCTTCAAGAGCTTCCTTAATATTTTTAGGCTCGACTTTCGAGGTAAAGCACACGTTTCCGATAAGCTCCTGGTAGTTAATTCTCGGCTTTCCTCGAGTCTGGACTCCATCTTCTAAATTGCCAATGACATCTCCAGCGGAATGATTCTTTTGGACCCTTCTCGAAGGAACTCTACTTGGTTGATTCTGATTTTCAGTTGGGTGTTCTTCACCTTCAGCGTCTGGAACACCTGCAGAAACATTGTCAGAAACACAAGTAGGCGCAATGTCTGGAACATTGGTAGCAACACCTTCACTTCTGGTTATAAACTCGGTACTATCTTCTGAGTCTTGAACCTGTTTTTGATCGTTTAAAGCATCATCAACAGTCACATTAATGGATTCCATGACTGTTTTGGTTCTCTTGTTGAAGACACGAAATGCTCGGCTATTAGTAGAGTAGCCAAGAAAAATTCCTTCGTCACTCTTTGCATCAAGTTTTCCTCTGTATTCACGATCATTGAGGATGTAACAAGTACTTCCAAAGACATGAAAATATTGAACGGTAGGCTTCCTCCCTTTCCAGATTTCATAGGGTGTCATGATCGTGCCCGGCCTCAAGTACACCCGATTGATGATATAACAAGCAGTGTTCATAGCCTCCCCCCAAAACCTGTGAGAAACACCCTTGGCATTCAACATAACCCTGGCCATTTCTTGTATAGTGCGATTCTTTCGCTCTACTACACCATTCTGCTCTGGGGTCTTTGGGGCTGAAAATTCATGAGCAATTCCATGTTTGTCACAGTATTCGGCAAAAATAGCATTTTCAAACTCCCTACCGTGATCACTTCGGATCCTCACGATCTTTCCAATGTTGCAACACTGCTCAGTTTGAAGTCTGGAACAGAGAGCTTTGAATACATCAAACGTGTCAGATTTCTCCCTTATAAACTGAACCCAAGTGAACCGAGAGTAGTCATCCACGCAAACAAAAGCATATCTCTTCCCTCCAATACTCTCAACCTGCATAGGACCCATAAGATCCATATGAAGAAGTTCAAGAACACGATTTGTGACCAGGTGTTGTAACACCTTATGTGACGCCTTCACCTGTTTACCTTCAACGCACGGTCCACAAAATTTCCAAGAATCAGTCTTCAACTCTGGAATTCCACGTAGAGCTCCTACGGAAACAGCTTTCTTCATGCTTCGATAATTCACATGTCCAAGCTTGTGGTGCCATAACTCTGCCTCATCAACAGAAATCTTGAGGCAAGTTGCTGGAGGGGTTAAAAGATAACAGTTGTCAGGTGAACGAACACCTTCCATGATACTCTTCTCTGACTCATCAACCACCAAACATTTGTTCTTGGTAAATCTTACAAGTAAATTCTGATCGCACAGTTGACTGATACTAATGAGATTAGCCTTCAAACCTTCAACAAGCCACACATTGGTTAATTTAGGTAAGCCAGGAGCACACAGATTACCTTTACCAAGAACTTTCGCAGAAACACCATCTCCAAAGGTCACGTGATGTGAGCGATCACACGGTTGAATATCTTCTAGAAATCTCTTTTCACCCGTCATATGTCTTGAACACCCACTATCAAAGTACCATGACTGCCCAGTGCTAGCTTTAAGTGAAGTGAATGCAACATTGCACCTGCTTTCAATCTTCTTAACCCATTCTTGCTTGGTACTTCTACGAGGTTGAGATCTCTTTTGATGCTCTCTTCTAAGATCTGCAAAAAACTGAAAACAACGTGGCCTAATATGACCTCGTTTGTTACAATAGTGACAAATAGGAGTCCATCTTCCTCTTCTCGTTTTGCCTGATGTTCCAGCAGGTGTGGCAACACTGGTGTTACCAGGATTAACAACAGTAGAAGTTCCAGTGGTTGATTCAACAGCTCTTTTTCCTTTCTCATCTCTTCCTTCATTAATACTGGATGAACTTCCTTTAACAAACACCGTTTGTCCATTTCCAGTCTGTCCAGAGTATCCAAGACCAAAATGCTCCTTTTCTGTTTTCCCTGTAGATAGAATTTCATCTAAATTAGAAGAACCAGAGTTTAGCATTTTTACCAGCTTTTTCATCTTCTCTAGTTCTGCCTTGAGTGTTGCAACACTTCCCTGGCTTTCAATAAGTTTTGATTCCAACTCTGAATTCTTCTTTTCCAGATTGTTCTTCTCGATGTTTGATTGTTGAATTTGAGCAGTCTTCCGTTCACAGATCTTTGTAAGTTCAATCCACTTAGTGTGAATCAATTGATAGGCTTCAAACAGATTTTCTTCAGTCAAGTCATCATCATCACTGCTTTCGTAGACAGGTGTTGCAACATCGTCAGAAACACCGGCAGTGATCTTAGGTGAACTTGCAGCACATTCTTCAACAACACCGTCAGATCTGGAAGCAAAAGCAACAAGATTAGTTTCATCCTCCTTACTGCAATCTGAATCTTCATCACTCCAAGTCGCATTTAACGACTTATTTTTCTTCTTTAGGGTATTTGCACATTCAGCTTGTATGTGTCCAAAGCCTTCACATTCTCGGCATTGAATCCCCTTGTTTTTAGCATTAAAGTCGGAGTTGTTGTTGCTTGTACTGGACTTGAATCTAGAACCTGCATTAAAATTGCCAGAGTTAGGGACAGTGTTTCTTCTGGGTGTAGGAACACCAGTTGAAACACTGCTGGAATTTTTATTCCTCAAATAGCCTTTGTTTCTGTTAAACTTTTTGAGGACTTTCGAAAAATTCTTGGACAGGAGCACCATAGATTCTGTAAGGTCATCATCTTCATTCCAGAAATCTTCTGTTTGATCTTCACGATTTTCTGCTTGAAAGGCGATGCCCTTTGACTTCTTATCCCCTCTTTCTTCATCTAGATTCATTTCAAAAGTTCGCAAAGAGCCCATCAGTTCTTCAAGCTTCATATTCTGAACATCCTTGGCTTCTTCAATGGCAGTGACCTTATACGCAAATCTCTTAGGAAGTGATCTAAGAGTTTTACGTACAAGTTTCTCCTCGCTATATTTCTCTCCAAGGGCAAAGGCTTCATTAGCGATGTCACATAGTCTTGAGTTGAAATCGCTTATCGACTCATCTTCTTTCATCCTGAGATTTTCAAAACGAGACGTTAGAATCTGGAGTTTTGAAAGTCTCACAGCCTTTGTACCTTCATGTGCCGTTTCTAAGATCTCCCAAGCTTCTTTAGCCACCTCACATGTTGAGATGAGCTTAAATTGATGAACATCGACGGCACTAAAAATTGCATTCAAGGCCTTGGAGTTACTGTTCGCCAATCTATCTTCTTCTGTCGTCCATTCAATCTCAGGCTTCTTGACGACTTCATTCTTGTCATCTGTCTTCGTGGGATGTTGCCAACCAGTCAATATGGCCCTCCATGCCTTCTCGTCCATGGATTTAATAAAAGCTTTCATCCGAGCTTTCCAATAGGAAAAATTTGTTCCATCAAGGAGAGGCGGACGTTGAACTGAGGCTCCTTCCTTCATGAATTCCATCTCGTCAAAGCGGAACTGAAAAACTACAGATCTCGCTTAAAACACAAGCGACCTGCTCTGATACCAATTGTAAGTGCCGCTTTGTTAGACGGTGTTCTCAGTCAGTGTTGTAACACTGTCAGAGAACACTGAAGTAAAACTAAAATTGAAACGGAATTAAGAGGAATGAACAATAACAGTAAATGCTGAACATAATAAAAACGACACACAGAAATTGGTGACGCAGTTCGGCTTTCGCCTACGTCTGCGGGGCCTTGCCCAGATAAAGTAATCCACTATCAAATAAGAAACGAGAACACCTTCGACTGTTACAAGATCTTGACTCCCTCTCAATCTTCTAACTTCGACCTCTCGTGACTCCTAGTGAACTACCCGACAAGCTCCCCTTGTCTTACAATAAACCCTGACGAGATCCCCTCGCCTTACAAGTCACACATCCCGTGTAGACTCTCACCAATTTCTTTTTACAAAAATTACGCTCAACACTCAAACCCAAGGTGTCGCAACACCATGGGAAAAACACCTGATACGAGTGTAAATGAAACCCAAGAACACAAACCCAGACTTTGTGTTCAACACTCTCTCTCTATGATCGTCACCAGTCTCTGAAAGAATACGATACTATATACAGCCAGCGAATTGACAAAGAGAGAATAATCTTCATAGAAAGAATTCCAACCTTCCACAAATAAAATCGGGAAATTGCCAGATATAAAATTCAGGAAATTACCAGAAATAGATCGGGTGTCGCAACACACTCCGAATCACATCCTTTCCATCTAAAGAATAATCAACCAATCAGAAAAGATCTCCACGAATTTGTCATAGTGAATCAACAATAAAATTGCCAATTAATAAGAAATAAGTTGCCAATTAAATGCCAATAAGTCAACACCAACAGTATGGTTTTTATATTAAAACATTATTGAATGTTTATAGATACACCATTTTTTATGAGACAGGCGAGTAGGACAAGACGTGCTCTGACTCTGATTCCACATTTGAATTTGTTTTGTATTATGCATTGCAGGTAGAGCTAGCAGGTAAGGTCGCTAAGGTTTTTGGTTCCCATTCCCGTTACTAATACTAATACTAATACTCGCATTACTAATACTAATACTAATACTATTTTGGACAATTATTTACTAGTCTTACTCAATTTAATATAAGTTATTATTTAATTTTTTTAAAAATATAACTAACTATCCAAATGATTCAAGAGAAATCATAGGAAATAGCAAAAAAAAAATCGTTTTTAAAATTCAACTCATGTTTTAAAAAATTAAAAAGATAGTCATATTACGAATTGTATAACAGAAAATTATTATACAAAATATTACACATCTATAAACATTTGTAAGATATTTTGTAACACTTCAAGTTTTACTCATTATTTTTTGAAGTGTTAAATAATATCTTACATATATTTACAGATGTGTAAATATTTGTTTGACAGTTTTTGTTACAAAATTATTTACAGTGACTATTTTTTTAATTTTTCGAAATATACACTATCATTTAAAAGACATATTTAATTTTGACCAATTTTTGCAACTCACCCATGATTCAATTACTTATACAGTAATAAGTGTTGGTAATTCACTTAATTACCAAAAATATGTGCAAGTAATTCATAAATTAATTAAAAACTCAATTACTTTAAAATTTTATATATTTATTTTTATTATTAAATAAATTATGGATATTTGACTATTTCACCTTAATTTTTTTTTCTTTTTTCAAATTTGCTTCTTACTCCGGAGGTAAATTAGGAGATTAGAGATTAGACTCTGACAACAAAAAATACTTTTGTTTGGGTCACTTTGGAAGGTGGACAACTGAAAAAGCTTAACTTTTCTTTTCTGGTCACCTTAATTGGGAAATGTGCTTAAAAAAAGAAAGAACAGAAAAGAAAGAATTGAATGAATTGGTGTGGATAGCATTAGCATAGCATATAATATACTTGATCTTGTGTCTCAAGTTTTGTCATGTAATGGAAACAAGTTTTCATCTTTTTTCTGCTTCTTCAATATTTATAAATTCATTCTTTTAAACCACGGTTGAGGAGCCCCTTTTTTACGATTATATTATACATTCAGTAGCGTTCGCTGTGAAAAAGCTGGGTGACTTTTGAATTCGTTATACTTTCTTTAATTTTTTTTTCGGTTTCCATTTCAGGTTGACATGGATGTTAGAACCCGCCCACCCCAATGACCTCGCCATTAATTACTTGTGTCAAGAATTTTGTTTACCATCATATGACTAATATATATATACTCAGAAGCTCTTCAAATTTTCAGCGATGTCTCCACGTACGTAGAAGAGCAAAAATAAAAATAAAAATAAAAATAAAAAAAATGAGAGAGAGATTATATGGCTATTTTCATATGTCGTTAAGCCAATCATGGTGTTGTTTTTATATAATTTAGATTCCGAGCAAGTTTCGGATTCCTATCAAGTATTAACTCAAGTATATATGTTGAAGTTACTCTCACAGGCAACAGGGTTGCTAAAACTAATAGAAAGGACAAATTTCATTTTGCAAGTAATGAACCTGTTTGTATTTTCTAGTATAACCTCATTAATTGATAGTGTGATGATCTTATGCTATTATGCCTTAGTCAGTTAACGAATGTTAGTGTGGTTGGCTGGGAAATTGGGGCATAGAATTATTGAGTTGTGGTGGACCATATCGACATCGAGAGAGAGGAGAGTATCCAACCAATCACGTGCATGCAATGCAATGCAAGAATCTCAGCAACATCTGATCTGATTACTGTCTCCGAGTTTGGACAGTTGAAGTGGCTAAGCTAAGCTATGCTAAGCTAAGCTACTTGCCAAATTAATACCGATCTCTATTAATCTCTATCACTTGCGTTGCGTTCCTGCCTTTCCTTATCCGAATAACTAACTAATAAGTTGGTCTGTCAAATTTTGTTATCCTATTCCTACCGTCTCTCCCTCACTCTCTGCCTCTGCCTCACATTTTTTTGAGACTCTTCTTTTTTGTTTTTGTTTTTCTTTTTCTCGTCTCTCCATAATGCCGACCGCCGTCTCTGCTTCTCTGCGCCTCATCATCTCCTTCCCCCTCGCTAATCTTCAGGTATTAATTCCTATACAGAAATTAATTAATTACACATTGAGTTGGTTGCAACAAGTAATTTGGTATTCAGATGCAGCTGAATGGAAAGGGTTCCGGTCTGAAGGTGGCTGCTGGTTGGCCCAAAACTAGCTGCACCTTCCCTTCTCTCACAACCTCCCGCCACCGCGTTTCATGTTCGGTACTGTCTCATTCCCTCTCCCTTACAATTACACATACATACAATTTCTGTTCATTTCCTTATAATTATATATTTTTATGGCAGGCTGCTAAGCCGGAGACGGTGGAGAAAGTTTGTAGCATAGTGAGGAAGCAACTGGCACTCTCTGATGACATCCCGCTCACTCCAGACTCCAAATTCTCTGACTTTGGCGCTGATTCTCTTGACACTGTAATACTAATATTAATTATATTTATACAGGCCTACGCCTAGCTAGTTTTATTTGTATTTCTTTGCATGAAATGTTTTCGGAATAATAATCTTAGTATACTGTTATTGCAGGTGGAAATAGTGATGGGTTTGGAGGAAGAGTTTGGGATCACTGTAGAAGAGGAAGGCAATCAGAACATAAGCACGGTTCAAGAAGCGGCTGATTTGATAGAGAAGCTCATCCAAATCAAGGCCTAGCCTACCCTACCCTAGCTGGCCTTTTTTGTTTGTTTCTTATCTTATCTTATCATCCATCTACGGCTAGGATATGCTACAAGTTTTGAAGTTGCTGATGAGGCATAGCCACGCTATGAGTTTCCTGTAATTTCACCATTTAATTTCCATATTCCCTTGTTTCTCTTCAGATTTCCCATTTCAAATAATTACTCTTTTCTCTAATTATGTGTCTTGGATATATGTTAATTATTATTGTCATGCAAATTGTATGACGTTGGAAAAGACAGCAATGAAATATGTTCCTTCTTTTTACAAGGAAGGAGAGGGTTTAGAAAACACTTTTAGCTTGACTGACATAAGTGAAAAACAATGGGAATAATTTACTAGAACAACCAACAACAAAACTCCATTCATTCCCCTGCCCACTCTGATATCTTTATATAAATAATTAGTATTTATTAATATTAATAAAAAAAAAGTGATGATGGGGTCAATAGGGGAAATGATTTGCACTTAAGCATGTTGGAGAAGTAAATGCAATTCCACTCCCATGCGTGGTGGTTGAGGAGAAAAAAAAAAACAACAACAACAACATGCTTATTGTTATTATGTGACATATTTATTTGCCACAGCTTGTTAGAACTTAGAAGGCAAGCCTGTAATGCATTCATATTCTCATGTCTATGCTGCGTATTTTCATCTTGGAAACACTCATTTTCCTCATTTTTCTTTTTCCCGCTTTGCCTTTTGTCTTATGGGTGGTCCATCTCAAATAAGTTCCATAAGAAACTTTGAAACAATGTACATAAAGTAAAGCAATATATGTGAATATACTAAGAGACCGTCCAACCAAAACATAATCCACTACCGCCATCATTTCAATGTAATAATTACAAGTGAAAAAAAAAAAACTAATAAAGAACAAGACTGAAAGGCCTAAGTGAGGAGTGGCAATCTCATATTTATCTCTCTCTCTCTTTTTTGGTAGAAATAGAATCATCCTTCTTTTCAAGGTGACGTGCATGTTGAAATAAGACCCCTTACTTTTGAATTTGGTGGGTGATGAAGAAACTAAATAATGTGAATCAATGTGTATAGGACGGCCGGTTTAAAGGTTTTATTATCACTATAATATATAAGGTCACAATATGTGCAATTGTGCACTAGTGTACCACTAAGGTCTAAGAGAGAGTCAAGGAAATTGTAAGAAATGGGAATTAGGTTCAAAATCACCTTTAGAATATATATATATATATATATATATATAAACATTAGGCAATGTCTTTCTCTTCTTTCCCCATGCGCAACTTTTCACCAAAAGAAATACTTTTTTTTTGTTATGTTTTTGGCTTTTTTGTTTTTGGACTGAGAAACTAATGATCGAGAAAGAAGGGCAGTGCTAGGATATGCAATTAAATATTATGGAGTGCACATGCCCATCCTGCACGAATTCTGATTTGAAAATTTTATTTATTTTTGAAACGAAGGTTAGGGTGAGTGTAGTGTTGGCCAATAACGCCCATACTTGTGGTTTTGTGGCTTTGGGTTTGGGCTATATGACTAGCAAAACCTGCAAAGCGTGGTCAGTGCCATAATCAGCGTGAAAGAGACCTCACATTTTTAGAAACACACAAAAAAGAGATTCCTATCTTCCAATGACCGTTTTACAACCTTCCATATAAGACATGACAAACCCAAATTTCCAAATATTATTCCTTTCCCTCCAATTACATTGATTCCTAATGGAAAATCGTCCAAATTAAAAGCACGCATTCGGTATTTCGGTTGCATTCTAGTACTGATCCCAACCTGGATTTGTTTATGCGGTCAAATAAAGGTAAATATATATAGGAAAATTTTGGTAAATAGTCCATTTTTTACATCATATTAAAAAAATGTCCACAACTTTTTAAAATTAGGTGAAAGGCCCGTTCGTGGTAAGTTGACAAAATACTATAGTAAACGGATGAAATACCAGCCATTTTTAGCTTGAGTTTTGTCTACTTACCATGGTAAATAATCGGTATACCCCTAAAAAAATTTTGAGTAAGCAGATAAATTACCATGGTAAGCAGATAAAATTCAAGCTAAAAATAGCTGGTATTTGATCCGCTTACCATAGTATTTTGTCTACTTACCAAGAATGAGCCATTTACCTAATTTTAAAAAGTTGTTGACATTTTTTTAAATAAGTTCTAAAATTAGGCCATTTAGCTATAAACCCCATATATATATATATATATATATATGTGTGTGTGTGTAATCTCGAGTACCGTGACTGAGGGTATATGAAATTATGAATTATGAAATGGAAGATTTGTATTAAACAAGTACGTCATACTAATCTAATGTTACATATAAGCTGATGAGCACATCAGCCATGACAACACAAGTTCAGCCACAGGTAATAGGCATAGGTTGTTTTGCACATCACCGTTCATTGAACTTGTTTCACTTATTATTTTTTAATAGCCTTAACCTTAGAACTTTGCCATGTACGAACACAAACAGCTGACTATATAGCAAGAGAGAAAAAAAATAATAATACCATGTACTTAAAATGGTTGCGTCACTACGTCCCTTGTATTTCAAAACGTTTTACCCAATATCCTAAACAATGAAAAAATATCAGTTACCCTTCTGTCTAAATTTTCCTTTAAATAGACATGTGAATGACACATCATTGTAAATTCAAGAGTATTTTAGTACAATAACATCCTGTCATTAATATATGTTGTCTGTATAATTTTTATATTAGTTTTTTCCTTTAGTAATAACTAATAACAACAAAATCAAAGGAAAAAAATGTTTCTTACTAAAAAAGATAACCTAATCAAACCATAATATATATATATATATATATATATTTATAAATAAAGAGTGTTAAAACATAGGGTGTGTATTATATAATCCACTCTTATGTCTTCCCAAAAAAAATCAAATTCGCAAAGGGGAATAAAAAAATACCACTACTCCAAACACGCAGTGAGAGAGACACACTATGTTTTAGCTCTTTATACAAACTGGTTATCTGGTTTTGAAATAAGATGTAGCAAACTAGCAATATACACCACCTTTTTCAATTACGAAGTTGGAAAACAAAGTCACAAAACACAGTTAAAAATCTGAGAATACGAATTGCCATCTCTTTTTTGTATTTGTTTTTTTTTTTTTGGTATAAACGACATTACATTATTTCATGTCGTTCAAAGGTAAAATAGCATCACACTAGTTGACCAAAAAAATAAAACGAAGTGTAGACTGTAAACGACAAGTAAAATGACGACTGTCCAAGAAAAAACGACAACAAGATTTATAGTTAAAATATCATGTCGTTTTCACATCAAAAAAATATATATCATGTCGTTTTCTTCTCAATCATTCGTTGCTAAATCACCGACATGTCTACTATAAACAAAGTGAGAAACTTAATACAAAAAGTGTCGTTTTCCATTACAACGACATGGTAAGAAATAAACGACAAGAAAACTAAAAGAGAAAAACAAAAACTGCATGTCGTTCGTTAATTGTGCGGTATGAAATAGACATCTACCATATGAAGGGCGAAAGTGCTGGAAGCCTAGAACAAACGACAAGTAGTATTTTAGTTGAGCGACAGAAAAAGTTAAACCAAAATTATTGGTGTACTATTCCACCAAAGAAATGAGTACAATTTAGACAAAAAAAAAAAAAAGGGAGAGTTGCAAAAATATGCCAAAATTAAATGTTTATTTTAAATGATAGTCTATGTTTTCAAAAATTAAAAAAATAGCCATGTTACGAATTGTATAACAGAAAAATGTCACACAAAATATAACAGATCTATAAGTATTTGTAAGATATTATTTAACACTTCAAAAAATAAAGAGTAAAACTTGAAGTGTTACAAAATGTCTTACAAATATTTACAAATATGTTATATTTTGTGTGACACTTTTCTGTTATATAATTCGTAACATGGCTATTTTTTTAATTTTTTGAAACATGGGTTGGACTTTAAAAACAAAATTTTTTTTTGGCTATTTCCTACGGTTTCCCAAAAAATGACTTCGGAGTTCGGTCGTTGAAGAATGTTATATATTATCTGTAACCCATTTGGCGAATAAAACCACAGAATACTAAAATGAATAAATGACATGTTTATGGTATCTATCATTTATCACCAACGAGAGTAAGTTTAGGATGTAACGACAAGGCGCCTTTTTCTCGAGCAACATGTTTTCGAATGAAATTACTAGAATCTTATATGTTCCCATCAATTTCTGACAAATGACTTGCTTTTTTTACTAGTTATTTTACGTATGAGATATACAACCCTTGATATAAAGGAAAAGAAGTGAACAGAAATAATTAAAAAAAAAAAAAACACAAATATATATATAGTAGCAAACGGGTTTCCTCATGTCAGCCAAGGACTGAAGTAAAACACATGGAATGAAAAACAGCAAAATGTTTGAAGATGCGTCGACAGTTGGGAGAGCTCTTCAATGGATGGCGGATTATGGTGCAACAGAAGAGGAATACTCACTTGTCAATTTCTTTGCGGGATGCCTCCCACAGCCGATGCTCGATCCCCAGTTTCCTGAGCTCCATCAGGCCTTGCTCAACTGATCAAAGACACCCATAATTATAACTCATAATATGCAAACTGTGGCATTCCAGAAAGATGAGCATTTTGGCACCAATGCATTAAAAAAATTGAGGGTTTGAAGGAGCATAATTGTAAGTACCATCAACAGCATCATGTGATGTTGGTGAATGTGCACTGCGGTTTATCCAAAACTGAAGCCTTTCCTTGGCAATGTCAACCTCTATACCGTGAACTTCTGCTCTTCTCCAGAAATAGGTAAGCCACGCCTGTGCAATTTTTAATGTGTAGACAAATTTAGTTTTAACAATGCTTGCTTGACAACACTATGCTTAAAACCATTATTCAAAGAGCAACAGCAAAGACTAAGACACTAAATGGTATGGAAAACTGAAACCGTGTACCAAATCCAATAAGGTGGGCCAAAATAAATAAATAGTAATGACATTAGTATGTTGAAGTGCTTGCCGAGGAACCGAGATAGTAATTGCATTCTAATTTTTTCTCTTTTTTTTTTTATTTTTATAACCATTGAATTTTAAAGTTTGTAAAGACAAATGGGACAAATTTGCAGATATTTTAAAAGAAAAGTCATACCTCCTTAAAAAGAACATCCTCTGACTCCTCCGGACTCAACTCTGCAAAAACATATTGGTATTGGTATCATTCTAGCGTGGATCATTACAGTAATTTGGAGTTTGGACTTTTAATTACAAACTAGTAGATGATAATGGTAATTGGTAATGTTTCCCCATATCTGATCACAGGAATGAATTCCGATGCAAAATTTAGTAGAAAGAACCTGTAATGACTTACCAAATGCCTCCATGAACTTTGGATCACCAGGTGATTTGATATCTGAAAACATCAGAAAGAGAAAATCTTCTTAGGAAATAAAGTCATAAGCACAGGTCATAATGACGAGTGTCAAAGAAAACGTTAAAACATAAAACTTCTTTTACTCGAGCAATCTTCTTATTTTTTATTTTTTACCAAATTTGTGAACAATTCAGTATTTCCTTGATTTGCATTTACCCTTCCTTTTAAACAACGTTCAGAAACACACCTATGGTAGATTTTTCGTGCTGAGTTGCAACTACAAGCTAAATTTACTTAAGAAAAAAGGATCAGCAATCTTCTCTGCCGAATTCATAACAGACCAAAAAAAAAAAAAAAAACCAGTAATGTTCTGAAACAAAGTATTCCGTGCACTTCACCAACACCTTATCCAAAAATAAAAATGGAAAAAAGAAGGGAAAATGCTTACAATCAAAATATCCCAGAATAATATGTAAATGTCATTTCCATATACCATAAAATGATCTATTAATCCAAAGGACCCAGAAACTGATAGAACAAACAATTCTGCTCATCTTTGAACACATTAAACACTAGAGATTACCATTTTCATAAATCTAGCAACAGAATTTTGTATACAACGTGCATGTCTATAGGTGAAACAACACCTGAAATGGATAGTCGAGCAGAGTTTGGGCGCCGCTGCTGGGCCAACGCAAGCACAATAGCATCCTCAACCTTCACATAGCAATCATAACGGTTATTTCTACATATAAAGCAGCAACACAACATCTTACTGATAAAGAAACAAATCATGTCAGCTCAGCAACTATCTGTGCAGGAGAATAATAAGTAGACAGCTTAACTTTTGAACAAGAGTCTATTTAGAGTAGAACCTTCAGGGAAGCAAGCTCTTTTAGTCCCATTTCAACTGAAAGCATACTTTCAATGTTTCCTTCCCCAGTTAGATCATTCAAGTCCTGACCTACTTTGCTTCTATTCTCTGAATCAGCATCACCTACTCAACAAAATAATAAATGCTAACTTGATTTTAAAGAGCTATGTGAAATTTTTTTTGAGCAAAGACTAATAGAAAATACAAAATGATAATTACTTGCCTTTTCCTACACTGAGTAAAAAAAATTCAGCAAAGATATCAACAGAAAATACAATATGATAGCTACTTGCCTTTTTCCCGACACTCTTCCTTAGCCTTTTGCCCTGCAGAAAGTACGACCTCAAATGGAAGAGGAGCTAATGAGGACCAATGTTCATACTTTGACACAGCAATATCTGCACATATACCTACAAAGCATACGAGAAATTGCATACAAGATGGTGAGTAAAATGTGATTCTTGACGACATGCGAAATCCTTAATGGATGAATCTTTTTTCCCAGGATATAACTGAAGAAGTTTAACTGTCTTCATAACTATCTCTTGAGTGACAAAATGTTATCTGTTGTCTCCACTCCCCATAAACAACAAATCGTATTGGAAAGAAAAATGAGGATTCCATTCGCTGTGATGAATCTGCTTTATAATATATTTCTAGTTTACCATGTTTTGCAGCTAATCCCCAGTAGCGAGCAAGCCAACACCTCTTGAGAACTACTTCTTCCTGAAATGATGGAATACCAGATAATCAATCCCCTCACAGCTGCTAAGAATCTATGCATTTATGTTAGTACAAACCATTTCTTTCTGTGTCAATATCATTCTCTGTGTCATTGTTCGCAGAGCTTTCACTTCAGATTCAGCTCCATTAAGCTGTTCTACAACTGCTGCAGCAGCTTCTTTTGCATTCTGATCCACACAAGAAATTGCAGCAAAACTGTTACAATAGTTTTCAAAGCGGTTTTTATAAATGTCTTTTTTTAGAACTACGAAAGCAATACTCTCCCAGACCCCAGTAATATGTTTTTTCTTCCTCGAACTTTTGCAGTAACTAGTGCCCCCACTGAAAGGAAAGTTTATTGACAACACTATTCGTTCCAAGTAGTTGAACTTGTTTAAAATATCATCAGATAAACCCTTTCAGAAGCCTGACCTTAGGCATTACTAAATTCAGATAAACCCTTTCAGAAGCCTGAACTTAGCACATTATATGAAGCCGATGCATAATGCCTTAATTCTGTGATTCCAATAATACTTTAAATCATTCGAGGGATAGCTATCAATCTTTTATTTAATTTTATTGCAGGCACAAATCCACAAAGGAAAAACATAGCGTGCTCACCGCAACTTCAGACTGGAGGGACTTAATTTCCTTATCCACCACGTTCTTTGACTGCTTCGAATCCTTAAGTGCAGCCTGTAACAATTATAATTTTTGGAGCCCAAGCAAATCCAATTTCAATTGTTTCCACATCATGAAAAGGGGAAAACAAAGAAATCAATAACATGTTGCTAGCAAAATTACAATTGAAGTTTCAAATTATTACCTCTCTTTGACGCAATGCAGCTTCCTTTCTGCAAATTATTAATAGTAAAGGTGATCAAAGGTAAATTAAAAGTAAAAGGAAAATGCACGAATATTGTTTTAAGTGGAATATTTCAACTTGCCTGCTCAAGAGTTTAGCTTCCAAGGACACACCTTCTCCAAGAGCAGCAACCTGATGAAAGCAAACAAATTAGTAAGATTCATATTTTGCATGAAGCACTCCTCAAATATTCACACATGGATTTTGCATAAAACAAGTTAATTAAAACGTATAAAATATCATGAACAATAAATATTAAGCAAAGAACTAAAAGAAATACCTGTTTTTCAAGTTCCTTGACCCTGGCCTCTGCTTCTTCACACTTCTCCTCCTCATTTCTGAGCTGTATACCAAGTTCCAGGATTTATCAACCAAAGACCATCGATTTAAAATAGACAATCAACTGAAATAGATAAAGAAAATGTTGCACCTTGTCAAGAATGTTTTCGTTCTCTTCTTGAAGCATTTCAAGCTGCAAGGTTGACATTAATTTTAGTTCCACTGTCATAGAAAGCAAAATGCATAACACCTCTTACTTATAGAATAGAATAATCAGTAGAAAATGAGAAGACATCGGAAAAATAAAATGGTACTTAATGGATGTGAATTATGTGCATACTTCATCACGAAGTGCAGAAGCCTCGCGTTGATCTCCTGAATCTTTTGACCTAAAGGGACCTGTTTCTGACAAGAATCTGCAATTCGGCCAATCCGTTATGTCCTATTTATTAAGATTGCCAATTATATAAGTTTAGATTTCCTCAGTTACAGTATGCCAGCTGCGTTATGAGGACTGGATAAGTTATAGTTACCACAGATAAAGCAAATGTATAAATATTTACAAGCTTTTATTTGAAGTCAGCTGTCAAATCAAAGTCCAAAGGCAGATTAGTTCTCAATATTGTTATCAACCATCACATACAAGTTACTACTAGTATGATTTTCCTGATCCAAACTTTCTCTTCTTTGTTCTTCCTTAGCCAACTTATATCTTATTCTTTCTCCAGTACCATGAATGAGCTAAGATTGCTTACCTATTATCTTTTTGCCTACTGTTGATCGGAGTCTCGATTGGGGGCATAGAAACTGCAGTCCTTAAAGTTGTTTTACTTGGTGGCGCCAACGGTGCTGGGCGAATTGGCCTTCCAGCTGATGTGGAACGTCCAGATGAAGCTTCCTCTACAAGGTTCCGAGCCAACTAATTAAAATAGGAGAAATTCCAATTAGCTTTCTACTTTTAAGCTCCAAATCATGCACGCCATTGTGTAACTGTACACTCATATATAGAAGCAATCCTTCTAGGCTCAATAACAAGACCATAAATTTTACCCAAAATATTGTCCAAATTCGCTAACTACTGTTACTTGACTTGATGCTTAATTTAGAATCTTCTTAACCGAAATCTGATATCTGATCTCACACATTCACCCAAAAAAGAAGAAATTCAAATCAAGAATCTGCACCACAAAACGCCCAATGTCATAAACTAACTACAAACAATGCAATGCAACACACGCAAACGTTGAAGCTCAAATTCAGGTCAACGGTCCCATTTTTTTGCCTCAAATTCAAACGTGTGATCTCTCTGAATGCCAATTTCGAAGTACTAGTCAAGCTCCAGCATCATCACAATGCTACTTCAAGTGAGTAGAATAGATTAATTAAGAACTAAAGCTGAATATTCCGGAGCTCGGGTGAACTTACCGACGGCGAAGGAGATCTAGTGGTCTTGGAAGACGGAATCGCAGGCTTAGCAGCGTTGCTGGCGTTCCGCGAGAGAGAGATCGGAGGCGGAGCGCTGTAGCGAAACCCTAGGTCGTCGTCTTCGTCATCGTCATCGGCGGCGGCGGCGGCGGTCTGAGAGGCCATGACCTGAGCGAGGCGCTGAGCGGCGGCCTTGGCGGCGAAGTGCTGAGTGCGCTTGATGTTGGAGATCCCGGAGGAGGACGACGACCGCGAGTGCCGGACGTGAGCGGGGGACATTGCCGGAGAGGTCGCGGTGCCGTTGGACTCGCTGCTCCATTGGCGGCCATAAGCGGGGCTATCGGTTCGTGTCCGCTCCATAATTGTAGTGTATGAATGTGTGTGTGGGGATATCTACAGTGCAGTGATAGCTACTAAAATTGCATACGTATATAAGAGGCCGGTGACTCGGCGCTTGGAGATCGGAGCGAGTGAGCGAGGCAGCGACACGGAAACATTTGCGCAATGCTCGGTCAAGGCCACTCAGTGGACTGGCGGAGATATTTGTGGGGAATGTTTGGGTTGTGCTGTGGGCTTTTTGAGGACAGCCCGACTTTGCTTCGTCGCCTACGCGCGCGCGATCGTGGTCGTATCGTCTTTAAGTGATTTATTTTTCGTTTGTTTACCTCTGCTTTACCCTATATATATGCTTTTTCTGTATATTTGTTGCAACAATTTAAACATACTTTATTTTTTTCTTTTTTAATCTCAAAGTTAAGAGGGTTATCGACATTTGAGTCAATAATAGTTGTACCAAACAAAATTTTTTTTTCTTTTTTTTGTAATTAAAGGGATCTGTAAAAGAAAATAAAATAAGGTTAAATTTGTAGTTTATCATCTTTCATAAAAATTTAAAAAAAATAAATAGAAGCGTGGTATTTCAGTTGTGTCGATAATTTGTGAAAATAAAAAAGCTTAGCAAAAATATAAGGCTGAAATGGAAATTGTAAGTAGGTGAAACAATTATGCTTTGCTTTGAATGTGAATGAAATTCAAGGTACGCAACTTGTTCTACCAGTGTGTTATCAAGTACCAGTTGTGGGTACCTTTTAAAATCCTATTAACAGTAGCAACAATAACCAACCACCTCACCTTATTCACATCATTAATCATTTCAAGCATGCAAAAGTTTATTATGACGAGGAGGAGAAAAATTAAAGCCTATAAAACTAGTCGTAAAAAGTTAAATTTTTAAATAATCTTAAGAAAGCACTATAATTTGGGCTTGGCACCTAATTTACTGCTTTGAATTACAAGATAGCATTAGTTCAGCGAAATTCAAATTCACAGGATCCTATTCGAACTTCAAACGATGATGTGATTGATGTCTCGTGTCTCTTCCTAAGTGCATAGAATATAAATCATATTTTTTTATTTATTCTAAAATTCATATATTTCGTGTTTTGCTACAAATATTATGGCAAATTGTGCTGCAAAATATACACGTTAGAAGCTTGTGCATCATTGATCATTTGATTGTGCAATTGCATCACTTATATAACTTAAAAAAGATAACACACTGCGTCTTTTATTTTCATATTATCGATTTATTTTTCTAATTCCAACACAAGTATTGTGGTCATTTAGATTTGAAAATAATAAAAAATAAATAAAATTATTTTTTTTATGTTTTATCTTCTTTCGTTGTTTCATCTTTTATTAAATATAATTATAATTTTAAATTTGATAAATGAATGAGTAATTAAAATATAACATATGGTGTACAAGTATTAGTTATAGAACTTGTTGCATGCTCAATATTTAGCGTTATCTTTGATTTTTTATTTATTGGAAATTGATACTTTTTCTAGTCTTTTGAGCGTCTTTATTCAATTTTACGGTAATACCAATATTCATTAGGACTAAATTGTCCACTGGATTGGTATTTTTATTCATTTGATTATCTTAATAGATTAATACACGTATAATCGCTTGTCTATCGTCCTATTTCCTACTATATTGAGGTTATATGGAGTACACTGGTGTTTATATTGCATTTTCTCAATATTCATCCTTTAGAGAGAGAGAAGAGATTTGTTAGAATGTTCTAAAGTTAACAGTCACACATTTTTTCCATCAAAAAAAATAAAAAATAAATATACGCCCCCATATATATCACTGGACAATATATTTTAATTTGACAAAAAAAAAAAAAACAAACAAACAAACAAACAAGTGGAGGATGGAGAGAACTGGCCAATCCAATCCAGTCTAGGTCCACCATCCACAATGAGTTACACCCATCTCAAAATTGTTATAAAAAAATATTATATAGAGTAAATGAGGGCCAATTAAGAAATTAGTCATTTTAAAGATAAAGTTTGAAGGATTTAGCCATAAAATGTCAAAATTAAGGAAATAACCATTAAATATTTTAATGGACATAAGTATCCATGATAATTATTTCAAAAAATCGCCCAAATCAAATAAAAAATCTCCGAAAATTTGGCTCATTTAACTTAAAAAAGCAAACCAAAGCTACTATAACCAAAATTTTCATCGACTGTGATAAAATAAAAAATAAAATGGCTAATTTCTTAAATTTCTAAAACTATGGCTAATCCCTAAAAAATTAGTCTAAAGTTTGGCTAAATCCTTAAAAATCTATTTTTGTTTAATTGACGTGGTAAAAAAATAACTAATGTTTTGATTAATTAATAAATTAACTATTTTTTTAACTATATGATGTGTATTTACCTGTATGTCTTTAATTTTTATTATGTATTAATGGCTAATTACTAAGTTTTTGAAAACGTTGGCCATTTTCTTAAAACATGGACTAAAAAATGGCTAAATACTTAATAGAACCCAAAAAAAAAATATTTTTATCTTATATTCGAGGGAATTGCAAAAAAAAATAAAATAAAATTAAGTGTCACTTAATAATCTATATGTCTGTGTGTTCTCTTGATTCATACTCTATGTTTAAAAATACAACATAAAGTGTTGTCTTGATTCATACTCTATGTTTAAAGTGTTCTCTTGATTCATACTCTATAGTGTAAAAGTTTTAGTATAAATTAAAAGTGCAACATAAAGGAACATATATTATTAATGTGTAAAAAAAAGCATTACTCAAAATCTCGAATTTTGTCTTTATAAGCAAAAATTGAAAGTTTTTTTTTTATGATTTTTTTTGTTCTCCAAAAAATTCTGATTTTTTAGATTTAATTTTTCAAAATTCAGGAATAAAACCTAACAACCCAAAATGGTTTTCTAACCACAAAAAAAACCCACTAGAGAATTCCTCAACAAAAATATACTTTATTTTGTTTTAAAAGTTTAAAAAACACAATATGTTTAGAAGCGTCTCTGGTGGGTAAAGTTGTAGTGGGCAATGAATTCTGGATCATCAGATTTATCTTTTACTCTATGGGGTCCACTGAAAAAGTAACCCCTTGTTTGGAGTACCCATTTTTCTCATTCCATTCCATTCTATTTTTTTTTTATTTTTTTCAACTTTCCTAATCCTCCAAATCATTCAATTCCATTCTATTTTTTTTCAACAATTTTTTTCAACTTTCCAAATCTCTATACAATATTTTTAAATCTCAACCATTCATATCACCTCGAAATTAGCAAAATCAAACCATTCTTACATCATTTTTACAAATCATTTTCAAACTATTCCAAACCATTTTCAAACCATTTTTTCCATCCCAATTATTGGGATGGAATGGCCAAACCAAACAAATGGTAAGTCTGATGATCTATATCGTCAGATTTATCTTTTACCTGTAATGTTACATGTGTTACATTTTATTTTATGTTACATGTAATGTTTACATTTAATGATACATGTTATGGCTAAATCCTTAATTTTGTGAAACTATGGCTAAATCTTTTAAATTTTACATTTAAAATAGCTAATTGCTTAACTGGTCCTTTTATTTAAATAAATTTTAGAAACAAAAAGTATTTATTTATTTTCTTTTTAAAAATCTATTTTTAATTAAAAATATAAAATTAACACACATTTATCAAACGCGTTTATGATAATTTTGATTAAAAAAATATAAATAAGTGTTAGCAAGGGACCGGGATAACTCATCTTCAGTCATTCAATCTATTTGTCCAGTCGTCTCGTTTTAAGGTGTGTTTGTTTGGGTGGCAGAAGAGGTGGAAGGATGAGAGAGAGGTATAATTTATTTATTTGGTTTGGAGGAAGAGAGAGGGTAGGGAGAAGGGCGGAGGCAGAGCAAATCTATCCAGACCCATAGAATTGCATCATTCTATAAATGGAATGATACAACTTCTCTCTTATTTTTATTAGCAAAAAATTTATTTTACCCTTTAACATAAATAATAACAAATATTAAAATAGACAATATAATCATTTTACAAATAATTATTTTCAATTCTCTCATCCCTAATTTATTCCAACCAAACTACTTAAAAAATTATTATAATCATCTCTATTATTCATACTCTTCATTATTCCAATTATCTGATTCCTTCTTACTCTCCGCCCAACCAAACATACTTTAGACTCTTTACTCTTCACTGGCTTGATATGTAATTTTACTTTAACTCTCCTTTATTCTACTTTTCCATCGGATCGCTGACGTGGACGGTCCAGATTCAAACACTTTCCGTGTCCTAGATTCTCTCTGTCTTTCAAATATGTCCTCTTTTTCTTTTTATTTATTTAATTATTTTTTCTTTTTCTCTCATCGTCTAGTTTTTGTCTTTCGACTCTCTGACCTCTGTTCTGTGCCTCTCTCTCTCTCTCTCTCGATCGCAAAGAAGAACTATTCTCAGATTACGATTTTATTTTGTTTTCCGGAAAACGGATCTCAGGTCAAGATTTACTCCGAAATTTAAACAATAACTTTTCGTCTGTTTTAATTTTTAGATCTGCACCAAATAAAGCAGCAAAAAAGAAGAAGAGAAACATAAAAACCCTAAATTGATTTTTCGCGAGATCTGGTGTAAAAATCTCTGCATAAATTGGGATTTTGATTGACGTAGTTCTTTATGGTCGTTGTGGGATCGAAGTGCGTTGATTGTGGAGACAATAAAGGGATTGAAGAAGCTCTAAGCTTTATGGGGAGAATAGAGAGTGAGCGAGTCGTGGAGGACGTGGAAGAAGGCGAGATTTCGGATTCGGCTTCGGTGGAAGAGATCAGCGAAGCGGATTTCAATAGGCAGGAGCAGGAGCAGGAGGACTCTGCCTCCGGGGATTCGCAGTCGCAGAGGCCCAAACCCGAATCTAGGGTTTGGACGATGCGCGATCTCTATAATTACCCGCGCTTTCGGACCGGTCTGTATAACCTGGCCTGGGCACAGGCGGTGCAGAACAAACCCCTCAACGATATTTTCGTGATGGATGTGGACCCCGACGACAACGCCAGGCCGCCCGCCAACGCCGCCGCCGCCGGGACCGTGATTGATGTCAGCGGCGACGAGGCCGAGAAAGAGGAAGGGGAGCTGGAGGAGGGCGAGATTGACTTGGAAGCCGGAGGAGGCGGAGAAGAAGAAGGCGCCTCCAGTTGTGACGCTGGCAATGCCGGTGCCTTTGAGATTGATTCGAGGAATGATGGTGCGGATTCGCGAGTGAACTCCATTCGGGAAACGCTGGGGAGTGTTAATGTTATCGATGCAGACAAGTAAGTAGAAGCGGTCGGGCATTTTTGGGAGTAACGTTAATGATGACTGCCCGGTTAAACAAAGCTTTGTGGAGTCGCTTGGTGTGGAAATTTTTTTGTGATGACTTCGTTGGTTTGTTTGTTGTAGATCATTTGGGCAAGTTTGTTCCCGGATACAGAACGCTTTGGAGAGCTTGAGTTCGGAAAGCGACTTCCCAAACAAGGATAGTATCAGTCAGATGTTGTTCTCTGCTCTTGGAGTCGTCAACTCTGTAAGGCGCACCGATATTTCCTTTTTCAGTCGTTTCGAGGGATAATTTTGCTCAAGTGTTATACATATTCTGTACATTGCAGGTGTTCAGCTCCATGAACCTGAATCACAAGGAACAAGAAAGGGAAACTTTATCAAGGTTTGGACTAGTTTGATTCACTTGTCTCATTTTTTGACAATGAAACTCTCTGTCTCAATTTGGTAGATTTAATTGCTTCGTTTCAGATTACTTTGTTCTGTAAAGAAGTGTGATCCTCCTCTACTTTCCCCTGAGCAGATGAAAGAGGTGATGTAGCACTAAAGTTATTTAAGTATAACTTAAAAAAAAAAAAAAAAACGGATCTGCTTGCAACTTGGAAAAAGTATTGATGTTGCTACTCTTCCTTTTGACAGACAGAGATCATGATAGCCTCGCTGAGCCCGAGTACTAGAGCAAGTGATAACGAGAAAGAGACTCAGAATACTGACCAGGTTCATGGGATGGATTCTGATTTTACAGCTGCAAATACGGAAAATTCTGGCCATGAACGTAGTTCTGTTAAGTGGCCATCTGTTGCGTCTGTAGTTCATAGTAATATAATTACACCACAGGAGGTTGTGAGACCAGGTACCTCTGCATATAAGGGCAGAGGGATTCTTCTCCCACTCTTAGACCTCCACAAGGATCATGATGAAGATAGTCTTCCTTCACCTACACGAGATTTACCGCCAAGCTTTCCTGTTCACAAGTCATTGGGTGTTGGAGATGGCATAGTCAAATCAGGGCCTGCCACGGCTAAGGCGGCCACCACAGAAGATTCTAGACTTAATCGTTATGAAACTGAAGCTTTTAAAGCTGTCTCTACATATCAACAAAAGTTTGGCCGGAGTTCTTTTCTGACGAATGACAGGCTCCCAAGCCCGACACCTTCAGAAGAAGAATGCGATGATGGGGACGATGATACTATTAAGGAGGTTTCCAGTTCTTTCGCTGGTAGTAATGTAAGAGCTCTGAGTACAACCGTATTGAGGCCGTCAGTTGTTTCCCCTTCTGCACATGTGAATAGTTCCATCACGCAAGCACCAATTATTGTTAAAAATGCTGCCCCTGCAAGTGCTAGTTCTAATCCAACCTTGAAAGCCCCGGCAAAATGCAGAGACCCTAGACTTCGATTTGCAAATTCAGATTCAGGTGTTTTGGATCTTAATCAAAGACCACTGACCGCAGTGCACAATGCACCAAAAATTGAACCTAGTGAACCAATAAGCTCGAAAAAGCAGAGGACTGGTGAGGAGCCCAGTCTTGATGGTCCTGCATCAAAAAGGCAGAGAAACGCATTTGAAAGTGCTGGGATTGCTGGTGATGTGAAATCTCTGTCGGGAGGTGGTGGCTGGTTGGAGGACAATGGAGCTACAGGACCCCAACTATCGAGTAAAAACCAGCTCACGGACAATGCTGGGGCTGACCCTAGAAGATCAGTTCATATGGGCAACTGTCCTACAACTAATGGCTTAAATGCTGGTAAAGAGCAGGTGCTGGCATCGGGTGCCGCTAATGCCTTGCCTGAACTGCTGAAGGATATAGCTGTTAATCCAGAAATCTTAATAAACATCCTTAAGGGGCAGCAACAGCGATTGGCAGCAGAAGCGCAGCAGAAACCTGATCCCGTAAAAGATACATCACTTCTGTCAACTGCAAATTCAGTTCTAGGAGCAGCTCCTTTAGTGAACATCACTTCATCTAAGGCTTTGGGAATTCTGCAAACACCGGCAGGATCCCATCCAGTTACTTCACAAGCAGGTCTCATGGTGAGTGAGTGTTCAGTGTTTTCTTTGTGCCGTTTGTTAGATAACTTACTGGACTTTAATTTTTTGTGGACGCTTCATTTTTTTTGTTCTAATTTTATAAATGAGAACAGTTCTTATATATTTGTTCAGCTTTTTGCAATTTTAGTTTTAGTCCTTGCTTTGCCGTCATTGGATAGTAGTTAAGGGTAGATAATTTGCAGAACAGTGACGGCCCAACCTGTTGTTTAATTTTGTCCTGAGAATCTAGTGCAGTTGTTTCATTTGTGGTTCATAATTTTTTTGCTTTAAGGTTCTACGTTGTTTCTATTTCGCAGAGAACGCAGGATGAGGCGGGAAAAATCAGGATGAAACCCCGGGATCCTCGTCGCATTCTCCATGGTAATACACCTAAAAAAACTGGGAGTCTGGGGAATGAACAGTTCAAAACTACTGCAGTCCCAATGCCATGCACCATGATGAATAAGGATAATCTGAATGGCCAAAAGATGCACGAGGGTCCGGCGGATAAGAAACAAATGCCCTCCCAACCAGTTATGCCGCCTGATATTGCACGGCAATTCACCAAGAATCTGAGAAATATTGCTGAAATTGTGTCTGTGTCCAATGCATCAACAAGTCCAGTCTCAGTTTCCCAGAATCTTCCTCCACAACCAGTGCCGGTCAAATCAGACAGAGGGGAAGTGAAACCTTTTGTGCCAAACGCCGAGGATCAGCGCAATGCTACTTCATCTGCTGAACCAACCATGGCAGGTGCTTCCCGTGCCCCTAATGCATGGGGAGACGTTGAGCATTTATTTGAAGGCTATGATGACCAACAAAAGGCAGCCATTCAAAGAGAGAGGGCAAGGAGACTCGAAGAGCAGAAGAAAATGTTTGAGGCTCGCAAGCTTTGCCTTGTCTTGGATTTAGATCACACCCTTCTTAATTCAGCTAAGGTAATATGATGTGAATGTGTGGAATCAGTTGGTTTTATGGCTGATATTTTTTTTAATATGAATCAGTTTATAACCAAGTTTACCGTCTTCAGTTTGTGGAAGTGGATCCAGTGCATGATGACATTTTAAGAAAGAAAGAGGAGCAGGATCGTGAAAAACCCCAACGGCATCTATTTCGTTTTCCTCATATGGGAATGTGGACCAAACTGCGGCCAGGGATCTGGAATTTTTTGGAGAAGGTTAATTTTAATTGTTATTTGTTTCTGGTTAAAATATTTTATTCTTGCTTGAGTTAAAACGTGGAGCACTGAAATAGTTTCCTGTCTGCAAATTCAGGCCAGTAAGCTTTTTGAGCTGCATCTTTACACCATGGGAAACAAGCTATATGCCACAGAGATGGCGAAAGTGCTTGACCCGAAGGGGACTCTGTTTGCTGGGCGAGTTATTTCCAGGGGAGATGACGAGGATCCTTTTGACGGTGATGAGAGGGTTCCCAAGAGTAAGGATCTGGAAGGAGTTTTGGGTATGGAATCGGCTGTTGTTATTATAGATGATTCTGTGAGGGTTTGGCCGCATAACAAACTGAATTTGATAGTTGTAGAAAGGTATCAATAACTGCATTAAAAATAAAATATCTCGCTCCCCTCCTTATGTTATATTTATCTGGTCCCTTTAATGTGATTGCTTATTAATGTTTTGCAGGTATACATATTTTCCCTGTAGCAGACGCCAATTTGGGCTTCCAGGTCCTTCTCTTCTAGAGATTGACCATGACGAAAGACCAGAAGAAGGGACACTTGCATCCTCTTTGTCGGTAAGCCTACTATTGATTTTTTCCTAGAGCTTTTTCTCTTTTCGCAAGTTTGTGTAGATTTGGATTTTGATCATCTGTGTGTTTGATTCAAACAGGTTATCGAGAGAATACATCAGAACTTTTTCTCTCATCAGTCATTAGATGAAGCGGATGTCAGAAATATATTAGCCTCGGAGCAGCAGAAGATTCTGGCTGGTTGTCGAATAGTATTTAGCAGGGTGTTTCCGGTTAGTGAGGTCAATCCTCACCTTCATCCTCTGTGGCAAACTGCTGAACAGTTCGGTGCAGTGTGCACTACGCAGATAGATGACCAGGTCACTCATGTTGTTGCCAATTCCGCCGGGACTGATAAGGTAGTGTTCCTAATTTTCGTTGCGAACATGTAATAATTAAACACTGAACTCATAGCCAAAGGAGGATGAAGCATGGTAACTGTTTTTGCAGGTTAACTGGGCTCTTTCCAACGGGAGGTTTGCCGTTCATCCTGGCTGGTAAGAGATTTTACCAGGTTTTGAAATTGATTTCTTTAAAACGGCTTTTTGTTACTTATATCCAACATGGATTCTGCTTTCTCTTCGTTTCCAAAACAGGGTAGAAGCATCTGCTTTGCTTTATCGGAGGGCAAATGAGCAAGACTTTGCCATTAAACCATCACCCTAACATTTTTTACAGTAAATTAAAAAGGGGATTCACGAATCACATTGGAGTTAGGACGGGTGTTATGGGTTGGGGGTTCGGGATCGGGATCGGGATCGGGCTAGAGACCTGAGAGATGTCCATTCCTTAGTTCCACCCACCAATTAGGCAGCGGTTGCATTTCACCCTGCCAATTTGCTGAGGAAGAATTGTCGGAAGCATAAGAATCAGCCTCGAGCTTCTCCGGCAAAACAGAGAGCTTCTAAGGTAGTCCGAGAATGCGGGGTTTCGACCAAAGTTTTGTGATCCCTACTTGTTTGGGTCGTTAATATAGATTAGCCTAACATGAAAAACAAGAGGTAAGAGGATAAGATTAAAACGGCAGACAGAAACGAGCCAAACTTAACCAAGCTAAATCCTGAAAGGGGGAGAAAAAAAAAAAAAGGGGTAAAAAATGGAGGCTTGAAAGAGGAGACTAAAATATAGTTGAAAGAATGTGAGCAAGTATGTTTGGATACTCGGGTCGGATCATGTGATCTAGTGAAGCCCGGGCAGCTTAATTGGCATCTAACGTTTGCACTAACACTAATTTCCGATCGTGACCAACTTTTTGGTGAATCTCCGTCAACTACATTGGCATGCTTAAGTTAAAACATGCTTGAAAACACAAATGAAATAAAAATAAACAAACGGGTAGGCTTCTTTTTGCTTAGATTTTTTTTTTCCTTTTCTGTTTCTAATCTTTTCGAGGTGCTTATACATCTATTTTTGTCGTTTTTTAAGTTTCGGCTGAAATCATATGAACAACCCAAGAAAACATGGGAAAATTTTAGCGAGTACCAAAATCCAACGAAAGAAATATATGGAGGTTGAGAATTTTATGGGACTAGAATTGCGTATTTTTTGGGTGCTAAAGGTCTCATTCATGAAACAAAAGTAAACCACTGTTAACTATTCTTTATTTGTTATATTATTATTTTGGGTTATCAATACAAACGCCTCTTAATGTATTGTTGTAATTTACACCCTAATGTTTAAAACCTAACATTTTTGCCCCTTAAAGTATTAAAAACTTATAGATATGTCTTATCTGTCGCAATGTGTAAAAAAATAGATTAAATTAATAACGTAATATTAATCTCTTAGTACCTGTACACATTTTTAAAGATCAATCGCTTTTAAATTAAGAAAATTATAGTAATTAATTTTATTTTTATTTTCATAAACACGTTCTTATGTTGTCTTTTTTTCTGAACTGCACCTTGATTTTTTAAAATATTGTATTCATGCTCTCTGATTTTATTTATTTTTTATCTTTAAAAATTTGACGGGCGCCAACAGATTAATGTTTCGTTATTAATTTAATCTATTTTTTTACAGATTGTGAAAGAGGGGGCACATTTATAAGTTTTTAATACTTTAGGGGCAAAAATTACAGTTTTTAAACGCTAGAGTGCAAATTGTAACAATAACACAACATTAGGGGGGCGTTTGTATAGATAACCTTATTATTTTTCCGGCTTGGACGATATTTTATGACTAATGTCGTAGTGGTCTTTTAGACCCAAGACATTCTTCTCCTCGTAATGATTGAGTGAAGTGGTCCAAGTTCTTTAAAGCATTTTAGACTTGGTCCAATTTCTGCCGCCTAAGGGTAAGTTAATTCTCGTGGGAGACAATTCTTTCACAAAGAAGGCAAAACAATCACTAGCTACTAGAGGAGAGGACCACATAACAATAACATAACCTATACGACTTTAGGTCTTCAAGCCAATATGACCAATTCGTTCGTCCTCTCCACTCCTTCCCTATTCAATATCTGATCTGTACTTGTTCCTACTCCACTAGTCGGCTAGTCCTCACCCACTAATTTTAGTTCCCGCTTCTCTAATACACGAGAGTGAATCAATTGTAAGAAATCAGACTTGGAAATTTTTTTTTCCGCAATATAATTTCCACAAACTAGGTTTTTTTTTATCATACAAGTTCAATATATTTTTGGCAAAAATGTGTGCCCATTTATCACGAAACTGACCAGTTTTTGAAAACGGAAAAAAATGCAACTTATTAAGAGGAGTAGAAGACAAAATTAGGGTAAATAACCATTTTTTATTATTAATTTAAGAAAATTTAAATATTCAATATTTAAATTTTTTTAATAAGATATCCAACTAACTCAACTACTTGCATAATTCTAATGTGCAAGTAACTGAAAATTGGTTATTTTCTTAAATTTCCAAAAACGTTGGTATATATTTTAATTATAGTGTTACAGTTTGGATATTTTCAAAGCAAGTACAGGAACACTTATTATCACTTGGCGTTATAACACATTTTGGGTAGACTTTATATATATATTCCTCACAACAAATGCTGTGCTCAACTCAAAAAAATGGTCAAATATGTACTTTACAGGCTGTTTTTTAATCAGATTTTGGCGATAATATGAAAGGTGATGGAATGAGAAGAGAATTTCAAGTCATGGTAAAACCAATGGATGCAGAATTCCAATAATAATATGTAAAATATTCTTATTAACTTTTTATTCACCTTATAAAAATTATAGATTTTGAGATTAGATTCATAAAATATTTGAGAAGCCACTTCTTATTCTTAAATCTTAATATCATATGGTTGTATTTTATGAAAAAATTTAGAGTCATATATGTATATTTTAAAGATTTGTAATGAAGTTCCATCAATTATATTTAAAATAAAAAAGTAAGATAAACAAATATTTGTTTCAAATTAATGCCTAATTACAAGAGACGCCCTTGAGTCAAGGTTGGATTAAGGAAATTGCCTTAATGGCCAACATATATACATGATAGATATCCCTAAAGTCGGCCCTGATTGTAGCATGTTTATAGCCAAAAGTCAAAACTAAAAATGATGATTTGCGCCTGATTGATATATATATATATATATATATATATATATATGTACTATGCAATAATACACAGCAGAAATAGATTGACCAGTTTGAGGACCACACCATGGTATCAACGGATCAGACGAAGAAATTAGACCACACCATTGAAGCGTTTTCTTGGTGGCCTTGCCATGGCGTCGAAAACCCTCGCCGCCATTATCAATCTCACTCTCACTGGCTTCAAGCTAATCTCTCAGGTTACTTCTTCATCCTCTTCCCGGTTCCTACGTTCTACACACGTCACACACGTATCAATAATATATATATATATATATATATATATTCTGAATCTTACACCATTTATACGTCTTACAAGTCTATATTGTATTTTTGCAATGGGATAGAATATATATGATTTAACGGCCGGTAGCCTTATATATAATCTCTTATATGTATCTGTTCATATAAGCATCGCCGACTGAGGGGACAAAAATTTTGGCCAAATTTATTAATTAGAGCCTACTTTTATATATAAGTAAAAAATGCACGAAAAATAGAATGGCAATAATTTATAAGATTATAATGTTGAATTTCAATTGTGTTATATATATGAGTCCAAATCGTACTTTATGACATTATAATTACTGTTATTTATGCATGATTTTGGTCGCCACTCTTAAAAACAAAAAAAGGCAATAATAATAATAATAATAAGATAGCATTTATAATGTTGCATGCAGAAGTGGAAGGGAAGATAAAGGTGATGGTAAGTATAATAGAAGAAGATGGAGACTCATTTGCTAAGAGAGCTGAGATGTTCTACAAGAGAAGGCCTCAGCTTTTGAAAATATTGGACGACTTGCACAGATCTTACCGTTGTCTCGCCGAAAACTACGACCAAATTAGTCGTTCTCGTTCCGCTAGACTCAACCACCCGATTCCAACATCTTCTTCCTCTAAATCATCCTTGACATCTCAGGCTACTCGGCTTCAACCCGGAAACATAGCTTGCATTTCCGATTGTCCCGACACTGCCTTCGAAGGGGCAAAAGATCATCAATGTCGTGATATTAGTAAGTACGTCATGCAACAAGTATTGTCAACAGATCAAGCGCCATGCAAGAGTACTACGTACAATTGTAGTTATTCCAAGGAAAATTTGCCAAAAACACCTCAAACCTTATTTGAGAGAGAGAGAGTGGAAAAGAGGTATAGTAACAATGCTACTAGCTCTAGTGACACCACTATTAATGTTGGTGATCATGATGATCATTTGGAATTAGTTTGTTTAACAAGGGAACACAAAAATATCATGTGGAGCTCGGAGTTGATAGAGGACCATCTGAGACAGCAGTCTGAGTTAGTGAAGAGAAATGAAGAGAAGAGAACGAAGATTAAGGAGCTTCGTTCGCAGATGAAGAAGCTAATGGCTGAGAACGAGGCTTTGAAGAGTACTAATGATCTCAATGCTATTAGCCCTATTCCTAAGCTGGTTAACAATAAAGATGCAAATAAGCCAAAAGGAGCACTTTTCCAGCTTGCAAAGCTCACTGGTTGCAATCGCTAATCAAATTTTGTTATTATTATAATATGCATTTACTTTTGTACTTTTGAGTCTTTGATTGCTTATGGCAATTCACTGGTTGAAGACATTGTCAAGCTAGGTTGAGGTGATATCACAGCAAATGGGAACTAGACTTTGTTTACTAATAATAACTATATTACTTGCCATTTGTAATGTGTTGTTTCTGACTTTTTTCAAAATATAGGCTCTATAGCGTTACATCGGAGTTTGCTTTTATTCCCTACGACATGCCACTTTTATCTGCGTTACCATTTGCTAATGCCTCAGAACTTGGCTATTATGTCCTGTTTGTCCTAAAATTTTGCGTGTCGTTTTAAACAAAAATACGACAAGTGGCATTAACAGGCATGTCGTTTTAGTGGAACAAGTTTGCTATCCTTTCCTTTAAAGTAACGACTAATGAGACATCTTTTATTGCAACTTCTAATGTCGTTTTTATTCAAATCATAACATTAAAGGGTGACCTAGTAAATATGCTTTCTCAGCTATTCGAATGTCACCATACAGTTGCTTCCTACAAAATACTGTACCCACAGCGCAGGTTGATTGGAGTCCCTCTATTTTTTCTTTATTATATTTTTTTTTATTTTTTTTCTTCTTTCACCTAATGAATTGGGGAAAATATCTGTTGTCTCCGATTAATATCTCATTGGCTGTTTCCCTCATATATTTAATTAATAGATAAGTTTTTAAAAAATATATTAAATAAAAAATAAATGAGTTGTCAGTTTATAATTAGAAGGGACAGCTATAGAGACAGCCGCAGAGATAGCATATTTCGATCTAATGAATTGCCATACGTCCAAAACATTGCACAAACTACTTTGTTGATCAAAGAGCTGTAATTAATTTTTCATGCTTGGATGAGGGAAAACAGTATCAAAAACAATTGTTGCAAACACATGTTGAACCTCCGGCAAGCTACCCAATGCCAAGGCCTCACAATTAATCCTTTTACCAATTTTGGGCACACAATCTCTCCCTAATTGCCTTCTAACACATTCAAAAATCTTGGATGCTCTCAATGACAGCGCCAGTGGGATAAAAACCTGCAAAATTTTAGACATGACTCTCAGGTGAGACAAGACACTTATTCAGGCAATGCATACTTTTTCTCTTTACTTTTTCTAGGCTCATCAAAAAAGAAATGAGTAACAAAAAGGGTTTGTGGGCTCACAAGGTCTGAGCGTGGCGCTTTTGGAAACTTGATCATTGCTTGAGATACATAATCGCGATCTGTCATCTTGCGCAACACCGCTTTGACTGATTCTGCAAGATCAATGACCTCATCAATCAAAGCTTTTTCTGAGAGCATATAAGCAGGTTCTAATATCTCATGGAACGTTCTCTCGTGTGGCTGTGCGATCTTCCTTGCGATTTCTATAGCAGCCGACAGAGAACCACCAGCAGAGACTGCAAGACTAAAAGCAGCAATAACCAATGGATCTCGAGGTTGATCAACCAGAGCCTTATGAAAAGCCAAGATAGCGACCCTGAAAGTAAAGCCAAGCAAAGTGTTAATAAAAAAAGTCCTAATATGTATTGAGCTTCAAGCCAATTTGTTAAGGAAGTTCTTACCATAAGCTACTGTGACATGGTTGATTGGGTGCCACAAATTTATCAAGTTTGGAAAACAAAGACTGCAAGTAGAATCCAAAATATTGCTAGGTTAATGAAAGTTTTCAGGCCTCCGACGTACAATGGCAAATAAAGTGCAAGTACGAACACTACACAATATTCCCTCTAGTTAAAGACAGAAATATCATTTTGTTTTTGATTTTCAGTTAAATTGTTTGATGGGACGAACAAGAATAAGGTTCTAAACCCTGAAAAGTTGATGTTAAACCAAGAGCATCCAAATTTCTCCCCTTTCATGATCTTTTTTTTTTTTTTTTTTTCGAAAGGTTGGGAAATGAGCATCTACACTTACCAAAAGCATGTTAGACCTCTCATCACGTCTTCGAAAACCTTGGGAAGCAAAATACGAGGCCTGTATGACGTAACTAAATCTAAAGTATTCAGAACAAAACCAAGAAGAAAACATAATGTGAACAATGAGAGGAGAATTGCATACCTGGATGGGTAGAAGTGTCTCTAGGAGCCCAAACCTCCATAATAACCTCATAGAAGCCTCCGAAGAACCAAACGCCAGCATATAATTCATTTCCATGAGAATCCTCCCCTATAACATTTGCCCAAAAAAAGGAAAAAAAGAAAAAGAGATGAAAAATTAAGATGACAATTTGCTTGTTGAAAAGAGGACTTGTTTTTATATTACCTTATCGAGTCTTCTGACTGAGCAAGACAATTCTTTTAGAGAGAGAGCTATATCTTTGGTGAAACGAAATCCTAATCGTGCTGCAATTCTAACTGCCCGTAAAATTCGAGCTGTAAAACCAGTACGGAGAAAGCATAGATGATTGAGCTGATAACGCACTTCTGCACTGCACAAACTACAGACAAGGCGAATACCAAATAATCAAAGCCAGTCCAGTTAGAAATTTGATACTCACCGCAGTCTTCCACAAAAGAAATATTTGCAGGTATTACAGTCCGCAGCTACAGGGAAAAAAAAAATCAAATAAGCTCTGGAAGGATTTATTGTACCACATTCACAAAGTTTGGAACTGAAACCATATGAAAATACATGCGCACTTTAGATTTTCTAATATCTTGTATTCCCCCCATGTAATCATACACAAGCTTGGCATAAGGATCGAACATCAACCTGCAAAGACAATATTTACACCAAAAGGAGAGAGTAACCTCAGTCAAAATTAGGATGCATTGTGTAGAATAAAAGTGGAAGGAACAAAAGATCAAAAGCTGCGGACAATACTAAACGAGGATAAACATTAGAGCAAAACGCATAAGAACTTAACCCATTGATTGTGAAGTCCCGATGCAAGCAATTCCTCCAACGAATGTAATCGTGCCTATTGCAGCCTGGAGGCCTTCTGAGAGTATCAAACTTCTTACTAGAATTGCTTCCACAGGTGCTAAAACTAGAAACCTATTCAATAGGAATTCTAATTACGAGAAAAATTAAGTAACGAGAAAATTCAGATCCTAAAACAAAAGGGGGAAAGGGTAGAAAACGCTGCGGACAATGGTTTCCATACAAAAGGGGAGAGAGAGTAGTTTGCAATTATAAGCTCAGCGGACAAACCTCCACAGTGGTATCATCAACATGAACATGGCATATAGGAAATCGTTTTCCCACAATTTCACAACGGGTAAACGTTCTCCGTACCTGTAATTTTTTGAGAAATGAAACCATGCTAAATTACCAATTGAATTCCAAGTTTCACATGACAAAACAAATCCAAAACTACTTATCGTTGCTATGAAATAGCAGACACAATGGAACTACTTTAAACAGGTTCAAGAGAGTAAAAAATCTCAAAAAAAAAAAAAAAATGAAGCTTGTAAAAATATGAGAAATGACCTCCTTGAGTTCAGCTGAAGTAATAATATCGAAATCTTTTGGAATTCTCTTCAATATAAGATCACGTACACAGCCTCCAACAAGGTAAACCTCGTGTCCTTCAAATTTCAATACAACACCAATACTATTTATTCCTCTCAAACAAAACAACACAAAACATATCATGAATCTCGAATTATGTATGGTAATGCATAATTTGAGAGCAAACAAATACCGCTTCTTTTAAGACCGCTAAGAACCAATTTGGTAGGCTTGGAAATGGATGACATCTTGATTCCCAGCTCTTTGGAGCTGAACTTTTCCCATTCTGGTTCTTTCCTCTCTTTACTAACTCTACTCTGTTTAAATGCCTCATTATCTCTACCTTCCTTTGGATCTTTCTCGGTGAAGCTCGCTGGGTCCGATGCTGGTTCAATCGTCACCGTCGATTTACTGTATCGTGCCTGAGATATAAATTTTTAGGCCGTTTGGCCGGCGAGAAAAGAATAATATTAGACGCAGAGTGAAAAAGGAAGAACCTTTCGAATGCACAAAACGGGAAGGCGGCGAAGAGTGAGGTGACTGTGGCTCCTCCATGCGACTCCGAACGCATCTACCGCCATTGATAACCACTGGAAGCTTCACCATGTCATCGTTATATTGAACAACAAAGGATAAAAAAAAAAAAAAAAAAAGCTTGGAGCTTGATGACGATGGAAGTGGAAGGAATACGAACTGGATGAGATTATACAATATTGGCAGACACTGGTTTTTCTGATCACAAACACGTTTGAGAAGAAGGTCGTCGCACTGGGCTCGCACCACAGCCGGGTTTTGGACTTAACAATTGGGTCCATAGGAAAGCCTAGCCCACTTGAAAACATACACCCTCGGTTGAACTATAATTTTTTTTTTCCTCGAGATTTTTTAAAATAGTCAATTTAGTATTTGGTCATTTCTTTAGTCAATATTTTAAGAAAATAATCAAATTTTTTTAAAAAATAAGTTATCAGACATTAATACGTAAAACTGACCTAAAACCCAATGGCATAAAGATAAATACATATCATCGTATAGTTGAAAAAATAATTAATTTCTTGATTAATTGAAACGTTGGTCATTTTCTTAAAACATAATTTAAAAAATAACTATTTACTCAATTATTTACTCAATTAATAAAAGGGGAATTTCTAAAAAAAAAAGAGAAATTATAGTGAATACTCAATTTTTAAAACTTAATGTAAGTTATTACCCAATTTTTTGAAAAATGTAACCAACTACCCAAAAGATTCAATTACTTACACAGTGGTAAGTGGTGGTAATTCACAATTCACATAGTTACCAAAAGCATGTGTAAGTAATTCACAAATTGACTAGAAACTCAATTACTTTAAAAATTTAGGTATTTATTTTTATTTTTATATAAATTCTGAGTATTTGCCTACTTCAAAAAAAAAAAAAATTGATTCAAAGTGTCATTGAACTGTTATTTAATGATTTAGATCCTTAATTATGTGCTTTTTTAGGTTGAAATTGCTCAACCGTTAAGTTGGAGACAAAGGCAGCAGCTCCGATCCGAGTCCGACGATGAACGTGCACGATCCAATGGTGTTGCTGAAATCAGAATCCAGCCCAAAA
Source organism: Boehmeria nivea var. tenacissima (assembly GCA_018132145.1). Taxonomy (NCBI): domain Eukaryota; kingdom Viridiplantae; phylum Streptophyta; class Magnoliopsida; order Rosales; family Urticaceae; genus Boehmeria; species Boehmeria nivea. The sequence continues at coordinate 17,683,873 of CM030881.1, read as the reverse complement.
GGACGAGGACGCATCCGATCAGAGTGGAGAGGTTGCAATTGATGAATTTGGTTGGCAAGTGCAGCGACAGAGATCTGATCGGCATATATAGTTGCGATCGAGATGGAGTTGATCGCGAAGAACAAGTGGCGATGAAGTCACGATGGACGTGCTTGCTGTTGCTGAGCTTATTTTGGTCGGCGAGGTTTACAAACACGTGGATCAGATTAATGACAACTCGTTTATATATTATGACATATATATAATATATAAGATATTGTTCTGGCAACGACCTTACAAGTCTTTGAATTAATATTTGCTCAAAGCCGTAACCATATATATACACATATATATATATACACACACACTAGCTAGATAACTACTATTTATATTAGCGCACAACTAAAAGTTTGCGCTGGTTTTAAGCCAGAGTTCAAAAAAGAAAAAGAGATAGGGTGATATTACAATACAAAGCAACGAGTAATTAAGTAGTCGTAGTTGGACATGAGATTTTTAGCCAAAAGGAGGAAAAGTCAGCGAAATCAGAGGTCGAATATATATTGGTCGATGATGGGTAGGGATGGATGTTGCGGCAGCACATGAGCTGTAGCATGGAATTGGAAGCCCAGTTGGTTGGGTGGTGACACTGACAGGTAATTACTACTAGATGTGTGAGTTATTGCTGGTACTGCCCCCTCCGCGCCATTCATATTGTATTTGTATAGCGGCGGCCAATTTCCATATTCGTTCATCACAGGCGGCGCCGCATAAAGAGGACGAGGATTACTACTAATGACATTATAATAGCTACTTGTTGCATTTTGCATATTATTGCAATTATTGGCTACAACCGGGACATTGGACTTCTTGGCGCGAATCACCTGATCAAAACGCAAATTATAGTCTCTACTTGATTAATTAATATTTGAATACTTCAATATTGGAAGAAAAAGAAGATCAAGTACATATATATGCATGTTGGCAAAGGCATAGCTATCTAGGTTATAACATATATATATATACATACATACTTTATGGCCCCATATTATATATTAGAAAAGTGTTAACACTGACGTACGTAGGATCCATTCTCATCATCTTTGTAAATCATGATGAAGTCATCGACTGCTAAATTGTGGGTAGAAACCAATTCCCCTGTAATTAGTATAATAAAATAAAAATAATCACGATTACTCATGTTTTTTTTATTTGAAGAAAATAAGTTAATTAATTCATGTAAAATTAGTTGAAGCAGAAGGTGATTGGGTCTCACTAGTATTTTCGAAAATATACATCCGGCTGCTATTATTCGGCCAATACCTGCGAATTAATGAATGTTCACGTATAATATTACACAAGTGAATATATTATAATGATTTGTAGATATGCTATAATATTAATTCAAAAGAGTAGTTGTCTGTAATTTGGTTAAGATATGATCATCACCTGAACTTTAAAGTCCAGATTCGAAAATAGTCCATGTCATCCAGATGCAACCAAGTTCCTTCCTTTGCTTCAAGGGCTGGAAGATGTAGTTCAGCCACTTTCTGTATTATAATGGCATTAGTCATGAGATCAAGATATTAAACATTAATTGATTCTCTTTCTTTATAGAGAATTATACTATAAGTATCCCTTGCGCTACGTCCCATTTGGTGACACAATTTTTCTTTTTTAATTTTTTAAATTAAACAGAACATATATTTTATTTTGACTTTCGACAAAAAAAACATATATAAAATCTTCATACTACAACTGCATTTTCTGGTTTCATTGTTGGGATAGTCTATTGGGCTCTATATTTTTAGAGAAAGAAATATAATTTTTGTTCAATAGTAAATACAGTCTAAGGATTTATAATGTAACTAAAGAGTTGTTTAGCCTCAAGATGCATTGTTGGTGTCGTTTTCCTGAAATCAAGGACTTATACTGTTTGTGATGGTTGTCAAAGTATATTGTTCGTATAATCATTATAAACTTTCTTCTTGTGAACTATTTACTATTTAATGAAACTTGGAGAAAATGGATACATATCATATATGTGTTACACGCTTCACAAAATCACTTATCATGCTCGGAAGTCAAAACGTAACAACAATGGCCAGCTTAGAAAAAATATAAAATTTTGATCCCATAATACACACACACACACACACACACACACACACACACATATATTACAGATTTACCTTTGGAATCACAATGCGGCCAGCAGCACTCACGTCGCTATTCTGCAACTGCTTTTGAAACAGAAACCTCATCCTTAATTGGTCGATAACCTAAACAATCATCATAAAAGTTTACGTGAATGTATACATTATATAGGAACCTACACGTAGACTGCACCATTTATGATGAGTAATCTAATGATAGCGTTTGTAATTTGATATTTGTAGGTCTTTTTTTCTTCATATAATTGTAAATTTATATGTACGTTGTGTGGATCATTAGATGACAGCCAAAATGATTTATGCTGCCTCAATAGTAAACCACCATGATTGCATTTTCTTACATGCAAACTTTGTGTATTTTTTTTAAAGACAAGAAAAGTTTTCGAGCCAACCTTGTTTGGTTATGTTTCTAAATAAATAAATAAATAAAAAAGAAATATCACCCTAGTTAATGATCGCTATGTGCAAAAGAAAGAAAGACGTTCCTAAAGAGGATCACTCTACTTGATAATCAATATGCAACAAGAAATCCAAGGGGGCACCATTTTTCAATCAAACTCATGAAGTAGAAACAACCTTAATTAACCTTTCATATTAGATATATTGCTGGGACATTTAAACCTTATTTTGTGCTTTGATCTCTTTAACACCATTGATCTAATTAAGAGTAAAAAAACATGCTTACCCTTAGTTAAATCTTGGAGCAATTTAACTTATATTAGACTTTTATTCCATACACTAGCTGTATTTGTAAGCTAAAATAATGAATTGAAAAGATAATAGTAATAGAAAGGTAAATCATTGTAACAAAGTATATTAAATATATTTTAAATTCATTACACTCACTTTTATTTTATTTCTTTTGCTTTATAGCGGATCAGTACACCTGCTGCACTGAATAAAGATTTTCAACTTATAAAGTTGACAACCTAAATGATATCACATGTGCTTTAATTATTTGACACGCGTCTACATGAATAAACTTACCACCTAAATTTTAAGTAAAAAAGGACAAAATAATCCTTTGTCCTCTTAAAAACCAAAGATTTTATCAATTATTTCCAATGAATTTCTGATACGATATCATTCTAATTGTCTACTAATTTTTAACAAAAAGTCTTTGTAATCAACATTTGACACACGGCACAAGTCAATTTGCGAATATTTAGCGCGGGTAATTACTACTGAAGGACATTGAATTAAGAAAATCTGTAACTAATTTATATCTATAAAAACCAAGTTCTTCTCAATAATTAAATTTAGTGCAGCAATCTTCTAACCCTTATATTCTTCAACCTCAAAACAAAATAAAAAAATTTAAATAATTTTTGACTTTTTTATTTCAAATATTAAATGTTTGAATCTCAATCATTTAAATTATCTTTGAATTAAAAAAAAAAACACAACTATTTAAATGACCAGAATAGTCTTACTAAACGGGGCATAATGTATGGACTTGTTCAAATATATGGATCAAAGGCATCAAACTTCTAGAGCAGGGAGATTTAATTAGTCAAAATCAAACTTAGATCTTATTATAGACATGAAAGTGAGATGCCTGAATTTCATTTGGATGCATAAATGGCAAAAGTCAGACATTGATTAAATATAATTTATTTATTTTTTTATCAGAAAAGACAGTACTAAATATATGTATATATATCACGTTACCAAACTGCAAATAAATACCACCTAGGCCTGAAATGAAACACTCAAGCCGGCGGGTTAATCACCCACAAAGCAAATTAAAAGGAAAAAAAAAAAAGTTAGCAAAAAAGTTAGAGATATATATGGACATTGAAGGATGGAGATGAATTAATTACTCTGGGAGGAGGCGACGGAGGTGCGACGATGGGCACACGCAGGGTTCGAGCCACGCTTCCAGCTGCAGTCATGTTGTTGGCAGCCTCATGACGGCGGTTCCTCGATGCATCACCCTCTGCCGCCGTACAATGCTGATCATGATTCTGCTGTTGCACTTGCACTTGCACTGCAGGTAGTACCATCGCAGAATAATATGAAACCTGATCTGCATTCATGTTATTGATCATCATCTCGTCCATTTCATCAACTGATAGATACATTGAATATTTCAACTGATACTAGTCTCTCTCTCTCTCTCTCGGCGGACATATACAAAAAGAGAACGCTGGAGGAATGGTGTTATATATATTATTAAGACAATATATATGCCAATTTGTCTTCTTCTGCGAGTGACGAGCTTAGTGTACTATAAGCATAGCCTCAACAATTGACGCTCGTCAATCGCCAAAACTACGCCGGTGCTGCCTTGCAATCCTTGGCTACTTTTTATATTTCTTTCCCCAACTTTTTTCTTAATTATTGTCACCTTTTGATCAACTAATAAAACTTTTGTTGTTCAACTTGCTTGGTCGATTACATGGTTAATTAGGTAATAGATCAATTTCAAAAGATAGAATCAGGCGAAAGGTTGCGAATTTGGACTTTGTTTGGGAGACTCTATATATGAAGCTGGTCGATCATCAGCATTATATATATATATATATATTACAAGTGTTAGATGGGTTTGTATTACTCCGACAACGCACCAATACCACTAGTCACTAATAGTAACAGATTAGTGGTTTCGCAACTGAATTGTACACATCAGACGAGTGGTTTTCAGTTTATTCTCTCCTTCTTTTATCACCCAATTACCAACCACCGACCCTCATCGCTTGAGTTTTCTAATCCTCAAGATCATTTAATTATAATTATATATGTAGGATTTGCAATATTTGCATTTCAGATTCTCTACTTTAAGTACTTGTTCTTTACCTTTATATGTTTCCGATGATCACGATGCAATTAATTTGAGATTGTTCCCATTCTTACTAGATTTTTCTTATATCAACTAATTACAAGATCTTTCTTATATCTTAAATGACCATATTTAAATAGTTATACCACATGAGGTAAATCAAATCCAGTGTATTAAAAGGAAGAGAATCGTAGCCTAATTAATATAAAGTAATAACATGTTGTTATCAAGTTATCCATTGATATTTGCAAAAAAAAAAAAAAAAGTTATCCATGATTATCATAATATATAATATTAAATTGGATTTTCAGATTTATTACCTTTTTTTGATAATTCTATAGGTTACATTTAATATGTGTCTGATTTGGTATTGTTTTAACCCATTAAAGGCAAGAACGTTAATATTCTAAATTTTTTTTTTCTATCACTTTCTTTATCTTTTTAATAAAATCATAACAACTCATCAAAATGTATTTAAAGAAAACATAAGTGTTAAATGCACGTGTAGAATTTAAAGTAATTTGTTGATTTGTCATGATATTATTAAATCGGTACAATACAGGATATGAATTTTAAAGAACAATATTATTTGGCTCAATCCTACAAACTCCACTCTCTAATAAAAAGGGCCCCACATGAGTGGGACCCGAACTCTATTAGAGGATAGAGTTGAGCAGGATTCTCCCCATTATTGTTTTTCAGATTCTAAGGTATCAACCATTTGTTTGCCCCACCCATTTCAACCATTCCATTCCATTCTATTTTTTTTCATTTTTTTTCAACTTTCCTAATCCTCCAAACCATTTCATTCCATTTCATTTTTTTTCAACTATTTTTTTCAACTTTTCAAATCCCTATACAATATCTTTACATCTCAACCATTCATACTACCTCAAAATTAGCAAAATCAAACTATTTTTACATCATTTTTCCAAACCTTTCCAAACTATTTTTAAACTATTTTTTCTATCCCAATAAATGGGATGGAATGGGCAAAATGTCCACTCCAAACAAGGGGCAAGAAACTTTTTGACAACTTTGAATTTATCCATTTTTGGATTCTAAAGCTATCAAGTAACTTTTTGACAGCTTTGAATTTATTGAGATAAAACTACATGAAATTAACCATGAGGTTTCAAATACTTGCCCTTTAATCAATGAGATCGAACTCGTTTTTACTATTTTGAGTGTCTTGATTTTTTAGGCTCTTATGGAATTTATGTGTCAGCCTAAAAATAATAGTCAGTTTGATATAATTAATGTATTTTTTTTTTGAGCAAATATAATTAATGTATTTGATTCAACTATCTCACTAAAATAGATTATACTTGCAAGCCAGCTCATACAAAGGTTACATTTTTACAAATTAGTTTGGTTGCACAAAAATTGTGTTAAATAACATACCTCATGATCGCTCATTATACTCCAAAACAAACGATACCACCTGTAAAATCGAATGTAACGCTCCACGACTAAATCTACGCACTTATTTCTAACAAAAGGAAAATAGAAAGGAAATGCATAATATCAAGCACACCAAAAGGCTTTTTTGTACAGTACTATTATAGTTGATAGTATATTCCGATCGACATAAACTAAAATTTCAAAATCAAAAGGTAAAGCATTAGTCTGTATAGAAACGTGCTAGCTAGCAGTAAACCAAATTTGAAGAGTGGGAAAATCACCTTCTTTACTACAACAAAAACAACAAAACATTAGGGGAAAAAACAAAAAATAGGCAAATGTCTTTATTTGAATCTGTTAAACCACATTAAGCAATCTTGCAGCAAGAGCAACTCTGCAGAAGTCAAGTTGGATAAGATCATTATTAAAACTCAGGAAAAGAAAAAAGAAGATAAGAATTGAGGAACAAGACTAAAGGAAAAATGCCAAGAAGTCTTCCGATAAACCTACCATCACGACCTCGGCCAATCATCCCAGGAGAATTGTTCAACCACTGCGATCCTCAATCTCTCAATATGATGATATTTAACCAAATAGAAAGCTCAAAGAGAAATACCCTAGCAAAGATTGCACATGAAGAAAAAGACATGATGGGAATCTAGACGATGGCGCCTCCGGGACCTCAGTCCACTTTGAGCAGTGTAAAGGCAAACAAAAACCCTAAAAGAGAGATGAATTATGTATTTTATTTATGGTTTATGGTTCAGAGTTTTATTTGAAATAAAAACTTAAGAGGAAATGCATTAATTCCAAACAAAATTGGTATACAACCACACAAATTAGTCCCTTTAATTTTAGTTTTTTCAAGTAGTCCAATAATTTTGTATTTAGTTGTAAAATTAGTCCTTCCATACAATTCGTACTCTATTCTATTTTATTATTTTTTAGGTCCTTCTCATGTTTGAGTAATTTGTGCGAGACTGCGAGTGAGTGAAGTTATTCTTACTCTTAGTCACCTAGATTGAAGATTGCTCATGTTACAATAACAAAAGTTCAAGGCCCAAAATTTTGATAAAAAGATAGATTTTGTAACACAAAGTAAAAAAAAAAAAAAAAATGCTTGGAGTGCCAAAAACTAAAATATACAACCAAAATATCATTTAGTCCCATGTTTATAATTTAACCACCAAATATTAGTATATAAGGACAACATTGATTAAGAGAAAGCTGCCTAGATATAAGACCATTTAAGAGTTATATATTATATATATTATCTTTTGATTCTATCTATAACATGTGCTAAAGTGTAATGAATGCAGGCTGTAGAAATTAAGTGTAAGACACAACAGGATAAAAATTTGTATTGACTATCAAAACAGGTTATATTCTCTAAATTTAATGAGAAAAGTACGCCAAAACCAAGCTATCTCATGTAATGGGCAAGGTGGTTGTGCATTGGCCCACGGGCTTATAGTTAGACTATATATGGCACAACAGTGTGACACAATTTTAATCCAGATGCCTTTATTGGGGTAGTACTGCGCAATATTGGGCAAAATCTCTTTCCTCTAGTTGTTGTCGATTAGGATCCGAGGATTTCGAGGAATTTTTTTTTGGACACATTAATCATTTTTTTGTTGCACTTTTAATTATTATTTTACTTTTATATTATAAACATAAAATAAAAATTAAGAGAGCATATAACTTATAATTTATAGAATATATTATTAAATAGTATCTGAAAATGACATTTTTTTTTTGGAATTTTAAGGAATGCTCCTCTTTTGACAGAATAATAATCTATACCCTGTGTGTGTTGCAATTTTAATTTATGTCCCAAATTTACATTATAAATATAAAGTGAAAATAAAGTGAGCACACGAAATATAGATTATTAAGTGACACTAAAAATGACCTTATTTTGCAATTCCCCTTTTATTTGTTTATTATTATTATTTTTTTTGCCATAACCCCGAGTTAGTTTGGCCCATTATTTTCTCTTGGATTTTTGTTTTGCAGGACAAGCTTTCGCTTTAGATTAGGCAATCCAAAGAACCGTTTGATACTTGGAGATTTTGAAGAATGTCTTTTCTTTTTATTACATTATTAACCTACACATAAAAATGAAGGATTAATTAAAGGAGTATATTGTGTAAGGCATAAATTATCGATTATACATCAATTGAGGGCATTCTTTATTACTATCTTGATTTTTTTTTTTTTTAGATTTAATGGCGAAACTAGCTTAATCATTGCTGATTGATCAGTTACTGATTAACATAACTGGTATTAAGGCGCCAATCTAATAATCTAATGAGAAAAACCAAATTGTTAGAGTGAAAATAGTACACCCAAAACATACCGTAGTTGATTTTTCCAACACTGGTAATATCATCGCTTCCTGGCTCTTCCTAACTAAATATATTTTTCCCCATCGATTAGAGAATGTAAGAAAGAAATTATGAAAAACGACAATAACAAACATTTAGGAAAAGAAAAAAAAGAATTATACAAAAAAAGAAAGAAAAAATGTTGAAAGAAAAACAGATCAGTTTATATTTATATATAAATATATAAATTATAACATTAATGATACAGAAACATGATGTGCGGAGGCAAATTATATATAAATAATGGGAAAAATTAATGTCAAGAGATAGTTGTTAAGCACTCCTAGAATAGTGCAAGACCATGAGATGATCAGTGGTAGACATAGACGAGTGTTGAAGCTGCGAATGAGTCAAAGTTGGACCCCAAATGTTATCTCTTATGTGCTCTAACGTCATCAACGGTAGAAGCCGCTGCCCTCTACATGTTATCTCTATCTGCAATATTATTAAATACTATTTATATATTAGCTAGCTAGCCAGGGAATATATATACACACATATATATATATGTTTATATATCATAGACATCATCATCACGTGACACCCACTTAGATCAAATTACCATAATATTATCACTTATTTTGGCCTACCATACCAAGCTTATATGAGTAACTCATAAAACACATTTTCACAATATAATTAATGAGATGTAAAACCTAAGTGATCATGGTTTCAATATTTATTTATAATATTAATAGGCCGGGACACACTATGATGCAAAACAATATGCAGTGCTTGTACTATTGAAAATCATTATTCATCTTTATAGCATCTCAAGTATAAATTAACACATGCAATGCAAAAGAAAGTTTTAATGATCACATTCACGTATAATATTCCATACTACAACAATATTGTTAGGAGGCCGGGAATTCTTTCTGGGGGAAAAAAAAAAAGAAGAAGGTCTTTTACGCACTTCAATTTTGCAATTTTAACCACTAATTGGTACATTTATATCAGATCTACATCACAAGAGATTAAATAAAATTTTCTAAGATACTCGCTCAATTAGTATTTTCCTATCTAAAATTTGTAACCACCTAAAATGCTTTTAACTCTCTCAATCATTACGCAACAGTGTGTCCACTTCATTTAGGTCCAAAGAAAAAAGATAGCAGAAAAGAAGTAAATTCCACTTAAAAGCAACATAATAAGTATATTGTGGAAGTAGTAAAGTGAAAACATTAATTTTGTAATGTAATGAAATGAAATTATATAAATGTACGTAGGGATGAAGTCATGCTTTGTCACTTAGATATCACTACCTTACGTATTTCTCATGCTAAGATATATATGCCCTATTATATATATATATATATATATATATATATAAATCTTTGTAACGTCTACTTTACCCATAAAATTGTTTCTCTCTCTCTCTCTCTCTCTCTCTCAACTTTTTCTCTTTACTCCAAGAGATTCCTCATTCTCTTAAGACGGCCAAAAAATAATTTCGGGCAGCGGGCAGCGGAGGAAATGGACCGTTCGTAAGCTGCCCGCCAATCCCACGATCTTAAACTGCCCGATTTTAATCATTAAAGGACCCACCTAGACTTTGCTCGTAAGCCAAAATCATAACCTCTTTAGACTTTATTACTATATATATTATAAATTAACTGATATCACAATCCAAATCCTCTAGAAAAAATTTAATCGAATGAAGAGTTATTCTCTATAATAAAAAATCACGTAATGGATCCAATAAGCACGGCGACGAATAGGCAGAGCCATCTTTTTCTTATTTTCCAGAGCAACTAAATGCACATATTAATATTCCATAATTCATGATCCTCATGCACGTCTCTTTCACGTTGCTTGTGAAAACCCTAATATGAAAGGTCAACATTCTTCCATGAGAACAAGCAACAACTACTTTTATTTTCTTTTCTCATTATGTTAATGCTTGCACATATTTAAATAAATCCTAACAAGTCACTGCTTACTAAAACCTAGAAAACCTATCTAGCTGGTTGTTTACGGGTCGTTTTTCGTATTAGCTAATGACACTTTCTTTTATATCATTTTAAGGTGCATGCATAGCATTCACCAACTATAAATATACTCACATTCCTTTTCATGACTCCCATGATCTGTCTTTTAATTTTTTTTTCCAAATTTATTTTTCTCTCAACTTTTGATGTTTTATTGGACAACTTGGGAATGATTCTGTTGAAGATTTAACCCTCATGCATTGCTTTCCTGCAACGTAAAACAAATATATATACATGGGTGGATTATATATATATATATATATATTAATCGTACATTGTTTTTAGTCATTTCTTTTTGTGTGGTTGGTTGTTGAGAAGATGATGGGGTCCTTTAAATTCCATTCGAGTGCACCACTTAGGTTTTGATGTGCCTTTTAAAGCACAATATTTGCATAGGAAAAAGAATAGGTAATTAATCAGAAGGGCCTACGAGGTGTTTTTTTTTTGAAAGTATAAGCTGAGTTGAAAAAAGCGAAAGCGTGACGAAAGAAAGCGCATGCATATAGGTTTTGAGAACGACATGGTCCACGTGTGATCTTTGAGGCCCTACGATATGATTTCTATTGATGTGTTATTATCAACCCTTTTATTTTTCCTTTTTTCTTTTTTGTATGTTAATAATGAGTGTCAACTATCAACTAGCAAGCTAGGCGGAAGATAACTCAAAGAAAGTTGGCTATGTTTTATTACAACTCTTAAAAGTCAATAAGCACTGATGATCATGACCGAATAAAAACAAATATGCAAGCCATTCCACCTGGGAATATCTTTTTTCTTTTTCCATTGATTATTATGACTATTGATCATGTCCATGCACACACACACACACACATATATATATATATATATATATATGCAGAAAAAAAGCTCCATATTTATATAACCGAGCTAACAATTATAGATTATACGTTAAGACAAATCATCACTAATCATTATATATTATATGTATAAGATATGCGCGGTTAGCATGCAGCATGAATATTAATTACAGCTGAATCCGAAAAATATGCTGATTTGTAAGCAAATCATGCATACAGAAAGAGTAAGAGAGTCCTAAACTTGCGGTAAATGAAAAGATATTTAAGTTGGACCTCACATTTCAGACCTATTATAAATTTATAATTATAAACCTAATCATTGGGTATGTAGTAGTTGCATGCCATGTGTGTAAGTTGAGGGTCGGCATTAATCAGGACGGCATGGAATTTCATATTATTTGAAGAAAGTTCATATATATGTAAAATTTACTTATATATATATATATATATATAATTGGTTCAAATATTTGGACGGTGGATATTAAGGTACGTAGAAAATGCCGAATGGTTCAAAGGCATAATAGAAGGTTGACTTTATATGGCAAAAGTGTATAAAAATTTGTGAACATTTTGAGTGTTCTACGCATATTAAATTAAACATTGAAATTCTTAATAGTTAAGATGTATTTTTTTAATGAAAAAGAGACAAGGAATTAGGAATGTATTTCAACAGCTAAGATGCATTTTGTTTCATCATAAAGCTTACATGTTTTAGATGAAAAAAAAAAAACTAAATGGTATATATCTCATTTTATTTTATTGCACTTCTATATCTGTGCTAATTGATAATTAATGATATAAAAAAAAGGATAACGTATCTTTATCTCCTTTTCTCATGAAGCGCAAGGAAATTATATCTGAAACATTTACATATTATATATATGCAGGTGTGTATGTATAGACTATACAGAATATCGTGGATTGCCCTAAGTACCGACTTACACGCTAACAGTCAATCTTTACCTATATATCTATATTCACATATACATCACATTTACATATATTAATATTATTTATATACATGTATATAAGCGCCATAAACAAATTTAAAATATGTTAGAAATGCCATTATATACTAAGAGGCAATTTCCTAATCACGTGTACGCTTTAACATTGGCGAGGAAGGAAACATGTCACGTAATTGTAATATAACTATAATGCCTCTAGTTAGGTCTTAGCAAGTATGACAGCTATAAGTGGTTTTGTCTGGTATCTAATCAGTTAATCCTTGAATCTTAATTGCTATAATTAATTTATAATCTATTCTACAACTCTAAATTGATGATATTATCCACGTCAACGCAAAGACATTCTTCTTTAACTCTTATTTATGTTTGATCTGTTTGGGTTATATTTTTCCCCCTTTGTTTTTCCAAACGTTTGTCCTAGTTGTAGTTTCCTACCATTTTCTATGTTTACAATTATATATATATATATATATATAATATATTTACATATATGCTTTTCTTTCCCACGTTGTTGTCTAATTAACTAGAGAATAAGCATTAATGTTCTTCAATAATATCCTCTTACTATTACAACGTATATCACTAAAAAAAAACTTTTAATCAAAACTTGATCACAAAAGAATAATAAATTGTGACTAAATAATATTTTTAATCACACCTCATTACAATTTATCCTTAATAATATACTTTTAGACACAACTTTCTTATATAGTCAGGGAACATGTTGTGACTAAAATTAAGTGTTTTTAGCAAAAAAAATTTTTTTGACTAATTAAACTTGAATTAATCACGATAAAAATCTTAAAAGTTTAACTTTTAATCACAAGAAAAGTTGTGATTAAAAGTGAAGTTTCTTGCAGTGCACGGTGAAAATATTAATACCAATTACCAACTGTATTTGGTAACATTTCTTTTTTTTTTTTTAATAAACAAAATTTAAAAGTGTTTTTGTTGCTTTGCTTTAAAAATTTTTAAAAATACAAATCATGTTGGTATTAATTGTTGTTTGTTTTTTTTAGAAACAAAACACTTAAATATTCTGGCTCTTTAAAGGAGGGATTGTAAGAGGGCCAACCTAGTTGGTAAGCTTTCATTCTCTCAGACGTGTGCCAACTTTGTTGGGATACGTTTTTATAGAGTTCAGACCATTTATTAAAGGGCTTATTTGTTAAATAGCCACTTGGAAACCTGTATTTTAAGGAAATGGCCTAAGAATTCAAATATTAAAAACACAAAAGTGTGACGTTTTGGTTCAAAAAAAAAATTAAAAGGAAGAAATTTTTGTTTCCTTTATTTTTGGAAATCTGTTTCTAAATAAAAATATTATTAAAAAAATACAGATTAATAACCAAACGCAATTTCAAAATTTTGGTCAAATTTTTGTTCAAATAACAAAAAACTAGAAAATAAAATTGTCATCAAACACACCTAATTTGATTGTTAACTATCCACAAACGGGTTATTGGCATGTCATCCTAAATTTTGTCTCACATAATCAATCGTTCCAACATCTCATGACAATGAATTCAGTTATATATTCAAACAAAGCATATATAACTCTTCAAAGCTCTTCATAATTTCAACAATGAACTGCACGTGCCATTTAGCCTCTTTAGTTTAGATTATATCAAGCTTAATTGCATTAACTTTTAAGTTGAACTTTTTATATTGTATGTGTGTGTTTGTTTATACATATATATATGTTCCTCTTTTTTTTTTTTCCAAATTTTTATTAACTTTTATTAAACTGCTAATAGTTTACAGATTTTTTTTGAAATTTTCCACAAATTTTCTTCTTAGTGCGAAAATGATTAAATCAATTAGTCACAAAAATACCACACTTTGAACTTCCCAAGGACCGTAAAATAAAAAGTTCGCCTATGCATATATTATTTTAAGGATATAAATGCATGCTTTTCTAAGGTTAACAAGAAAATAGATAGTTGACTAGGAAATTCCCGAAATCATATTTTTTTGTAAAATAGACTGATCTAAGAACGTATCACAACAAAGTTGGCACACGCTTGAGTAGACAGAAGCTTACGTACCAATAAAATTGGGCCTCCTGTGACCTCTCCTCTAAATTAGGTGAAAATTTCATTAAATAAAATAATAATATTTATAAGAAAGGAGTTTGGAAAAAATAAAAAAGAACAACAGATTAAACTAAAAAGACTAAGAAAAAATCCTTAAGAATGCAATAGTAAGTTACATTTTAGAAATCGTATAAATATTTACTTTCATTAGTAAATTTTCGTGCGTTTTCATATGTTATAAGTAATATAATGAAACTTTGCTTCTTTGCAATTATTTCGAAAGATATAGTGATTGGGTAGATATATTAATTCATGATGAAATGTGTATACGAAGCATTGTATATAAAGTGATGAAATGCTATAATATCCATCTATCGCTCATGAATTATGTCACTTTCCTTAGTGCTTCTCGTGCACAAATTATTATCCATATTCGCCAATATATGGTTTCATGATATTGTCACTCTCTAAGTACTAAAACTTATTACATATACGAATCGAAATCACACACATCATTCATGGTAAGTGTGTGCTAATTATATATATATATATATATATATATGTATATTCTGAATGTATGATAAGTGTCGTACTTTCTATATGATTAACTAAAAAATATATTTGTAAGGAAATTGTGCTGTAAATAGTTTAAGGTAGGCAAGCGAAATTCATGGATAGAGTGATCTATTTTAAAGAAAAAAAAAATGAGAAAAAAATACAAAGCCACAAAGAATCAACCAATGCAAATACCCTAATCAAAAGAACTAATGTTTCTTATTATGTATGGTGTTGATTCATGAAGGCAACTTTATGATTGTGGAGAAGTACTAAATATATGAAACCTAAGTTTATAAAATTGTTTACTGAATTCAGCTAGATATTAATGGTATTCCACGATAATCATAAATGGGTTATTCATACAAAACTTTATAAGGAAAAAATAACGCCGTGTAGTTGGTAGCTTTCCTTAATTGTTCAGAAACGGATCTATAAATTAGTCCAAAAAAAAAAAAAAAAATTAACCACCTATGATCTTATGTTTATAAGAGAGTATGAAAATAAGCAAACTCTCTTTTCTATTCCTTTCCTGAAAATGAACTCAAAGGAGTTATCTTTCAGAATAGGGAAAAACAAAAAATTCCGTGGATTCTTCTGCCTCAAGAAAAGCGGAAAAGAAAGAAATTATAAGAAAAATAAGGAATGATATATATCTTAACCTGATAAGGACATCGACACACCTAAAAAACTTGTATATCTTGGCACACATGGACATTAACGCTACGATAGTTGATAGATATCTGGAATTTTTTAACCCAAAAAAATGACCGTACATGATTACATACGTATATCAAGAGAAAAGCATTCTCTTGGTTAGTTTGCTTTAAAAGATTTTTTCTTTGCCATAAAAAACTGAAAAACAAAAACAGAAAAGAGGTTTGAGTTCCTAAGAATTTGGTAGTTTATAGACAGAACTGTTATTTATGTAAAAAGCACTCAATTTATTAATTAGTTTACATACTTTTATTCAATTTTTGCGGTATCACTTAATCTGGAACATGATGTATTGGCGATCATCAAAACGTTTCGTTGATTAATGTTTGTGAGTTGTGACCTGAAACAGTAAATCAGCAATTTATCTTGTATTTAGGGGTTTTTTTTTTTTTTTTTTTAAAGGCGTGGTAGGTAGTTGCAGTTAATTATATCGATCGCCATGTATTTTTTGAGCTTCATCTTTACACTCGATGTATTGGACCACTAAAAATGTGTATCTCTAACCAATTAAAGTACATGAAAGTACTGCTTCTACATTATATAGAAATATAACTATATATATATATATATATATTCCTCGATTATATATTAACAGAAATTTATGATCACTGTCCTAATTAAAAGAGAGGGGGGAAATGCTAATATTATAGTAGAGGAAGAGAAGGCGAGTACCTAGAAATATACAGATCACCTAAATATGAATTTACCATTAATTAGCAACAGAGAGCATTGTTTAGCGGCATGAGCATTTTAGTTCCGCTGTTCTTGTCATGTTTCCAACACCAACCCCAACCATGTCCATATTCATCTAACTAAATTACGTGATGAAAACTCTATATAGGATGGTTTTAATATCATCTCTTTAATATTTGGTTATAATTACTACTAATTTCTTCGCATAGCCTTGTCTTGTCATTCATTGTTATTCTTAACCAATTCAGACATGAAACAAAAAACAAAAAACAAGATCTCGAGAAGAGAAAACTTGATGACACCAAATTCCATCAATGAACTATATATATTTACATATAATAAGATTAAGAAGTTGAAGTACGTACCTCTGATTCGCTATCCAATCTCAGCTTATTGACCAGATATTTTATCAGCAACCGCACGGTCATTCTTCCGTCCCTTGATTAGTTTCGGGAAAATATATTTAATATGATGAGGGAAAATGGTATAAACAGTGGACATAATAAAAAGTGAGAAGATATAAGCTTGGATTAAAAATGATTACTTGATTCTGAGAAAGCTTTTGGATATCTGAGGCAAGAACGGTTCTTTGGCTCTGCATTGTCATTCACATACACAACAATATTTAGCGCAGTAATACATTATTAGCAGCCCAACGAAAAAAAAAAAACAACCAAATTAAATTTATTGGTGGTTGCTGCACATACTGGTTTTGTGACGCTTGAAGGGTAAACCAAATGCCGGAGTGGGGCCTCCGAGGAGGGTTTACGACTCTGAAGTCAAAACTGGGCCCGGCGGCGGCTGCGAGCATCATGGGAGGTTGGAGCTGAAATTGTCGGGCTGCCAAGTAGGGATTGCCCGTATTCTGTGGGAGTTGCATCAACAGCGAAGAAGAAGAAGAAGAAGACGATGACGAAGAAGAAGAATTGGAGATATTAGGGATATTTTGGGGAATCATTAATGGCCTAAACGCCGCCCAGTTAAGAGCCTCTTGGTGTTGCTGAAGAAAGTAAGTATTGGCCGAACCAGTCGCGGCGCTTCCAGGGTACTGCTGAAAATACATTAACGATGCATTATTGCCACTACTGTATAAGCTGCTACTCCCAAATATTCCTCTACCAACAACATGATTTAAGCCAGCTGAGCCTCCCATATTCTCAGCTTCAAACGACGCCGCTGACCTTGTCAGAGTGCCTTGCCTGCTGGAACCCCCTCCCCCTCCTCCGCCGGGCGGTAATAGATCCAGCTCGACCATACTGGCCCCCCCGCCACCGTCCCCGACCGGTCTGGCGGCGGCGGCGGAGGCGGAGGGCTGATCATGCAGGTTCTTGGTTTGGAGGTGGTGGTGGACCTCCGGATCCTGGGTGTGGACTCCTATGCTCAATTGGAGCCAGCTGGCTTGATCGTTGGCGGCTTCGTCCTTGGAATTGCTGGAAGCGGCGGCTTCGTTGTTGTTGAGGCTGTTGGTTCTTGATTCATCTTGATCGGCCATCGGACCCGCCACTATGTCTGACTCGCCGCTGCAGTAGTACTCATTCCCTGGCCCTGCCTCCGCTGCGCGGCTCATATTAGCCCCCAAACACCAGTAGTACTGCTCTTCCTCTTCCTCCTCCTCTTCTGATCTCCTGTTGTTGCTCTCTTTGTCCTTCGCACCATAAGTACCACTACCGCTCTTTCCTTCCCGATGTTGATCCACAATATTATTATGATTCTCACTATGACCTTGATGATGATGATGATGATGGTGATGGTTTTTTCTACTTATTAGGTTTTGAGCAGGAACCATGGTCATACCCGGAACCACCACTTTGGATGGCGATCACCCACGACGGCCTTGACCTTGCTCTTCTTCTTGCTGTTGCTTTCGAGCTTAATATTAGAGACTATATTTAGCATGGCCTTATTTAATATCTCAGGTTGAGCCATGGGTAATTAGAGAAGAAGAGATCATAAGTTGTCTGGTTGGCGTGGAGTTGGAAAGAGAGAGATCGGAGGACGTAGAAGCTAATAGTTGGGCCATAGGAATAGTAATAGTAATGATGATGATGATGATATGGTTTTGAGGTTAATAATAGTGATATTAATGGAAGCGAAGATGAGATATTGATCAGAGACACCCATTAACGGCCGACTAGTAATGGTACTGTAGATAAGGCTTTTTGTTGGCTGTTTCATCACAGACACAACAACATCAGAGGATGAGAATAAACCTTGCAAATCTCGCTTTCCATTAATTCTCTTTGTTTGGAAGTTTGTGGAGATGAAATAGTAGCAGAAGGAATGAGGAATAGAAAGAGAGAAAAAAAAGAAAAAAAGAAGATAGATAGAGAGAGAGAGAGAGAGAGAGAGAGAAGAGGGATGGTGGTCAGTCAGTTGTTTTTATTATTTTATTAATCTTTCGGTTTATTTATATTATTTTGTTTTTTTAAAGAGGTCGAAGTCGAAGAGTAATATTTTTTGACTTTAATAACACGAAATATACGTTCCACCTGTTTTATATTGTGTAAAAAATAAATAAATAAAGAAAAATGGGGCGTTAGCTTACTCCAGCTAACAGCTTTAGGGCATATTTCTATGTTAAAAAACAAAATGACGATAAAGGCTCTCTCTTTTTGAGATATTTCTAAAAGGTCCTTTTTAGGCTTTTTATAGACTTATTATGCTGGATTTAGGATATGTATAGGCTCAATAGTCACTAGGCTATATCTCCTTTGTTAATAAATTCTTGTTGGAATATTGCGTTAATTAGCCAAAAAAAAAAACCATAATCTCTCATGTTGATGTCTCCACTGTTAATACTCATATATATTATATAGCAAACCGATACGGGGAACATAACTATGCCGATTAATGTATTTCTCATATTCCCAATGATATATCTCATTATTAGGTTATTAGCACAATTCACAATTTTTGCCATATATACGTGTTCTATAATCGACAATAACGTAAAAACCTTTTATTTAGAAAGGACCAGACCAGCTGTACATGCACAGACGAATGGCCAAAAAAAAAAAAAAACCTTTACTTTTGAATGACATAATGCCCAATCAAAATTCCCTTGTCAAAGTCTATGCTAATTCGATTCCATTTCAACGAACTTATAAGCATACAAGAAATAAGCGATACAAAATTTTTTAGTGGTCCAAGTTAAGGAAAAACACAATCATTGGTTTATCACACAATTTACAATAATCAAATAACAGCCATGGTTAGTTAAGCAATATATATAAAATTAATTATGAGAAAGGGCCTGCATATAATTAAGAATGCGTATGACAAATTCTAACTAATAGTTTAATCTGTTGCATAAGCATAGTAGTTAGTTAAGAAATAGCTGAAAATAAGAAGATGGGGAAAGTGGGCGGGCATGAACATGATGAGAAATTATCTGTCAATTAAGAGAAGCATATATTTATGTATAATGATCAGTTTAAATTAAGACCTAATTATAAACAAATAAATACGGACTTTGGCATGCATGATGGTGTTTCCCCACAACGCGAGAATCGATACATACCGACGTGGCCTTTTAATTTGCTTCTCTCTCTATCTATACATATATATACACATATACATATATATATATATACATATATATAATGACATTTCATCCTTGCAAAAGGTTCCCATGTGCCTCCCACCCTCCCTGCACACACTGTACGGTGTTTCTAATATTTCATTTTTCAAATTTTATATATATGGATATAAATCCTCTTTGATCTCTCACTCTCATAGGCCCATGTATAGATTAATTAAGGTGGTGGTTTTTAATTAGTTTACTATCATGTTCCGATCGATCGATGTGAGAATTTAAAAATAGACAAAATATTGGTGGCTGTATTTTGCAGCCTCATTCCTGAAAAGCTGAGCAATTTTCTTTCCAACCCATCAAACATGGTCTCTATATATCTCTGTCTGTCTGAGTCTGATCATCGAAACAACTTTGTGCCAAAAAAAACAAAGGGACTTTTCAAACAGGGTCAATCACGAGTTCTCCAAGCACTAAACCTCACTCCAAATTTTGTAAAAAATTCGCGTATGTCATGCCAAGAGATCATCATATCATCATCTATTTTTTATTTGAATTTCGACTGGGGAGCGCTTCTTCAACTGATAAGACGATTCTGCCCATTCAAATAATCAGCATTTACATATTAGCGCCCACCACAATTTTTATGACATTATATATATTTACATATATTATCTCATGTTTGGCAACTCCTCATAAATCATTTCATTCCATTTTATTCTATTTTATTTTTTTAATTTTTTAATCTTATAAACCATTTTATTCTATTTTTTTTTAACTTTTCAAATTTCTATACAATATTTTTAAATCTCAATCATTTATATCATCTCGAAATTCGTAAAGTCAAATCATTCTATTTATTTTTTTTAACTATTTTCCAAATTATTTTGACAATCTAAAATAAAAAAAGAGATGGGCAAAATAATTTACCCAAACATAAGATTAATGTATGCATGCGTTGTTTTCAATTTATGTTCTGTGCTTTTCTTTTTCTCACTGGCCTTAGGTATGCATGTGAATTCCACATACATGTGACACACATGTGTTATTTATTTTTCTCCAAATTAGGGGAAGCAAGTTTCAGTACTTTTATTTTATCGGTAGAGAAAAAGTAAATTCAAATTAGCTGATCTACGGTGACGTGGTTCAAAATTCAAATTTATATATATATATATATATATATATATATATTATTAAAAGGAGAAAGAAGATGAGGTGAGAGAAGCGTGGCCTCTTGTGACAGTGCATGGGCATGGAATGACTTAAGCTTGGAATAAAAGCATGATAGCAAAGGGAAGGCCTTTTGACGCTGATATATTTCTACCAAAATTTCACTCTTAAGATTCTTTTGAGTGGGCAACTTCAACACCTATATTAATCTTCCCTCTGTTCTCATCATCGCTCTCTCTTAAATTAACTAACTTAACTATAAGGACGCCAATTAATATGGTTATGTTATATTATCATATTAAGAGGACATATATATAGCAAGGAAAAAAAAAAAGAAGAAGAAGAAAAACACACTTGGAAGCTTGGACCACCGGGCACTAGCGGAATTGGCCAAAATATAAAAGTTATATAACTGAACGCCAAAAAGGATATACAGTAAAAGATGATCAGAAAACTTGGGCAAAAAATATTCGCTCTTTTGAATAATGGGTATGAAAAAATATACATATATGAAAGCATGATGGTCTGATGTGTACGTAATAATCATGCATGGGATGCTCTATATCATGACTTTGGAGCAATAGAGAGAGAGAGAGAGAGAGAGATGATTTTCATGCATTAGAGTCCACTGGATTTCGATTCAATTGTTTTTTCAATTTTTATTTATTTATTTTTCCTAAAGCATGAATGTTCACATTGAAGAAAGTGGGCATTTTTGCGCTTCACTTGTGTCCACCCCCCACCACTAAATAGTTGGAGCCGCTATGTAGTTGAACATCAAAACCAAAACCCAAATTTATTTTATAGATGTGTAATAATAACTCCAATACTAGCTAGCTATATAGTCATAATATAATAAAGAAAAGAAATAGGAAAGGAAAGAAAGTGGCATGTTCGCTTTGATATCGTCATCGTGTCGTCACCAATGCCATCATCTATATATATATATACACACATAGAATTAAGGCAAAGCTGCTAGGAGTTTGTAGTTGTGGTCGTTTTTTGGTTTGTTTGGGACTAAGTTAGTTTTATGTTTGTGGCCGTTGGGAGTAGCTAGGGTTTTATATTTTTGGTTCAGCTTATTCTGAATTGAATAATGAAATGTTGCATGAGCATGTGGTGTAATGAGTGGCTATGTCAGTCCATGCATGTGATTGTGAGAGGATAATTCAATTTGGTGAAACCGAGAGAGAAAGAAAAGAGTGCATGGCGTATTTGCAGAGAGTTTGTCAGGTTTTGTGGTACATGTGTGTATGAATTATATGAGGTCCAATTTATTCAACTCAGAATTCAATTTCGTTGCCATTTCAATGCATGTGAATATGTGGCTACTTTTCTATGTGACTAATATATATGTATGTATATATGAGGAGGAGATGTGATATTCTACCAATTTCAGAGCCCGTCAAGTCTAGTCAAAACATCACCCTCTGCATGCCTACTTTGCAGAACAACACTCAAGTAGAAACTGCTTTTGTTTTGTTTTTTTGGGAAGCAGATCACAAAATTATTTAAAATTTAGGAATTGTTTTGATTGTTATCCGATTTAATGTTTCAAACATGTTGCTATCGTAATTAAATTAACAAAAATTAAATTTAAACAATATTGCTACTGTAATTACTTATTTCTATGTTATAGTATTTTATTATTAAAGTGGGCCAAGCAAGCAACCTGGCCATTTCTCAATGTTTCCTGAATATTAAATGCAAAAAGCTTCTTAAAATTCTGGCTCCACCACACCTTATTATGAGCCAGGTCAATCTGAAGCAGGTGTCTCACACAGTCGTTTGATAAAATACCTGTTGGTACTGGGAAAGTGAAAGGCTGTGATTTTGCAAGCTATATATATAGGGAATTAATGGGTTTTCCTTGTCCTTTGAGGCTTGATCCTGGCCAGTGGTATATATATATATATATATATACACACAATTCAATAAGAGAGAGCCTAGCTAGCTACGTCTTGTGTTTATGTTTTTTGGAGGAAGCAAGTACATTATTACTCTTTTGGTTTGTTTGTCATTGATTTTGGCCAAAGATTGTAATCTTCAACTTTATTGACTTTCACATCTTTGCACTCACTCCAAGTCTCCGATTCATAATTTAATGCAGAATGCATGATTAGTTTGTGATACTGATCTGCCCTTTATTTTTCACTAATGCCCGCCCGCGCGCGCACTAATCATAAGTTTTCAGATTGATCAATCAAGCACTCCCCTTTTTGTTGCATTTATTCAAAGACATCCCAAAAATAGAAATTAATGCATCATCATATTCAGTTTGTTTACAGATATATGGGAATTGTAGATGTACTACGTCTACACACATATATATGTCACACCCATATATCTTGGCATTAATGAATTGAAGTACTAGCTAGTGATTCGCAATCAAAAGAATATATATATATATATATATATATATATATATATATGGAATAATGGAAGTGATCTTATTATGCTTTCAGTAACTTCTAAACCAAGGATAGATATGTACATAGTTATTTCATTATGTGGCTACTTTCAGAAAAAAAAAATGAAAATACCCATCAGCTTGTGTTGGTCGTGATTAAATGATCACTAGATCAGTCACTAGCTAGTTATATATAGAGGGAAAGTTGCATGCCTGTTGTCCTCCCTCGCCTACAATTAGATTTAGCTATGGCATTTGTGGGTTCAATGCGAAAATTGTTATGGATTAAATTATAAGAAAATTTTTAAATAATAAACTTGATTAACTCAATCTTATTTATTTATATATGGTGTACACATGATCATTGCGTGTAACTTGGAAAGGGAGAGAAATGGAGGGGTTTTTTGTCCTCTATTGCAAGCTTACAATCTGTCTATTATGTCATAATTGATCATGAGCTTTATGAAATTATCAGCGTTGACACGCCCTCCTCTGGAAATATATGGCGCAACTTAGCTTCTAAATTCGGCAAACAACAACAGGATAATAGGTCCAGTGGATATATATTATCAATTGCAAAGAGCTTCAAATGCTTGCTATTTATATCTATGAAATGATGTTAAAAATAGTGATCATCAGAAACTGGCTAGGGTCAGTCCGGAATGTAGTTTTGGAACCATTTTCTATTATTGATTCCAAGTTTGAGACTTTTATCATTTATTGGCCGTATGTAGACTGCGAGGTATTTATAGATTAGCTTAACCAATAAAAACAAAATAAGGAAATAAAGGAGAACCCGGATGCTAATTGCAGCAAGCCTAGTTTTATATGCAATTGTAATTATGAAGGCGTATACGAATAACAAAGAAAATGACAAATTTAATACACGAGTAGTGGTGATGAGTACTCTCTTGTAAATTGTTTGATCTGCACAAATTAATTATGGCGAATTAATTAGGTCACGCGGATGCGGAGACACAAAACATGATTTTCACAAGCAAATAACTTGTAGAAGGGATTGGTCTCTCAGGCTCACAGAAAGGCATGTGGTTTTGATGGATAACGTACCAAAATGTGGGGGAATTAATAAGTAGTCATGAACAGTAATATTATGCCCTTAATTTGTAGCCAGGCACTAATGTTGGACAACAGTTTTGGAGAAAATTGGCCTCTGATCATCGAATATTAATTGTGTTATTACTAATTGTTATAGATGATGATGAATAAAGAGTAGAGTGGTGGTGATCATTCCAAAGTGAAAAGGGGGCCAACTTTCTATAAATTGCTCCTTTTTGGATTAATATATGTACCACATTGCTTTGCTTTGCATTGCATGTCTCATCGCATGTCCCCTTTCAACGCAAGCAACACTCATCTCTCTCTCTCTTACAGAATATTCTCTGCTTTCTCTCTCTTTTTTTTTTTGCATAAAATCCGTTAAGTTAATTTGAGCTTGAGTAACACCAACACCTTTTCTTTACTCATATTAATGGGCACTCTTTCCTACTAATAATATCACTTTCTTTCTTAATTTCTTTGTAATGCAATTTTTAGTGTATGAAATAGAACTGCTTAGATATTTTGTACGAGTATAAATTGTGGAGTCTGTGCAACAATCAGGTTCACCAAATTAGATATATAGTGGACAGGGCAAACAGAATAATCAAATAATATATATAGCATGTGTTTGTTTTATGCGTGGTCAGAATTGTGCAATTGTAAATGTTTTTAATATTATTTTTTACCTACACATACATATGTAGTAAATATATATATATATATATATATATAATTAATTGCTAAAACAAATCAGCAGAAGGATCAGGTTGTGTGTGGCTTGCAGGCTGGGAAGCCCAATGCACGGAGCATGATCATCAATACTATATATATAAGATATTAGTGTATGCATTTTGATTAGTTCATAGGCTATACATTAATATTCTGATAGAGAGAACAAACTAAACAGTAAGACAGGCACGCTTTGTTGATGTGATCAAAGCAACACATGCATATACATATAACTAAATTAATATTGATTATAGGCATATTAAAAAAATGATTAATAATTAGAAAAGAAACAGAAACAACGCACTGCGCCCTTTGCATGTCACCAAAACCTAAATATTCCATTCTTTTCTATTCCTTTTTTCTTCTTCACTGCTTCCCACTCACCATCATCACCAAAAAACCTCATCATTTCCAACTCTTACATTTTATTTTTTTAGTCCCTATTATCATGCATTATATTATATGATAGATATGCATTTCTTTTTCCTTTTTCTTTTAATTTTATTGCCGGCTGGTCCTCGGATATTGAAAGCCTTTGCTTCATAAAAGATAAAACCAACTACTTTCTTCCTTTTTATCATTATTTGCATCCATACATACCAAATGTGATTATTACTTTTACTACCAAAAGGGTACTTGCAATTAAACTCAAATTGACTTGGAGTGTTCACCTTTTTGGCTCTCTCTCTCTCTCTATTTCTTTCTTTCCCTCACATATTACACGCAGAGAAAAAGCTTTAGTTTTGTGTCTAACCTTTTTAAACGAGTAAAGCTTCACATCCACGACCACAAGACCATAAAACTAACCATATTATATATTAATGGATTATAGTTTTCGTCATGTTGATTTAGTAATTAATTAAGTAAATGTGCTTCTTATAAATCTCTACTGCTTTGCCCTTTTTTCTCATCTAAAATCTAAATATTTTCAATGAGACTTAATTTACTTTTTTATAATTTAATTGTCCAATAATAAGTATGTAAGTACCTCTTAATTAACCTAATTCCCAAAACTGATCGACCCTGTCCTAGAATTTTCTCCCAAGAATATCATCTTTCGATCCAACTGATCATAAATAAATCTATGATTAACACATAATATATATACACACACGTACCATAATCATAATGTATTTCATGTAAAGATTACTTCTGCCATATTTGTCCAAACGTTGAAAATACTTCCATTAGCTAGATATGCATCGAATGATTTAGCTGTATATATCTTTTTAATAAATATATAAATAGTCTGAAGACCTATAACATCCAATTAAAAACATTCAAAAACGATTGTGTAATACGACTTTAGAATTCGTGTGAAATTTTTGCCTTTCACATGTGAAGATACATTATCAAAATATATATATATATATAGGGATTTTCATAGATTTAACCAAATTTTTGGCTAATTTTTTAGAAATTAACCATAATTTCATGAAATTAAGGATTTAACCGTAACATAAGTGTAACATAATATGTTTTATGTAACATACATGTATTATATTTTTGCTGCACGTGTAACATATTATGTTACACATACATTATGGCTAAATCTTTAATTTCACAAAACTATTATTAAATCCTTCAACATTTACGTCTAATTTTTTAATTGGCCATATATATATATATAATTGATTTTTTTTATCACATTGGGACGACATGAGCAATGTATCCATTAAAATATATAATGAACTCGTTACAGCCGAAGCAGGGACAAAATCCAACTTAATCATATCCACGTCCGGATATTTAAATACAGCAAATATTACAAACAAAAAACCATGTATGATCACGAATTACTCAATGTAAAACGATCGAATCATATATATATATATATATATATATATATATATATCTTAAGTAGACTTGGAAGGCAATCAACCTACATTTTTTTTCTCTTTTCTTTCCTCTTACTCATTATTGCTTATCGTTTTCATATGGCTGCGTTAGTAAAACTTCTAAACAGAGAGTCTTGATCATAATAATATAGGGTGAAGTTGGCAAATACCCAGAATTTATATAACAATAAAAATAAATACCCAAACTTTTGAAGTAATTGAGTTTCTAGTCAATTTGTGAATTACTTGCACATGCTTTTGGTAACAAAGTGAATTACCACCACTTACCACTGTGTAAGTAATTGCATCTTTTGGGTAGTTTGTTACATTTTTCAAAAGATTGGGTAATAACTTACATTAAGTTTTAAAAATTGGGTATTCACTATAATTTCTCTTAATATTGACATACATTTATTTGGGATTTTTTTAGGTATTTCTTGTAGTAAAAAACAATTATAGATCATCAAATTTATGTTTATAAGATATGGAATTCACTAAAAAAAAATCTAACGATCAAAAGCGATTTTATCCACTAAAAAAATCCACATGAAAGTTTTCTCGTTTATATAAGAAAAGTAACAAATAACCAGAATTTTTAACAGATAAAAAATAATAGTAAAAACATAACATCAAAGTTGTTTGTTGGATTAAACATTAAAACACAAAAAAAAAAAAAAAGCACGCGTACATCTTTCTATGAATCGATCAATATATATTTTATATATATATATATAGAGAGAGAGAGAGAGAGATAGAGTGAGAGATCAAATCAACACCAAAAGGAAAGGGAAAAAATCACTTTGTGATTTCCTTATTAAGTCTCTAAAATATCTCCAGTACAATGCCAAATTAATGTGCAATGTCAAAATTTGATATTTAAGTAAAAAATGTATTGTCCAATCAATTCTATTTTTAATGTTAAATTTAGCAAATGTTAAACTTAGTGCGAATTTGGCATCAAGTATAGCATAATGTCAAATTTTAGCATTTAAGAGCATCTCCAATGCAATGCCAAATTTATGTGCCAATGCCAAAATTTGGCATTTTAGTATAAAAAGTCTTCTCCAATGCAATGTCAAATTTGGCATTAAATTTGGCAAATGCTATTCATGGTGCCAAATTTGACACCAAGTATAGCGTAATGCCAAATTTTGCATTTGGAGTAGAGCATTGATTGGTCAACTTTTATGTATTTAATTAAAAAATACTATTTTATTCAAAAAAGTTTCTTCTTACCAAGAAGTCATTATGATTATTTATAATCTTATTTACTATTGGTTATCATCAACCACTTTTATTGGTTTTTGCAATTAAAAAATAATAAAATAATAAAATGGCATTTGTGCATTGGAGTATCAAATGTCAAATATAGCATTTTTACCTTTTTGAGTGTCAAATTTGACATTAGCATTGGCATTTACATTGGAGAGATGGCCTAAAATAACATTGGTACATTTGAGTATTTTATGTCAAATATAACATTTTGATCTTTTTATGTGCTAAAATTGACATTGGTATTAGCATTTGCATTAGAGATAGTCTAACAGTCTAGTGGGTTCTACTCTTTTATTTATTTTTTTTTCTGCAGTTAATTATATTTTTTTCATAAAGATCGGGTTTCTTTAAGAATTATATACATATATATATATAGGGTTCTTATAGTATTTTATACACATCGGTGCTCCACCTTGTATAGGAGAGATATAAAGAATTATCATTACATATTTTAATATCATTACTATATACATTTTTAGTGTTACTTTGACACACCATAAAAAGACTCAAATAATATATATATATATGAGATGAATCAACACTCAAATTAATTTTTATTTTTACCTTATCTCATTGAAAATCAAATTCATAAATATTATAAACATTAGGTACTTGCCAATACCAATTACGTTACAATTATGAGAAAAACAACATTGGGTTAAATTAATGTAGATAACATAAAGGGCATTGTCGTAAAAAAAAAAAAAAAGAAGCATAAAGTAACTTCCACACTTGTATATATATACGATTGTCTTTTTTAATATATTCAAACTTGAGATACATCCAAATCTCGTATAATATCTAACGTGAATAGTTTTGTCATTGTAAAATATAAATTTTTTCTTCACAAACAATGAAAACTAGACCCGTTAGCTAGGTCATCATAACCTCCCGGCCACTAATAATGATTTCTTTCAATCAGAGAAAGGAAAAAAGAAAAATCTACCCACTAACGTTGTGTGTGGAAATATAATATGCATGCGTATCATTATACCTAGAATGCACTCAAAAACTACTTGTGGTAATTTATAATATTATGTCATCGTTGAATAGGTACTTGACCGTCTATGATACAACCATGATTTAGATCCATTATAATCTACTTATTAGCAACCACGTTTCTAATATTTCCGCCTCGCCCGGACAATTCTAATAAATGGAAATATAGAATTAATTACCCTAATCCAAAACCATTAATAATTGCTCTTAAGGGTTGGAACGCTAGCTAGTTTATATCAACGTTCCAAGTGTTTGTAAATTTGTAACAAACAACTAATTTTGTAATACTTATAGGCGTTTTGAATAATATTATTCAATAAAGATTTAATAATGTAAAACAATATTATAACAAATTTAAAATAAGCATTTAAATCGTTTCTTTTTTTTTTAAATTTTTTTGGTAGTGTTGCATTAGTTCACTAAAAAGTGGATCACTATTTTCAGCCAAAAAAAAAAAAAAAAAGTGGATAACTATAAAAGGTTCTTGACAAATTATATTAATATCTTTTTTCGTGGGAAATGGCGATTTAACGAGAGAGGCCTCGAGAAATGTGAGACACTGATTTCCTTGAAGCGGGAAGGAGAAGCAATGATGTTGATGGTGATGGTGATGAAATCAATTCTATAAGTAAAAGAAAAAAAATAAATCATGCGCATGTAACACAACGTAATAGAGACAAACGAGGGAGGGGATTCAGAAAAATTTACCGCTTTTTTTTTTTTTTTTTTTGGTCATTTTAGTCATTTTATCTCATTTTTTTTTATAAAAAAATAATTTAAAAATAATTTATGAAAATGATATAAAAATAATTTAATTTTATTAATTTTAAATTAGTATGAATGGTTGAGATTTAAAGATATTGTATAAAAATTTAAAAATTTTAAAAAAATAATTAAAAAAATGAGATGTAATGAAATAGTTTGGAGAATTAAGAAAGTTTAAAAAAATTTAAAAATAGAATGAAATTGAATGGATAAAATAGATACTCCAAATAAGGGGTTATATTATGGGAATTGAATTTCGTCGCAATAAATTTTAATTGTAAAAAATTATAACCAAATAATTTGATTAGTAAAAATCACACGTGTAATGTTGGTTTTTTTTTTTTTTTTGCAACTATATATCGGTGTGGAAATAGATATTCTTATCTATTTTATGTATTATTCATAATAATTTAACAAAAATATGGATTACGGAGAGATCTTTTTTTGTCTAACAAGCCAAATGAATCAAGGGTGAAGTAGGCAAATACCTAAAATTTATATAACAATAAAAATAAATACCCAAATTTTTGAAGTAATTGAGTTTCTAGTCAGCTTGTGAATTATTTGCACATGCTTTTGGACAAAGTGAATTACCACCACTTATCAATGTGTAAATAATTGCATCATTTGAGTAATTTGTTATATTTTTCAAAAGATTGAATAATAACTTACATTAAGTTTTAAAAATTGGGTATTTACTATAATTTCTCATCAATCAATTCTAGAGCATGTGGATTCCATTTAAAGAATATATATATATATATATATATATGTCTTGCTAAAACCAGTTTGGATATATGGGTTCAAAAATAGGAAAATTTTTGAAAAATATCAGTTCTGAATAGTATATGTTGTTAGCTAATTTTTGCTCGAGGATCTTCCTTCAAGAAAGCCTTCGCTGAAGGCAAGAAGCTTCTGGAGCAAAAATTCCTCATGACGAGTAACCCACCACGTCATAGTGAAGGCTGACGACCACCACCCCGGAGGTACAATACGACACATAGCTAAGTCCTCGGAGAGGACCAGCGGGATGGAGATCCTCCAAGCCCGGGGACCGATGGACCCTGCAGATAGTGTCGTGCTCGCAATGGACCAGGAAGTTCGGGGGGGCTCCTCGCGAAGGGAGAGAACCCCGGACGAAGGGTAACGCTCAAGCAGCGACAGTCGGATAATCCCGATGATAACTCCCTCTGACAGGCACTGTACAGGCCTCATCGGTGAATGACGTGAAGTGATTAGTTAGTAACCAACCCCCTGATCTTCGGGCAGGGTATGGCCGATTAAGATAAGGCCACCTAATCCCTTGATTTAAGGGCGATTAGGTGGGGCGCATTTAATGCACTTCCCTCTCTCTCTCTTGCCGGATAAGTATAAAAGGCGGGAAAGTTGAAGAGGAAGGGGTTGGAAAAACTTACTCTGTAAAAAACTCTCAGTGACGAATATATTAAAAAATACAGTGGACGTAGACTTTTTCTCCATTGGAGGGTCGAACCACTTAAAAAGGTTCTTGAGTATTTCTTTCTGACAAATTCGCATTATTCATGGCCGTATCACATACTAGAGATACGGATCACGGCGTTGGTTCAAATTATACACCAACAGTATACTTTAAAAAATATCATTTTAAAAAGATAATTTAGAGTCTATATTATTTTTTTAGTAGTGAATTTGACTGAATATAATAATTTATTGATAAAAAATAAAATTTTAAACTGAATGTCAAAAATACAAAATGAGATTAAATATTCTAAATAAATAAAAAAATTATAGAGAGGCCCATGACACGGAGTGATGTTTGTTGGTTTTGTTTCTAGAAACACAAAGTGAAAAAGATGTAGATGGACATGGTGGGGGTGGGCTCAGGATAAGCAGGGTAGGGGCGCAAGAAATAAAAGAGGAAGAGGTAATGAAAATGAAATTCCATTCCATTCCACGCTAAGGCTTGTTATTAGGCTAATTAGCTGCTTGAGCAGCTTGCTCTTGCATTGCATGGACGTGCGTGCGTGGGGAGTGGGGCCCATCTCCCTGACTGCGCGTGCAAAGCCGGACTTCATGGGGGGCTCTCCTGTGGCTGTGGGTCCCCTCTTCCAACACCCCCCTCTCTCTCTCCCTCTCTCTCTCTCTCATTTTCTATTACCGCTCCGCTACCATTCATTTTCTATTGCTGATTAATTAGCACTCCGTACTAAAAGCAAAAGGTGTCTATCCAAATCAAATTGCCTATTTTATCTATAAAAAGAAAATCAAATAAATCAAATCAACCCGCTTTTAAATTAATAATCAAATCAAATCAGTTAAATAATTAAAAACTAAATTAGTTATAATTAATTTAGTTTGATTTTTTTAATAATTTAAACTTGAATTAACACTAATTTAAGTTTTACACTATGTATGGTATGATAGAAAAGTAACCCATGTTTGGCACTGCCATTTCATTTATTCAGTTCCATTTTATTTTTTTATTTTTTTCAACTTTCTTAATTCTACATACTATTCTATTTCATTTAATTTTTTTTCAACTTTAAATCCTTATACAATATCTAAAATCTCAACCATTTATACTACCTTGAAATTCGCAAAGTCAAATCATTGTACATCCTTTTTCCGAATCATTTTCAGACCATTCCAAACTATTTTCAAATCATTTTTTCCTT
Source organism: Boehmeria nivea var. tenacissima (assembly GCA_018132145.1). NCBI lineage: Eukaryota > Viridiplantae > Streptophyta > Magnoliopsida > Rosales > Urticaceae > Boehmeria > Boehmeria nivea. The sequence goes on along the minus strand of CM030881.1, from coordinate 17,650,938 downwards.
CCTAAGAAATGAGATGGAATGGGCAAAATTTTCTCCCAAACAAGGGGTAAAAAGAAGGAATTGGATAAAGAAAAATTGGAAGAGAAATTTACAAATATATTTGTTGGGTAGGAAAGAAAAGAAGAGAGGAAGGAAAAGTAGAGGAAAAAAAATGCACGTGAGACCCACTATTATTTTATTGTTTCAATTGTGGATAGAAAATTCTTTTCCAACCCTTTGAGTATAAAAATTACTTTTTTATCCATATTTTTAAATTAAAATAATAAAATAAATGGATAGAATAATAAATGTATAATCAAACATTTTCTTTCTTTCCCAAATTACCAAACACTATAAAAGAAAGTTATTTTTTCTTCTTTTTCTCTTATTTTCTATCACTTATTATTTTCTCTTTCCTTATTACCAAACAGAGTGTTAGTAAAAAAATTTACATAATGATTTAAATTTAAATAGAATAAACTTAAAATACATTACGAGAATGATATCTAATAATAATAAATTAAAATATTTCGTCTGAAACAATAAATGAATTTTTTTATCCTATAAATTAACCACTCAACTATTTGATGGTTACTCCGTACGTTTTTTTTTATGAGTTTTTTAGGCATTTAACCAAATTTTTGGGTAATTTTTTAGGATTTAGCCATAGTTTCATAAAATTAGGGATTTAGTCATAACATGTAATATTTTTTGTAACATGTAACATATATACGTGTAAAAAATATAACATTAAATGTAACGTTATATTTTTTACACTTATATATGTTACATGTTACAAAAATTGTTACATGTTATGACTAAATATCTAATTTCGTTAAATTATGGCTAAATCCTTCAAACTTTACCTTTAAAATGGTTAATTACTTAACTTGCCCTTTTTTATTGTTATATTTATTGTTTATCTATTTCCCTTCTATAAACTTGTTTTAGTTTATTTCTTAGAACATTATTGTTTTCTTATAAATTCTTTGTGTAAATCAATTAAATAATTTAAGATTATTAAAAATTAAAATGATTTATGTAACAAAAGAGACATTAAATTTTATTTGGGCAACTTTTACCACTTATAAACAATTATTTCCTCTATTTGGTGTCGCAGTAGCACTATTTAATTTCTGCCCATAAAGAGATTGTTTGCTTTACTAACGCGACGAAAATTTGTGTGGCAAAATTTTTTAAAAGAAATGAGGAGTGGTTTTTGTCAATTGTCATGGTTGAGTCACGTCGACGTTTGATTAGCCATGAAAAGTGAAACACAAATTATTATTATTTTTTGATAAAAAAAGTGAAACATAATTACTAATGGGAACGTGAAACTTGGCATGCCTTTAGAGATTAATAATAATGGCCAATGAAAATGGGAGGAGTTCAAAGCCATCTTCTTAAATGTACAGTACAGTACATCTCCGTAGGAAATACGACACTCATTCCTTTAGATCCTTGATAAGATTGCTCTTCCATCTCTTTCTTAATTTGCTATATATCCTCAACTCCCCAAAACAAACTGCCACATTGTCGTTCGCATTATGCTTGATAAGATATAAAATAAGGGATTATTTTACTTTATCGATTATTTTACTTTTAAAATCAACAACCTGAAGAAATAAACAACCCCCCCGGTTTAGCCATCTATTTTATCCATGACAATATTTAAAATCTCAAATATTTATATCCTTTTAAAATTTACAAAGTCAAATTATTTTATATTATTTTTCCAAACTATCTCAAAAAATAAAATAGAATGGCCAAAATATTCTCTCCAAACAAGGGGTAAGATTTTTTTTAAAAAATATGAGGAGGAAATATACATATGATATGACTAATAACAAATAGGAGGTCCACCAATTTTGTACCCAAAATTATTTTAATTAATATAAAGAAAAAAATTAAAATAATCGCTAAATTTTATCAAAATTTTAGTTTTTTTTTTTATCTTTATGCTTTTTATAATTTCTAAATAATCTCTTAGTGGTGAAATCTCGTCCAAAATTATCTTTTGACTCAATTTTAATTAAAATTAGTATTTAAAAATACATAGTACCTAAGCATGTAATTTCAGAGGCGAGTAAACTGGGTAAAAAATTACCCGTTCCCATTTTCAGGTAACACACGACTTTTACTAATAAAAATCGGGTACCTGAATTTTACACAAAAATTTCAGATAATTGAAAATTTGGATGCATTTGTGATTTGCTATCCTATGCGTGTTGGACCTCCCCTTTCTTTCTCTCTTCCTCTTTATTTCACCCGGTCTCACCTCCTACCTCCCTCTCTCTCTCTCTCTCTCACCCGGCCCCATCTCCTCCTCCCTCCCCTCTCTCTCTCTCTCTTTTCCTTTCACCAGACCCCACCTCCTCCCTCCTCTCTCTCTCTCTCTCTCTCTCTCACTTGGCCCCACGTCCTCCTTCCTCCCCTTCTCTATCTCTCTCTCTCTCTCTCTCTTTTCCTTCTTTCTTTTTCTTTTTTTTTTTGTCTGGTCACTTCCTCTCCCCCTCCTCTCTTTCTCTCTCTTTGTTAAATAATTTGCTAGTGTTTTTTTTATGTTTAAATTACAAAACAAATTACTTAAACACAAAATCTATAAAAAAAAAAACAAAATTTAACCAAAATTTCGAATAATTACCCTAATTTTTAGATAATTACCTGAGATTTCGAGTAAGGGAATTTCGGGTAATTACTCGAAATTTCATGCTTAATAATACCCTTCTAATAATTAACATTTATATTTAAATATCTTTATTTTTTTTATTTTCTAAATTACATTGTCGAATCAAATCCTGACTTGATGAATCTAATAATAACAAATCCATATTTGAAACAATTTCAGATCTAGAAATAATTTCTAAAATAATTTTTATTTTTTAAATTCTTTTGAAAGTCTTGCTTAACTCCACACAGCAATTCGTTTGCACAACAAGCTTTAAAGGCCTTGCATTTTCGTCTCAGAGTTCAAGATGAAAAATTATTAATTTGTGATAGTTCCTAATCGGTATTCAACACAATGTTCTATATCAGGAATGAATACTAGTGAAACAGTAAATTAAAATTGAGATGAACGTCATAACAGAAATAAAACAGTAAAAAATAAATGACACAGAAATTAGTAACGTGATTCCGTCAAGCCTACATCCTCCGGGGGCCACGCCTAGATAGTTGAAAAAGATTCACTAACTTAAAACGTGTACTCTTGTCTTATGCACTAAAGACTCCTCCATTCTCCTTACAAACTAAGATACAATAAAATTCCACATAGAGAGGACACACCACAAAAGTTCGTAGACATAATGGACTCAAACCTATAGGTGAAATATTATTTTATAGAAGCCAATAGTTTTTTTGTAATTTTCATTTCAAGTAAAGCAAAATCGTAACTCGGAGATTTCAACAAATTCTATAAAATCTAAATTAAACATCTTTTGGAATACCCGCTGAAACATCAAGTGGAATAACAACATTAACATTTACAAAATCTTCCAAAAATAATTTATTGCTCCATGAATAACGTCAGAGAATTATGATATGAATAAAATCAAAAATATTTTGTCAAAAATATGCCGACACAAAAATACACTAACACGAGTTTCTTTCTCGATTTTGTGTTCGTCACGAGGAACGAAGTCCTCTCATTCGGCTTCGACCTAAAGCATCTAACTCTGATTGAGCAAGGCCAAGCCGTTTCCGTATAGAGCAACGAGCTCGAGAGATTTTTTTGACAAGAGTGGCGAGAATTGCATCGTCTCTACTCTCTAGCCCGATCGGCCTCTGCGACATCGCTGCTCTCCAATCCTCTTAGATCGTCCCACCGTCGTGAGTGGTCACAGTCTCGGGGGAGGTGTCTGTACTTCGCCGGATTCGGGTCTTGTCTCAGCGGCGACATCGACTCCTTCTTTGTTGAGAAGATGGTTGGCCCTCTCCTTGGCGATTTCAAAAAATTTGGGGGGTTTTGATTTCCTATTGATTGGTTTCTTAGTTGAATCATATCTGTTACAAATATTTGGTTCGTTGATTTTAAAAATCAATAAAATAAAACTCCAATCAAATTAGGATTTCAAATTTTTCTCGACTCTTTTCTTCATCACAACACAAGTTCGTCTCGTCTATTAAAAAAAAAGCTCTTCTGATCAAACACGCTATTTGTGTTTTGTTTGCGATGCTAACTACAAATCATTAATGACTTTACATTATTCCTTTGTTCAGAAATGGAGTGACATGGTGTTGAGTAAGGGCAGTGCTTGTGATTGAAGATGGGTTAGGGGATTTTTCTCCTCAATTATATGTTTTATTTATTTTAATTGTTTTATGAAAATATTAAATTGAAATATTTTAAAATATATATATATATTATTTTTTGTTTTATCTGAAGGTTAGTTTAGTTATTTTAGAAAAAAAATTTGATCATCAGTCAATGTAAATTTCAGATGGAGAATGTTTTTAAACATATTTGAGCAATTAAAGAATTATTTTGGAATTATGAAAAATACAAAAAAGAAATTAGAATTTTGATATAACTCATAGATTATTTAATTTTTCCTAATTAAGTAAGATGATCATCTAGATCAATATTATTTTCTCCTCCTAGCTCAACAAACAACATCATATATAGAAAATTATGTTATAATTCTCTATTATTCATACATTCTATGGTCTCGTATCTTATATTCTATGTTCTTTCCATTTTTGTTTTGTCCTCTGCTCTCTCTCATGCAAAAAGCAACAACTAAAGCTATTATGAACCTATTTTCTAATAAGGACGTAATAACTAAGAGAGGACTAGCAATTTTTGAAAGGGAAAGTAGAAAAAACTTCCTTTGGATTTTTGCAAAATTTTAAAATATCCACTCAATTTATCATAATAAAGAAATACCTTTTAATTTTTTATTCCGTCCATAATTACCATTTGATTGACTAAAAATATCTTTTTTCGCTAATCAAAATAGATGACGTGGCTATGCTCAACAAAAATAAGTTATTGACAGTTAAAGTGTTTCAGAAAAAAAAAAATGCACTTCTTACTCAACTGAAGTTATAGTTTTAGACTAATTAAAAAATCGATGGGTATTTTTCCTAATTATGGTAAATTAAAGAAATATTCGTATTTCGCAGGTACTCGAGAGAAGTTTTTGGTATTATCCCTTTTTGAAATAGTTCTCGGCTCATATTAATGGCAAATATTTTACTCCATATATAATTTGTCATAATATAAAATCACTTTGTTTGAGCACTAATAGGAGTACTTGATCATGTAATGTCCTCAACTACACACAACTCGCAAGTGCCGGTTGCCAAGAAAAGCTAGTTATTGAGGCAGTCTAGAAGACATAGTAATACTTCTTTGGAGAATATTATATCTAGCTATACAAAAATAAAGAGATATTTAAAAATTTATTTAGGGATTTAGAGTCTTAACAAATCTGAAAAATGGAGGTTAAAATTACAAAAAGAGAAGTACCGTATAGGGGAATTGGTTTTTGGGGCTCTTGTTGTCCCATCTGAAAATTAGGGTTTACCGCTCTAATATTATTCCTCGGAGCCATCATGTTGGCCGCCGCCAGAAAAATTATTATTCTTGAGATTTAATTTAATTATAAGACCATTGCATTTTTGTCTATCATTTCTCTTGGAGATTAAGAACAACCTTTTAAACCAGAAAAATCATGCAATGAAATTGATGCAAATTTTTTTTCCTAAATATGAAAAGAAATGCAAATGTTAAAAACAAAAAATTGAAACACTCCGAGTTTATAGATAAGTAGTTAAATTTTAGATTCTAAGCAAAAAAAAAAAAAAAAAAGGTTATATTTTAGACAATACTTAATAAATTGTTTACAAAACTTATATTTTAGTTAAAAGACTTTTTATATATAATATATATAAAATGATAAGAATCAAAATAGCCCGGCCACTAATGCTATTTTGGCACTTTACCATAATATTGAAAAATAAACTAAGTAGCACAGTATCTCTTTCATTAACGTGATGATATTTATATTTAAAGCATTATCATATTTATATTCATGATCGAAGCATGTATGGGCACTTCATGATTGGTAACTAAAAACATTGCAATATAAGTATCTATATTAGAAGCCGAGGACAAAAATGTAATCCGAATCAAGCTAGTAATCTGGATCTAAATGAGACAAGAGTAAAATCACGTCAAGAAGCATTAATGCCATTGATAGTGGAAATTTTATGGTTGGACTGTCAATTATATATCCATATCTTACAATGAAATTGGTAGATACTGTTCTTCTTAGCCAAACAAAAAAAAGAAAAGAAAAGTAGATACTGTTCTTGGTGATCAGATGAACTGTTGCTTTCTTAGAGCTAAATATTAAAGGATTATTTATCAACATAATAAACAAATAAGCAATATAGACCAAGGTTCTCCGGATAATGGTGGAACTTGAAGATGAAAGAACTTAATTTCAACAAATATATAGAGCCAGAAAACAATGTCTAAAGTTTAAGTTCATATTTAATGCATAATTTGCCTTATACCTACTCAATCTTCAAGCAAATAAAGAAAGGTAAAACAAAAAGGCTAAATCGAATTATAATTGTAATTACCAAATACTAATTAATATTATGATAGTAATTAAAGAAATATTGACCCTAATCAAATCTGAAAGATATAGAAATCCAAACCATAATTTGGTGTAACAATAGAATTTAAGTTGATTTTTTGGTTAGTCTTATAAGATATAAACTAAAAAAATTTATTCCGATAGCTATCTAAATTAACGGGTCCTTATTGTCCTGGGAATCGAGATAGGTATATTTGTAAAGGTTCAAGAAAACATGCAAACAACAAGAGTATCAAATAACATCAATAAGAAACGACAAAGAAACAAAATAAAAGAATTCTACATAGTACGGCATCATGTGAAAGTGAAACAAGAAGTAGGAAACGGCATAAAAAAGAAAACGACAACAATAGGTTGTCAAACTACAAGAACTGGAAACGACAACCGAAAAAATAACAGACAACGATGTATGACGATATAAACTATAAAATGACATCATATCAAACGACTAAAAAAAAACACACACACACACAAGATCAATATAAACGACAATAAGAGGCAAACAACAACGTAAATAGCAACAATAGAGAAACGACATGAATCCGAAGACAACGAGAGTGTCAAACAACAAAGTAGAAAATGACATCAAAGATCAAACCATTAACCACAACAAAAAAAAAAAAATGTGATATATGAAAAAAAGACATTAAATAAGAAGTCGGTTACAACTTGAATATAAGAATCGACAATACCCAAGACAAAAACTACAAAGGCAAAAAAAGAAAAAAAAAAACCAAAAACAAAAAACAAAAATAATAATAAGATAATGAATGACGAAGTACAACAACAATCAGAAACTATGTGAATATGGAAAAAAAAAAAAGCAAAAAAAGCAAATGACATCAAAATATTATAAGACCATCTCCGATGCAAATGTTAGTACCGATGCTAAATTTCAAGTAAAAATATTATATTTGACATTGGATACTGCAATATGCACAAATGGTATTTTATTATTATTTAGTTGTAAATACCAATAAAAGTAATTAATACTAGCCAATAGTAGAGAATATTATAAATAATTATAATGAGAGCTTCTTGGTAAGAACAAACTTTTTTAATATTATATTAATTTTTAATTAAATGCTTTAAAATTAAACAATCAAATCAATGCTTTAAAATTAAACAATCAAATCAATGCTAAATTTTTGTAATTATGTTATACTTGGTACCAAATTTAACACCATGTATAGTATTTGTCAAATTTAATATCAAATTTAACATTGCTTTAAATAATAGTTTTTTAATAAAATGCTAAATTTTGACATGAACACACAAATTTAATATTGCATTGGAGATGTTCTATTTATATAACAATAAGTATGAAGTATGAACGAACTTCAATCCCACAAATGACAATCAGTAAAACAACACAAAATGATCACTTAAAGTTAGCATGTATCTCGCCGGATCATACTTGAAATAACATAATGTGATGAGCCTTTCATTCTTATCTTGATAAAGAACTTAGTTGAGAGTTTCAAGAGAAGAGATTGTGTAATTGTACTCTGTTGAAAACTCTCGTATTTGAATATCTTTGAGGTTTATCAAGATCGATCGTTTTCTCCAAGTGTTAGTTCATGTTGGTTTACTTTGATCTTGTCGTAACACACTCAAGATATAATTGAATGTGATATTGTTTACAGCATAAGGGTATGATTACAACATTTTAATTAAACTCAGGTATTTTAATGTAATTTCCATTTGTATTTTAGGCCCACAAATTAATTGTGGATTCATTGTTACATATACTTTGTTTTCCTCCTAATTAAAAGGGTGCGTTCAATGACTATGGGAACAAGAAAGATAGGACTATCTCTATTAAAAAAAATCTTGAATCCAGTTATAATTTGGGCTTTTTTGGTATTTAACCATTTTTTATTTAGGTTTCAAAAAAATAATTAAAATTTTAAAAAGTTAAGAAAGTAATCATTTAACAATAGAAAATTAGAGATATAAAGGTGAAATGAATGTAGAGGACTGCTGTCATCAGACGCGTATGATAGATCTCAGCCGTCCATCACGTGGGCCTCACTGTGGGTCTCACGTGGGGCCACGGAGATGGGTGGTTGAGATTCATTAGACGTCTGATGTTAGACTTTCTCATGAATGTATCACCTGGTTAGGAAAATCCTCTGGCATAATTGATGTTGGTGTTGGTGTTCCATAATCAAAGTATCACGACTACTTTTCGAACTCATTTTTGTCTTTCAACTCACGGTGCTGATTGCATAATGGATGATGGACTAGCTAGTGCCTCTTAGCCTTAGGCGTCCCCTCTCAAAAGCTAACTTGCAGGGGATATTAATTGAAATATATTTCAATTTTTTTTTTCTTTTTAATCTTTTAATCATGCATGTTCTTGACGTGTGTGGCAATATATGTTGACATGAGTCCTTTTTATGTGGACGAACGACTAGCGTGATAAAGTTGAGGTATTTCTTTTTAGTACTGTCTTTCTATGGTAATTGATGATTTTAGGGTTTTTTTTTGGATTGACTGAACTGAATGATTTTGGTTCTCCTTTTATGCAAAGTTCTTGGCGTTTTATAAGAGAGGCCTGGTCAAAGTCATTTTCTTTTTTAATAAAGTCGTATTGTTTGTATGACATATAATTTTCTAATAACTACCGTTTATTTTCTTTAAGGTTACAAATATCCTCTGATGTTATGATGTCTTCAAAAGTTGTACTTTAATCTTTCAAAACTCACATCCATGCATATCCCTTTTATGTTTGAAAACGTTACAAGTTCACTCATTCTGCTTCAATTTATTGAAAAAATGGTCGAAATCAGGGGATATGAATGCAAAGTTTAAAGCAACTTGAGAAAATAAGATAGCACCTGGGGTATTTGTGAGTTTTAAGACGTTTGATCTTTTAAAATTGTATAAGTCCCACCTGATTATCGTTGTGTTATTAGTTCTGTCAATTTTTTTTACGGATTATGACATGAGGTTATACTTATAAGTTTTTTAAACATCAACGAGTGTGAGTGTCAATTTTGAAAGCTCAGAGTACAATTTGCAAGAATAGCACAACATCAGAAGATATTTGCATAGATAAACATTTCTTTAGTCAAAGGGTAACTTGGTAATTTGAAAAATATGTACTTTGTAGTTTTTAGTTTGATTAGATTAGATTTGAGAAAAAGATAATTTTGAAACAAATTTAACAACCGAAAGATTATTTAGAAAAGATGAAAAACATATAAGTAAAATTAGAATTTTAGTAAAACGAAGGATTATTTAGAAAATTTTTCCTATAAAAATTAATCACGTTTTGGATATAATGAACACTTAACCCAACACAAATGTCTTTCTAAGAAAGAAAAGAATCTTCAACCGAAATATAACCATGTTTTACAAATGAATACTCAAAATACCATCACAAGTCAGCCAACCTAATTAGACAACTAGTTTGACTACCGAAGAGCCTATCAACCTTCTAGATATATATTTTGAGATATCGTTACACCTAATTCATGATCGACATTAAATTTCTCCCACGTTATTTTTTCCCTAAATATTAAAGAAAACGTTGTTCGGTGGTCGGCGGGATATAATTATTTTTGTCTACCAAGTTTGTCTTTGACCGGGACTTCTTTTATTATTTGTAATATTCCACATAGAAGAATAAATCAAGTAGAAAGAAACCGCGTAGATATATCATATATATACAAAAGATAACAAAAGGCAAAAGCAAATCAATTACATAAAGTGCTCGCAATCAAAGCCAAGGTACGTATTAGTGTATTATTAATTTGCAGACTGATAAAGTATTCACGTTTTCCATTTGATAATAAACAAACAAGTTACGTGTTCAAATTACTCCGAAACAATCAAAAAGAAAATTTCAGTCCAAGATTTGCAACCCAATTACATGTAAGAATAATGACAAAAGAAGGCGAGCTTCCACGAAATTGAATGACAATTAATGTAGCACAGCGCAAAGGAAAAGTTACTATTATACACGTGACAATAGTAAATATATATTAATGGGCAGAGTTAAATATAGATAGTAAGAGAATGGCCTCTCATTTCCAAAGGAAGGTGGGAGAGACAGTACAACAAAATAAAACAATAACGTCTCCTAAAACCCATGTCATTAATAAAACGGACCGACCGACCGACCACCCATCACTAAGGCTCCGTTTAGTAAAAAGCAAAGAAAAGTTGATAGAAGATAAAATAAAAGGTGATGGAAAATAAGATAGAAAGAAAAGAAAATAATTTTTCTTTAATAGTGTTTAGTATATTAGGAATGAAAGAAAATATTTGATTAGACAATTACTATTTTATCTATTTATTATATTATTAAATTTTAAAAATGTGAATAACATTGTAATTTTACATTAAAATTAGTTGAAAAGAGTTTCTCTTCTAATTTTGAAAGAATAAAAAAATATTGAACCCCACATATATTTCTTCCTTCCACTTTTCCTTCCCTTCTTCCTTTTCTTTCTACCAAACAAAAACATTTTTAAAATTCTATCCAAATTTCTCTCCATTCATTTTATTTCCTCCATTTTTTCATCTTACCAAACATACTCTAAAACGTGAAACCGAACCAACCACCGCGGCTACGTACGTACAGTAGCCCCATTTCTCATATATATATATATATATATATTTCATTCTATGAAAAGTATTTTATATCTAAAATAAAAAAGCGAAGCAAATGAAGCAACCAAGTCTAGCTAGCTAGCTCATTGCTTCGGCTCCTTTAAAAAAAATTAAGTGATCTCGATCGAGAACGTATACACTAGTAGTATATGGTGACATATAAATTTAATTTGTCATATATATGTGTTGTTTCATGGAATTGATCATGTGGCTATCACTAGCCAGCAGAATAAAAAAAATAAAAATGAAGGATCATGTAGCTATCACTAGCTATATCTAGGGAGGACTTCTATATTACTCTCCGACACAAACGAGTCAATTTCATCTTCTGAAAACGCGTCTCTACTCTCTCTCTCCACCTTTAGCAGCCATAAGGCGACACTGATGTCAACCTGTAAAACAAAACCAAAAAAAAAAAAAAAAAACATTTCAATAACGCGTACGTCTTTTTTTCTTTTAAATTCAAATTTTTGACTTCGAACAGCTCTCTGCTCTCCTATTCTTAATGCACATTAATTATTTATTTAATTTCAACTATTCTCAAAATCAAAATCTTTAGATGTGTAATTACTCCTTAAAGGAAACATGTTACTTGGTCGAATTCATACGCAAATAGAAACAGCACACTAAAAAGTAATCATCATCTTCTTCTACATATATATTAATTATTTATTAATAGAGCCGGCGACCAGGCACTCCTTCAAATTATGCCTGCTCTCTATGGTCTTCAATTGTCACTTTACCAAAATCACGTGTTCTCTCTCTCTTTTATCAATATAAATTATTACATTTGATGATTCGACTAGTCTCGAAAGTAACAAATAAGAATCAATTTCCAAGTTCCAACACGCAATCATGTATTCCCTAATTGAATACACATGCATAAATAATCCCCGTTATGATCAGGTATTTGCTTACAGTCAATGAAATAACATAAGAGATTTCTCCTCAACCATTCTCAACCACTCTTCTAATAATTGGCACTACTATTTAATCATGAAGTTTTGATGAATTTAATTATGAGTAATTAAAAAAATATCTATCAATTATATATCACCCTAATAACAAAAAGATGAGAAAAAGGACATGATTAGTGCTCCACCAACATATTAATTGAACCAACCACGTAGTTGAAAATAATTTAAAAAAATTGAAATTTACCTCTCTTTGCGCTTCTCCAAGAACCTCTGCAGAGACTTTCTACGTGCAATTGGCAGATCTGCGAAATATCAAAGCCATATTAATCTCATCATCTCACAAATAAAATATTGAAATGATAAAAATAACAAGGAGCTGGCATACATATATTGTAATAATTACCTCCGTTGAGTGGATGAATGAGTTGGGTTGGGTTTGTGATTGGTTGTTTAGAATCCACTGTGACTTGTACTGCTTGATCAACACCCTTCACATTATTATTAATGAAGCTGCTGCTTCCTTGTGAAACAATCTTCAAAATGCTCTCAGCCTACATTATTAAAATCACATATCATGCATTCAACATTATTTACTACTCTAGTCTCAAACTAATACTTATTATTCATATATAATATGTGTATATGTAATGCAAGAATCAAACAGACCTTGTCCCGAGGAACGTCGAAAACGGACACGTTTCCATTGTAGAAGATGGTCAGAGGAGTTGTTTCTTCAAGGCTCTCACCGTTTGGCCTGCCATTTTTTATTTTTTTTCAAACAGTTTTAGAGTTGCTTTTTTTTTTTTTTTGGTTAAAATAAAAATAATGAGTTAAAATCAGGAAAATATTACCTTGCGTTAGGGACATAAACAGGCAGAGAGGGAAACAGAGTAGTATTGTGATCGGCGTTGGGACTTGCCGGAACGGAAAGCGACTTCAGAGAAGAAAACGGAACGCCGTTTTCGGGCTTCTGGTTCTTAACGGAACCACCACCGCCTGCTGCAGTACTAGTGGCGCTGCCGGATGCGATAACATTTTTCAGAACCTCCGGGTTTATCTTCGAAATGGCGCTCTGAATTCCTGCAAAAGGCAAACGTACAATCATCATTAATTAATTAATTAACACAAAACTTAATAATAAAGTTATATACTACTAGTAGTCGTACTAATAAAGAGACCTCGGAAGCTTCTCTGGCGGTGAATGAACTTCTGGAACTGTGACTTGGAAGAGGAAGAGGACGAGGCCATTCCGAAGAAATCGAGCTCCGCCGTGGCTCTTGACATGTTTGGATTCTATATATATGTATGAGAGTGATGAATCAAATACGAACGATTGTGAAAAGGGTTTATACTTTGAATGACAAGGGTGATCAGGGAAGAGAGAGATATATATGTTATATGTATGGAGAGATTTTTTATATATTAATTGCAGTGAATACGCAAAGGCACGAGATTTATATGACATGAATAAGAAGAAGAAAGGCACGAGAATGAGTCAGAGAGACATAATGATCCTAAATCCTAATGAGAAGTTTTTAAAAGTAAAGAAAAGAAAAGAAAAGAAAAGTGATGTGTTTGGAATTGGAGGGGTCACTCAGACTGGGTCTATTACCACACGACTTCCACGAGGCATTATCATTTTTCAATAAAAAGCCACACATCTCCACCAACTACTAATACGTTTCTTTATTTTTCTCATTTTATTTTATTTTTTATTTTTCTCCTCCCCCACCACCCACCCCCCCCCCCCAAATTTCAATTAAATACTATCATTTTTTATTTTTAGATTTTTAAAGATAATCATTTTTGACTAATATTTTAAGAATTAATCTTAATTTTATAAAATTAAAGAATTAGTTTTTTTTTTACGTATAATTATTTTTATACTTGATATAAGTGTATCATATTATATATATATATATTATAATATCATTCAAATATTGTTGGTGTGAAATTTGAACCAACGACGAGATCTGCATCTCTAGGATGTGATGCTGTAATGAAAATAAAAGTTGAACGGAAAAGTAAAAAGGCATGAGAGTTTTTAGAGTGGTTCGGCCCTCTTTCAGAGTAATAACCTACGTCCACTGTATAGTTGGATTTCTCCTTTTTTTCTTATTCTTTTTCCTATCCCTTTTCTCCTCTTTCCCTCATTCTCTTATAGATCGAAGAAGGAGGCTACAGTCAGAATGAAACAAAACATCGCATCCCCTATTTCACGGGTTTGGTTCACCTAATAAAGCTGCACATCTGTTGTGAGCAGTTATCTTGAACTTTGTAGGATAAAGCTGCTGTTACAGTAAATCTCCTATTTGGGGTTAAAAAGGCGGGAAATTAATTGAGATCTAAGCTATCGCGAGCAGACTTTCTATGACCAGGGGTCACTGGCTTTGAGGGCCAAGTCTGTCTTGAGCGATCTTTCGTCTATGGCAAGCTCTTCGGGGATGGATCACCTTCGGGGATCTTTGGTCCACCTTCGGGGATCCTTGGTCTTTTTTGTCCGCCAACTCCCCGGCGAGTGACTTGTCAGAAACTTAGCACAACCTCCGGCGGTGCTCTGTTTATACTTAGGGGTGTAGGATCGAGGATCATCTTCGAAAATCTTCGTCCGTCCTTCGCCTGGGAGAAGCTCTTATGATGGGATGGCATCGCTCTGCTGGTGGAATCGGGGGCTTGTGCCTCCACTAAATGTGCCTCGAAGACTCCGCCCCCGAAGACACATCCGCTGACGAAAAATCACTGACAACAAATATATCAAATATAAAAATAATTAATTCTTTAATTTTATTAATTAAAGCTAAATTTTAAAACTATGAACCCAAAAGATTAAAAGCTTAAATCGTCTTCTTTTTATTTTCTTAAATGAAACATGAATAGATAAATAGCACGTTTTGGGAGAAAGAATAATATTACCTTTTTTTGGTGAATTAGAAAGGAAATGGTATTTGCTTTATTGTACCACTTTTTCTTTTTTATTTTATTTTATTTTTATTTTTTATTTTTACTTTGTTGTTGGTGCTGGTGGGTATTATTTTCATCTTTGGTATCGATGAAATGACAATTGTGCCCTTTACTATTTCTTTTTATGTTTTTACTTTTAAAGTTCAAATTTAATCTTAGTTTCCTCGATGTACGCCTTTTGTGCCCGTGGTCTCTGTTTTCTAGATGCCGCTAAAATGGACGACAATTCGTCAATTTTCAAAGCTTTTTACCTCCTGCTAATGTTTTGTTTTCCTCTTTTTTTTTTTCTTTTTTTTTTTCGACCTTTGTTGCTTTAAGAAGTTGTTTACGTACTTATTTTGCACATTGCTTTGCTTTTTGTTTTGCCGTTTGCGTGTTAAAAAACGTCTGAAAAATGAATCTCCCGCCTGCTGCCCCGACCTATTATTATTCTTCCATATATATATATATATATATATATATACACACTATTTGCAATTAATAATACATATTTAAATAGCTTTAGAGGAGAAACAATAACTAGTGACTAATGCTGAATTTGTGTTAATAACTAGCTAGCTACTTGTGTAGCTAAGGAGTTGGTGAGGCTAATATGAAGCGTGATATAACATTAGTACAAAATGACAATTGCATTTGTCCACATGTATAAGTTGAATGTGGTTGATATGCACAAACTTGATGGGTCAACTGACTCGCAGACTTGTAAATGCACATATTAAACAGCATCACGGGAATTAGGAATTAGGCCAACTAACAGACTTGGCTTATCAAGCTAGGTCCTAGTATTATCAAAATTTGAGGTCGGATCGTATTAATTTGGACCGATATTATTATTAGATGAGCGTAATATTGAAGCTACTCCTAATTGCAACAAGTCATATCTTCTTTCGGAGCCTGAAATATACGACACTTGCAAATAGCAATGCTAATCGTCAGACTTATATTGACCACCTGGGTCTTATGGTGCCTCTATATGCTTCGGAACAATTTTTATTCTTAATTATCAGATAAAAACAGTTATTATAAAATATAATGTGGTTACAAAATTTAAATATTTTTACTTAAAAGACAAAATCTCATTTAGGATACAAGAAAGAGATCGAAAAAGAAAGTCTGAGCTTAATTTGTAGAATGTCCTGTTGTTAGTGCCCTAATTCATAGCGCGGCCTTAGGTTTAAAAAAAAAAATATATCGTACCAATCAATGTGACAATATCATATAACTAATATTTCCATTCATATTTTTGTTCATATCTTAAATAACTAGAGGTGGAATATGTTATTTACAATATAATATGATACTAATTGCTAAATAAAGAAAATTGTTGAGCAATCCATAATCAGTTCAATTTGCTACAAATCAATTTCTAAAAAATAAACGATAACACGTATTGGTGGAATGTTCATGAATTTTGAATAAAAACATTGTTGCTAGTGATGTAGCATAAAAGCACTGTATTTCCTAATAATTGGTAGCCTAACTAATTATCTTAAATATATAAAGTTATTATTTATATTATCATACGTGTTGGTGGAATATATATGTTGTTCGATAAACGTTCTACTAATTACGTTGCATATAAAATACATATACAGTAGTTTTGGCGTACAAAAATACGTTGATACGATGAATTTGTAGGTAGGGAAGTTTGGGCGTGAATACGAGGGCAAGATATTTTTTAGGGCCAAAGTCATGAAAAGAGACTAGCTTAAGTGTAGGTGTAGTGCGCATTGTCTGGCATTGGCAATAATACAACTCAATAAGGTATAAGACTATATGTGTGAACTGTGAAACGCAAGCGTACAACTCAAGAAGCACGTGATTCAATTGCGGTGTCCTATAAGCACGTGTTCTTACCAAAATAAAATTAAACATGAAGCTTCAAAGCAAAAGTCAAGTCCAAAAATCATCAAAAACTATATATATATATATATATATATATATATGATTCGTATTGAAATTTCGTGATTGACAATGTAAAAGCTTGATGACTCAGTCTCATAGCCATATTATCTCTCTTATAATCTATCTATAATTGTTCACTAATATCACTACTTTTCTTTTCCTAATCCGAATTAAAGAAATTAGAGGATTATTAAACGGCGTAAGGAAGGCAGATAGAGTGGCTCCCACCATTACTGTAGCTGCGATTTGATCCAATCCAAAAAAGAAACAAAAATAAGTTTATAATGCAAACATTTTTATTTTGTTTGGTTTTGATGAAGGATGACACGACACAACATTTTTTTTTTTTTTTTTTTTCTGTATGTGTCGGCATTATTCTCAATTTTAACGTGTTTCTCAACTTAACAACAACGGACGCCTAATAGTGTAGTGACAATCACATTCACAGAATGAATCGACATTAATACCCAACATCATAACCCCCTTTTTTTTCCATTTCCGGGAGAAACGTGATATGCCTTAACTTGGATATAATAATTAATTAACATCACGCAAGCCATCAGGTGAAATATTAACTCATTCTTCTAACGGCTTTTCCTTTAAAACCTTCATTTCTATGACATTAATATTTGTTATTTAAAACCATGCTTTTTGATAGAGAAACTAATGCTGTGACAGAAATACATCTCTCTTTCTCTCATAGCCATGTAGATCACGCAACATGATATATGCAGTTTTTGCTATGTACACGTGTATCATGTTAACATGATCATAAGTTAGATGTAGAACGTGCATGTATTTCGTGTATTTCGAAAATTCATATGTGCTCCTATATATACATGATACGGCCTTATATATGCATCTATATTTCCTCGTTTTAATTGTTCCGATCTACCACACATAATATCCAGTTTTGTGATCCTTAATTGATTTGCATCCACTTGTTTGGGTGACCATTTCACCCATTCCATCACATTCTTTGAAATAGAAAAAAATAATTTGGAATGGTTTGGAAAATGATGTACCTCATATTGGGGCAAACCATCCCACTCATTCCATTCCATTCCATACTATTCTAAACCATTCAACTTTCTAATCTTCCAAACCATTTCATTCTTTTTCAACAATTTTTTCAACTTTCCAAATCCCTATACAATATCTTTAAATCTCAACCATTTATACCACCTCAAAATTCGTAAAGCCAAACTATTTTATAATCATTTCAAACCATTTTACAAACCATTCTGCAACCTATTTTTTCCATTTCAAGAAATAGAATGGAATGACTCAAATGAGTCATCCAAACAAGAGCGTAGAATGGTTTGACTTTGCGAAGTTCGAGATCGTATAAATGGATGAGATTTAAAGATATTGTATAGGGATTTGGAAAATTGAAAAAAAAAATGAAATGGAATGGAATGAGATGGATTGTAGGATTAAAAAAGTTGAAAAAAATGAAAAAATAGAATGGAATAGAATAGGTAAAATGGATGAACCAAACAAGGGGTCAATTTTCAGGTTTCAATGAAAAAAAAAAAAACAAACACACACACAACTGTAATTTCAATAATTAGAATAATGATTGGCAAACCACAGCCTAATATCGTTTTACGTTTATGTTAAAACATATGGATTGTGGTTACCTTCTTGTCTGTGTCCTATATATATCTAGCTTGTTGCCTTCTCCTTCGACAAAGTCATATTAATATCGTGATTGTTCTATTTGTTTAATCCCTTTGGTGTATTTAGTAATATGCTACAAAATGACAAGGTGATCAGCCCATGACATGGAGGAGTCTAATATCTGTTTAATCACTTATTCATTCTAAAGTTCAAGAGACTTCCTGTTAAATCACTGATTTGTACCCTACTCTTTTTGCTATAAATATAGATTATAAATAATAAATGTGAAGGTGATATAAAAAATTAATGTTTACAATCTTGTAGTTTGTTTCTAATGAGAAAATTACGAAGAGAGCACTAACAAAGAATTTGCATCATATAGCGTGCTATATACATTTCTGCATTTACTCAATGAGTAGGGCAGAAATATAAAAGCAATATAGAATGAATGAAAATGAAATATAAATGGTCAACCTGAAAAACTCCCTTTTTTATAATTCCACCCTTAAGATTATTGGAAATTTTTACGAATATCCTTCAGATTAATATAATATAAAATCGAAAGGTGTTTTTTGTATTATTTTAAACTGAGTGGATATTCGTGAAATTTTGAAAGAAATCGAGGGAGATTTTGATATTTTACCTTATAATTTTCTCTCAGTTAGCTTCGATAGCATATTGGGTCTTTCGGGGACAAGCCCAATACTTGACATTACTATCATCAAGAGAGAATTACAAAAAAAAATGACATTTTAAGCGTTACTTAATTATTTGTGTCTCAATTGGTGTGTTTCATTGATTCTTACTTCATATTTGTAGTATAAAAGTATGATAAAAATTATAAATAGAACACAAAATAAAAATCTATAGATTAATAATATGTCAAAAATTCGTCAAACTCTCTCATCAATCAACCTATTGCGAAGAAAAGTACAACCCGTAGTTTTGTTTTCTTGCCAACATTTACAAAAGTTTTAACTATATTTCATATATTGTGAAATGTATATTGGGTGAATTTGAAAAATATGCCACTTTACACATCTTTAAATATTAGCCTCTTAGTATAAAAAAATTAAGAAAATTGTCGTATTAAGAATTACTATAGAAAATACTGTCAAGTTCTATTATGTAAAAAAAAAAATTATTACCACTATTGTTTATTTTCTACTGGTGATAAAATTTATCGCAATACTTTTTAATATTTAAAGAAATTACTGTTTATGTGAAATTTGAATCAACGACGAGATCCGCACCTCTAGGATGTGATGCGGCAATGAAAATAAAAGTTGAACGGAAAAGTAAAAAGGCAGGAGAGTTTTTAGAGTGGTTCAGCCCTCCTTCGGAGTAATAGCGTACGTCCACTGTATAATTGGATTTCTCCTTCACTTCTCATTGTTTTTCCCATCCCTTTCTCCTCTTTCCCTCCTTCTCTTATAGATTGAAGAAGGAGGCTACAGTCAGAATGAAACAAAATATCCCATCCCCTATTTCACGGGTTTGGTTCACCTAATAAAGCTGTACATCTGTTGGGAGCAGTTATCCTGAACTTTGTAGGATAAAGCTGCTGTTACAGTAAATCCCCTGTTTGGGGTTAAAAAGGAGGGAAAATAATTAAGATCTAAGCTACCGCGAACATACTTTCTATGACCGGTGGTCATTGGCTTCGAGGGCCGAGTCTGTCTTGAGCGATCTTTCGTCTGTGGCGAGCTCTTCGGGGATGGATCACCTTCGGGATCCTTGGTCCACCTTCGGGGATCCTTGGTCTTTTTTGTCCGCCAACTCCTCTTTGAGGGGCTTATCATAAACTTAGCACTATCTCCGGCGGTGCTCTGTTTATACTCGGGGGCTTGTGCCTCCACTAAATGTGCCTCGAAGACTCCGCCCCCGAAGACACATCTGCTGACGAAAAATCACTGACAACAATTACTATTTTTTAAAGTTAAATTTTGAAAATGATGTTTCCATTAATTAAGAAAAATATTCATTTTCTTAAATACATGATGGTGTATAGTTATCTTTATGCCCTTAGTTTTCAATGGGCTAATGAATAGTGTTTTAATTTTTTAAAACGTTGACTATTTCCTTAAAATATGGATTGTAATATGACTAAATATCAAATAGACACTTTTTTAATTAGATTTATTAGTGGCGAAAATTGATAAATACTTATTTCAAAGAACGAAATTTTAGGTAATTAATTATATATGGAATGGGGGCAATGATAAATATTCAAATTGTGCTTATTTTATTTCAGATTATATATAAATTAAAGAACAATAAAAATAAGGGAAAAAAACATAAAAGAAACACCATTATTAGTATTAAATCTAAAAATTGAGCAATTTAACTCAAGCAATTACATATAGGATTAGATGAAAGAATAATGATACAAGAAGCGAGCAGATTACATGATGTGAGCCAAATACTGTAACATATATAGAATTTAAATACAAAATATAAAATAGATATACTAGATTATATATTTAAAATCTTGAATTTAAATGCATTAATGAATGAGTAGATTATGTAAAAGATGATTTAATACATATTTATGCTCGAATATATAAAATAAACAGAATTATATATTCTAAAATTCAAGATAATTATAAAAGAACAATAAACAAAGCATATTATATAATATAGAGTTAATGACCCTTTTTTAATCAATATCACTTTAGTCCCTATATTTTCAATTTAGACAATAAAATCCTTTATTTATTTCATTTGGTTCAATTAAGGCCCTTTCTCTAAGAGCAGTTTAATTTCAAATGTTTTCTAGTATGGGCTTCCCATATGCTGCTATTTTTAGTTGGGAGAATTTCGAGAAGGGTTTTTTGCAGCTATGGCCCCTCAACTTGACGTGTTTGACAATTTGGTACTTTTTTTTTTTTTGGCATTAACTCCCTTGAATTTAAAAATCGTTGCATTTAGCCTCAAATTGAAAACTTCCGTCCAACCCCCAAATAAGCTATCACGTACGAAGCACGTGCCAAATTTCGTTAAACTTTGGACGGACGTTTTCAATTTGAGGTTAAATGCAACAATTTTTAAATTCAGGGGGGTTAATGCCAAAAATAAAAGAAGGGGTGCCAAAGTGTAAAAAGTCGATAAGTTGAGGGGCCATTGGTGCAAAAAACCCTTTCGAAAAATGCCTCTCTTTTGATACAATGATAATTTATATTCTATGTGTGCTATACTTATAATTTTTACTCTAAATTTTACACTATAAACATAGGTTGAAAACAAAATGAACACATCAGTTAGAATATAAATTATTAAATGACACTAAGAATGATCTTGTTTTGCAATTCCACCTTTTTAGTTACTCTTACAATTTTAACCTTTTGCAATTCCCCCTTTTTAGTTACCCTTACAATTTTAGCCTTATTTTTACAAAAATAGAGTTTCAATTTGTCTTTTCTGTTTTCACTCCACTTTTTATTTTGAGAGCTTCCATTTTACTATGAAGTTTTGTCAATTAATCATAACCAATAGTTTGTCAGATTTGCACGATTTGAATATTGAGGAAGAGGATGTTGATTATGTGATTAATGAGTGCGCCAAAATGCGGTAATATGGTAAGAGGATAATACTCCTTACCATACTCAATTATAAGTCCTTAATTCATATATATTTTTTTAAATCATTCAAGTTTCACATAAATTTTCCATGTAGGAATTTAGGTTTTTAGGCTTTTAGTTTTTCTCAAACCAAATTACAATCAATTTTAACAATGTAGACCTTTTTCTCTACAAGTCACAGATCAAGGTGGAGTTTTAGGCGAATCTTAGCGCGGATCAAGGCATGGTTCTTGGCAGATCGAAGCGGGTCAAGGTGGATTTTTGGGCATATAAAGGCGCGTCTCTTTCGCTCTCATGAACCTCGTCTTCGCGACGTCTCTCGTTGCAAATCCTACTTCATATTGTTGCTCGCCACGAGCCTCGCCTCCATGACGCTACCAACCCTTCCTCCATGTTGCCGCCCGTCGCGAACGCCGCCTCCACGACAATGCAAAACCGAAGACTCTGCTCCATGTCACCACTAGACGCTTGCCGTGGACCCCGCCTCTATGTCACCATAGAACCTACCTCCATGTCACCACTCGTGGCTCATCGCAGACCCCACCTCCACGTTGCTAGTCTATGTTCACCGCAATTTTAGTGCTTGTATACCTATGGACTATGGTGTTCCCCAATTCTGTGATGAAATAATCACCAGACCCAAGAATATATAATAAATAATGAAAATTAAAAGGTGAGAAATAAAAAAAATGTGTAAACATAATATGTTATTTTATTAAAGGATAAAATATTCTTTTTAACTGTTAATTGTTGATCAAATTATTTTATTAATTTTATACTGATCTGAGAACTATTAACAATTTGGCTTATTTAGAAAATTTACCAAATCCATATTCAAGGATAACATTTTTTTAAAGAAATATTTTTTTATGAAACTTTGAGTAACATGTAAGAGGTCTTAGTTAAGACCTTCGAAGAAAACCAAAAAGAGAAAAAAAAAAAAAAAAAAAAAGTGTGAAAGATGTTGGTAAGAAACCGGCAAACAAATCGACAATCTTACGATGTAATTGATAATTTTTTTTTATATTTATTTTCTCTATGATGAATAAACAAACAAGACAAGATAAAACGCTATAATCAATCTATCAAAACAAGTCTCTGATACTCGTCGCTGCATATGGCAGCTTCCATTACAGCCTCTGGATTGAAATTCTCTCCACAAATATTGCCATCCAAAAACACTTCAATTAAGTTCTTGGAAAACCCACTCACCAACGCTGTTCCCTTCTGCTTCGCCGGCACCGGCGTCGACTTGGAGTCTCTCAGGTTCCAAAACACGATCTCAGGCACCGCCGCGCGGTAACCCTTCTCGGAGAATTTCCTAACAATGACGTCGTAGTTGGTCTCCCAGTTGTCCGGCGAGGCCTTGTCGAACTCCATATCGCTGAAGACGAACACTCTCTTTATCATCTGTTCTTCTCCGAGTCCTCCGGCCACGGCCACGTCAAGGATCAGATCGAACACCTTCTGGAGATCTTTCTTCTTCTGACCCCACTCCATCTTCTTCATGAACTCGATCTTCGATCGGAGATCGCCGCCTTTGACCAAATGCAGCTTAGGACTCTCGCTGAAAGTGATGATCTTTCCTCTCCAAGGATCTTCGCTCATCTCAGAAACTAGCAGCCCCAGCGTCAGAGAGACCTCCATGGCGGTCCTTCCCATGCTTCCGGAGACATCGCAGACGGCGAGGCAGTTCTTCAACTTGCCGCGCTTACAATCCTCTATCGACCTCTTCCATTGAAGCTCCGCGACTTGGCCGTGGTCTCTGTCGCTCAAAGAGTCGATGATGTCGCGAGGAGGCAGAGCTTTTGCCGGGACGTTCTTGTCGTGCAAATACTTGACGAAGCGCTCGCCGTCGTGCTTCAGGAACTTGTCTTTGTAGAATTTCATGGCTACGGAAGGCACGCGGTTGTACGGGATTTCGTTCCATTGGTTCGCGCCAATGTAAACCTCCGGCAGCTTCAGAGCCTTCCTCAGAGGGACGAGCACTTGCTTTCTCAGCCTGTCTCGGACTCTGTACGCGTAATGAGCTTCTTCTATCCCTTGGTATTCGGGGTACGATTCCCGCGGGAACACTCTCTTCGCAATGCTCTCGCACAGCAGAGTCGAGCGATCGAACGACGAGTCGAGCGAAGGACACCACTTGGCCGCCAGACTGATCTTGCTGTACTCTTCAGTCTTCAAGAGCTCGATATCGGCCTTCAAACGCTCGGCGAAATAGTCGGAGATCTTGTCGTACAAGAAACGAAAACTCCAGTCATGGGCGTATCGCTCAGTGGCCTTCTTAGCCATCACGATTCTCTTTTTCTTCCTCAACGCACTCGCTTCTTCCTTCTCAATCTTTGACCTCTCATCGGCCTGAGAAACCCTGATATCCCTCGGCACGCTCGATTTCAGCTTTCGCAATCGCTTACTATTGACGGAGCCGGAGGAGTGTTGTTGCCGCCGCCTGAACACGCGGAACCCTACGCGTGTGTCGTTGGATTTGTTTCGCTTTCGCTTCAGCCACTCGGCCTTTTGCTTCCGCCGGACGTCGGGACCTTCGAGAAGGCGGTAGAGAATCTCCGGGAGGTCCTTGAAGCACCCGAACTCGGCGATCGAAGCGAGGTTGGCGGCTAAGGTCTCAGGGTGTTTGCGGTGGAGCCAAATGGCGGCAGTATAGAAGCCTTCCTTGTCGGACTTTCCGGTGCCGCGGACGCCGCGGAGGTTGAAGACGAGCTTGAGCGTGGTCAAGCGGTCGTGGTCCCAGGACAGTCGGAGCTTCTCGTTCAACACGGTGCGAGGAATGCCGGGAACGAGGCGGAAGAAGAAGTCAAGGCAAGGGTTGCCGGAGGAGAGGTACGTGGGCGAGTTGTTCTTGGTGAAGCCTTTCGCCAGCCTTCCCGGGAGACTTAATGTGTTGAAGTTGGCGACCATTAGGTCCATGAACGCATCGCCACTGCTAATGCCAGCTTCTTGCTCTTCACTTTCCTTGTGGAGCTCCGGTGGCCCCACAAGGCTTTGCTGGCCGGCCATTCTTGATTGTATGTATGTTTAGCTGATAAAATGGCTTAAATTAATGGATTTTTGAGTGATAGGAAGGTGAGTTTTTGGTTGGTTTTGTTTATATAGGGGTTGGTTCGTGTCTTGGGCACCACGGATTTGTTATATATTTTAAATCTGTTTCCATTCAGATTTTTCGTGATCAATGATTATTCTAGATGGAAAAAATGAATATTGTTGACTATTCTAACTGCACCATTTATGATTGTTTTTGCTTTCAATATCAAGATGTGGGTTTAACTAAAGAAGATTTTTCTTTATTTATCGAAAGAAATATTGGGGAAAGAAAATGCTTATACTTTTCGCATTGACTTGTTCCAAAGAAAATGCTTATACTTTTCGCATTGACTTGTTCAAGATCTAAAACTCGTCAATTTCTAGTTCAAGATGATTTTTTAATATTTGGAAAGACAAATGGAAGTTTCGTTTTCATTTTATTTTATTTTTCTCTCACTTGCTTCACAAGAAGACGAAGAGTCAAGTTGTAGTAGGCATCAAATAGTTGCGGCTGTCTTGTTTGAGAAAATGGCTTGATGGTGAATTGACCAATAGTCAACATTGTTGCAATTGCAATCGGTCTACATATTTAATGGGAATGTTCCAACTCCAAGTTTTTGCCTTAAAATTTCTTAAATGTAACTCTTGGTGATTCAAAATCTCATCCAAAAATTGAGATGTTACTAGGAACAATTACCAAAACTAATCAAATAATATTTTGGTGTTTGTGGGTGACATGAATAAGGTCGAACCACTTTAATACTCAATTGTTACCATGGATTTGGACACATTTCTGCCATATGATCTAGCTCAGAAGAGAAATTGGAATCGCTGTAACATCATGGTCCAGTAGATATTGAACGAAATAATGGAATAAAAACAAAGACAAGAAATTTATAATATGGTGCTAGAGTTGTAATAACAAAGAGCAATTGTTGGTTTATATATGCTTTTACACAAAATTAACTCTCCTTCAACTAACTAAAATCGGACGAGAACATTAAAAAGTTCTCCTTTAGCCGTTAAGAATTAGGACACTGATATTTGGACAGACGACTAGAAAAAGCTGTAATATTGATCAATTACACACAGAATGTTTGAGAAAATTAATAATAATAATAATATAAAAAAAAATCAATCCATGACTACTAGTGTTTGATACTCCTCGCCGGATATGGCCGCTCTCATTGTCGCCTCTGGATCGATATCTCCATCGTTATTCATGAACAATTTCACCAAATTCTTCGAAAAACCACTCGCCAATGCCACTCCCTTCTGCTGCCCCGCCGCGGGGATCGAACTTGAGTCTTTCAAATTCCAAAACACAATCTCCGGCACGACTTCCCGATGTCCTTTCTCCGAGAACTTCCTGGTAATGGCCGCATAGTCTGTCTCCCAATTTTTCTTGGACGCCTTATCGAATTCCATTTGACTAAACACGAACACTCTTTTTACCATCTGCTCTTCTTTCAACTCTGCGGCTACCGCCACTTGCAGAATTAGATCAAACACCTTTTGAAAATTGGCACTCGCGCCACACTCCATCTTCGTCACGAACTCGATCTTGGACCGAAGATCGTCGCCTTTGATCAAGTGGAGCTGAGGATTATCGCTGAAAGTGATGATCTTCCCTCGCCAAGGATCATCACTGAGCTCCGAAACTAATAGCCCCAACGCCGCAGATGCTTCCATAGCGGACCCCCACTGGCTTACTGAAACGTCGGACACAGCGAGGCAGTTCTTCAACTTGCCCGATTTCGACAGATCGTCCACCATTCTCTTCCACTGAAGCTCCGCAACTTGAGAAGTAGCATCCGAACATCCCTCATATAAAGACTCAATGATCTGGTGGGGAAGGCGAGCTCCGGCAGCCATCTTAGCCTTGCCAGTTCTCACGTCCTCTAAGTAGTTATTAAACCGTTGTCCGTCGTGAAACATGAACTTGTCTTGGTAAAAATTCATTGCCACAGAAGCAACTCGATTGTACCGGACTTCATTCCACCGGTTAGCGCCAATGAAAACCTCAGGCAATTCTAAAGCCTTCCGGAGAGGCACAAGCACTTGCTTCCTCAGCCGGTCTCGGACTCTGTACACGTAATGAGCCTCTTCTACACCTTCATACTCTGGGAACGATTCCTTCGGAAACATCTTCTTAGCAATGCTCTCGCACAGCAGAGTCGAGCGGTCGAACGACAGGTCCAGCGACGGACACCACTTGGCGGCCAAACTGATTTTTCTATACTCTTTCGCATTCAAGAACTCGATATCGGCCTTCAAACACTTGGCAAAGTGATCGGAGATCTTCTCGTACAAGAACCGAAAATCCGGGTCGCACCGGTAACGGTCAGTGACCTTCTTGGCCATGGCGATTCTCTTCTGTTCCCTCAAGGCTCTCGCTCTCTCCTCCTCCTCCTTCGATCTCTTCTCCGCTTGTTTCACCCTAATCTCTCTCGGCACTACGGATTTGACCTTCCTCGATCGCTTCGACGACGATCTCCTAGTCAGGTTTTTATGCGAGAACACGGCGGCCGAGCCGACGCCTCTTAGCTTCTTGGATTTAGCGCCTTTTCTGCGGAGCCACTCGGCCCGTTGGATGCGTCTCACATTGGCGCCTTGGAGAAGACGCAAGAGAATCTCCGGCAAGTCCTTGAAGCGACCGAGGTCGGCGACGGAGGCGATGTTGCAAGCCAAGGTCTTGGGGTGCTTGGCTTGGAGCCAGAGCGCCGAAGTGAAGAAGCCCTCGTCGTCGCACTTGCCGACACCTCTGACGGCGCGGAGGTTGAGGATGAGCTTGAGCGTGGTCAAGGGGTCGTGGGCCCAGGCGATCTCGAGCCTCCTGGTCAACGATTTGGGCGGGGTCTTGGGTACCACGAGGAAGAAGAAGTCGAGGCAGGGGTTGCCGGAGGTGACGAACGCCGGCGACTGGTTGCCGGCGAAGCGTGTGGAAAGCCTTCCGGGGAGGTTGTGTCGGTTGAAGTTGGCAAGCATGAGGTCCATGAAAGTGTCGCCGGTGGCGGTGTCAGTCTCATCGTCGGCTTTGGGACTTTGTTTATAGACCTCTGGAGGTCCGACGAGTGTTGGAGTTCCCATTCTCAATCTGTTTTGTTTGTCTTTTAGGTATTATTGATGACTGGGTTTTGAATGCAGTGTTAATCTTCTGATGCAAGTTAAAAGTTTGTTATGTTCCCTCAAGCCTCTCGCTCTCTCCTCCGCTTGTTTATGATTGTAGATTGGTGTCAAATATGTTATTATTTGTCGTTGCCTATTCTCCCTTGCGACTTGTGACGCGTGGGTTGTTCTTTTTCTTTTTTTTTTTTCTTTTTTTTTTTTCAGGCAGGTAAGCGAAAGTTATTGGAGCGTGTTATATTGACCAGTGACAATCTTAACATTATTGACAAAGGTATTAAGATTAAAAAAAATTGGCTTCCCCTTGACCCTTGATAGTTGATAGTGCTATAGCTTACACAAATCGCCTGTAAATAATATGAGCAAAGCAAACATAGTGACGTTTGCCCAAAAAAATAAAATAAAATTGGAACTGCAAACAAACATAGACAACAATGATTTATTATCAGTCGGAATTCAAATGTAAAATATGCATCTCATAAATCTGAGTTATTATTTGCCAACATCTTGAGTTCAAATTAATGGTTGGATAAGAGTTTGATTTAGTATTTGAATTGAGATTGTAAGAGAAAAAAATTTATATTATATTTTTATCATAATAAAAATATATGAATCCATTTTTTGTAATTGAGTAAAAAAAATATTCGTACTCAAATAAAATTTTATAAATCTGATTTTTTTTGCCATTGAACTACTATCCAATTGACCCCTAAGTCACTATGCGATGGTCCATTCTTTCTAGCTATCAAAACCAACTAAAGCCATAAACATTAAGTTTTATAACCAAAATGTAACGGCAAGAGCATCTAAAACCATTTATTTGCTTTTTTTAGTTTTTGTACAAAAATATGAAGCTAAACTGGTCCTTGAAAAGAATAACTACTTCATCAACCATACAAAGAAAACTTTCTGATAAGAACCTGAATTAAAGCACTCACGTTTAAATGATCAATCACCAACTACAAGTTTTTGCTTTCTAGACAAGGTCAGCCAGAAACATTTTTCCAAGAGAGGCATAAATAAAACTTTAAAACTTTTTCTTTTGCATAGGTAAATTTTTCAAAATTTTAGAAGGGGCATTAATGAACATGTTAAAAAAATTTAGGTGTAATAGCAAAAAAAAAAATTAATTTAAGGGGGCATAGATGAAAAGTTTTATAAAGTTGTGTGTACATAATAAAATTTTGAAGATTTGAGGGGGTATATGCCCCCTAAAGCGTGAGTTGGCTCCGCCCCGGCAAGGCCATCTCCATAGCATAAGCGACATAGATATAAGGAAAAACGACAACAACATGAGAAATGAATTATTTTTAGTATTAAAAAAATGAGTAATTGTAAGTTCAACGTTAGACGATCAAGAAAACGACAATAATCAGAAAACCAAAGTAAACTATAAAACGACCGCAATCTAGAAAACTTTTTCTCTTTCCTATTTCGATTGATTATTATTGAATTCTTTTGTTTTAAGGGTGAGCCATAAGTTGTACAACCAATGCCAAAATATTTTAAAGTTACTTAAAACAAATTTTGATATATTGTTATCCAAAAAGGTCTTAAAGATCAAATGCTAAAGGCCATTGCCAACAAAAGCAAACCTATAAGTTAAATGTAAACAAACTTCTACGATCTGATCAAATCGTGGATTCCAATCAGATTTAGTCCTTGACAGAATATCTTATGTTAGTTCTCTCCGTTTAGCATAAAAGCAAGATGTCTAATATCCATAACCATAAAAGATAAACCAAATCAACACAAACGCAATGATCAAAAACCGCTAAAACCAACCATCAGCATTTTGTTACGCTCAATCTACAATAATGGAAAAAGCTCGTCCAAACTAAACCAAATGGTTATGACCAATAGCAAGTAAAACCATTTATTTGGATTTCTGTTTCTCTATTCAAGAAAACGAAACTAGTCCTTCAACTAAAAAGCCTTGAAAGAAAAACCATGACTAAAATTCACCAACAATACAGGAAAAATTCTACTTTTTAAGGCACTGAGTAGTGTTTGATCAATCCAGCACCACAAGTTTCTGATACTCCTTCCCTGACAAGGCTATCTCCATAGCAGTCTCGGGAGTATAAGTGATATCTCCACCCTCATCCAAAAACAGTTTCACCAAATTCTTCGAGAAGCCGCTCACCAACGCCACGCCACTCTGCGTCCCCGGCACCGGTGTTGACATCGAGTCCCTTAGATTCCAAAACACAATCTGCGGCACCACCTTGCCGTACCCTTTCTCGGAGAACTTCCTAACTATGGCCTGGTAGTCGGTCTCCCAGTTTCTCGACTGCGAAGCCTGATCGAACTCCATGTCGCTGAACACGAACACCCTCTTGATCATGTCCTCTTCCTTCAAGTTTCCCTCCGCAGCCACTCGAAGAATGAGATCACCTTCTGAAAATTGGTGTTCATACCCCACTCCATGTTCTCCACAAACGCGATCTTGGACCGAAGATCGTCGCCTTTGATCAAGTGGAGCTCAGGGTTGGCGCTGAAAGTGACGAGCTTTCCTCTCCAGGGATCTTCGCTTAGCTCTGAAACCAACAGTCCTAGAGCCACAGACACGTCCATGGGAGTCCCGGACATGCTTCCCGAGACATCGCAAATAGCAAGGCAGTTTTTCAAATGTCCCTCCTTGAGCAAGTCATCCACCATTCTCTTCCATTGAAGCACTGCAACTTGATCGCCTACGCCGCCGCCTTCCTCTTCATCGCCTGAAGATACATAGCGGGCGGAGCGAACAGATTTGATTATCTCATGAGGAAGCAAAGCTCCTGCTGTGATCTTGCGTTTGCCAGATTTCACGTCCTGCAAGTACTCTGTGAACCGTTCCTCATCGTGCTTCAAGAACCTGTCCTTGTAGAGTTTCATGGCCACAGAAGCGACCCGGTTGTAAGGGATCAAATGCCACTGGTTTGCGCTCATGTAGACCTCGGGCAACTCCAAGATCTTCCTCAGCGGCACCAGCACTTGCTTCCTCAGCCGTTCTCGGACTCTGTACGCGTAATGAGCATCCTCGACCCCTTCGTACTCCGAGTACAATTCCCGCGGGAACATCTTCTTGGCAACGCTCTCGCACAGCAGCGTCGAACGGTCGAACGACGAGTTCAGGGACGGACACCACTTCGCCGCCAAGCTGACCTTCTTCAAACTTGCGCCATCGTCATTCTCTATCTTGCTTACATCAGCAACCAAACACACAGCGAAATGCTCGGCAATCTTGTCGTGCAAGAAACGGAAATCAGGGTCGCTATCGTATCGCATAAGGAGCTTCTGGGCCACGGCGAGACGCTGCTCTTCTCTCAAGGCTGTCGCTTTCGCCTTCTCTTCCTTACCCTTCTCGATATCCTTCAAAACCCTAGCCTCTCGCGGCTCCGTGGATTTAGCCTTCTTGTTAGAACCCGCCTTGCGTTTCGATTGCCTGTGAGGACGGTAATAACCATACCGGTGGCGCGATAATCCACCCGCTTTCCTCTTCAACCATTCCTCCATCTGTTTGCGTCTCACGTCAGGCCCTTCGAGGAGGCGGTAGAGAATCTCTGGCAAGTCCTTGAAGTATCCGAAAGCCGCCACAGAAGGAACATTGCAGGCCAGGGTTTTGGGGTGGTGGCGGTGGAGCCAGAGCGCCGCCGTGTAGAAGCCTTCCTTGTCGGACTTCCCGGTGCCACGGACGCCGCGGAGGTTACAGACGAGCTTGAGCGCGGTGAGAGGGTCGTGGGCCCAGGCCAGGCTGAGCCTCGCGGTGAGAGACTCCGCGGGAGTGTTGGGGACGACGTGGAAGAAGAAGTCCACGCAGGGGTTGCCGGAGGAGACGTACGTCGGCGAGTTGTTCTCGGTGAAGCCCATCGGAGGCGGGTTGTTGAAGTTGGCCACCATTAGGTCCATGAACGGGTTGGCCACGGCGTCGGCGTCGGCGTCGGCGTGGGGTTTTGGAGGCGGAGTTGCTGCAGCGGCGGAGGGGCGGTAGAGCTCCGGTGGTCCCAGAAGGAATCTCGGCTGTGGAGAAGAAGCCACTGCCATTCGCAGCGATCGGCACAGAAGTGAAGAAGCTCTCATGGTGGACAACGACGATGGCAATAAACGCAGAGGTTTATGGTTTAGGCGATTGAGAAATGTTTACGTGCTTTTATTCACCAACAAAGATTGCTTCTTTAATCTTGCTTCGCTAGCA
The DNA here is from genome assembly GCA_018132145.1 of Boehmeria nivea var. tenacissima. Classification (NCBI taxonomy): domain Eukaryota; kingdom Viridiplantae; phylum Streptophyta; class Magnoliopsida; order Rosales; family Urticaceae; genus Boehmeria; species Boehmeria nivea. Next base: position 17,618,399 of record CM030881.1, on the reverse strand, counting down.
AGTATTTGATTTATTATTATCTTTACTGCCATTAATTTTGCTGCTTCTTTTTTTTTTTTTCTTTCCCGCTGTATCTTTTTCAACTTTTTTGTTAAGCGTATATATCTAATTAGTAATTTCCTAATTTCGCTCCCAGTTTTTCTATATTGATTATTGTGATTTTCGTTGCTTGAATATTATTATTATTTCCTTATTTGAATAGCAATATTTTTTTTTCTACCGAAGATCAGTATCGATCTTCATATAAAAAATTATCGCAAACTAATATGGTATGTTCATCTCTATATAATTCATATCATGTTGATCATTTTCCAAATCTGGCTATCACTATTCATGCGTTTGCCTTGGTCAATATGGTTTTGCTGATAGACTCGTAGTTGAAGAATGATAAACTTGACGGTAAAACGACATGTAATTCAAGCTCCCCAATGGATGTCATTTTATCCTCTCAAACACACACACACATATGCCTGATAAAGACTGGATATTAAACCAGCCTGGTCAGCAAACTCCTTGGTCCTTTTGTATAATTGACAGCTGTTTTTGTACCGTTGAGAATTGTTTCTTTATTTTTCTTTTTTCTTAAATGTAAATAGTTCCTCTACTATATATACAGAGTGCTACAGTGTAATAACTTGACTGAGTAATACAATCAATATTTTATCATCTTCCTCTAGCCTATTTTCCTTACATGGTATCAGAGCCAGGTTCGACAACCATGGCTTCCCCCTCTGAAAATACAGTAGCTACAGAAAATACCAACCCAGAAACTATCAACCCAGAAATAGCAAACCAGGGACCCAATACTTCTAACACTCAGTCAACCTTCCCAAGCCAACAAACAATACCAGCTCAATACTTTGTGAACCCTTCAACCCAAATCATCACCATCAAACTTACCGATGAAAACTACCTAATGTGGAAACAACAAGTGTTGATAGCTGTCCGAGGCTATGGTCTCGAAGGCTTCCTCAATAGGACCATTCCATGTCCACCACAGACCTTGTCTGTTCATGGAGCTGGCTTCATTCTAAATCCTGAGTATGAGATTTGGAGTCGTCAAGATCAACTTTTGGCATCTTGGCTCTTAGCATCTCAAGGTTAAATTAGACGTGCATGCTCACACGAGGATTTTTATATGCTTTTTCAAGCTATGTTAATCTACAATTAACCATTCACAACAACCTAATTATTCTATAGCTATAGTAAAGGAAAATTGCAAAATGATTAAAAGACAATAAACATCAAGCACCACAATGGAATGAACAAAACATCAACTAATCAATTTCATAGTTCATGACACTTCAAGGGTGAACTACATCACCTTTGAATCCAAATATCAATCACTAAGTTGTCTCAATAAAAATCACAAAATACAAACACTTCTTAATTCACTAGAAATAAATATAAGAGAAGGGAACAAGAAAATCAAACACTAATGAGCTTAGAAGCTCATAAAAATGGTGGTTGAAGACTTCAAGCTCCCATGAAAGCTCTTCTTCCTCCAAGTTCCTCTTTGAGTCTTCAAGAATCTCCCAAAATCCTCTCCAAGTCCCCTCATTTTCGTTCCTTGTGCCTTTTCCCCTACTAAGCATGTTGTCATATCTCATCCATTCATCTTGGCCCTTGATTTTACATCTAATGGCCGAAATTGAGCCAAAAATTCGAAGTTAGGCATGTGTCGGACACGTGGTGGGCACATTTGGAATATTGGTCGCAATGCGACACCATTGCGACACTTGAAACAATGACTTTGGTCGCGGTGCGACACCATTGCGACACCCACAATTGGGTTGATCGCGGTGGTATCGCAATACGCAAAACCTATCTGCAAATGATGAAAAGTTGGTCGCACCGCGACCAAGCAAAATAAGGTTGAACTTTTGGATCTGAGGGCGCGTTTTTGGTGGGCTTGGGTGCACGAGATAGGCCTAAGGGTGTCTCGTGTCTGTCTTAGTCACTTTGCGTCGTTGCCATGCCACGAAGCATATTTCACCGTTATGAAATAAAATCTTCGATTATTTTATAGTGATGTTTCCATGCTTTTTGCCTCTTTTTATCAAATTGAGAGTTTAGTCCTACAAAAGCTCAAAAATCACATTAAACAACTTCAAATTTGAAGATTTACATAGGATATTGGAGAAATTCAAGAGTAAATGAGCGTGTAAAACCACCCTCATCAGTCGTTTTATTGTGATATTCAGACATTGTTGATAATGCGGGAAATTAAGAAGACGACTTGCCTGGCGGTGGTAACGATAGGTCATGATATATAGTTCCGATATCATCTTGGCTTTCACTTGCAACTTTAATTTGCAAAAGAGTAGTGGGCAAGTTATTTGGCTATGTAATGGGAAAGTTGAAATCAAGCTTGGCCAGTTGGCTGCCTATAAGTCAGTTTAGGGACACATGCCCAACCAACTTTCAAGAGTCTCTCTCTCTTTCATTTTTATGCATAATTAAAGACAAAGTTGATCTCAAAGGAAAACCGTACGTGCGAATTTTAATACAGCTAGCTAACACAGAATTCATCATCTGTGTCTCACCTGTCACAGCTCAAATATGTGTTGCCTTGCTTGCATGGTGTAGACCGGAGGAGTTTGCTCTCTGTCTCATTTTTATTATTAAAATAATTAGACAGAGCTCGTAATCTGTTATTTTATAAGCTTGATGTCGACGTAGACAAGGGACAAATTAATCAGCCTTGTAAGCAAACGTGTTGCATATATAGAACCATTCTTAATCTTACAGAACATAATATTAGAACCTCTAGCACATTCCAGAACAATTTATTAGATAATTAGACAGGTGGCTTAAACCATCCCACACGCAAATTCTATATGAAACTGGAAGCTTCTTGCCTCTTGGTCTTTATTCTTTCTTGTGATAACAACCACCCGTCAACAAAGCCAAAATACGTGTTACTATTTACTAAATCCAATCCATAGAGACAGACATATAATGCAACACCTAATCCACTGGCCAATCCATAGCTTTGTTTCAAAACATATGCTTCTTCACAAAGAAAACTAAACCGCGTATCTTTTTAACAATTAATAAATAATTAGTCTTCTCCTATAAATCTCATAAATCATCATCCTAAATTCACAGAGCACAATCCAATTCAATTTCCGAAAAAAGAAAAAACAGAGTCCAAGAGGCGCAACAAATCTCTCTGTTTCTGATCATCATCATAATTCAGTGGAAACCGAGTAGCATGTCGGGAACAGAGCACCCTAAAGCAGTGTCGGCTGCCGGAGAAGCGCAGGCTCAGCCGGCGGAGGAAGCCAAGAAATGGGGGACCCACGTGATGGGAGCGCCGGCAGCCCCGGGGGTGCACCCGGACAACCAGAAAGCCGCCACGTGGAACGCCGGCGACTACCACCAGCCGTACGTGCAGTACGAGCCCATCGACAGGCCCAGCAACAACCCATTGGAGCCAGTCATCAACCTCTTCACCACGTGGACCCACAAGGCCGAGACCATCGCCCGCAACATCTGGCACAACCGTACGTAACGTAACCAATCAGAATCAATATTCAACTCAACTCAATTGTTTCGTTAACTAACTGGTCATTTACTTAAAAACTTTTGGATGATCTGCAGTGAAGACTGGAGCGTCCGTGTCGGAAGCGGCGTGGGGGAAAGTGAACCTGACGGCCAAAGCCATAAGCGAAGGCGGGTTCGAGTCGCTGTTCAGGCAGATCTTTGGGACAGCCGATCCCGGCGAGAGGCTGAAGAAGACCTTCGCGTGCTATCTGTCGACGTCGACGGGCCCGGTGGCGGGGACGCTCTACCTATCGACGGCTCGGGTGGGGTTCTGCAGCGATCGCCCTCTGTCGTTCGCAGCACCGTCGGGACAGGAGGCTTGGAGTTACTACAAGGTGGTCATTCCCTTGGCCAGCGTCGCCGCCGTGAACCCCGTCAGCATGAGGGAAAACCCCTCGGAGAAGTATGTTCAGATGGTCACTGCGGACGGGCACGAGTTCTGGTTGATGGGGTTCGTCAATTTCGACAAAGCGTGCCATCACCTTTCCACCGCCCTTGCCGATTTCAGGGCGGTTCATGCAGGTCACGTTGCGGCCCAGTGATAAGATGGTCCTTCATTCCTTGAGAGAAGAAGAGAGAAGAGAGATTCATGTTTTTGACTTTGTATATATAATAGTAAGTGGAGTTGGATTTGAGTCCTAGCTACACGCACCATTGTACCTATATATATATATATGTATGTATGTGTGATTAGGATTTAGGAGGCCTTGGCACAGCTTGTTGTTTGTCGTTTGTTGGGTAATCGTATGTTCATCTTAGTACATACATAAAGGAAGATTTGATTTTCCTTATTATTATTATTATTATTATTTTAAGATGTTTTGATATTTGTTGCTCTTTCTAACGAGCTCAAAGATAGCCAGCTATGTAGGAGAAAGCTGATCTAATGCAACATGGCATCCCTTTTATTATAGTCCAACATGCCAAAGAAGCCCAGCGGCAGCCCAGACCCTTGTAGGCCTCTTCAACAAATCCATCCCATTTTCATAAGCCAAAACATGGATTGGACTTGTCGCCACACCTGTGCTCGGTACATTGCTCTCATACGTTAATGTCATGTCCGCATTTTTCACCAACTAGTTGTTTGATAAAACTTGATGTCTCTAATCTCAGCAAAAAAAAAAACAAAAAAACAAAAACAAAAACAAAACTTGATGTCTCTAAAGCAATGATTTTGTGGGGAATTTTCTCCTCTTTTCCTTTTATAAAATTTATTACTTGTATTCTAGGACAAGTCATGTCGTTTTCACTATGCATCATGATGCAATACGCCTTTTTGCAAGGTGGTCACATACATATACACATGACACCTAGGATTGTTATTTTGGGAATTGTAGTATTTCCTTCCAAATTGATGGTTTATATGTACTATGCAAACATTTAATACACTGATTTTATATCTCGCTCCGCCATCGCGCCGACTTGAACATCGTGCGTCGACTCTTCCTTCTACCAACCTCGTTGGAGCTCCGACGCAACATTCCGATCGCTTCTCAACTCACTGACACTCTAAAAAAATAGAGAACGAAAAAGAAGGGAACAAAGAACGAGTTGACGACGCAAGTGCTAGGGTTTGAGTGAGCGTGGTTTCTCCGACGACACTTGTTGGAGCTCGTGCATAGATCTACATCTTTTTTGGTGTTTGATTTGTAATGGGATTATTTCATAATGTGTCAGGGTTAAAAACGACATTTCAAAGTGCTTTGAATGGGCTTTGTGGCTTACTACTGAATATTTGAAGGGGGATTTTGAGAAATACCCTATTTTTATACAATGATAATCTATACCCTATGTGTGTTGTACTTTTAATTTATACCCCAAAATTTATACTATAAATATAGGGTGGAAATGAATGGAGCACACCACATGGGGTATAGATTATTAAGTGGCATTAAGAATGACTTTATTTTGAAATTCTTCCATATTTTTTTGAATTCACGAGTCATTTGCTAAAAATATTAACTTCCAATAACCATTTAGCTAATGAGCCTTAATTTCAATCATAAATTATGGTAAAATCTTTAGCTGTGTATGTTTTACTGAGGGTAGAAAATGCTACAAAGTATTCTATCACTAGTGGCTTAAATTTGTTTGTATTTTGACAAGTTGTCATCTCAATTTTATTTCTTGATAGTTTACAGTTTATTTGAACTTAAAGTTTTGATAAATAGTTTAAAACATGCAAAAATTTAGAGAAAACTGACGGTGCAAATGATTGCGGAAAATAAACCCTTAGAAGGTAATTTGTCTAGCACAAAATTAGTTTTATATTGTCAATGTGGATGATGAGTCACAATTGAGCATATATTTAAGCATGAAATCCATACGATTATTGTCCTAAATGAATGATTAAAGTAATAAAAATGGATAATTATTGATTGATTTGATTACTAGGTTGTATTGGAACTCACCGGAGGAAGCAATGTAGAAAAAGAGGCAAAACGGAGCAGCGCCGCAGCACTCGAAAGGCAGCGCCGCAGCACCATCACGAGGCGAGAAAACATGGCCTCTGGGCGCTGCAGCACAGGCCAAATTGGCGCTGCAGCGCCATCCGGAAACCGAGCGGCGCCGCAGCGCCCGCAACAAGGCGCCGCAGCGCCCGTTGCGCGTGAAGAGTTTAATTGTTGTGCGGCGCTGCAGCGCAAATTACACGCCGCTGCAGCGCCCGATTGGCGACTGGTTGGGCCCAAGCCCTCATTTAGAGCCCAAAACGTGCGAAAAAGAAAAAGGACGACCTATTGTGACTCAACCTGAAGAGGGGACGAAAAGAGGACAGAAAGAGGGGTGAAGAAATAGAGAGAAACCCTAAGACACAAAATTGAGAGCTTTTGGAAGCACGAAGGAGACGGTGGAAGAGCGAGAGCCGGAGACGGAACCGTTCAACGCCATCAAACTTGTTTCTTCTTACTCTCTTGTTAATTTCAATTATGCTTAGAATCCCTATGGACAATTTCTTTAGTTTAATTATGTTCTAAGTCTTTTAATTCCTAAGGTGACGATGTAGTCCTATTTCGATTGTTCGTTATTTAATTTTCAATTCAATTTCGTTTCTTAATTCATGGTTGATTGATTTAATGTGAATATAATGCGTGTATGAATTTGATCACCTCATGCATGATTTTTAGGATTCAATTAGAAATTCGAGAGAAGATAATTGAGTTGTGCATTCATTAAATCAACATAGGATAGTTTATGGCTAGAAGTAGCATGAATATTTTATGTGGTTTGTAGAATTCTATACTTAATTCGATTACTATTAAATTCCGACATTCGAAAGAGGAGGCATTTAATTAGTAATTAGGATCGCATTTGTTCGAGAGAAACTTGTGGTTACTTTTGTAGTTCGCCATCAATCATAGTTTAGGAACCATTGAATTGAATTGGTAACGAGCATGACAATTAGGGTGAAATCGGAACCTTAGGAGCTTTTTATTCATTGATTATTTCGTATTTTACTTCATTGCAATTTAGTTAATTTAATTTAATCATTTATTAAACAATTGGTGATTTCAAATAGTGATAAGAATTTATTAGTTTGGTAATTAGTTCCCAAGTCTCCGAGGGAACGATACACGGACTCTTTGTCCACTTTACTACTTGTCGGCACGTGCACTTGCGTCGCATTTTGCCCATCAAGTTTTTGGCGCCGTTGCCGGGGACTTGGCGTAATTAATATCGAACGAACCATTCGAGTCACTAATTTGAATTTTTTCTGTTTTTAATTAGTTTTGTTTTATTTGTGATTTCAGGTGAATGCGTAAGTGGGGAGCGGCTGATCTATTCCCATTCGATAGTGAGATAGAAAAGACCGCGAGGCGACTTCGCAAAGAAGCTCGTGAGGCATCCGCAAGACCTCCCGAGCCGGCACTTGAACATCACTGTGACACCTCTGCCTTCACAACGTACAACAATCCCATGGCGGAGGAGGCGAACGCGGCTAGGGCCGTACATGAAGAAGGTAGAGTCATCATGGACTACATGCAACCGATAGTTGGAGGTGTTCAATCGGCTATCCGTAAACCGACCATAGCCGCCAACAATTTCGAAATCAAGTCCGGGACACTACAAATGGTGAAGTCATCTCAATTTGGTGGAATGCCTTCGGAGGACCCAAAGGAGCACATCGCTAATTTTGTGGAATTGTGCGACACCTTCAAGTTCAATGGTGTTACTGATGACGCCATCCGCCTCCGTTTATTCCCGTTCTCCTTGCGGGATGGTGCAAAGAGTTGGCTCAACTCGTTGCCGGCTAATTCCATTACGACATGGGAGGAATTGTGCAAGAAATTCCTCTCGAAGTTCTTCCCGTTAGAGAAGCAAGCAAAGTTGCGCAACGAGATCATCACGTTTGCGCAACACGAAGGAGAAACTCTTTATGAGTCTTGGGGGCGCTTCAAGGACTTACTAAGAAGGTGTCCCCAACACGGCTTACCAAGTTGGATGCAAGTCCACACCTTCTACTTGGGACTCAATCCAGCCACGAAGAACCTTGTGAATGCAGCAGCTGGAGGCTCATTAATGAACAAAACTGAAGACGCTGCGTTTGACCTTCTGGAACACATGGCTAATAACAATGAAGGTGGAGGGTCTGAAAGAACCATCTTGAGAAGACAAGCACCGAACCATGATAGCGAGGCCATCAGGGCCTTAACGGAGCAGGTAGCCATGCTTACTAGACAACTCCAAGGAGCACCACTTGGAGTTAATTCAATTGCAACTTGTCAATGGTGTCAGGGACCTCATCCGAGCGAAGCATGTCAGGCTGGTAATCCTATGACGAGGGAGACACCCGAACAGGCTAACTTTGTGGGGAATGCACAGTATGGCAACACATATAACCCCAATTGGCGCAATCATCCAAACTTTTCCTGGAAAAACCAAGCCGCCGCAGTCCCAATGCCACAAGCTCAACCAAAGGAGGCAAGACCTGATTTAGAAGAATTGATGGCGAAAATGGCCAAGAACACCACAGACTTCATGGTGGAGACCCGCTCCGCCCTTCAACAACAGAGTGTTCAGATTCGAAATTTGGAGATGCAAATCGGCCATCTTGCATTGGCTCAAAACTCAAGGCCACAAGGAACACTGCCGAGCAACACCGAGGTAAATCCTAAGGAGCAGTGCAATGCCATTGTCTTGAGAGGAGGGAAGAAATTAGAAGACAGAAGAGTAACAGAGCCTGTAGTACCGCAAAAGAAAGAAGAAATCGCGGTGGAACATAATAGACTAGATGAAGAAGCAAAGAAGCCATCAACTGTACAATCCGTCCCTCCCAACATACCGTATCCACAACGGTTGAAACAAGGCAAACTCGACAAACAGTTTGCAAAGTTCCTGGATGTTTTTAAAAAGCTACACATTAACATCCCTTTCGCTGAAGCATTAGAAAATATGCCGAGTTATGCGAAATTTTTAAAGGAAATCTTGGCGAGGAAAAGAAAGATAGAAGACTTTGAAACAGTGGCGCTCACGGAGGAGTGCAGTGCCATAATTCAGAGGAAGCTTCCGCCGAAGCTCAAGGATCCGGGGTCCTTTACCGTACCTTGCGCGTTTGGTGACACCATTTTTGAGAGGGCATTGTGCGACCTAGGAGCAAGTATTAACCTTATGCCTCTCTCCATCTATAGACGGCTCGGGTTGGGAGAAGTAAAGGCAGCCAACATCACGCTCCAGATGGCGGATAGGTCTTTAAAGCACCCGAGAGGAGTTGTTGAGGACGTGCTAATAAAAGTGGGAAAGTTCATATTCCCTGTCGATTTCGTAGTCCTTGACATGGAAGAAGACTACAACGTCCCTATCATATTGGGACGTCCGTTCTTGGCCACTGGACGTGCTCTCATAGACGTTCAGAAGGGAGAGTTGAAGCTGCGTGTGCAAGGAGAAGAGGAGACATTCAAGGTCTTCAAGGCCACCAAACATCTCAATAGCGATGAGGTGTTTTACATTGACGCAGCCATCCCGACTTCGGCTCTCATTCCTCCGAAACCAGAGAAGCCGATGACGGCAAAGAAAATACGACGTAGGCGTGAGATACTCAAGCGCATGAAAAACGCACTCAAAGAGAAGGTCACGAATGTGACTAAGCAAATGAACATGAAGAGGTATGAACGTATTAGTGCGTCGGGTTAAGTCTCGTCGCTTTGTAAATTAATTAGGTTAGATAAGATTTCATTTCATTTAGTTAGTCTTAGTTTGTATTTATTTTATTTCTTTTGTTGTTTTTTTTTTTTTTTTTTTTTTTATGTTTTCTTAGCTATTGTTTTTATTTATTTATTTGTAATTTTTTTAGTTTCCCTTTTCATTAGTTTATTTCGGAGTTTAGGCTTGTAAAAAAAAAAAAAAAAACGAAAAAAAAAAAAATCGAAAAAAAAAAAAAAAAAAAAAAGAGGCGCCGCAGCGCCTATTTGTCTTCGCCGCAGCGCCCGCGGTGCCCAGAACTTCACCGCTGCAGCGCCATCTTGCCTCCGCTGTAGCGCTTGAAAACCCAGATTTCAACGCCTTTATTTAAACGCTGCAGCGCTGTGCGATTTTCAACACCGCACAAGTGACCACTCCGCCGCCCAAACCCCCCCCTTCACCCACATCTCCCCAGCCATCTCCGCCACAAACACCGGCCACCACCCGAAACACCCACCGCTCTCCCCCAACTCCAACCCCGCCGCTGCCTTTTTCTCCACACAAACACCGCCCACACCAGCCACCAAATTTCCTCTTCGCCCAAAACAGCCCCGCCGCCCCTTGCTCCGTCAACGCCGTCGCCCTACCATCGTCGGCGCCGCCACACAACTCAAAGCAACGGCAGCTCGAGGTACCTTCATCCCAACCTCTGCTCATTCAACAAGTTGAGGTATGATCTCTTTGTGGACTTTGGCTTGATTCTTCACGAGTTGATGCGACATTGTTCATATTCGTCCGAATATTCTAGAACTCTCGGGGTGGAATTGGTTGTTCGTGCTTGACAAGTTGCAGGAGGGACGAAGTTGGGTTCAATTGATTTTTCCCAGGCTAATGTCAGCAAACTCGTGAGTGCTGCCCGCCAGGTGTTCGTCAAAAAGCCGCAGTGAGGGTGACTTGAATTTGTGTCGCTAGTGTTACTCTTATGGTGTTGTGAAGGAGACAAGTCTCTACCACCAGTGATATTTGACTGCTCAGCGCTAGCACTCGACAGTTTGGGTGCGGATCCTTCGCCTCTTGACTCATCATGTCGACCAAGCGACAGAAAACTACACGAGGAGGCGCAGCGAAGGGAGCCTCCACAAGCGGCACTCAAACACGAGCTGGTAGGGGTGGAGGCAGACACGCTGGCCGCAGCACAGCGCATAACGAGCCGGTGGAGGAAGACCCGTTCAGCCACCAATTCTTTACTAGCGACGGGGCGGCTCGTTTTAAAAAAATACAAAGACAAATCATGTTTGCGGGAGCGGGGTATAGATGTTGGTTTCTTCGATTACAACGAAATTCGCGCCAACATTCAACAGCGGCAGTGGGGACCATTCTGTAAGGGCTTCCCCAAGAGCGGATTCCCGAGTCTGGCGCGAGAGTTCTTTGCCAATGTGCCCGATCAACGAGATGGCCACGTCTATGTTCGTGGGATATGGGTTCCTTTTTCGGCCGAGCTCATTAATGGAGTATTGGAGGTGCCGAATGTCCCCACGGGCGACGATCAGTACGAGCGGTTTTTACTAGCTGACAAGGATTACGACGCCATCCTAAGCCGCATCTGTATGCAGGGCGCACAATGGGTCCGCCCTCGCAATGGCGATCATGAGATTTTGAAGATGACGACCAACATTATACCACGAGCCTGGTACTTCTTCTTGGCCTCTCGCCTCCTACCCACCGAGCATCACACAACGCTCACCCAAGATCGGGTTTACCTACTTTATGCGATACTTGAGGGCATGCCCATGGACGTAGGACGCATCGTCCGTGACAACATCATCCACGTAGCCAACGGGCACACCACTGGCCACCCAGCTCACCCTTTGGTCATCACGATGCTATGCTATCACGCGGGGGTACTACCGGATCCCACCGAGAGTCAGATCAGAGCGAAAGCCACAATTGATGTGGCGCTCATTGGCACCTATGAAGAGCCCTACCTTCCACCTGATCCTGCTGATGAACAAGAAGTCGCCCCACCACCTCCACCAGTTGCGGCTCCACCACCACTGCCGCCCACCGAGTGGATGCGCTACATTGCCGCCCAGAACACTCACCTGATGGACTACCATGCTCGACATGCGGCGTTTGAAGTCGAGCAGCGCAATTCGTGGATGACCATGTTTGGCCAACTTAACATCAATGCCGACTTCCCTATGCCACCACCATTCTACCCATTCACTCTCCAACCACCTGAAGGACCCGGAGAAGACGATGCGGCGACATAAGACTACTAGATGGGCGGTACCCATCCAGGGAGTATATTCTTCCCCTCCGTTTTTCTATGACATTGAGGACAATGTAGATTCTAAGTGTGGGGGTGTGTTCCATGTTGTTCCTTGGATGGTTAAATTCAAAATTCATGTACATATGCATATATTCATGGTACAAGCATTTTAGCTTCATCATTTACTGCATTAGCATTGCCATTATCATCTTAGAATTGCATTAACCACATAATTTTATTTTGTCATGCATACATGTAGTTAGAGAGCACGTTCACATTTGCATCATAATTAGGAAAGTCTTTGTTTCGACTAAGGGGTGCAATGATGCCGATGATAAAAAAAAAAAAACAAAACAAAACAAAACAAAACAAAAAAAAAAAAAAAAAAAAAAAAAAAAAAAACTTGCCTATTTTCTCACTCACTATCATGTCGATTTGAAGTATTGGAATATGTTACATGGATTATTATGATTAGTGACAATTGTGTTTGTCTTGAATCCTAATGCCCTCATCCACTTGATCACTTGACCACACACACTCGATCTAGGCTCCTAGAGAAAATTCATGCGATCCACATTGCACTAGAACTCACTCGAAGTCTCTCTCAAGGCGAAATCCTAGGAGAAGCACAATCGAGGGGAAGACGTAGGCCTTTTGTTGAACCGTTTGTGCCTTTCAAGCCTACCCGGTAAATTATCCCTCGGCACCCGCTTGAGCCTTAAAGCATTATAACTCTCCGTTCTTTGTTGACCCGAGCCTACCCCGAAAGAAAGACCATGTCATTGTCCCTTGAACTTAAGCACATTAATTTGACCATCTAAAACTAAGGGAATATCAAGGAAACGTAGTCTCTAGTATCTAAATCACTACAAGTTAGCACATTTGGCCCAAAAAAAAAAAAAAAAAAAAAAAAAAAAAAGAAAAAGAAAGAAAGAAGTAATAAGGGGTCAATTTTTGCTGTGATTTTATCATTCAGATGCTAGAGATAAAAAGAAAATATAGCTGTTGAAAGACAATGAACGATGAAAGTGGCGACTTAGAGTGATAGTTAATGTGCTTAGGTATCAAACTACACATATCTAAATTTTCATACCTTAGCCAAGGCCTTTCATTACATGCCTAATAAAGTCCTACCGACCCTTGTGAGTGCGAGGAACCTACATTAGTGGAGAGAGAGATCATAGTGAGCCTATGGGGCAATGCGAGCCTGTCTCATCTTACACCTTTATTCGAAGGCTCGGGGGTTGTATAATTCATCAAGGATGCCAAAGAAAGAGAAATGTGGATGCACACACACACGAGGGAAGAAAGGAGTGAGAGATGACATGAGAATTACTGAGAATCGTACTCCGTTGTGAACATACGAAAATGCAGAGAATTGACATGTTTCTTATATATATATATATTTCCTATGAATAAAATTTTGAGGCAACATCTCATGCACCCCGCTTTGGTCATACACAAGAGGCTTAGATTGCATTTTAGAATTTAGTTTAGTTAGTTTCATTATTTGCATTTAGTTAGAATTTAATTAGTGTCATGTTTTGCTCGGGACTAGCAAAAGATAAGTGTGGGGGTATTTGATGAGTCACAATTGAGCATATATTTAAGCATGAAATCCATACGATTATTGTCCTAAATGAATGATTAAAGTAATAAAAATGGATAATTATTGATTGATTTGATTACTAGGTTGTATTGGAACTCACCGGAGGAAGCAATGTAGAAAAAGAGGCAAAACGGAGCAGCGCCGCAGCACTCGAAAGGCAGCGCCGCAGCACCATCACGAGGCGAGAAAACATGGCCTCTGGGCGCTGCAGCACAGGCCAAATTGGCGCTGCAGCGCCATCCGGAAACCGAGCGGCGCCGCAGCGCCCGCAACAAGGCGCCGCAGCGCCCGTTGCGCGTGAAGAGTTTAATTGTTGTGCGGCGCTGCAGCGCAAATTACACGCCGCTGCAGCGCCCGATTGGCGACTGGTTGGGCCCAAGCCCTCATTTAGAGCCCAAAACGTGCGAAAAAGAAAAAGGACGACCTATTGTGACTCAACCTGAAGAGGGGACGAAAAGAGGACAGAAAGAGGGGTGAAGAAATAGAGAGAAACCCTAAGACACAAAATTGAGAGCTTTTGGAAGCACGAAGGAGACGGTGGAAGAGCGAGAGCCGGAGACGGAACCGTTCAACGCCATCAAACTTGTTTCTTCTTACTCTCTTGTTAATTTCAATTATGCTTAGAATCCCTATGGACAATTTCTTTAGTTTAATTATGTTCTAAGTCTTTTAATTCCTAAGGTGACGATGTAGTCCTATTTCGATTGTTCGTTATTTAATTTTCAATTCAATTTCGTTTCTTAATTCATGGTTGATTGATTTAATGTGAATATAATGCGTGTATGAATTTGATCACCTCATGCATGATTTTTAGGATTCAATTAGAAATTCGAGAGAAGATAATTGAGTTGTGCATTCATTAAATCAACATAGGATAGTTTATGGCTAGAAGTAGCATGAATATTTTATGTGGTTTGTAGAATTCTATACTTAATTCGATTACTATTAAATTCCGACATTCGAAAGACGAGGCATTTAATTAGTAATTAGGATCGCATTTGTTCGAGAGAAACTTGTGGTTACTTTTGTAGTTCGCCATCAATCATAGTTTAGGAACCATTGAATTGAATTGGTAACGAGCATGACAATTAGGGTGAAATCGGAACCTTAGGAGCTTTTTATTCATTGATTATTTCGTATTTTACTTCATTGCAATTTAGTTAATTTAATTTAATCATTTATTAAACAATTGGTGATTTCAAATAGTGATAAGAATTTATTAGTTTGGTAATTAGTTCCCAAGTCTCCGAGGGAACGATACACGGACTCTTTGTCCACTTTACTACTTGTCGGCACGTGCACTTGCGTCGCATTTTGCCCATCAGTGGATCAGTATGTCAAAATTTATTAACAAAACTTGCCAAACTATGTCAAAGTTGAGCCCTTTTTTTTAATTTGAGAAGTTGAGCGGCTATGAGTGCAAATTACTCTTCACCATACTAGTGTTTAAATTCAAAAGAAAAAAAAATGCAAGAACGAGTAAAAAAAATGCCCTAGCCATAAGAATAAGCTGCAACATATTAACAAGGAGAGAGTGATATGGCAAAACTGATACCGAGAAAAGAAGCGAAAGAAAAGCTGTCAAGAAAGATGCAAAGTGAAACAAAGACACAAACTGTGTGTTAAGAGAAAGAAAAAAACAAACTAGAGAGATTCTCTAGGGAGGACCATTCGGACCATAAGACTTGAGTAAAAGAATAATAATGAAAACAATAAGTGGGTTTCGAGTTATTTCCCCTCAGTTACTCTCGTTATATATACAAGTATATATCAATGCCCTTTTGTCATTGACCAACAGATCATTCAAATATATATTAATATATAATAAGTAATATCATGCGATAGTGGTAGAATAAAAGGAAAAAGAGAGAGATCATTGATAATGAAAGGAAAGAGATGGAGAATACACGAAGAACGAGATACGTGTTGGCTTTTTTCATATATATATATATTTTTTTTTCCGTCTCTTTCTTTCTCTTTCTCTGACTCTCACATTATATTTGTATTGATAGATGATATATCTTAGTCTACGAGACGAGGCAGGGCAAGGCAGGCTCACCCATCTATCTCTTTCTGCACAGTACTGCAACTGTTTGATATATCATATATACATAGAAATAGCCTTCACTGCTTAGATTCCCTTTCTCTGCCAACCAACCAACCAAGTCTGAAGTCTTTGCAAAACCACAAAACAAATATAAATACATAAAACTGCTTTGGCCTCTTTTGATCTCCACAGTATTCTCTCCAGCTATATATATATATATGTTTACATATATATATATATCCTAAAAAGCATTTCAAACCCCCATTCTTGGACCATTCCCATGCCAAAGTCACACACATAGATAGATGGCTAGACGTACGTTATCTTTTCCTCTATTTCTTTTCAATTCAAACCTTTTAATTCCCAACAAAAAGAAATCCCAAATTATTAACCCAAGCGAAAGCATCTTATTTTTCTGTGTGTCTCTGTATTATTACGAGTCTGAAAATATATCGAATCTTTTAGGACGGAGGGCCTCACCACCACAGACACAATAACTGCACCATATGTCACACCTTCTAGCTTTTTGCATGCACATTTTCAAAATTCAAAATTAATAAAATATTCTCTTTCTTTTTTCATGTCTTTTGTTTTTCGAGCTCTTCAAGCATACTAATCATGAATATTATATATATGATCGATTTAAACTTCTTCAGTGAGTTCCATTTTCAATTATATGCAGTTTGGCTATGTACTTTTTTGCAGCTCTATAATTCAGATATATATATATATATGTTTTCAAATAGACAATGATCATCTAACATAAATATATATAATGAACACCTCGGAGCTACAACCGATGATGATATAAAACAAAATGATATAATCATCGTTTGATTAATCCGATCGATCGATTAGCTTATGGTAATTAAGTATAGTATAATATTTAGCTTTAATGTGGGAAACACTTGAGATACACATGCTAATTAAGCACCCTTTGTTATCCAAATTAATTAAAATGCATAGTACGTAATTAAAAAAAGTGTCAAAAGGGAATAAAGGTGTCGCTTACAGACATGACGATTGACGGAGCAGTTGACGAAATTGAACCAAAACAACTCTCCGCCGGTAAGGCCTGTGAATCTAGCTAGCTACCTAGAGAGAATAATATTACTGACCCCATGAATGAATGCGTGGCCTTTTCCAATTGGATGAGAACTGACACGTAATGTTCGACATGAATGAATTTACAATGCCGTATGCCCATTATTAATAATGTTACAACAATTTAAGAATGTAATAATATTAATACTACAAATGGGATTGGCACTGGCAGGCTATAGGAATGGGACCGTATATATATATATATATATATATATATATATAGGCATATAGCCAGATTCGTGACTGTGACGGCGAAGTGAGTGAGTGCCTAATTTGAAGAATCTCGTTATCATTAAATACTGTACCTTCTATGATTTGTACGGATGTACACAACTTCGTCCATAGTTTTTAAGCACCCAACCTAGATCATGTTTCAGTATCTTTAATTTTACTTTAGATCAACTTTCTTGATTTGGCCATTACTTATTATGCAATACAAATTCTCCAGAGCTGTTATTTTAGTACTTGATGACTTTAGTGTGTGTTATTTTTCTCAACTAATGAAATGTTTAGTGTGCGTGAGCAATTCTCCTGCAATGCGTGCCGAACAGAGTTATGGTATATATCGTATTTTACTGTCATAACTATACCATGACAGAACACCAAATTTTTATTATTTCAAATATGAGATTTTAGATACAAAAGATTAAATAAAAATAAATGAATTGTCTTATTCTAATTAATAAAAATAAAATAGTTAAAAGAACAACAAATTTCTTTTCGAGCCTGTTGAGCGTACAGATGAACTTAATTATTTTTCCCAATTAATAAGGCCATATCATATGTTGCGCCTTTGACTTCTCCAAAGAAAAATAATAAAAACTTAGTTAATTATTAGTTTGTTACTACTAAAAAACAAAGGGTGATTGATGATATAACTATATGAATTAAATGATTTGTGACATTTAAAAAAATCATGACGCGTGATGTCAACGGTGTCTTTTTACTTTTTTTTTTTTTTTTTCAAAAACGGTGAAGCGATTTAGTTGGTATACATATACATGGCTGCGCTATTCTTACTTTTCCTGTTTAATATTCTTTGCTTATCAATTTCAAACAACTAAAGACTAGTAACCTTGCCTATTTTTCAAGCCAAATAATAATTGTATTGTTATTAGTTGCCTATTCTTAACATTATCATTATTTTGACTGTCTTTAAAATCAAATGAGATATATTGGGAAAGTAATAAAAACAATACAAATTAGGATTTGTTGAACAAATGATATGCTAAACGAACCAAGTCACTCGCTAGCTATTCGGAGTTTAGCTCGATAAAAATTGGTTCGTATTCTGCTCGTTATGTAAGCGAGATAAGCTTGAATTTTATTTTAGGGCTCGTTTGATAAACGAACTAAGGTTGAGCTCACAAATACCTGTCTCATTAAAGCTCGCGAGCTTACACGGTTTGTAGCTCTCGAATTGGCTCGTTTAGGAGCTCGATTAGAAATTTATTGCTATATATATATATTTGTGATTTTAAATTTATTATTATTCTATTGTATTTTACTTTTTGCAAAACTTATTCCGTCGTACTTATTTTAACTCTTGTGTTTATCTTAAAGGAAAAAAAGTAGGAGAATTCCAAAACAATATCATATTAGGTACCAATATGCCCAAGTGGTGTGCTCCCTCGATTTCTAATCCATGTTTATAGTGTAAAAATAATGGGTACAAATTAAAAGTGCAACACAAGCAATACTTAGATTATTAATATGTCAAAAGAAGAGCTTCATCAAAATCTCCGAAAAAAATTTACTTTTGACTCATTGTTATTGAGATTTCGAGCTCTAATTGAGCTCCAAACGATTTTTTTTTTTTTTAGCTTCAAACAAGCTCGATCGAGCTTACTAATTGAGTCAAACTCGAACTCGAACTCGAACGAGCTCGAGCTCCAAAATTCTATTCTTATCAAGCTCGTGCTCGGTAAATTTACGGAGTGCCAAACCTGAGCTTTTAAACCTTGGCTCGGCTCGATTACACCTAATGTTTTTAATGATTACGCTGACTTAGAGATGGAAATGTCATACACCCCTTTTAATTACAAGTGGTAATACCGTATTTTAAGGCATTAATTAAGCGGTTGCATTGCATACAATGGCGCTAGCCCTACACCGAATAACCAAAAATTGCATATTGGAAGCAAAATTTAATATTCGTGCAAAATAATAATAATAATAGATCAATGACAGATTTATACAGCATAAAATATTATAAATTTAATTTAAGCCCCTGGATTTCAATAGTTGGTTAATACATATGTGACATTAAATATTCGATTAGATCAAGAGTGATGAAAAAATGAAACATAAGAGAACACGTCGCAATCATTACCAATATTATTCTCTCCTTCCTCCCATTGACCTTACTTCTGTCCACTGTAGAAGTAGGACTCATCTCTCTGCCACTTCCATGGTTGGTGTCTCCCACATCATCATACAACCCAATTTAATTATTCAATTAATAAAGATAAATACGAAAAAACAACAACAACAACAACAGTAAAACTCACAATAACCATTTTGTCTGGCATTGTAGCAAAGGCTAATTTCACACTGATATTAATTAATAATTCCCAAACCATGACACAAAAGGGGTTTTCCGGGAAGGAAAAAAAAAAAGAATCATGGGACAATAATAATAATGATAATAATAATGGTGATTGGATTCAAAGAGAGGCATTTTCGGATCGATCAAAATGGAGGAGTTGACCGCAACATTTGGGACAGTCATGGACGTGTTTTGGGAGCATGAAATACATGAAACAGCTCTTGCAACCTCCCACCACCAACACCTCTTCAACACCATCCTTCTTCTTTTCTCCTTCTCCTTCTTCTTCTCCTTCTTTATTATTACTATTTGCGTACTTACCCTTTGATCTCCTGCAATTGTTCGGCGATGACTCCGACGACGACTCTTCACTGTCGTATGAGCCTTCTTCTTCTTCTTCTTCTTCTTCTTCTTCTTCGGTGTAGTAATAATCTCCGCCGCTGCTGTGGTTTGCGGTGCTCCTCGGATCTTCTTTCGCTTTCATTCCGTTCCTCCAGTTTATGTAGTAAATCTCCCCTGTCTGAATATTCAATTCAACTCTATTAAACATCATTTTGCTACTTAAACAACTCTTCCAGCTAGCAGGTAAATCACTCTTCAACTTTATTGATGGAATGTGGATGGAAACAAGGAAAAAAAAAAAGAGTACAGAAAGTGCCATAGGCAAAGAACAGAATGTATATGTGCCACAACAATATAAGAGAGAACTACTTGTTTTATATGTGATTTCTTATTGAAAACAACAACAATAATAATAATAATAATAATAATAATAATAATAATAATAATAATAATAATAATAATAATAAAAAGCACTCTAGTTTCTTCAACAATTATTATTTTTTTTTTCTCATTTTGCTGCTTGAACAGTTGATCTAACCAGGGAAAGTTTGTTTCTTAATGGTTAAACAAAAAGTTGCACTGGATGGTCAAACTCAAACCAGGGAAAGCTTTCGCTTTTCCTTGTATTCCAAACAAGATATCAGAAAGACAGAGAAACCAAATTAAATGCAGTTGAGTACTTGGCTTGAAAAAGAAAATTGAAAACTCTAGAGAATTAATTACCCATAATAAATAACTTCCCTAAAAAAGGAACAAGGAAAAAGTGCAGGATCTGCCGATATAGCCATGTGCGTGGACCTAAAAAAGAGAGAGAAGAAAAGAAGGGACCTTTAAATCGAGGCATTGTTCCCAGTGATAAGGGAGAGAAATGTGAGAGTTGAGCTCCAAGGTTGTGTCGTTGGCGTTTTGGAGGTGGCGATCATGATGATTGCGATGTGGGGTTGATGAGCTCGTCGACGATGACCTGCTTCCTGTGCCTAATACTCGGCTGCCACTGCTCTCGTCGGCGCCGGAGTTGGGCTGGTTGTTGTTGAGCGAACAGTTCTGGAAAGACCTCTCCAAAGAGGCTGTGATTGTTGCCATGTTCGGAGCTGCCATATTCACCAACTCACTTGTTCTAATAAATCAACAACCACTATATACGTATCATCTATACATATACACGGAAACAGCCTAACTCTAGTTAGAAGAGAAAGAGAGGGAGAGAGGCCTAGACTAAGTGGGATTTTGTTTTGGGACGAAGAGAAGAGAAGAGAAGAGGTCAATCTATTCTCAACTAAAGCAAAGAAAAAGAAATAGGGAAGAGAAGGATACACGCCATGTAAGTGCGCGCGTGAGAGTCATATGATGTGGGGCCCAGCTGGTTGAATCAGTACCACTCTGGCTCGCATAATTTTGTCTTCACACTAATAAGCTTCCGCAATATCCAACACGCCAATTTTAGAAGCGCTTTTCATTTCATTATTATTATTATTATTATTGTTTGTTTAGTAACTCCTTAGAATAGCAACGTTATAGAGAGATGAGATGAGATGAGGCCATGTCGCCATGAGTGGGGATAGAGATTCGAATAATTAAGGATTAGATTAGGTTTAGGTTTAGGGTTAAAGAAAGAGAAAAGAGAAATGGATCCGGTAAAAACGCGATTACCAAAAAGAATGCCGGAACTTTCTTTTAAACAGTTGAGTTTGTGTCAATTCTGTTCCACGCGCTTACATTTGCCCTTTGTCCCAACACGCGCCAACTCCGCTGCCTAATCTATTGCCTCCTCTCCTCTCCTCTCCTCTCAGGCTCTCACTGCGTTTCGTTGTTCTATCCGACCGAAAAAAAAAAAAAAAAAAACCCTCAATCTATATTCATCATTGATTCATTATTCTTTTTATTTTTCTGTTTGGTGACTCACTGGTCCGCTATTACAACTTTTGTTTCTTTGTCTGCCAAATTCTTTCGAGTACGTATTTTGTAATATTGTGCTGCAATTTTTCTTTCTTTGTCTGCAATTTATCCTCTACTCATACTGCTGTTTACTTACCCACTATATATTAATATTACCTGCAAAAAGAAAACTTAATATAGTTTAGGAGGAACATATTAAATTTTCAAATTCATGACCTTGACGTACGTAGTGCGAATTAAGCAACCATATATAATTGTATGATTGTATCCTCTCGCCCACTTTATACATTAATATAATATAATAACAGCTCAGTTCATGATTTTTGACAAGAAAAATCAATTTCCTATATGTATACTTCTCTAATTATGGTGTGTGTGTCTAAACAATGCAATAGTAAGTCAACTTTATTTTGGCGAAAACAAATGTTACGGTTATGGACTGTATATTTTAGTAATTATCACAATGAAAAGACTAATTGGTTACTTGAGTTTGAAAAAACGTATTGTAAAGGTGCATGCATTTTGACATTCTAATTTATAATAATATTGTATTTTGTATCATATTCGTGCATACACGGTAAGGTGTTGAGCATGTGTGTGCATTAATTAACTTGGGGGTGGACCATATATATATATATATATATATATATAGGATTAAAAGATTCATATCATACATTAGTGTAAGCGACTGATTGAGAGATTATATTTTATAATTTGAATGAAAATTATAAAAGTAGAATGTGCAAATATATTATAAATAAGCAGGGGAAGGTAGGAATTGGAAGAGGGCCGGGGGTGGGAATTGGACAAAGAGAAAGGGACGATGGAGGAGAAGGAGGAGGACAGGGCCAGGCAGAATGTATTGGGGGAGCCGCCGTGGGACTGGGCTGATCGTGAGTGGTTCATAGCACACACCCACAACTCACAACACTACTACTACTATTTCATTCTCCTATTAATTCATATTGCTCTAATTTCTTATAACTCTTTAATTATATATATATATATATATATATATACATGTGTGTATATATATATATATATTCACGAGAAGTAAGTACCAAGATGTGCAGTGTAGATGGGGGGGTATTGTGGCCGTTGGGAATGCTAAGCGCTATTGTAATTTGTAAGGGCATGAGATGAGTATGACCCATTTTATGGTCACTCGGATTTTTGCTGCTTTGCGGAATCTATTCTGCTGAAAGCTCTTTTACCAGTTCTGACACCTCTCTCTCTCTCTCTCTCTCTCTCTCTGCACTAATATTCCCTCTGATATAATACCAGCTAGGCTCGACCTTGGGATGTTCCACCCCTTTTGTTTCCCTTTGCATTTCAGATAAATTCCTTACGGATCATCAGATCATATTATTTTCAAATAATTTATCTTGTTTTTCTTTTTTTTTTTTATTCCTTAGGTAATTACGCTTCTTCTTCTTCTTTGTTTTTTTTTTTTTTTTTTTATAACTTCAACTAAAGTACCATACTATAGACTCATACGCATATATAGTAATTATTATAATAACATGATTTCCATGTGTTGGAGTGCTAAAACTAACAAGTATTATTATTCCACAGATTAATTATTTGGTAACTCCAAGCATATTATATAAACTAACAGGACAAATGTGGACTCCTGGAAGCACTCAAAGTATTAGTATGGGCTTGGATCAGGCCTCAGGGTTAAAATAACAGGACTACTAGTAGAAAGTAACAGTAGAAGTGTAGAATTTTAAGGGCATGTTTGGTGGCGGGTTTCCCAAATAATTATGTGTGGTGCACAAATAGCAAAGACTGAGATAGTTTAGTACTATTTCTACGCACCAAGGGAACATCCTCTAGTGGCCTCGCTACTGCTGCTAATTTTTATTCCCTTATTCCCATTCATTCATTAATTTTCACTCCTTTTCTTCTCTCTCTCTCTCTCTCTCCCCTTCTCTTTCTCTTTCTCTACTAGCTAGATCTGTTTATATCAATGCTTAAAAGCTTCTTACTTACACACCAATACTCATGCTTTTTCTCTATAAGTATTAGCATTCATCTTTTCATTGGTATGCGTGTATTACGGATTAAAAGCACATGATGTGTTTCTACTTTCTACTACGCCTTCACAGTCATAATAACAGTCACTACATACCTTTTGTTTTCTTCATTTCAAAATCTCGTCAAGAGTATAAACTAAATCAGTATTGTCTGCCAAATAATTTCATTAAGACAAGTATCACCTTTCAAAAAACGTATGGTAGAATTATTCTACTTGGCTAAGAAAGAAGTTGGTTTAATTAGCTCCCAAAGACATTCCATTTCCTATTCCAAGTGTGACATTTAATTTGAGTGTATGCAAAATCATAACTTGGGTATTAATGAAGCAAGAGGCAACGAATTAAGTCATATACTCCAATATAAATGTTGTATTTATAGTTGTAGTAGTTCATCTGCTTGTTAGATAATATAACATTTCATCATGTGGTCTTGAGTGTGTTAATAGGTCGCCCATTGTATAATGTATTGCCTTGTTTGGCCGTCAACTTGTGGCATTGGATCAACTTTTCTTTTCATTTTTAGTCTTGTAATTGGCGATCGATCGATCGATCAACCTTAATTTAATGCAATTGTTGTTTTTTTCCCTTGGAGTAAGAAAAAAAAATTGTGTATGTTAATGGGTCAGGGTCAATTAGGTAGCTCCATATGTTGCCCTTTTTTTTTTTGATAAACCTTATGTGGCCCATTTTGCCAAAACAAATCCGTCATCTTTTTTGCCCAAAGTAGTATCTATTACGTTAACAAGCCGCAATTGAATAAGTCCATTTTTATGACGACTGTTCAATGTTGAATCGGTCTTCTTTTGAGCATTCAACCAAATATAAATGTATTAGTAGCAAAAAAAAATATATATATATATATATATTGTTGATTTGACCAAAGGATTATCATAATTGATCCAGGAGAGACGTCTAGAAGGTTTGCAATGCTTTCTTTGATTTGAAGGAAGGTTCCAATTTAATGCAAGCTGAGACACGCATTTGTTCTTTCTCCTTCCTAATATCTATTTTTGCAGCTGTTTAAATCAACCTCAAATCGATCACTGTTAACATGAAAATGGAAGCCGTAATATGCTGATCAAACCAAAATTTATATATTTTTAATGTAATTTTTTAAACAAACAATTATATGGTGTATACTATATAAAAAAAAATCTGTATGACATGAAAATGCGTATAAAATAATGTTTTGAAAATGGGCCAAAGGTTCCAAAGAGGCCCAAGAAAGGCCCAACTGAAGTCTGCGGTGACGCCCTTCGTGGCAACATGCTGATTGGCTTACTAATGGACAACTTGGTCAACCTCCACAAAAAGAAAAACCAAAATAATACAAATCAATTAAGAATTTGGAAGCCGCGTGCCGGTGACTCGTCAAGGCCAATCCCAACCCCAAGGCGATCGAAATTTCCTCGTTTTCTTGTTTGGAAATTGGAAGAGATTAGATTAGTGACAGAAAATATAAAGGGGTTGGGGAATTGGCAGACTGATCTGATGAGCCTTGAAACAAGAGACTAGAGAGAGAGAGGGATTTGAATAAAGAAGAAATGGAGATGGAGAAGAAAGAGGCGGTGGCGGTGGCGGTGGGAGTGCCGTACTACGCAGCTCCGCATCCATACGAGGGTGGGAATGGGATGATTCCGCCAAATGCTGTCTACGGAGACCCCAAAGGGATTCCCATCCGGCAGACCATTTACAGAGACACCCCCGCCCCTTTCAACTGCATCCACTGCGGCAATACAGGCCTCACCCATGTCAGGTCCGATTCAATTACTCCTACTACTACTTGTTTCTTTCTTCCCAACTAAATTCCACTTATAAACTCTCATCACACCCTTATTATTATTATTATTATTATTATTATCATCCATGTGATTATGATGCTAGTTGTCAACTCTGATGAGCTTACAGACTTTTAAAAGGATGCCTTCCAAGTTCAACATCTCTCTAGTGGCCACCTTTCTTTATGAGTTTGTTGTTGTGGTTAAAATTCGAGGATTCTTTTTTTTTTCTATATAATTTATTGCGAGTGGATTGATTTACCCGATCAAACCAAATATGAGTGTGATAGCTGATGAGAATTTTTCATTGGATTAAGTATTTAAGCGTTTGAACAACAACTTTGAATGTGATTACTGATTAGAGGCTAGGCAAGGCAGTGGGTAAGCTTTTGTCACACTGTTTAATTATTGTGTTGATGGCTTCCAGTTCGAAGGTGAGCCTGGCAGCTTTTGTTGGGTGCATGATGCCGATGATGCTGGGAGTTTGCTTTCTTTGCCCTTCAATGGACTGTCTCTGGCATAAGTATCACTACTGCCCTGAATGCAAAGAAAAGGTAACACCCACACCCACACCCCCTCTCTTTCTCCTCCTCCTTTCTTTCACCATTGTATTGAAAAGAAAGATCCTTCCTCTCTGGCAAAGACTTTATTGTCGCGTTACTAGTATTGGAATGGAATGTTAATGGTGATGCTGTTATGCGCCGTTTGGTTTTGCGGTGTAGGTTGCCGATTTCGAGAAATCAGATATTTGTATTGTGATGGATCCGCCACAGTGGTCGGAGAAAAGCTTTGCACTGCCTGGAATATAAGTTACTTTCTCTACTCGAATGTGCTTCTTCTGCTTTCTAGAAACCATACATATATATTCATAATGTGCCGTTGTGATTTTTGCTAGAATGTTATAATGATTGTTCGTAAATAAACATCTTTGTGAACTTTTGCCAAAATACGATATCCAGTTGTTCGAATGATTCAAGTGTGCGTATGTTTTAATCAAATTCCTTCCCACGGTGGTTCTTGACTCCGATTCTGGGGCAATATGGAGTTGAACTCGAACTATTTGATACATTATGTATAAGATAAAGTCTCACCCTACTTACTGATGAATAACTATGAAGTGTTTGTGGATTGTGGATTTCCTTGTGAAATGCGAAGCCTGTCCATTATAGTGGGGACTCTCTATACAGTGAGGCTTTCTGTTCTAAGCTCCTGCATTGTCAACTATAAGCACGGAAGCGTCAATTTTGATACAATCATTTTAGAAGAGAGAGAATAGGGGGAATTGCAAAAAAAAGTCATTTTAAGTGTCGTTTAATAATTTATGCCCCAAGTAGTGTACTCCTTTGAAATCCAAGTAGATGAACAAATTAAAAAGTGCAATACAAACGGAGCGTATATTATTAATGTGGCACAAACATCAAAACTCTCCCAATAGAATATGGCCCTAATAAACTCCATGGTTGCATTTTAGATCTCAATTATTATGGTCATACAAGCACATCGTCCTTTCCACGATGCTTCTAACCTTGATGAGAAAATGATTGGCCTAAACCTTTCATACCTTTCAAACACTGGACATCGTTTACAGACGCAGTAGATTTCCATATTTTAACAAAAAAGAAGCCAAATATAAGGCTGCATTTTGTGATGTGTGGCATAGTCAATGTCACAGTGATGTGCCCAAAACTCCACGACACTGCCGAAATTGCCCGGAAGTACATGTATACTTCCGTGGCGTGAACTCTGGCTTCTAAAGCAGAGCGCATCTAACACTTGGTGATAAGATTCTCAATGTTGAACAAAAGAGAAAAGGAAAGTGATATTAGTGAAGTAGATGTAGTTACCTCTCTTTTAACGACGGAACAAAACAAGATAAGCTTATCCAGATGAGATGACAAGATTCACCAAACTTGTGGAAGTAAGAGGTCCAACATGAGAGATAAGAGCCTGTCTTGATAGCCAAGGAGACTGCCTGAATGCCACACTACCATTCCCTTCAACATACATATCTTGTTGAGCGGGACTTGATGCAGATTACAGAATCGTTGAAGAGGCCGCAGGCAAGTCATCCTTGGCTACAAAACAAACAAGGCTCTTCAACCTCATGAAGGGCCTTCCTTCCTACATAAATCTAAATCTCATGTTATGTGCAAATGTGGTAGCTGAGCGAAGGCTCTATTTATAGCCAAAACAAGGGCGAGCAAATGTTGTGGATTAGATTCGGATCATTGTGTACGTAGAGACAACAGGAATGAGAGCGAGCGCATTAGCATCGCCATCAATCTGCATGATGTGGATGATGATGGTGATGATATAGGATTACAAACTATCAATCATATTATATATGATCATGGTCATCAGTATTAGGCTACTGCGGTGGAATATATTCTAGAATCTGCATGGCCCAACGTACGCCGCCCATGTCCAGTGATGGGTCTAGAATCTGGACGGTATGGGAATGAAATTAGAGATGAGGGTTTTTGCCCTCCAACAAATGCTCATTGTCTTTACACACACACACACATATATATATATATATATATATATATATTTACTAACTGCTTGCTCACATGTCGCTCTGCTATTGCTCAGACTTCTGTCTTTTGGCTCCGCCAAAGGTCTAATTATATTTCCATTTGCCAAATTAATGTTGTTAATTAATGGCGTTGGCATATAGCTTTTATTGTCATTTTCTCTTTTTGCCTTCATGATCAGGCTACTAGTAGATGACAAGCTAATCAAATATATGTGGTGATTTGAGCATTTACCATGAGAAAAAAGGAACATGGGAGACATATACATGATATGAGATACTCTTATGTGTCATAATAGATATTTGAGAACAAAATATATAAAGAGATATTCGGTCGCTCATTTGCTTATGTGGCCTTTGACCACCATTATGGTCCGAGTATTCCATTTTCCAATTGCAAGGTCAACCTAAGCCACATGTCCTCCATTCCTACAATGAAAGCTAGCTAAATTTTCTATTTTGGGTACGTACTAATAATTTTCCAGCTATAGGAAGTTGACAACCACGTTATGTTAATTTTTTTGACTGACCATACTTTTTTGTTGTTGGTAGTGAAAAGGAAACTAGTATTTGACTTGTATGGATTTCGCTAGCAAGTTCCATGGGAATTTATGCAAATTGCAACAAGTCATGATCTGGAATTTCAACGCACGTTTAAAGCAATAGACATCGTATGCCAAACTTCCATTATAAAGAACGAACACATAAGAGACTATATCCTATTCTTTTCCTTTTTATTACACCTTATTTTCTGTTCTCCATTCAGCCTCAAAGGGAATATTAAAAAAAAAAAAAAAAAAGGACAAGTTATGGAGGGTTGAAGTGTTGGACATACATATACACACACAGTGCGAACCTTTTGCCTAGATTTTTTCCCCCTTGTGCTACAGAGAGTTTGATTGAGACAAAAGATCTTCAGGCACTCTCTGTAATTGTGGCTTCATGATACTCTGGTGCAACTAGTTGTGATCGAACAGTAAACCCTTTCTCACTTCCTTAATTCAAGTCGGACTCTTTGTTGCGTTTGAAGGTGACGGAAGCTTGGAGACGGTCGCCGGACTTATAAGACGGATGCAGTAGTAGACTAGAAGGGGCACAGGCGCCCACTGAAAAAAATAAATAAATAAATTAAAGCCCTTATAAAATTTATTATTTGATAATGTGCCCCACCCAAAATTTTTTGTTGTGCCCCCACTACTTCAAAAAAAAAAAATTTATTATTATACCCCTTAAAAATATGCACTTATTGGATGATGTCACTATTTTTATATATGTATGTCAAAAATATGTAATATTTTGCATTATATAATAATTAAATTTTGTTTATAATTGTGCCTCTATTGAAATTAAATTCTGAATCCATACAGCTTGGCCCTGACCGAAGAAGAAGAGGAAGACGTAGAGATTAGCAAAAATTTATGTTTGCAGAGGAAAAAAGTAAAAAACAATAATAATAAGGATAGGGGCTCCCTACCAAAGAATTTTTCTTTTCCTATGTAAACATAAAGTTTTGCTAATCTCTACGTCTTCCTATTATTTATCTATTTATTATTACTTTTTTCCTCTAATAATAAATAGATAAATAATAGGTTTACTTAGGAGCAGGATAAATCAGTATACATTCTAGACAAGCGAATAGTAGCTTTTCATTCACTTCTTTTTGAACTTTTATGTGAAAAAATATAAAATTGGATAATGCACAATTTCAATTATAGTTTTTTATTCCCTTTTTTACAACTTCTCAAAATATAACAATAATATCCTAAAACAAAATGAGTATAGAATGGATATTTCAGTGTAATCATTGCTCTATATGTTATTATCTAGATTAGTGTTTTTTTAAATCTAATGTTCTGTCTAATTGTCTAATTATGTGGAGAAATTTTGAAAAATGTCTCTTATGCATCATTTGTTTTAAAAAAAGCACTTTAAAAGAAAATTTATTGTCTATATTACTATTTAACAGTGAATTGATCGAATTGTCTTTTTTTATATAAATAAGGAAGATAAAAGAAAAAATGAGACAATATAATAATTTGATGATGAACAAAAATAATATAATATGTAATTATGAGATAAATTACAAATTTAAATATAAAATACGATATGACATCAAATTTTCTCAATTAAATATTATTTATTATATGTGTATGCAGTATGCATGACTTGGGTCTGTTTACCAATGACTGCGGTATAACATGAAATCTCTCTCTTTTATATTTTCTTTTTTTTTTTTTTCTTTTCTTTCTTTCTTCATTTTAGTTTTTTTCTTCAGGCACTACTAAGCTAACTTGAATGGGCTGCTTAGACTTTCTCGTTTGGTTTTGTGCGGTACCTTGACAAAATTTTGCATTGGATCCTTGTTCAAATTCCAACTATTGACATAAATGATCATCCATTTTGGATAGTATAATCCGGGCTAAAATTTTGATCATTGTGTCAACAACAGTTCAACAGCTCCCAGTAAAGTGAGCAAAACGTAAAAGACACGACTTTTCAAGTTTGAGGCCTATATTTTTCTTTTGCGATACAACTTACAAGTTAGACCATTTCCTACGTAAATGTCAATATTAATATTAAATTTGGCACTTAAAAATATATAAATATTATATTTGACATTTGATATTCTAATGCACAAATATTATTTTAAATGTTATTTTGTTATTTTATTATTTTTTAATCGTAAAAATCAATAAAAGTAATTGATACTAATCAATAATAAATAAGATTATAAATAATCATACTAATTTCTTGATAAGATGAAATTTTTTGGAATAAAATATTAATTTTTAATTAAATATTTAGAAGTTGACCAATTAATATTTTACTTTAAATGTTAAAATTTGATATTTTATTATATTTAGTGCTAAATTTAATATTATATATAATATTTATCAAATTTAATATTATATTAAAAAATATTTTTTATGTCAAAATATTAAATTTTAACATTAATTTATAAATTTAGTATTGCATGAGAGATGCCCTTGCCAAGTTGTTCCCATCCCAATCCCAATCCCTATCCCAATCTCGCTCCTAAAAGAAAATGAAAAAAGCTTGCATCTCAATTATCATAATTCGTATCCAACTCCAACCGTCCAATGTCACATCCTTTTCGACCAACTCACCAAGAGGTCCAAATCCACGTGGCACACTCCAATGGTCATCGCACAAACAACACCTCTCAAGTCTCAACCTCCACTCCACCGTCTGATCGATGGCCCATCACAATTAATTCCATCAACCAATCGCAACAACAACGACAAGATCATCAAATCACACACACTCTCTTGTTCGTATCGTCGCCATGAAGTTGCCGGAGAGCAAGCACCCAGACGAAGTCCGGCAAGCAGAAAAGCTTCTGTCTTCGCTCATAGAGGACGTCCCCAAAGTTGAGGCCTTTAAAGGAAAATGGGCACTCATCAGACCCAAACTCGCCAACCTCACAACTCACCTCAAAGCCCTCTCCGAGTCCCCCAACTTCTCCGCCAGTTCACTCGCCTCCGAACTCGTTCGCTCCGTCGCTCATACCCTCTCCGAAACACTAACCCTCGCCGCCAAATGCTCGAACCCAAGCCCTTCCGACGGAAAGCTCCGAACTCGGAGCGACCTCGACTCGGTGTCCGCGATGCTCGACCAGCACGTCGACGACATAGGGCTCTTGACGCGCTCGCTCGGCGACTGCTCTGACTCAGCGAGTTCGGGGCAGGACTCCACTCGGAACTTGTTGACTCGCTTGCAGATCGGGGACTCCGAGTCGCGAAGCTCGGCCTTGGACTCGCTGTTGTGTTTTCTGCACGAGGACGATAAGAACGTCTCGACGGCGGTGGACGAGGGCTTCGTCCCTGTTCTCGCCGGTTTGCTCGATTCTAGTTCCGTGGAGATCAAAGGGAAAGCTGTCTCAGCGATTTCTAGGGTTTCGACCTTCGATGGTTGCAACAACTCGTTGCTCTCGCAGTGTCCTTTGTTGATCACTCATTTGCTTAGAATTCTCGATTCGAGAAACGGCTTCGCTCGAGAAAAAGCCTGCATTGCTCTTCAAGCGCTGAGCTTTTCTGAAGAGACCGCGAAAGCAATCGGTTGCAGAAACGGAATCGCTTCGCTTCTCGAGGTTTGTCAATCTGGAACTCCGTATTCTCAAGCTTACGCTGCTGGGGTTTTGCGAAACGTTTCCGGGTTCCCCGAAACTCGGAGATTCTTTGTTGAAGAGAATCATAATGCCATTCCAGTACTTATTGCGATTGCGGGCTCGGGAACTTTTGTTGCGCAAGGAAGTTTGATTGGCTGTTTGAACAATTTGGTTTCAGAGGACGAGAGCTTAAAGCTGGCCGTAGTAAAGGAAGGCGGGATTCAGTGCTTGAAGAGCTTTTGGGACGCTGCGCCGATGGAGCTGAGCATTGAAGTAGCAATTGAACTGTTAAGGAGCTTGGCTTCTTGTAAATCCATTGCCGAGACTATTGTTTCCGAAGGGTTTTTAGCTCGGCTCCAGCTCCGAGGGATATTGAATTGTGGAGTTGCAAGCGTTAGATTGGCGGCCGCAGGGGCAATTTGCGAGTTGGGGTTTAGCTCAAAGACGAGGAAAGAGATTGGAGATGTTGGGATCATTCCTCCGTTGGTTGCTATGCTTGATGCCAAGTCCGACGAGGAAAAGGAGATGGCTGCAAAGGCATTGTCAAATGTTATGCTTTACGCGGGCAATAGGAACATATTTCTCAAGGAAGAGAAGGCCATCGAGCGTACAGTCCAGCTTCTTGATCCTTCGGTGAAGAATGTGGACAAGAAGTACTTGCTTTCCATTTTGGGTTCGCTTGTTAGTTCAAGTAGCGGCAGGAGACAGATTGTGGATGCCGGAGCTTTAGATCATTTGAGCAAACTTATTGAGGTGGATGTTGACGGTGCGAGGAAGCTACGCGAGAGCCTTCATCGGAGCAAAAACACTTGGAGTGTGTTTGCCAGAAGAAAATGAAGGAGCTACAAAGTAGGAGGGCAAATTCTTCCGCTATGTTTCAGTCAGTAAGGAAATTCCTTGACGGATATAGCTCATAGCTGCCTCCTTTGACACGTCCCTTCATGTTCATAGTATGTGACTATGAGTGCTAGTGATCAGATTTTTAGGTCTCTAATTGCATTGCAGTGCCTGTGTGTAGAATCCTCATTTCTAACTATCCCTGCTTTGTTGGCTAACCTCAACAAGTTTTAGTTGTTGGTAGTTTTGTTCTTTTCCTGTAACAAAGTAAACGACACCCCAACCCCATAGGCACATTCTTTCTTTTTCTTTTACAATCAGAGTAATTGGCGCTAATGGCCTCTGAATTTATCGGGTTTTGGCAAGTTGCTCCCTAAACTTTTTCTCTTTGTAATTTACGACTTGAACTTTATAATTTTGGCTACTTCATACAAATTTCTAAACGAATAGGAAACAAATAAGCAAATTGCTTTATTGGGTTTGATTGTTCAATTAGGAATTTTTGTTTCTTCTGGGCTTTGTCCGGTTGAAATTCTGTTACTCTACACTTTTGAAGAGAAAGACCTTTAATCTGCTTATGCCATATTTATTGAATGAAACTTTCTTACAGAAATATGCAAAGTTTTTATCAACTTTTGCTTTGTCCTGATTTTATCTATTTTTGTGGAACTGAGTCATAATCTTATTATTGAACGTCCAAAGGAGAAAAATTTTTATGTGATGGAAGAAGAACACGAATGGAGAGAGGCTGTCGGAGTTTTTAGGAGGAGAGAGAAACAAAAAACAAAAGGTTTAACATTTTTTTTGTTTTCAGAATACTATTGATATCCCTGTTGTAGGCACATGATAGTCGCGTGACAAGCTATATCTGTTGACAAAATAAACATATGTTATCAATTTGTACGAACTTGTCAACGTCTTAAAGTTCAGGGTGCAACTTGCCAAGGAAAAAAGTTTAGGGGACAGTATGCGAAAGCCCGATAAGTTTAGAGGCCATTAGTGTCAATTAGAATTACTCTTGTACCAATCATATCGTAATTGCCCTGGTTCGCCAAACATGATTTGCGGATTACGGTTTCATTATTAACGAAAAACTGATGAAGATGAATTTTTAACATCACAGCAACTGTGTGGTTGTTTGACCGATAATTGGGCATAGTTTGTTGAGAAATCTCCGAGATGGATTGAATCCGAGAGAGACAACCATCTATTCGGACAATTATTAGCTAATGGAGCCATACAAGTTGGCAATTGTTGAGATTGATTAACGAGTTAGGTGCTTTGGTTCCTTTAATTTTGTTTCTTTTCAGGCTTTGTATGCATTTGCGCATTGCACTTTTGCAACTTCTATTGATCGTGCAGGCCTTGGAGACAAACACACTATTCACTTTGCCCATCAAATATATTCCTTTTCTCTCTGTCTTCTCCAATTATTTTCAAAAGCTAATACATTATGACCCTTCTATATGCAAAGCATAAAATGAGCCAAAAACTGGGTAGTGGGGACCATTTATAGATCCTAAATCCTAATTATATTCTTGAAGTTGAAGGTAATCGGATATTTTAGTTTCACCAAACATAGGATGCTTTCTATTCTGTAAGAGAGATGATTGGCAAATTAATTGGTATGTATTTATCAATCATCAGTTTATGAGGCCAATTACAACCACAAACACAGTCACAATTCATCGCTTGAACCTACTAAGACACGGCTTGTATTGTATTTCTCTTGGTTTTGAGCCTACCAATACCACCACAGTACGTCCACAGGTACTCTTCGAGATTTGTCACTTTGTAAAGGTAATTTATGTTTGTATATATCACTTTGAAAATAAATGTAAAATAAGAAAGGGAATTAAAAGTGGTCGCTGCGGTGGCCGGTAGATATTGTCAAAATAATTACGATGATGTCATGGATGACGACCACAGTATAGTATAGTCATAGTGAGCCGCAATTCGGCAGTTCCAAGACGCACTCCTCTTTTTTTCTCTCATTTTCCCTTTTTTTTTTTTCACTCCTTTCATGTACACTGGAACTACAACATATCAAACATATTTTTTGCATCTTATAATGTTAAGAAGAAAATTTTTCCTTTAAAAGGTGTTTCAACTTTCAACACGTCTATAAATAGTTAAGAGTAGTGTATTTATTGCTTCAAAGAGACCCGACTTCCTTATTATAATAATGGATCTAACTTTACTAAGAAATATAATTACGGATTTAACTAAACGATAAAGTGGAAAAGAAATAGGAACGTGGATTAGCTAGATCTGCTATGCTATCAATTGTAGCATAACAACGAGATCCACCACATTTGTTGTGGTCCACTCTACTTATTATTTTTCATGATTCATGATTTTTGACTTTTCTTATCTTCCTTTACCGGAAAAAGCTGGCTAATTTATTTTTGACTTTATTGCACTAATGACCCTTAAACTATACGTATTTTTATACTTTGGCACCCCAATTTTTTTTTTTGGGAGAATGCTCTCCGAATTTCAAAATCCATTGCAATATGGCCCAAATTGGAAACGCCCGTCCAAAAATGGACAAAAATGAGCATGTGCTCCTCACGTGACCCTATTGATAAGGGTAAATCTTGCATTTTTAAAAATATGCCAAAATTATAAACCCCTTAACACTCCTATATTAGAACAAAAAAAAAGGCAAACATTCCATGAGCAAAAAAAAAAAAAAAACCCAAACATTCCATTGTCTCTCTCTCTCTCTCTCTCTCTCTCTCTCTCTCTCTCTCTCTCTCTCTCTCTCTCTCTCTCTCTCTCTCTCTCTCTCTCTCTCTCTCTCTCTCTCTCTCTCTCTCCTCTGTTGTTTCAAATCAAGCAAGCAAGTAAAGAAAGCAAAAATGGCAGTGAAGGTGGTGGCGATGACGAGCCTGGTATGCCTGTGGGCGGCGCTGGCTCTGCCGTCGTCAACGCCAATGACGCAGTGCGGTGGCGAAGCCGGAGGGCACGTGCTGCACCGGCTTCAAGATTGTCCTCAAGGCCGACGCCGACGCTGACTGCCTCTGCGAGGCCTTCAAGAGCAGCGCCCAACTCGGCGTCATCCTCAACGTCACCAAAGCCATCGACTTCGCCCGCACGTGGCTCGTTCTGCTTCACTGTCGACGAGGTCTGCGGAGCCCTAGCCCTTCCGCCGACCACCTCGACTTTCCTTGGCGTCCTTGAGTCAACAACACCCAATTCACTGCCCTGCCACCCCAATGACGTTGATGATCGTTACCGCCACAGCTCCGAGAAGTTAGTTTAAATGGGTTGAGAATTTTGTGGACTTATTTTTTGGTTTGGTGGAAATGAGTGCGGAAATTGTATGGAAATTTGTTGAGTGTGGAGTAGATTGAATGTTGTTACCTGGTTTTAACTAATTTTTTTATTATTGTTTTTGGATTATGAGCTATTTAGAATGAAGCATTAGTTTTGTTTTTGGGCTTTAAGCTTGTTGGTTTTTAGGATTTTTATGTTTTTGTTTCTTATCAACTCCTCTGTGATTTATGTTGAGGAAGAGAGAGGTCATGATTTTTTATTTTTTAATCCCAAAATGGTAAAAAGGTTAAAAAAATTTCAAATAACAAGATGTAACCTTGCAGACAAGGTCACTTGAGTCTTCATTTCCGTCCACCTTTGGACGGACGTTTCTAATTTGGACTACATTGCAACGGATTTTGAAATTCGGACAGCATTCTGCCAAAAAAAAAGTTGGGATGTCAATGCGTAAAACGCGTATAGTTCAGGGGGCATCAGTGCAATAAAGCCTATATTTTTATAAGTAGACTGTCCAGCCACATATCAACATACCTCACACAGAATTTCATTTTTTTACATCACTCAACGTGCTTGCCTTTTTTTTACTTGTCTTTATTTTGACATGGAAATAAAAGAGATACTTTTATTTTTTGCCTTTGGTTTTGGATGTGATTGCTCTCCATTTCTTTCACTGCCTGATCATTGCGCAATATATAGACATTTGATTGGATATTTAGTGTCATCCCGCAACGCTTAAATTCAGACCAATGTGTTACTGATATAATCTAACACCGCCATCGCTGACGCCGAAATATATATATACTTATCTGTTTTCTCATTCCAATAATTACAATACTTGTGCTTCGCAAAATGTTTTGTTTGAACTTTTGAACTATGTGTGTCTCTCCAATCCAGCTGCATCATAATTTTGGGAAGTGATTATCTTATTAGTATTGGAAGTCCGCTGTGATTAATAAACTTGAGACCATTAATACCGTGTAACAGTTACTGTATAGATGAGAAAAGTGGTTGATTGAAGCTTGAATTTTGAAAGAAGCATTTTTAAAACGTGTGAAATATAAGTCAGAGTTGGGATAGTCCCATATTAGACTCAGCCAGGCACCCCTATATCATCTGCGTAATACGACGAGACACATAGTAACAGATCATTTTCCAGTCTCACTCTTGGCTGACATTTGCAACAAACAAAAAAATAAAAAATAAAAATAAAAGGAATCAAAAGTCCAACTGGGACGTAATTGAGTAGAAACATACATAAAAAGCTGTTTTCCTCTTCGTCTTGTATCTCGAGTACCCATCTATGTCTTTCATGTAATCATTTGGTTTCAAAGAGAAAATGAAAAACGACACTCCAATAATACATACATAGGCGTGCAATTTTGAAATGTATAGTATTAGATAATTATTTATCGGGTAAAATTTTGGATAAATTTTGAATATTACCCGAATAGCAAATTCAGGTATATATCCGAAAAAAAAAAAATTAAATGCTTTGTCTAATTTTTATTCAAGATTTATCTGAAATTTTATTCTACATATAATATTTTATTCTCTTTCATTTTCTTTTCTTTCTTATTTCGTGAATAATTTTTTTTACATAAAATTTGGATGATTATCCGAAAATTACCCAACTACTCAATTTTATTTATTCCATAAAATATCATAAAATGAACAATTTATTCTATAAAATGCCATGAAATAAATAATTTATTTTATAAAATACCATAAAATTCCGTATTTGCACGCCTACGTATATCGACAAGGTCATTGCGTACAAATAATACACTCAAATATATTGATGGTGGCACGACAAACTTTTTTCCCCTTCTTTTTAGTCGGATCGGATCGGATCGAGTTGGGTTAAAATTTTGGAAATGACTTGAAACTTGGAGGTGCTGTTGACCCATCAAAACATGTGCAATGAATTGAAGAGAGAATATTCAAAAAAAAAAAAAAAAACAGTCTCTTTTTCGTTAGCTAAAGGCTAAAGCTAAAGGCATGCCAGCTCAGCAAAAAGGTCGCTACTCCTAAGATATTTTTCTCTCTCTTTAGTTCCCTGACAAGACCAAGACATCATAATGATCTCTCTCTCTCTCTCTGTCAAATTTAGTTTTATCCATTTTTTCTTACCATTTTACTCTCTCTTTCTGACCGAATCACCGAAATTTGGAAGGAAGAAAACAGTCTCTTCTGTTGATACTGTCATCATCATTTCATCATCTTTCTTCATAAAAAGGCAGTCTTTTTCTTGTTCGGTGAAGTTTTGAGGTTTATCCCAGAATTAGAATTAGAATTAGAGCGGTGTGTGTGGAAGCTCAAAGTTGATAGAAAAATGGTGAGCCCGAGATCTGGGAGTGGGAGTGGGAGATGGACGGGGAACAAGAGCGTGCCTTGCGATTTCTGCAGCGACCAAGTGGCGGTGCTGTACTGCCGGGCGGACTCGGCGAAGCTGTGCCTGCTGTGCGACCAGCACGTGCACTCGGCCAACCTGCTCTCGCGGAAGCACCTCCGCTCCCAGATCTGCGACAACTGCGGCGCCGAGCCCGTCTCCGTCCGCTGCTCCACCGACAACCTCTTCCTCTGCCACGACTGCGACTGGGACGCCCACGCCACCTGCTCCGTCTCCGCCTCCCACCACCGCTCCCCCCTCGACGGCTTCTCCGGCTGCCCCTCCGCCCTCGACCTCGCCGCCCTCTGGGGTTTCGACCTCCGCCCCGCCTGGGACCACCACAAGCCCGACGCGGGACCCACGCCGCCGCTAGGGTTTCAGGACGTCATCGTGCCCGGGGGAAACGGCGTCGTCTTCGTCGCCAGGCAGGGCGGAGACGGAGGCGGCGTTTGCTCCGGGAGGAAGAAGCAGGTGATGGTGAAGCAGCTGGTGGAGCTGTTCAAGAGGAATTCGATGGCCATCGGCGAGGCGGCTGGAGACGGAGAGAGCGTGATGGTGCCGGAGACGCCCAACAGGAGCGGCTGTTGGCAGCCGGAGAATGTCGAGGCTTTCGGATTGGGAGAAGACGATGGGGCTTTCGGTGATTGTGCTCAGCCATGTCTACAGAATGCCAATCAGGCGGCGCCCTTGCCCTTCACTTCGCTCCTCATGATGCCGATGCACGCCGCTGATTTCAAAGGGAACGCCGGCGGCACCGATGATGTGCTGTTGGATAATACTACTACTAACCCCCCCAATGCCCAGACCACTCAGGTTATCCATTCATATCAACAATCGTGTGGCCCTTTTTTGCTTTTTTTCCTACTCTTACTACTTTGTTTACTTCTATTCGTTTATGAATATCAGATTATCCAATGCTCGATTGGTTGATGATTTTAAGTTTAAATTGGATTGTATTAAGATCAAATAGGGAAGCTGTTGAGCAATATTATAGGTATTGAAAAGCTTCAACCTTTATCTTGGGCTTCTCTACTACATTCTTGTTGTGAGATAAATTTGGTGTCTTTACACTGAATTATA
Source organism: Boehmeria nivea var. tenacissima (assembly GCA_018132145.1). Taxonomy (NCBI): domain Eukaryota; kingdom Viridiplantae; phylum Streptophyta; class Magnoliopsida; order Rosales; family Urticaceae; genus Boehmeria; species Boehmeria nivea. The sequence continues at coordinate 17,578,848 of CM030881.1, read as the reverse complement.
AAGAATATAATACACCGTATTACGGAATCCCAAAACACATTTAATATTTTTTGCTAACTACCTAGTGGAATAATGTTGTCTATGAACTATTACTTAATAGAAACTTGCTGTTTGTTGGGTTGCAGATATGGGACTTTCATTTGGGACGGCTGAGGGTTGATGAAGAATTAGAGGCTGCATATGGCGCGAACGAAGAGGGATTTATGATTAAAAACTTTGGTGAACTAACGAAAGAAGCATCGTTGACGAATGCAAAAATTTTGAGAGATGTTTACCAGTTTAACTGCCCTGTCACACACGATGACATGATAAACAATGTGAGTCCTGCATCCATCTTTTCATATTGTCTTTTGTATTTGAATTAACCATTTATGTGTTTTGCTTCTACGAAGCATCACGTTCTGTGCACTTAATTACTACGACTTCATCGCCTCTTAATAGATCAATTCACAACTCTATATGTTGCTAGACTAGAAAGTGGAAAGTGTTATTCATCAGTATTCTTGTGATGAATATAGCTTTTTCTTTTACTTATAGATTGTGCATACATGAATCTAAATTTTGACACGATTAGTTGGGCCACTTTGTTTCACAATCCATCTCCTCATTGATGTGCGCCAGCCAGCCGCCAATAAGAGCCGATCTAAGTTATGAGATTGATTTCAGCTGTAAACTAGTCATCAGTACCAAGTCTGTTTGTTAATGTCATGTTCAAAACTTTCAAACAGGTAATCAACATGTGTTTAATATGAAAATGCAGAATAATTCAAATAACCCAGCAGCCAGCCAAGGGCCAGCAACATCCGAGAGCAACAACCTACCGATTGGAAGAGCGTCACTGGGTTCAGCTTTCGCGAAGAACGAAGGATCAAGCGCATCTAAAGAGATGGGTTTCATGGAACAACCTTTTCTTGTTAGAAGCGACACTATGAAAACAACGGCGACAACAAAGGCGGACCAAGAGCTACTGGCTCAGAACAGAGGCAACGCAATGCAACGTTACAAAGAAAAGAAGAAAACCCGAAGGTATTAGGTCCCTCTAACAATTCTCGTTCCTCCATTTGTAGACCATGTCAAGTCTTCTGAGCATGTTTTTACATAATGTGAATAGATATGACAAACACATACGGTATGAGTCGCGAAAGGCGAGAGCTGACACTAGGAAGCGAGTAAAAGGCCGATTTGTGAAGGCCACCGCCGACGGTTGAATACATGGCATGCGGTGATGAGCTTTTCTGTGGCTCAAATATCGCTCTGTATATAGTTTGTTATGTTTCTTACAACCAAGGCAAATATGTATCGATTCTGTAGGCTTTGTTTCTTTTGCAGTTACCCTAGTAATATTATTTATTATCTCTCTCTCTCTCTCTTCCGAATGAAAAAGGTACGAATACACATGCGAAGTTAATGATAGGATTGGTTTTGTCTACCTTTTTTAGCTGACTTTGGGCTACCTCTTGCCCAGCGGCCAGTTCCTTAGAGTTGTAGTACTAGACTGACTCCTATTACTTTAGAATGCTATATTAGCCAGTCTTTTAGAACTAGTACTGATTTTCTTTTCTAGGTTATTACTTTTACATGGTTCAACTTTACTTTTAACTTAAAATTGGAAGATTTATTTGGTGAAATTACTATCTTCTGATAAGGCTCAATAAAGGATTTTGCTGTATACAGGTTTTACTTTTATTTCTAACTCGTATTTGAAGGCTAAAACTCCTCTTTGGTTTTTTTTTTAAATAAAATTTTGTCGTATATATTATCTGCACGGGCTACGACTGACAAATTATTGCTATAATTTGTTTCGTAATGATGCTGTATATTTCGTACTCAGTAAATTCATACGCTATCAAAGTCATACCATCATATATTTTTGTTGTATGTATATGGTAATACATTTCCGATGGCCAAATTATTAACCTTTTGTCTGGGACGATTATTTTGGTCATTCTATCTCATTTTTTGAATAAAAAAAATAGTTTGAAAATGGTTTGGAATGATTTAAAAAAATGATCTAAGAATGGTTCGATTTTGTGAATTTTGAGGTGATATGAATGGTTGGGATTTAAAGATATTGTATAGAGATTTGAAAAGTTGAAAAAAATAGTAGAAAAAAAATAAAATGGAATAAAATAATTTAGAGGATTAGAAAAGTTGAAAAATATATATATATATATATATATTTGAATGGAATGGGTGAAATGTGTATACCAAAAAAAAAAAAAAAAAAGCAATCATCCTAGCCAGCCGTGTGAAGCTTCTCTGGCAAGTAGTGAGAGAGTTAGTTGAAAATCATTTAGTGGTTGTTTCGCAAAGAATTTAAATTGAAAATTTTAGATTATTTTCATTTGAGTTTGATAAGTCAATCTTTTATCTAGATTGCAATTTAAATTGTTGTTTTGTTGACAATATTAGAATTTAGAATCTAGATTTAACGGGAAAAATGTATTCTTTTTACTGTCGTATTGCCAAACAAAAACTTTCACTCAACACTACTAAAAACAGGGCTCTAATGGCAAAATAAAAATGCCGCAAAAGACATAAAAAGTGTCGCAAAAGATTTTGCAATACTTTAAAAGTGTCATAATAATCAATATTGCAAATGAAATGCGGCGCTTTGAAAATGCCGCAAACTAAATATGGCATAAAAAATATCATTTTTTTAAATGTACAAAATTTTGCGGCTCTATTCAATGTCGTAAATTTTTTTGACACATTTGAAAACTATGCATTCAAAATTTGTAATTTGTCACAAGTGGAATCATATTTGCCTCAACGATAAAAATCAAAGTCTCCGTTAATAAAATTGTCAATTATCTTTCCAATTAAAGAGACTATCAAAATTTATAAATGTATTGCCTCGACAGAAGAAATTGGTCTTTCTCATTTTTCTTCTCTTTCTTTGTCAGTCGACTTTCTTTCTTACAATATGCATTAATTACGTCAACATGAAATGAAAAATGTAAATACATTCATTCTCTTTAAGAGTTTAACCTAAAAAAGGTCCTAGTTTGATTGCAATACTCAATCATCGACTCACTTTTCTTCTCTAAAAAGAAAGTCTAGTTTTGGAGCTGGCTAAGAATAGAGGCAACACAATGCAAAAACGAAGAAAACTTGAAGGTATTAAGTCCCTCTCACAATATTATTGTTTCTCCTCCATTTGTAGACCATGTCAAGTCTTCATAGCATGTTTTTACATAATGAGAATATATATGACAAACACAACGGTAGTAGTCGAATAACATTGATCATCGACTCACTTTTCTTCTCTAAAAAGAAAGTCTAGTTTGGAGCTAGCTAAGAACAGAGGCAACACAATGCAAAAACGAAGAAAACTTGAAGGTATTAAGTCCCTCTCATAATATTATTGTTCCTCCTCCATTTGTAGACCATGTCAAGTCTTCAGAGCATGTTTTTACATAATGAGAATATATATGACAAACACAACAGTAGTAGTCGAATAACATTGATTTTTTTGTTGAGTGTTTGTAGCACTCAATTTTTTCGGACCATTACTTTATATGAACTTTATCCTTAAAACTTAGTTCTCGAATTTTCAAAAAAAAAAAAAATTCTTTGAATATTTGTTCTTAGAACAATATACAATAGTGCTTGCTAATAATAATAGTTAATTTAAAGTCACATTTTTTTACAAGACTTTAACTTGGTGTTACTTAATTATTTATAATATTAAGCAATGGTAAAACTTTTGAAAAATACTTATAGAAATGTAGCTTTCATACGAAGATTCCGAAATAATGAAAATTCATATGCGTAGTATTTATTTGGTACACACCAACATAAATAATTAATTTTAAGTATTTGATCTACATAGAGATAAAATATTTTGTTTATTTACACTTGAAAAATAGTGTGAATGCATAATGAATAGTAATTTGACAATTCTCTTACATGGACTTGTCTTTTCTATCATTTCATGTTATTCAGTCAATTAAATAATTAAAAATAATTACTTGTTGAACACAAGCTGATTCTACACTTCTTTGTTCTAGCATATTATATATATATATATATATATATATATATTGCAATAATATAGACATATGTCTATTGAATAAGTTTGACTTTTTTATTACTCAGAATAAGGTGAAAATATGTACATAATTACAATGATTCTTATGTATACTATTGTTGAATTGTGTGGCCTAAATTAAGTTTCATGTTGGGATTTAATCTCATATTACTAATAATCTATTTTAGATTTAAATAATCATCATATACATATATTAATTATTATATGTATATTATCTAATAAAATTTTCAAGTATATAGACTGTCATTCATGTACTTTAATTTTGCATAAAATTTTAGTTTTCATGATAATACAATATTATTGATTATTATCAATAAATATAATATTATACCCTATATAACTATACATGACTTTGCTATTTAATCTTTGCTTAATGAATTGTATAAAACAATCTAATTATTAAATTTATAGATATTGTTGGTATGGAATTTGAACCAACGCCATGATCCGCTCCTCTAGGTTGTGGTGCGGCAATGAAACGGGAAGAATCAGCCGGAAAAGCTAATAACACAGTGAATTTAGAGTGGTTCGGCCCCCCACCTGAGTAATAGCCTACGTTCATTTTTTTTCTTGGTATTTCTAGTATACTGTTTTATAGAGAATTCCGAGCAAAAATTTTTCCAACCCCCTTTCCCGTCTCCTTCCCTTCCTTTTATAGGCTATCCGGAGGAGAGAGGGGAATGTTACATTAATGAGACCTGACAACCCATCCCTTAATTTTAAGGATTAGGTGACCTTAACACACAGTCGACCATACCCTCCCTGATTTACGGGAATGGGTTACCAACTAACAACCGACGTACATTGGGAACGGGATGTCTACAGTACCTGTCAGATATCCCTACAATCGGGGTTAATCAATCACCACAAGGAAAGACCCGGATTGAAGATCACGCGGACTTCATCTGAAATCGGGGGTCTTCAGCTTCGCGGGTCGAGCTCTCAATCTTGACCAGTCCTTTTCTTTCCCCCGCGGGCCTTGCTATAAGACGGGCCCCACCTTCGGTAGAGCCCCTACCGACTATCCTTGCGGGTGCTAGAGTGTAGGCAATCTCCGACAACCTCCGCTCCCGTCTCCACCGACGATTGCCTCCTCGATGACGTGGCGACGCTGCGTAGACATCGAGCGCTCTTTCTGGCAGTTTCTGCTCTCAGCACAACCTCGGACGAAAATCCACCTACAACAGATATAAAATTGTATAATTACAGTCTTTGACTTGAATCTCTACCTTATATTGGGCTACGCACTCTTCTTATGGAAGGGGCAACGACCAACAAGTAATTATTGCTGTAATTTATTTCTCGAGTATTGTTTGTTGAAATGTATGCGGTGATACATGCTGAATAACCAGAGTCAGAGATAGAATAAAAAGTCAAGCAGCCATCTTAGCCTGCCATGTGAAACTTCTTCGCAGGCAACTCAGTCAGACTTGTCCTGTGGAAATAGACGATCGGGTGGGGCGGTCTACACATTTCATATAACTGCAAAATTTGGGATGCAATACAGATGTTCAAACTTCAGTTTCTGTGACTTGACTCCATCCACTCAAATCAACCACTATCTTTATAATTCAGTTTCTTCTTGCAAGCCTTGGATATATATATATATATATATATATATATGTATACTGTTTCTTATATATAAGAGGTGCAAGAAGAAAGTGGGCATTTTGCAGATTAACCATTCTAATTTATTTAAACGTCGATGGGTTTTCGAGTCGCAGTGTGTTTCCTTATTGTAACTGCGATCGCTGTTACTTCCGTGAATTGCAACTCCGAAGGTATGTCACTAATTAACATGCTAAATATATATATATATATATGTGTGTGTGTGTGTGTGTGTGTCAGAATTCACAAGCACAGATTTAATATAATGATAATATTAGTTTGGGGAAATGGAATCTTTAATTCTGATTTGTGATGTAATATTTGATAAATTATGCAGGAGATGCTCTAAATGCTTGGAAAATATCGTTGGTAGACCCAAACAACGTTCTGCAGAGTTGGGATCCGAAGTTGGTGAATCCGTGCACATGGTTCCATGTCTCGTGCGACAACAATAACAGAGTCACAAGATTGTAACTTACTATTATTTTTACAAAACACTTATCCAGCTTTATGTTATATCTAATCTAAATGACTTCTTTTCGATCCTAGAAGAAGCTGATCGGAGTATCCTTTTGTAAATTTAAGGGACCTTGGAAATGCTGGGCTAGAGGGACCACTCGTCCCTGCTCTGGGAAACTTGACTTACCTTCAGTATTTGTAAGTCAAGTCTATTCATTATGTTGTTAACTTAAGTACGCAGGGATATATAAAAAGGTTTCCTATTTTTACTTGCCTATTTCTACTTGTTTATAGTTAGAATATTATACATGGGAAGTTCATATTATAGCTAACAGAGCGTTTTATTTTATTTTATTTATTTTCCATTTTTGTGATTGATATCTGCTAAAATTGTACAGTAACGTGTACCAAAATAACATCACTGGAAGCATTCCGAGGGAATTTGGAAAATTGAGGTGGCTCATAGGTCTTAGTCTCTCCAATAATAAGCTTTCGGGAGTCATACCACCAATTTTTGGAAATTTAGCTTCCTTGAGGTTCTTGTAAGTACAATATATATATATATATATATATATATATATATATAATTTGAACATAAAGTACAAATACATAAGAGTATATTTCTTAGAAGGTATATAGACAAACCATTTTTGTTCTGCTGTTTGACGCGCTGTTTGTTTTTGTGGTTTTCCATTTCTTACAGGATGATTGAACACAATAACTTCAGTGGATTAATTCCAGCCTCTATTGGAAACTTGATATCTTTGGAAATTCTGTAAGTTTTCGCATTTCGGAACTATAATATTTCACATCTTTAATTTTGATTAGTACTGAATATATATGAGTCAAATTCATTGTTTTGCAGAAATCTGAACAACAACCAGCTCACTGGAGACATACCAATTGAAGTTCTTACCCTTATTTATCGGGGCAATCTGAGGACTCTGTTATTAGCTCTTTCCTTAACATTAAATATAAATTATTTTCATTATTATTGTTGAAACTTGTTTCTGATGGTTTATCTCTAACTCTTGTCATATTATGGTTTATCAGGAACGTCGCTGGCAATCTGTTGGCTGGGACTCGCCGTGGCAATTCAACTGGTAAACACTTTTATTAACACGCCTTTGACATTTTACATATACATACATATTTGCATTTTTTAATTATTTTTATTATTTGTTTGTTGAGCGGCTCTTCATTCTTATGTTATTTAAAATTCGAGTAGTTTTGGAGTCTTGACTCATTGATATGACATTGACTAAATGGATATTGGACTTGCAATTGCAATTCATATAAATGTTTTTGTTATACAATTTTGCAGTTACTACTATCATACAAGACCCGAAAGCTCGAAGATAGATATAAGATGATGGTTGATTGAATAAGGTGTTATAAACCATTACTAAATTATTGGGCTTTGTAGTTTATAATAAGAATTCATGTCGATTGAGATAGTGTATTTGAAGCTCGTTATTGTGAGAAAAACAAACACTAATGATGAATGTCCTGTTCTAGAGTGATTATCCTTGATTTTTTTTTAATGAGAAATTACAATTAATATTCAATTTTTAACCCATAATTTAATTTACCCAATTTTTAAAAAAATATAAAAAAAATACTCAAATGATTTAATTATTTAAATAGCAATAACTGGTGGGGCCGAGATATTTCAAACCACCACGAAAGAAAGTGGCTTTACAAATACAAAGGCAGACAGATATGAAATTGGAAGAGAGGGAAGGAAGGGCAAGCAAAATCAGCGGGAAACTATTTTGCCTTTATCATAAGCACTTTTAACTTGTTGGGTCAATTCTCAAGCATTATTCAAACCAAAAAGTGGCTTTTGGCAACCCTTCTCATCTTCTTCTTTATCCCTAGCTATTGCTATTCATTCTGACTCTCCCTCAGCCCAACTCACATCCAACTTTCTACATATATGAAGCCTTTTTGAATTTCTTTTAGTTAAATTAGACCAAGCATGATCATGATGCACGAAAGATGCTTTGGTTTAGTCTTACACAAGAACATGGGTTCAACTACTACATAGAAATGCATATCTATCTGTGGCTCTGCTATTCTTCTTTTTTTTTTTTTTTAATAGATATATTGTGGTATTATTTTGGATAACAAATGTCAATGGTCGGCCAAACGTCCAATGTGTTGAATTAGTAATTGTACAATCAAAAGTGGTCATCGCAATTGCATACATAAAGCTTTTGCGTTTGAAGAATGATACGACCCCGGTGAATATTCCGGCGGCCGATCGGGATAAACAATCTTCGAGTGAGTGTAGACTCCTAAGAATTAGAAAGGGAGTAGAGAGAGACTAGAGAGATAGAGAGAAAGGGGAGAGACTAAATCATTTCATTCATTAATTGATCAATCCAAAAATACATTGGCACATTTATATAGCTTTTAGTTTTGATAAGACTAATTAGCTAAGTAATCAACTATACCAATAAATAAGAAAATAACCAAGAGACTAGAGTGTATCAAAGAAGGTGGCTTTTTAGAGTTGGCTCCAACTTTTACCGAACTTATAATTAAAGAAGTGGAAAGGCAAAGACCAAAGAGAGAAGATTGCATGATCTTGTAGAGTGGCTTTTGGCTTTGGTCAAGTCGCTTCTTTTAAGGAGAGAGTGTGATCATCATGAAGTACCATTTTTGTTTATATCCATCCCCATCCGCATCTGATTGAAATTCAAAAAAAAAAAAAGTGTTTGATTTGTGTGGGGTTGGTCCCACAAGTACTAATTAAGTTGACAGTCCTTATTTCATTAAGAAAATGGAATACAACACAACATGCACATGCACATGCAGATCAACCAAAACTGCTTAACTAATATAACTGAGAATAATAGAAGAGGATGTTATGAGAGTCAAAAGAGGGCAAGAAAATGGACCCCAAAACTACTCTAGTACTACAATTACAAATTAAACCATTAAAAGACGAGATGTTTCACATGCTCACTAGCAATCTTCACTGCCTCAGTGGACCTCTCCAATCCATTACATATATAATCCGTCCAAATTACAAATGTCCTCTTGTTTCCTTTACAAATTCTTTTCTCTCTTTTGGGGAGAAAATTTGTTGGGATTCTTTTTCATTTTTATATATTCTTTTGAGCGAATATAGGTCGAAACTTGAAAGTACTAGAGATAGGAAGGGAATCGAATAACAATCTCAAGGCTACATGTCAACTCTACTCTAGCATCTATAAGACAAGGGGAAATTTTTTTTTATACATTCTTTTCATTGTTCCTAAAATGAATAATTATTAATTAATAAAGAAGGCCTTAAATGAAAATTATTAAAAAATATATTTAGAGTTCGTTTGGTGAGCGATCACAAATTTATTAAATATTCTTACTATAATACCGATCATTGTTTGTAAAAAAAATATATATTTTTTTTTCAAATTTTCAATTCAAATTTTCTCTATTGAATTTCAATTTAAATAGTGCTTATCAATCTTCTATCCATATATTGATTTAAAATGCAATCTAAACATAAAACTTCTAACACAATTGTAAGTTTAAAATGCTTGCCAAATAACTCCTTGACATATTGAAAATGGAAGACAAGCAAGCAAGCAAGCAAATTGTGTATAGTGCAATGTGGTTGACTTACTTTGTTAGTTATTATTATTTTTTTTTAAAAGATATATGCTTCCCTTTAGACAGAGACCTTCAAATGCCGAATCCGAGCATATATATATATATATATATATATATATATATATATATATACAAAATCCACATGAAGGAATAATAGCGTATTGATTATAAACTAAATTTACATTGAAAATACGCCAATTAGATATGTCTTCCCGACCACCACATATTTCCAAGTTGCATTATTCTCTTCTGTTTATGCTCTTTAAAATTGTCCGTATCTAACTTTTAATCTTGGAACAATGAAAGAGAAGAAAAATGTAATCATAAAATGAGAGCATAAATGTGTATATATATATGTATGTATATTTTAAGGAAAGATCTAGTTTAGTGACTCTAGTATATTAATTATTTAGTATAGTGAATAGTAACTTTGTAGCAATAGATAAGTGTTAGAGTTTTAAGCCCGGCTCTCAATTGGCTGAGACAGAATTCAAAGGATATGTCTGGATTCTCACACCCTTTTCTAGGCTGCTAATGCTATACACGCAAAAACCCTTTTTTTTTTTTTGCGGGGGAGCTTGTTATATACACACACTATGATATCTGTATAAAATGAATATATTATTAAAAGAGAATCAGAGAAAAACATAACATAAAATAAAATAAAATGGAAGGGAATTGATATGGTTGATTTGCCTATCCCCACACCTAAAAGATAAAAAGGAAGAGACAAGCAACAAGTTTGTCACATGTCTTTGGCCAGCTTCAAATATTTGACCTGACGTCTCGCTAGCATTGCCCCAGGTAAAAAAAAAACTGTTTTTATTGTTCCTTGTGAAAGTATTTGTCCAAAAACGTCTTCCCTCTCTCACTTTATATTGTTTTGGGCCCAGAAATGAGTAAGTGTTGCTCATATATCTAGACTCTCGTAATGTAATGGTGTGTCATGACCTTTTTTGTTATTGTATTATATATATCCCTACCTAGCTCTTTATTCTCTCTCATCAAAATTTGAAAAATGAAATCTAAAGCGAGCCCAACACTTAAAACATATTCTGGCTGGTTTGAGTTTGACTAGACTAGCAAATATTTGTTAGGCAATAGGCATCACTGTTAAATTTGATTAGATTATTTTCAGCATAAATGAACGGTGAAAGTGGGGGCCATCATGGCTAAAAGGCACTTTAAAAGACACAAATCATAAATAGTCTGTCTCGTTGGTTCATGAGTCATGGCTAACAAATCCAAATCATCCAAAGGCGTACGAGTGAGTATTGTATGAAAAATTAATAAAAACCATAAAAGAAGACAGCACAAAGACCCCATATCATATCGTTTTTAACTTTTGGTAATTAGAGTGGTTTAGCTTAGCCAAAAAAAGGCAGTCCTTTTATGGGCTCTATAAATTATCCGAAGCTTTGATTCCTAGCTTCCTTAGACCAAAGAAGCACAGCTAAAACTGTGTGTGTCTGTCTCTCTCTCTCTCTCTAAAACTTAAACCCAACAGTCATTCTATGCTGAAGGCGTGCTTGAGAGTAAATAGGTTTTCTGTCCAAAGAAAGTTTGAAGGTTTGCAAATGGCGATCTCGGCTCTGTTTCAACTACTCCCTGTGGTTCTTCTTCTGTCACCGACACTCGCAAACGTAGAAGGTAAGTAAGCAAGAACATCTCAACTCAGCTTGTTGCTCTTCTTTATTCTCATAAAAACATTTACAAGGTGCAAAGTGAATGAATGAATGATGATGATGAAACAGGGGATGCTCTGTACGCGTTGAGAAGAGCAGTCAAAGACCCAAAGAAGGTGTTGGAAAGCTGGGATCCCACTCTGGTCGACCCTTGTACTTGGTTTCTTGTCACTTGCGACTCTGATGCCCGCGTTACTCGCCTGTAATCTATCTCACCCTTCTTTCTTCAACTATTTAGCCTTTTAGTTTCAAGTGAACATATGTTGAGTGAAACTGTTTTTAGTGAGACTTTTAGATACATCAGTGGCTAGAATATTTGTGAACATCATTTTGTGCAGAGACCTTGGAAATGCAAATCTGTCGGGAAATCTTGTGCCTGAGTTGGCCAAGCTTGAGCGCCTTCAATATTTGTGAGTATCAGAATCTTTGCTATATTTCCTTTTTTCTTTTTTTTTTTTGGGCTGCGATTCTGTCCTTTGTAATAATAGGACTAGAATTTGGAACACTATTGTTAGCGAAGCAACAAAAGTAAAAGCTCATCTACTGACTTTGATTTGATTCAGAAGAGACAAAGATAAATAATACGAGTGGAAAAAAAAGGATCAATAATACAAGTTTTGTTTGCTATATTAGCTTCCATATGATATGAAGAAGAAGAAGATTTATGATGAATCTCACCTACCCCACCAGCCAGTCAGTCCCATAACAAATGATCAATAATGGATTGATATGTGTTAAAGAGAATTAATTAATGAATTGTCCACGATTGATTAAAAAAAGAGAGAGAGAGAGAGAGAGAGAGAAAGGGCACAATTTGCATTTATTAACAAGAGCGACTGGTTGGTGTGGTGTGCTTGTATGTATGTGCACAGAGAATTGTACATGAACGACTTGATGGGTCCAATTCCAAAGGAACTTGGAGGTCTCACGAGCCTTGTTAGCTTAGACCTTTATCACAATAACCTCTCTGGCAATATCCCCCGTACTCTCTCCAACCTCTCCAATCTCAAATTTTTGTAAGATTTGATTTCTTTTCTTTTCTTTTCTTTTTGGTCACACACGGATTGTAATTTAACTTGATTGTCTAAATGATGTTATTATTAATACATCCAAACACAAACACACAAAAACATATGTATTTGTGCTGTGAGGGTCTCACGTAAAGGTTCATGCATATGCAGGAGACTGAATGGCAATAAATTGAGTGGAAAGATTCCCAGAGAACTTGCCAAACTTGGAAACCTCAAGATCTTGTATGTCCTCTTTCATCTCTCTGACTATTATGCAATTATGTTTTAACTTTTTTTTTATCATTGTTATTTTCACTTACAGACTAACCATGGTGATTTTTTTTATTTTTTATTTTTTATTTTTTGGATATAGTGACGTGTCCAACAATGATTTGTGTGGTACATTTCCGACCGTGGGCTCGTTCGCTAAATTGTCGGAGGAAAGGTAATTGATCGTGCTAATTTAAATCTTAAATCTGCCATCTAGTACAAAAGCAACTTTTTGATTTAGAAATCTGACCGTGTTTGTGGATTGCGTTGCTGTTGATTTGTTGGGATGCAGTTTCAAAAATAACCCAAGACTGGAAGGACCACAACTCATGGGATTTGTGAGATACGATAATGGAGGAAGCTGTAAATGAATGTGTAACAGTTACAGTGACATGGGGTCGCAAGCGCAACAAAGCGTTGCTAATTATTCCATCTATAAAAAAGGTCCTTTTTTAGGGGGAAAAAAAAAAGAAAAAAAAAAGGAGCTTTATGTTATGATTTAATATAAAGTACAAAAATCGCTGAGCATATGACTAAAAAAAGTGGCCTAGCAAATCACTGATCAGCCATTTGTAGCAAGAACAGATATTATCATATCCAATCTTCATATTTGGAAATAACAACCAACCCTTTTGGTTCGTCGCATTTCATAACAGTCGGAGCTGTGGAGAATCGGTCTATTCCATTCCATGATGTTGGGCCTCTGTGTATTGTTATAGCACCACATATACATATGTAGAAGATATAAAGCGACTCAGAGATTTGAATGGTTATGTTTAGCGTTTAATGTCTCTTTGTCTATGTAATCAATCACTGCCTGCTACTTTCTAGTGTGCGATCGAACATTCAGGATTTTTATATAATAAAAAAATTAAAAATAAAAAAAAATTCTAATTCTCGGACTAAAATGTATCGGCAGTTTTTGGTCTTGTTGCTTATGTATAACATGTTTACCAGCTTGACTACGCAGTTATTTCAGAGGAAGCATAATGTAGAAAGAAACTTAATTGCTTTGGTAGTACCACTGATCTTGGGCGATGAACTTCAAAGAACCAACAACATATTAAAAAAAAAAAAAAAAGGACAAGCATATACGGATTAAGAAATTAAATATTATCATTGACTAGTGATGGCTTTGAGAAGGTACAAAATTCCTCATTGATGGGAACAACAACAAAATTTGATGTGAAATGTGTCCATAATAGTTGAATGATAGAGGGTAAAAACTAAGAAACTGAGAGAAAAAAAATTAACAAATATTATAGGCAATAGATATTTACATTTCAGCACGTGTACATGCGAATGCGAAACAATCCTTTTCCAAGTGCATTTTGTTGCCTAGTTGAGATCAAAATTATGGCTACAAATTGACAATCTGCACCTGTGTCAAATAACAAAAATCACCACCTTAGAAACAAAAAATGCAAGAAATACTTGAGAATTCATACGTCATTAAATGTTCATCCTGTGTTGTCACTACATGACTCTTATCATATCATATGTTATAATAATCAGTGATTAATGAATGAGTGAGTCAGTGAGAATACACCAGTGACATTCTGTACATCATCCTTCCAGAAAGTACATTCCAGTATTCGAAAGAGATATAAAATTGGAGAGGAACTGGAACCTAGCCGACATTTTGTATCAAGTGACAACTCGTTTTACAAAGAACAAACACAAACTACTTGTTGTGGCACAAAAATGATGCAACTAATATTACCCAACTACCTTTAAACTTCATATCCTGGAAACCATATGATGAGTGGATGCATTTAGAAGATGCTGTTGTTATTTAAATTACTAAAACAGTCCTTAATATGTCATATTTGAAAGCAATGAAACTGGATTCGAATTACCTCCGATGCAAACCACAGATGAAACCTCTCAAAACTAGCTGACAATGGCTGGATTAGATAAGGTAATTGGTGATAAAGGAGGCGAAACAAGATCTTCTGCAATCCGAGAGTTATGTGATACTTCCATTGGCTTTGGCCCATGTGAATCTACAATCCTATGACCACTCGAGGGTATAGAAAAACTACGAGGAACAGTTTGAGGAGGTTTGGGGAGAGGAGATTTTGTCACTGTTTTTGAGGAAGAATGCGCTTGAGCTCTAGACACTAAAGGGCCAGAATAGCCATTTAAACCTGATGGTCTTGAAGACTGTGAGGAGGAACCAGCAGGAGGCCTGGGTAGTTCGTGAAGCTCGCTAATTTTAGGCGACGACATAAAAGTAGGGGAAGTTCCTGGAGACACTTTAGGTGGTGATGATGAGGGTTGTGGCACCGGATTTCTTAACAGTGGTCCAGAGAACAATTGAGCATGTTTCAAGGCAACAGATTTGGTGGGCCATGGCTTACTTGTCAGTGGACCCGAAAAGGCTTGCCTTTTGATTTTTTTAGCATCTGACGCAGCAAGTTGATCACGCTGTGTGAACATTAGACCATCTAACAATGGAGGAGGTAGCTGCGTTGATGGAATATTTCTGTTGTTCTCTTTCAGTACGGACTGTACTTTTAAAACAGTTGAAGCAGAATCTCTTTTACTCCCCATAATTTGTTCATATTTCTTTGGTTCCAAAGGAGTTGAATGCCACAAATTTTGTGTTCTTTCACTAAGACTTGTCTGTACCATCTGATTCACTGGTTTACCTGATCCAGCAGAAACCGGACCTTTTGTATCAAGTGGCGTGGGAAGCGCATATGCGTGAAACTTCCTCGTGAATGATGGCCGCAACTGTCTCAACTTTTCGCCAGGATCCAACTTATTATCAGCCATAATTGGAGCTGACTGAGACATTGTCTGTGCCCCACTAGAAAAAGAAGTTCTCTGGGGTCTATAAACATTATTCTGCAGGATACCAAATAAAGAAAGTAAAAACATTAATAATTCATATGCTCTCTCAACCATGGGCATTTGAAAATCATACAGGAATATATACATGTGTTTTAAAAGCTGTCTTGGTTCTCGAGTCACGAATATCAATATATATGTGTGTTTTATGTTTTAGCAGGTGCATCATACAATGTGAGCAAATCAAACCAAATAAGCCACCCATTCAGTCTCAGCTCCTAAGTAACTAGAATATATAGTATGATTTACCTTGGGATCTTCCACCTTTCCAACCTTGGGAAAAGTAAGTTCCACCTGATCCACCTGCCACCAGAAAGTACATAGTTAAATAACCTGTCAAATGATTAACAAAAAACTCTGGTTTGAATCCAAGTCAAAACTATCTTCAGCATGCCTCTCTTATTTCTTTGTGAAGTAAATGCATTTTGAAAGAGAAATCTTACAACTTGCTCAACTAGAATTAAAACAAATTAAGTTGAAGACAACCTCCATCGACTTTCTTGATATAGAAACATCTTGTCCCTGCCCATTTTGCCCATAGTCAAAGCTCAATTCCCCATCATCATTCGAATCATAGCTATCATCGTCATCGTCACTATCATACTCATCGTCGTCGTAGTCATCATCTTTAAGGCCACCAAATTGGTAGTCAATATGCTGCTGTTCCGTCACCAATTTCACATCTGGCTCCACTGCCTCGAGTGATTTAAGTGCCTTCTTGAAGAAGCACAACTGTTTGGAGGAGAAAATAGTACAAACAATTAGCCAATTCAAAGAATACAACTAATTGACGATGGCGAATAAAAAGAATACCTGAGCAGCATGGTGGCGTGCTGCCTGTGTAAGAAGACTTCGGGACTGTCCTTGCTTCAGAGATTTCAAGCGGAAAACAAATAATGTTGCCTCCTGGTCATATTCGTCACGAGCCATTTGTAACTCCTCCCTAGAAAAGTTCTCTCCTTTTGCACTTCTTGACCTGCCTTTTTCTCTCTGTCTAGTTTTCATATACTCGTATACTTCTCTGTGTGGAATGTGATAAATGATTAAAACAGATCTTCATCTGCATATGTGCATTAATGAACATGTACGTCAAAGAAAAAAATATTGTTATACCTTTTTTCATCACATTGCCGTTTCATCTCCTGCATCAACGTGAAACAAAAAGATTAATGATTCATGGGCTACGTGCAGATTTATCGTAAAACAAAACATGTATATAGAAGCAAAAACCACAGATGTCTAATAACGAATCACAAGTAATAATTCAACAAAACACCAAACTCTGTTTAATCCATTTACGGCTTTTCATCAACTTTCCTTTTAACCTTCAAGTGCTGGTATTTTTATCTAACAAGAATTGAACCCTGCCTAGAGTAGGATCATAATATTCGTTCAGAAGTAAAAGCCCCATGACTTAGTAGCTGTGATTAAAAATGTTCACAATCAAATGAAATGAAAACCACACATAAAACATAAAAAGTTGATAAATGGATTATTAATAACTTTTGCATTTAATTAAATCAAGCAATGCACACCTCAACTGTCCGAAGTTCGTTAAGAAGAGACTCTGACGGGATGGTTATTGTCTGGGATATATGAGAGCGCTGAAGAACGGGAAGAGATAAAACTATAGATATCAGAACAGAAACTAAGTGGATGAACCTTCGAAACCACATAATAATAAGTCCTTACATAGCTATCAACAAGTTTCTGGAGTTCAAATTGCAATTTCCCTAGCATTAGCAGGACCCTACCTGCAAGAGAACAGGAACATTTGTAGATTACTTCAAGCAAAAGACATCTTCCATGTTGTGACTAGTAACATAAATGTTTTTGAGGAAAAGAAGTAAAAGTTGGACATAATTTAGCTGCCAATGACTTTACCACTGTCTTCGTCGTCATTCAATGCAGTTTTCTCAAGAAGGCAAGCGCCCATTTCCCGCAATGACTCTGAGAACTCTGAAAATAATTAAGAAGGCATAGAAACACAACACGGCATCAATGAGATTTGGCATCATATCAATAACAAAACCACAACAAACATTGCAGAATAAGCGAAGGAGAAACAAAGAACCACGAAACAACACCAACATACCATATGCACTATTTGCAGTGGCTGCAGCTGCAGAAAGCAAGCCATCGTAGCAATCTCTCATATCTTGCATGTCCTTCAAGAACAACGCCAAACATTTGTTATAACAAAAAGACTGCTTAGAAACTGATAAGCAAACAAACGTCTACACAACTATGCCATGCCAGAGACCTAAACAAACAGGTAATGTAATACAACGTCAATCAACGATTTCAACATAAAAGAAAGGTTCGAGTTTGGCAATTCAAACACAAATTCTGGTAATACAATCCGTTATGCTTCATGGTCCATGGTCAATCAACTTCCAAGTTTCAATCTAGACAACCTTACGGTTCTTAACCTCAACGAGAACAGAATTTTGAAAATCAACACCCTACATTGTCGACAAAGCCCTAGCTTTCTCATTTGAGCGGCTTCGTGAGAGAGAAGAGGGAAAGAGAAAACGTGAAATCGTCGAGGAAAAAAAAGAAAAGAAAAGAAAACTAAACGCTTTTAAAACCGAAAGCTTCGTTTTGTGGCCGTCGAGAAACCTCACAGAAGGTTATGAAGGAGAAGAAAATGTACCTGAGACGCCTGAGCAAGCTCGTCCAATGGAGCCAAAGGCCGGAGATCTTTCCGGTCCTTAGCCCCCTGTTTGTATAGCGAGAAGCCTTTCAATTTCTTCAGAGACGTTCTCATTTTTACGTCTCCTCTCTACTTTCTACGATCCAAATATATGATTTTGATTCTGCGGAATTCAAAAGCCTCTGAAAAATCCGACGAATTTTGTCTTGCAGGAAAAAAAGAGGAAGAAAAAAAAAAAAAAACTCTGGCTTTTGAATTCAAGAACCTTTGGTGAAGAATATTATGTAAAGAAATCTGGAAAAGCCTGAAAGCAAGAGAAATAGGAGACACTAGTATGTATGTATGTATGTATGGATGTATGTATTTCTTACTTACTTTGTTCAACTGCGTTCTTTTTTCTATGGTCACGTCATGATGTTAATTAATAAAAATTCCAAAGCCTAATTATCTTAAAAATTATCTTTCTTTGCAATAATTCTCATAATTCAATTTGTAATCGTGTAATGGCAATTCCTATTTGACAAGAAATTATGCCAAACGTATCGTTTACTTTTTATAGTAAACTCGGCCTTTAATGATTTTTCTTGTTCTCTTTTTTTTTTAATTAATGTTTATGCGGAAAATTAGTACGGTTGACCATCTTTGGGTTGACTATTCAAACCATAGAAAGCTTTGGTATCTTCATAAGTTCATAACTACACTGCAACTACCGCAACTTTTCAATTACTAGGCTTGTTGTATAAAAGCGTTTGCTTTTAAATTAAGCCGTCAGATTCTATTAAAATTTTCATCCAATTCACCAAGTTTTCATGTATATATACCATTTTCGCTAAGCGTATGCTTTAATCAACTTTTTAATACAACTTTACAACGTCGGTAAAATATTATCCCTGTTTGCTCTAACTATTCTAACCATTCCATTTCATTTTATTTTTTTACTTTTTTCAATCCTCCAAACCATTCTATTATATTTTAATTTTTTCAACTTTTTTTTTTCACTTCCCAAATCCCTATACAATATCTTTAAATCTCAACCATTTATACCACCTTAAAATTTGCAAAGTCAAACCATTTTCCAAACTATATTTTTTTGCCCTCCGTTTGCGTCACTCATTCTAACCATTCCATTTTTTTTCACTTTTTTTAATCCTCCAAACCATTCTATTCCATTCCAATTTTTTCAACTATTTTTTTTCAACTTTCCAAATCCCTATTTAAATCTCAATCATTTATTGATGTAGGACAAAAATAGAAAATAATGTTACTTTTATTAGTTTTGTTGTCGTTTTTAGTTTATTATCTTATTTGTCGTTTTGCTTAGTTTATTTGTCATTTGTAAGTATAAAAGGCTAGACTAATGCATTGTGAAGGGCAACTTTTGAAATCAAACATTGAGAATTATAGAGCAAAAGCTCACTTTATCCCCTTAGTCATGGATTTGGCTTGATTTTATCCTATTCCGCTGCGTCATGTGGTATCAGAGCCGCGGCTACGTTCCGTTGGTCGCCGCTGACGGCAGATTACTCGCCGACGATGATCGGGAGTACTATCGGGTTCGACGTGGTGTTAGATTCGATGTTCCGAGTCGAGCCCACGGCGATTTCGCTGAGGATAATGTCCGACCCAGACCTCGGAGGCAGCCGGTCGCCGGAGTTTTTCCTCCGGAGCCGCTGTTCGAAGGTTCCAGCGAAGGACGCCGTCGATTACAGAGTTGGACTACCCAACCACGAGTCGAACGGCGTCGGCGAGATCGGCCTGAAGACCACCACCATTACCGTCCATCCAACTCCTTCACAGGTCCACATTCTTGTTCGCTTCCATCCCTCTACTCAGATCCAGAATCACCACCAAAAGCTTGCCACACCAAAAACCCACACTCGTGCGAACAACTTCACACCACCAAAATCCCCTTCCATCACCCTCGACCTCCAGATCTTCAACATTACGGCCTCTCCATCGTCGATTTGGGCCAATCAAGCCATGAACAAGTCACCTCTGTTGTCGATTTGGGTTACCCAAGCATCGAACCCAGACCTCACAAACGCGGCGAACGACGATCCACGCATGAATGCCGCGAACTTGCTACCAAAGTTTGCAATCCCGCCCGCCGTCGCTCCAGCCACTCTTCCGACGAACTTAGACACTCAAATGGCGATTTCACGTCGCCAAACACCGACTCAGCTGTCTTCCTCGCGGATCTGCAACACCCTAATCGCAAAATGCTCCAAGTCGCACCGAAAGTTCGATGTTCCACTAGCGATTTGTGCGACCCACAACCAGATCTGCAGATTCGCCGCCACTCCAGCCCAGATTCCGGCGAACTAAGATCCTCCAATGGCGACCCACTCCTATTCACGTTCGAACTCCAAAACCCAGACCCCGTCATCGTCGATTTCAAAAGGAGCCTAAGCGAACAAGGCGAAACTCATCGCGAGTCCGTCCGCGAAAGTCGCGGAACTCAGTTCCTGCGCGCAGCGCCACTGCGCTACCCTCTCCGGCAACCCACCGCCTCCCCGCACTCCGACACTTATCGAGCTGTGCCCGAAGACCGAGGTGTGATCTATCCGCGCTGCTGCAATGCCGACGGCAGCATCCCCATGGTCGACCATGTGTCCTCAAACCAAATGTTCTCTAATCTACATAACTCAGTTCATATTGAAGGATCTGATCATTGGCCATCTACAATTGATAAGGATGATCAACGCCACCAACCTTCATCTCAGAGACATTCTTACAAATTTGATGTACTCCCAGAAGATATTGATGATGGGTTTATAGAAAACTCAAGGTATGATGCCTGTATACACCAAAGAATGAATTCTGTTCGTGCTTGCCATATTAGAGAAATACCTTGTTTTGATGGAAATGTTTCTAATCTGTGGGATTGGATAAGTCTTGTTGATGAATACTTTGAATATGTGGAGGTAGAATCTAGTAACCAAGCTAAAATTGTTGCTAGAAAATTCAGAAGCTATGTTGTTTATTGGTGGGAACGGATACAAAATCAAAGAGTATTGCGAGGCAAAGATAAGATTAGAACTTGGAGAAGGATGAGAAAAGAGATTATTAATGAGTTTGTACCAGCTTGGTTTGTTCACAATGAATGCTCTTATCATGCTCAAAGTCTAGAACAACGCTATCCTAAGCTCAACACCATGAAAAGTGTCCAAAATGATCATTTGAGTGGTGGGGAAGAGCAGGGCAGCAATGTTGCAAGCAATTTGGGTAGTAATCAGAAAATTGATGCTGTGAAAGAAGAACAAGACACCAAGCATTTAAGTGAAGAAATAGAAATTATTAGTGGTATAGAGACTCATGTGATTGTTTGTGGGGATATTAATGTCACCAATGAAGATGAGGGTACCTACAAGAACGAAGTCCTTTCATTGGGGTTCACAGATTTTAATTTAGCTGCTGGTGATCTTGCCAAGACCAATTGTGATGGATCAATTGAAAAAGAAGGCTTTGAAGATGATAAGAAAATGAAGAAGTTTGATTTTATGGACTTGATAGTAGATGATCTCCTAGAGAGCTTGCTGCCTTTCCCTAGAGCACTTGATGTGGCATTTGAAGATACCAGTGAAGCTAAAGATGGGTTTGATATACTTGATAGCAATCTTGGCTATAAGTTGATATATTATAATGATGCTTTCCATGTGAAGATTCATTTGCAAACAACGATGGAAAATGGCTTGGGAATGGACTCTGAGACCTTTGTTTTTGCATTTGCCAAACTCAACACTAGGAAATGCAAAGAGTTGAGGGTCAATACGCCTACTGATATTCTTTTGTTGCCACAGTGGAAGCGAGTTGAGTTGAAGCGAGATTTCTCCGTTGGTGTGTACAAAAATCACAAAAAAAAAAAAAAAAAAAGTGGCTTTAAAGTTCGATCTTCTCCTCCAAAGGACCTCAACACTCTTCTTGAAGATTCGAGACGAATCTTTTTGTTAGTCGGGGAGAACTGATGTAGGACAAAAATAGAAAATAATGTTACTTTTATTAGTTTTGTTGTCGTTTTTAGTTTATTATCTTATTTGTCGTTTTGCTTAGTTTATTTGTCATTTGTAAGTATAAAAGGCTAGACTAATGCATTGTGAAGGGCAACTTTTGAAATCAAACATTGAGAATTATAGAGCAAAAGCTCACTTTATCCCCTTAGTCATGGATTTGGCTTGATTTTATCCTATTCCGCTGCGTCATTTATACCACCTCGAAATTTGCAAAGTCAAACCATTTGAAATGGTCAAAAATGACTCGAATGATTTTCTCAAACACAAGCCAAACTATTTTTCAAACCATTTAAAATAGTCAAAAATGACTAGAATGGTTTTCCCAAACACAAGCATATATGTAAATTTTTGAAGTGACTATTTCTTAAAATTTTGAAACTTTAATTGTTTTTAAAATCATTCTTAAAAGGTGGTTATTTTCTTAAAATTTCCTAAAAGTATTTGATAATTAAGTGTTTGGTTATAGCAACACAATATTTTATTGAGATAGTTAAGTTGAAAGATTACTTTGAAAATCAAACACAAGACATAAGCATCATATTATATGATAAAAACATGTATTTGTAGGGAATTGCCAGATTATAATGTTCGTTGTGAATAAAATATCCATGAATCGTGTGTGTGCCTGCCCCCGTCTTTTGAACGTTTCCGGGTAAAGAGCGTCAAACTTCTTTGCTACTACCAATGACCCTTCAGCATTAGAAATAATTAAATATACAATATATATACCACTATAAAATAAAAATTAAAAAAAAAAAGCCAAAAAAGACCACAAAACTTTATAACATGGAAAGGAAGGAATCCAAAGACTTTCTTATGGTCAAGAAAGCGTGTTTCTTTGTACCCAAGTTTCCCGTTTGAAGTCTATGGCTTCATTTTCCTTTTTTCTTTCTTTTTTTTTTTTTTTGAGCATTTTATGTCAATAATCACGATGATTGATGACTCTTTTTGTAAGGTCATTTGCAAATCCATATGAAACATCCATCTGATTAATCAGGACCTTCATGCGTAATTACCTTTGTAAAGGCATTAATCCACAATAGAGGCGTTCCATTTCACACCTGTATCATATATATATATATATATATATATATACGGCTTTTATAATGGGTATTTTTGTGATGAATTTTTTTATAGTAAGAAATAATTCTAGACTGTCGGATTTACTTTTTCAGTAGGTCCTGCATTTTAAAAATATGAATTTGATCATTTAAATAAATAGTCATATATTTATGTTAATTTTTAACAGTGAACCTATGTTTGCTTTTATTAGCAAAATAGTCATACATTCGTGTCTAGATTTTTTAGACTGCAGTTATTAATTTTTTAAATTCAGGTTTTATTATATGTTGCAGACAATATTGTCTAAAATTTTGTGTCTCTAGTCATAAAATATGTGACTTCTGACTCTTTTTTTGTTATTTATAAGATTTTTTTTTATTTAGTAATAAGTTTTGGAGAATTTTAAGAAAATAGCCACTGTTTACAAAATGATTTTAAAAAATAATCACAGTTTCAAAAAATTTAAAAAATGGTCATGTCAGAAATTTCTGATAAAATTTTTGACAGAAAGTAATTTTATGTGTATTTTTGTTATTATCAGAAATTTCTTATATGTTGTATGGCTAGTTTTTATTTTTTTTTTGAAACTGTAGCTATTTTTTAAAAACACACAGTCCAAAATGGCTATTTACCTAACTGACCCTAAGTTTTGTGAAATTAGTTGTATACTCAATAATTTATTTGTGAGTTGGTTATTTTGTTAATGTATTTTTAGTTTTTATTGTGTTTATTTCAAATTTTTTGAAATTTTGTGACTTTAGTTTCAAATTTTATGACTCTGTATGTTATTTATTTAGTTATAAATTTTTAGATGTCGACATAATAGTTATTTTGCTAATGTTTCAAATCGTAGGTTATATTTTTAAAACATAGATTGCTAAATGACTAAATCCTTAACCAGCTAAATATATATATATATATATATAAGTGCGCGTATAGAGAACCAGCTCATACCTATTAAATCTTAGATTAGACTCAACATTACGACACTTTAAATGGTTAAGATTACACACCAACATTTATGATTTTCCTGAAATAAAAAAGATTCCACTTGACTTGATAATATGTTTCCTAAAACAAATTAGCATGAGTTTTGGGAACTTCAGCGATTTAGCATCGTAATACAATATGAATGTCCAACCACATAAAACAGCATATTTGTTACAGGTAATTCAGTTAACATGCCCTCTGTTTTCTTGACTCAATTGAAATAACTTCAATGGGATTTGTGTCATCAAAACTGAGTTGGTTTTCAGTGTTTTTTTAGAGTGTGATTGGTAGGAGGAAGAGAAAAATAAAAATGAGGGGGATATATATCATTTAAGTGGAGAAAAATATAAAGGACGGAAGGATTTTTTCTTTTATTTGTTTGGTATAAAAGAAAGGGTTATCTATACAAATGTCTTCCAATGTTGTGCTATTGTTGCAATTGCACCCCAATGTTTTAAAATTATCATTTTTGCCCCCTAAAGTTTTAAAAACTTATAAGTATGCCCCGTTTGTCATAATTTGTAAAAAAAAAATTGATTAAATTAATAATGTAACAATAATCTGTTAGCATATGTACAACTTTTTTAAAAATCAGACGCCTTAAAATTAAGAATATTATAATAATTAGTTCTATAATTATTTTCACAATCACCCTTTTATGTTGTCTTTTTTTCTCAAAATACACCCCAATCTTTTAAAACTTTGTATTCACACCCCTAATTTCACCTATTTTTTAAAAAATTTGAAATGAAAAAGATAAACTTATAACGTTTTCAAATATAAAGAGGCACAAGTGCCAATTTTGAAACATCAATGTGCAACTTGCAAAAATAGCACAACATCGGAGGGTATTTGTATAAATTACCCTAAAAGAAATGAATCAATGTACAAATTCATCGTCTTATTTGGTATAAAGATAAAAATGGGAGGAAAGGAAAGAAAAAAAAAAATTATACTAATAAACTAACTACTTCAATGACAATATAATAAATTTATATAATTTTTAGTGTATTAGTCAACTTTTCTCCAAAATCACTCTAATTTTGGAGTGATCCAAAATTTATTAGAATTAAAAATTTTGCATCTCAAGTGAAGCTGATATGTCAAAATCCATCTCAAAATCCACTCATCCCTCTCTCTCTCTCCTTCCACTTCCCCCTCTTACCAAACACATCGTTATTGTGAAGTGGTTATAACAACTCTCCGATTCAGCGAGATACAAAGTACATCAATCAGAGATGTCTCGCTCTTGCAACAACTGGATCACCAAATTGGAATGAAACAAGGGGGCAAAAACATAAAATCATCGGAAGACAATCACTCAAAACAGAATTGCATATCTTCCAAAATGCACATGTTTGTAAGTGGAGAATTAAGTAAATTGACTGTAAAAAATTTGCTGCTTGAGAAGAGAACAGTATTCACGTTGTTGACTGCTAAAACAAACGAGAACAGAGAGCCACAAAATTTATCGCTCCTGTCAATCTTCTCCAAGTTTATTTGACAAGCATGTTCCTCTCCATTATCCGACGCAAAGAGAAATAATTACAGCTTAATATCTCCTGAAATGATACAACAATTACTTGCTTATATTATGAAGAATGAACCATAAAACTTTACGAAATAAAATCACAAGAAAGCAATGACTATGCTTACCATGGTGCGGAGACATTTGTGGGCAAAAATTGGCAAAAACTAAGCAGTTGCAGCCAAAGGCACAGCTCTGTAGCAAGCCCTCTTTGCAGCACGAACTATATCTTCAACCTGTAAAGATTAACCAAACGAGAACAACACATTAATAATTAAAATATATATATATAATAGTTACCAATGTGAAGACAATATTACAAAATGTACTAAACCCAATGGCAAGTGACCAAGTGATGTGTTCTACACACCTGAGGGACGGCCAATCTCTCCAAGTTAGCTGCGTAAGGCATGGGAACATCAGCACCGCAGACTCTTTCAACTGGTGCATCAAGATAGCCAAAGCTATCCTCAACAACTGATGCGCTGTTCCATTAAAAAAAAAGGTGGACGGTTAGGAATGACAAGTCAGAACTAATCTAGTGGATGCATATGTTAGTGTAAAGATACGAACCATATTTCAGCACCGACACCATGCTGAGGAAATCCTTCTTCAACTGTAACCAATCTGTTAGTTTTCCTAACCGATGCATTGATGGTGGATCTATCCAATGGCCGAATGGACCGTAAGTTTATGACCTGTCTTAGACATCAACAGTTATTACTGTCTCCACGACTAGTACATTGACTCAACGAAGAACAACACATTCTTTTACGAATAATTTACCTCAGCGCTTATTCCTTCCTTTGCAAGTATCTCAGCAGCCTGAAATCAAGCCATGAAATTACTCCCAGATGGAGGGCAAAGCAAACACACTACAGCACAGCCAAGAATTTAAAGTAGAAAATAGCCCTGTTTTTCAATAAGATCTAAATACAACTTATTTCCTCACTCGACTAAAGCATAAAGGCTATGGAGCCCCATTGGGAAAGCATATAAAAAATTTAGGGAAATTCAAAAGGCAAACCGCATAACTTTCCTGCATGCCACTCTCTAACAACCAAAAAAGTAAATATTAAAGAGAAAAAAAAAAACCTTAATTAGTGGCACCATCTGAAGCTATACCAACTAAAAAAAAAAAAGAGTGTGTACAATATGACTGTCACGTGTGATAGACAAACCTTGAGAGCATAGCCCACCATTTTCGAAAACGCTGTTATTGTCACGTCTTTTCCTTCTCTCTCAATCTATCAAGTCACGTCATTATAAGATGAAAATTACTACATCAGGAAATCAAGAAATCTTGTAGAAATATAGAAGCAAATCAATAATAATTTTCCAGGTAATTCCATTAGCCTCGTTCATCACCTTGGCTTTCCCAATTGGAAGGCAGAAACTAGAATCAAGAGCTTCAGCTGAAACAGGGAACGACTCGCCATATCTAAAGCAGGATAATTATATCAACAAATAATGTTTACATAAAGAGAAGAACTCAAACTCATATTGCCATAAACATAAACTACTTACAACAACTCATTTTCAAGGAAAACAACAGGATCAGGGTCCCTAATTGCAGCTTTCAGCAACCCACGGGCATCTTCAGATGAATAAGGAGCCAGCACTTTCAACCCAGGACAAGAACCAAACCATGCTGCATAACACTACATGAACAGGAAATGCATCATTGGAAATCGACATACCTCAAGAAATGAAGCATATAAGAGCAGTATTTGATGGGTCTCATCAAATATAGAACTATGGTCACACGATAATTAGAGAATGGCCTCATGAGACATACTTGAGAGTGCTGGGCCCCAACACCAGCAGCTGCTCCGTTTGGTCCTCTGAAAACGATGGGAACATTTATCTGGCCAGCAGACATATAGTTTGATTTCGCAGCAGAATTAATGATGTGATCAATCGCCTGCAGAGAAAATGGAGAATTAGACATGTAACAACTACAACAAAAACTGAAAATACAGAAACTTACGTAAGTAAAAAATTGTATGATTCTTATCTCAACTAAAAATGGTGACATAAGAAAAAATTTTGTTTCACTCCAGTCAACCAAGAGACGCAAAATGAATACACGAAACCTTATTGGTTACTAGAACAAGATATAATGATATACCACATAAATGTGCTAGAGAAAGCAGCGAGACAAAACCATTCAAGAGATTTTAGTAAAAGGGGAGCCCATCTCATATGTTTTAAAAGGCCGTCGTTAAATCAAAAGCGCAAAACATACATGCATGATTGTCCTACTTCATGTAGCTTATGCAACCCCATTCCAGCTATCATTCAGGATCATATATTGACATTGACTAAAAAAAATCAGTGTATATACTACAACTAAATATTATATCTTAAAGGTGAACTCCTGACCTGCATTGAGAAATTAAAAGTCATAAACTCTACAACAGGCCTCAAACCATGGTATGCAGCGCCCACTCCTATGCCAGTAAAGCCAGCCTGCAACGCATATGCCGGAAAATCAGGTCATGCAACAGCCAGTATCAAAGTAAATAAACAGGAATAACCTTTGTTCTTACAGGATTAAACAAGAAATCAGATTTAAAATAGAAAAACTTCAAAAATGGAGGAAAGTACTTGAAATTTTCTTGACTAACAAATATAGGAACAAGCAAAACTGAAAACAGAACTACTAATAAGAGTAAAGGCATGTCAAGTAACAAGAACAACCTCTGTGATTGGGGTATCAAGAACTCTATCAGGGCCATATTTGTCCAGAAGACCTTTTGTTATCTGTACCATGAATTGTAAAAACGCATAATCAGACTTTATGATGTCCAAAATTTTCCTTTGTATAAGATCAAATTTTACACAAATTCATCTCTTTCATAAGAAAATCAAACCTTGTATGCACCTTGGTACTCGCCAACCTGCACATACAAAAATACAAGGTAAGCAGCAGAGCAGAAAGAGCAAAGATCTCATAGTACATAAATTTTCCATTTCAAAAATAAACAAACAAATAAATAAAGCTCGCTTCTCCCTACCTCTTCACCCATCAAAAATACTTTAGGATCAGCAGACATTTCCTCGTCAAGTGCAGAGTTTAGAGCGTCTCTCACCGTCATCTGTTGTGATCAATAAAATTCATAATTCTAATGTTCCTTAAAAGGTAGTTAAGCAGAATGCCTGTGGCCGAGGATACGAAATATAATTCACTTAAGATCAGAAATTTGCAATCAAGCTTTCCACGAACAATTCGTAATTCTAATTGATTATTACCTCTTTCGCAGCAGAGGAATAACACCTAAGAGCCGCTCCCACTGGGCGAACCCTCTGCAAAAGAAAATAAATAAATAAATGAGCGTACAATCGCAACGGAAATGAAAAATAATCGACCACGAAACATTAGCACAGAACTAAGGTAGACTTTTTAAGGATAGAATATAAGAATCAAGGTAATACTAATACCAGAGCACATGAGCTCCCAGAGCTGACTTTTTGCCTTAAAACGCCCCACATCGTTGGTTAGATTTCTTCACAAACTTCCCCTAATCACTGAAAAACTAAACAAAATATTAATAACTACACCACAAATTCGGCTCTCCAGCCAGTAACTTATTGAAGACAAAACAAAACCCTAAGGAATAAAAATATTAGGAGAATCCCCGAATTTAATAAGTTTAAAGAAAAATCAAGAAGAGTGTTTGCATCCAAAAATTCATTTTAGGAATACCTGCCTGAATCAAAAACCCCTACGCAATTCCAGTTTCACCATAGAAGATCAAAAAATGAAAAAATAATAATAATAGTAATAATAATAATAACAGAGGAGATGTGAACGAGAAAACGAACCTCTGGTGAATCTACCAAAAAATAGATCGAGGATAGGTAAAAGAAGGGAAAAATAGAAGCAGAGAGAGATTTGAGAGAGCGAAGGACAGACAAACCTGGGTTTGGAGATTGAAGAAGAAGAAGAAGAAGAAAGTTAGAGCGGAATCGGATCGGCGATATTTGATATTTGATAATAGCCTCTTTTAGCCACCAACCACTTCCACACTTTCACTTACCTCGCTTTTTAGTTCTCTTTGCTATTTTGACTCTCTATTTTTTCTCTGTTCTTTTGTTTACGAAATGAATATGGAAATAGTATACTTGTAGAGTTGCACTGCCTTGTTCGCTCGTTCCCACATTTATTTTTTATTTTTTTAATTTTTTAATTCCATTTTCAATCATCATACGATAATACAATATTTTTAAATTTTAATTATCTATATCATAACAAAATTTATAAAATTAAGTCATTTTATTAAAATAATTTAGATGTTTATCTAAAAAATCTAGTAATCGTACTACTACGCCTAAGGGAAGTGTTGTCCGATCACTGATGCACTATACAATACATACACAAATTACGTGTAACATGTGACTGTAACGAAAATAAATTTGGCCTTTTTTTAATATGGGAAATTATGGATTTTTTTAAATATAATTTAAAAATACTCTCAAGATATTTGATTTTCTTTAATAATTTCGGTTTTAAATTTATCTTACATTTTCTTTTTCTAATTAGAGGAGGTTTGTTTTTTGACTTCTTCTCGTAGGGTGTTTTTTGTAGTCCAATTGTCCATTTTGGAGTGCCGTCATTACGTGTTTGACCTCGGATATCTGTTTGAGTTGTACCAATTTCTTGACATGCTCGTCATTACGTATTATATTCTCTACATAAATTATAGAGTTTTTTAGACATTTAACCAAATTTTTAGGGTATTTTTTAGGATTTAGCAATAGTTTCACGAAATTAGAGATTTAGTCATAATATGTAATATTTTATGTAAAATATAACATATATACGTGTAAAAAAATATAACATTGAATGTAACGTATGTAACGTTACATTCAATGTTATATTTTTTTTACACGTATATATGTTATATTTTACATAAAATATTACATGTTATGGCTAAATCCCTAATTTCGTAAAACTATTGCTAAATCCTTTGAACTTTACTTTTAAAATGGCTAATTGCTTAACTGGTCTTAAATTATATCTAAATTACAATGATATTAAATTTGATATTTGAAAGAAATAAAAGTTGAGAATTTTAAGAAAATAACCACGGATTACAAAATGATTTTAAAAAATAACAATAGTTTCAAAAATTTTAAAAACTAGCCATGTAAGAAATTTCTGACAAAATTTTGCCTAGTGTCAGAAATTTCTTATAGTTTTTTATATGTATTTTTATTATTATCATAAATTTCTTACAGTTTTATGGTTAATTTTTAAATCTTTTGAAACTGTTGTTAGTTTTTAAAAACACACAGTCCAAAATGACTATTTACCTAGACTCATAAAAGTTTAACTAAATTTGTCTTATTCAATTCACTACTTTCCTTTCTTTTATTAGTTTTTTTCATTGTTTTGTTCCTACTTGCATTCTCTATTTGTTACGTGGAGGATTTCACTTGTTACGAAAAAAAAAAATGAAGACTGATAAAAAATTATTTCAAGAGTTTTTATTTGACACCAGAAATAATACACAATAATTGATATATTTATCTTGATTACTATTAAAAATCAAAACTAAAAAAACAAATATGAATTTGTGTCTATGACAAAATTTAGTTAAACAAGTATTTGTGTTTTAAGGTTAAAAAAAATATAGTCAATTAGATAAATAGTTATTTTGGAGGGTGTGTTTTAAAAAATAGTCACAATTTTAAAAAATTTAAAAATAGTTATAAAAATTTATTAACAAGATAAGAAATTTATTATCATAAAAAAATTATATATAAAATTTATTATAATAAATTTCTTACCAAAGTAATAAAATTTATTAATAACTATTTTTCTTAAAATTTTAAAGCATTAGCTATACTTTTAAATCACTATTTAAAAAAGTTTGCGAATTAGCTAAATAAGCCATTCTATAAAATACTTTTTAAATTTTAGTCGATGTTTCAAAAAATTAAGAAAATAGTCATGGTTCAAATACAAGATGCATTAAAAAATTTCATCATCCATAACTACTTAGTTGCTTGATGATTATTTTCTTAATAAATAAAAATATTGGCTATATCATTAAATTACCTAAGTAAAATGATTATTTTTTATGTTTTCCTTTTTTAAAATGGCTATTTCCTTTAAAAAATATATAAAGAATGCGTTATAATTTAGGAGAATTGCAAAACAATGTCATTTTTAGTGTCACTTAATAATAGGAGTGAACATCGGGCGGGCGGGCGGGTGCTGAGCGTTGAGGATTCATATCCGGCGGATGGCGGGTGGCGGAAAAACTATGTCGAAGGCCGACCGAAGTTCTTGCGGGTGGGTGGCGGGCAGGTGGCGGGTGGCCGGTCGGGTGGCCGGTTTTAATAAAAGCTATAATTTTCTTCTAATTTCAAAGCTCTAGTGCGTATTGGAAGAGAAAGAATTAACAATACCTTTTCCATGCTCTAGTCTAGTGTGCTGGTTTTTAACTTTTCATGACAGTGAATACCACAAGAGTATTATAACTAATACTATCACAATTTGTTGCAATATTATGTTTTTTCCTCAAAGTTTAGGGAACCAATTTTACACAATACTCAGAGTAAGTGTTTCACAATCTGCCAATCAAAGAGTTGAAACTCAAAACTCTACAGTCCACACAATCCACAGAGACCAATATATCAAAACTCATAGTTAAATAATCCCTATTGAACTCCTATTCCAATCTAAGAACAAGCGAGAGGAGACAGTGAGAGAGGAAGTCGGCAGAGAGATGCGAAAATGAGGAGGCGTGAATGTTGGGAGTAGGAGGGTTCCTGGAAGCTGGAGGAGGCGTAATGGAAGAGATAGAACTTATACATGTTAAATAAAAAGACAATTTCATTATAACACCACCGGGCGGGCGGGTGCCACCCGAAAAATAACTCCATATACCCGCCACCCGCCCGCATATACACCACCATCCGGCGGGTACCCGCCCAACACACACAATGAAGAATTATACCTGCCCAAACGGGCGGGTGGACGGTCGGGTGGGCGGTCGGGTGAGGTTTTTTGGGCAGCCCTACTTAATAATCTATACCCCAAGTTGTGTGCTCATTCGTTTATATTCTATGTGCGGTGCAAAATTTAGGATATAAATTAAAAGTGCAATATATATTGAGCATAGATTATTAATGTGCTAAAATAAGCGCATTCGTCAAGGAGTTGGTATTATGGGGTTCGTAAAAGGGAAAATTGCAAAACAGTGCCATTTAATAATATATGCCACGAGTGGTGTGCTTACTTTATTTTTATTATATGCTTATAAGTTTACAACCTATGTCACTATTGCCTGTCATGTCACTTTTTTGTTATCAAATTACTATATTGCTCATTTTTCTCTTTTTGTCTTTCTCATTTATAAAAATAAAAAAATAAAAGAATGATAATTCTTTCAAATTACTATTAAAAAATGGTATGACCTATAACTTTATTTTAGTAGAATTTTTGAAAATAATTTGTGTAGAAGCGACAGTTTTCAAAATTTCCCAATCCCCCTTCGTAAAAGGGCCAGGCAACTTAACGGGCTTTTTTAACACGAGGCCCGTATGATCGACGGCCGCGTCATATCGAGCGACTGAGAGACAAGACAGAGAGAGAGAGAGAGAGAGAGAGAGAGAGACAGAGAGGCAATGGCGGGTGGTTTCTGGGGAACGAGGGTGATGGAGATTGTGAAGAAGCACGACTCTGGAGGTCTCGTGTGGAAGAGAATCAAACTCACCACAACTCGCCGTGCCAACGCCAAGAAGCGTCTTCTTCGGGTTTGGCAGGTCTCTCTCCTCTCTCTCTCTTTCTTATTAGGGTTTTACCTTGTCTATTCGATTTTTCAATTTTTGGAGTTCTGTGATGCGATTAGAGTGATTTTTGGACGCTAAGCTGAACGAATGGAGATAGGCATGAGAAATGATCGAATTTTTTTTTTTATATATATATATAGCTAAGCACTATTGTACTTCACGTTTATATTTCATTAGCATATTTCGATGCGTGTTAAGCGACCACTCGTGTGAAATTTGGCGCGTGAGACCTCCAAGTTTCTTTTTTTCTTTTTTCTCTCCTTTGCATAAGCTATTCTATACAAATTTTTCAATGGGATTCCTCTGATGTGATTAGAGGTATCAAATGATTTTCAGAGTCCGTGGCACAATGCTTTATCTATGAAATTGTTGCCTTCGATGGTGAAGTTTTTTTCGATGTAGTTTTTTTTTTTTTGCTAATAATTTAGGTGTAGTGAAGTTATTAAGTTGAGAGTATAAGTTTTTCAATAACATTGCTAGAGGACATTATTTCAATGCCTTAAGTTATCATATTGGAGAATAGTCATGAATCGCAGAATTTTACCTAGGCAATCCTTATAACTCGTCAATTTTCACAGGATTATAATGGAAGTCTAAAGTTTAATTGGGCCACCTACGTCACATTGTATGATCATTTGTGTATTCTTCTCGGGCAAATGGAATTTTAAGAAACTTTGACCTTAAGTTTTGGTCATTGCCTAATTTTAGAATGAACTCAAATAAAATGCCAATATTAAACCTGAAATCATTTTGATGAAGCTATTAAGCCATTCTCTGTGTTTGGAAAGCGAGAAAGAAAAGGAAAGAAAGAGAGAAAGAGAAACCTCAGAAACTGATTTTCATTCAGCGAATACATGTGAGTCTTGGCTGTTACAGACCTTTTATACTCGGTACTGCAGTGCCACATCAGCTAGATTAGTAACTAACTAATATTAACAATCACATTTAACTTCTCTGATTAGTCATGCTGACTCAGCAGTATATACTAACCGTTAAACTGGTCCTACTAGTCCTTAACACTCTGCCACCTTGTAGATTTCTATTTGGCAAATTGCCTGCTATGTCTCACATTTGAAGTAGACAGGTCTAAAATTTGCTTTCCTTGAGACTCATCATGAATAAAATGCGAGATGAGATGAGAATATAGAAGTATAATAATTTCTTGATCTTGACGATCTGTTTCGTTAATATCTGGCACCAATTGTTATGTGATACGTCTTCACACAATACGGTGTATGTAATACTTAATATGGGGTATGCTATATTGATATGTTACATCTTAAGTTTCTTGTATCCAAATGCATGAGGGGTATTCTGCTTGAACGTTGTTGCGTAAATACTTAACAATCAAATATGATATAAAGAGGCTTTTATGTGCCAACTTACTTATCCATGCATGTATGAATCTTTAGGCTCCTTTTATTGATGTCAGATGTATGTTTTGAATTGTGTATTTGGAAACATGTATTTCAAGACTTCAATTGCTTTGTCTCATTGTTCTAGAATGAAGCTGTCTTGAGGGCGTGTTCGGAACAACCTGCTTCAAAAACTGTTGGCGGAGCTACTGAAAAGGCAACAGGAGTGGTCAATAAGCAGTAAGAACACTAGGTGAGCTTGGAAGGTTTAGTTTGGTGTCTATGCGCTTCGCTATGGCTTTTTTTTTTTTAAATTTCTTTTCAACTGTTTGGTATAAACCTTAACTTCGACGTTAATAACGTCCATTTTGATCATTATATATATGGGATTTTTCAAGGGTAGTATGTATAATATTTTTAGCATTGAATTTTCGGAAGCTCGTAAAGAAGTTGTCAGATAATTATAACCATAATCATGCATAGTTGGGCCTACTCTCGTGGAATTTAATCACAGAATTCAAATGTGCCCATATTTGATCGAAATTTGACGCAGGATGAATTTTGAGTTTGAGTTGACTATCTTTCTTGCTATAGTGGAGAAAATTAGAAAACCGTAAAGCACATCAAGTCATATATTTGATGGAACATAGTTTTAGGTTGCGATCATATCATAGACTTGTATGGTTATTTTACCTTTCGAGAGTGAACAGATGATGGCTTTCTGGTATTGGAAGAACTTACAATCATGTCAATTTATGTCGAGTGTTTCACTTACATTATTGTTTATGTTATGGGGTTTTGGTGACCTATTCAATTGTCTATATTAGAAAATTACTGGTCGATAAGACATAGCTATGAAAAAGACCCTTGTAGCTTTGAGGGGTTGGTAAAAATTGCCATGATTTTTCATAAGGAATCTTTGCTCTCCAAAATCTCAACGAGGAAGATAATACTGAATCTAGTCATACGATGATGTGGTCCCTTGTTGATTTTTATTCATATAATGTTGGAATGGGATGTTCACACGAAAAGCACCGAAAGAAGAGTTGAAAATCCCATCGAAGTCCCTGCTGTAGGTAGAAGATTGATTTGGACATAGAGGAAATGAAATCAGAACAAAATATTGCTGATTTGTATTTGTGCGTTTGATGTCCCTATAGTTGGCCATTCACTGAGGAGTTTCACACTTTTATACGCAACCCACCCCTTTGGTTTGGTTTGGTTTGGCTTTGATGATCTCACATGTGCGCCTTGAGGAAAACTCAAAGTGTGTATGTTCAGCTAAACATGTACTTTTTGTCTTTTAATGGGAGTTATGCTGCTATAAATCCACGATCGTGACATGTTATGTTTATACACCTGCATGTGTCGAGATGTTTCACTTTCTACCACAGCCATAACCCATATTTTCAAGAAAACACAATTCTCTGCATCAGAAAGTACCTGTCCTTTTTAACATGGCACAAACCAGCCAAGCCAAGCCCTCTCTCTCTCTCAACACTGCAAATCCTTCAATGCATTTGGGACAACTCTAGTATAGTATTGCATAGTATAGGCAAAGCTGTGAAACACCATTGACCCATTAATTCCAACTGACCACACAATTGATATCTCATTTCACTAGCTGTTACTACTAGTTTTTAAAACTGCTGTGCACTTGGTTGTGGCCCTTTGCTTCGGGACACCTACCCAGTTATTATTATCAATGCTATGTCTTTATTTCTCACAAGAAACTTCATTAATTAAAGTGGGAACTCAATAAACTTATTTTTGTCATACTTATCTCCAGTCAGGCTTTGGATCCTCTTTTCTCAGTTTTAACTGTGTGAAATTGGGTTATCTATTCTAGGTTGACAAAGTTCCTTTGCAGACAGGTAAAGTTAACTTAAGGCCTTTCATTAACTGTGAGGGGCTCCACAACACACACTAATATTTCCTTTGTGGGTTAATGTTCATTGTTCGGTATTATAATATATAGTTGAAATATATATATATATATATATATATAATATATTGGAGACGTCTTTGTTGCAGAGATACAAAGCAACCGTATATAAAACTTGATATTGTCCAAACAAGCAGCATGAAAGTGGTTGGCTTTTTGGAAGTGGTCAACTTGCACCAATTGGTAATTACATTCCCTATCTGCAAGGTAATGTCTTGAAAATGTCAAAAAAAAAAAAAAAGAAATTAAAAATAAGGGAAAGAGGAAAACAAAACCATCTATCTATCTATCTACGAGAGTGTGACAGAGACCCATATTACCCTTTTGTTTTAAGGACAGGTAGGGTTTCTTTAAGTGATTGACCTAATCAGGTTATCGATATTTTGCCCTCATAGTTATAGTTGTAGCTCTGAATGATATGAATTATGTGTACAAGTATTGTGTGGTCTACCATGACGGGCTGTCCACGTGATTGACAATTTTTGAGTGCCCAAGTCAGCATTCCACAACCCAATCCAATCCTCTCGCTCTCTCTCTCTCTCTCATCCCCCCTTTTTTTTTTTTTCCCTTTGTCATGAAAATGAAATTATAATATATAAGGAAAAAAGTGACGTGAAGAACTCCAACAGCTCAAAGGTGATTCTAAAATCCATTGTTGCAAGAAACTCTGGTCGGCTTATTAATTATTTTTTTCCCCTTTTATCTGCCCTTTTTTATTCATATTGCTTCTCACAAACCTTCCTTATTTTGGCATTGCAAATTGACAATAGCTTAATGCCTTAATTATTCATAAAACAAACTGATAATCAATGGTTTACTTATAACACAAAATATTTGCCGCCCTTTGTCCAGCCGAAGTCCACTTGTCGATCTCTCACAGGTCGAGTGGGCCCACGTCATTATCCATGTCCTCCATGGGGGACATACAACCTACCTTGTAGGTTTTGCTCTTCCATATTTTACTAATTGTCTTCCAGATTAATGCGTTAAATTAACAAATACAATCAGCCACGTAAAGTTGTGTTACTAAAGTCTTAAATTTTGATTAATAATGGAGGAGTCAACCGTAGCCGGCTTCTGGCCCCTTCATGTACGACACGTGTACCTTTGCATGACAAGGCCAGCAAGGAAATTAATTAGTATTGACTAAATTGTGTTACAAGTTTCCTTTCTTTTTTTTTTTTCCTACAAAGTATTATTATATTCCTATTTTCTTTAGTGCTCTTAACATTTTAAGAGAAACACCTACAAATACAATACAAGTATCACATAATATTTCACATATTCATACATACACGTACTCTAGTTTAAAACTAAACTCTTCAAGTCAATGTTGTATGTTGTATAGTAGTTGGAGGATAGTGAGAAGAATCTCTCTCTGCTAATATGCCACATTTGCTGTCCAACAAACAACAAATTCAAACTACAAATAAATAAGATATTTTGCAGAGAGAAGTTGGTCACACATAGTGCAAGGAACTTATATACATAAATGTATAAACAAAAACAACGTTGACACTAAAAGCAGCAGATTTTTTTCTCTCTTTTTAAACTTGTGGATTATATATGAATATGATGTATCGTTTACGTAAACTAGCGAAGGAGTTGCAAGAAATCATATGCTTATTTTTAAGAATTTAAGGTAATGGGAGTCAGTTTTTTTTTTTCAAAACTTTGGACCTCATTTCTCTTGTCTTCTCAAACACAACTTCCTCTGATCAATGAGGGATTTTTACGTTCTTTTAAGTCTCTCAATCATAATTACTAACTAGTCTTGAAGGTTCAAAATATTAGTTAACCCTGTTTTATTTCCTTTTTCCTTTCCCAAACGACAACATGCACCTACTTTTCCTCTGTCTGTTGACAATAAAAATTGCTAATTTTAGGATGACCATTTTAACAAATGTTTTGTGGAAATTTGTGTTTGATGATAGAATGTCTGTTTCTTGGTACTAGATTACACCCATTTTTTTTCAATTTTTTTTTTTTACTTTCATTGAATCTTTGAGATTGGAGTATACGTATAGTAGAAGATATTGGGTTGAATTATCATGAGATCAGAATTTCTTTGAGATTGTTTTGAGATTCGATCCATTTGAAAACAGAAGTGAGGAATTGGGTTCTCTTTTATTTATTTACTTTTTAACTGATTTAGCCTTTTCCCAAAGGACTCTTTAGAGAAGCTCGTGCGAAGGTGTAAAAATCTTGCGAAAGATCATATGCTTATTCCCTTTGATAAAGTTCAATATCATATGCATATATGCCTTCTTCATTTTCTCGGCTCTCTCTTTCAAACTTTGATTCCCTCTTAAAATAGTTTGCCTTTTTTTTTCTTCTTTTCTTTTCTTTTGTCAACCGAAAAATCATTTTTGCATGAAAAGAAAACTTGTATTTCAAATGCAAATTGTCTGTGCGAGTGAAGCATTAAACTTGGGATTGGACAACATAAGAACCGTCTGTTAAAACTCCCATTACTCTTCACATCACCGATTGGTTACAAGTTAATAGTGCCGATTGTTTTTTTCTTTTTTTTTTTGGTGGATTTCCCAATTCTCACATACAGAGAGACACACGCCAAACTTCTAAACGACCAAACCGAAGACCGGAATTTTTTTTTTTTTAATCTCGTTTCCTTTAGATGTTATTCTAATTTGCGAAACCAGAAAAGCTCGATTACTGGTACAGAAGGAAGTGCTAATATGGATAAAAACTTTAGTAAGTAATTAAAAAAAAACTAAGCCTGTTTTCTTCTACAGTAAGGGAAAGTGGTGCTGGTGTTGCAATTACTAGTGCTCTCTTCATGATCGTCCGATTCATTGGAAGACAAGTCAGTGATTCCACTCGAACCCGAAGACGACGAACTCGGCGCCAGATTCAAGTCAGCTCTTCTCTCCTTTGTCATAAAATCATAGAAAACAGGCCTATCGTTCCTTGGCTTTTTCGCTACAACTTGCGAATTCTCTTCCTCATTTTTACTTCCCCTTTTCTTCAAAAATATGCGGCAAAGCACCCAATTCTCCATTGCCACACCCTGGCTCTCGCTCTTGCTCTGAGATCACAGATAAAAACAAAACCCCGAATGTGTCAGCGAAAGAGCTCAATTCATATACCATGTCACGTATTGGATAAGAGAGTTGACCTGTGAAGCAGAGCTGTGAAGGCGATACTCGTGCATAATCCAGTCGGTCCTGGAGCCATGTGGAGGCTTTCCTCTGTAGAAAACAAGTGTCTTTTTCATGCCCACGACTTGGCTGCCTCTACAGCTCACAATTTGCTTGTCTATTCCTGTGGCCTTCCAATAGCCAGAACCAGTTGCCCTGTTTGATCTGTTCCCATTCGGGTACTTGGCTTCTCTTGTGCTGAAGAAATACCTCTCTTGCTCTGAATCACCTGAAACCACCAACCACAACAAAGCTCAGCCTTGCGTTGCGTTGCATTGCAACTAATGCCACTACTTTCCAGTGCAGTGCTGCGCTGCGTTGGTGTCACCCAAAAGAAAAGAAAATGATTGAATTAATAGAGCAAGATGAGATGAGATGAGAGCAACCTGGCAAATCCCAAGGATCAGACTTGCAAACGTCGACTTCAGGGATGATTGAAGCTGGCAAAGGGTGAGACAAAGCCTTTCGCTTCAAGTACTGAACCACAAGTTCTTCGTCGGTTGGGTGGAACCGAAAACCAGGAGGTAATCTAAGCACGCCATTTTTAACAAAGTTGAGCTTGTCCATGGGTTTTTTTTCCTTAAAAAAAAAATATTAAGAAGGAGGAGGAGGAGGAGGTATGAGCAAAAAAAGTTGCAAGTGTTTAAAGTCTCAATGACCCAGTAGAGGCAAACTCAAGCGTGGGCTTTATAGTCCATTTGTAAAGCATAAAGAATATGACAAAGCAGATCAACAAGAACAAGAGGGAACAAGAACAACAAGGAAAATAAAAAAGAAGAGAGAGAGAGAGAGAGAGATTGGTGGTGTGGTGTGGTGTGGGTTTTGATGTAGAGAAAGTGTGACTTGTTTTATAGTAATGGGTGTGAGATAGGAAAAATCAAATGGCAAAATAGGACGACCTATTTAGCGTAAACGAGACTCAATCTCCTTTTTCCTTTGACGCTATTTTTAACAAACGTTTGAAGCTTTCTTATGAGGAAAAAAGGTTAAAGTTTTTTATTTAAACGAAACCAAATGCTTCTAAAATTCTATTCCCAACCTTGCTTTGCTTATGTTAATATTATATATATTATTCACTACAGTCTTATAGTTGCCTCATGCCTGCCTTGTATTAACTTAAAAGGACGTTTGTGTGTGGGAATAATCGAAGCTGTTAAAGCCCCTCTTCAACCCTTTTTTTCCTTTTCTCTTACGCGCCAATTTACCATCTTGCCCTTTCCCCTCCCCCTCCAAAAAGGACTTTTCCACGCATAACGCACGAACCCTTGAAAATTAGAGAGAGAAATTGGCCGGCGGAAGGGGCAATTTGGTCTTTGCGTGAAGTGATTGGATTACTTTGGTTGTGGCTTTTGCGTTGAATGAAGTCAGCTTATGTCATGCTGACAGCTGGATTTCCAGCAATTGAGGTTAAGGGCAGTGAAAGTGAAAGTGAAAGGACGGATGTGCCCTCGCCCCCCTCCAACAAAAAAAAAAAAAGAGTGATAATTTGCAAAAACAAAACAAAACAAGATGCATGGTTGGTTGCTGTTGCCGTTGCCGTTGCCATTGCTAGGGGAACAAAATCGTTGGGTGCTCTGCTCACCAACGCCTTTAATTACACAACTTTAATGTACGGATTTGAATAGCGCTCCTCCTCCTCATTTTCCATCCCCTTAATTAATGCACCAAACCCTAAACCTCGAGATTTAACTCTTTTTTTTTTTTGTATGGCAAAATATCAAATTGGAGTTAAATACCAAAGTTAATTAGAGTGACATTTTTCTTTTTTGTATGCAAAGAAATATTGACAATGATTGTGTTTGTATTTGAATAGTCGCCTAATCTTCTAAGATTACCTATTAACTTAAGGTGACTGTGTTGGATTACACAACGAATCACTCAAAAATACACCACAAACACACATTTATGTTATATTTGACAATGAATACTTCAATGCATTTATGCTATTCTAAATATTATTTTATTAATTTTTTAAAAAATTAAAATTCACTATATATAAACATCATAATTGATATCGGGCATTTCCCAATAAGTTCCGAGGATAAATGTCCCAAAAATCGCAAAATGAAAAATCATGAGGGCCCCAAAAGCTCGAGGATAGGATGGTAGTTGTGACTACACATCATTCTCCTGGTTTAGCGCATCTTAATCCCGATAGTTAAAGGAGATAATCTCGAGTTGACTCGTTTCAAGAGGTAAGTCCGGATTCAAAACAATCAAGGGATATTACCTAATATTTGGGGAGGTGATTACAAATTAAATCTAAACCCCACCTGATCAGATTCCTTTTATTCTATTTTGACCATATATTTAGGGTGAAGTAGGGAAATACCCATAATTTATATAACAATAAAAATAAATAACCAAACTTTTGGAATAATTGAGTTTCTAGTCAATTCGTCAATTACTTACACATGCTTTTGGTAACTAAGTTAATTACCACCACTTGCCACTGTGTAAGTAATTAAATCACTCAGATAGTTGGTTATGTTGGTGTGGAATTTGAACCAACGCCGTGATCCGCACCTATAAACGGTGGTGCGGCAATGAAAAAGAAGAAAGTGGCCGGTAAAAGGAAAAAGACGGGAAGTTTTGAAGTGGTTCGGCTCTCCTCCGGAGCAATAGCCTACATCCATTATTCTAGTATTGCTTGGTAAATCTTTTATAAAGAGTTCGACCAAAATCTCTTCCAATCCCCCATCCCTTCTCATTCCTTTCCTTATATAGAGCAGGAGAGAGGGATGTGTCCACGAGATTTGACACACAATCCCTTAAAATCATGGGATTAGGTGACCTAACACATAGTCATCCCTAATCCCTTAAATTATGTGATTGGATTACCAACTAAATACAGCCATACCCCTACAGTCCCTGTCCCAGGTTTTACGGGGTAGGCTGTCAGACATCCCACAATTGGGGACAATTGATCAGTTAAGAAAAAAAACCTAGACTACCACGCGCGGACTCCAGCTTTGGTCGGGGTCGCCACCCTCACGGATCGAACTTTCCGTCTTCAGTGAAGTCCTTGCTTCCTCTCCGAGGCTAGCTTCACAGGGGCGGATCATCTTCGAGGATCCTTAGCCTCCTTGTCCGTCAATCCCTCTTCGAGGGTCTTGTCATAAAATCAACACCACCTTCGGTGGCGCTTCTTCAGCTTATCTTTGATGGCACACGACCAAGGTTCATCTTTGACAATCCTCGCCCACTCGGTCATCCGGAGGACACCCTTGTGATGACGTGGCATCGTGAGCTGCTGGAATCGAAAGCGTGTCCGCAATGATTGCTCTTCGAGGACTCCACCCCCGAAGCTACAATCGCGGACGAAAAATTATTTATAACATGTTATATTTTTAAAAAGATTTGGTAGTAATTTAAATTAGGTGTTAAAAATTTGGTATTCACTATAATTTCTCTATATTTATCTGTCGTTGAGATTTCAACATAAAAATTAACTAATAAATGATAAGACTACAAGTAACAATAATTGTTTTTTGGTTAAAGAGAATATTTTATAATATAAAATTGCATCATTGTAACTTTTTTATTAAAATTAAAAAAAATGTATCAAATTTGACACAAAGCATAACATTGCATTGGAAGATGTATTTTGTACTAAAATACCAAATTCAGCATGAAATATATATATATACAAGTCATTGACTGACTTTTTAAGACTTCCCTCAAATGATTTCTTTTATACGTACTAGTGCAAATTTGATACCGCGCTAGACAAAATCAAGTAACTTGCTTTTGTGGAATAGAATAATGAGTATTATGACTTTAGTGAAACTCACTGAGTTAAGTTAGTTAACACATTCAAAACGCATTAAACTTAT
The DNA here is from genome assembly GCA_018132145.1 of Boehmeria nivea var. tenacissima. Lineage (NCBI taxonomy): Eukaryota > Viridiplantae > Streptophyta > Magnoliopsida > Rosales > Urticaceae > Boehmeria > Boehmeria nivea. The sequence continues at coordinate 17,534,936 of CM030881.1, read as the reverse complement.
TAGGGGCTTAGAAAACGTGCTAGTGCGAATTTTGCCTCTACATTTTGACTATCAAAGTTACTTGTAAATATAGAGAAACTCCGACCAAACGTAATTAAGAGAACAATAAAATAAAGAAACTTCATAAATGACCAAAAACTAAAATATAAATCTACAACAATGCAAGAGAAGGAAAAAAAACTACAATTTAAAAACAAAATTTTATGGAAATGGTTCTAGTAAAAAAGGGGGACCAATATCAAGTTGAGCTCTCATTATAGGGTGCACGCATTGAGATGCGTGTTTAACTAACATTGGATTAGTTTGTAGAAACGATGAATGAATGCCCCTTTGAGTTTGAGTTATTAGAAATGTGGAGGGGTCGCTGAAGTTGACAAATGAAGTGGAGAAAGATATAGAGAGATTCTTCCATCTTTTAAAGACAACAGCATATAAGCCCATTGGCTTCTTTTAACCAATTCTTATTTACATTTTTAGAAAAGTAATAAGAATTCATGCCAAGTTAGTTATCAAATTCTTTTTAACATCAAAACACGTGACATAACTTTAATTGGTTACCTAAAACTTAACAACTCAAAAATCATGTTATTTGATTGATAAATCACTTATTACATGTATCATTATCCATACATTTTGGTTGGCCCTTATTATTTGATGAGAGATTGAGAGAAAGAAATTGAAGCACCCAAAAAAAAAAAAAGAGAGAAAAAAAGAAGAAGAAAGATTATGTGTGGGACGTTTATTCGATAGGGCGATGATTTTTTACAATCAAATTTATCTTGAGACTTGTGTTTTTTTACAATCAAACTATAATTTACTATAATAATATAATTTAAATTAATTTATTTTATTAGAATTGCTATCTAAAGAAGAAAAATATAACACAGTACAATATTTGTGGTTGAAAATTGAAAAATAGAGAGCGGAGGGCAATTTGGTAAATTGGATAAAGAAATGGGGTTGAGTGTGAGTGTGGTGGGTAAAGGGAATAAAGGTGAGGGACCTACTTGCCCCCAAAACGACGGGCACCCACGTCGGATTTATGCAAACTGACAAAAATGCCACCTTCACCCTCCCTGCCCTGCCCTGCCCCATCTCTAAGATCTCCCAAATCTTTTTTTGTCTCAATTTTTTGGATCAGATTGCAATTTTGCTAAATGTCCTTCGAAGAATCTCAATTCTCATGTCGCTCAATTACGCCTTTGCCCTCCACGTTTCACGATAATATTCATATTAATGGCTCTTCTACTTTGATGAAAACCAACTTCCTAATTAAAGCAATCAAACAGGCTTTGTTTTTTAATAATAGGAAAATGACCCTTATATAATACATACATAACATGGCCAGAATTTTTTTCTTTTGAAACTAACTAACCTGAACCTGTCTAACTACACTGGGACTGGGATGAAGAAAGAAGACGAGCATTTCCAAGAATTCAAGTTGATTAAAATTAGAGAAGTCATTGCTAAATTTTAGGTTGTCAGTCATGTAAACATACAAGAGAAATTCCATGATAAAGTCAATTTGATTCGAGAAAAAAAAAAATTCTTCAGGTTTTTATTATAAAAAGCAGGGATGTCTTTATTAGCCTTCTTATTGATTAATGAATTGCATTTGCGTGATTAAAAGCAAGCATGGTTAAGATTTTGTGGTGCAATAAATTGGTTAGGTTAGGAAGCGATGGCATGATCGTAATAAAAGTGAAAGTGGAGGGTAGTTGGCATTGGTAGAAATGGAAGTGGGGATAACGTGGGACGGTTGAGATTTAGTTAAAACTGGAGCCTCAAACATTGACAATTGCTTGCTTGATTCCGTAGGAAGACGGGAACCTCTTTTTTCCACAATTTTATTCTTTTATTTTTTCAATTTAATAAACTCAATTTTTAATAATAATAATAATAATAATAATAATATTATATATACCAATTTATATGACATGTAAAATGAAATATTATAATTGATAAATAATTTTCATTTAATTAAAAAATATTATATTAAACTAATTAAGATATGATATTTATTTATCACGTAAATTAATATTAAAAAATTAATATGAGTAGTATTATTCTAATTAAAAAAAGAAGATGAGATTCCCACAAGCAAATGCTCTCTCTCACCCCCCACTTGATGTGTTAATAAGAGTATGGAAAAGAAAAGTTGGCTTTCGTAAGCCAAATTGCGGCTGTGATCTTCTTTTAAAAAATCGCAAGAAAAAAATATTGGACCTTTTGTTTTTCTTTCTGCTTTTTTATTTTTGTATTTTTGAGGGTCAAAGGAGTTTGCGTGTGGGTGTTGAAGAGGGTTTCAAGGAGAGAAAAAGGAGAGTGAGATAATAATAAAGAGAGAGAAACGTCAAAGCCTGCAATTATTGTGTTTTGAGTAAAATATGTTGTTCAGTGGAAAATGTCTTTTGCTCTACTTATAATTATAAACTTATGATGTACAGCTTTTTTGTTTTATCTAATTCTTTTTGGTCCTTATTAGGGGTTGGGTTTGGTTTTCCTCTCAATTCCCTTCTCCTTCATTCTTAAAAAATAAAAATAAAAAATCCCACTTTTTAAGGGAATTAGTCATTTTGGGGTTGCTCTCTTTAGAAGCATCTTAAATGGTTACCATATGTATAATGGAATACTATCACACACACAAATTGATACATTAATTCTTACTTCCATGTTCACATCTACAAGGGTGAAAGGGAAGGGGATTTATGGCATGCATTTCCTGCCCAAACAAAGATTTGAATTTGGAGAAAACAAATGAAAAGTGTTACTTAGAAGGAAAAGAAAAATTTTAAATATATATATATATATATATATATATAATCTATGTGCATTAGTTCTCTTATCAGAACATTGACCTTAACTTTATTTATTTTAATTGGAGAGTGCTACCTTTGAAGCTCTAATATAGAATATTTAGTACTGCCCGAGTTTTCCTAATAAAATAGTAACAAAGTATGCTTAGTGCTCTTTTTTTTTTTAGAGAGAATTGTTAAAATGTTCTTGGTGGCTTCAAGGCCTAAAATATATAGGCCATATTCTGATATATTTAGACCATTATTCGCTAATGTTGCTCGCTTTTCATCATTAGTTAAAAGAAAGAATTTGAAATGAAGTGAAAGAGAAAATGATGTTAATTAGATGAGAAATAGTGCTCAACCTTTATGTCAATCATTTATGTATAATATGTGCACTTATTCTTTATTTTCTTTTATTGGCATCATTAGCCATGCTCAAAAGTAGTGTCTTCATTACGATGACTGAGTTCTATATTGAGAATTTTTTGTCATGGCATAATTGGAGTTACGGAGTTTTTTGAATTACGAAAACGACAACTATACATATTATATGTATATGTACATGTATATAAGCAAGTGATCACGACTTGATCTCATCTTGTTCCTGAAGAAAATATATAAATAAACACACGAGACTATATATATATATATAAGCAAGCAATCACATCTCATGAGGACAACATAATCTGGCGGAGGTTAATTAAAAAATTGTTTACTTATGTATGTACATGTACGTTTTCGCATGTATGTAATATTGCCCTTCAATTAACTAATAATTATAAATTATTCTACATATTATAGACATCATATGATGCATGAACCAGTAAACGACTATCCAATGAGAAGAATTTCTAGAAGGAGAGAGGGTGTTAGAAAATTCACAAGTCACCATAGATTTCAAAGTTGACTCGCTTTATTTTTATTTTTTTTGCCTTCAATGGTGTAAATGCTTTCCAAATGGTCATTTTGCATGATTTACGGACTTTTGTGTAGTGTTTTACTTACCAGTGTATTAATGTAATGCAAGAAAATTATGTTATAACGATATAAAAAGATGGTTTAACAATTATTTTAGATTTGTTATATTAGCTCTTTATATTATTACATTTTCATTGTATAAATTATAAAATTACTTAGAGCATCGATATTTATGGAGCATTACAAAAGTTGCCTACAATTTGCATCCAACACTATGCTTTGAGCTCATTTTCTTCGTTTCAAAGCTAAACTGTCAGCCTTCGTCGAGGAATATGCAATACTCGTAAAAGGACACATCTGTCTCTCTTTGAGTGTATAAATATTATTGTAAATTTTTATGTTGCAATTTGTCAACAAGAAAATTTACACCGAAAAACCACCAACTCAATCTCTTGTCATGCAAAATACAGAGCGAAGGTCAGAGGCTAAATGGGGGCAATACTGAGGGTGTCACCTACGTTGGCTCTATAATGCTTAAGTCAACGATCTTATATAGAGAAGTAAAGAATTCAATATTAGAGAGTAATTGCTTACCAAATGACACCAATTTATATGTCCCGATTGACCTAGTTTCTGATTTTTTGAGGAGGTCGATTCAAATAAGGAAATATCATGATTTAGCGGGGTTTATATTCCGTAACTATCACTTAAGATATGAAACTTATCTTTAAATTTATATATTATTTGAATCCAGATTTATCATTTTGAGATAAGTCAACCTATGGTTATATTCATTAAATTTTATGATTTAATGAGCGCTTAAATACGCTTACACGAGAAGAATGACATATGGTCATGATTATCATCCTCGAAATAAGTATTTTTTAGACTATGTAGATTTTCTATAAATATCATAGTTCTGGCTCTTCGATAGCGAGCACTATGTCCCTCGGACGGTCGGACCGAATACGCCCTGCGAGGAATGCTCGACAAGTAATAATCAATCAAAGAAAAAAAAAATATATATATATATAATATAAAATATGAGACTTTTCTATATATATGAGAATTTGAGGGAAATATAATATATATATATATATATATATATATGAGAATTTGAGGGCGCTGTCTTTCTTCACTTGATGGCAAGCAAAGGAAAGGATTTTGGACACATTTTCTTAAAGCTGATTTGATTGGCGACTGCGACAGCTTAGGTTTTTTGAGATTAGGGTTGGGACATATATAGTCAAGAATAATATTCATGATCCTTGAATTGCTCAATTGCCTTCTTTTACTTGACTACGCAAGCTAATTAGCTTTCAATTACCACGACAGTGTGACTGCGCGGCCTTGTCTCAGAAACGGTTTCAACTTTCAATTAATTCTTAGCACCGAAAAAACAAACATTGGTGATTATCACATCACCATATATAATGATGCTTTTAGGCTTTTAATGATGCCCCTTTTTCAATTGTTTTAACCACATGTATAAAAAAGAAGGCTAATTCTCTAAAATTTCATATTTATTTTATTGGTATTCTATCAATAAATATAAAAGAGATATAAAAAATTATTATTATATATTTTAATATTATTATTATATATTTTTTTAATATTTTATTGACACATCATTAAATGGAGCATTATAAAAAGGCTCAAGAAAGAATATGGTACATAATTACTACTGTATGCTCACCTTAATTTTATTTATTTATTTTTTTTGCGGAGAGTGTGCTCACCTTAATTCGCTAACTGGTGTTTGTGTTCAATGTTCATGGCCCTTTCTGTACGGTTATTTTGAATATTGAAATACTAATGACTTGAATAAGGCGTTTTTTACAAATTAGAGCAAGCAAAGTATGACCCTCAATTATTAATTCATTTGTTAGAGAATTATTTTTGTCACTTAGTAGTAGCTAGTTCTCTTGCAAGTTGTACCTTGAATTAATATATAGGCTAAAATCGTACACGAAAACGTACTTATACTCAGTCCAATATAAGCGTTTTTAACTGCCAATTCCAAATCAGAAAAGTTGCTTTCGTGGCTTAGCGAATCTCATAAAAGCCTTAAGCAGTTTGAACACTTGAGAGAAACTTCCTCAAAAGGCCCATCGAATCCAAATACCAACAAAAAACTGTTGTGTTTTGGGCATGTGAACCAACCACCCCTTGTACTTATACTATATGTTTCGGCCTGCCTTGCCTTGTTACAATATACAATATGCTCTTTTTTATCATCTTGTTGCATAAAGTCACATCTTTATTCCCTCACTCTAGCTACCAAACTTGCAAGTTACAGATTCCCCATTCTGTGAAGCAAATTATACATCTTCCTTTATTTTCTTTTTTTTATTTAAAGAAAGCTTTATTCCAGTTTTCTGGGGGGATCTAGTAATAAGTTTTTTTCCCCTACTAATTCTAGTTTGTAATAGATGACGAGGTGAATAAATTTACAAGATATTATGTTATTTAATATAATCTTTACCTAATTTGATGATGCTATTGCCTTACTTTAATTAGTCCAGTGGGGTGAGGTCAGCTTGTGAGCTATGAATGAGTGTGGTTAATTCAGTTTTAGATATTAGGGCTAGTTAATCAATTAACCATTTTAAAAATAAAGTTTGAAGGATTTAGTCATAGTTTTACAAAATTAACATTTTATATTACATGTAACATATATACGTGTAAAAAATGTAACACTACATGCAATGTTACACTTTACACGTATATATATATATATATATATATATATATATTACATGTAATATTTTATGTTATATATTATGGCTAAATACTTAATTTTGACATTTTAGGGCTAAATACTAAAAAATTACCCAAAAGTTTGGTTAAATGCCTAAAAGACTCTAGATATTAAGCCTAAGTTTTCTTCCCAAAACTAAAAGCTCACACAGCCTGGACTATATTGGAGTGGGAGTAATTAATTGAATGTCACATTTCAAATAAATATTAACAATTCAGTCCACTATACGAGCTAATTACAAATTATGTCTCTTTTATTATTAGTTCATTATTATTTCATTATTTATCTAATCTTCTTCGCTTATTAAAAAAAAAAAAAAAAGAAGCAATGCCAAAAAGTGGTGTTTCTTAAAATGATAATTTTGATTGAATGTCACATTTTAAATCCAAAGTTACAATTCACCCCGCTAAGTGAGGTAATTACAAACTATGTCACTATTAGTTCACTATTGTTTCATTATTTATCTTGTCTTCCTCGCTTATACGAAAGGGGTAATTTATTCAAAATCGCTGTTAAAAAGTGGCGTCTCTTAAAATGATGATTTTCAAAACCACATCTGTCAAAAAAGATATTTTTCAAAATTTTCCGTGCATCTATTCTCAACAAAGGCCATAAAAATAAACAAGGCCCAGTTAATTATTCTCCAGGAATATATAACATAGTACGAGCAATATTATTTATTATCACAATATTGGACATCACTGATCATACAAGCAAGATTTAGAAACGTAAAGTATACTTCTGAAACTCATCTTCTGCATTACCATTGCCCTTGGCCTTAAGGATTTTTCTTCTAGTTCGTTTCTTCGATTGTGTTATAGGCTTGTAGCTATAGTAACTGGTCTTTTTATTTTAACGCAAAACAAAAGGTCCAACCTATTGCTATTACTTCCGCAAGAGATTTAGCTATTTTAGCTGATACGACTGACTAATTTTTACGTATGATATAGTTTTTAATTTTTCCTTCTTCTAATATTCTTCAATGATTTATCAACTCCGGTATAAGCTTAAGAAGAAAAGAGAGTTGGCGCTGTGAAAACTGAGGCTTCGTCTTCACTCGCCCTATCTTCTCTGTTTCCTCAACAATTGAGCTAATCTTTTCATCAAATCCCTTGCCTGGAGACATGTACTCTGTGACTGCCTCTGTGATCTCTCTAACAAGGTCAACGATAACTCCATCGATGCCCATTAGATGTTGCATGTACACTACCTCAGCCACATTACTGCAAATACAAATTAACGAATGTACATATGTTTTAATATCAACTTTCTTTGAAGCTTTGGTCTTTGTTGACAAGCAAGGCTAAATGTAGAAAAAAACATATTTGGAAAAGGTCGTTATAATTATATGTTTAAGATATTAGCTTACTTCAATTGCCCATAGGTTATAAGCTCAAGCTTTGAGTCCTCCATTTTGGTTATTGCCCATGGATCTCTCAATATAGCTTTGACTTCTGATACAATTCCTTGTAAACCACCTTCCAGGCACACCTTAATGGCCTCTTTCACTGAATTCCTTCTTGCGTCTGCGTAAATTTCACACCCTCCCTTTGTAATGAAGAATACCTATTGATCCGACTCATCGAACGGAAAAAAAATCACAATAAGATTGATCGAGTGCAATATTAGTTCATGAGAAAGGGGAAAATTGGAAGAAGTAAATGAACTTACGGGGTACTTGTTTTGCATTGTTCTGATCAATAGCACAGCATCGGGTTGAAAGCTCGAAAAAATGATTGGCCTGTCCTTAGCATACTCATTCACAACCTATTATTTGCAAGTAAGATTGAAAAAGACACAATGCCTGGCAATGTTGTAAGATAACTGAAAAACAGAAATAATTTTCAAGCAACTCTCATAATCACCTTTAAGATGGCTTGAAGAATATGCGTGATTTGTTCCTCCGTGTAGACGATGTGATCATTGAACTTCAATTCGATGTTAAATCCCAAAGAAAGTTCAACTTGGAACACCTCTAGCAATGTGCATAGAGGGTCATCAATCTCCACCTTCCACTCAAAAATCCTTCCATCTTTTGTCTTCCTCCAAAGAGGTTTCCCAACCTGAATATTTACAAAATACTAAAAAAAGTCACTAAATCCCACAAGTTGTAATTACTTAGATGGACCACTTGTTGTAATTACCATTCCGGGCACTTTCTGGGGTCCATAAGAAAGAAACTCCTCAAGAGTAATATCTGAAATTCTTTTCTCAATAATCACACCCTAAAATCAATATTCATGATGATTAGTCTGTGGACTGGACAAAGTTAATCCATTTTAGTGATAGATAATGTGTGAGGAAGGTAGTGAAAATACCAACCTGGTCCCGAGTCAGAATGAAGTCGTCGTGGAAAATAACCGGACAGTCATCTTTTGTAACCTACAAACAGAGAACAAGTTGACTAATTAGTAAGCTTAACTTCGACTGAGCTGATCTGATCTGATCTGATCTGATCATAGGAAAATTGGGTAGTTGTTATTACTTAATAGGAATTACTACGTAAAGAATCCTTTTGGTAAGGCGGTCAAATCGTATCCCATCACAGCTTGTTTTATTACTGGACAATATTTATCAGACAAAACAAAAAGGTTGACTTTGTTTCATGAGAAAATTATCTTGTGAGAACAATTCTATATCGTAATTTACCTTTACAGTGGACTCCACGTCTTAAAAAGATAAATCTAACAGTCCAACATTCGTTACGTACAACAGTTTTTCTCACCTCAACATATCCTTATTTCATTAACGAGATAAATTATTAGAAATTTCTCTAGTAAGAAACGATTCTAAATCATCAGATTTATCTTTTTTGTATATCTCATATCTTAAAAAGGTAAATCTAACACTACAAAATTTATTTTTACCACAACTTTTCTCACGTGAGACTCATCAATTCTGACTATCCAAAATCATTGAAAAAAAAAAAACAGAAGTTCTATAAAACAACAATTAGAAAAAAGAAATGAAAAATTGTGACATTTGAGAGTCAATGTCAGACAGTCTACATGCACATGCGCACACATACAAGGACTTAAACAACAAAATACACACTTCAATCGCCATTTCCGAAGCTCCCACACATAAACAAGTTCTATTTTTTTTTCCCTTTGTTTAAATAATAATAATAATAATAATAATAGAGAGAGAGAGAGAGAGAGAGAGAGAGAGAGAGAGAGAGAGAGAAATGGTATGTGATCGATTTGTGACCTGAACGTCGAACTCGATGAACTGGATTGGGAACTGAGCTGCGAAATTGAAGGACTTAATTGAGTTCTCTTTGATGCCTTTGATTGTTGCAGCCATATTCATTCCGCTTCCTCTGTGCCCTATCACCACTAATTTTTTCACTTCTTCACCCTCATATACTCCTCCTATACATACATATAGCGATCAACAGAGATTATTTTAGCAACCGAATTATGTCAAATTCGAATATAAAAGAAAGAAAATGTTAATAATAATTCGCATAAAAGACTGACCTTTGGGAAATGGTGGCGTCGCATTTTGTGGGAGTGGATCCACATTAGTATGGACGCCTTTTAGAGCCATTAGCTCCACAACAACAACAACAACAACAATAATAGTAATAATAATAATCACTCAAAAGAACTTCGTTGAAAAGTAAATGTATTTCATTTTGAAGATGGAATGGAATATTAGGCTTGGCATTTCGAGAGAATATTCCATTTATGTACTTCATTCGTTTTGAACTCATCTCGATTGTTCTTCTTCTTACTTGAATGAAAATGAAAAACAGGAACAACATTTGTCTTTAGTTGTGCTTTGGACTATAATAGAATGTGCCTCCGAATATTTCCAACCGCCTCTCACCATTACGTAGACAGACAAACCTTTTTCATTTTTGCCCAAATTACAAGAGATTATTTCTTAGTTTACCTCTAATTGCAAGATTACATAACTAAATAAAACCTCTATGAATTAAAAAGGATTGAGAGACCAAAAAGAATTATTAATTTATCAATTGTAATATTCATTTTAGAGAAATTAATAAATAGATTTTGTATTACTAATACCTCAAAGTATAACTTTAAAGAGATTTTTGTTTTTTGTTTTTTTGTTTTTCAACAAACTCTGCATTCACGGTAGTTGGTCTTTTGACATGTCATTGGTCACGAGATGTTGTTGAACCACAGGCCCTTTTGCCTTTTGGTTGTATTTCATTCTTTCTGTTCTATAGGCTACAACAAAATCAAGCAATTAAATTTCCTTTCAAATTCACCCACATCTGGCTTTGGGTGAAGCAAAAATAAAAAAATAAAAAAAATAAAAAAATCACCAAGTATATCTGGGGTGACCTAGATCTTTCTTTAGCAACATCAATCAATAACGTAGTCGTATTGAAGTTGTGGATTTATTTGATATCAGAATCAATTATTGGACTCACCATCACCAATCCAAAAAAATAATGATGAGGTGTCAAAGCCTCCACTACCCAAAGGACAAGGAGAGAAGCAACAAATAATTAATAACATATAACATTCTTTTATGTAGCACCATCAAATTCAAAACTCTTGCTTCAGTTTTTAAAGCGATAGATAGTCAGCTTTTCTTTCTGATTTTTCCAAATAGTTAATGTGACATTTCATTACTTAATTGTTAGGCTATAGATAATTTCTTTCCACATATGTGGTAGTGGACACTACACCATATGCACCACGAATTAAATTGTCTGAAAGTAATTCTGTCATAATAACGTACGTGACAACAGGTGGGAATTTATGATGCAATGAGTTTTAAGTTTAACCAACTTTTTTTTTTTTAATAACAATTTTCCATAAATCAACAACCAACAGTTGGGACAAATATGGAGACTTAAATATGGGACTGCTGAATCTGAGTGAGTTAGATCAGCAATGAGTTTTTAGGTTGTTTTATTTCTAGACCCTACTTATAATTACTAGTGTTGTAATAGAAGAGACATTTATGTCACTGATTTGTTAATTGTTATATACTTATATTATATGTTAACTAATACAATCTATTAACATATGCGTATACATATATCGGTGAATTCTGGATTGTTCCAGCAGCGAATTCGTTAAATTGGTGATTGAAGCTTTAGGAGAGCAAAGAGTTTTAGCACAAAGCATTGACACAATAAACAGATGTAGTAGATTTTAGATATAGTAAAGTATTTTGAAAGTAAAGTTCCATGTTTATTAATTACGACGAGGCAAAAAGAACGACAATAAACCTAAAAACGATAGCACACACTGGAAACGACAGAATAAAAGCCGATTGTATTTATAAACGACAATGAATTAGGAATAGATTCTTTTTAACAGCATCAAGCACACGACAAGGAGTATCGTGATAACAAACGGATAAACGACATTAAAAGTGAAAACGATAATATTATGAAAACGACAACGTCACACAAACCGGAGGTGTTTATAAGATACGACAAAAAAACGACAAGAAACGCTGAAAACGACGGAATAAAAAATCAAGCAATTTTGGAAAACGATAATTCTGCTAGGAAAAAAAAATGTGAAGTTGAAAGGACAAGTATTCCATTCCAACGGTGATTTGATATAAATGACAGTAATCTTTAGCAATATGCATGGCAGACATACAAACAAACGACAACAATTTCTAATAAACGACAATGAATTAGAGAAACGACAACAAAACACAAATTAATCATCGAGAACAATCCTTGAGTTGAGTTTTATTGATTACATGAGCGAAATGCCAAACCGTTTTGGTTTAGCAACAACAAAAGCAACAACAGAGAAGCCACAAAGTTTTTAGCAAAAAAAAAAAAAAAAAAAACCAGAGAAGTTAGTGACCCAAAAAAGTCAGAGCTTTGCAAAAGCTGGTTTTCGCTTCTGGATCTGAGCTGAGACAGCCTCAAGTAAGTCATCGGACATTAGCATGGAGGAGTTCCAAGTAGCAACATAGTCCAAGCCTTGCTCCAAACTCACGTCTCTGCTTCGAAGCAACACCGCTTTCGTCCCTGTCACCGCCAGCGGTGATTTCGATGCAATTCCTGTCACAAAAACCATCGTTTCCTTCTTTTTATTCATATTATATATATATAAACATTCATTCCAATGCGAAAAGTTTTCGTTTTTACCCTCGGCGACGATCCTCACTCCTTCGTCAAGCTCTTGCTTGGAATTGAAAACTCCGGAGACCAGGCTTAGTTGTTTCGCCTCGGGACCCGCAAATCTCCGGCCGGTCAGGGCCAATTCCATGGCGTTTCCGAATCCGACGATGCTCGGCAACCTCTGGAGCGTCCCGAGATCGGCGACGATGGCCAAATCGACCTCCTTGACGGAGAAGAAAGCGTCTTTCGTGCAAAACCTGATGTCGCAGGCCGTGACGATGTCGACTCCGGCGCCGATGCACGCGCCGTGGATGGCGGCGATCACCGGCTTCCGGCACTGCTCGATGGCCGTGATGGCGTCCTGGAGGTACTTGATGTGCCGCCGAAGCCACTCGCCTCCGCGGCCGCGGTCGCCCGAGAGGGCCCGATCCGAGATGGAGTTGAACGATCTGAGGTCGATGCCGGCGCAGAAGTGGTCGCCGACCCCGGAGAGGACGACGGCGTTGACTTTAGGGTTTTGGTCAAGGGAAGAGAGGGCTTTTGGGAATTCGACGAAGAAGTCCGGTGAGAGAGCGTTGCGCTGCGATGGCCGATTCAGGTACAGGTGAAACACCGACGAACTCGGATTCTTCTGGACGATTTCTAGGGTTTTGTATTTCTCCATTTCTTTTCGTCTGTCAAGAAAATGAAGGAAGGAAAGAGAAGAAAGCTTTGGCGCTACAGAGTACAGACAGACTTGGCGAGATAATAAAATGAAATGAAATTGATTTTTATGTTTTAGCCCCAAAAATAAAAATAAAAAAATAAAAATAAATGTAGAGGTCCTACCGGGAGTCGAACCCAGGTCGCTGGATTCAAAGTCCAGAGTGCTAACCACTACACCATAGAACCTCTGTTGTTGATTTTGCTCATTTAATATTTTTAGTCGTAATTTTAAATTGGACACGTGAACACCATACATTAGGCATACAATACAAGGATTACCAATAATTTGAGTGGAGATTAGGAGAGTTTTGCACGTAAATTTTTCTGATTACGGAGATGCTTTGATTGCTATGCCAATATACAATTAAAGTTCATTTTCCTAATACTTATTATTGCCAGCTCATCGATCGTTTACATTCTACAACCACAAAAAAAAAAAAAAAAATTATATATATATATATATAATCAATATTTTTGTTGATTCGAGCTATATAGGTTGGAACTAGAAACCCAAATAGAGTTATTATTTGCCATGCACGTAACGTTAGGATGGTATTGGTGGGTTTGTAACACTTGACACGAACTTGGCCTGATTCTCGGGGCTCAACTTAATCTTGCACGTAATCAAGGAATTGCTGTTCAAAATGAGCACTCCATCAACCTTACTATATGTCCAACATAAAACCAAAAACACAATCATTAAAACGTGTTCCACGTGTCTGCAAACTCAGTAATACAATTGGTACTAGTACATAATATATTATTATAATACTATACTAATAAGTTAGTTATTTGGAATTTTGACATGCTAAATTTCATAGTACTAGACCAACAATTAATTATTGGAGTTTAATAACAATACATGGCATGCCATGTCACTAATCAATAAGCGTCGGCCATTGCCCATTCCTTATTAATGGTGTCTTGTAATATATATTTGACCCTATAATTGTGGCATACATATCTTCAATATATATTTGCTTGGTGAAGTGGCTCAACTCAATCAAAGAAAAGCAGGAAGTGGACACGGCCACAGCCACAAAATATCAAAGAGTGAAACTCAAACACCCCTGATCATTGAGTCTCATCAATGTATATCTGAATTGATGGGGTCAATCTAAGGGCTCAATTATAGGAATTGGTGCGACCCACTTATATTTATTAATCAAAGCCGTCAATTTTCATTCCCATGCCGGGTTCAGGAATTATTATATATATCAGCTTTTTTTTTTATTGGTCGTGAAAAAAAAAAAAAAAAGTCCAATCTCATCTCATTTTGTACATGTTGGTCTTTATTATTGCTGGCTAGCTAGCTCAAAGTAAATAGCTACATTTCATCTAATCTCATCTCATCTTCTATCTTCAAGTTGACCATATATATTAGAGTGTGATTGCTTGATTGATCTCACCAAATTAACACGATTAGATCATTTAGGGAGCAGAAAATGGTATAGTGCGTTCTATCTAGCTATTAAGCTTTTGACTTTTGAGTGAATCATGCAAGGCCTTTATACACTTTTCTATTATTTATTTTTTAATCCCATGCATGATTTTAAACTTTGAATATGGTAAAGTATATATTCTTTGTACATGTTGATTGAGTACGGTGACTTGTTCAAACAAAACATGCATGAGATGGTGAATATTGACGAAAAAGAGAGGAATTAAAAACAATAAACATAAAGGCTAGTTTCGCGTAATCAATTATCTTATTAAATTTCGAAAGCATGTTAACATGATTGAATTCCCTAGCGATATCAATGAGTGGGCTATATACAATTGCAACTACAGCTACAACTACAAATGCAAATACAATACACATTGGGATAAATATATGAAGTGTCTGAATCATTGCATTATTGGGCTGTGATATGTGTCATGACCTCCGAACCCCCACAAATCATTGAGGGACTTGTATTGTGATATATCTCTCAAAAGCAACGAATTCCATCCACATTAGCCTTTAATTAAGGGAATGACGCAATACCTACGAAAAGCTAGCATATTCAAAACTATCAATCATGTCACATCGATGAATCTCTCTTGATAATTTGATCAATTAGGATTTAGGAGGGGAAAAAAAAAAGTCGAAAAAAAAAACACACACAAAATCCGAGGCATTTTGGGAATCCACCTAGCATTCTTAAAAAGGAACCAAGCCAACAATAAAGACAAGAAAGAGTAACAAACACATTATCGTTTTATATAACTCATCGTTGGATATTTTTTTGTCATTTGGTCATGTATGAGTTTGAACCGCTAAAAAAGAGATGGGAAAAATACAACTAACGACTTGAAGAAGAAAAAAAGTTGAACTGCCTCTACCACACGGAATCGTCTCTCATTAATTTCATTAATAGTGAGACACTAACAAACAGAATGGAAACAACAGATTCATGAGAATTTAAACTATATATATAGCAAATAAAAATAATTAAAAAGCTTGCCTTTAATTCAAGACTGTTTAGCGTTTTTGTAGGAAAGAGAATGAGAGATTTGCTAGTGACAACGGCGAGCTGACGCGGCGAGGCGTGTTTCGTTTAGGTTTCAACTCTCAACTCAACACACAAAGAGAAGAAATCATATTGAAAATTGAGGAAAAGAGAAACGGCTTATTGTGTTATTTTATGATATGAAAAATCACGTGAATTGAGCTCTCTCTATGCCAAGAAATAAAATAATAATAATATTAATAAAAAAAGGCCATAATCCGTAATTGAATTTTGTAGAGGGCGCGTGGACTACTCTTACCAACAATTACAATACTGAACCACTAGAAACTCCTAGAGTCCACCATAACCATCCCATGCCACAACAATAATTAACACAAAATAAATAGAAAAAAAAAACTAGTGGACTATGAGTATCTGAGCGTAGATGTGCGTATCATGTACATTTTGGACTACAATTACAAAATTTGATTTGAGTAGGGAAGGGAAATATATATGTGAGACGCGTGAGAGGAGAGGTGGTGGCACGTGAGAGTGGGAATTTTTGTTGGGTGAAATGAATTTATGTTACGCTACCTACTAATTTCTCCACCTGTCATGCAACCAGAATGAGCTGATCAATACAAACACAAACCACACCCCTCCCCTTCAATTATATATATTATACTCATAATATATGTAATACACATTTAATATTTTTATTTATTAATATCTTTTTTGGTTATTCCCTTGAATCCTTGGCCTTTAGTGTTGTAGCGTATACGAGTGTGTATATATAAGAGAGGTGGTTTGGGCCAAATATTTAACCCAAATATTTCATGACAAGCACTTGAGAGTTGAGAGAATTAGCTTAGGCCGGGGTTAGCTTTGAGAGATCAGACTAGGGTTTCTCAACAGCTACCAGAGAACCTGTTTTTTTCTTGCTTCTCCACTCCACAAACGCATATATACAGCAAATTGAGAAAATCAAATATATATATATATATATATATATTATTATTATATTTGCGGTTTCGTTTGTGATCGATCGATCATGGCTTTCGTTCACATTCAACATCCTTGGACATTTACTTTTGGAATCCTAGGTAATTACGAGTTGGTCATATATATTACATGTTGTATATTATGGGTCACCTTCTTCAAAATCTCTCTCTTTTCTCTTTTTTTAGATCTTTTAATTTTTTTTTTCTAAGTTGATGAATAACATATTATCAGATAGACAACAGAGTTTTCATGAAGCTAGTTGATCAGTTGTAGTTGTGGCTGTCAATATATATGTCTATACTCTATAGCTAGTATGAGAAACATGACAAGTGTGTATTTGGTTTTTGTGGTTTCTTCTTTTGTATTGAGTGTTGCTCACTCTTTGTCATTCGTAGCTGCTTTATATTATGTATTACTCATCAATTATGTCTATATACACACACACACACACACACACTTTCATTTATTTTGGCCTACATTTCCGGTATCGTATCTTCTTCTTCAGTGGAAGGTTACCTGAATTAATCGACTTTCTGTTAAAGCTTTTATGAAACAATTTGTATGTGTATATCGCGTCGACATATATATATATATATATGATATATATGTTTTACCTTCTTCTCCAACTTAAATAATTCATGATAATTATATATATATGCATCGACAGCATATATGTATCGGTAATTAATAATCTTCATTTACTTAATTTTACATGCTAGCTAGAAATGCATTGTGCACTCAACCACGATATCATGACTCATGAGTTAAGAAAATATATACCGCTATAGAATTAGTAAGTTAATTTATCTTGTTTCTATGAATTGTTGGCCACTTTATCTTTGAATTAAGTACATTCTTAATTTCCACCTTGCTTTCCCATTAATTTAATTGATCACTGATTCTTTTTTTCTGTGATTTGATCACAGGTAATATTATATCTTTCCTCGTGTACTTAGCCCCTGTGTAAGTATTAATAACATAACTTGTTATATATATTCTTTCCAATAATATTGAAAATCATACTACATCACGTGATATAATTCTGATTTTAGTTGTTTTTTGTTTTTTTGAAATGTCCTGATCAGGACAACATTCTATAGAGTGTACAGAAAGAAATCAACGGAAGGTTTCCATTCGGTGCCGTATGTAGTAGCACTGTTCAGCTCAATGCTATGGTTGTACTATGCATTACTCAAGACCAACGCTATGCTTCTCATCACTATCAACTCTTTCGGATGTGTTGTTGAGATCATCTACATCATCATCTATCTTATTTATGCTCCAACCCATGCCAGGGTACGTATAATATATGATCATATTAATTTTAATTACTACTATACTACTACATATATATGTATGTATGTACGTATCTATGTATGTATGTACGATTAATAAATTAATAATTAATCTATTCTAATGTTCATGTGACTTCATCATCAGAAATTGACCATGAAGCTGTTTGGTGTTATGGACGTGGGAATGTTTTCTTTGATCGTCATCATTACGCAATTCGCGGTCACACATCCGTATCAAGTCCAAGCTCTTGGATGGATATGTGTTGCTGTCTCTGTCACTGTTTTCGCAGCACCATTGAGCATTGTGGTAAGTTTATTTTTTTATATAAATAACTATATATATATGTACCTTAATTTTTTATTTTTTTTTGCTAATTAATGTACCTGTAGTGTTTCGCATTAATCATAATTCCGGCCCCTATATATTGAATATTATGTAGGCACAAGTTATTAAAACAAGGAGCGTAGAGTTCATGCCATTTACCTTGTCGTTTTTCCTAACGTTGAGTGCCATAATGTGGTTCGCTTATGGTCTATTCCTCAAGGACATATGCATAGCTGTAAGTAGTACTATATATATAATTAAAACATTATGTTCTCCTACATATACATATATATGTCCTACTTGACATCACAAACATTATTGATGTTATTATTTGTTGGTTGTGACATGTGTTACATGTATATATTATGTACAAGTACAGCTTCCAAACATATTGGGGTTCGTCTTGGGGCTCATTCAGATGCTATTATATGCAATATACAAAAACTGCGCCAAAAAGTCTGTAATTGTGGACATCGAAGATCAGGAAGAGAAGCTTCCTCATAATCATGATGATCATCACTTGAAGACCAATAATATTCATGTCGCTGCTTCAGATCAAGTACATCCTCTTGATGCTAAAACCGACGGTCACGATGATGAGAGCCTTGATGAACGACCGGAGGGTCAACATGATCACCACCAGAGAACCATGGAGATTGCCTTGTGCGATCTAAACCACAATGAAACTCCTGTTTAAAATTAATCAAAAAAGAAAAAACGAGAAAAGTGATTGTAATGTTCAGTTCTTTGTCCTATATATTATAAGCGTTTGCCTTTGAATCTTGCGTGTCCGCTTGCCAGTGTTTATAATAATAATAATAATAATAATATAATAATGTAAAAATGAATGCATGTTAATGACGTACGAATTGCCATTTTTGTTGTCGTTTTCCATACACCTTGTATCCATTAATCCATTTCCGAGTTGATTTAAACATGTATATCATTCACGCTCACTACTCTTTCCGTATTTTGAAACACAACCATTTAATACGCGTAATCTATGTGCATATATATATAAATATTTATATATAGGGATATCTATACAAATGCCCCCCAATGTTGTGCTATTGTTGCAATTTGCACCCTAATGTTTAAAAACTGTTATTCTTACCCCCTAAAGTATTAAAAACTTATAGATATGCCCCCTCTGTCACAATCTGTAAAAAAAAAAAGGTTAAAGTTAATAACGTAACATTAATCTGTTGGCGCCTGTATAATTTTTAATTAATCTGTTGGTGCCTGTACAAATTTTTAAGGATATGAATACAAAATTTTAAAGATCGAGGTACATTTTGAGAAGAAAAGGCAACATAAGATAAGAGGGTGTTTGTGAAAATAAATATAGAATTAATTACTATAATTTTATTAATTTGAAGGCAGTTGATCTTAAAAATTTGTCCAGGCGCTAACAGATTAATGTTATGTTATTAATTTAATCTATTTTTTTTACAAATTATGACAGAGGGGGCAAATTTATAAATTTTTAATACTTTAGGGGGTAAGAATGATAATTTTGAAACATCAAGGTGCAAATTGCAACAATAGCACAATATTGGGGGGGTATTTATACAGATAACCCTTATATATATCATGCCTAAATACCATTAGTTTCTAGAAGGATCTCGAGTTAATTAAGCCAAACAAAAAAGAATCACGAGAAATACAGTATATACTACAAGTTTGCCGATGCCAATTATTATATATATATATATATATATATAATGTTTTTTTTTTTTTTGCTGGGAACATATAATGTAAAAGGCAATCATTTTCATCGCTGCAATTGCGTGCCAGAGTGGTGCGTTTGATTTTCCCTTTGAAAGGGCAAACGGACCACGTGTACCATGACGGGGTCCAGCTCAAGTGCCCGCGTGGCAGTGATAGGACCGTTTGTTTCAAGCTCGGCGATTAGATATTTTCGAGATCGGGCCTACAAGAGGCTCACGTGCGGGTACTGTAGGAGATTTTGAAGAATGCCCATGAACACAATGATACTATATTCTATATGTATTGCACTTTTAATTTATACTTTAAAATTTATATTTTAAACAAAGAGTGAAAATAAATAAGCACAATATATTATTTGAAAAATAGATTATTAAATGACATTGAATGACTTTATTTTGAAATTCGACAAGGCTCATGAGCCCAACTCAGTCCCGGCCCATGTTTGAATTATCATATATACGTCTAGTGTTAGACATATCAACTTTTTTATCAATTTTTTAATATTAACCTATGTGTCATATTATTATTAGTGAGTGTTTATCATATAATTAGAATGGTGGCAATCAAAACATGACACTTCAATTGCCACATAGGTTAGTATTAAAAAGTTGGTAAAAGAGTTTGTATGTCTAGCATTATTCCTTATTAATTAGTATGGAGTAGTATAGTATAATAGCATAGAGATGGAAAAAATTTTAAAAATGCCATTTTTTGACAATTTGTTTTGAAACGTGCCACTTAAAAAAAAAATTGCAGCCCATGTCATTATCTATACAAATTTCTCCTGATGTTATGCTATCTTTGCAAGTTGCACCCAAATATTTTAAAACTTACATCTGTGCCCCTTGATATTTGAAAGTGTTATAAGTTCACCCCATCTATTTCAATTCACTCCTGATTCTGTCTGTGCACATTGAAACAGAGGTGGTGAACTTGTAACTTTTTCAGGCATATGAATACAAAATTTTAAAAGATCGGAGTGCAACTTGAGGAAAAATGACAACATAAGAGGTATTTGTGATTCTAATTATATAACTAGTTATTATAATTTTCGTAATTTTAAGACGTTTGATCTTTTAAAAGTTGTACAAATACCACTTGATTATAGTTACATTATTAATTCTGTCATTTTTTTTTTTACAAATTGTGACTGAGAGGGTATACCTATAAATTTTTAAAATATCATGAGATAATAATGTCGGTTTTAAAAGATTAAGTGTAACTAGTAAGAGTAGCGTATCGAGAGGGCATTTGTATAGATAACCCTTTGTATAAAGTAACTAAACTAAGAATGAGAAAAGCATTGACAATGTGTTTGTGTAAATAAAATGTAGAGTTTGCCAAAGTAACCTTCTTCTTAACCTTTCATTCATTACTTTCTTCCCTTCTAAATATGACCGAATTAGGAAAACAGAGAAGTTAATTTATGTAACATGAGAGAGAGTATAGACAGAAACAAAGTAACATGTCCATTACTTGTAAAAATGTTTAAAGAAGAGTACAAAGTAGAGAAAAGAGGCTCATTATGCAGTGCGAAATGCTCTGCAAAGAGGCGGAAATAGAAGAACCATATCTCATCACCCATAGACGTGTTCGCTCACAAAATTTTTAAATACGTCTGTAGTTCCTCTCTTTCACTCTCCTACCACATAATGTACACTCTCTAGTATGGATTCTTCCCCGTCGCTAATCGCTATCGTCTTTTCTTCTCGTACTTGATGGAGGGAAAATGGAGAATTTAGAAAAAAAAGTTAAAAATTAGGAAACGCGTGTTGCACCAAGTCACTTACATATAGCCCCTTTTTATCTTGCTCATTTTTTTAGCAGCAGCCTCATGAGCACTTTAAGAGAGGATATAGCAGTTCAAACAAAGCACAGACTCTGAAATCTCTGCACTTATATCTCGTATGTGCGAAAGGAGCCAAGGAAAAAGAGACGGTGCGTTGTACAGCTAGACACTATGAATTAGCACCGTCAAAGCTTCCTTGCACGCTCTGTCGTCTCTTTTCTCGCCAGTTCTCTCCCCACATCTTGGCCTCAGCAACAGCTCGTTCCCTATCTAAATCTCGGTTCAGCATCCTGGCTGTTTCTCTTGGGGAATCCTCTTTCTCAGACCCTTCTAAATCCCATCTACGTCCGGACCCTCCTCCTTCCTCGTTTTTCAGTATCCTTCCACCATCTCTCGTTCTTCTATCGTCCTTATCTCCAGAACCTCTGTGGCCATGCCCAGAAGGCATACTAGGATCATACGATTGGTTGGCTAAATAAGAGAGAGCAGTAACCACATCACCGATGAGAGGGCGGGTCGCAGCCTGTTCTTGGATGCACATTGACGCCACAGCCAGAGCCTGGTAGAGACCCCTCATTGGATACCGACCCTCCAGCCGTGGATCAGCCAATTTCGAAAATTTCCGGCGATCATTGAACAGAGGTCGTGCCTGCACAGAGATAAAATCACCATAACTTGATTATTTCACCAACACGACGACACCCGCAAAAGTAACTACAAAATTGGAAATCAACAGTTATGCCTCGAAATCAAAGGACTTACCCATGTGACCAGATTCTGCTCTCCATGGGGTAGAGTACTATCGATAGCTTTACGTCCAGTAATTAGCTCTAAGAAGACTACCCCAAAACTGTAAACGTCAGACTTCACTGTCAACTGTCCCGTCATTGCATATTCTGGAGCACAATAACCATAGGTGCCCATAACCCTGGTTGACACATGTGACTTGTCCCCTGTGGGACCGAGCTTTGCAAGCCCGAAATCAGAAAGCTTTGGGTGAAATCCTTCCTCCAATAAGATGTTGGATGATTTAAAGTCCCTGTAGATGACTGGAGGGTTTGCTTTGTCATGCAAATATTCCAATCCTTTGGCAGCACCAGAGGCTATTTTCATCCTTGTATTCCAATCTAGTGGTTCCTTATCAGGTGGTAGATCTGCAGGACAATCGGTTAGTCATCGGGGAGATGTTATCGTCTGTTCAGATTAAAGATAGCAACAGTGAAAGAAGAACCTAGAATTGAAAAAAGATGAAAAACAAAAACCATCACTTGCAACAACAAAGGCAAAAGCACTTCTGTTTATAATCACGTTCGATTTTCGGCAACATTTACAGTACACCCTTGTTCACCTTAGAAAAAATTCATCTTTGCATCTTTAACCTAAAAGCGTCGCGATAAAGTTACCCTCTACTATTTCCCTGCCATTTCCAATATAGCACAGCTATTTAAGACACTGTCAGTAACCGTGCATTATCTTCAACTGACATGAGCTAGACCGAAATAATACAACAGTGGCTTATCAATAGGAATTGCAAGAATTGACCTCTGTCCTACAATATCCTAACTGTCATGCTTGAGCTATATTTTTGTACAGGTAATTAAACACTACTGTTCATTCCGATTATGTTCGAAGCGGATTACTTAATTGATATCGTCATATTCCAATCAGAGAAGTAGAATAATGAAGAAGAAAACTTTTACCATGAAGATGATCTTCCAAAGATCCCAAGGGCATAAACTCGTAAACAAGAAGCCGTTGATCCCCATCAGCACAATAGCCAATTAAATTCACTAGATTAGGGTGATGCAGAAGGCTGAGCATGAGTACCTCAACCAGAAATTCTCTGTTACCCTGAAGACCATTTCTATCCAATTGTTTAACAGCAACAACCTGTAAAGGCCATGGTTTAAAAATTAGAATGATAAAATAACCTGAGTCACGTCTTTGTTCACTACTCTGCACGCCATCTACATGAAATTACATAAACACATTTCATATACAAAATACAACAAATTTTGAAAGAAATCGGAAGCTGCAACAGCAGAACCTTATGAATCAAGCCAAACCATCTAACAGAATAAGTCCCATAGCCAATTAATTGTCAGATAGCAACTTTTGCTCCCTGATGTCGATGATCAAGCATAAACAAATCACAAGGAAAGCAAAACACAAAATATATGATCCTTGCAATATTGGCAGATGTTTTTTGGCATTTTACACGCATAACAATAGTTGGAATCAATTATCTAGAAAGAAAGGTAACAGCCACTTCAATTGTTTAATGGCCTTCAAGAGGAGATGGATCGACGAACAGGGTACAGGTTCCAAAAGTTAAAAGGATAAAAAAGTCAGGATGTAAACTTTGCATACGCGTACGAGACTGTTAAGCCCACCACTCAGCAACATTAAAGAATTGTTAACTGGTTAG
Source organism: Boehmeria nivea var. tenacissima (assembly GCA_018132145.1). Taxonomy (NCBI): domain Eukaryota; kingdom Viridiplantae; phylum Streptophyta; class Magnoliopsida; order Rosales; family Urticaceae; genus Boehmeria; species Boehmeria nivea. The sequence goes on along the minus strand of CM030881.1, from coordinate 17,510,676 downwards.
ATGATCCTCTCATTTTTTTCAGTGGTGAAAACACAGCTAGATGTTCTCTCGTCAATTTTTTCACACAACTATGCTTTGTTTACTACATAAATCTTCAGGTTATTAACGATCATAACCTGTCAATCTATGACCGGATCGTTTATAACAAAGAATTAAAATCTGCACAACAAGGAATATACCTGACCAGTGGTCTCAAGCCGGCCCTTGTAAACACGCCCAAATCCCCCTTCACCTATGAAGCACTCTGGCCTGAAATTCTTTGTCGCAGCAGCGAGCTCGCGAAAGGTAAATGTTTGAGCAGCAATAGGAACCCCGGGCCCGGGAATGTCCTTGGGTCCGGGCAGTTCCCGTTTCGATCCTCCATTGCTCCTTGATCTGAGTCGATCAGCTCCTGCAGAATATCAAAATCACATAACAGGTCCACAAGTGGTTTCTCATTAACATTTAGACACTCAGGATCGAGATAAGACCTTTTTCAATTTGATAAGATTCAAGCCTCTAAAAACTGTCTCTCGACATAGGAAATTCAAATCGAGCTATAACACCGATTGCACATGAAACGATAATATTTTTGAAGCACACGATCAACACAATTCAGACTCAATGAGTCGTCACTCAGATCATCTAAGCAATGGAATTCACCATTAAGGCTTCAGTTATTTCAACAGAAAGAATCAATCGTACTTTATGATCAGTGTCAAAATCCGGTGGGGTCTACCTTAAAACAATTTCCCAGAATCTAAATCCAATAAACCTCGTTAAGAATAAGAACCCAATAATTAAGCCAAATCATCATGTTGTTTACGACAAGGAATCAATTGGAAATAGTAATACCCAGATCAGATCGAACAACGAATAAATAAATAAATAAATACAGCAGATATATCAAAAAGGCTAACCGGAGGGTAATTTAGAAATATTAGATGTGATGGTTGGTTGACCCAGCTTTTGATCGTCGCTTTGCTTTTCAGGATTCAGCTTCTCTTCCTCTCTCGAATCGAAGCACGAAAAGCAACCCATTTATTCTTTTGTTTTCTTCGTTCAATCTGAACCAGATTTTAAAAATAAAATTCTCTGCAACTCCGAGATGAGAAAATCAGATTGTATCGGAGACTCAATCAGACGATGATATCCCAATCCGAATTTCCAAACTTATGGGCATCTCTAGCTCTTTGTGATATCATCGGTGATATTTGTGTGTCTGTATTTTGTTTTCGCTGGCTTATGAAGAAGAAGAAGAAGAAGAAAAGACAGCAAGCGAATCCAAGTTCACAGATACCAACAACGATAGCGAAGAGAAGAGAACCAAAATGGGAAAAAAGGAAACCAAAAAAAAAAAAAAAAAAGAAAAGAAATGTAAGAAAAGAGAAATGGCCCGTTGCGTTGCGTTGCGTTGCGTCGTGAGATAATTGGGTTAATGAAAAAAATAAAATAAAACAAAATGAAAATGAAAGCCGGCTTTGGGTTAATGGGTTTGGGTTGGAGACCCACTGTAGCTACTGTAGACCCACACGCACACAAACACAGTAATCAAGAATTTTAAGCTTCGCCTTCAAATTCCCACCAGTCACCACCACCAACTCTGTCTCTCTCTTCCCTTCAAGTTTGACCAACAAATAAATCAAATTAAAATTAAATCACAGTTTTATCTCCCGCTTTTTTGTCACTTAAGAAACGAGAATTCTCAAGTGAGGAACAAAAAATAAATAGAAAATTCTTCGTCATTGGAGATTAAGAGGGTGGCTGCGGTGGTTAAGGAGGAGAAGGAGGAGGATAAGAGAACATGATTAAAAAAAAAAAAAAGGGAAAATAAAAAGGTGAAAAATATTGAATGTACGGAGGACCATATTAGCCTTTTTGCACCTCTATTAAGAACCAATAATAATGCTTTATTTGCTCCCTGTGGGTATATTTTTTTTTCAAATAAAATAAAGAGGCCGTGAAATTTTGCGATTTTCTTTGAAATGGTTTTATACTATATGCCGGTAGCATAATTATATGGTATCTAATAACATATTTGTCTTTATTTATTAATGGTTTATCTTCAAATATATAAATTCAATCAATAACATTACCTAATTATAATTCGGAATTTGGTTATGCATGAAGATTCATCTTAAGAAAATATATTAACTACTGTAGTTTATTATATATATATAATTAGTGTAATAAGATAAAATGTATCAAAAGTATCATGCAAAAAAACATAATAGACACATAAATTAATATGAATGTTGGGCCAAGAGCATAGCATGAGAATCAAGTTTGTTTTTTTTTTTTTTTAACGTGTTATCTCTGCCCTAATTTTATTGAACGTGCTAACAGTTCGATTCGATCAATACACGAGTGTAAGATAAAGTTACAACTAAGATAAAAATGGTTAAACAATGAAACTGTGTCAAATGGCAGATTGAAGAAGAAAATAAGTCATGTGATCACGAAGAAGAAGAAGAAGAGAGACAAATGGAAATGAAGCATTCAAGGGTAATTCGTTGCCACTCTATTCGTAGTTTTATTAGTTTTCATAGATTTACATTTTGGCCTCTAAATTATTTTGGTAGACAAATATCTCCGTAAACTTAACTTTTAATTTTTAACAACTTAGTTCTATCTATCAATTTTAATTAAACTTGAACGTTGTAGATTTTGATTATCAAAAGTTAAAAATTTGAGGAGATATTTGGGAGCTAAACATATCCTATATTGTATAGATACGGTCCAGAAAACTACATAGATCACATGGGCCAGTTATACCCGGTATTCAAAGCTAACGAATTAACCAAACCAACCGAAGAAGAGTCGGGTGCCGTTCTCTGCTGTTCGTCCGGTTCCGTCCATGAATTTGGTTCCAACTTGGACCCCACCAAACGCGTTATGCGTTTTGGTGCTATTCCATTTCCTACTTCTTGCATTATAATCCCAATGACCAACAAACACATCAACTTGAAGCTGAGACGGCTTAATTTCTTGTTTATTTTTTCCCCCACAAATGCCAATTTTGCACCTTCAATAGTTTAATGCAACTGGTTTTTTCTTTCACTTTTTTTTTTGGGTTTATTTCTTAATTTATTTCACCACGTTATGCGTACGCAAAATGGATAGCTCAACTTGGTACCATTACGTTACGTCCACTAATTAATTAAATTAGATTATGCTCTCCTCCCACTTACAATGCTATTCACCATCATATTCATATCCACCATATTCCCACTGATGAGCATAAAGACTGCATATTATGCAAAATATTGTAACAAGTTACAACAATGTAGAAAAAAAAATCACATGGAAAATTAAAATCCATATAAACTAATAATTTTGGTGATGGTTGAGATAATTCACCAAACACAATAAATAAAGGCTTGACTTACGGTTGACAAATAAAGGTATATATTAAAAACAAGGGAGGTGAGTATTGTAAGTGCAAAGTTGGACAGTTGTTACAATTTAAAGGTGGAGTTTTACAACTTGTGGCTGGCTTTTCCATTGATGCAATTGTAATTGTCACGCGCATTCTTGTTATTTATTTCACCACAATAAATTACTTTAGTAAGTATACGTAATTACGAATACAATATTCAAACACATGAGATACTGCATAGATCAGTATATATGTAAATGGAGAAAAAAAAAAGGAATTATTATCCGAGTCAATATCTTCCAGAATATTTATTTTGTTACTAAAATCGTATAAACATCACGATTTGACTGCTTTAAGCATTAATACCAGATTACATGATACCACGGCATATTCTCTGGCTTTGGACATTATTTCATCATCTACAGTACTCCACTACATATATATATATATATATATATATTTATATGATTGTATTTTTTGTGTCCATAGTCTTATAAGTTTATTCAAACGTCAAACTTTTTCTATTTGGAAACATCATAAAGCTTTTGAACGCATATACACGTGGGTGTTGCTGCCATAAACAAAAGAGATTATTATGTTAACAGCTATTTTTAAATTATATAATTTTACGAAAATGATCAACGTTATTATTAATTAAAAAATAATCATTTTTAATTACATTATATTGTTTCTTAATTTTTAAAAATATTAATTATTTTTTTAAAGTATTAATAAAAATAGATAAATACTAAATAGATTCAAAACAAAATGACATGTTGCCAAAAAAAAAAAAAACAGTAGGCAAAAAGAACATGCCCATTGTAAATAAAATCCCTACTCTTAATATAGGACTGACTGTTGTAACTGTTTTACGTTACTACTACTATAAAGAGGAAAATAAAAGTATATTATACGTGTATTTTTTTTTTTGGGTGCAAAATACGTGTAATTTTTTTGGGGGGACCGAATGGCACTACATAAATAATTTAGTAGTAGATATTTTTAGAAAACAAAAGTTAACATATATTAGGGGTTAATAATAAAGACAGCACCGACAATATTGCAGAAGCAAACACACACAAAGTGGGGAATCTTGATTTTTTGATCTGAATAAATACGAAAACTTTGACATTCCAATTTTTGTCCTCCTAGCTACAAGGAAAGTTCCGTCGTTCACAAATCACAAATTTGAAAAAGGCATTTTCGTTCCCATTAAGCTTTTTCATGACATTATACATATAAATTTTACGAATTAGCTGGGGACGGTTGTCCAGTATCGCCTGGTCTACTACATTTCCGCGCCAAACTACATATGATCATAATCAAACGACATGTGTATTACCCTTCACCCACCACCCTTGGGATGGATCCATATAGATTTGGTATCATCAATGGTCGTATTATTAGCTTTCGTATTAATAAAAACATTAATTCGTACTAAAAAAAAATACCCAATTTTGAAAACTTAATTTAAGTTACTACTCAATCTTTTAAAAAATATAACCAACTACCCAAATAATTTAATTACTTACATAGTGATAAGTAGTGATAATTTACTTAGTTATCAAAAGCATGTGCAAGTAATTCACGAATTGACTAGAAACTCTATTACTTCAAAAGTTTGGCTATTTATTTTTATTGTTATATAAACTCTGGGTATTTTCCTACTTCACCCTTTATTAAATAGTTAAAATAATTTATGTATGGTAATGGTTGCATTTTTTTAACTTATCATCAATCTGGGACAATCTTAAGGAATAATAGTAAAAAGGTGGGAATGTCTATCAATGAAAGATGATTCTGATTTGTTAAGTTTACTTTTTAATATGTGATATTCACGAAAAAAAAAAAAATAAGTACGACGATCTTAGGTTGTTTCGCATTGATAGATTAGACATTATGCTATATAAGTTCTTTCGGTAAAGAAGACTTTTTTTTTTTTTTGGCTATAACAAGAACGGATATAATCCCATGTCAAACAACACCATTATATTCCTGTGCTAGGTACATGGAGTTGTTCAATGATTTTGACAAAAAATATCAACCAAACCAAACTTCCAAATTTTGATTAGAAGAATTTTACCTTCTTTGTTTATCAAATCTCAATAATTCTCATTTGCCGGTGGTCAAAATAAAGATTGACTCGGTCTTTAACTATACTAGACACCTAATACCTAGTATGAGTTATTCAAGATACTAATTAACATATAAAAAGAATTAAGAAGACACCATTGTCATTGATTGGCGTCTCAAAACCATCAATCATGGGAAATTAAGGATATAGTGTACCTTATAAGTTGTAACACTGCTTGTTGACACTTCACTTCGAGCCAAACCTATTAAATAAATAAAAATAAAATTTGACCGACCCTATCAATAACTTAAAAACCACATGACCCTCATAAAATACTGCCCATCCCTCCAAAACTTAGTCGTTACACTGATTTAAAATATCTTAATTCTTATGTGTGTTGCTATGATATATATATGTTTATCACCATGTGAGAACTGTTGAATTGTCTTTGTTCCTATCACTATCAATCTAGGATTTACGGACGTTAAAGAGAGTACTGTAGATGTTGGGCCATAAGGTTGTAGAATATACATATAGGTCTGGTCTAGGTGTAGGGTTTGAAATTGCATGGTGTCACCATGAATGGTGGACAATAAGCCCGAATGGTCTGTACTATTCTTTTGACAACCAAAACAAGTGTTCGTTTATCGTTATCAATGGGAAAAAGGTTTGGAGTTGTACTACGCTTCGCTAGCAGGGTTAGTTTCAGTTTTGTGTATCTAGTGATGTATGTATATTTTGCAAGTCAAACTCAGCAGCAACGTTTTCAATCACAAACACATTGCATGTGCATCTTCATCTTAATGCTTAGGTCTCTACGTGTCCTCAATTACGAGTAAACACGTAACCATGAGCTACCCATATAGAAACACAAAATTGGGAATGTTTTTTGTTCAAGTTTCATTACCTGAGTGTTTTTCCTTGTCTTATTGAGTTATTTTTATTTAACATGACTTTGGACATGCTCAATGTTATTTTAAATAAGAACAATTAGACAAGATATTGTTGCCTTTGATAGTATAAACTTTTAGTACCAAAAGTATCATATTCTTACAAGAGCAATGTTATTGAAAATTTATATTATACAATAATATCATTTTTAGACTTTTATTTGCATCAATTCTTTTTTTTTTTTCTTCTCTAAAAAGTGACGCAATATAATAAAATGAGCTCAAAAGTGACGTGATGAGTCGACCATTACTTTTCATTTCCCGTTTAGTACTTTTTTTTTTGCAAGAACTCCCGTTTAGTACTTTAGCTGCTACAGTTTTGCTCTCTTCAGACACTTATTTGGGCTGTCTTCAAATTCCTAGGAAAATCATTAAGAACTGTGGCCCTAGAGTCAACTTTCAAATAAAATATAGAGCCCATGTAAGACTCGAAAGACCCCAACCCCAAGACATCCTCATTGGGCCTTTTCAAGGAATTGTCATTGAGAATTTTGAAGAGTGCCCTTTTTTAGCACAATAATAATCTATATTTTTATGTATATTGTATTTTTAATTTATATTCCAAAATATACATTATAAATATAGAGTGAAAATAAAGCAAGCGCATTACAAACATATTACAAGATTTTGATGAATATTTGCTCTTATTTTTACACACTCTAAATAAAGTAGACATCAAGGAAAGATTTTGATGAATGTTTTTGACACACTATTATATATATATATATATATATATATTTTGCATTTATAATACCTACTATTACTACTTTTACACGATAAATATATAGTAAAAATCAAAGCATAAGTTATTAAGTGATATCAATTATGTTAATTTTTTTAATTATTTGATAAATCAAAAATGACATAAGCACCAATTAAGAAATTAGTCATTTTAAAGGTAAAGTTTGAAGGATTTAACCCTAGAATATCAAAATTAAGGAAATAGCGATTAAATACCTTAATGGACATAGGTATCCATGATAATTTCTTAAAAAAACTGTCCAAATCAAATAAAAAATTTCTAAAAATTCGATTCATTCAACTTAAAAAAGAAAACTAAACCTACTATTATAAAAAAATTTCATTGATTTTGATAAAATAAAAATGACTAATTTCTTAAATTTCTAAAACCGTGGCTAATTCTTAAAAAGTTAATTTAAACTTTGGCTAAATCCTTAAAAATCTCAATACAATCTCAAGTGTCATAAGTCAAATACACGATTCCAAAAAGTAGTACATATCTTCAAAATTCTCGTCGTGCTCGTTACATCAATCTCTAATACTCAATGGGTCATCTCTATTATCAATTTAGCGTAGAGTGGAATGATTGTCATTATTTAGCCGTGCAACCCTATTGAGTATTGACACGTCTTGTGCTATGAATGAAAGGGATAGAGATAGACATATGAGTCATTAGCAAATAATCGATCAAAATCAACGTTAAGTAGCAAAATGAGCTCAACCGAAACCACCACTTGATATCCTACTTTAACGTATAGCGAGACACCAATCTTGGACGTGGTGGGATTGATTCAATTCTAATAAAAAATGCATATATACGTGTACGAATGATTACACTTTAAAAACTACCCAAAAATGACAACGTGACTACAACGTGAAAATAGAAATTTAAACTTGAGCAAATGTAAAGTCGTATTAGTAAACGGATAATAATACTAAAAATAATGCTACATGCTATTTAAAGCTACAAACACAAAAGGCAAAGGCTGAGAGAGTCGAATGGTCGTGGGGAAGCACTAACGCCACCAGACCAGCCGAACCTTCTCAACCGGGTCAACGGTCAACGAACCAACTGCCACCTCTCTTTTTCGTTCCCTCCAAACAAATAACACAAACTACATTACCAAAAATAAAAAATAAAAAATAAAAACCAAAAACGAAGGTGACTAGGAAGATTAGCTCTCCTTCAATTTCGCTGATGACCATTCTCTTCTCTTGATCCATTCCATTTCTCGCCAAACCAACCAAATCCACAGAGAATTAACTCTCAAACAAACAAACAAACAAACAAACAAAACTGTAATTTGCAGGTAACACCATTAATCTACATCATCATTATTATAATATTATTCTTCTAATAACCAGCCAGCCATGGTTATGGACAAGTCCGGTAGCTTTTCGAAAGACGGCCATGGCACGCCCAAGCATGGCCCCGAGACCCCCGACGCTGCCAAATCGGATCACTCTCCTGCCCCCGCCGACTCCGACGAGTACGACATTAGTCTTCACGCCGAAGAGCCTCCTACGCAGAACGAATCGAGCAATGACCCCAGCCTCGCTCAGGTTCTCGACGAGGTCGATCGTTTCTTAGAGAGTTTATCATCCTCCCTTGCTCAAGATGATCCCGAATCCAATCCACCGGAGTCTCCCAACTGCGTCGAGATATTGTCGGCATGGGTGGAGTCGATGATCGCCGATTACAGCGACGCCAAAGGATCGGCCAAGTTCGGCAGGGATCCAGAAAACGACTCGTCGTTTCTAGATGCGGTCAGCCGGGTTTCGAAGCTCTCCAACAACAAGTTGGAGAAATTCGAGTCGTTGGAGTCGGCGCACAACAAGGCCAGCTCCGTTATGCAGAAGGCAATGTCTTTTTTGGACGAGGAGTTTCGGGCTCTTCTGGAAGATTCGAAACCCGAGAGATCGGATACGACGACGGAGAAATCGTCGTCTAAGAATCAGGAGTGCAATGCCGATCGCTGCGTCCTGGTGACGGATCAAAGCAACCAGCAACAAGATCAGCCCGATTCGGCGGATCAAGAGGACCAGATATTCCCGGCGTTGTCTCCCGAGACGGTGTCGAAGCTGGCGGCGATCGCGAAGGCGATGATCGCGGCTGGCTACGAGGCGGAGTGCTCGATGACCTACGGCGTGGCACGGCGGAGCGCGTTCCGATCGGCGCTGGAGAAGCTGGGCTACGACGGGATCAGCATCGACGACGTCCAGCGGATGCCGTGGGAGACGCTCGAAGGAGAGATCGCCAAGTGGATCGCCATCGTCAAGAGCTGCTCCTCCGTCCTCTTCCCCGGCGAGAAGAGCCTCTGCGACGCCGTGTTCTCCGACGAGGACTCGTCCATCTCGCAGAGCCTCTTCAGCAACCTCTCGCGCGCCGTAGTGATCAGGCTCCTCAACTTCGCTGATGCCGTGGTCCTCACCAAGCGCTCCGCCGAGAAGCTGTTCAAGTACCTTGACATGTACGAGACGCTCCGCGACATGGAGAAGTGCCTCGACGACGCTCACCCTCCGGAGATGGCGGCCGAGGCGGCGGCGGCGAAGGGCAGGCTGGGGGAGGCCGCGGCGAGCATCTTCTGCGATCTCGAGAACTCGATCAAGAGCGACACCGGGAGGACTCCGGTGCCGAGCGGCGCAGTGCACCCCTTGACTCGCTACGTCATGAATTATCTAAAATACGCATGCGAGTACAAGGACACCTTGGAACAGGTCTTCCAACAATGCCATAAGCAGAGCAACGATAGCGAGAATGGCGGCGACGATAACAGCGAAGGGTACTACGGGGGATCGACGCCGACGAAGAAAGCGTCTCCGTTCTCGAAACAGTTGGAGACGGTTATGGACCTGTTGGACGCGAACCTGGAGTCGAAGTCGAAGCTGTACAGGGACCAATCGCTGAGCTACATCTTCCTGATGAACAACGGGAGGTACATAGTGCAGAAGATCAAGGGGTCGACGGAGATCCACCAGCTGATGGGAGACACGTGGTGCCGGAAGAGGTCGTCGGATCTGAGGCAGTACCACAAGAACTACCAGCGCGAGACATGGGGCAAAATCCTGCAGTGCCTGGGCCACGAGGGCCTCCAGGTCAACGGCAAGGTGTCGAAGCCGGTGCTCAAGGAGCGCTTCAAGAGCTTCAACGCCATGTTCGATGACATCCACAAGACGCAGAGCTCCTGGGTGGTGAGCGATGAGCAGCTTCAGTCGGAGCTGAGGGTGTCCATATCGGCCGTGATGATACCGGCCTACCGCTCCTTCCTCGGCCGCTTCAAGCAGTACTTGGACTCCGGCAGGCAGACGGAGAAGTACATCAAGTATCAGCCCGAGGATATCGAGACTCTCATCGACGAGCTCTTCGACGGAAACCCCGCCTCCATGGTCCGAAGGAGGAACTAGCAGCAGCACCACCACCACCTCTCGTCTCTCATCTCCGCGCGCTACTACTATTTAATAAAACATTATTGCCAAACCAAGCTTTTTGATGATATTTTTCCATTCATTTCTCTCTTTCTTTCTTATACTTTTGTATTAATGTTGTTAACGACAGACATTTGCTACTCAATATGTAAATTGTATATCCTTTCAATTGGAGCTTATGATTAATGTTAATGATGTTTTGTCACAATTTTTTTCAATGTTGTTTATTTTTACTTTCATGACCTTGATATGACTCAATGTGTGTGTGTATATATACATAACGGGAACTAAATTAATTCCACTACCCTGATTTTATTGACCAAATATATTATAAAACATTTGTGAAGCTGGTTTTCAAATTAATTGTCTATAGATTTGATGTCATGAAGAGGTAGACTCCTCTTTGGCTAACATTGTAAAGCTTCTTCTGCAAACTTTTCAAGTGTTTCTTATCTACACGTCTCTACATGCAGATAACAAGTCAAGAACACACTGAGAGAAATGTTATAAATGGTACAAGTATACACAAATACTCAAAGACAAGTGATATTCTATGTATGACAGAAGATGGCAATGCCCAATTGTTATGTGCATGCAAGACTAGCCTATAGAGTTATAGCCTATCCTTTTATCCCATTCGGCCGAAACCAATGTGATACAAACAATTCATTTATGGACAAACAACACAACCCATCAAGTGCTTGGGCTGCAAACCCAACCACGTTTCATCTCTTGCACAAACACCACAGCCAGCCCAACACTCGGCCCGACCAATATTACATTTTCAAATTGTTGGATTGAATTGCCACAATTCCACAATCTTGAGAGACAGAGAGAGACAGAGAGGGGTAATCTATCCATCCATCCATCATAAAAGCACTAACTTTCTAGAGGTGGATAATGGAGAAATTCGTCTAATTTTTAGACTCCAATTTACGTTATGTTGCCATTAGCCTGTAGTTTTATATTCATTACATTTCATTTCATGATGACCTCATTTGTCAACGCCTGCATTTAGTTCTTATTCTTCCTGTCTATTATTACTTCTTCTTTAATCAAAGCCATTTTGTTTATTGCCATACACTTATAAATGCTTTACTTGAAGCTTATAATGCCTCTAGGAGAGAGAGAAACTGTAATTGCATGCATAAAGAGAGACCGCAAAGCAGAGAGATGAGTGGAGAATTACAGAGTTTTATAGTTTCTGGTCGGAGAAAAAAGCCAAAACAGAAGAGCTAGCTAATTATGTATTGTATCCTAAAATTAACCCAAAAACATTTACAAATACATGCATGGAAAATAGAGGCAATTAAAGGAAAAGAGAAGAGAGCTGATATATCGCCGGTATTCGGCGCTAGATTATACACCGTACGTACCGACCCGCCGCCCGACTCAGCCTGAGTGTTGCAGGCCACGCCTCGCTCTTTTCAATGCCTCAACTGCCACTTTGTCACTGTTTGCTTTTCCCAGTTATTACTTTTCTCTTACATGGATTACATTTATAAATATTTATGTTTGGCCTCAACGTTTCAAATTTCATCAGTCTTTAATTGTTGTTGTGTGTATGTATATATTCTTTCTTTAAATGCATATATTATATATGACACAATCCCAAGCCGTTTTTCCTCATGTCTTTATATTTGCTTACGTGTTTTCCCTCTGCCAATTCAACTGAACCACGCTATAAGCTAATGTAATGTGTGTGTACTGTGTATTAAATATATGCATATATATATATATATATACATACATACATACATACATGTGTTGTTGGTAGGCCATAGTCTTTTTACCCCATTTTTCTTGGGGGAAATAGTAAAAATCTTGTGAACACTGATACCATAAACTATTGAAAATTTACCAGTAAGGAAAAAAGATCATAAAGGTCAATTGATGCACTTGTTTTTCCTAAACAGAACGATTAGGCCATTTGATTATCGACTTTGTTGTCTTGTCGCTCAAATGTTTGCTATTAATCTTGTTTACTAATTATGATTGTACTTTACCTACGTTTCACGCTATCGAATTTTATCCATATTATAAATATATATATGTATATATATTATTTTTTCAATGGAGAGAAATAGCATGTATATTTTATTTGGGTACACTATTTACAACGGAAATCGACATATGCTTGTTGTTGATCTTGAAGTGGCAAGATCAACGGTGACAGTAGAGAGACTGTAAAAGCAGTGCCAATAAACAAAAGCAAAATTTGACTATCCTAGACCAATATAGACAGAGGATCTCCCTCCGAGTAATATTATACATTTTTATAAAGAAAGACTGGCACAGTAAGAGAGAGAGGTCAAACTTCCAAGTGACAAACCCAAGACGAACAACAAGCCTTTGAATTATCTTTCTTTTATGAGCAATGCCCATCAACATGTTTACCGTTTGAGAATCCAAATGAACATAGAAGAATCATCCAAATTTATTTAATAAAAAAACATGCGCGTAAGGGTCACGTCAGAAAGAGCAAAAAGAGGTTCTGTTTTGTCGTAGGCGTAGCTAAGTTCCCCGACAAGAAGGACGAACTCAGCCGTCTAATCTTACCACACATGACACTTTACCTGACACTACTTCTTGATACCGTATGTATGTATGTATGTTATCTATATACACACACACACAGAGATACATACTTCTCCACGTAGCCGTCTTCCATAGCCGACACCTCTAATGACCCTCTTCTTTTGGGTTAGTATGAGAGAGAATAAACACTAGATGAATGATGATGATGAGACAGCCCGGCCATACTAAAAAAGCAAAGCCAAAACCCAAAAAAGACAAGCACGAGATCTCGTCCACGCACGCGTTGCGACAACAACAGACAAACCCCTCATTATTACCGTTTTACCCCCCTACACCTACAAATACAACATATAATTAATTCCTCCTATAAAAGGGGAAAGCCCCCCTTATCTGATCCAATATTCCCAACTCCAAAAAAAAAACTTTCTCCACGCTCACTCAATTGCACTATTACTCGATCGATCCAACTCCAAAACAAGTGTTCCCATTAACTCTGGTAATCACTAAGTAAGCACAATGCAATATTACGAGTACGAGGATCAATCATCGTCGGCGGCGGCGGCGTGGGCGGGTTACTACTACCCTCAGGCGGCGGTGGAGAGGGTGGCGAGGGTGGCGAGGGAGAGCGCGGTGGTGGTGTTCAGCGTGAGCAGCTGCTGCATGTGCCACGCGGTGAAGAGGCTGTTCAGCGGCATGGGGGTCAGCCCGGCAGTGTACGAGCTCGACCACGACCCCCGAGGCAAGGACATCGAGGCCGCCCTCATCACCCTCCTCGGCACTCCCAACGCTGTCCCCGCCGTCTTCGTCGGAGGCAAGCTCCTCGGCGCCATGGACCGCGTCATGGCCTCCCACATCAACGGCTCCCTCGTCCCACTCCTCAAGGACGCCGGAGCTCTCTGGCTCTAGCCAGTACTACTTATTCAATATGCACCGTCCACACCTACAACTTTAAAGCTGCTACTGCTACTACTAGTGGACTTACAATTGGGGTTGTTTTTCATCGCCAATTTTCTTATACGTTTCCATTTTGCAGTTTCATTTTTTTTTTTTTTTGGTTTCATCAATCAAATATGTAAGAGCTGATGGTATTTGAGGCGGCTTCTGATGTTATGATCATTGTGATCGTTTTTTTTTTTTTTTTTCTTTGTATAGAAATGGAATGCAAATCTTTTTTTTTTTTTGTTTTTTCCTTTTTCCTTCTGTTTCCACTTTATGTCTTCTTTTTTTTTTTCGGACGATCACGTACGTAATTACGTCTTAGTGTAATGTTAATTACGTATAACGATTAGAATTAGATATATATATTATGATTTCTTGGGAGGTTATAAATAAGATATGTGGGTTGTTTTGGTAAAGATCCATCATTTAAATGAAATGGTCAAAAAGCACAAATAATTAAGATTTAAGAATATTGCATTACGAAAGTTAAAATATATATATATATATATATGAGGATGAGTGAGACAACAAGGCAATAATGTACATGGAAGGTTCTTTTATGCTAAAGTTGCGTTTGTATTGGTCCGCTTCTCTAAATTGACAACTCGGGTTTATATTGCCAAATGCCATATCAATAAACAATAACTTGGAATGGAAAAAAATGGTTTAAAAAATAATTTTGAATGATTTGAAAAAATGACGTAGAATAGTTTGACTTTACGAATTTTAAAGTGATATAAATGATTGAGATTTAACGATATTGTATAGAGATTCAGAAAGTTGAAAAAAAAAGAATGGAATAAGATGAATTGTAGGATTAGAAAAGTTGAAAAAAATAAAATGAAATGAAATGTGTAAAATGAGGTAAACAAACAAGAGGTAAAGAAAATGAGGATGATGAGGAATGTCCATTCTGGTAAATTGATAATTTATATTTCAAATATGTTGCATTTTTAATTTATATTTTAAAATTTATACTATAAATATAAGGTGAAGACAAATAAAGCACACCAGAGAAAAGTTATTCAAAATCTTCTTGACAAAAATTCATAAAATATAAAAAAAGTTTGTCATCTGGTCAGGCAAACAAATGAAAAAGGAAAAAGAAAATTTATATAATTAAAAGGAAGTGATATCTAGTTTTTATTTCCAGATATAGGGGGAATTTCTATTTTATTTCCAAATAAGGAACTTATTTTTATTTTGGCCCCTTTCAAAAATTAATTAATTGGGATTGGATCGTTTACTATTGCTGCATCTTTATTTTTATTTATTCTTATTTTTTTACTTTGTCTTATTTTGTTCGCCTTTTGAGTTTTCACCGATAATGCTTTTTATTTTGCTGTCGTTTCTACTATTTGGTGCTTTGAGCATTTAATGTTCCTGTGGTAGTCATTAATGTTTTTGTTCTTCATTTGGTGTTTGTTTTCTTAGCCAAAAGAAAAAAAAAATTTGGTGTTTGTTTCGGCGTCGTTGAGCGGAAGGGTTCAGATTATGACAATTTAAATTTTTTTATTTGAATTAAAAAATTTAAATTAGATAATTTGAATGAAAAATTTAAATTATTATTTGAGTCAATAGTCTTATTTAAAAATATTATTTGAATTGTTGTTTAGATAAATATGAAATGTGTGATTTTAGATTATTAAAAGAGTAATTGAAATATCAAATCAAAAAATACTATTCAAAATAGATTTAAACTGTTAAAATTTGAGGGGGGGAATAATTTGATTTTAAAGGGTTTGAATGAGTTTTTTCCATTTGAATTTTATCTAAAAAAAAGTTACCAAATAACGATTTAGATTGACAAATTTGTTTGAATGGCCCAAAATAAATTCAAACTCATTTGTCAAACAATTTATTTATTTTTTCCTTTCTTCACCATCTGGTGCTTTCGTTATAATGTGTTTTTGTCGTTTTATAATTTGCAGATCCTGTGTCGTTTTGCTTCAAAACTGTCGCTTAGCTTTATGATGTCGTTTTCGTTTACGATGTCTTTTTTGTATTAGTTTTCATTTTATTACATCTGAAATGCCGTTTAACTGTATGATGTCCTTTTTAGTTTCTTGTTCTTTTCGTATCTGATGTCGTTTTATTATAAAGTGACATGAATGATGTCGTTTTCCTCTCGTTTTCATTTTTAACTATCTTCTTTTTTATTTTTTTATTTTTATTTTTATTTTAACTGTAATATTTTACATTACAAATGTTGATTAACAGGTTGATTTCCTTTGGTATATGATGCCAGCTCCTTATTTTTGTCGTTTTACTTCTGTTGTCGTTTTTGTCTGAAAATAGCTTTTTATTGTTTGATGTCATTTAAACTTTATTGTCATTTCCATTTTTATATGTCGTTTTCACATTTTTGTCGTTTTCCTCCCTCTAATTTTGTTTTAAATCTGAAATATATAGTTGCCTGATGATGTTTTCAATTTCCCTTTGTTTTGTATTAGATGTCGTTTTCTTCTTTATGTCGTTTTTCATCTTAAACGTTTATGTCGTTTTAACATATATGTCGTTTTTCATCTTAAACGTATTTTAATTGTCTGGTGTCGCTTTCAATTTCGTGTCGTTTTGAATAAGATACTGTTTTTTTTTTTTTTTTTTCCTTCGCTTGCCTCTGATCCAAAATGTTGTTTATATCAGATATTGTTCTCCTTATGATGTCGTTTTTTCCTCTGATGTCGTTTTACATCCAAAAATGTCTTTTTGACGTCTGCTATTGTTTTCACTTTTCTTTTTTTTTTTTGTTTTTTTTTTTCCTGCATGAGATTTAGTTTTCTATTGTCGTTTAGATTTATAATGTCGCTTTCTACTTCTGGGCTTCAATCGTTAATATGTCGTTTTATTCTTCTTGTCGTTTTTTCAGATGATGTCGTTTTTATTAATTTTTTTTTTTTTTTTTTTGGTATTTTTTACTTCATTTTTAATTGAAGCGAGGAACAATGTATCAACCAACAAATGGGGATCATTAATATGGGTTGAAAATAATTACTTTTTTTTTCTTCCCCGAAAGTGAGGTGCTTTGTTAATATAAACTTACTCCCAGTAAAAGAAAGGTACACAATTGAGCTCCTATATATTATCAAAAGTGAAAAGTACTAAAGAATGATAAGATTCATAAGTCGAAGTACCTAAAAACCATCCACTAGACATGAAGCCAAAAAAAAAAATAGCATACAATCTATTATTAGAAATCTAATAGTAAAGTAAGCATATATATAATCTGGAATTCCAGCCAATACAAGCCAAGCGAAAAAGCCTATTACCGTTGACTTGTTTGTACACACATTAGAGTGCAACAATTTACAGTCTCAGATGCCAGAATCCTTGTTTGTCCTTGGAATATTCAATATTGCCAAACAAGTCGAATTATGATCTCAATTTTACATAGCTATTCTCATCCAAACAAAAGACCAAAAAACACAGAGAGCACTTGGAAAGAGAATGGATGACCAATGTTAAAAGACACACTCGGGTTGGAGTTTGGACCAACCACATAACTAGAACCAAACTTGGGGACCAACATTAAAAAATATAAGTAGCTTTTACTAGAGAAAATTATGAAACTTAAAGAGATTTGTTCACATTTTGCCAAATATTCCATGTACTTAATTGGATGCAAATCAATGTAAATTGACTATACTTACATATTGAACCACACATATAAAAAACATAAATTACCAGTCATATACAAATGTTTTAACTAGTAAAATATGTGATAATTCAGGTGTTGAGGTTCACAAATTTGATACCAGTAAAAATTGAGTGGTTATGGCTTCAAAATAAAGGAGACATAAAATAGTCAGTAGTCAGAAAGTAAACAAGGCTCAGATCAGCACAGTAAGAGAAGATTTAAAAAACAAGTAAAAAAGAAAAAAAAGTCCAACAAAGAGAGAGATTCAGAGTTCCACTGCAGTTGAGTACTTGACCTTGAGGGGGAAAAAAAGGCCTTGAAACTTCTCCTAAGTCCTACCTAGAAAACTATAGAGAGCTTCATAATTCAAAGGAAAAAGAAGAAAAAAAAAAAAAATCCCATTTTCCATAGCCTGTCGAATTGCCTGAAGAATCAAATCCCTCTATATCCCAATCCCATCACAACCCGCCAAAAGGGTTCTTCACATGTCTTTGTTTTGTAGTGAGAAAGTGAAGACTAAATAAATGACATTGAGGTCTCTGATTACAGTTGGTCCCACAAGCAAAAACTCACGGGCTCATAAGAAGATGTTTCACAGTCTCACAGAACATGCTTTGCCTTTAAGCCAACTACATTATATTATAGCTTTTGGTTGATGAGAATTGAGAACTCACACTCCACCAGAGTCCCTTCCATTCCATGGATCCAATCGTTTCATTTCCGTTTTTTATTCTTCTTCTTCTTCTCTTTATTGCATTATTGTTTGCAAACCCAATCTCTCTTTCAGCTCGGCCTCTAAGCACAACAAGATCAACAAAACATCAGTCCTCTCGGATAACAGTGGTTGGTGCTGTTTATTGTGACACATGTTCTAGCAATGCCTTCACTAGACACAGCTACTTTCTCCCAGGTAAACATCAACTCTTAAGTTTCACTCACAAAGTTTTAAAATTTTAAGTCTCTTTAATAGAAGCTTTTGTAAGTATTGGCTAATCAGAGCGGGTTGTCTTGAGTCAGAATAGCTTACTGCCATTATTTTATCAGACTCATTATACTAAAAAACAAGAGGTCAAAACATAGATAGTAACTACATGGATAAAAATGATCAATAGTCTCTCGTTTTCAAATATATATGTAACTTATAATATACCATTAGCAAGTAAATTTTGGAACCGAATTGGAGTTTACCTAATTGTATGATGTTGTTATAATAATAAGGTGTTGATGTTCAAATCCGATGCAAGTTCAGAGCAAACTCACCAAAATCCACAGAGCAAGTCAATTACTCAGTCAACAGGACCACAGACAGGTATGGTGTGTACAAGCTTGAAGTACCATCGGTAGATGGGGTCAATTGCATCAATGGCTTGGCAATGGTGTCAATGTGCCAAGCCACTCTACTAGGAAGCTCGTCATCGGCCTGCGGTGTCCCTTCCTTGAGGACGACGTCGGACGAGATATCGATAAAATCTGAGCAGGACAATCTCTGCATATACAGCTTGAATGCCTTGAGTTACAAGCCACAGAAGAGGAACACAACCTTGTGTGGGAACAAGAAAGATGAATTGGCAAACGCTTTGAACTCTTCGAAATGCTTCTTCCCATTTCCTTGGCCTAATCTGCCCTCCTTCCACTTCCCTCCGCTACCGCCTTTTCCTTCGCTCCCGTGGCCGTTTCAGATCCCGCCATCTCTGCCATTCCCGTTCCCGAACCTCCCGCCCTTTCCTCCGGCGACAACCCTGTCCTCGCCGCCGCCGATGCCTCCTCCACCGCCGCCATTTAATCTTTGGGATCCGAGGACTTGGATACCCTCTAACCCTCCATCGCCGCCTGACATATCTCGGAATCAAAATCCGTGAGAATATTATTGTATTTGATTGAGCTTATTTGTTTTGATTTCTTGTGTAATAAGTAACTATGGTTCAGCATTTTGATATTCATGTTTGCAAAAAGCTCTCTCTCTCTCTCTTTTTTTTTTTTTCCCTTTTTTTCATGTTTGATGTGCGTGGTGGATAAAGGATATCATATGTAACTCCATAATTATTGCATTGTGATAAAGGCTGTGGAAATATGTTTTGTACAAAATAAGTACATATATATAAGTAAACAACTACCGTTCTACTGCAGATGAGCATTATTTCTATTGCGGTGCCAAGGCTTTCCTTAAAATGAAATGATTGAATGAAAACAAGCTTCAAAACTTATAACCGGCCTTTAAATCATTGAGGAAAGAGAATATGTAAAAAATAGTAGTTTGTGTGGTCACAAAATTGACACGCAACACATATTACACGTGTCATGCATGAAACTATACCAAAGTTATCACTCAAAATCAATCTTTGTCCATTACTTCATTGATATGCTACTACTATACACTATCATGGTTTACCAATCAAGACTTTATTGCTGCTCTTTCAATACAGAAGAATAAGATAAATAAGAATCGAAATTAGAAAGAATAAGAGTCACCATTCAAATTCTCTCTCTCGTTTTTTGTTAACTTATTCTCACTACACACACACACACACACACACACATTTTCCTTTTTATTTTTTCGTCTAGAAAGTTTGCCGTGCTTATGGTTTGTCCAGTTTCGGAATTTATTGTTCTTTTGGCAAACATTGTCGTATTCTCAGACATGTCATTTAAAAATGTATGTCGTTTCTTGAAATTGTGTCGTTTAGTATAGATTGTTGTCTTCCGTCAAATTATCGTCGCTTCAACTTATATTTTGTCTTTCATTTTGTAAATGCATTGTCGTTTTTTTAGAGCAATTGCCGTTTCCTGTGTCATATTTTTATTGTCTTAAGATTATTGTCGTTTTCCTTAAATTGTGTCGTTTTCAGCAAAACATTGTCGTTTTTTAATTTTTAACCGTAGTTTCAAAACTGCCATCATTGGAGCCAGCTTTTCTCTCTAACAGTTATTTTCATCTTAAAAACTTACTATATTTCAAGACTTACTATTTTTTTTCTAGATTTTCTCCCTAATGGTTTTTGTCGTCCATAATTAGTGTCGTTTTCTTAGACATGTCGTTTTTTTAATTTGTGTTGCCTTTGGAAAATAAAAATGTTGCCTCTCCTCAAATAATATTTTCCTCTCTCACTTTTAAATGCCTTTTGCTGAATATTGTTTGCTTGTTTATGTTTTTGTCGTTACCGCTGCCAATGCCGTACTGTCCTTTAGAACTGTCGTTTTCCTTAAATTGTGTCGTTTCCATCAAACAATGTCATTTTAGTTTTCAAATATGGTTTCGTACAATCGTCATAATTTTAGTAAACTTTTCTCATATTTATGGTTGTTGTCGTCTAAAAACCTTACTACTTTTCAGAATTGATGTTTTTTCTTGTCGCTTTCTTTATCGTCGTTTTCTGCAATGTTTGTCGTTTTTGTGACATTTTTAACTATTGTCCTGTTTTGAACTATTCTCGTATAATCAACATCTATTGGTTTCAGGAACTACCTCGTTATCAATATGGCATCTCTCTCTCAAGGAAAAGTTGTAAGAATGATCCCATAAAGTAGAGTATATAATAATCATACAATTATAGTTTTTTATACAGCTTCAAGCTATATAGAATCAGCCTTGTAAAAGAAAAGAAAACAAACTAGTTTCATTTTATGTGCAAGTTCTATTCCTGTCCATAAATCATAAATAATCCTATAAATAGAAGGGCTTTAAGGTTTAAACTAAATCACTAATATTATCTAGCTTCTACAGCTCTACCACCTCTGCACAGTTTGAAAATCGCGTCTTTCGGCTTTCACTTTTCGTCTTTGACGCTCAAGACATTCTTGGCTTCAAGCTGTCTCACCTTCTGGAGCAGATCGTCGATGGTTTTGTAAGCCTCCTGCCCCATTTTTTTTTTTTTTTTGTTTAAATGAATATACAAGTTTCTCAAGTCAAGTAATAAGGGAGTAAATGATAAGAAAAAAAATTGAATAAAGGTATACCGTTAGTTTCATCTGTAGTCTCTTCTCTTCCTCTTCTCTCTGGGACTTCTCCAAAGCCAGCAAATCGACGAGTGTTAACTGATCTCTGTCCAATTCTTGTATCTTTTGCTCCGCAGATCGAAGCTGATTTAACAATCACGAAAGCAGAAAAATAAATAAATAGAAAAACACCATGATTTTTGAGATGAAAGAGTGAGTTCTTGTGACACGGTCTGTGTCCAAATATCTTGTACTAACATTAGTTTCAAGAGATATACGTCTCTGTCTTTCACTATTTAAGTCATTTAGTAATCGAACAGTCACTGGTTGCTGTGTACCTTCCATTGGCCTGAAAAAAGACCAGATATAGCAATCAATCATTGAGAATTTGTGAAAGAGAATTGGCAAAAGAAAAGTCAACAAAAATATGTCTGAGCACATTAGTACCTTTGTACTGAACCAGTGTGATTCTGGGGCTGAAATTTATTTAAGTCATTTAGTAACTGAACAGTCACTGGTTGCTGCGTAGATTCCATTGGTCTGAAAAAAGACCAGATATACCAATCAATCACCAGATATACCAATCAATCATTGAGATTTTGTGAGAGAGAATTGGAAGAAAAAAAAAAAAAAGCCAATAAAAATATGACTCAGCACATTAGTACCTTTCTACTGAACCAGTGTGATTCTGAGGCTGAAATTTACATTCCGATGCCACCCGAAAAATTTCATGATTAGTCATTGCAGGCAACAAATGTTTGTTATTATTAGGTTTCTTCAACTTCGCCTTGGAACCCCCACTAGCTGAACCGGCATAACCGACTTTCTGGCAATTTGAAGACCTACCAAAAGGACAGTTCTAAAAAGCTAAGAGAGAACAGCAATCACTGTGATCTAATTAACCAATCGAGCAGAGTAAATTTATTGAACAAACCAGTAACCCTTTTGCATCGCAACCAACCGTGCCTCGAGTCTTGAGAGCACAGTTGTTCGTTCAAAGCCTTGCTTATCATGCGCCGGTTCAACAAAATTAGCTTCCAATACACCTGTACGGAGGAAAGACATCCACATTAATTCTAGTTATTGCTTGTGACATCACAAATGACAATGAAATTTTTTACTCCAAGAGCTTATCACAATACCGATAACTCCACGACCGCTACTTCCAGCAGCGTTCCAAACCCGCCAGAATGGCTGACAAACAAAAAAGATCTTTTAGTAAACACAAGTAGAGCAATGAGGAAAGAGTGAAAGTGTTCAAGTGTTAAACTAAACCTTGATCAGCCGGTTCTTGTGATAGACATTAAAGCCTTGAACATCGATGTGATAATGCGCATCCTTAACGAACCCAATTGTCACATCAGCATATACCTGGATAAGCAGTGGGACAGAACAGAATCAGGACAATTTGAAAGTCGAAGAAAAATAATAAAAAGAAAAAGACGTACTAAACATAATGCTGAATTATCTGGAAGAACATTACATTTGAAAGATCATTTGCCCGAATCCCCTCTAAGATCTGAGGCCGGTACGTCATCTGTTTAGTTAACATCATGTCATTCACTAGATTATGATGTTCGATATCTTTCCCCCGAAGAATAATTCTGAATGATGGTGGAAGCCTGAGATAGAGAATTGACGCATAGCTCTGGGGATAAAAAAAAAATCAGAGAATTACCATTGGGACATACTTTTGAATTTCATATTAAAAATCAGCTGAAAATTATGGCTGTGGGCGTATACCCTTAAGGAATGTCGGTAAGTTAAGTAGTGTCTAGAGTTCGGATATCGCTGTGCCATCTGAATGTTCCTCTCATCCCTGTTGGCTCCTCTAATTTGAATGTCCTTTCATTTTAACCAAAGTTATGTTAATTAGACTAACAGTCATCAATCAATGTACGCGAAATATCAGAAGAGGAAATAAATAAACAAAACCAAACAAGTAAATGTGCTAAGAGCTCACATGGGGATCAGCATCGAAATCAAGTTCAAGTTGTTCTTCATCATCCTCCCAAAGATTGTATATTACTACGCGTGTACCGTGCTCTTTCATGCCATTAAACTGCATCAGAAAGAATTGAATAGAAAGGTCACAGATTGTAGCTGAATTGATAATTATATCACATGTAGCTCTGTCAAAAGTAGAGCTGGTCAATAGAGTAGAAGAAAGTAGGATATATAGGGACACAAAAAGAACAGAAGATAACAAATTAAAACCAACCTGTTGAAGTAGATCTGTTTCACTTGAATAAGGAGACCACTGAATTATGGTCGCTAAGTTTCTGCTCCAATCATCTGCAGAAGTTCGCGCCATCATCTTCCATCCTTGGTCACTTTTCTCGTAGTCGATCTTCAAAATGCAACAATTGAAACATTAGTCACAATGAAAAGAAAGAAATCTGACCAAGAAATAATTGAAAAATGGAACAGAATGGTTAAGAACGCAATCGTTCTCAGACGTACCATGGGAACTACAATGTCTTCTTTTCCAGTGCCCCTGAGAAATGAATAAGACAACATTCCAATGGTCTGCGTTTGCCTGAGCATAATGACCAACAACGGTAAGATTTAAAGTTGGTAATGTAAAGAAACTAAACCAGCACAAAGAAAGCACAAGAACAGGCAGAATGTCATTGTTTCAATAAGTTGCCACAAAATAAAGAACCAACTATAGAGTTCACAGTCACATGAAACTGAAACAAACACCGACTCAATCGAGGGCTAACCTGGTAGCGTCGTTGATATTCCCTGGACAACGCGAAAAGACGATCACATCCGCTCCAAGACGCATAGTGCTCGTCTTAAATCCATTTCCATCTGAGATTAGAGAATGAAAAATAATAAAAGGTGATTATAATCAGCTTCACGGAATCAATAACCTCTGAAATTTTTCATGTTATTACCAAAGCTTACATTGACCAATAGTGTTAGCCTGTCTGCTTTTTGCGGAATATCCAAGAGACATGCACTGCCTCATTCTATCAGGAGTCATTCCTCCACCATCATCTGCACTTCAGATTAACCATTTTAAACTAATTATAATGGAATAATTTTGTAACTAAAAATAATAAATCCTATATCCCCAAACGACTATGGGCTAGTTTGGCATTGCTTTTGGATGCTGCTTTTAGATTATAAAAGAATCTAAAGCAGCTATAGGCGTTTGGTAAACCTGTTTTTTAAAGAAGCAGGTAACCGTTTCTGCTTTTACGTAGTGTAATTTGAGAAGCAGGTTAAAGGCTGCTTTTCTGTAACCGAAACTGCTTCTCCAGTTTAAATTACTAAAATATCCTTAATTAACTACCCATATCCCACTAAATAATTTTCTAAAATTATTATTTGGTAATTTTACATACTCACACTATTTTAACAGCGGTTTTAAAAATAAAATAACCAAACACCCTATATGCTTATAACTTCAGCAACTTCTTTCATCAGCACAGTTTGAAGCACTTCTTTTATAAGAACAGCAATGTCAAACTGACACTATATCTTCTGAACAACATCTTTGAACAATTCTCACCTTCAACTAGCAACATCTTTGAACAATCATTCTCATTCTTTAGCATGTCTACGTTGACATAGGTGGCTCCATTGCAGACCTGACAAGGGTTCGACATTCTTAGACGTAAAATATTAAAGAGCGAAAATGGAAGCAACATTATTCAAAGCTTTGACAAAATTAAAAGGAAAATCAAGAGCAAATTATCACCTCATCCAACGAGTTATCTAGAAGCTCTGCAAAAGCTGCAAAACGAGAAAACGATCCTCTCATTAATTAAGTTAATTTTAAAAAATAAAAAAAAACAGCGCTAAGATAACCATATTCAAGTACATATATATGTAACATATATCTACACATCCTCTACTAATATGTCACCTCCTAGAGCCCACTTATGACTGGTTGCATTTGAATGTAGAAACTTTGGATGTACTCTCACGTGGTCCATGCCAACTGCATATGATCAAAGCATTGAACATACAAGAATATTATTAAAGTATATATATATATATATACACACAACACTGCCGCCACAAGCAAGACCAAGAATGGATGTACTTTATCATCTCAGGCTAATATTAATCTGATGGAAAACTAAGGTAATTTGAACATATATTAAATAAATCATCATACACAGCTTTCTGTCTTTTACATTAGTAGTTTTATGTTCACTAGCATCAAACCATGGCTAAGTATATAGTGAAAATATTCATTCTTATGTTTTATAAATTAAGTTAAGATTGCATGATCAGAGCTAATATATGTATATATATATATATATATATATATATATATTTATATTTAAATGGGGCAAGCCCTCACACGTAGGTTTAATTACTTGACTAACCATTAAACCATCTTCAACATACTCAGAACTATATATTATGAAACTCAAAGATTATACATTTATTTTTTCTAATGTGAAAAATAGTATTGAGCATCAAACATTTAAGCCACGAGGCAAGTGCGCCTAATTATTTACATCAAATTATCATATAAGAGATGACAATGTGAAATTCAATTTCATATATATATTCCTGACTTTAATATCATACCTACATATTCATTGTACACCAATTAATAAGAGAATTAATGGTACGTACGCAACATGAACATTATCAGTAATACTCCTATATATTATTGCCACAAAATATGCAAATTAGAGATAGAGATATAGATACCAGAAGAAGAAGAAGCGCAGTTCTCATCAGCATTGCCCTCAAAATCCCCAGCCTTCCAGAACTGCCTGCAACCACTGCCACCACTCCTCTGAACAGCCACGGAAACCTCGCCGCCACTGTTTCCGGCATCAATCTCCGGAGGTCGCCAAGCCAACGGCTGCGGCGTTTCAACCTCCGCCTCGGCTTTGACATCATAACTGCTACTCACGTAGTGCAACTGAGGCAGAAACCCTACAGGCACCGAAAGCCCTAGGCCGCCGCTTCTAGGCCTCTTGGGTGCGCGCGGGGCTGATCCATACGCGCCGTCGTCTCCGCTCGTACGTTCTTCTTCGAACCCCTCGCCGGACATCGAGAATTCGCACAATGCGGCGTCGTTGCGTTGGTTGCCGCTTGAGCCGCCAGAACTTCTTGTATCGATGATCAGCGGCGCGTCGGGAGTGTCGGTTTCGGGGGCTTCTTGCTTGACGGACACGACTGAGTAATCCATAGTAGTGTCTATCTATATTATTGTTGCAACGATCGAATTCGACGACGTTTAGGGTTTGAAAAGAGAAAAAAAAAAAAAAGAGAGAAAAGAAAAAGATTGGGATCAGAGAGAACTGCAAAAAACCGTACTAAGGAGAAGAAGTGGCGCGAGCGCTCTCTCTCTCTCTCTCTCTCTCTCTCTATATATATATATATATATATATATATATATATTCGTATGTAAGTATGTATGTATGTAAGTGTTTGTGTTATGATTAAGAACTTAAGAGCTCTTTCCTCTTTGAAAAGTGATAACCGACTTTCGAGATTCCCTTCTTTCCGGATTTCCACGAGTATATGGGAGATTTTGGCCCACGAAAAAATATATATATGGGAGATTTTTTCTTAATAGTTTAAATTGTTAGGTATTCAATATTCATCTCTAATTATACAAGCTTATATGCATGTTTATTTTTTCCCAATTATATCTTCTCTTTCTTTTTTTCTTTTTTTTTTTAATTTCCATATGTATTTATCCATAAATTTTAAAAAGAAAAGTTTTAAAAAGTAAAAAAAAGAAATCAAAAATATATATCTCGTCTATCTATGCTAAATACTACATTTATATTCTCTATTTTTTGGAATATAAAAAATACCCCTTGTGTTTTTGAAAGAATAATAAAATTATACATTATTCTTACTAATATTTGACCAAAAAGTGCATTTTTGTTTTAAACTATAAAAGAATTATCTATGTACTGTCATCTTTGTATCTTCGGTATTTCAGACAAAAATGCATTACAGAACATATTTTTTTTTTCTATTTTAACAAATAAAGACTATAAACATGATAGAAAAGGGATAAGTTTGATATTTTCCTCAAAAGTAATATTATACTCAATTAAAACTATGATATTTTTTTTCTGAAGTCAATAAAACTATGATTTTCGATGGGTATAATGTGCACACTTTTTCCCTAGGCATAAATCAATGCATTACTAGAAAATGAGCATTAAAGAAAAAAAAAGGGTTTATGAAGCTAGTGAAGATATCTAATGGACTTATATGTAGTTCTAAATTTTAATATATATCAAACTGATATAATCGAAGAAATAATAACAAAAGTATCCCTTGAATTTCGAAAAAGTAACAAAATTATGCCTATAGTTTAAAAAAAAAAAATCACAAACACATGCCCTCACCATTCAATCAAATTAATTAATTGAAATGAACAAACACACATAAATAAACTATTAGAAAGCATACGATCGGCACAATATACATTTTTTTTGCTCAAGTAGTGCATATAATTGTTGGAAATTAATTCTAAATATTATGCAAATATATCTAATATGCATGCGCTGTGAGATATAAAATTTTTACAATTAAACAACTTAATCAAATTCAAAACAGAATCACATAGTATGTAATAAAATTCACAATTTTCAAATTACAACTAAACATGTTCATAGTACTATACATGCATACTAGTGCACCAACAATTATCGAATAATTTATGCTAAATTAAAAAGTCAAAAGAATTATGAATTTTACCATAAATTAAAATCAAACAATTGACTCCTCTTTAAATAGTAGGTTACGAGTCCGCCAAGGTTAGACTAATAATACGCTCATAATGAGTTTATCGGTCTTAAATGAATCTCCAAAATACACAACAAATTCTTCGGTCGAAACTATAACGGGAGTGTGGGCTCACTCATTGTTTTTATCCCACAACAAGCAAGAGAAAAATTATCTTCCTCTATGAGGGACAACGGTTTTGGAGAAAAAAAAAAGAGTATGAAAAAAAAACTAAATTTTTTAGAGTTTTGAGATAATTTTTTTTACACAGTTTTGATATAACATAATTAGAAATGCTTAGTAAGATCTAATGTGTTACAGTTAACACATATTTATAGATCAAGAGGAGAGGGGTGTGCTCAGCCTCCTTAGGGTTTCCCTCTCGATTTTTCAACTTTCAAAATTTGTAAACATCCCAAAAAATTAAAATAGGAAATATGAAAAATATTCCTTCCTATTTTGGCATTAATAATGGTGGGCTAGGGGGAGTAAATTTTATGGGATTTATTAATAAATAAATTCCATAAAATTTGTTCCATATTTCTTGTAGTCAAAATACAAAATTAAGGAAATCAAGGAAGATATTTATTTCTCACTCTCCTAATATGCACCCATAATCCCTAGAAAAAGGGATTTGATTTTAAGTCCTAATCCAATTAGGATTGTGATTTAAATTAAATATCTATATTTTTAATTAATTTCATTATTTATCTAGCTAATAATTAGATAATCATCAAAAACTTTTAAATAATTATTTAATAATTAAATAATCATTCTAATATAAATATATAATATTTAACTTTTATAATTAATTTAAATGTTAATAATCATATTATCAAAATATACTAAATGAATTAAATTCTCTCAAAATATTGGATCAATCACAAGGAGGGGTCTATGTGGTTTAGGGTTTCGGGAGAATCACAATGAGGGTATCTTTGTTACTTTTTTAATATTTTTGATTAAAAAAAGCACAAACATTTAATAACAATAACTTATTATTGTAAATTTATAATTATGAGAAAATAAAAAATTAATTGATTATTTATTTTCAATAGCATTCTATCTAGATTGAGAAGGCTGAGCGTAGACCATAAGCACATGAATTCACATGAATTCAAGCTTCAATAAACTTAGATAATTGATCAAAGTTCTCTAATTTATTATTCTGTTTATTAATCATGATTTTACTCTATTAAAACCCCGCGCTTGAACTATTGAATTTCACAAAGCGTATTTATTCAAAGAGATTCGAATAGTCCATTTTATATAATCATTGCATAAAGTTCAATCTCATAAATAGTTTATAATCTAAGTCGGTAAAATTGTTGTTTTACCTCTCTAAATATATCTTTATCCTTGAGAACCATCACTAGCTAGTAAATAATTTAAATTGATTAACTTAAGGGAACTATTTTTACTTTCGTGATAAAAGCTATGATCAATAAATCATATTCCCAGCACTAACAAACAATCAAATTTCCAAAATAAAAGTATTAGGCCCAGTATTTTATAGGTCGTAATGAATAATCAAAAAGTCTGTTAATTCAATAAAGAAATTTGCGACTACTCAAAATTAAGATTGACCTTCATATTATCATTTATCATATTGCGACTTTAGTTCAAGTCTTTATAACAAACTTATTTGTATAAAGACTTTAGAATAAAATTGGTCTTAGTCCTATAAAATCTTAATTACATAAAATACCTTCACTTAATATTATCACATTGATAATTTTGATCAGATTATCACACTCATTATGTTAGTGGACGGTATTAACAATAACCAATCAAAGATCTATACTTTGATGATTCATCACTGACTAATTTAAATAGTCAAGTTGACAAATTGGCCAAATAGGCAACCTTAATAATTAAAAAAGAATAAACAATTGAACTACATAGAAGGGGTTATTAAGTAAAAAGTTACTTTTCCAATGATAATTTTAAAAAATAGCCAATATTTTTATAAGAAATAGTCATTTTTTTTAATTATACGATATTGTAATTTTACCTTATGCCATTAATTTTTTTTTTTATAGGTTAATGACTAATTTTATAATTTTTAGAAATGTTGGGATCATTTAATATTTGAAATATGGAGTAAAAAATGACCAAATATCAAATAGATCACTCCTATACCTAAAATACCTTTTATATAACAAATGACTATATATTTTGCTAATACAATTACCATACTATAGCTATTTACGAAAAATAACACTAAAAAAATGGTCAAATCCTAAATAAACCATTTAGTTTTTAATTTGAGAGATAAATTTGTGAGCGAAAATAAAAGGTTTGTAGTAATTGTGCACGTGTTGTTTATGAAATTTAAAAAGTACAAAATTTTGTGTGTGATGGTTGATGCTTCTCTTATTTCGAAGAGCTTAAATTTTGATGGGTTAGCACATCTGAGTTTGGATCACTATATCAAATATTTTAGGTGATAAGACGTACTAACAAATGTGAGGGTTGTAGGCAAATACAAAAAGAATATATGTGTTTGAGTAGTAGGAGAAAAGAATAATTGTTAGTTGTGTGCTATAAGTAGTATATTGCTATGAAAAAAAATATATTAATAAAAGAGAAGGAGAATTGCAAAATAAGGCCATTCAAAGTAATATTTAATAATTGGGTCAGTTAGGTAAATAGCCATTTTGAACTGTGTGTTTTCAAAAAATAGCCACAGTTTCAAAAAATTTAAAAACTAGTCATTACACACTGTAAGAAATTTCTGACAATAACAAAATAACACATAAAATGTGCTGTAAGAAATTTCTGACACGTGTCAGAAATTTCTGAAAGAGCTAGTTTTTAAATTTTTTGAAACTGTGGCTATTTTTTAAAATTATTTTGTAAACAGTGGCTATTTTCTTAAAATTCCCTAAATAATTTATGTCTTGGGTGTTGTGTTTTATTTGTTTTTACTAATTTATTTTTATAGTGTAAAATTGAGGGCATAAATTAAAGTACAACACAAAGTGATCATAGATTATTAATGTGTTAAAAGTGGGACATTTTTCAAAATCCCTCTTTAATAAAAGTAATAAAAAAATTTAAAGATATTTTTAAAACTTAATACACTAATAACAACATATATATTAAAAAAAGAATGAGTTAGATAAAATTTTCATTTTAAAAATTAACTTTTAAATAAAAACCATAGTTTCATAAAGTTTTAAAATATTAAACAAATATTGGAAAAAATTAATATCATATTAACAAACTTTAACATAAATTGTTCAATAAGAAAAAATTGTTTTTAAATAAAAAAATTATGAGGCAATTTTTTAAAAATTTCAAAATATTGGTTAATTTTTTAATATCAAAATTTTAAAAATTGCTAGTTAATAATTTTCATTTAAAAATCTGGTCTATGTTATCAAATGATTTTTTGAATGCATTGTACTAATGAGTATTGTATTTACTTTATTTATAAAAAAATAAAAAAAAAATCGGCCAGTTATAACCTCATGCTTATTATATCATCAAAGTAGCTACTGTACGCAGCTAGGATTCTAATTACATCAGCTACTAGATAATTTCGTCTTTTTATATTTGATTTACTCCTCCGTTGTCAATGTCACACTTCTCTATACCAAGAAATTGTCAATATATATAAAATACCAATATCCTATACAAACGTGTACTACTATACTGTACAACCCACATTATGACCTAATTAATCATTGGTTTTATGGTCTGTTTCAAGCTTCAAGGCATAAAAATAATAATAATAATAATCTTTTCTAGCCTTTCAAAAACAATAAAAGAAGTCTTTGATGGTTTTAATTTTTATTTTTGGTTAATGTCAAAGCAAACAATAGTTTGAAATCAATTTTAAATTTTATATCCAAACTCAGCACACCACCGGCCATACTACGTCTGAAGCAATTTTATAGAGGAATTATGTACCCCAATCGTAATTTACGTTACGTCGTTACTACTTACTCTATAATCATGTCGTTAGAGGAATTATATTTGACCTACTTCCTATTAATTTTTAAGGCCAATTAAGAAATTAGTCATTTTAAATGTAAAGTTTGAAGGATTAAGCTTTAGAATGTCAAAATTAACGAAATAGTCATTAAATATCTTAATAGACATAAGTATCGATGCTAATTACTTGAAAAAATCGTCCAAATCAAATAAAAAATCTCCGAAAATTCGGTTCATTCATCTTAAAAAACCAAACCAAACTTACTATTTTTAAAATTTTCATTGATTGGGATTAAATAAAAAATAAAAATGACTAATTTTTTAAATTTCTAAAATTATGGCTAATCTCTAAAAAAACTAGTCTAAAGTTCGGCTAAATCCTTAAAAATCTATATTTTTTTTGAAAAACCGACCCAACGAGAAAGCTGTGTTCATAATCAATCATTATTATTATTATTTTTTAATAATTAGGGATTCGCGCGAACTCTAAGCCACTATTATTACTAAATGTACGAACGAAGTGAATGGAAGCAGTATATTTATTTAACATATGGTCAAATTATTTGATGAGCCATCCTAAATCCTAAAAGTCAAATTTAAAACCTTTTTATTACAGTACTGTTTGAGTTTTTGTACAAATGGACATAATTCACACTATGCATCTTGATATGTATATAGTTGAAAAAGCGTGGCGAGCGTACTAGTTAGTTTAAACTAAAGTCAACCACTCTGATCTTTAAACAAAATTTCCTCTTTTTTTTTCGATTTTTAAACTGCAATAATTGATGTGGAATAATATCTCGGAATGCAATAGGAAATAGGAATATATATCCAATTAGTCCACTCCGTTTTCTCCTACCAACTTATCAAGCCAATCCGCTGCTCTCTCTTTTTACCTCTACTTGACGTGTTTGAAGGATGCGGGAGTCTCACACTCTCTTTAGTAACGAGTAGAGAAGTAAATAAAAAATAATAATAATAAGAGGTAATAAAAAATAAGATATAAAGAAAAAAATAATAATTTTTTTAGTATTTGGTATGATTGAAAATGAACAAAAAAATGTTTGATTAGACAATCGTAATATCTTATCATTTATTTTATTATTTTAATTTTAAAATGTGGATGAAAAGGTAATTTTTCACTTTTATGTCCCGAAAAGAGTTCTCACTCAATATTGAAGGGAAAAAATAGTGGCCATATGTATTTGTTTCCCTCCTTTTATCTTAATTCCTCTCTTATTTTCCTTCGTACCAAACAAATGTTTTCTATCCAAAATTTCCTTCATTTCTTCCACATTTTTTTTCCGTCCTACCAAAAATAGTGTCAGAGAAGCCTTCAGATGCTCTTTGAACTGCTTGTGCACCCTCTTTTTCTCCATCTCTATGAGCGAGCACGATTGAGTTTTCTATTTGGTGGATTATTACCACGTGAGGTGTTATTGGGTAATTTTGTGAACTCTCTTCAGGTTTGAAAGGCCCAAACCTAATTAGAACCTAAGAACCATGCTTAACAAAAATCCTGAGGACTCAAAAAGTCCTCGGGGGAAGGGAGTCACAGCTACGAAAATCTTTATATCCCTCATATAGGCGTAACTAATACAAGATTCTTTCCTAATTAAAGGAGATAATTCTAGAGTTGACTAATCCCAAAAGGTTAAGAATCAATTCAAATAAATAAGTTAATGATATTTCTCGATATCTACAAGAGATAGTTACGAGAGATATTAAAATCTTCTAAAATCGAGATATCTTTTAAAATAAGCAATCTCCTTAAAGAGAAAGTTAGGTTGGCCACGTTTTATAAATAAGTGTCGTTCGTTAAGTTTTTTTTCTTTTTTTTTTTTCACAATTTACTAAAAATTTTATTGTGTACTTTGCTGACTTAAACATCAAAGCTAAAGTCTCCATTTAGCCTCTGACCTTCTTTATGTTTTGTATAAATCAAGCTTGAGTTAATATGTGCTTGATAGAGATTTTCTGTTGGCGAAAATCCAGCATCAATATTAGGAATTTGGAAGTGGTAATGGCTGAACAATTCTTCTTGGGCGGTTAGTGGAGGACGTGGTTATGGATTTGTTAAGCGACCTTTCGAAGTTTTCCCTTTGGTCTTGCCTCCAAGTTCTCACTTTTTTTTGCTCTTAGTTCCAACAATGGTCTTGTCCAACTTAACTTCTGCAGGATTGACCTTACTGCAATATTACTTTATGTGCGTGGTCATGCGGTTTCAAATACATGCATATATTGCTTATATTTGGTTTTTCAGTTGTATTTTTGTTGTAATAATTAAGATTAAGGTTGTTTCTCACTAGAGCAATGCTACACATACCAACTTTTTTACTAACTTTTTTAATACAAACTCATATGTCATATTATCATTGGTGAGTGTTTATCACCTTCTTTGATATTTAACCAATTAAAACATGACACATCAACTGCCACATAAGTTGGTATTAAAAAGTTAGTAAAAAAGTTGATATGTCTAGCATTATTCTTTTCACTATATTTAGGTTAAGCTACTTTAATTTACTATAGGTGTTATTTTGATACATTTAGTTTCCATGGACCGGATTATTATACCAACTAAAGCGGTATTGTTGAAAGAACTTATTATGTATTCGATATTGTGCGTCTTCTTTCGATTTTCTATTGTTGGAATCGGATAAACATACCTTCAAATTTACAAGTGGTTCTATTTGTTTGGAACTATATTTCATTATATTGAAGTAGAGCGTTTATGCTCCTATAGTTTATTTCTTATTTTTATTTATAATGAAATTCCCTTCTCAAAAAAACATATCAATGCAATCTCTCTCTCCAACTTGTATTAGAAATTACATATACACCAAATTATATTACAATGGTTTTCAAAAGTAGGAAAAGTAATAATCAGATAGTTGACCAATGATAACAAATCTGTAGTATATATTGTCTGCCTACTTTCAACTAGTTGCAATAATCCACTTATATTTCTCAATTTGCCTTGTGCTGTACTGGAGCATAGAACATTATGACTTTTTTTTCACTTTTTTTTTTTCCTTCTTCTAAACTTTTGGCTTTGTATTTCTCAATTTCAACTCTCAAGTGGGGAGGCTATTGAATGCCATTTTTGACTTACGGCCACCTCAAGGTCTATAAAGTTCATTCATCATATATAGAAACTAAACTTCAGTACTACTTATGTTGTTAAATATAGTTTTTTGTTATATTTAATTGGCTCCTATATTAAGCGACATTTTTATCATCAGTTATAGACAACACACCAGATATATAGCCAGAGTGAAAAAACGGCTGAATTTTTTATTTAATGCGTTCAGTGATCATTAGGTTGTTTTAAAAATAATAATTAGAAGAAAAAAAAAAACCAATATACCATATAAGTTTTTGTGCGCATATAGTCTTATAAGAGCCGGTGCCCACTTGTCAATAATATCATAAAATATATAATACTCAATTATTGGAAATTTTTCAACTAATAGTCAATGTTTCATTATTTTACAGCAACCCAAAAATTCTAGATTTATACTCTACTTGACTTGGCCAGCGGAGAAAAAATAAATCTACAGGGTAAATTCATTTATCAAAAATTGAAAAAATTCGATATATATATATATGCTTTTTTTAATCGATTTAAATTCTTACATCGCCCTTATTTATCGAAAACTATAGGATGTGAATATTCTCAGGATCAGTATTATGTTATCTATATCAAGTACAATACATATATAGGAGCATATGTGTGTGTGTATATATATATATGTATATATACATACACATTATATTATATTGCGATCTATAGTTCTATGCAATGTAGATGAAATTAATCCACTTCGTTACTTTATTTATCCAAATTAACGATAACATTCTTCGATTATATATATACTTTATACACACGTACAATATTGAAGTTCGACATAAAAATATATTGCGTCCATAATATATTACAAAAAAATTTATCAAGGCTGCAATAGTAGGAAAGGGAAAGAAAAAAATAAATCGTATGAAGAATTAAAGAAGAGGAAGACAAACGCAGTTTTTTTTTTTTTTTTTTGTTTTTGTTCTTTCCTAGGATAATCTAGAAATAAAAAAAGGGCAATATAAAGTATTTTACATCGTGAGCTCGTGAACTTCTACGTTTATTTATTCGTCCACGAAGAAACAATTAATAGTAATCAAAACCAAGGAAGTTGATATACGTCTGTGACGACTTTCTGTTTTGTCTTTTTGGCAAAAGAAACTGAGGACACGGTATAAGACTTGGGGGCAATTAAATCCCTGCGTGTCCAATTGAGCAATTGGTACAATTAATTTTGAAAAAGATAACAATATTCATCCAATAAAGAAAAATAAATAAATAAATAAAAAACGTTCCCTAAGCGTTGACAAGTGGCTATATTATTTTGAGAATAAATTACATCTCATAATGTGACAAAACTGAAAAAGGGGTAAAAAAAGAAAAAAAAGATTGGCCAATTGGGGTTTATATATAGTGATCTTAGTTGTGTATAGTTTGTCCATGCCGAGATTGCCCCAAAAAGGACGCAAATTAAGCACTTTCTCGTGAGAGCTTTTTTCTTCTGATTCCTCTCCCTTTTCTTCAATTCCGTGGTTCTTGAAATACACTCACTTTTTATGACCTCTTTCGTTTTTGTTTATATACCACTTTCCCTTGCCTTTGTTCTGAATAATTTACTCTTCGATCTTACATATATATCGTTCCTTCTCCTCCTGATCCGATCGAGTCCGAGCTAGCTAGGAATACATAGTAACCATATATTTCTAATTTGTTTGGCTTATTGATTTCTTGGATGGCCTTTTTTGTTTCTCAATTTAGCACGATATGAGTAACACGATGAGACCGAGAGTGAAGGTAATGTTTCACCTAGTTTATGACAGAGGTTAAATTAGAATATACGCTTTAGGTTAATTTCTTTTTGTAGTTCTATATTCATATACCTTTCATCTTTCGTTATACGACACAATTAACTGTAAACAATATTGTCAAGAGCGTATACATACATACACATATACAGAATTAGTTACATATAATATCCAGTCCGTCCGTACGTACTAGTAGTCGTCATGGAAAAAGCAGCTAAGAAAGAGGGGCTGATCAACAAGACGTGGCAGCGATGCAAGTCCATCGGGCGCGGCCTCAAGAGCAGCACTAGTTCTCCGGATGATCATCATCAGGCCCGCGCGCGCGGGATGACAAAGAAGAGCAAGTCGTGGCCGCGCATGGTGACCACCGTTATCGGGGCCGACGAGGAGGAGATCACGACTACGGCCAATAATAAGCGCGAGGGGGGTCGGAAAGGCCGGGTGGCGCCGGAAGGTTGCTTCTCGGTGTACGTGGGGCCGGAGAAGCAGAGGTTCGTTGTGAAGACGGAGTACGCAAACCACCCTCTGTTCAAGATGCTCCTAGACGAAGCGGAGTCGGAATTCGGGTACCACAGCCAAGGCCCTCTCGTGCTCCCATGCAACGTTGACATGTTCTACAAAGTCCTCATGGAGATGGACGACGCCTGCACCGCCCACGCCAAGACCCATCCCGGCTGCGGCTTCTCCAAGCGCCACGCCAGCTCGTACCATCTTCTTAGCCCTTCTCGCATGCTTGCCATTAATCAGTTTTAATTAAATTAGTTTATTAATACCGTACCTTTGCCTCTTTTTATTTTTCCTTTTGTTCCTCCCTTAATTACAACTATCAAATCGTCGCATATGTACGCGTGGTGCATCTAATCATATCACTATATATATGTGAAATTTAAGGTTGTTCCATTGAGGTCGTAGAATCAATGTGTTGTGATATAAAAGTTGGTAGTGGCTAGCCCTAGATTGAACAAAGATATATATATACACAAATCCAGTCATGTAATGTTGATTTTGTACAATATGAACTGGCTGTTATCAATGGAAGGAAGTATGTGTTTGTTGTTGTTGTAGCTAATGGTTAATTAATCATCCGGATTAAATTTCAACTGCGTCAATGATCAATCGCATTCTTACTTTGCCATCTTGGTTTTTTCTAAGCCCTTTTGACGTGTACATTGTTGCTGTTGTTGTTGTTGTTGTTTTTTTTTTTTTTTGACTGTATATAATGTACCATATATTGCTAAAGGCGCTGATCATAATTGACAAGTGAATTAGAGTGGTGGTTGATGTTGATTACATGATATATTTGCAATATGCCCAACTAATCATGCAAGTTGTTATCAATACATAAATCAATTAAGCTTTGAATATAGTCCATAATACAATTAATTTATGAGAGAGGGAAAAAAAAAAGGATTGAGGGTTCGATAAGGTTCAATACATATGTCATGCATGATGGCATTTATGTTTCGAAGTAGAAGAGATATAAAAGCGATTGAGGCTTGCCTTTTGGCTTTTAGGGTGGGGACGATTTATACATATCCCAACTTTGAATTTTGTTGCTAACTTAAAGTTGACATAACAAACAAATATTTGAGAACCCACCAAAAAAAAAAAAAAAAGAAGCCATATAGCAACTATAGCCTTTTGTCTTTGGAAAAGGAAATTAATTGGTTGTGTACATATCAATCGCTTTATTATCATTAATTTTGCCAGTTAAGAAGAAAAAAAAAAGCTCTGATGTAAAGTCTAAACGGAGTTACAGCTATGATCAGCCGTGTGTTTATTTATTAGCCTAGATGTGGAATCCTAGAGCGGTCAAAATGTTTTTTTCCCCCTAACCGTGATCATCTTTGTGAAAAAGAATTTAAAAAAACATGTTAATCACTTAATTTTATTTTTTTTTGTTTTAATCATGCTTGGTAAAATTGTATACATATAAATATGGCGGGCGTGGTTGGTAGCATAGTGTAATATATGCAATATTTTACTTTTCCTAGTGTTCTTTTTCTAAATTCCCTCATTTGGTGCCTTAAAATAAACATGATATTTGCTCTTTGTTTAGAGAATTATCTCTTTTATTTTATTTTAGAATTATTTGATTTTACGAATTTTAAAATAATATAAATAATTAAAATTTAAAAATATTGATTAAAATTAAAAAAAATAAAATAGAAAAAAGAAAATGAGGTAGAGAAACAAGACATTGAACATTTGTTGTTGAGTTTCGAGGAAATTAAGATCATAATGGGTCCACATATGGTGCGAATGGTGTGGGACCCAGTTTTATCAGTAATTTTTTACAACCCATGAGTAGTGGTATACATGAGATTTCACTTTCCTGCCCAATGCCAACTTGACATATATATACGCACCAGAAAATGCATGAACCGCAATGTAGAAATATGTTTGAAGTCGCATAAATTAATTAACGAACAAAAACTATTATTCTTCGGTTATTATAATCACGTTTCTTAATCATAATTTTGTTTTTCTTTGTGGGTTCATTAATAGTTATTAAAACCGCCGTTGAAAAACTAGAATTATATAACTTGCGAGACTCTTTCCATAGTTATGTTGATGGACATAATTAATTATTATGCCGACGATTTTTTTTTTAAGAGTATTTTACTTTGGGCTGGCAACAAATATTCTCTTGATTTTTAATTGCCAATTTATATAAGAAAGAGAAATGGCACAAGGACGCGTGTACGAGTAATACTCATACAAACCTTGAAGCTATAAATATATATATAATATATACATGTATTTATACGTATATATATTCTCAATGTCAATAGACCTTGCACGCATGCCATTTCTCATCACTGTTTGACGTCATTTCTGTTTCCATCCAATCTCTCATTTTTCTAATTTGTTGTTGAAGAATTCATTAAATATTCAGCTGACTCTATGTATATGTACACACACGTGTATATATATATATGTATGTATATTTAGCTGGTTTTGTCTTGAATAATAATTATAAATAACTCGCTAATTTCAGCTAGAAAACAGACGTGAGGTCCAACTTTATATATGTACAGGTACACGGTTCACACAACATGTATATATATATATATATATATATAAATATATCTAATACATCCAATTATATGTATCATGTATATGAGCCATTGAGCCTTATCGTTAAATTAAAATTTTGATGAATTTGATCTAAGACCGCCCTGCCACTGCCACCTGAGAACCATTGACGTAATGATATATAATTTATTCATAAGTGATGAGACATAGATATATTTATTAAATCATGAGTGACAATAATATCTTAATCCAATAGAATAACCTACTTTTAAGAACCAAAATGCTTTAAACTTTTACTTTGCAAGTAAACGACATAGTTCATGTAGGCCCATTATTCTTGAAAATTATAGAGAGCCGTGGAGTGGTTAGTATTTTGAATAAAAAAATTAGGGTGAAGTAGGTAAATACTCATAATTTATATAATAATATAAATAAATACTTAAATTTTTGAAGTAGTTGAGTTTCTAGTCAATTTGTGAATTACTTGCACATATTTTTGGTAACTAAATCAATTACCTCCGCTTATTACTGTGTAAGTAATTTAATCACATTGGGTAATAACTTCAATTAAGTTTTAAAAATTGGGTATTCATTATAATTTCTCAAAAAATTATTATATCTAATTTTTTCCATTTTTAATACAAATCTCCTTTTTTTTTATAATATCAATTCAAATATTAACTCAGTATATAAAATCATTTTAAACTCAAAATTTTATCAAATAATAAAAATAATAACTCAAATCAAAATGATTCAAATTTTGTATTTAAGATTGTTATCGAAATAACTGGACTTTGTCATGACTTTAAGCTATGTGATTTGTGCAAATCACATGATCAATTGTTAGTTTCAAGTGTAGTATTGTATATTTTTTGATTTAGAAATATCAAATGCCACGGAAAAATTATTGGAACAAAGTTTCAATTTTCAATGAGTCATATCGAAATGGATAACTCTTGCACACAAAAAAAAAAAATTTGTAATAAACTTGCCTTTCGTCACTTATATAATATCGGTGGAAAAATTTGTGTTTCTCATACATAAATAAAACAAAGGTACATACCATATAGAAGAAAACAAACGTTGCTTGATCACTTTAAATAAATAATAATGAAGTTCTGAAATACTCTTGCGAGGTCATTTATTTGACGCGATTAGATGTATTGGTCGGTCTTATATTAACCTCACGTAAAATTAACGTAGTAGTGACAATGAAATACAGTATTGGTACGTACGTACTGTGCAACTTTATTTTTGTGATTGTTGGTTATGTAGTAACTAGTCCTTTTCGGCTATGGAAGATTACTAATGATAAGATTATAATATTGCATTATTTTGAAACAGCTCGTAAGATTCAATGAACCAACAACAATGACTATTGAAAATCTAAGCAAAGAGGAAAAAGGGAAAACATTGACTACGAAAAATGTGTGTTTAAAGTCTTCTCTTGGTTTGTTATTTTATTCATTTGACCGTTTCACTCTTCAGAGCTAGATTCCCACGCATGCCATAAGAAACACTATGGATAATGGAATTAACCCCAAATTACAAAGGGCAGGAAAGAAAAGAATAAAAAGAAAATCATTCCATGGAAAAATTCAGTTTGTTTTGGTCAACAACTCAACATAAATAAGCCATGGCACACCCCTTGATGGGCTCTCAACAAATTATTATTTTTGGATTTAATATGATACGCTAGTCCCGTACCTTTCTCCGCAATGGCATAAATGGGTTGTAACACCATACATATGTAAAGTACGAAAAAGAAATAAAAAATTAAGCCAAAAAATTAATTTTTTTCGTGTTAAAGTAAGTATAACATAAGTGTCCGACGAACCAGAAAAATAAATTATAACTAACCACGATAATAATAAAAAAAAAAATTGAGGTCTGAATGGAACAAACACAAGCGTTAAAATAAAGGGAAATTCTTTAATGGAACAAACAAGAGATCTCGTGTTGTAATTTACATAATTTACGAAGGTTGCATGAGACTTTTGAAAATTAAGAGATTATCCAAAAAAAAAAAAAAAGGCCAAGCCATTTGAGGCAGTTCAGTGGTCCCCATCTAAGGAGAGTTGACGTTTTAGCTGTCAATCATCTTCCCACTCCCACACATTGGTATTTGGCAATGCCACATTACTTGTACTAGTCTCAGCAGTCCAAACACAAACCCAAACCCAAGCAACAGCAGCCAAATCACTACACTAATGGAAGCCACGACAACTGACTCTGAGGTCTAAAGCCCTCAAAATTTATAAATTATTACAAAAATTTTTAGTACAAAAAAAATATATATTTTATAGGCATTTATAGAATTTTTAATTTATTTTGGTCTATAAATTAAATACACTACACAAACCAATCACATGACCTTGTTATTTTCTTTTTTCCTTTTTCTTCCTCCTCTCCTTTCTTCTTCGTCACACTCTCTCTCTCCTCTTTCTCTCATTTTCGAACTCCCCTCTCTCTCCTCAAATTTTTTTTTCAAAAATTCCTCAAAACTTCAAATATCCATAACTTTCTTATCCGGTGTCCGTTTGATGCGTACTTGGTACCATTGGAAAGCTCACGACAAGAGGAACAATTTGAGCGGTGGCTTGTCGCCGAAAACCGCCGGAGTTCGCCGGAAAACTTCTCGGAAAGTTCGGTTTTTGTGGGTTTCGTCAGATCTCCTATTTCCGAGCTAGTTTTGGGGAAACGAGCACCGCCATTGTGCTCGGGAGGGTCCAAACAGTAGGACTGGAGGCTGGGCAGCCTTGTTGCCTCCGCATTTCGCCGAAATTTTCCCCGCCGCCGTGGCCGTTCACCCTCGCCGCCGCCGCCGGCCACCTTTATTGAAATTGATTAGGGGGTTTTGTAAAGGGCATCGTAGGCAGCAAAAGCCCTCAAGAATTTCTCCGATCCGACGCTCGGTGAGTGTTTAATTTCGGTTTGAAGTTTAGAATTTTATTGATGAAATTTGAGATGTTGTGGTTGTTGTTTGTTGAAATTGACCTCACAATTGGATTTAGAAGGGTCGAAATAGGTTGGGTAAGCTTTTCGCAAATCCAAAAAATATCTGGTTGGCCACCTCGTTTTGCGTGCTAAAATACTGCTTATGTCATAATGGGCCTGTAGTTTCAGACCTCCGATTAGCAAACTGACACCGCCGTTTGACTCGTTTCGTCGCAGTGATCGCAACGGTGGTCTTCTTTATGCAGGTTCTACCCTGGGAGTTGTCTCGATTTGCGTGCCGACTTCGCCGTGCGAATCCACCGAGTTGCCCGACAGGCCCAGTCTCCGATCGTCGAGTGAGGACAGTCATCGGACTCGGTTCTACGAGACGAACCCAGCAGTGACCTCCGTTTCGCGAGATTTGGCTCTGGTGGAAAAATTAACTATTTGACCGCTTTTACACGTATATCGAGGTAGTAGTTCTGTCATCAAATCTGACCCTTTTATGTGATAGGCTTTATGAATATTAAAAACTGATATTTAGGGCTGTT
Source organism: Boehmeria nivea var. tenacissima (assembly GCA_018132145.1). Taxonomy (NCBI): domain Eukaryota; kingdom Viridiplantae; phylum Streptophyta; class Magnoliopsida; order Rosales; family Urticaceae; genus Boehmeria; species Boehmeria nivea. Next base: position 17,467,004 of record CM030881.1, on the reverse strand, counting down.
GTTGAGTATCTGGTTGATTAATAACCTGAGTTATGTGGAGAATAACTTGAATATGCCTAATTTGACTAATTAATTATAGACAGCTAATTAGAAATTGAGTAAATAATGAACTAATATTGTGTGGAAGTGAGACTGTGATTGTGAGGCCGTGAGTGTCATTTTCCCGACCTATTATCATGCATTATGACATTATGGATTTGGACGCGGGCCCTCGATGCGCGATGTGACTTGTTAATTGTGATTGTGATTGCTACTGACGAGTGACTGGCTGCTGTGCAGTATGCATCAGGATGACCTGGCATAGTACTCGAGGTAATAGAATTAGGGGAGACGGTTTGAGAGCCCGCAACGTACTGGTCGTCTTGACGTCCATGCCAGATCGAGTTACGGTTAGGGACATTAGGTCCACCTGTAGTCGGTCCTATGGTACTTTTCTTGAGGACTTAGGGTTGTCTCGGTACTTGTAGTATGCAACCGGCCGTCCTCTAGATCTATTATTTCTGTTGTTGATCTGAGAACTTGAGATGACTCGTGAGAGCTGATGGAATAATTTGACAATAATTATATCTGGTTCAAATGTAATAAGACTTGTTAGAAAACTCTCTTAACGAATAACCGGACTAATTAAGATTTGACTAAAAGAGATTTGATAATAGGATTCCTACTAAGCTCGATGAGCTCACTCTTTTTTTCTCCTCTCGTCCAGGAGGTGTACAGTGCGACCTGTCTGACGAGGTGTAATAGTTTCCTGATCGAGACTTGGAAGACGTTTCCATCGTGTTTTCTTCTCAGTGTAGGTTTCTTTTCGAGTCTTTGGTGCAGACTTTTTAAAAGTGGATGACTGTATAATTATTTAATTTGAGCTTTTGTTACCGATGAGGACTTTTAATTTTATTTTATTGTGATGATGTATTAAACTGTAGATTTTATAACTGTGTTTTATTTTTATGTTAAAGACCAATGACAGAATTTCAAATTGTTATTTTTATTTATTCATTTATTTGCAAGATTTTATTTATTTTAATAATTCTACTTACCCAAATTAGGGGCGTGCGACCATGATTATAATTCACAACGCGACGATCGTCACTATGGACTCCGATAGCCGAGTCTTCGCCAACGGCGCGATCGTCATCGAAGGTGATACAATCAAAGCCATCGGTCAATCTTCTTCCATTCTTCACCACTTCTCCTCCCAAGCTCGCCACGTTCTCGACCTCGGAGCCCAGATTCTACTCCCAGGTCTGCTCTGCTACTCTGTTCTAAATGCAAAGCCCTTTCCTTTTTCTTTTTTTCATTTTTTTTTTAATTTTTAAAATTTTTTGGTGTTGGCGTTGTTAGGGTTCGTGAACACGCACGTTCACACCTCTCAGCAGCTGGGGAGAGGGATTGCCGATGACGTGAACTTGATGACGTGGCTGCACGGTCGGATCTGGCCGTACGAATCCAACATGACCCAACATGATTCGTACGTTTCCACTTTGCTCTGTAGCATCGAGCTCATTCACTCCGGTGTATGTTCTCTTATTGTCTTCTCTTCTTGTTTTGTCTTTTTAAGTGCTTTTTAGAGCTCATACATTGTGGTTGTAGATTTTGTATTTTGCTTTGGCTCTGAGAGTTTTAAGGACTTTTTGGATGCCCATTTGAAGTGTAATTTGGTCTTTGATGGTTCTGAATTTCTGATTTTTGTCTTGCATTGGCTTTTGTGTTCTTTAAGGACTTTGCAAAATGATTATGGAATTATTTTGATGGTTATAAATTTCCAATCTCGTCTTGCTTTTGCTTTGGAATTACAATGTTGTGCATAGCTTTGGCTTTGATCTTTTATAAAACTTTTTAGTAACTTTCTTATGTATGTGGAAATGTTGAACTAGGTAACTTGCTTTGCGGAAGCTGGTGGGCAACACGTACCTGAAATGGCAAAAGCTGTGGAGTTACTAGGCCTCCGTGCGTGTTTAGCGCAGTCAACCATGGATGCTGGTGAAGGTTTGCCATCTTCATGGGCTATTCGAACTACTGATGACTGTATTCAGGTTTAACATTATTTTAGTGATACCGATTTGTTGTGATTTCTTGTCATGCTTTTAGTTGTCTCTTCAGAATGCTAGTTGCTCATACTCGTAATTCGTGTCTGGTTGCTTTTGTATCTACCTTGTTCTATTCTACGGAAAATGCTCAATTCGCCTTAAGGGTTCAGTCTCAGAAGGAGCTTTATGCAAAGCATCATAACACAGCGGATGGGCGCATTAGAGTATGGTTTGGAATTAGGCAAATTATGAATTCAACTGACCGTTTACTGCTTGAAACGAGAGATACTGCTAGAGAACTGAAAACTGGAATCCATATGGTACTCATCTTTCTCTTTTCCATACGCGACTGTGTTATGCCTTTTGACTTTTGAAGACTGGTAAATAAGTGCCGGGTTGGCAGGTTTTTTCTTAGTAATTAGTAGACTTCTGTCTATTACTAATCCTTGTTCTATATTTTCTGGACCAAATATTAGATAATGGAAATTCTTCTCTGCTGATACAAAATGAGGCACGCACGTTGTTATCTAATACATATACTGGCTCTTTGTTCCCCATATGTTGAGCACTTTCAGTTATTTGTCAGTTTGGAAATAGAAGTATGGATCTTTTGTCAAATAAATACGTAGACATATGAATGGAATCTAGAAAGTGGGCAGGAGATAAAGTTGATACTTTTATATGTTTAGCATGTTGCTGAGATACCCTATGAGAACCAACTTGTGGTTGAGAGCCGCAATACGGAACATGGAACAGTTACATATTTGGAGAAGATTGGCCTCCTGCAGCACAATTTGCTAGCAGCTCACACAGTTTGGGTCAACGATGCCGAGGTTGGTGCTGCTTCTGATAGTAGCTCATTTGATCTCTCTTTTTTATTTTTATTTTTTACTTCTACCATTGCCGCACTTTTGATCATGAACTCTACCTCATAATGGTTGAAGCTTTCAATACTGCATTATCACATAACCGTTCTCTTGGGTATTCTTCAGATTGGTTTTCTCTCAAAGGCTGGAGTCAAAGTATCTCACTGTCCTGCTGCTGCAATGCGAATGCTTGGATTTGCACCTATTAGAGAGATGCTTGATGCTGGCGTGTGTGTCTCCTTAGGAACAGATGGGGCACCATCGAACAACAGAATGAGCATTGGTTCGTCAACATTCTGAATCCTTAATAGTTTAATTATTGGATTTCCTTCTTGCTTTATGAGTCCTTTTAGTGGAGTTTAGATTTGAAACTTCTCTAGAGATCAGGGTTATTACTCCTACTGGTCTTACATCTTCTATCCGTAGATTCTGACATAAGCATCCAGGCACCCGTTATAATGGTAGGAAGTATTTTAGGCGTGTCTCTATCTCTAGCATGTGAGTACAGGGAGAAAACATAAGCAGGTCCTGGTATTTGATAAATCTATAATTTCTAGTTGTTGACCATATATGACTCCTGGTAATTTTGTACACTCCACTAGTCTTTATTACCTGTTAACTGGGGCAGTCTAGATGGGATTTTGTTGCTATCTAGCTTAGTTATATGGTCAGACAATATCATTTTTCTTGTATTGCAATGTTCTGTTGATAGTTCCTAAAGGCTTGTTGGAAGAGTGAAGCCTGTTCATGTGTGGATTTACCTCATTGCAGTTGATGAGATGTACCTGGCTTCTTTAATTAATAAAGGAAGAGAAGTATATTTAAAAGGGACTACTGATCCAACTGTTCTGCCGGCTGAAATGGTTCTCAAGATGGCAACAATCAATGGTGCAAAATCTGTACTTTGGGATGATGAAATAGGATCACTTGAGGTTGGGAAAAAGGTTGGGTTGCTGGCTTCGAAACTCTTCATTTTACATATTCATACTTCAGATTTGTATAACCCAAAAGTCGGAATTTTTTACAACTCTCTCTGGAGTTAGGACTTTCTTTTTCATTTTTTGCTTTGCTACCTTTTTTGTGATTTCATTTTGTACAACAAATATGTGATTAAATGGGCTGACAAATGCTATCTTGGGGTAAATCTGTAGGCTGACATGATTGTAGTCAATCCTTCATCTTGGTCAATGATTCCTCTCCACGATTGGTAAGTACCGTTTCTTGGAAAGATGATATAAAGTACTCTTGTTCCATCATTGTCCTGATGAGATTGCAGTCTGCAGATATAAAATTCATTCAACGTCCTTTGTAACTTTCATAATCATGTGACACTCAGTTAGTTTCCAAAAAAAAAAGGTCATTTGGACAACGTGTGAGTGGTTGAAATCTGAAATTGTATAATGTAGTTTCGTTGTGTAAATTGACACGATGTGCTTTACTAAAATGCAGCATCTCCAGCCTAGTGTATTGCATGCGGACTGAAAATGTGGTTTCTGTAATGTGCAATGGCCGGTGGATTATGAAGGATAAGAAGATCTTGAATGTGGATGAGGTACTTTCATGATCTTCCACTAGCATCAATTAGGCGTTTGTCTTGATATAAACTGTAGTTCAGATGCTAATATCTCCGTCTCTCAATGTTCCTTGTTGTTTAAGATAATGGTTTATTTATGGATGATTAACTTGCCAATGGACAGCAAGAGGTTATTTCAGTTGCAAAACAAGCTTCGGCGGAACTTCTGAGGAGGGCTGGCATTAAAATTCCAAACAGAATGAACATCTTGTGACAGTCCCGATGTTTTCTTTTCTTTTCTTTGTGGTTTTTGTTCTTCCAGAGTTCCACAGAGCATTTGTTGATTGTATGAGAGCAACCAAAGGATCATGGATGAAGAATCTGTAAAGATGGAACTTTATTCCCAAAATTAGAAGAAAATGGCACAGATTCATTCACCAACTGGCGCTTTTTAGTCACAAAGCACATCAAGGACTTAGGCTTTTGAATTTGGGCTCTATATTTCATCTCAAATCATATTTTGGGGGAAAAAAGAGAGAAGAAGACGGACTAGAAATTGACTAGTTGATAAGAACCTACTACAATATATCAAGGGAATACCACATGAGGGAAAAAATAAACTTAGCATTATGGTTTTTCAATACATAACAGTGACTATAAAACAGTCATTTTTGAAATTTAATTACATGCTTATATTGTAGTATGATTGATATCACCCTAAAATCAATAATTATTTATCATATGAATTTGTTGAAAGAGATTTTCAAGGATTTAGCTAAATTTTAGACTAATTTTTTAGGGAGCCATAATTTTAAAAATTTTAAAAATTAGCCTTTTTATTTTTTATTTTATCATAGCTGATAATTTTTTTTTTATAATAATAGGTTTTAGTTTGGTTTTTTAAGTTGAATAAGCCGAATTTTTAGATATTTTTTATTTGATTTGGGCAGTTTTTTGAAGTAATTATCATGAATATTTTGACATTTTAGGGCTAAATCCCGCAAACTTTATCTTTAAAATTGTTAATTTCTTAATTGGCCCTTGTTGAAATAATGTTTCTATTTTAACAAAAAAAAAAAAGAAGATAAATTCCAATGCAAATACTTATCATAAAACGGACTCAAATTCTAAAAGGAAAAAGAAAATATATTCTTTGAATTGCAAATCAAATCATAATTTACTATAACAATGAAATTTAAATTTTTGTGAATGACTGTAATAATAAAAGAGAAATTATAGTGAATACCTAATTTTTAAAACTTAATGTAAGTTATTATCTAATTTTTTGAAAAATGTAACCAATTACCCAAATGATGTAATTACTTACACAGTGATAAATGGTGGTAATTCACTTTATTATTAAAAGTATGTGCAAATAATTCACAAATTGACTAGAAATTCAATTACTTAAAAAATTTAAATATTTATTTTTATTGTTATATAAATTCTGGTTATTTGTTTATTTCACCCTAATTAAACAACCTTGAATAAAGGGTAGTAGAACTGAGTCTGAATGTAACTCAATTCATAACTATGAGGGAAATATCCCAGGAAGATAAAAAGACTTATACACGCACGTGCTGTAATTTTGACGTGGCAAATAAACTTCGACGGCTGGCCCTAAATCCAATCGCCACGTCGGATGGAAAAAGAAGTATCCACTATCTTCTAGAACTACTAGAACTTCTCTATCTCCTTTCGTCAAAAATCTTTCAAAATGTCTCAACCTGAAACTTCTGGAATCTTCAATCCACTCCTCGAACAACCTCGATTCAAACCAATCCCCTATAAATGCCTTCCACAGCCATTTCTTTTTCCACCACAAAGAGAACAAAAATCTAAAGCCAAGCAAAATCCAAAAAGCTCAAGCCATTGTTTCCAATTCCAAAAAACCAAAAATCTTTTCAATGGAAAGTCCTTTCTTCAGAAGCCATTGGAGCAACTACCAGCCTCGTCCGCGCTACGCGCCGAGCTTCAAAGATGTACCGGTCCAACGCCCGGCGGCGAGGCCGTCTCCGAGGGTGGTTTCGATCCCGGTGCATTTCGTCGGATCGGATCGGAGCCGATCCGACTCGGCGCTGAAGATACAGAAGGTGCTCCGAGGCTTCTTGGTGAGGAAGAGCGTGAAGAAGATCGCGGCGGTGAAACACGAGGTCGACGAGGTCGAGAAGAAGATGAGTCGGAGAGAGACCGTGGAGGCGATTCGGAGCGACGCCAAGGAGCGGCTGAGATTGAACGAGACGCTGATGAGCTTGCTGCTCAGGTTGGACTCTGTGAGAGGCGTCGATTCCGGGGTTAGGGATTGTCGCAAGGCTGTGATCAAGAAGGCGATCGCGCTGCAGGAGAGGATCGACGCGATTGTCGCCGGCGATCAGACGACCGGTGCCGGCGACGAGTCCTCGGAGGAAGTCGGAATCGAATCTGTCTCCGAAGTTGAAGATCAAGCTCAACAGACCAGAGACTCAGGCGAGCTCCAAAAAGGCAGTGATGATGATGTTGCTGAATTAGAGCATACAGAGTCTGAGGTTGATCAGAGTCCTGAATTCTGCGTCGAGCCTCTGAATCCGACTGAAATCGAGTCGGTTCAAGCCCTAGAGAAAGAGGACAAGGCTACAGTGTCCACAGACGAGCCAATGCCTACTTCGAACGACACACAGGAAGGCAAGGACGAAGACGAAGCTCTTAAGCCGCAAGCTTCGGCACCAACCGATGTTGAGGCGAAAGCAGAGCCAGAGATGGCCATGGCCGATTCAGTGGAAACTGCAATGGAGGCAGTTGAAGAGCCAGAGAGTGCCGTGGAGGTAATTGAGAACGAAGAAGCTTTGGAAGAAAGCGCTGAAACCGGCAACGATACTGAGAGCGAGTCCCGATCATCCAGTGCAACAGAAAACGGGATGGAGATTTCGCAGGGGAAGAAGGCGGAAGAAGAAGAAGAAGAAGAAGGTACTGTGAATAGCAGGAGTAGGAGCAAAGAGCTGATGGAGAGGATGGTGGAGGACAATGAGAAGCTGATGGGGCTGATGGCGGAGCTGTACGAGAAAAACGCGATGCAGACGCGGCTGCTGAGCTCGCTGTCTCAGAGAGTGGAGCAGCTGGAGAGAGCTTTCGTGTGCGAGAAGCTGCGCAAGAAGAAGAAGCAGAGGCGTGAGTGCTGCGGAAGAAGTGCGGATGCGAATAATAAGAACTCTGGGAACAGATTGTAGTTGAATGTAAAAGGGTCTTCCTTTGCTTCTTGTCATTCTTTCTTATAGGATATCGGTTTGGTGTTTTGAAGAGAGAAACGAATTTCGTTGTCTGTAACTGTAAGGCATTAGCAATGGAATGAGATTCTTTTTAATTCTTCTGAATTCAAAAGTGTATTCTGCGAGATTTGGTGGCATGTTGTGTTTTCCAAGTTGAAATTCGGAGTTTCTTTCTATTGTGCGCTAATAATGGCTCCGCTCTCGCCAGGCTACAAAGTTAATAAACTTGCAAGTTGCACGATTTTAACGATGTGATATTGATGGAGGAGGATATATCACTTCTATGTCGTTTTTTAGTCTAATTTATTTTGATTGCTATTTTTGTTTGCTTTTGTTTCTCGTTTGGTCTAACACCAATTTTGATGTCGTGTGGATATTTGCTTTCATAGGATCAATTGAACTCGCATTTTTCTTTTCTTTTGCCATGAATTTGGCTTGATTGCGTTAGATATGGAAGAAGCTCCGGTGTACTGGTTCATGAATTCACTGTCATGCTGCCATGCCATCTTGTGTTTGTATTTAGCTAGTTTTTGAACACTTCTAACACTGATCAAAATTCAGCTTTGTAAATTAGATAGCTGTGATCTGGTAGCAGTAGCAGTACCATTGTACCACCCATATCTTGTCGTTTCTCTTCTGTTTACTTATAGTTTTTCAAAATTTTTTATCTACATTCTATCCAATCCATTCCATTTTATTTTATTTATTTATTTATTTTTCAACTTTTTTAACCCTCTAAACTATTATATTTTTATTCAATCATTTTTTTCAACTTTCTAAATTCCTATATAATTATTTATACCATTTTAAAATTCGTAAAATCAATTCATTCTAATCATTTTTTTAATTATTTTTTAAACAATTTTTTAAATTATTTTCAAACCATTCAAAATGATGAAAAAAAAAAAAGTAAAATATTTTGCCCAAACCCGATAAATAATGGCCTGGAGACGACCTGTATTTCTCATTTTGGGCCTCAAGCAGAAGCCCATTAGCTAAAATAAGGTCCATTTGTACAGATGAATGGGCCCATCCCAACCACACTCTTCTTAATCCCAATCAATAAAAGTGAGAGTGATTAATGTCAACGTTTTATCTCCTTCAAATATACATCAAATAAAAAACAAAATATGTTTAAAAAAAATATAAAGAATGATAAGCATTAAGCAAAGCAACCTGAATAACTTCATTAGTTGATTTGGCTGTTCTGACCTGACCACCACCCAAAGTCCCAAAGTACCAAAGTCCCTCTCTCTCTCTCTCTCTCTCTCTCTCTCTCTCTCTCAACACAAACCTTCTGGGTCTGGCCTCTTCTCTCTTCTGCTTCTCTCTCTGCAAGTTTTTTTTTTTCATTTTTTTTTCTGCGCAAAATTTTGCCTGTCATTTGAAACCCTACTGTGTCTTCTCTCTCTCTCTCTCTCTCTTCGCTTTGTAATCATTGAGCTTCAATCCAATCCAAGTCTAGTTCCTGCTTCGTCGTCTTCTTTCTCGTTCTCCTCAAGTCTCTTGGAATTCGTGACCCTCTCAATCTTTTCGATGGCTGACGGAAAGTTTGATCTGCCGGACGATTTCTTCTCATCCAAACAGTCCGATCACTCATGGACTGCCAAAGGTATTGGTACTTCCGTTTGCTTGTATGATTTATTTTGGATTTTCGTAAATTATTGATTTGGATTGCGTTTTCGCTCGATTTGATAGATTTGAAGCGGATGTGAGGTTGAGATTTATTGATCCGAAGCTTTCGAGTAGAGAAGTGGACTTTGTTCCTCTTCGAGTAATTCAGAATCTAATCCTGTAATTGGAATATTGAGCATAGTGTGGCATTCTTTTTTTTTTTTTTTTTGCATTTTTTGTTGGCATTTGAATTGGATTCATTGGTTATGCTTCGGATCAAAATTTTTGTTTTTATTTTTTTCTTGGTCGTTTTCTTTTCCTGGTCAAATTTTGGTGCTTGATTGACATTTGCACAGGAAAAAAAGAAGTTGGAAACTTTTTGATCGATTTGAATCGATAAATTTCTTGTTTTGTCTTGTAAGATTCTAGACAGCCAAATAAAAACTTTATGTAAATTTTAATTCTTTGTATTTGTTTAGATCTATGTTGGTATAGAAACATAGGCTTTAGTTATGGCTTAATGATTTCTTATTATATTAAATGTCAAAACTTTTCCCTTTATTGCATAGTTATGTGGCCTTTTAGACTTTGATTCAAGTATACTCCACTAACACTTAGTGATTGAAACCGGCCTTTTACAGGGAAATCACAACCAGATTTATCATATGCGGTTAAAAGAGTGTATTTAGTGTTCAATAGTAGATTAATGAAGGAACTTAAATATCACTGTAAATTGAGTGTTGATTATGATCGTTAGATATATTCACAACCACCAGCTTCGGGGGTTCATCTGGTCCTCGTTTCGACCGCTTTATTCTTAGGAGATGTACTTTAGTTTATTGCCTCTCTTTGATTTTCTTTTCTACTTTCTTTTTTTTACACAGAAACATTTTGCTTTGGAAACAACTTGAGTAGGTTGAATTATTATCTCTCTCTCGTTCTCCCCCTCCCTCTTGTCTGGATAATTATGCTCTTAAATTTCAAGATTTAAGTTTGTGTTACAAAATTTTGGACTGGGCATGGTATACATGCAGGGAATGATATCTTAGTTGTTTGTCTAGTTTAAAGGCTTGTTTTGGTGCCAAGTTCTTTTTGACTGATTAGAACTGCATTGAGACATGCTGGTCTATGCAAATCTTTAGCATGTGGGGTTTTGGCATTTATTGCCTTGTCATATGGTATTCTTTTTAACGCTTTGGTGGCAAATTAGCAAATCTCGAAATCGCTTAATAATGTTGTTGCATGTGAAAATTGACCCCCTTTCATTAAATTCTTACTTCATGGTTAAGCTCTTGCTGTCGTTAGCGAGGATGAATGTTATCTTATTTTATTTGGTTAAAAATTTTATGGAATCTTGAAAGTAATATTCTGACAACTATTATAAACAATCAAGATTTAGTTTTTATTTCATTTAATTTCCTGAAAGCCTAAGTATTTATAATGAATTTTCCATCAAATGGCATCAAAATTAAATGTTTATATTCCTGTCTCTCAAAAGATCCAAATGCATTCTTATTTTATAATAGGATTTTTATCAATTACTTGACAAGCAACTGTAAAAGTAATCGTTACTCAAATTTAGCTTCATCTGAACTTCCATTGGCATTTAGTTTTACATTCTTCTTAGTTTTCTTATAAGTCATCTTTTCTCTGGTCATTTTTAGTACCAGTGTGATCTTTTGCATGAAACTATTTATTTGATTTCTAACGTGTTCTGTTCTTTTGCATGAAACTATTTATTTGTTTTCTAACGTGTTCTGTTCTTTTGCATGAAACTTCTGCAGGAAATGGCGCGGAGAAGGTGCTAACTGGGTTGCTTGATGATTCAAAAGGTATCTCTAACTCTTAAAAGGAGGAAAGTATGGCTACTCATTTAGTTGGTTTTTTCTGCTTCGGATCAATTTATTTATTTTTTGGTGGGAAATCCAGGCATTCAATTGCTATAATTGTTATAATTGCTATAATTATAACAATTGCTATAATTATAGGAATTATATGGAATTTGCATTTTCGGCATTAGGTGGATCTCGGTTGGGAAATTTTTCAAATTTTACTGCTGTTTTGTTCTCTCTCGTCAAATTTCTATCTTGCTATTTTAACACGTAATTTGACATATGGAATTGTGCTAAACTCTATGCAATTATTGGACGAGCCTTGTATTTTGATAATACAACATCTTGTGTTGTATGCTTGACATCCTGGATATGGAAAATTTCCGCTTACTATGAGTAAATTTTGCGTGTGTGTGTTTTAGCTTAAAGGTGTTATTTTGCAATTTTGGGATCTTTTTAAGAGCTGATCTCTTTGTTGTGAAGGAAATATATTGAGTTGATTGTCTATGATTTTCTTATGCAGTTTACTTTATGGTACTGTGTTTGTAAGGGTGTTTCATTATTTGGAACCTCAAAAGCCTTCTATTTTTCTCTCTCTGTGATTTGCAAGAATTATGCTCTTCCAGTAGGGATTGGTTTTTGCGTTTGGAAGGAAAGTTATAACAGATGTTTATCTGGTCTAAAGACTTGGCCTGATGTGCAGATTGGCACGTGTTGTTGTAGCATGCTGGCATGTCATAGCATGAGTTGTTTCTGTGATCAGAACTATTGTTAAAAGAAAATAGCTGTTATAACATTTTATTCCATGGTAGTTTTACAAAATCTCAAAAATTTTCAAGTTTGATAATTTCATGAGCATTCAAGAACTTTTCTCAGTCATTGTGATTGGCTGTTCTATTAATAGTGCCAGGCTGTTGGAGTTGCATTCTCACCAAGGGTCTAATTTCATTTGTATTGCATAATTGGATATTAATTCAAAATATTAATGAAAAAAATAATAAATAAAGTAGCCTCAAATTAAGATCCCAGAATTTTTGCTTATATTTACTTCTACCCTTTCTCCTTGGTATTATGTAGTTTGTCTATTATTTTTACTAGAATTTAGTTTCTAATGATTTCTGATGTGTTTTGTTCTATATAGTTGAGGTATCTGGAGGAAATGGCGGGGAAAAGGTGCTTTCTGCGATATATGATGACTCGAAAGGTATCTATGTTTTCTTCTATCCTTGTGCAAACTTTTTCTTTGAGCTGTGGAGCAAGGGATTCTATCTATTTCTTTTCTTCTATTTTTATTGTTCATTAACCTATGGCTGCAGATTTACTGGCCTCGGAAAGCAGCATCCCTTTGTCTCCTCAGTGGCTTTATGCCAAGCCAACCGATTCTAAGACGGTATGTGGTAGATCATCTTGGATCATAAATTCACTTTTATATTTCTTTTGTAGTTATTTAGCATGGTATCTGAAGCCATAGTTACCTCTCTATTTCATATAACATTGGCTTTTTTCATTTGGCATTTCATGAATGTGGCCCCATTTCTTTTGCTATGTTGTACATCAGGAAATGCGTCCTTCAAGTTCTCTTGGACACCCAGGAGAAAACAACCAAAAGGATGGCTGGCATTTGGAAGACAAAAAGGATTGGAGGCGTATCAACACAGATGGCGAAAGTAGCCGCCGTTGGCGTGAAGAGGAAAGAGAAACTAGCTTAATTGCTGGTAGAAGAGATCGCAGAAAGCCAGAGCGCCGAGACAATGCTTCCATGAGAGAAACAACTGAGAATCGAACATTGCCTACTTCTGAACGGTGGCATGACGGTCGAAACTCTGTTCATGAAACAAGACGTGATAGCAAATGGTCATCTAGGTGGGGTCCTGAAGAGAAAGATAAGGAGTCACGAACCGAGAAGAGAGCAGATGTGGAGAAGGAAGAAACTCATCCTGAAAATCAGACTTTTGTTGGTAGTAATCGATCTGCTTCTGAGCGTGATTCAGATTCTCGGGATAAATGGAGGCCACGCCATAGGATGGAGGTCCATCCTGGTGGGCCAACTACAAATCGTGCTGCCCCTGGATTTGGACTTGAAAGAGGAAAGGCGGAAGGATCAAATGTCGGATTCACCCTCGGTCGGGGAAGGGGGAATGTAAATGGTAGGTCATCTTCTTTGGGCCCCACTGGTGCTACTAGTTCTGAAAGCATTCCTGGAAAGCCAAGATACTCCCTTGATAGTTTTTGCTACCCTAGGGGGAAGCTTCTCGATCTTTATCGTCTAAAAAAGCTTGATCCTTCATTGGAGACAATGCCAAATGAGATGGAGGAATCACCCCCTTTTACCGAAGCAGACTTGATTGAACCATTTGCTTTTGTTGCCCCTGATGCTGAAGAAGAGGTAGCAGAAATGATTCTTTCAATGAACTTAATTATTTTTCTGTATAGCCTTCTGCAAATAGCTGTTTGTCTTGAGTGCCTTTTGCACATATCTGTTTTCTTGAGTGTATATTTGTTAATTTTTCTCATATCTGGATCACATAGGAAACTCTTAGCAAAATATTGAAGGGAAAGATTACAAGTAGTGGTGTGGTTTATAATAAGGGAATATCAACTGAGCATATACCAGGTATTTTTCAGCTCCGTGGCCTCTAATCTGTCCCAAATAAATGCTATTCTTATTTAAAGAGGTTGTTTCCTTAGGTGTTGGAGAACTTGAATCAGGAGATGGAGTTGTGGATATTCTTCCGGAAAGCCTCGTTGGGCTGACTAATGAACCTGTGCAGGAGGTTGCAAATGATGATGGTGCTTTATGGCATTATGATACACACAGGAACATTGTCGATGGTTGGTTTTGTTTTTCTCTTTGAATGTTAACTTGGTTGGTTAGTTTCTTATTTTAGATTTCAGAGTACATGATATGCAAGTTTTTTGTTTGTATTTCAATAGGATATGTTAATCACATAGAAACGGGAGATAAAGTCACATTAGCAAATGGTCCAGATGAATCAATGTCCAAAATTTCAGAAAATAATGGCCTCTCGAGTAAGATGGAGATTGGTGGTGTATATCAGAGTTTCTTTGGGCAAAATATTGACAAAATTAAACAAAAGGTATATTCTTATTTTACCTGTCATCCACGCTTTGATGATATTGGTTATGCCACTTTTTCTTACATAAGTTCCAAGGTTCACGATACTTTAAATACTCACTATATTTTTCCTTTGTTGGAGCACAATCAGAGTGACAACATCACCAGAGAAGCAAAAGAGTTGGAAAATGATGTCCCACTAGAGGATTTATGCTTATGTTATCTTGATCCTCAAGGGGTAACTCAGGGACCATTTCTGGGGGTTGATATCATCTCATGGTTTGAGCAAGGTTTTTTCGGAATAGACTTGCCTGTTCGCCTGGCTGATGCCCTTGACGGAACACCTTTTCAGTATTTGGGAGACATGATGCCACATCTAAAAACTTTGGATGGGAAGGTTGAGAACATGAATCAAAATCTCGAGCTAGAAGAATTCGAATCGGTAGGAGTAAATTTGGGGCCTACCGTACCTTCACCTGCTCCTGTTTCCAGGATGACTGATTCATCTATTGGAGATGAGTCAAGCATATCATTTCCTGAGTTCAAAAGCATGCCGGCTGAGCTTGCTCAGTTGAGAATATCGAAGCCCGAAGATCCTCAGCAACTGCCACATATGAAGGGTCAAAGCTTTCATGAATTTGTTGCACAAGACAAAGGTTTTAACTCGTGTCATTATATTTCTTTTTTCAAATTTTTTTATTTATTTACCAACATTTGAAAGTTGTAAGCTTTAACAATATCTTTGGGCAATAGTAATAATTTAGATTGTGTCATTGCAAATTCTATTTGTTTTCTTATATTCTAATGTTAATAGTTCACGCTTTTTTACAGGAAGACCTATGCACACTGGCTATCCTGTTGGGAAATTTTCTGGGAACTCTCACGATCTTTTAACAACTACTGGTAGCCATCTTCCTCCATTCCCTGAATTTGCAGAATCTGGTTTGCGGGACCAGACAGATAATAAGATGCATCCCTTCGGCTTACTATGGTCTGAGATAGAAGGTGCTCAAACAAAAAATGCAAAGTCATCCGGTACATCATCTAACATGGGAAGGACTGCTTCTTTTGGTGGCATCACTGATGCAGCTGTTGTTGCTGATGCATGGTCTGATGTTTATGCTAAGAGCAGACCATCAGATCCAAATATGTATCAAGATATGATGACTGCTCATAATTTCTCACATATGGAACGTGAAACTGGCCATCTTGATTTGGCAGATCAGCTTATGTCGCAGCAAGTGCAGCAACAGAAGTTCCAACAGCAGAATATGTTATCTGCTTATGGACAATTGAATGAACAAGTTTTAGATCACATGCCTAGTCAAAATCGACTTCACCACCAGCAGTTGGCAACGCTTTCTTCAACAGAGCTAGATCATCTTATGACACTTCAGATGCAACATCGACAGCTTAAGCTCCAGCAACATCATCAAGCGCAGCAACAACAATTTCATCAAAAGCAAAAGCGTTTACAGGAGCAACAGCAATCTCATGCACAGCACATGCTGCTCGAACAGTTGTTGCATGGTCAGATGCCCGATGCTGGTCTTGGACAGCCACATGTTGATGCTTTAAGAGCTAGTAATGTTCTAGATCAGGTGCTTTTAGAGCAGCAATTTTTACATCAACTGCAACAACAATCTCGACACCCTCATGGACATGCCAATCCATCTTTAGAACAGCTCATTCAAGCAAAATTTGGTCAGACTCCACAACAAGAGCATCAAAGAGATTTATTAGAGGTTCTATCTCATGCCCAGCATGGACAGCTACAATCATTGGAACATCAGATGCGTCAGCATGAGCTGCTGCAAGCCAGGCAGTTATCTATGGGACTGAGGCAGCGGAATAATATCGAAGAAGAGAAGCACATGAATTCTATCTGGCCAGGTGATGAATCCAATCAGTTGTTCAGGGCTCATTCTGGTATCCACAGAACTCACTCTTCTGGATTTAGTCCATTAGATATTTATCAGCAGCAACAGAGGCCATCTCCTGAAGAGCAGTTGAGATTTGAACGGAACCTTCATTTTCAGGAGCGACTCCAGCAAGGGCGTTATGAACATGGCTCTCTTTCATTTGAAAGGTCAATGTCCTTGCCTCCAGTTGCTCCAGACGTGAACCTTGATGTTGTAAATGCCATGGCTAACGCCCATGGTATGAATATGCAGGAGTTAAGTACGCATTATAAATCTGCTGGCCAGGTGGGACCACTCCTTTCTGGTGCTCACCCTCACGGTCGTCATCAATCTATAGCTCCTAATCAATTTCACGTCTCACGTACGGATGGAATTGAAGACCATTGGCCCGAGAAGAATGAGCAGTTACAAAATAACTTTATTGAATCTCGGTTTCGACAGTTGCACGTTGCACCTAGGCAGCAGGAAAGGGAGTCTGACGTAAAAGTGACTTCCGGGGATTCGACTTTATGGATGTCAGATAGAATTAATGAGGAGAAGTCGAAACGACTATTGATGGAATTGCTCAATCCTAAGTCGAGCAGTCAAATGATTGATTCGTTAGATGTGAGTAATGGTACGTCCTCTGAGAGTAGGGTGTTATCTGGCCAGTTTTCTAAATCAAGGTCAACAGACACCCCTTTCAGTCTTAACCCTGACCAAGAAGCTGATTCAGAAGTTTCGTTTGGAGTGAGAGTGTATGGTTCTAATCCATGTGAACCACCCCAAGAAGAGCAGGTGAGGACTGAAAAATTGTTCCGTAGATCTGATTCTGGAGCATCCTTTTTGGACAAAGAACGCCTGGAATTGCATGGGGTTACAAGTGAGGGTATGACAAAAGGTCGGGGTTTTGAGATTCAACAACGAATGGTTGAGCCAGAAGGTTTCACAGTTCCAAACGAGGAGAGAACGATGAATGCAAGTAGCAGGCATCCTTCCCTTGGAACTACAGGTAATTTTTTTCCCTTTCAGCTTCCTAGCTCGCTCACTGCTCCTTTAATTGTAAATACCTGTAAAAGACATTTTTGTTCTTTGCATATTTTTGCCCGAGTATGTTTATGACATTTTTTTAATATCTTTTCAGGAGGGAGTTCAATCATGTATGATAACAAGTTTGGATTGTCTAATTCATTTTTTGACGATATTGCAAAGGATAGGTAAATTCCTTTACTGTCAATTTCACTCTTAGTAATTCGAATTCAGGAGGCCTTTGCTTGATGACTAGAATAGCTGGTTGATCATGAGAAGATGCTCAATGATTAATGGCTTTGTTTTCTTTATTTCTTTTCCTTCTTTCTTTCCCTTAGAGGATAAGCTTTGCTTTCAATCGGAATCATCAGTGTATTCATTGGTTTCTACTGTTGACATGAGCATTTAATTTTTGGTAACAGCATCCAAGTCTATTTTAGGTGTCATTTGGTTCTTATTTTGACCTCATTCTTACAGGGCGTCGGTCTCGTTCAAAGGGCAAGAAAATATTCTGCTGAGGCGCCCTCTTGTGCCACGCACTCCATCATCCCAGGATGGATTGTCTGAGGTCATATCTGATCCCGTTTCTAGGGGAAAAATTTCTTCCAGTGGTGTGGCTGAAGGTATTTTGATATCTAGATATTAGTGTTTTCCTGTAATTGTCTGTTGGGACAAATGACATAAGAGTGCAATTTCCCCTGGATGTTGATCATAACTCTTGACATTTTCAGGGGTTCGTCAAGATACAGTGGGCAATTCAATAAATCAAGGTTTGGATATTACGGTATCGTTGAAGAGAGATGTCAATTATCGACGTGCCTCGTCCTTCAGTGACGCTGATATATCGGAGGCATCCTTTAGTGACATGTTGAAGAGTAACAGTAAAAAGACTGCTCCAATGGAGACCCATTCATCGGCCGGTGCTCCAGACCCGTTGGACGGAACACAAGGCCGAAGTGGCAAAAAGAAAGGAAAGAAAGGGAAGCAAATTGACCCTGCTCTTCTTGGTTTCAAAGTTACCAGCAACCGCATTATGATGGGTGAAATACAGCGGATAGAAGATTAGTACATTTTAGTGTGTTTTTTTTTTGTTTTTTGTTTTTTTCCTTAATCATATCTGTATAGTCCTCGTCTCTTTCATTTTCATCATTTAGGTCCATAGGTTCAGAGTTTAAAGTAGCAGCTGATAAAATTTTTTCAATTTTTTGCCCCTTTTAGATCATCGTAGTTGTAACTAGTGATGGAGAAGGGGCAGTGGGCAAAAATTGCCTTGGTTACAAATCTGAGTGTGCAGTGACGAGATATAATTTTTTGTATAGACTAAAAAGTTTACAATTGACACTAACTGGTTGATAGATTTGTACATAAAAGGGAAATCAAAAAAATAAAAATAAAAACAACATGAAAACATGCAAGCTTCATAGTTGGCGTTGCTTGCTTGTATATATAATATGCCGAATACTAGTCTTATTATTATTATTATTTTATTTACTCTCTGGTTTTTACTAAGCAAGAAAGAAGAAGAGAACTCAAATAAAAAATTAACATGAAGGTCAATATTTTTAGAGGTTGTTTAGTAAGCAATTTAGATTTAAAAAAATTATTCAAGTATATTTTTTGCAGTAAAAATTGATTTGAATTTTGCAATTTTGTATCTGAATTGCCAACGGAACTGGCCATTAAGTTTAAATACTCCATGTAGAATGATAAAAGAAAAATTTTGGTTTTAAGAAATAATTAAAAAAAAAGAGCAAAATTTTTATTTTACCCATATATTGGAGGGTATTTTGGGAATGAAGGCGTGGTATATGTACAAGGGTTTTGAAGAGAGTTGGGTATTGATTGATAATCATCATAATCTTGCGACTTTGAGAGCTTTTTGAGGTATTCTTGATTTCCTTTCAAAATTCCCCTAAACTCGATTTGGTTCTTCTCTTCTCTTCTCTTCCGAGTCTGACCACCACCCAAACCCACTCTCTCTCTCTGCAACTTCGAAATTTGCCAATCGAAACCCTAGCTTCTCTGAAGCTCCAGCTCTGTTCGGTGCTCCTCTCCTCTCTCTCTCTCTCGCTGACGAACTCACTCCATTGGCTTCGTACCAATCAGTGTTTTTCTTCTTTCTCGATCTCGTCACTCTCTCAAGCTTGATTTTTTTCTCCTCTGACCATTCCATGGCTGACGACGGAAAGCTCGATCTACCGGACGATATCCTCTCCTCCAAACAGTCCGATCGCTCCTGGACCGGCAAAGGTATTTCATGGTCTTCTTTTCTTCTTTAATTGGTTTCTCTCTCCGTCAATTGGTGCCTTTGATTGTGTGCTCGGTTGATTTGATTGGTCGGAGAGGTTTGGAGATTGAGCTTTATTGATTTCAAGTGTCAAACTATAACTAGACTTTGTTCATTTTTCTGTTATCTATAATCAGTTTCGTTAATTTCTGTTCTCAACACCATGAGACATTCGGATTTTTGACATTTCAATTGCTTTAATTGTTTCTGCTTCGGATCATATTTCTTTGCTCTTCATCGATCGGTCTTTGATTGTTCCAAATTCTGGTGATATAAATTTTTATTGAGATTTTTTATTACTACAGTATAGAGCCAACCATATTAGAGCCTCGTGGAATTTGCATTTCCGGCATTAGGTGGATCTCAGTTGAAATTTTTTTAAATTTTACTGCTTTTTTTTTTTTCCTTCAAATTTCTAGTTTGCAATCTTATCACTTAATTTGACATATAAACTTGTTCTAAATTCTATGCAATTAGTGGACGAGCCTTCTATTTTGATAATACAACAACTTGTGTTGTATGCTTGACATCCTGGACGTGGAAAATTTCGGCTTCCTATGAGTAGATTTTGCGTGTGCGCGTGTGTTTGAGCTTGAAGGTTTTATTTTGCAATTGTGGGAGCTGTTTAAGTGCTGATTTCAGCTTGTTGTTATGAAGGAAATCCATTAAGTTGATTGTCTATGATTTTCTTATGCAGTTTACTTTTTAGTACTGTGCTAGGAAGGGGATTTCATTATTTGGAACATCAAAAGCCTTTTATTTTGATAGGAACCCATCCCATATTGGGTCCAAACCAATGGTCATGAGCCATGAGTAGAACTCACCCCTAAAACCCCGCTTATAGGGGAGGGAACCCATGGGTTTATAAACCATCAACCAATCCCATATTTAGTCGATGTGGGATCATAACATATTTTAATCTTTCAGTTGGGATTGATTTTCGCATTTGGAAGTAAAGTATATCAGATGTTTATCTAGTTTAAAGACTTTTCTGGTGCTGATATGTGCAGATTAGCATGTGTTGTTGTTAGCATGCTGGCATATATTTCCTTTTTCTTTTTCATATATGCCTCTTTTGTTAATGCACTTCTATTAAATTGAAAATTAGTTTAATGCATTTGCATTAGTCCTCTGATATCATGAATGATTTGCATTCCCACCAAGGGTCTAATTTCTTTTGCATTGCATAATTGGATATTAATTAAAAATATTAAATAAAGTAGCAATTGCCTTATATTAAGATCCCATAATATTTGTTTACATTCACTTCTACCTTTTCTTCCTGGTATTCTGTAATTTGTATTTGTCTATTATTTTTACTATCAGCTCGATCTTTGGAATTTAGTTTCTAATGATTTATGATGTGTTTGTGCTATATAGTTGAAGTATCAGGAGGAATTGGAGGGGAAAAGATGCTTTCTGCGATATTTGATGAGTCGAAAGGTATTTATGTTTTCTTCAATCCTTGTGGAAATTTTTTCTTTGGGGGTATGGAGGGATTCTGTCTATTTCTTTTCATTTGCTTTTGTTCCTCATTTACCTATGCCTGCAGATTTACTGGCCTCAGAAAACAGCATCCCTTTGTCTCCCCAGTGGCTTTATGCCAAACCAACTGAGTCTAAGATGGTATGTGGTAGATCATCTTGGATCATAAATTCACTTTTATATTTCTTTTGTATTTCTTAACTGTGCTATCTCTGAAGCCATAGTTACCTCTCTATTTCTTATAACATTGGCTTCTTTCATTTGGCATTTCATGAATGAGGCCCCATTTCTTGTGTTATTTTGTGCATCAGGAAATGCGTCCTTCAAGTTCTCTTGGACAACCAGGAGAAAACAGCCAAAAGGATGGCTGGCGTTTGGAAGGTTCTGAAGACAAAAAGGATTGGAGGCGCATCAATACGGATGGAGATAGTAGCCGCCGCTGGCGTGAAGAGGAAAGAGAAACTAGCTTAATTGCTGGTAGAAGAGATCGCAGAAAGCCAGAGCGCCGAGACAATGTTTCCATGAGAGAAACAACTGAGAATCGAACATTGCCTGCTTCAGACCGGTGGCATGATGGCCGCAACTCTTCTCATGAAACAAGACGTGATAGCAAATGGTCATCTAGGTGGGGTCCCGAAGAGAAAGATAAGGAGTCACGAACCGAGAAGAGAGCAGATGTGGAAAAGGAAGAAACTCATCCCGAAAACCAGACAGTTGTTGGTAGTAATCGATCTGCTTCTGAGCGTGATTCAGATTCTCGGGATAAATGGAGGCCACGCCATAGGATGGAGGTCCATCCTGGTGGGCCAACTACAAATCGTGCTGCCCCTGGATTTGGACCTGAAAGAGGAAGGGCGGAGGGATCAAATGTGGGATTCACCCTTGGTCGGGGAAGGGGGAATGTAAATGGTAGGTCATCTTCTTTGGGCCCCACTGGTGCTACTAGTTCTGAAAGCATTCCTGGAAAGCCAAGATACTCGCTCGATAGTTTTTGCTACCCAAGGGGGAAGCTTCTCGATCTCTATCGTATAAAAAAGCTTGATCCTTCGTTTGTGACAATGCCAAATGAGATGGAAGAATCACCCCCTTTGACCGAAGCAGGCTTGATTGAACCATTTGCCTTTGTTGCCCCTGATGCTGAAGAAGAGGTAGCAGAAATGATTCTTTCAGTGAACTTAATGATTTTTCTGCATAGCCTTCTGCAAATAGCTGTTTGTCTTGAGTGCCTTCTGCATATAGCTGTTTTCACGAGTGCATATTTGTTAATTTTTTATCATATCTGGATTATATAGGAAATTCTTAGAAATATATTGAAGGGAAAGATTACAAGTAGCGGCGTGGTTTATAATGCTTCATATAAAAAGGGAAGATCAACTGAACATATAACAGGTATCATTCAGCTCTGTGGCCTCTAATCTCTGTCCCAAATAAATCCAATTTTTATTTTAGGTTGCTCTTTTTCTTAGGTGTTGGAGAACTTGAATCAGGAGATGGAGTTGTGGATATTCTTCCAGAAAGCCTTGTTGAGGTGACCAATGAACATGTGCAGGAGGATGCAAATGATGATAGTGCTTCATGGAATAATGATACGCACAGGGCAATTGTTGATGGTGGGTGGCATTTTGTTTTTCTCTTTGAATGTTAACTTGGTTACTTAGTTTCTTATTTTAGATATCAGAATACATGATATGTAAGTTATTTTGTATTTCAGGAGGAGATGTTAATCATATAGAAAAGAGAGATAAAGTCATGTTAGCAAGTGGTCCTGATGAATCAATGTCCATAGTTTCAGAAAATAATGGCCTCTCCAGTAACTTAGAAATTGGTGGTTCATATCAGAGTTTCTTTGGGCAAAATATTAACACATTTGAACAAAAGGTAGATTCTTCTGTTACCTGTCATCCACACTTTGATGACATTAGTTATGCCACTTTTTTTACATCAGTTTAAAGCTTCATGATACTTCAAAAACTCACTGTAGTTTTCCTTTGTTGGAGCACAATCAGAATGACAACATCACCAGGGAGGCTAAAGAGTTGGAAAATGATGTCCCACCAGAGGATTTATGCTTGTGTTATCTTGATCCTCAAGGGATGACTCAGGGACCATTTCTGGGGGTTGATATCATCTCATGGTTTGAGCAAGGTTTTTTCGGAATAGACTTGCCTGTTCGCCTGGCTGATGCCCCTGAAGGAACACCTTTTCAATATTTGGGAGACATGATGCCCCATCTAAAAGCTTTGGATGGGAAGGTTGAGAACATGAATCAAAACCTCGAGCTAGAAGAAAGTAAATCCTTTGGAGTAAATTTGGGGCCTACCGTACCTTCATCTGCTCCTGTTTCCAGGATGACTGATTCATCTATTGGAGATGAGACAAGCATATCATTTCCTGAGTTCAAAAGCCTGCCATCGGAGTTTGCTCAGTTGAGAATATCTAAGCCTGAAGATTCACAGCAACTGCCACATTTCGGTGGTCAAAGCTTTCATGAATTTGTTGCACAAGACGAAGGTTTTAACTTATGTCATTATTACTGTTTAAGATTTTTCTATATTTACCAGCATTTCAAAGTTGTAAGGTTTAACAGTATCTTTGAGAACAATAATAATGGTTTAGCTTGTGTCATTACAAATTTTGTTTGTTTTCTTATTTCAGTTTTTGATAGTTCACTGCTTTTCCAGGAAAACCTATGCACAACGGCTATCCTATTGTGAAATCTTCTGGGAACTCTCATGATCCTGTAACAACTTCTGGTAGCCATATTCCTCCATTCCCTGAATTTGCAGAATCTGGTTTGCGGGACCAGACTGAAAATAAGATGCATCCCTTCGGCTTGCTATGGTCTGAGCTAGAATGTGCTCAAACAAAAAATGCACAGTCATCTGGTACATCGTCTAACGTGGGAAGGACTGCTTCTTTCGGTGGCATTGCTGATTCAGCTGTTGTTGCCGATGCATGGTCTGATGTTTATGGTAAGAACAGACCATCAGATCCCAATATGTATCAAGATGTGATGCCTGCTCGCAATTTCTCACGTATAGAACGTGAAACTGGCCATCTTGATTTGGCAGATCAGCTTATGTCGCAGCAAGTGCAGCAACAAAAGCTCCAACAGCAGAATATGTTATCTGCTTATGGACAATTGAATGAACAAGTTTTAGATCACATGCCTAGTCAAAGTCGACTTCACCACCAGCAGTTGGCAAACCTTTCTTCAACAGAGCTAGATCATCTTATGACGCTTCAGATGCAACATCGGCAGCTTCAGCTCCAGCAACATCATCAAATGCAACAACAACAGTTTCATCAAAAGCAAAAGCGTTTACAGGAGCAACAGCAATCTCATGCACAACAGATGCTGCTCGAACAGTTGTTGCATGGTCAGATGCTCGATGCTGGTCTTGGACAGCCACATGTTGATGCTGTAAGAGCTAGTAATGTTCTAGATCAGGTGCTTTTAGAGCAGCAACTTTTACATCAGCTGCAACAACAGTCTCGACACCCTCATGGACACGCCAATCCATCTTTAGAACAGCTCATTCATGCAAAATTTGGTCAGACTTCACAACAAGAGCATCAAAGAGATTTATTGGAGGTTCTATCTCATGCCCAGCATGGACAATTACAATCATTGGAACATCAGATGCTTCATCATGAGCTGCTGCAAGCCAGGCAGTTATCAACGGGACTGAGGCAGCGGAATAATATCGAAGAAGAGAGGCACATGAATTCTATCTGGCCAGGTGATGAAGCCAATCAGTTGTTCAGGGCTCAATCTGGTATCCACAGAACTCACTCTTCTGGATTTAGTCCATTAGATATTTTTCAGCAGCAACAAAGGCCATCTCCTGAAGAGCAGTTGAGACTTGAACGGAACCTTCATTTGCAGGAGCGACTCCAGCAAGGGCGTTATGAACATGGCGCTCTTTCATTTGAAAGGTCAATGTCCTTGCCTCCAGGTGCTCCAGACGTGAACCTTGATGTTGTAAATGCCATGGCTCACGCCCATGGTATGAATATGCAGGAGTTAAGTACGCATTATAAATCTGCTGGCCAGGTGGGACCACTCCTTTCTGGTGCTCACCCTCACGGTCCTCGTCAATCTTTAGCTTCTAATCAATTTCACGTCTCACGTATGGATGGAATTGAAGACCATTGGCCCGAGAAGAATGAGCAGTTACAAAATAGCTTTATTGAATCTCGGTTTCAGCAGTTGCACATCACACCTAGGCAGCAGGAAAGGGAGTCGGACGTAAAAATAACTTCCGGGGATTCAAATTTATGGATGTCAGATAGAATTAATGAGGAGAAGTCGAAACAATTATTGATGGAACTGCTCAATCCAAAGTCGAGCAGTCAAATGATTGATTCGTTAGATGTGAGTAATGGTGCGTCCTCAGAGAGTAGGGTGTTATCCGGCCAGTTTTCTAAATCAAGGTCAACAGACATCCCTTTCAGTTTTAAAGCTGACCAAGAAGCTAATTCAAAAGTTTCATTTGGAGTGAGAGCGTATGGTTTTAATCCATGTGAACCTCCCCAAGAAGAGCAGGTGAGTACTGAAAAAGTGTTTCTTAGATCTGATTCTGGCGCATCCTTTTTGGACAAAGAGCGCCTGGAATTGCATGGGGTTAAAAGTGAGGGTATGACAAAAGGTCGGGGTTTTGAGATTCAACAACGATTGGTTGAGCAAGAAGGTTTCACAGTTTCTAACGAGGAGAGAACGATGAGTGCAATTAGCAGGCATCCTTCACTTGGGTCTACTGGTAATGTGTTCCCTTCCATCTCTCTATCCCGCTATCTTTTACTTTAGTTTTAAATGCCTGTCAAAGGCAATTTTCTTTGCATTTGCCGTATGTTATGACACTTATTTTTAATATCTTCTCAGGAGGGAGCACAAGCATGTACGATAACAAGTTTGGATCATCTAATTCATTTTTGGACGATATTGCTAAGGATAGGTGAGTTCCACTCTATAAATGCTCAATTGAATGGCTTTGTTTTTCTTTGTTTTTCTTCTTTTTTTTTTTTTTTCTTTTTTTCCTTCTTTCTTTCCCTAAGAGGATAAGATTTGCTTCCAATCGGAATCTTCAGTGTATACATTGGTTTCTACTGTTGACATCAGCATTTAATTTTTGGTAACAGCATCCAAGTCTATTTTAGGTGTCATTTGATTCTTATTTTGACCTCATTCTTACAGGGCGTCCGTCTCGTTCAAAGGTCAAGAAAATATTCTGCTGAGGCGCCCTCCTGTGCCGCGCACTCCATCATCGCAGGATGGATTGTCTGAGGTCGTATCTGATCCGGTTTCCAGGGGAAATATTTCTTCCAGTGGTGTGGCTGAAGGTATTTTGATATCTAGATATTAGTGTTTTCCTGTAATTGTCTGTTGGGACAAATAAAATAAGAGCGCCATATCCTCCCCCCCCCCCCCCCCCCCCCCCGGATGTTAATCATAACTCTTGACATTTTCAGGGGTTCGTCAAGATACAATGGGCAATCCAATAAACCAAGGTTCGGATATCACGGTATCTTCGAAGAGAGATGTCAATTATCGACGTGCCTCGTCCTTCAGTGACGCTGATATCTCGGAGGCATCCTTTAGTGACATGTTGAAGAGTAACAGTAAAAAGACTGCTCCGATGGAGACCCATTCATCGGCCGGTGCTCCAGACCCATTGGACGGAACACAAGGCCGAAGCGGCAAAAAGAAAGGAAAGAAAGGGAAGCAAATTGACCCTGCTCTTCTTGGTTTCAAAGTTACGAGCAACCGCATTATGATGGGTGAAATACAGCGGATAGAAGAGTAGTTACACTTGGATCTTTTCTGTATCTATGTTTTATAAGTCTTCTCTTTTGATAGGTTAGATGTGTTTGTGGATTTTTTTCTTTTAAATTATTTTGCCCTTTCACATTGAGAGGCAAAATTGCCGGGTTTAAAATGAGTTGTGCAGCGACGGAGCATAATTTATTGTATAGACTAGCAAGGTTCATAACGAAAATAATTGGTCGGTAGATTTTGTACATAATGTGAGAAAGGTTCGAGCGTATTTTACATGTACGTGCCTAATTCTTGGCTTTTTTTCACTCACTTTATTTAATGTGCAAGGCAGTTATGGTTTACAATCAGTTATTAGAAGTGCAATATCAAGTTGCTGTCTTTACTGTGCGGCTTCAAAAGCTTTCAAGAGGTACCAAACTAAACACTTCGTTGTAATATTTGAATGCAATTATTAGGCACATTGACGTAACGATTTATCAACTAACGAGGCCTGAAGTACAATAGTGTCTCACTACTAATGCAAAGAGATACGAGTGCTTATGGCCATACACATAGTTTGCCATTGTAAACATGAATATGCGCATAGATTAAGGGCAATTAAAATGAACTACTATCCAGTGAAACGGATAACATTGCTCATGGACGCCATTCATTGGGAAAAAGTTCCATCACTGTTCTTCCCATGATCCAATCCAGCTCTGCAACTGATATACGCACTTGATTGGCGATGAGAGACACTGCATCTCTAGCTTCTTTATAACCACATTCAGGAACAACAAATGGGAAGTCTCTGCATCAAATTCATTCCAAAAGCTTGGAAATTATTCGCTTATTAATGTTTTCAGTTCTATCTAAAAGTAGAGGAGAAAAGCACTTACGTCCCCCACATGACACGGTTTGCGCCGTACTTGGAAACAACTTGTGGTAGGGTTTCTGACAGATCTTCATATGGATATGGCAACCTCGACACCCTGAAAAAAGCACTGAATTTTACGTATACCTGTCCAGTTGAACATTGATATCAGGTAATCGTCACATTACGTGTTTTTAAAACGAGAGAGAGAATAGTGATGACAAAAAAGGCAAGGTGCTTAAACTGAAGATTAAAAACAAAACAGATGTCTAATTTTCGTGCATTACGATATGGTCGAAAGTCTCTTGAAGTCTGAAGAGGGTGTTTCCTCAAGGTGGTATGATTAGTTAACAAGATGGTGAATTTTTTTTTTTCTTTTTATGGAAGCAAATAATAAGAAACATTAAAGGTATATAGGTATTCATGTCTCTTGTACCTGAGGGAATCTGGATAGCTTTAAGAGCTCTGAAAAAGCTTTACTCTCTTCCTCATTGCTGCAAGATTGTAAGTGAAAATAGCAAAAATGATGGTTTAGCTAAATTTTGAGAGCTCCTTTTAGTAAAAAAATACAAGAGAAGAGAGAGAAAGCTCACGTCGGTGGTTTGCAGAAACCAAAATGATCGAGCAATACAATTGTCGATGGGAACTCTGTGCACAGATCCTCTATTTCTGAAATATGAAGACTGAGACCCTGAAAATGTTCATTTAATATAGCTTTTTCTCTTTTCTTCTTTTGTAGTTTTTGGACAATGTAACTATTAATAGTTTCAATAGATCTTTATCTATCGACGCAAGGCGCCATAATACCTTCATACACATGAAACCCACTGGTATTCCAAGTTCTCCTGCCTTACAAAACAACGATTTTCCAATTTCATTGGTCATCTGCATAAATGCGGATTACTTTAAGCACGTAATGCGGATTACTTTAAGCACGTAATAAATGTTACAATCATATTATCATAACAGACGGGAAAAAAAAAGGCGTACATTGGATGAAAAAAAAAAAAAACTAATAATACCTTTTGACCAGGCGGCCATAAATACGGATTAAAGCGAACAGCTCGATAACCATCCTAATGTCAAAGTGGACTGTGTCAAGGTATTATCTTGTGACATGAATATGGTTATTTGGTATCTGAGATTTCTAAAAAACCTCTGAAACAAGTTGTTCAAGATGCTTAACGCCACTTCCATCTTCAGCGGGATTAGCAAGACAACATCCCACGAATTTGGATGGGTAACTCTTCAGCACACTGTTGCAAAAGGATCAGATCAGGCTCAGTTTATGCCATTGATTTATCAATCTCGCTTCTGTATGATATTAATCGTCACGAAGACATTACGTCACTGTCAATTTCTGGCAATGTCATCTGGTTTTGAAGCCACAGCAAAGAAACTTGATGAAAATTTAATATTTTGAGATCAGGTGATTGATATTCAAGATATGAAAATGTGGTCTGACCTTGTCACTAAAGAATGGTCGAACTTGTGATTAATAGGCTGTACTATGAGTGCACCATCAACCTCAGCTTCTTCCATGCACTGCCAAAGAATATCAATCATGCCAATGCAAAGCTAGAAAATTTCTTTAAAAGTGAAAACATCACATTCTTTTCAGAGTCACATATATATATATATAACCTAAATAAATATATATAAACATAGCAGCAAAACAAAACAAGTTGCATCATATTGGAGGACATCAATCAGCTATGTCCAAGTTTAAGTATGAGTAAAAAAAAAAAAAAAAAAACCCACTCTGAAATATCACAATCCAAAGCTATAATTACTTGTGACCCAATGCAATCTAAAAAACTTAACACAAAAATCCACAGAAAGAAAACGAAAAAAAAAAAAAAAAAAAACCATAATGCAAAATCATTACCTTAAGCAAGAAGTAGACATTGCCAGGTAAAGTGGGTTCATTTCCCGGAAAGTAAGGATACTTATCTGCTGCCTGAACAAAAAAACAAAACATTACAAATTCTTTTTTTTTTTTGGGAAGTGTGGGTTTTGGTTTACCTCTTCTGGGGATGCCCAAACATGCAGATGGGAATCGATGACTTTGGTCTTGGTGGAACTGGAAGCCATTCTTGCTGATGAAGCTCTGAACTGGCCTTTTCTCCGAACCGACGCCAATGGTCCTAAACGACCAGAATAGTAGGGTCTTACTCGGAGTGGAACTGAAAGCACAAGCTTCAGCTTCTCTGCCATTTGTATTGCTTTTTTTAGTTTTCTCTCTCTTTTTTTTTTTTTTTTTTTTTTTTGGGAATAAATTTAATACACGTAACAGGTTCGAAGAAGAGTGGCCGTTGAAAAAGATTGTCCAGCCCATTCTCAATTGGCTCGGACTATAATTTGGCCTACAAAACAATGCTTTCCCCAAAAAAAAAAAAGATTTAAGTTTTTGACCATTTCTGAATCCATGTTCCATGTGTTTAAGAAAATAATCTTTAAAAATTAAATTATTAGTTACTTATACATAAAAGAATTAAGGACATAAAAATAAATACATTTCATAGTGTAGTTAATTTTTTAATTAATGGAAATATTCACTATTTTCTTAAAACAAAATTCAAAAAATAGTTATTTACTCAATTATCTCAAATAAAAGAAATTTAATTTCATGCCACATTTACATTTAAGTTTACAACTTATGCTACTATTGTATGACATGACACTTTTTTCATTCATAAATTATTATGTTTCCCCCTTTTCATTTATTGTCTTCCTCATTTCTAAAAAAAATAAAAGAAGTAATTCCATCAAATTCACTTCTAAGAAGTGGTATAAACTGCAAGCTTTCTTCTAAAGTGTCATTTTTCAAAATATGTTATCTAAAAATGATATTTTTTAAATCGAAAAAAAATTAGTTGATAGATTTAAAGATGAGAAACCAGAAAAAGAGGACTTTACTCCTACAATATGTTTATAGTATAAAAATATGAGTAGAATTATACAACAACAAAAAAAGTCTAGACGTCAAAAATAGGCATTCATTCCGGAATGAATAATATTGTTCATTTTGACATATTATTAATTTGTGGTATATTTTTTATTTCTCTATACTCATGATTTTATACGAATTTAAAAGATGCATTATGTGAGATTAGATGAGGTATAGATTATTAATGGTGTGTAAATTGAGAGCAAATTTATACTGTCTTTATTTGTTTGTTGTGGGATGTTTGTGTAGATTTTGTTGTTGTTGTTGTTGTGTGTTTGTGTTGCGGTAATGGAGATAATTTTAAGGAATAATGCTAGATATCCAAATGCACTAGTAGTAATCTTTTTCTTCTACCGTTTTGATAACATAATAATAACAAGATAAAAATCAATAGCATAATACAATTAAGATAGAAATCAATCATGTTCAAAAGTGAAAAATAATATCGATACCAAAGAGAGCTGTAAATAAAATAAAACAAAAAAAAAAACGAAAAAAGAAAACAGATAGAGGAAAAATAAAACAAAAATGTATACAAAACAGAAATTGGCCTATCTCTATTCTCTACTCTCTATTAGCCAAAAATAATAATAATAATAAATAAATTGGCCGGTCTAGATATTTAGAATTCACTCACACGTCACAACACAAACTGTCCTGACTCTAGATTTCATCGCTTCTAAACAACGAGAGATAAGAGGTTCAAGTTACCATATTACCCTCAAGTACTAGTACGAAGTACCAACTACCAATTACGCAATTACCAAAACCCCCCCCTTTTTATTTTTCTTTTTTTTTTTTCCCCTATCAACACAGCAAAGAGCAAACCCAAAGCTCAGTGCTTTGAGAGAACATTGCGACAAAGCTCGAACCTTTCTTCTTCTCCTTCATCCATGGCCGCTCCATTTGCAGCTCTGGTAAACAACCACAAACCCGTTTTCTATATGTCTCGAAAAGATATCTCCTTTTTTTGTTTTTTACATATCAGAGCTCGCTACTCGACTGTTCGTGTTTCTCTTTCTCTCTTGTCAATCGCAGTCGAATGTGGGCTCTCGGAGCGTCTCGCCAGTCGGAGCTGTGGGACCCACTCTCGCCTCCGTCAATCTCCGGCGGCGGAGCAGTGTTTCGCCGCTGCCCTCGAGCTTGACGACGTCGTCGTGTGACTTCTTCGCTCGGTCGTCTCGTCTCACTCTCTCTTCCGTTGCTCTTTCTCCCACAAAGACCGCTCTTCTCTCCCCAATCCGAGCTACTGCTGAGGTCACTTCTCTCTCTCTCTCTCTCTCTCTCTCTCTCTTCCCTCTTTTGGCCCATAAAAATCTTATAAAAAATATATTAGAGATTAGGATGTCAAATGTTTCATTTGCTTAGGATAATGACTCTTGTTCAGCTGTCAAATTCGGAGTTTGGGGTATTTTGAAAAATGGGGATTTGGGATTTTTTATTATATATAAATTATTTAGAAAAAGTTTGAAGCTTTGCGACTTGTATTAGGTGGCAGAGTTACAATCAAAAGTGACGAACAAGGTGTATTTTGACATAAGCATTGGGAATCCAGTGGGGAAGCTTGCTGGGAGGATTGTGATTGGCTTATATGGTGATGATGTTCCTCAAACCGCTGAGAACTTCCGTGCCCTTTGCACAGGTTTCCTTCGTCTTCTTTTTTTTTTTTTTTTTTTAATGGGATTTTCGGCTTTGTTTACTTGTTTGTGTTTCTTATTGTTTGCTTGGTGGTTTTGGATGATTTTGATTGATTGGAATTGCGTGCTTTGGTTTAGGCGAGAAGGGGTTTGGCTACAAAGGCTCAACGTTCCACCGTGTGATTAAGGATTTCATGATTCAAGGAGGGGACTTTGACAAGGGCAATGTGAGTGCTCTAGTCATGCTTATACTCGCTAATTCTTGGCGTTTCATACTTTGTGAACTGGCGATGCAATACTAGTTTCTGATAAGAAATAAACTGCTATGTTAGTTCCTTATCAAAATACAATTTCTTTCAAGATCATTTGAAATGCTTAATCTCATTGCAAGAGCTTCGCTTGAATGGAATAAGGCACGTATGTGTGTGCGCGTATTTGAAATGTTGACGTCCTTGATATAGAGTGAGTATAGAATAGGTTTATGGTTCAAATAGATTGGTGTAAATATTTTGACGCTGGACTTTTCTATTGCAGGGAACTGGAGGTAAAAGTATATATGGGCGCATGTTCAAAGATGAGAACTTCAAATGTAAGTTGAATCCTTTGCCTGGTTTATTGTGCCTCTCGTGCAACAGGATGATATTAATTTGCTGAAGCGCATAGCTATATAGAATCTTTGTAAATCCGGGTATATTGATCAGTATCATTAGTCTTATTTTGACGATTTTGTCGGGATGTAATTTGTGCACTTCACTTGCATTTCTATGTTGCCGATTAACTATGTATTGTAGAATTCTATCAACAGGTTCTTTAAGAAATCGTTTTGTTTTGTTTTCATGTGTATCAAGTTCGTGATATTTTTTTCCTCGTTAATATTACAGTGGTTCATTCTGGGCCAGGCGTTGTTAGCATGGCAAATGCAGGTCCCAATACCAATGGAAGTCAGTTCTTCATATGCACGGTCAAGGTATATAAAGCAACTTTTTTTTTTTTTTTTGTTACTGATATAAGTTGGCTGGGAAAACGATACATCATACATGGAATTTTGTGTAATGTCTTGCTTATTCCTATGCTACTAAACCACTTATTTTTCGGAGCTTAAAGCGTGAACATGAAACACATCTTTTGTTACTTGTCTGCACAATCCTAGAATCACAATGAATTGAATAATACTAGCCTTTTTACAAGCAATATACGCTTAATGTTTTTATCTGCCGAATGGCAGACACCGTGGCTGGACCAAAGGCACGTTGTATTCGGACAAGTGTTGGAAGGAATGGACATAGTGAAGCTGATTGAATCACAAGAGACAGATCGAGGCGATCGTCCAAGAAAGAAGGTGACCATCAGCGACTGTGGCGAGCTTCCTGTGGCCTAATTGCAAAACTAATGATCAGTTTCAGCTAGTTTACCTTCTCTTCCGCTCCATTTTGGAGCTTCGGACTGGTCGGCTCTACTTAATTAGAGGGCATTTTTGTTTTGAGTCCTGTCCTAATCAAGATGCCAAAAATTTTATGTCCAAAATCTGTTTGCTGATATGATTATATAGACAGAGAACAAACTTGTCACTGAGAACAATTTGAGAGTGTAATCAGGGTAAAATGGAACTGTTTTGTTTTGCATCAGTTGATAATGAATGATCCAGATTTTCTGATAAAATATGTCGTTGTGTTTGTTTTTTAATTTTCTTGTTCTCCTTCAAAATGGGCCTACATGCCATATATGGGCTAATATGCAAAGATTGATACTGGCATTGGTACCAAGTTCTGCATGGGCTATTGAATTTTGTCTGGTCTTACTTAGAAATGGACAAATGGTTGCTTGAAAGTGAACCAAATGATTTGACACAGTATCACTTCCTTTTGCTTATAATTATTGATGATTAATGTTTAATATGTAAAGGTCAACACAGCTCTGAATACATAGAATATTTGTACAGTGAAATGATTCTTCAGACAAATAAACAATAGTCCCAGTCATACTTAGTAATATACAAGTACAACTTGCATATTTGCAAAAAGTACAACTTGCATGATCTTTGTCGAAATAAAAAAGTACAACTTGCGTGACGAAATTCAAGCTCTCTCTCAACCAAAATTATTAATCAGCTGTTTTAAAAATATATATATATATATATATATATATATTGTGTATCACGTTGTTAGTGATGTATAACTAGACAACCCTAAAAAGAAAAAAATACATAAACACACGCATGCGTTGCGGTGCCAATTGAAGATAGAAGAGGCTAATTTCAACCTAATTATTGGCCAATTTAGCATTATTTCTAGAAACTACTTCTAGATTATAAAATAATCTACAACAATTTTATGTGTTTGATAAACCTACTTCTTAAAATATATTATCACAAATATAACAGTTTTATGTTACACAAAATAAAATGCGTTGTTTGATTTGCCACAAGCATTAGCTCAATTCACAAATATGTATAAACCTAACTGTTACATATTACTATTTAAGAATTAAGAGTATATAAAAAGGTTCCTCATAAAGAGATCATTCAAAATTTTAAGCCACGAGTCTTTTCTCATTTTACGCAAGTGCTAGCCTAATTCTAATTGTCATACTATGAATTGCTTGAGTCGTTAAAGAAACTGTTGGATTAGTGTTCGGACTTCGGTATCCTATGTTTGGCCCAACCATTCTAATCATTCTATTCCGTTCTATTTTTTCATTTTTTTCAACTTCTCTAATCCTCCAAACCATTCCATTCCATTCTATTTTTTTCAACTTTCCAAATTTCTATACAATATCTTTAAATCTCAACCATTTATATCACCTCGAAATTCGCAAAGTCAAACAATTTTAATCATTTTTCAAACTATTTTTCAAATCATACAAAATGGTAAAAAATGAGCAAAATATTTTGTCCAAACAAAGGGTTAAATATTTCAACAATCCAAACCGCGTCTTTTTTTTTTTTTCTTATAATTATTATCATATCCATGAGGCATCTTTTTTGATGACTTTATGTGCATTTGTCTTTTTGCAGTAGAATTGGTTGCTTTTTATATGTCAAGTCGATTCAGAGTAAAATCAATCACAATAGAATTGACTTTGAACAATATTTTTCC
The DNA here is from genome assembly GCA_018132145.1 of Boehmeria nivea var. tenacissima. Lineage (NCBI taxonomy): Eukaryota > Viridiplantae > Streptophyta > Magnoliopsida > Rosales > Urticaceae > Boehmeria > Boehmeria nivea. The sequence goes on along the minus strand of CM030881.1, from coordinate 17,431,818 downwards.
AAAGCCAAAGGCCGAATGAAACGAGGATCAATGGAAGCAATAAAGCTTCCAAGTTGAAAAGAGACGAAAGAGATGGGCTTTCCATTCCCTTCCCTTCCCTTCCCTTCCCTTCTTTATGTGTCGTTCCCTCTTTCTTTCAGATTTTAGACTAATTAGAAAAATAATATAAAATGAAATGATGACTCATATGACAATGATCATCAGATCTGTTGTGGTGCCACGTGTGTGGCTCTTGGGTGTACCGAAACGGTACGTGACAAAGTTCCAAAGGGCACGTGCTACGAGGAGGATTCTGGGATCCTGAGCACGTGACTCAGACTTGTGTGTACAATTGTGGGGCCTACCCCTTGCCATTGAGAGTCCAGACAGTCCAATGTGGCCCCACGCCTCTATGCGGCTGATTGGCAATACTCATTGCACACTCATGAATGATAGAACATAATATATATATATATATATATATATATATATTACACTTAATAGTGTGCGAATATAGTACTAAAGAAGACTGGAATAATAATATTAAAGTATCTGATAATAATTTTTTATATCTCTTTTATATTAATATACAAGGCACTACAAAATTAATTATATTTAAAGATAATTGAGTAAATAATTATATTTTTTTAATAATATTTTAAAAAAAATCAATATTTTGATTAATAAAAAAATTAGTTATATTTTTAATTATATAATAGTGTATATTTATCTTTATATTTTTAATTTTTTTATGTATTAGTGACTCATGATTTAATTTTTAGAAACATTGGTCATTATTTTAAATCATTGACCATATAGACCCTATATTTTATTTGTGTTATATTTTTAATTAGTATTTGTATTTTTATTTTGATATTATTATTATAGATAAAAATAAAATAAATATTATTTGAAATATAACTTATTAAGTAGCCCTTAAAATTATTATTATTATTTTTGTAATTCTTCCTTATATGGTCTTATAGAAATCATTTGATTATAATATAATTTTTTATGGTTAATTTGATGATGTGTTTTGGCGGCCGACATAAATAAAAAAAGGAAATTATATTTTGTTAAAAAATTAAAACCCAAACAAGAAAATAATAATACTATAATAATATTTAACTTTTTATAAATTTTATTGAAAGAGAAGACAGTACGGAAAGCGACAGAACATGTGGGAGGAAAGGCCTCTCCCCGCCACTGCTTCCACCCTCACCGTTGAGATTATGTCGGTCCAACTTATTTATTTACTTGCTTTAAGTAATAATTTATTATTTTGGTGAAACACTTTAATTGTCCCTTCTCTTCTCCTTTTCCTCAACCATAATTAATGACAAAATCATTGACCTAATGACCCTATTCCTACCTCAACAATCTCCATTAATTGGCACCTTTTTCACTACCAACCTTGATTGTTACATTTTTTTTTTTTGGTGAATTACTCGATTGTTACTTACCATTACCAAGATCTTTTTTTTTATTTTTATTTTATCAACTCTTACCAAGATCTCTGCAACAAAGTTATCTAATATCTCCAACAATGACAAAAAATTTATTGTGAATAATATGTAAACTTGATAATTCATAATTTCAGATTACTAATATATAAAAAAGCATTATTTATTATGATTGTACACACAAGCACAAATGACAATTGGTTGGTGGTGTATGCACATTAGTTGTGGCAGGCAGGCATGCAATTTTTGCAAGTTTTACAAAAGGGTAATAAGATGTGTCTCTTATAGTGACTTACCTACTCCCAGCACTAGCTGTCACACCCATAAATATAAATTGCCTTCAAACTCAAATACTACACTATCCAATATTTTTCAGTTTTATTTTTTATTTTTTGCTATTGGGATCAAACCAAACACAAAACTTGATGCGTCACCATGCACTTAATTGATCATAAATCTTTAGGGCAAAAAGTCAATCTCGGCGGCTTTTTGGAGCCCCCAATTTTTGTTTGTTTGTTTGTTTGTCTTCTTTGTTATGAATAGGGAGAGACAGTACTAACTACTAAGGTCTGGGATTGAGAGAAAGCTAAAGTATACAATTTTTTGAAGAAATATGCTAAGGACAGACGCAGGTGAGGCGTTTGTACAATCGTGACCGTCTCTGAGTGTGGGCTCTACAATGGGACTCACGTTCACGGACGGCCACGATTCAACAGACATGCATCGACGTCTGTCCGTAGCACTCCTCTTTTTTGAAATGCGTCATATCTCATCACTTGGATTAGAGTTAAAAAAAAAAAAAAAAAAAAGACTTGTGATGATTCACATTCACTTGAAAGTTGAAAGATAATAAACGCAAAGCCAAAAATGGAAGAGTCGAAACACTTTTTTGGTGCTTCCATTCCATGTCATTTTCATGTATTGGATATTGTTTTTGGTGACCAAGATTCTTTTTTCTTGCTTTATTACAAACTGAAAATCATGTCACTCCCATCCATGTCTCTTGGGGGTTCATTCATATTCCAAAAGAAATATTCTCATTTCTCAAGCATGAGAGTCTACGCATTGCAATAACATCAACATGCTAAGAAGAAATTACATATTTACATTCACAACTGTACAGTTGAAATTAGACTCGAAAGTTTTTTAGGCTTGATTCGCTATCAACAAAGCAACTGTGACCAGAAAGTTTCCCAATACCCTAATTAGACCCATCGCACTTTACAGCTAAAGCCAAGAGTGTCCTAGTATTTACAAGGCCATTTCCAAGCTCATTGTTTGGTCCAATGAATTCAAGAGTATGATTTGATCAAACCCAAGTTGTAGAGAAACTTCTCCGAGCTAGATCGGAAAAGATTACCCAAGGAGAATCTACCACCGCCCTCCTGAGGTGAAGATTTCGAGCACGATTCTTCTTCCTTCACACAAAGTATTGTCGAGCCGATCTCTTTCCTGACTGCCTCAATCGTCTCGCTTCTCACCGAGTTTCCAGATGCATCAGTCACGTAGAAGGCGTTCATGGCTTGGGATCCCCGAGTTGTGACCTCTGCTCGGGTAACTGAAAGGCCATTCTCCCTGAATATACGAGTCACATCGGAGAGAAGACCAACTCTGTCGTCGCTACAGAGTTCTAGTCTTATACCCTGAGTTTCAAAATGAGAAAAACAACATCAAATGCTTAGCATGATTGCGAAAATAACATTGAACTGTATAGAATTCAACTAAATAGAGATATTTGTACCTCAGAAGTTCGCCTTCTAATAGCAGCTTCCAAGCAATTGATTACCCTTTGTCTCTCTGCTTCGGAACTAATAGGGCAACCATCCGTGTGCCGAATATAATATTCCTATTATCAAATATCCGAATCGAGTCAGAAACATGAAAATGAACATAGCCATTGCTAACTACAAAGCTAGCTAGATTTTCACATCAACTCTCTAAAAGCAGACACTGCAGCTCAATGGGAGTTAAAATAACCTGACAAGCTTCGGGTCCTTCAGCGATTACGGTTGCGTGATACACCACATATTGCATATCCGTCAACGTGCACACAGTATCGAAAAGCAGCTTAGGCCGGTCTGGACATCTCAGGTTCACAACAGTGTATCCCTTATCTGCGCAATTCTCAACAGTTACGAGGGGCTTACTCCGGTCACTTGTCGTCCCACAATCTGAATCGTCCACATCGTAATCGCGATCGGCGTACATCATCTGATGCAGCCTCCTCTCCTTGTGAGTGGATCCCACGGAGACAGCCGTGTTGGCGCTGCGCTTGTCTCTATCGCCTTTCAGAACATACAGGAGAAGCTGCTTGATCTTGGTGAGACGGTCAGCGTCATCAATGGGCAATCCGGTCGCCTCATCTGTGATGTACACAACGGACGCCATTCTCGAATTGTGGGTCCACACTTCCGCGGCAACCACGTTGCATTTGAGGTCCGCAAGGACGGCAAAAACCTCCGACAGCAAGCCCGGCCTGTCTGTCCCAGTTAATTCAATGGTGGTATTCTCTGCAGCGGATTGGACGCCTACGGACCTTCTCAAGGACCGGAAACTTCGCGCCCTCGGCCCCAATGACTGAAAACACACAAAATTAAGCAAATAATTAAATTTCCATGGCTTTTTTTTAATCCAATTTTGAACCTTTAGAGTCATGAGAATCCCAAGTAATTTTTGTTCTGAGACCAACTCTATGGACCAAGTAATAGGACAAAGAAACCAGCTGTTGAAATTGTTACACAACGTGTGGACATAAAAACCATGACCAAGGCCTCAAAAACTAGGGAAAAAATGTTTTGGCTTCTTAATTTCACTGTCACTTTGGAAAAATCAGCCAAGAGAATCACTTTCTTCGTGCATGAAATTCCAAGTCAAAAAGATATCAAGGGGATAAAGACAGAGCTTGTTTCGCAAAAACCCACCTGTTGAATTCGTTCAGCCACATCATCTTCAGATAGTTTTTTCCCATGTTGATCAGTGACATGAAATACTGCCAAGAAAAAATTAATAATAATCAGTGATTGACAATAAAGTTACGATCTTGAATAGAATTTTACAACAATTTAAAAAAATAAATAAATAAATAAATAATGGATTAGAAAGCTAACCATCCATGAACCACTCTCCATCAGAAGAAATATAGGCTCTTCTTATTATGAGGTTTAAATCAGTCAAAACCTGAACCACCTCTAACAAACTCCCACGCCTATTGGCACTATCAACCTACAAATTAATTTTCCCCATGAATTCAAATAAAATTAATGTCAGAACAAGCCTGTTAAAAAAAAATGGTTAAAATAATAAAAAGGAAATCACGTACCTTAATCAGAGTGGCTTTCCTGCTTGAGGAATTATCAACAGTGACCCTGCAAAATCCCATTTGGCCAATAAACGAAATCACAAACCCGATTCAACAAAAGGCTCAAGAACTCAGCTTTTCAGGGTCAAAAACAAACGCGAAATCATCTCTGAGGACGTCAAAGAAAAAGCAACGATTTTTAAGCAAACACAAAACATGGCATTCAGAGTGGCAAAAAAAAAAAAAAAAGTACCTAGGAGGGTTAATTCGCATCATAAGCTTCTCAAACTCGTCGCCATTAGGGAGAGAGGAAGACCAACAATCCATTTTGAAAAGAAAGAAGAAGAAGAGTTTCAGAGGCCCAAAAAGAGAGAGAGATTAGTAGCTATTCTTAAAAGGGTATTTGCTGACTGTGTTCCCTCAAGGCTCAAATTTGCAATCTTTTGAAAATGTGTTTGTTGTTCTTTTTGTGTCAGTTGTTGTGTGTGAGGCTTTGGCTTTGAGAAAGAGAAAAGGAAGAGAGAGTGTTGTTGTTGTTTGTGTGTGTGTTTGTGTGGGTTGTTGTGGTGTGGTGGCTCTGAGCTGGACGAAGAAGAGTTTTTTGGAGGAACATAACAGACATATATATAATATATTTACCCAATTTAACAAAATTGATTAAATATAGAAGAGAAGAGCGCATGGGACTATTATACTGCCCTGTCACCGCAAAATGTGGGACCCAACCTCCACACAACCACCCAAATCATCCCAACGCTTGACTTGCTTTTCCTACTTTTCTAGCCTTTCTTGTTTTTATTTAGATTTATTATCCTTTTAAGAAATAATACATGATCATAATTTTTTTTTTTGAAAATATAGACAGAATAGTGTGATAATTGGATAAAATTAAAATATATGGATTCATAATTGTGTTTTATAATTAATAAGCATAAGTTTGTGTTTTATATATGGATTATTATCTCCGACCAAAAATTATAGTAGTAGAGATTGCTCTTTTATTTTTCATGTTAACAATACGCGGTCTATGATTACTTTGGAGGTCTTTTAGGATCTCAAAGTCTGGGGGAAATTTTAAGTTTTTACTAGTTCATGATTATCGACTTGACAAACTCGACATATCATTAGATAGAATTTGTATTATAATCTAGATTCATTTATACAAACAAAAAAACAAAAAACCAAAAAACAAAAAAAAAAAACGTGATTTTATGATAAGATGATTAGTAATATTGTTCCCCTAGTAGATTGTGATAGATAATTGGGTTTTGCTAGGCAATATGGAGACATATTATGAGCCCTAACTAGTTAACTATATAACAACGCCAATGCTACGCCTTTCTTTCTTCAAGAAGCAGAAACCCGGAAAGATTTTGTTGTCCTTAATTATAGATAAGAGAATCCTTCTAGTTTTAATGGCTTATTTTTATCCTTATCATCTAAACTAAGTGCAGCAAGAGTTCGGTAGCCTTTTAATAAGGGTATCCCATTTCAACATTTGATTGGATTTAAGGTTCTAATTCCATCACATAATCAAGTTCCACAAAAGATATAAAAGAAAAAATATGATACACGTCCGTAACTTTTAGTAAAAATGATACAATGTTTAGTAATTAGACAATATAAAAATACGAAATTTGTAATTATATATTAAAACCTCGATAAATTAATATTCGATAAATTAATAATCTCGATTAACTAATACTTTGTGTGGGATCAACTGATCCCATACTAAATTAATAATTCAAAAAATTTATAAGATAATACAATATAAGAAAATCAATAAGAACATATTTTATATATAATTAATAATTTTTTAATATAAATATATATATATAATCTTATTAAGAAGAATTCAAAAAATATACATTTAATATTACTTGTTATGATATGGATTTGTTTAGTTAACAAATAAGTAAAACAATAATTTATAAAATAATGTAGATGCAATGAATATATTAAGATAAATAAGAAAAAAATGTACCTCAACAAATTAATATTCTAGGTTGCAATCAATTGATAAAATGACATGTTATTCTTACAGAAATTTCTGAGATATAGCATTAATGAAAAGAAAAAAGCTTGGATCATTATTGCCCTTTTCAAATGCAGAAAAGGAAATACAGAAAAGGAAAATATAGTGTTCCAAATGCAGTATAATGGTAGGCTGAAGAATCCGTTTGTCACTCTAATTGACTGTTAGCCATTTGCCATCGCTGGATTGGATTGCCGACCTTTGCTTATTCCACAACCTTATGAGATATCAGATATATATATATATATATATATATATATATATATATATATATATTCCACTCCTTTTTCACATGTCACTCTACTTCTCTGCAAAAAGCAAAAACAAATAACAATCCAACTAACTATAATATAAGGATAAGAATATTAGTGGACTTAATATTATATTGACCTTCTTGAAAATGTAGCCCCATATTTCTTGCAAAGCTTTATTAGATTCTCTTTTTCATGGTCTAAACTTTTGCTTTACTATTATTGTTATTATTATTTATTTAGTATTGGGAGGGAATGAAAATATCCTTCCCACCCTTCTTTGTTGGAGAAGGGAATATAAGACTATTATAATTACACAAGGAGAATCAGATCTACTGAGAGCTGCTGAAATAAGCGCAAGCATGTTAGTGGAGGTTAAAAATCAAGACTTTGAATTTGAGGTCCAAAACATGAAATAACTCATATACTTGCCCGTGCGCTTTGTTTTTCTTTTTTATTTTTTGAGAAATTTGGCTGAGTAGCCTTCCCACCTCTAATAATAAAATATTTGTCTATCTCTTTTAAAAATTAAATAAATGTCCATTGCCTTTAATGGATTTTATTATTATACCGATTTTATCCTTTGATATGTGGCATTGACTATGCAACAAAGAAACAGTGGAGTTCTGCGACAAAGAAACAGAGGAAGAAGAGAAAATGTGGAACAAGCCACCAAGAGGATGAAGAAAAACAAAGAGGGAGAAGAAAACCTAGGGAATTAATTAGTTAATTTGTTGACTTACTCTAGTAATTGATTGATAATTAATTTGTTGACTTACCCTGATAATTCATTGAATTACTCTAGTAATCTATCGATTTACTCTCAATAAAACAAATGATCAAAACAAAAAATCACCAAATTAAACACTAATAATCTTTTTCTTTTATTGTTTAAACCAAATTTGCACAAGAAATCTGAAATTTACATCTTGAGCACCCATTGTGTTCGGAAACAAAAACCCTAGGGCTTCTCTATCTCTCTTTTCCTTTGTTTGTCATTGAGTCATGGACTCATGGTGTCGATTGGTACGGATTGCTTGAAGAACGTACAAGAGGGTTCAAATATGAACCAAAAGATTGTATAGATCGGCGAAGGGGAAGCAACTAGCAAGAAGAAAGACAAAGGGAAGGAGAAAAAAAGATGACAATTTTGTCAAAATAAATTGAGAGATTTTTTTTTAATTTTAAAAAATTGTGAATATTTACTTAATGGGTGGGCATAAAATGACCCAATAACCTCTTTTATCCCTTTATTTTTTAACCTCACGCTCAATAGAGCAAATTGGGGATTAAATGTTGCATCTTTTAAACATCTCAAAAGGTACAACAAGAGGTGTGACTGTGAAGTGTAGCCCATCAAACTCAATGAATGCTAGTGTAAGAGTTACATGTTTTTTGAGTCAAGTCTTAACCACCGCATATTGTCCAAGTAGTGTGTTAGACATTATGTGCCAAGTGTGAGGTATTATTGGTGCTAGTCAACACAATTAAAGAGCAAAAGCAAATGGAAGAATCAAGAACCACATAAAAGCAATGTTGTCAAAACATTTATTCACCTACATTGACATTCAATATTTTCACTTGCCATAACTACTTGTCCTCTCTCCCACATGATAGCCACATGGAGACACACTGACACATGAAAATAAAAAAGAGGGGTTTTCTTCAATAATTTGTGTCAAAGCTATTTGGGGACTGTCCCAAACAACTTAAATACACTTAATTGTGTCTCTGAATGAAGTAGGAGACTTTAAAAACACTCCAAATGCATATTTCACACCCTACCAAATAGGTTAAAGGTCATTAACAAAGCTTAGTTGTAATTGAGTGAGCTTACTATGTGAGCAAAAGTAAGTAACAAACAATGTTAGTGATCATAGAAAATGTCCAATCAATGAAGCTGATAGCAATATTGCTAATATCTTGTTCTTTTTCATTATCATTATTGTTGAAAAAAATGAGAACGGTACAAGAAAGGACGTACATAAAAAGAATGTTAGGGCCGGCTGGCTGGCGACGCAGGGCAACAGTATGTGATTGGCTTGTGTTTCATATGATCCAATTAGGTATTGCATGGGACTCAATAGCAAATATTTATAATATTATATATCATATATATTTACGTTCTTCGCAATATTTGACATTAATTCCAGAGATCTATGCAATGTTGTGCATAATAAATGTGGATGAGCGTAAGGATGATAGATTATAAATGTGCAATTCCATGTTTCTCATATCTCCTCCTCTCAGTGTGCGTGAGAGCGTGAGTGTGTCAGCTATCAACCACACAAGAAAGAAAGAAAGATAACTACATAAGTCATAACATTTATTATCCTCACCCTCTCTTTGACTTGTATGATTATCTTGGCACAAACACCATGTAGTACTTTATTTTTTTACTTTTATCATTATCAATTTTACTGCTTAATTTATTGGACATGCTTTTTGCAGCCTCTACTAAACACTTGATCATATAATCTCTATCTTCTGCTGACCTTTTGTTAGATTAGACTAGAAAAAGCAAAAGGTTGGTGCTCAGATTAATCGCTTAACCTTCAAAAATTGGTTCCGGATTATTAGCTAAAGGCTCTCTGATAGTACAAAGAGAAGGATATGTTGTTGAACACCTTATGTTAGGGTGTGCAACATTTTATAGGTAGTTGTGCTCCGAAAAGTAACCTTTCAGGTCTCAGATTCATTTGGATCAAGGCCCCTAAAACTTGCCTCATGATTAGGTTGGATTGACGGTTAATGATAAGGCCCGTCAAGTCTACCCTTCGTGATTGGAGCTAATTGAGGGAGAATTTCAAAATAAAGTCATTCTTGATGCCTCTTAATAATTTATGCCCCAAGTGATGTGCTTTCTTTATTTCCACTCTATGTTTGTAGTATAAATTTTAGGGTATAAATTAAAAGTACTAACACATATGGGGCATAGATTATCATTGTGACAAGAATGAGGCATTTCTCAAAATCCCCCACTAATTAATGGCTGATTGGTGGTGATCAAGTGAGCTGTCTGGTATTTGGGTAAACGGTAACCCTAGCAATTAGCATACTATATATCTTTGTGGCAATACCAGCCATAGGACATTTTCCCTCGTGTCCACACTTAGCATGCTAAACTTGTTGCGAATTTCAATCCCCGTAAACCGAGCAACAATGAAAATATAATCCATAACATAGAACTAATGCAACAAAGCGACACTCATTTATCTTCTTTTTTTTTTTTAACCGCACGGTAACTCCGATTTATTGTCTCGCGTATGGCAATGCGCATCGCAGTGTTCTTAACATTGTAGAACAAAGAGTGGGGTTGTTTTCGGTGGACTGGATGCAATTTGGAGGTGGTCCAAGAATCAAGTTAAGTGGACCACCTGTGGATTTCATAGAGACTTTTTAGGCCCACTTGTGTCTATAAATTATCATCACTGCTTGGCCAACTTTGGTTCTTGTTCCGAACAGTTAATGTCAATCTGCAGCCAAAGATGATTATTGGCCTCTTACGCCTATGCCCTCTTGTATACCATATAAATGCAAACCCTGATCCTCATTATACACAACATCAATATATCTATCTATATGTGTGGCCATAATAGTGACGCAGCGTTAAGTGAAAATATGTACAGTATAAGCAATCTGATATATATTTTTTTTCAAAGGACTAGTTGGAATATGCATAATCCAATGTACTTGGGCTCTTCTTCAATGCTCAGATGTGATATGTCAAAGAATTCAGAGTGAACCAACCAACATTGTGTTGTGTTTGGTTCCACCAAATTAAAACAAGAACAATTTATGTATATACTATACGGACCAAAACTAAACCATATGAGGATCAAGTAATATCTCTTCACGTTGCTCATATATACAAGACCATGTGAGTAGTGACAATATTATAGAAAAGGGTTTTTGTGTATGAGCTAGCTAACATGAATTTCTGCAACAAGATTGGCATCTAAAGCTTGTTTGGCCCACAAGAACGGTCCTGGTACTTGTGATGCTGAAATCTGAATCTAAAGCTTTTTTTTTTTTTTTTTTTCTCTCAAAGGAAAATGGGCAAACTTAGCCAATTGGTCTCTTGGGCTTAGTTTGATTGGGTGGGTGTTTTTCTTCGTACTATGTGGACCAGTCTAACTCTCATATGTGTGTTGGGTAACAGCAGTTTGTGGGGATTGAGTTAAGTCTCTGAAACTGAAGTGGGGTTGGACTTTGGACATATTTAGAAGTCAAAGGATTTTGCTCAATCTTAATTACAAGATCTTTGCAAGTTTTAGATGAGTTCAGATTGGGCTGAAAAGTTTGTGTGTGTTCCGTTTTGGTGTAGTTTGGAGCCTCTAAGATCTACAAATTTCATCAATCAGCTAAACATGCTTTAACACCAGTCATTTTATTCTAGTGTTACATTGCCTTGTAGAAGTAGTAGACAATTTTACTTTAAATGTTTACAAATCTAAGTGGAGCCTTGAAAACTTTTGTTATTTAGTTGGTAGATGAGATATTTTAGCATCAATTAGTTCTTGCCAAACAATACAATATTTTGCTGCTTATTAGCTACAAAGATCTCTCTCACCAGCTATAAACAAGTATACAGATTGTAGGAATAATAATTGCATCTTTAGGAAGTGTATGAACAATATTTGTGTTATGACAATATCATGATCGAATATTCAGAAAGATGGCCAGATTTGTTTTTTTTTTCTTTCTTTTTTTTTTTTTTTTTTAAGGCATTCACTTTGCTATAAACAACAAAAAATCAGATAACCTAGCTAGATAGATTCCTTCATCTTTTTAGGATTGGTCCTACTAATCCAATAATCCTCATTTATTTCTCCACCTCAAATGTGTGGTCCTCATTGAAGACAGAATGAGTGCGATATATCTCATGTCAGAATGCCAAACAATAACACTGTTCAAGATTTTTAGGGTATATTTTTTTTTGGGTGCTAAGGACTCTTATAACCTGATATCAAATGCCAAACCCCTGCGAAAATGCATATATACTTTTTTGTTTATGTACTGAAATTGTATTAATATCTAGTTAGACGAGAAAAACAGCTGGTTTTTTTTTTTGGAAGCATAATTAGGGTACAAAGAACTAGAGTCCCAGTTTATGAGCTAAAATAAGCAAAACTTCCATTCAGATGAGCAATAAAAAAGCCAAGACAAATTGGCTAGTACAGCAATTCAAGTCATTAACTACAATTACACTCCTTGAAAACGAATAGGAACCCCAAAAAAAAAAAAAATTTTAAAAAACATAAATTCCAATGCAACCTCTTTTCTAGTTGATAGTTTACCCTGGTTGGAGCAAAATTTCACACTCTAATTCTAATAACAAGTTTCACACAAAGAGCTCTCCTTTAGCAACAAAGTGTAGAAGAACCTGATTGAGACGATGGTGATCATGAAGCTTACAAGTCCCTCCTAATCTATACAACAAACAGAACAATCATGTCCATAAACTAGTCTCGTCATCTAAAAAGTCATCTACTTTGAGAATCATCTTTCTCAGGAGACTGATGATGATGATTCCTTGGAACCATGGAATCTCCACCACCAGATCTCTGCCCCATCTCCTGAGCCTGAAGCTGAACCAAAGTCTGCGAATTCAACACCCGGATATGCCCGTCCTGCGAAAGCCCCAGCTCCAACCCCGGGACTTGTTGGCCAGCAGGGAAACTAACCGACCCTAAATTCACACTAGGAAACTCAAAACCATGGAACCCAAACTTAGGCAACATGCTCAAGCTTTCGCCTCCGAAGCCGGGCGGTGGCGGCAGCGGCGTCGAGTGCCCGGCGGAAGCCGGAACAAACCCTGAGCCGAACCCGGTAACCGCCGGCCAAATCCCATGAGATCTGCCGAAATTCCCGCTCATGAGGGCCCAATTGGCCCTCCCCATGTCTTCCATCTTTGCGTGCAGAACAGAGGAAACAGAGGTCCCCTGCTCCGAAACAGAGGAGCCTGCAGCCACCAGAGCGGAGGCCGGGATTGTCCCGCTCCCGGTGGCGGCGATGATCGACGGCTCGGCTTGCTGGAGCAGCCACTGGATTGTCTCGCCGTCTGACTTGTGACCCAACTCTCTTGTCAACTGAAAAACTCTGGCCGCACAAAGAGCTGGCATCCGAATTCTTCTTCCTCTGCCATCAACTTTCTTGTGCCTATCTTTGTTAGAGCTTCTCTTTGGGGCTAATTGCTTCTTGCTATTGTTATTGGCTTCATCATCTTTGTTGGCAATCATGATTTGGAAGTCCTTGATTTCAGCCGGCTTGTTCTCTGCCATGTCTGCTTTTGGTGGGCACACCTCTTTGGAGATTTGCTGATTTTTTTTTTCTTTTCTTTTTATTTTTGGGTGTGTTTTTCAGTGGCCCTTTGGTTCAATCAGTACAAGGAGTGGTATGGGAAGGAGAAAAAAAAAATAATAGGGAATGTGACCTATATGATTCAAGACTTTACCTTTAATTACCAAGGCCTAGACTTGGATGACTTTTCTCTTGTATTATGCTCTATTGTCAATGCAGTTATCTATCTTCAGCTCCAATAATTGCAAAACATTGAGTTTCAAATTAAAGTTGCCACTATTTCATTTTTGTTTTCCTTTTACTTTTCAATGCTTGTGTTTGAATATGACATTCGTTATTATCTTCAAATTCTAAATGACATAAGTGGTGTTCATTACTTCATATTCCTTTTCTTTTTTCTTTTTTTCTTTCTTTCTTAGACATGGAACACATAAAAGACAAATGAAACACCAAAATATAGTAAAGAAACACAGTAAACCATACTACAACATGCTAATATTGACTTATCTCACTTTTATTTTGGAGGGGTCACATGTAGGACTCATGTGAGTTCTTATTGGTGTAAAGTTAAAAAGTTGTTATCACCAAAACACAAGGTAATAAGTAATAACTAATAAATAAGTGATAGTAACATCATTTTTTTGCAACGACGCATTACTTAATTGTTGGGAATGGTTTGATACTATGTTACAACTGTATGGTCTAAATAAATGAAGCATTTGAGGGGTTACAACTTTATACCATATTCTGAAAAAGAATGGGTCCATTATATATATAACATAAGATATAAGATATGTGATGTAATGGCCAAAGTTCCGGTGGTGATAGGAGGTAGGTTCCTGAAAAAAGGACATTCTTGCTGTTGGACTTTATGGGTATAGGGTTATGCTAATTTTAATTTTTTAATAATTCTATATTAATTTATCTGACAGCCAATCATGAGACATGGATGTGCAGATAGTCCCATATTTGGGATAAGCAAACATGACTGAATGGTTGTTAAAGCATAGCACAAAGAAGGAAACTTTTCTGTTCATGAGTCATGACTCATGAGGTCTAATAGCAAATATGTACATCTGAACTAATTGGGAGAGTTTGGCAATGAAATCACTCATATGGCGTTTTTTTATTTTCTTGGAAATTCTATCTCCAATAATTTGCGGAGAAAGTGGATTAGATGATATCATAGTCCCTCTTAAAAGTTGACACCACACTAAGACCTTTCTTTTGATAAATTAGTATATTTGATCACAATATTGTGTGAAACCAATAATGGTTGATTGAAAATTTGGTCAGTGTTTGTGGAAAAATAAAGAGTGCCCCTTAAAGTTGGATATATAAGCTTTTCACATATTGAAAGTGGCCAGGGAAGACTTTTCTTTCTTACTGTTTACTACTTAATTTAGCTTTTATTTTTAATTTTTAATTTTTTTTTTCATTTGGAGGAGGAGAAAAACCAATAGAAAGGATTGCAATTTCAGTGGTGATGATGATAATCTAATGGCAAGTGTGATTTACGTGTTGGTTCATCTGTTGCCCACCAAGGAGACAAAAGAAGCCTTTTTAAAAAGCTTGATATTGACATACCACCCAAAAACCCTTAAATTCAAAAGTGGTAACAATCTTGCTTTATTCGGTTCAATGACATTGTTATTTAAACTGTACTGGACTTATAACCCCCCTTAATTTGTCATTACGTGATTAATCTCTCCTTAGTCCTTAACCATTTTTTTTTCTTTTTCTTTTTTCTTTTTTTGCATCTAAATATATGTGAATGGAATTGATGTTGTCTAATCAAATCCAAGCAATCTTTGAATCATATAATCAAAATAATAATAATCTCTCTATTAACGCATCTTCCAAAGAACTTTACAATGGCCGCCATTGTATTAAAAAGGTAGACATAAAATCACAAAGTTGATTATGGTAGTTGAACCCTAAATTGCTAGGGTTTTAGTCAAATATCAGCCTGTAGTAATATATTGGGTCAATTAGTTAAAGGGTCAATTAAGAAATTAGTCATTCTAAAGGTAAAATTTGAAGGACATGTAGTCATAGAATATCAAAATTAAGGAAATTGCCATTAAATACCTTAATGGACATAAGTATCCATGATAATTATTTTTTTAAAAAAAACTCCAAATCAAATAAAAAAAATCTTTGAAAATTCGGCTCATTCAACTTAAAAAAAGCAAATCAAACATACGATTACGAAAATTTGCATCGATGTGATAAAATAAAAAATAAAAGGCTAATTTCTTAAATTCTAAAACTATGGCTAAATTCTAAAAAATTAGTCTAAAGTTTGGCTAAATCCTTAAAAATCTCTAAGTTAAATAACCATTTTTAAAAAAGTTTTTAAAATTTTAGTCTATATTTCAAAAATTTATAAAAAGGGGTGAAGTGAAAAAATATCCAAATTTACTACCGCAATTAAAATACATAACCAAGTCTTTCAGTAATTGAAGAAAATGGTCAATTCATCAATTACTTGCATATTAAAATAATGATCAATCAATTATCGCCTACGCAAGTGATTTAGATGTTTAATTATTTTCTTATAATATTCAAAATATTGAGCATTTATTTAAATTGAGTGTTAGAAACTAGGATTTTAACTGTAATTCCTCTTAAAAAGATAGTTATGATTCAATAGCAAGATGCATGGATGAGAACTACATATACTTATAGTTACTTGATGATTATTCTTTTAATAATCGAAATCATTATTATGTTTGCTCGCGGTAATTGTGTCCTCTCGGGCGAATCAATGACTGCATCTTTGATGCATTTGCTAGTACTAGTACATCTGAGAATTCTTAATTGGTCATATCTTTAAATCACTAAAATGACTATTTACTATAATTTTTTAATATTATATATATATATATATTCATAAAAATTATATTAAAACAATTCTTATTAGATGCCTTTTTTTGGTTCTTGAATAAAACTATTTTTAGAAGCAAGATATAAAACTATTTAAACAAATAACCAATATTTTGCAAATTATAACAGTATACTTAAGTATTAAAATTAGTCACATGGTGGTCAATATGTGATAATTGATTGAATCATCAAAAAAATATAAAATAATTAATGAATTATTTATTTAAAATCACTTTAAATATTAGATATTTATTTTCATTGGTGTAAAATTTGAATATATTCTCACTTCACTCTAATATAATAGCTAGCCTTTTACATGTTTTTATCCATACGGGTGGTAGCACTCAATTAAGAGCTATCCTTTAAAGAGTGTCATTTTTTATCTTTATTTTACTTGTCGTTTTCGGTAGCTGTTGTTTATGATTTTATTGTCGTTTTTATTGTAGATGTCATTTTATCCTTTACTTGTCATTGATTTAGTCCATATGGTTTCTGAGATTATTCACTTTCCCACAACAGATAGTTAGATATCCTTTCTTTAGAATGTCCTTTTCTCGTCCATTTCACTTTTCGTTTATAGTTTGGACCTTTGATGAGATTATTGTCGTTTTTATTAACGATGTCGATTTGTCCTTTTTACTTGTTGCTAGATGTTGTTTCTCAGATCACTGTCAGTATTCTATAACAGATATCACTTGATCTTTAGAATATCGTCATCTGCTTTAATACACTTGGCGTTTCTTGCAGATATCGTTTCATATATTATTGTCGTTTTTCTGGAGGTGATGCTTTCTCCCTTTTTTACTTGTCGTTTTTCTATTAGATATTATTTTGATTTTATTAATATTTTCCTATAACAGAAATACTTTCTTTAGAATGCCGTTTTCTCCTTTATTTTATTCCTCGTTTTCATTACATGTCGTTTATAAGTTTGTTGTCGTTTTCTCAGAGGTCGTTTTCTTCCTTGTTTACTTATCTTTCATCTAGTAGATGATGTGTCTTAGAGTACTGCCACTTTCTCAATCCATTATTTAGAATGTCGTTTTCCCTTTTTTTACTTGTCGTTTTTCTAGAAGATGTCGTTTTTTGTACATTGTCGTTTTTCAATAACTGATGCATTTCTTGACATTGGAGTGGATAGTAGCTGAAACCCTAAGATTGGGAAATTAATATAATAAACTACAGAAGAATTTCTTTCGCTGGATAAGTTTACCACTGCATCAGGAGATTTATTATTTTTAAGAGACAAAAAATAAATAAATAAATAGAGTTGAATATTGTTAAGCATGAATAAGGCTTAGAAACGACCTACAAGCCTACAACCACATAGAAATAAGATTAAGCAATTTTAGCGGAACAGAGACAACACTTTAAGATAATCACGAGATAATAAAATTAAGAGGCCAGCAATTATAAGCAAAGATAAAATATTCTTGAATTTATTTAATCCGATACATTAATTATTAAAGGAAAGAAGAACAACATTCTCATTCTCAAAGGAGTACAAGGTGACAAGGCCTGTGTAACATAATTAGTTATTGTGTAATTTTCAGGTTTATATTCCATAGCAATAACACTCAGTTTATAAGGTCTTGCAAATGGACCTTAGTAAATACCAGTGAGTCTGCTCACCGAAATACTTGTTACATTTTGCGTAACACCGGTGCTCCATGCACGCAACTATACCGTATACGCGACTTAACGTAGTCTTAATTTCTCAGGTACTTTCGCAGACGCTCGATCATCATTGGTCGCCATGAAGAACATCAAAGTTGCTACCACGAAAAACACCATTGTCCTAAGCTTGGTAATTACTCCACCTAACTCCATTGCAAAAGCTTAAGAACAAGCTTAATTTAATCTCCTCCAAAGAAAATTACGGGTGCAATAAAATTGGTTTCATTGCGACTTGTGAATGATTATCAAAAAAATTGGCAGAATAGTAAAATAAAGCCATTTTTTATGTCACTTAATAATCTATCCCTCAAGTAGTGTGCTCTTTTTATTTTCACTCTATGTTTGTAGTGTAAATTTTAGAATATAAATTAAAAGTGCAACACACATAGACATAGATATCATTGTGCAAAAAATGGGGCATTTCTCAAAATCCCCCATTTATTGGATTGATCCATAAATAGCCATCCTTGGTTTCATGGGGTTTGTGAAGTGCTGTTGAGACTTCCATGCATCAAAATATCAAAGTGTACCCCCACCCAAAAAAAAAAAGAAATAAAAAATCTTTTTTTTTAGTGAATTTATTATTATTATTATTATTATTATTTGCAGTGTAGACTGTGCTAATGTTTATTAGTTTGCTGCAATTTCCTTGTGTGGTTGCCGTGTTCTTTGATAGTGATTTTGTATTGTTTATTTTGGATATGTAATTCGTTGTATTCCACTTGACAATATGTTTGATCAGATTGCTTTTCAATTTCATGTCTTCTTATTGGAGTTTCTTAGCTCATAGATATTGTTTGCTTGTTTCGGAAATTACTTTCTCAATGAATGTCGTTTTGTAATTTTCTTGTCTTTTTCAATATATGTGGTTTTTTTTATTAGATGTCGTTTCTGATATTATTTTCGTTTCTCTATAACAAATATGCTTTCTTTAGAATGTCATTTTCTTGTTTATTTAACTCGTCTCTTTTAGTACATATATCGTGTATGAGGTTATTGTCGTTTTTCTAGCAGATGTTTCTCAAATTATTGTCGTTTTTCTTTTCGATGTCGTTTTCTCTCTTTTCTTCAAGTTGTTATAAACGATGAAGTTCATAATATATTTTGTATTTGAAACATGACCATTTATTTGGAAAAATTATTGTTTTGCATCCCATTCTTGTGCTACTTAAATAATTGAGTTAAGACAAGTAGACAACCAAAAATTTGCAAAAAAACTCTTTTCCCTTCGTTTTCCTTGTTTCATCAATACGTGCTTCTTTTGAGTAAATGCATGGAAAAAAAAAAACAATTATTTTATTAGCTTTTCTATTCTTTGAACAATTAAAAGTTTCTTGTGATAAATAGTTAATTTTTTGTCCTGATTTATTGGATCAATAAAATACCATCCTTGGTTTCATGGCTTGGGATGTGCTGATGAGACTTCCATGGCATCAAAGTGTTTTGCTCCAAAATTATTATTATTATTGTTGTTGTTGTTGTTGTTGCAGCCAAGGTTGTGCTAATGTTTTTTTAGTTTATAACAGTTCTCTTCTATGTTGCCTTGTTCTCTGATAATGAGTTTGTATTTCTTTCTTAATTTTGGAGTTTGGTTCATTTCTTCCAGTTGAGAATATGTTTAAATTGATCAGATTGCTGTCATTTTTATGTCTTCTTATTGGAGTTTCTCAGCTCATGGATGTCTGCTCGTCTCGTAAGTTGTTTTCTCAAAGAATGTCGTTTCGGATATTCTTATCGTTTTAATACGTCGCTTTTAAAAGATGTAGCTTCCGATACTATTGTCGTTTTCTCTATAACAGATACGCTTTCTTCAGAATAAAGTTTCTTCTTTATTTAACTCGTCTCTTTTATACAAATATATTATATAAATATATATCATGTATGAGATTATTGTCGTTTTTATAATAAATGTTTCTAAAATTATTGTCGTTTTTCTGGTAGATGTCGTTTTCTCGTTTTTTTTTTTTTTTCTCTAATATGTTGTTTCGGAAATAGGAGATCATTACCTTTTCTATAACATATAACCTTTTTTTAGAATGTTGTTGGATAACCTTTTTTTAGAATGTTGTTTTCTGCTTTATTCACTCGTTCTCTTAGTCGATTTCGTTCCTTATATTATTGTCGTTGCAGATGTCGTTTTTCCCACTTTTTGACATGTTCATCTAGTAGATGTTTTTTCTGAGATTAATTTCATTCAGTAACAGATATCATTTATTGTCATGCTCTCCTTTATTTCACTTGTATATTTATATTATATGTTGTTTATGAAATTCCTGTTGGTTTCTAGTAGAAGTCATTTTATCCTTTTTTGCTTGCTTTATTATTATTATTATTATTAATTAGATGTCGTTTCTCAGATCTTTATCGTCTTTCTATAATAGATACTATTTCTTTAGAATGTTGTTTTGTTATTTATTCCACTTGTCTCGTCTAGTAGATGTCGTTAACTATACTATTGTCGTTTTGCTAGCAGATATCGTTTTCTCTCATTTTACACCTTTTTTTTTTTTTTTTGAGAAAACTCATTTTACACTTATTTTAATAGTTAATACTGTAATATTAAATTTCAAACCATAAATTACAGATGTTGCAGAGTATAGATTACAAATTATAGAATTATTGTCGTTTCTTCGTAACAAATATGCTTTCTTTATAATGTGGTTTGTTACTTTATTTAACTTGTCTCTCTACTATATCTCGTATATGAGATTATTGTCGTTTACATATTATATGTTGTTTCGTTCCTTCTTTTTCACTTGTCGTTTATCAAGAATTTATCGTAGATGTAATTGTCTCACATTTTCCCATTTTTCAAGTAGATGTAGTTAAGATATTATATTGTCTTTAGAACGTCATGTCTCCTTTATTTCACTTGTCTCTTTCTGTAGATGTTGTTTTTGAGATTATTATCCTTCTATAACATATTTCCTCTCATTATAATGCCCTTATCTTCTTTATTTTACATCTTTAGTTGATGTCGTTTATGAGATACTTTTCGTTTTTCTTGTAGATGTCGTTTATTATAACATTGTCGTTTTTCTAAAAGATGCCATATTCTACCATTTTGTTCCTTTTTTTAGATAAACGATTCTACCATTTCGTACTTGTTCGGTTATCTAGTAGATATTATTTCTGAGATGTCCTTTCTATACATTGCCGTTTCCTTAATTATTTCACTTCCCGTTTTTGTTGGATGTTGTTTCTGAGATTTTCGTCGTTTTTTAATAGAGAGAATTTCAAAATAAAGTCATTCTTGATGCCACTTAATAATTTATACCCCATGTGGTGTGCTCCTTTCATATTCACTCTATGTTTGTAGTGTAAATTTTGGGGTATAAATTAAAAGTGCAACACACATGGGATATAGATTATCATTGTGTGAAGAATGGGGTATTCCTCAAAATCTCCCTTTTTAATAACTACAACTCTTTCATTGGAATATCGTCGTTTTTTCTTTTCGTTTTACAAATAGATGACGTGTCGTAAAAGTCCTTTCATTTTTATATTGTCTTCTTCTTTTCCTTTTTAGTTTTCTCAGTTGTCGTTTGTGTAGCAGACTAAAACAAAATCTTAAAATTTATGTTTTTCCATAACTGATCATACCCATGCTTTACATTCGAGCAGCAAAGTAGATAGGACAATACAAATATTAGAGCAGAGATTAGAACACAAAATAGGGAAATAAAATAAACCGGTGCAGAAATCCCCTTTTATTAGATAAGTTAATTAAACCAAATGATTAATAATAATCTCAAATTAAGGCATGGAGTGAGTCATGGTAAAGTATATTGGCAATAACAATGGGAGTCAAACTTGCAATAGGACTTCAAAAGACGGTCCTCAAAGAAGGACTTGCACTTAACAAAACACACGTCACTGTTGCATGGGCTCATGGGGAGTCTCAAAGTAACCTCTTTGAAATCGGCCGACGAAATCGAGACGGAAAACATCATCATCATCATCAATCCCACCACCACAATTAGCGCAATGCCGCGTCGCTTCAGGATTAGTCCTCCTCCTCCTCCTCCTCCTGCTTCCATTGCAAATCTAATATAATTAGCCTAATCAACAATAATATTAGTGCTCTCTCCGGCCTATATATATAATGAATATGGTTTGTGTTTGTTTCTTGATTCTCTTCCCACGCAATGACGTTGTATTTATAGTACGTTATCAAAATCAAATCATAAGTAGTACTGTGAGAATATAAAGATGAAAATATTCCCAAAAAAGAAAGAAAATCAACACAAATGATAGCCTTTTTTTTTTTTATATATATCTACACATGACTGGTTATAACTTTTTTTTTTTTTTTTTAAGTAGGAGTAATAACTTTTCAACGGTTGATTTTTAGAGGATTCTATCAATTAATACATTTCCTTTTAATTATTCTATTCCCTTCCTTTTATTTATTTTATTTTTTTGCTCATAACACATCCCTTTGATAATGGGATTATATACTTGACCGGTACTCCTTAATCATAGTTCTCTGATTAAAAATGAAGATTGACGTACGGTCTATTTAGAAGTGCAAACGTCAGATGAGATGAGTAGTAGTTTTTTTATAAAGTTAATGAGATTTTAAATGAAAATGTTATAAGAATTGATGAGTTGACTTTGGAGACCCAAAAAAAAAATGACAACTCATTCACCCGTCTTTAATATTTTTTTTATAAAAATTTCATTATCAACTTTGCACACACTATCTAGTTAATTAACTGATAAACATTTCATTTCGCTAGGAGATGCATGATTCATGATACAAATACAAAATATTATATCTTAGTCTTTGGCATCTAAATAATGCTGATATGTTTCATCTCTCAGTGTGTATATAACTTAAAGAATTGATAAGAAATTTGATAGCAAGTCAAAGCAATAAAAGATAAATAAAATTATTGCCATTTTAGGATCATGCGGATAAGAAAGTTGATAGGTAAGCGATTGCATTATTTTCCTTAATTAACGATTTAGTACATTTCCATGTTCAATACAATATACAAGGACAAAAAAGAAGCACAACTTAATCTCTATCTCCGAAAGAATTGTCCATGTATATATATATATGGTAATTAACAAAACCAAGGCCTATCCATATGAAGAGATAAACAATAAAGATGGAGAGTATAATAGGAGTACAAGAAGGAAATCTACACAAATCAGGGCCTATTTAATTTTTAGCATGTTGTTTAATTTTTCATTATAATCTTCCTATCTTACACTATATATGCTCATTTTAAGGGGGTCGTTATTAGTCTTGTTTCCTTTTGGTCAAAGAACCCGGAAAAAAAAAAGAAGAAAAGAAAAAAGAAAAAATCCTTTTGACATCATGTTACGTAAAGGTCATGAAACCGATCAATTTACCAATTTATGGCTGTTATATATAATTTTAATTGGTTCCATAAGGCATAAACCAAGGACGTTACGAGTCCATAAGCTATAAAAGAGATTAAAATCGTACTGATCCACATATAAATATATATATATATAAGTAATTAAAAAGTAAATTATGTCAAAACCAAAGGCCAGAAAGAGTATATACTAATTTAGAAGAATAAGAAAATCTAAATCTAACTGCCCAGCTTATATATACTACATCAAATAATCTATTCATTCATTTTATTTCGCACTCTTAAATTTCTCTTTCAATTGATGTGTTATCTTATTTATTTAATTATTTTCTTTATGCATTTATAGGTTTTTTTTTTTTCAATTAGTACTGTTCTTTGAGTTTTATTACATATCCTTTTTGAGTTAATTGCAGTTTCCTAATGCGGCTGTCGTATTTGTCGTTTTTATATTTGCTGTCGTTTTTGTATCTGTTGTCGTTTTCGCTCATATTGCTGTCATTTTTGTCGTTAAAAGGTTAAAGTTTCTATCATGTATATATGACGTTAATTTTCTCCAATTGCCGCATTGATATTGTCGTTTTCCTAACTTCCGTCTTTCTATAGATGGTGATTCTTTAGACTATTATCATAGGTCGTCGATTCCCGAGAATTTTTTTTAAAATTTTTTTTTTAAGAGTATACAAATAATCATCGATAGCGCCAATACTAAAATTTAATCGCCGTTAACGTTACTCATTAGAATGTTTAAAGAAAATAAAGGACGAAGCAGAAGATAGATCAAGAGGCATGAAAAAAAGAAGAAGAAAAAGAAACGAGAATAAAACTGGAATGAATAATATTTATTTAAACATCTCTTAATTAATTAATGTAAAGCGTGACAATAACATTGAGTATGGGAATGGCAATAGGCTTTCAAAAGATGGTGGCCAAAGTAGGAGTTGCAGTTACTCCTTTAGACACGCATCGACGGTGCAATGATCCATTGGCCTAACTAAAATAATCTCGACTGCGGCGGCTGCTTTTCTCGCTGCTCTTCCCTCGACAGCCGCCGATGCGAAGATCATCAACAATCCGACCAACACAAGCACAATGCCGCACCGCTTGAATTGGATTAGCCCTCCTTGATCCATTGCAAACTTTTACTTGTCTACTTATAAATTAAGAATATTAGTGCTCTTTCAACCCTAATTAGTTAATGATCTTGGATTAATGGTTTGAAAGTACTGTTTGAATGATCTCCGAGATGCGATGACTTTGTATTTTATATGTAGTGATGAAAAACCTAAGGTCGTGGTGAGAAGATAAGGACGAAATGTTTCAAAAATAATAAGAATATCTACCCAAATCAAATTATTTGTTTTGTAGTTAATGCTTCGATTATGAAATATTCTTATATTTAGAAATGCATAATCTGTTGAGGTATAGGGGATTCTATTATTAAACTCATTTTTTTAAAGGTGAAAATCATTTTATTTTTGTCCTTAATTTATAACTAGTAGGTACGGAGTGAGAGCGTATATACTTCTACTGAAAAAAATAACACACACACACACACATATATATATATATATATATAAAATATTTTTAGTTATTTTTTCTTGGATGCTCCATTGAATATGATTTCTTTTTGTAAGCCAACGTGAAGTCATAATCCAAACTTCAAAGTACCCAAACTCGCTAAATGTTTTTTTATTAAGTAATTATTTAGATCATGAACGGCTGTTCAACGCATTGACTTGTACAATAATTTGAGCTTTAATTAAGATTCGGAATATAAATTTTCTCGGATTGACAACGGATGCTAAATTTTAAAGGATGTCCAAAATAATAATAATAATAATAACAATAATATCCAAGGGAAAGACTGCCAAGATTTCTAAACTTAAAAAAATTAAAAACCCAAGCAGCCTGAAGAATTAAGAAATTCAAGCTTGATCGGGAAAAAAAATGGAGAGAGAAAAAGGATCAATAAGCTCCTTTCACGGCATTAATTTATTCAATAAAGGTAAACAACATTCACATGGTGTTTTTACACACATGTACTATTAATTTGTATGTATTGTTGTATATATAATAATATCAATCAACAAAACTGTAGCAGTAACAGGCATTTCGAAGGCGATTGCAAAACGACTTATAAAGGTCAGCACCATAGTATGCCAAGCACCTTTGCCTACACTCTCTCTCTGTGCATGGAAATATTGCGATTTTGTGCCTCAAGTGTTTGGGTTGATATTTTGCTTCTGCCAATTGCCAATATTGCTCGCTCATCATCATCAACATTATTACCACAGCTATCACCATAATCAACTTTGAATTTTTTACTCCACCACCTAATTCCATACTAATAAGCTATATATATATATGCTTAATTATCTCTACCGGTTTAATATTGTGTGTCTGGGCAATAGTGATTGTTTATGTGTGCGTGTGTGTGTGTATATATATACAAGATGATATATTAAGATGGAAAATGTATCATATAAGAGGGGCAGGGAGATTTAAAAAATAAATAATAAAAATCAGCCCTATGTAGCATGTAGTTTAATTTTCATCTCAATTAGCCTATTTTAGTAATAAATTATGTCTCATTATATTTTTTATGGATTCTTTATTAAGGTTGTTTCCTTTCTAGTCCAAAAGAGGGGAAGAAACTCATTTGGATAAATATCTAGAGCATTTATATGTTCGATTTTTCATTCTATTTTTTAAACTAAATTAGAAATATTTTAGTCGTTGGCGTTAAGTATTGGAAATATTTCACGTAAAATGAACTAAATATAACAATAGGTAGAAGACGAGAAATTTCTGCTATTCGACCTAAATTAGGCAACTATTAAATTGACCTTAAATTCATAGATCTACAAAGTCCAAAATAAGAATTTTCTAAAAGCAATAAAACAGTACATTCAATTTGAAAAAAAAAATTGTGAAATTTAAATTTTCTTGTCGTATTAATATATTTTTAATTGTTATGCGGTGTAAATGGAATTTGGAGGTCATAAAGACAAGCTAGTTTAGAGGTTGAAAACTATTTTACAAGGGTTTTGGATAATTCAATCTCCTTTACTAGGAGCAAGCATTTTTGGTGCAATTGTGCATAACTATTTAGAAAGCAAAGTATGAATTTAAGGTACTCCTCTACTAAATCATTTTTATGTACTATACTGAGACAGAGACTGGTGTGTTTTTACAATTTTTTGTCGTTTTTAATTTTACTGTCGTTTTTTTTTCTTCCACCATTAATCTACAATTTTCTGCCGGTTTTTTACTCTACTCTTGTTTTTTAATGTGATGATGTTTCATCGTTGTCGTTTCTAATTTCACTGTCGTTTTTAATTTTACACTCATTTCTAAGATTTTGTTACATTTTTTCTGTCGTTTCAAAATCTTCCTGTCGTTTTTATTTTTAATATCGCTTTAGTATACTGTCGTTTAACATAAAGATGTCGTTTTTCATCTTTGTTGTTGTTTTCCATAAATTTGCTGTCATTTAAATTCTGCTACCTTCTTTTTTTTTTTTTACTATATTTCTATTGTTTTTATTTGATGTCGTTTTATAATCTTGCTTGTTTTACCTAAAGCTGTCGTTTTTCCTCCTAAATGTCGTTTTCAATCAATTTTATCGTTTTAATTTTAGTGTCTTTTTATTGCCCCTATGTCAATCTAACCACCTAAACCGCACACCTCTATATTATTATTATTATTATTATTATTATTATTATTATTATTATTATTATTATATTGAATTCAAGTATTTGTAATGTAATCGAACGTAGAGTTGACAATTGACAATTTGATTAAGCAAAATTACTCGCATTCTCAACATTGCTGAAAAACCCCATCTATAACATTAACAAGTAACTACTTAGAAGTCACAATTTGATACTGAGAAAACCGGTGACTTTAAATCCAGAAGAGATAAATATGCTTATACATCAAATGACAGGATTATTATGACAAAAGATAAAAATTAATGTTTGCTTATCCTACTAAGTTCTCACTCTGCCTGAAAATCTTCTCAATATAAAAATGGTTTTCACAAAACCTAAACCGGTATTTAGTAAAGAGCTTCATTGCTCTAGACCAACATCGCCCCACCTAACATTGTATCTCGCAGCAAGATAATGGGCCCCGACAGGACCCCGACTACCGTACGGATAATACTCGGGAACTATCTTCTTCTCTTCAAGCTCTTTCAGTAGCGGTGTGAACAAAGCCCAAGCAGCATTCAGTTCATCACTTCGAATAAACAACCGCCTTTCCCCTTCAATAGCATCCAGAAGAAGCCTCTCGTAAGCATCCGGAATCTCTTTCGAGTACCTTCAAAGAATATGCCACATAATTTTAACGTCATCAATTGAATTGACAATCCATTAAAGGTAATCAAAGGCCACAATCACTACCCCAACGAGAGTAGATCGGGCCATGATAATGCACTGTAATACAAACAATGAAACAGATTCCTACAACCATTGTCAAACATTTTAATCACTTTCAACCATTTGGTTAACCATAAACAAGTTGAACTTACCTTGCCGCATAGTGAAGATTTAAATTACTTCGGTCCAATCTCATTCCCAGACCAGGGACCTTGTTATTGATCTTCAAATAAATAGCTTCATCAGGTTGTACTCGGATAACAAGCTCATTAGTAGCTTGATCAAGATCTGTCCCGAAGTTTCGGTTATACAAATTGCCAGGCACATGCCTAAACTGAACCCTTATCTCGGCCCTGGAAAAATAACACAACAGAAGCTGAATATATATTTAAAAAAAAAAAAAAAAAAAAACCAACAACAACAACAAACATGAATCAACAACCCAAACGAAAAAGATCATATTCTTGTGAACCGACCTCTTATTATGCAGTGCTTTGCCAGCCTTCATTAGAAAAGGAACACCGTCCCATCTTGCGTTATCTATGAAGAGCGCAGCTGCTGCAAATGTCGGAGTTAAGCTACCCTTTGGTACAGTCGTGTCATCAGTGTATGCTGGGTAAGAGACACCTCCTTTTGTGTGGCTTTTGTATTGCCCTATAACCACATCATCAAGCTGCAATGGCCTCATTGAACGTAAAACTTTCACCTGGAAACAGAGAGAAAAAAAAAAAGCCAAATGGAATCAGGATGTAACCGTCTTAGAATTACACATGAGATCAGAATTTTTAGAAGGAGAAAAACCTTCTCGTTTCGGATATCTTCTGCATCCAAACTGACAGGAGTTTCCATTGCAAAGAGGGCTAGTATCTGAAGGAGGTGATTCTGCATTATGTCCCTAATTATGCCGTAATTGTCAAAGTACCTAGAAGTAAATACAGAACGAAGAAATTACTGTCATAAGCTCTCACAAAAGATTGAAACTTGAAATTGTTGACCATATGGGAAGGAGAAATTTACCCTCCACGACCTTCGGTGCCAAAATCCTCAGAGAACAAAAATTGGACATTCCTTATGTACTGCCTTGACCATAAGGGTTCAAAAATAAGGTTAGAAAAACGGAGAACGGAAAGATTTTCTACAAGCTCCTTTCCCAAATAGTGGTCTATCCTGTACATACAAAAAGAATGAGCTAACATAGTCAGTTTAAAGTGCAAATACATCGATAAGAATGTTAAACCCGGTTGATCAACTTCACCTGAATATTTGATCCTCTTCTAGGTACTGCTTGAGGGCTTTTGTCAAAGCAGCAGAGGATTCTGAATCTCGACCAAAGGGTTTCTCGACAATGACCCTGGTCCAGCCATTACCAGATGACGCTGACAAGCTGGCACACCTTACAGCATCTATGAAAATGTTTGGAGGAATTGATAGATAGAATAGGCGATTCGAAATTTTACCGGCCTACAAAAAGATTTCTCACTTTTCAAAACTAAATGGATGAGAATACGGATAGAATGAGAAAAACTTATTATCTATTTCACCTGGCACATTGCATTGTTTTCTCAAATGTAAAGAACTTGTGCAGTCACACTTATCATTCTCTGTATTTTTACCAACAAATTCCTTCAATGACCATATAAGTTCAATCTCAAACACAAATTACCTCATGTTCCTTTAGTTTCTTGTCTAGCTCTTCAAAGTTTTTCTGCGAATCATATTGACCAGAATGGTAGAAACATCTTTTAAGAAATTGCTCCATCTTTTCGCTGCAATTTTCCCTGATATCAAAGCATCGGAAATATCATATCCCCAATCAATTCTGATAGTTCTCAAGCAAAAAATGAAACACAAAGATAGAAAAGTAAAAAGAGCTATCTTTCACCTTTGATCAATTCGGCACGTAAGAGTCTTGCTAACCATGTTCCTGAGCTCTGCATCACTCATCTTACTCCGTGCATAACCATACACGGTGAAATGCTGCGACGACATAAAGATACCCCGATTATATCACTTTTACAAGGCACACATTAGGGACTTGAATCAATCCTAAGGAAAACTAGAACGGATAAACAAACCTTTGGAAGACAACCCTCGTAATACAACGCGAAGAGAGCCGGGAATATCTTCTTTTTGGCGAGGTCTCCCGAAGCTCCAACAACCGTAATGCTGACAGTTGATTCGGTCTCACTGTCACCACCAAAACCAGCCGCTTCTTTAGACTCCTCCGGAGACCCAACTACAACCGGCCCACCTTGTTTCGATTTGTTGAAAGGAGTCGTGTTCTCAACCGATGTCACCGGCGCAGCCACCGCACCTTCAATGAGATAACTATTCCAGATCAGTCTCCGACGAATATCTCAATTATCAAAAATTGCCAATGTTTACATTGCTGAACCAAACACAACTATATCTCCAAAGGTGCTATCTTTATCCAATTGATGAATGGAAAAAAGTCGTCTTTGAATGGAAAAATCGATTAAAACATGCTATGAATTCCATTCCATTCCATTCAAATCTACTATGAAACCAAGCTTATCTTCCATGCATATACAAGCCAAACATTCATGGGAAAAGACAAAACCTTCAAACATAGAGATAAAAATAAAATTAAAATCGAACCAACCGTCTTGCATTCGAACGACATTGCGACGCGAGAGCGGTTGTGGGTGGAGAGAAACCTTGGCCGGAGAAAAACGCTCCGTCGAAAAGGAAGGAACTGCAATGCGTTGAGCGCGACCGTGCAACGACGAGGAGGAGGAGGAGGAGGAGGATGAAGAGAGCGACGAGGAATAAGTCCGGCAAGACTGCGATGAAGAAAGAGCCGCCATTTCCGACAACAGAGAACAAAAGAAGAAGCTGGCTCTGCACTGCTGGACGGATCGATGGATTGTTTTGGGGGTTTCTCTGTTTTGGATGGCCAGTCAAACAAAGAAAGAAGCAATTTTAATTAATAATTAAAATGAAAAGAAAAGAGAAAATTGGAAAAATGGCCTTGTAAACATCGAAGGGTTGGGTTGTAATAATAATAATAATAATAGTGATTAGTTATAGAAGAGAAAGGCAAGTGGTATTTGTTGATTGTCGAGAAAAAGGGACCTTTGAGATCTCCGAAAGGATGTTTTTGGTTGCTCACTTTTGTTTTAAGAGCACTAAGACACACACACACACACACAAACACAGTAGATTGATTGATCGCTCCTTCGTTCTTTCGTACATGTAGCAAGACAAATGCGCTTTTGATTCCTCCTTTCCCTTTCATTTGCCTGCTTTATTCCTTATTTTTATTGTGTAATCATTTTTATTTCTCAGTTAAAACTTAAAATCATGTTTCTTTTTTCGGAGAAACGTTAATCATATATTTTGGGGTGAGTTTGAGAATTGACTGTCTTTTCACATAATGATAATTTATGCATTATTTTTGGCGTATTTTTAATTTATGTGCCAAAATTTATATTATAAAACCACTGATCGGCCTTGTTTTGCAATTCTTTTCTTCCTGTATGTTTTTATTTGGGGGATTTTGAGAAATACCCCATTCTTAATACAATGATAATCTATACCCCATGTGTGTTGCACTTTTAATTTATACCCAAAATTTACACTACAAACATAAAGTGGAAATGAGGGGAGCACACCACATGGGGTATAGATTATTAAGTGGCATGAAAAATGGCTTTATTTTGAAATTCTCCTTTTCTTCTTTATTTTTTGTCCTACACTATTTTCAGATGTCAAAACGATCTTTAACTTTATCATAATTGGTAAATTATTAAGTAGCAATTAGAATGCAAATTCTCTCATATTCTTCCTTTCAGACTGGTTCATTTTGGGCCCATAATTAGTGGTCATCTTAGCAGTGATGGGCTGAGGCAACAAAGTACAAATACATGTCGTCTGGTATCCCGAGGTAAAACGACAACAAATAATAGAACATGTCGTTTCCCTGTGTAACGTTGGAGATGGACCGTTGACGACGACAATCGTAGAAAGCATACTGACAAACGATATGTCGTTTCCACGGAGGAACGAAAACGACATCTTTTGAACCAGACGACACGAGCCATGACGCCCCTAAAGTAAAGGCAGATTCAGTCATCGATAAGATTAGGATGAGAATTAATGTTGGATCTTATCGCAAGAACAAGAATATGGGCTATTGTATACAACGGATAATTTAGTTAGTATTTCAGCATCGACTAGCAATAATACATGCCAAATATGCACAGCTTTATTTATTAAATAATGGCAACTTCTTTTATATAATTAATATCAATGAAAATAATGAATATAACGCTAAACAAGAGAAACCACTATGCATACATAGCCTATAAGAGATGAAGAGAATCTTCCATCTTCTCAATCAAAAAGTAGCTTATAATTGGACTCAATAGGAGCGAAACATCAATACTCAAAAATCAAATTTTATAATATTCTGACAATATATTATATGTGTCCTGCAATACCATAAATTCCTAGCAATCAATATTTGTAATTCGCTTATCAAAATATTATATTTATTACTCTGCACTATTATTAATAATTTCAGCTATTTCTTTTTATATTACTTTCTTTCCAAACTACCATGCCTTCTCAAACGTATAAAAAAAAATGACAGCTCGCTAACTTATCTCTTGTTTGGGGTACTTATTTTTCTTATCTTATTTAATTATTTTTTTTTCAACTTTTTTATCTTACAATCCATCCTATTTCATTTTATTTTTTTTAATTATTTTTTTTAATTTTTCAAATTCCTATATAATATCTTTACCCTTGTTTAAGGTGGTCATTTTGGTCATTCTATTCTATTTTTTGGGATGAAAAAAATAGTTTGAAAATAGTATGGAATGGTTTAAAAATAATTTTTAAAAATGATGTAGAATAATTTGACTTTGCGAATTTCGAGATGGTATAAATGGTTGAGATTTAATCTTGTATAGGGATTTGGAAAGTTGGAAAAAAATGGAATGGAATGTAATAATTTGAAGGATTATGAAAGTTGAAAAAAGTAAAAAATTGAATGGAATGGAATGAGTAAAATGGGTGGGCTAAACAAGGAGTTAACCATTCATACCACTTCGTAATTCGTAAAATCAAACTATTTTTACATCATTTTTTCAAACTATTCCAAATCATTTTCAAATTATTTTTTCCATCCCAAGCAAAATAATTTGCCCAAATATGGAGTTAGTCTTTTCTTTATCGTGATTCATGAAGTATTAAAAGTGAATTTCATGTATTTGCAAATAAGCATTTGGAGCTTGGAAAGAAGTTTGGGCACTTTTCCCATATTGTGCTTGTGTTTGGTATGAGCAAAAATAGATGACCTTGGGCAGTTCTCAACCCTTATTTATTTATTTAATTATTTATTTTTTCCTTTTCTCTTGGGTTATGTGGTACTTTGTTTTGCTTGTCGTTTAGTGTCTCTTAGGTGTTAAGGAAAGAATTTTGGTATGACCTTTGGAAAGGTCAAAACTTGCTCACCTTGGTGGTGGGGTATGGCTAGCTGGCTAGCTGGCCCTATTGGAATCTAATGGAATAATATTTTGCACTAATAAGTCTATGGTATACCTAGAAAAGAATCTACTTTACATTACCTAAAGAAAAACGGAATTTCACTTGTCACTTTCAAAAATAACCAACAAAATAGAACACCTGCTTTCACAAAAATAAATAAAGAGCAAGCAACAGTTTGAAGTCTAGAAATCAAATAATCCATTAGCACCGTAAATTATGATAAATTAAAGGATTAATTTTACGTTTGTCCCCCGAATTTTGGGGTCAGTTTCATTATGCCTTATAAATTTTAAAATGTTATGTGCATTTTTCTTTATCTTTGAAATTTCGTAAAAATGCCCTCTTCGTCAAATATTTAACGAAAAATGCCTTAAATTCGTGTTTTAAGGTGCTTTGAGGTTTAAAAAATGTTGAAATTATTGTTTAATCTTTAAATTATTATGGGGTAGTTACATTTTAATAATTTTAATAATATTCATATACAAAATTTATAATTAAATTCATATTTATATGCAAAAGATCATATCTTAATTTTTTTTAAAGAGAAAAAATATGAATTTAATTATAAATTTGCATATAATTATTGTTAAACTTATTAAAATATTACTACCCCACACTAATTTAAGGATAAAATAATAATTTCAACTTTTTACAAACTTCAAAACACCTTAAAATACAAATCTAAGGTATTTTCTGTTAAATATTTTATGGAATGAACAATTTTAAAAACATTCAAAGATAGAAAAGAACGTAACTGATGTTTCAAAATTTATGAGGCATTGTAAAACTTACTCCAAAGTTCAGGGGTAAACGTAAAATTAGTCCTAAATTATATGTGTATATATATATATTAGACTCTAATTGAGTATATTACAGAGATATTTTGCATATCCTATTCTTTTGCTTTGTAGTTTGACGTTTCATATGAAGATGGTCACTTCAATTTAAGAAAAAGGTGACGAGTTTTTTGCTTTTATCTAGGAAATTGCTAGGCCTGCTACCGCGCTACGTTTTTTTTTAATCTTCATGAAAGAGAAAAGAAAATACCAAAGATGTCCTTGTTAATGATATGGAAAATTTACAATTTAAGATAATTAAAAACAACAATGTTTAGTTCTTTTAATTTGCTACAAATCTTGAATGGATAATTTAGATTCAAGTCTGCTTGCTCTTTCAGAATAAGGGATCTATCAGCCAATAAAGATCTGCCTCGTAATTGGATCATTTCTTTTTCATACAAGTTATGCTCAACTTTTTTGGTGGGGCTTCTGATTGTCAAAATCAATTTATATACAAGAGATACATATACCATATCTTTTCAAATTGTCTTAATTACTTGCTTGAAATTTTCCATATGAAAAACACACTAGCTGGTGCAAGATATTAGACCAAGCACATATCATGTCAAAAATGGACAGAAATTTATAATATAAATTTATTGAAATATATTCAATCAAGCAAATCTAATGTTATCCCATAGTAGTAGAGTTACACATATGTAATCAAACATCTACCACTGAAAGAGAGATGATCTATAATCCTACAATTAGCAATTTAGCATATATACCAAAGGAAGTAATTACCATACGGATCTACTAGTGAACATTTCTTGATCAGGGAGTCCAATATTAATATATTCTAATTACTATGCTTGACCACAAATCAACATTCTAGCCTCAAGCCACCTTTGTTTGTTGATCCTTGCGATGAATTCTTCAACTTTCCGGTTTAGCTCCTCCGCCGGCAATCCATCGGAGTGATCGTCTTCGCCGCCTTTTATTTCCTCATGATCATCAATATTGTTTTGATCAGCCTCTTTAAATTCTCCATGATCATCTTCTTCTTCAACCAACTTCTCTTCTTTATGCTCAAGTAGTACTATTTCTTTATCTTCATAAACTTTGCTCACCACTACATGACTTTCCTCATTAATGATCATATTCACATCCGCCTCTAATTTCTTCTCTTCTCTTTTCTCCTCATGAATTAAGTACTTCTTTTGTCTTCGGAGACTTCGAGTCCTCTCAACGTACTCGGAGTAGATATCGTTGGCCGGAGACGACGGATGAGAACCGAGGAGCTTCGATTCGCCGACAAGAAAGGCAACTATGACATTAAACACTATGAACAAGCACTTGGGATTAAGGAAGGAGGACCAAGTATTTGGGAGAGAAATGAAGAGGAAGTGTTTCGTTGAAGAAGTTAGCGAAGAGAACCAAAAGGGATAGGAACAAAGAACACTACATGTTAGGGCAACAAGAGAAGAGAATATGAGGTTATACAACACAATTTGGCTCTTCTTGTAATATGAGTACTTCATGGCTCTAATTTTTTCTGCTTTTATTTGATCCATTCGAAGATTTATGTTGGGGTTTTTTTTTTTTTTTTTTTTTTTGTGAGACGTTTTGGAGAGTGTTTTGAGCGCAATGCTTTTGGAGGGAAAAAAGAGAGGGATTTTTTAGGGTTTGTTGGTTTAGGAGGGTTAGTTTGAGGATTTGCAAACATCTGACTGAACATGGAGAAGTGAACAAACAAGGAGTTATATAGAGAGGAAAAAGCAGTGATATTATTTGGTGGAAGGCACGTAAACTTTAATAATTGTATTTGTAATGTATAGAAAGTTAGCTTTATAAAAAGGCAAAATGGCAGGCAGAGAATGTGTTCATTTTAGGTGCTTTTGTTTTTCAGCCTCCTTGTTGCTTTCCACTCTTCCGGTTTGATGGTTTTGAATTTCCTTTCCTCTTCAAATATATATATGCAAAGTACTCAGGACCTAGCTCCAGTAATTAGATTATTGGTTTTGATTGAGCATTTTAAGCTAGAGTGGTATTTTTGACCATCCACTGTATAGCACCAAACAAGATTGTTTCCAAGAAGCATAAACCAAAATTGTATAATTTCTTTATGAAAATGTCATTACACAACCAATTGGTGAAGGAAAGAGAAATATAATAATCCTTTTCCCACACATGCAATGGTGTGGGCAAGTAAAAAGCAAGAAGTTAAATATGCATATATTATTTATATATTTGGAGAGCTATAAATCGAAATTATTATGGCATGATCATACGTACATATGCATTTCTCTTAAAAGCTAAATATCAGTGCCCACGTGATTATTTTTTTCATAAATATTCATTTCCTTTGTTACCACTTTTTTCCATAAATATTCATTTCCTTTGTTACCACTAACTTTTCACATTTTATTGTTTAAACAGAATCACTCTAGCTAGAAAGTGCTTAATGCTTACGTTGGGTACGTACATATATGAGGGCTCACATAAAATATCTTACATTCACTTCAAATCCTTACTTTTGATAAATATAATACATAGCGATAGTAATATCCCAAGTCATTTGCTTCTTTGTAGCGTGCTTTTTCTCTTATAATTGAAGAGGTTATAATGCACGTGTTGAATGAAGCATTATAGATTATATAGAGATCATACTTATATATTTAGGAGAAAGAAAAATTATATTGGTCGTTATAAAGTGTGATGTTACAACTATATAGTTAATTTGAAATGTGAAGAATGAAAATACATAAATGTAATAATCAGTTCAAAAATTAGAAGTACACAAAGCAGAGAGAGTTCAAATAGTTTTTCTTTTCTTTTAATTTTCAACAATGAAGAGCAAATAGGTTCCTTTATAAACCAACAGGTATTAAAAAAAAAAAAAAAGGTTCCTTCAAACGTACTCTACAAGTTCAAAAAAAAAAAAAAAGGGTTGAGAGTGGGGTGTTGGCTAGTCTAACTTATATTTGATGTTAAACCTAATATTGCAATTGTATTCCAATTTTGGGACCATCCAGTTGCAATTTTGCCTCCCAAAAGAATACCATTTTTCAATTGTTATTTTGACTGTGTCTGGAATTGACAAGAATGTACGAAAGATATACTGAATTTTGCTTCTTTAGAGTGAAATATATTGGTGTATTATTGTTGCCTCTTTTTGAATTTTCTGAGCTATATAAGGTTCAAGGAATTAGCATTTGCTTTTGGAAAAACACAGCGAGTTAGAGTAGAGATTCCCTCTAAAAAACACTCCACCAATTACTATAGGTGAAAAGAAATTAGAAGATGCCATGTGTTGGTATTGTGAATGAAGCTTCACAGAAGGACTCAAATCATAATGCGACAAAATAAAAAAAGGCAATGCTTTAATTCGTATCTGTGTGCGTATATACATACGCAAATACAAAAGTTGCTTTCCAAAATAAAAGGTGTACAAAAACTATCTACCTTGTTTCTTTGTATGGTAGATAATCCTGGCAAATTTTCTTTTCTAGAAAGGAAATTAAAATTTCCAATTTAACTAGCATGACATTATTATCATGTTCACGCAAAACAAACATTATTTCCACGTATCAAAAACCATATCCCTTTACAATTTACATAGCATCATTTAAGTTGATATTTGTGTAAAAAATATAGAATTATTCTTCTTAAATCTCAATTATAAGAATGTCTATTCATTCCTAATGATACTCATTATAAGAATGTCTATTCATTCATAATGATACTCTGTCAAGTCTCACCTGTTACCATTTATTACAGAATAAGTACAATACTTTTCCAAGAATTAGCAAAATTATTTGCGGAGAACCAATTCGTCGATCAAATTACCAGAAAAAAAAATTACCAGAAAAACAGATGTTTTAGGTGCTTTGATCAATGTGTTTAACAAACTAATCATTGTTATGTCACACTGAAGTCAAAGATAAAGCAAGTGACAATAAGGGCAACAAAGGGAATAAAAAAGAAATATTCCTCTTTCATCAGACTCAAAAAAACCAGCCTAAGATACAACATCCACACTACACTCTTCCAGCTTTAAAAACAAGCCTACCAGTACAAATCTCCCTCCAAAACTCAACAACAACAACAAAACAACATCGACAACAATGACGACTGCGACAGCGACAGCAATGAAAGCCGGTTGAAACCAATACAACTGCTATAAGGGTTTTTGCTCAAATGCAGGCAAAGAACCTGCCCAGTTAAGAAGAGGAAAAAAATAATCATGATAATAAAAAAGACTACCAATTCTAGCTATAGCTAACCCCCCCAAAAAATGAATGCTATGCAATTAAATTCTCCTCTCTTCACCCCGGAAATGAATCTCAGGAGAAACGGGACTGCACGCACGCCGAACATTCGAAAAGAAACGAATAAATATAAACTCTACTTCTATCCAATCTCTCTACTCCTCAAAACTGCAGGGTACAATTTAGCTCTCAGAGTACCATCCCAACTTTCTCCGAGGAAACGTACGGGCAAGGATGCGCAATCAAGGGTTCGTAGTGATCAGCTCCAGCGCCACACCAACCTGAGCAACGACATAGTTAGGCATAAGAATTTGAAGACAAGGCAACAATGCTCCAAGCTAACCAAGAAAGAAGCTCAATTTACCTGTTCCTTTCATGAACAGAAAGAAAGGAAGCTCGCAAATCTGACTACGCGGCCGATGTGGGAGAAAGAAAACACAGTTTTCCTCGTCAACCATTGCGTCTGAACCGTGTGCTTGAACCTGTGATGTGACAAAGAGAGACACAACGCTCAATTACATTTGCACAACTCACTTTCCAAGTCCTTGTCAACATAATTATCCAAAGTCCTAACACTAACAACACCCCTCATCAATAATGAGGAAAATGAAAGTTTCTCATACTCATATGACAAAGACAACATAATATCAATGTATTTGACCTCAAACCTACTCTGCATAAAAAAGTAAAGCGAAATGGACAAAGTTACAAAGCCCATAAAAGCACATTGGTTTTTCACAAATTATATATCCGTAAGAAATATTACTAGATTGTGTGATCTCAAGAAACACAGCATAATAACGACTTTGGGCCTAAAGCAATCAAGATCGAATTCTTTCGATTATTATTACCACATAGATCTCTCGCTTAAACTCGGTGGCAAGACATTCAATGGCTATATCGTCTCCAAAAGCCGCGGCGTAGCCGAGCCTGTTCTCGTCAACAGACAGCAAACCCTCCTCCGTGTATTGCAGCGTCACGATGTCGTATTCATCGTCGGCGGAGCCGGAGATCGACATGTACTTGGCCCAGCTCGGCCCGTCGTTCACGGCCAGACACCTCTCTCTGTAGATCGACTCCGCCGCAATCTCTCTTCACAATCACACAACCAAATCAATTCGCCATTTCAATAGCTGAATCTGAATAATTAATCTTTGAAATTCAATAGGGACAAAGATTAGGCATTTTTCTGAAAACCTGAAGGTAAAAATTAGGGTTTTGATTTCTTCCAATAGATCCGAGAGAGTCTGGAAATACCTTTGCATTCCGAAGTGGACGAGCTCGTCAATGGCGGAATCGAGAGCCTCGCGGTCCTCTTTCTTGGCCAAAAGCTTCACCTCCTGCACGACGTGGATCCCCCAGCCGCTTCTGAGATCCGGCGCGTACATGTGCCGGATCGCGCCGCCGATCGCCTCCACCTCCTCAGGCGCCGCGGATCCGAGATCCTCCAGAAACCTCCGCACCGTCCGCCGCCGCAGATCCCGCGCGTCGATCTCACGCTCCGCCGCTGAAGTCGAGGCCATCGCCTTCTGCGACGCCGTGAACAGGCAGTTCCCGTCGGCCGACACATCGCCGCCGTGCGAGAGCCGGAACACAACCGACCTCGCCGCCGGAGCACAGTTCTCGTCCTCCTCCGCCGGCTGGTGCTTCCACAGCACGCCCTTCGCATACAACCTCTGGAGGTGCCGCCGCTGCTGCTCCTCCAGCCCGACCACGTCCTCCCACGCCGCCGCGTCGACCAGATCCAACGCTTCCACCGCCGGCGCCGGCGCTGACTTCGACTCGAGCCACGGAAGCGCCGCCACCGGAGAGGCCGCGGCCTGAAGCGTCTCGGCCACCGCCGCCGAGGAATCGCACAAAAGCTTCCCCATTGCCGAGCCTTTCCTCAAAAATCTTGCCTTTTCTTTGTCCCTTTTGCGATTCCCTTTTACCTCTTCCTCGTCGTCTTCGATGGAAGAGTTACAGAGGAGAGAGAAAGAGAGAGAGAGAGAGAGAGAGAGAGAGAGTAGGGTTAACGGATATGAAAGAAAGCGTTGAAGATTTCGGACACGTGGATTAATCAGAGGCGTTTATAAAGAGGTCTCTTCAATTCTGACCGCGCGACTTAGAAAGAAGTAGAGAGGACAATGCTAACGTAAGCTGCTGAACAATGAACCGCAAACCTGCGCCACATTTTTTTTCTGTTTTTTTTTTTTTTCAATTAATTGGCACCTAGACGTTGGGGTGTTGGTTGGCACAGAATATGCCCGCCTCAGGATTTGGGTGCACGGAATCTTGGTGCACCCTTGTCCGAAGTAGGTACACT
The DNA here is from genome assembly GCA_018132145.1 of Boehmeria nivea var. tenacissima. Lineage (NCBI taxonomy): Eukaryota > Viridiplantae > Streptophyta > Magnoliopsida > Rosales > Urticaceae > Boehmeria > Boehmeria nivea. Next base: position 17,391,321 of record CM030881.1, on the reverse strand, counting down.
CGTGTGGGTCGTTGGCTTAGCCAGTGAGGTCCGTAACAGTAAGTGACAGACCAATGGAATTGTGACACGTGGGATTGGCGGTCTATTGGGGGGCGGACATTGATTCTGATCTGGATCCATGTGGAACCGGGACAGTCTATGCACGGCACAGTCACACGAGCGGGGCTTCTCTCACGAGGTAACGGTAATAAATAACGTGGCAATTTTTAATTGGTTCGAGATAAAATATTGTTTTCCTGGTGTTTTGCATGCAAGTGGGCCCTTTTATTTTTTTGGAAAATTATTAAAAATAGCGATTTGTTGTGATTTGAAAATGTGGTAAATGTAATCGATGCAAATACTTTCGATATTGTATTACTATTATAAGTTGCACCTTGACGTTTTAAAATTAATACTCGTGCATTTTGATATTTGAAAACATTATAAATTCACGTCTTTGACTCATTGATAATCTATGGTAATGTGAGTTGCACTTTTAATTTATATCCTAAATTGTACACTACAAATACAGAGTGAAATTAAATGGAGCATACAACTTTGGTCATAGATTATGAAGCATCATAAAAAAATGACCTTATTTTGCAATTCCCTAATTATTTTCAATTCTTAAAAAATATATATAATAGATGAAATTAGGGGATATGTATACAAAATTTTAAAAGATCAGAGTGCAATTGAGAAAATAAGACAACAGAAGGGGGTGTTTGTGAATTAATTACTATTGACGTATGTACAGGTGCCAATAAATTATTGTTAAATTATTAATTCATTCAAATTTTTTTTTACGGATTGTGACGGATGGGGCATACCTATAAGTTTTTAAAACTGTAGGGAACAAGAATTTGAAACATTATGGTATAACTTGCAACAATAACACAACATCATATGACATTTGTATAGATATTAAGAAAATAGGCCATAACTAGTTGTAGAATATTAAATTCATCCATGCATCTTGTACTTAAATCATTATTTTTTTTCTTAATTTTTCGAAATGTCGATTGAAATTTAACAATATTTTTAAAAAGCTGTTATTTAAATAATTCACCATATAGTTATCCTATCAAGATTATTAGAAATAAGGGGCTGTTTGGTACGCGAGTATCTTTATCGAGAGAATAGTAATCTTAAGATTACCTTGTTTTTAATGTGTTTATTTTAATTAAAGATACCCGAGTATCTGATTCCCGTGGGTATGAGATTACCTTAAAATGGAATAATCTTAATACTATGGAGGGGGGTGGGTTTCAGATTACCCTCTATCTGATAACCATGGTAATCTTTAAAAAAATTAAATTAGACTTAATTATCCTTTATTTTTTTAACATAAAAGCCTTACAAGTCTCATTATAATTTATAAATTACCACCTTACATTGTGAAAAAAAAAAAAAAAAAAAAAACTAATGAACAAAAAAAAAATTATTCATGTTTATTTTTTCTCGTTTTTTTTTGTTTGGTATTTTGAGGATTTCTTGTTATGGACTTTTGCATTGTGTGGTTATGAATTTTATTTTTTACGTTGAATGAGATTTTTATATTTATTTCTATTATCATATCATACGCTAATAAGTTTATTTTAATAATAAAATCAATCAACCTCTTTATTTGTATTTTATATTGCTACTTGTTTTTTTTCTTTACTCTTTCCATACATATTAGAAAATTTTCATAGATTTGTATGTTTTATTCCATGTTGATTTCATTGATAATTTGATAGTATTGTTATAAAATACATTAATTTGAAGGTTTATTTGTCTAGTTGATAAAATCATATTACATTACTGTGTTTAACCAAACAATATAATCTAGTATTCTTAGGAATCTTATTTAAAATTACATTATCAAACCAAACGTTATAATCTTAGATATCTGGGTATCTGATTGCTTTAAAAAGATCATCGAGTATCTTATTACTGAAGATTACTGCGTACCAAACGGCCTCTAATAATAATATAATACAATAATGCAATTCATAAATACAAAGCAAGACATTGTAGATTGTGATGGGATTTGTTTCCTATTAGTGATTAATGGCTAGGCAAATTAAGACATTACTACATGTTCAAGAAATTTGGCGATCTTAGCTGTAGGCAGGCTAGTTATTTTGTAATCTGTGCGTTTATAATATATATTATATTAGGGATAAGTTTGATAGAAACAAATATATAGTGGACAAGGAAATTCATAGTCATGTTGTTTGTTTTAATCAGTCCTTTTGCTTTTTAGTAATAAATGCTTGCCTTACCATTAATGACATGTTTTCATAAAATAATAATGATAACGTTAAAGGATAATTCTAACAATTTTAAGAAGATCACATCCACAACAACATCGATTTTAACTTAATGTACCTAAAAAGATATAAGTGTTATTGGTATCTGTATAATTATTCAAAAAATTTATAATTTCAAAAGCAGTACTATTGAACTCGAGCATTTGGACTTTTTCGGAAGGTTTTGCCCCTAAACTGAAAATCAAATATCTTAATGGCCGTCTCCAAATTTATCTTAATAATCACATTTGGGCATTTTATCAATTCTTGTAAAATTTTTCTCTAAAATATCATTAATTTTACTAATAATTGTTATTCATTTGATAAGTTGTCAAAATTTAATTAATAAGAGCAATTGATTTTAATTCTCGCACACAGGTTTGAGCTCAAAATTAATCTACTAAGAAACAAAAATATATTTAATCTGTTTATGTCCCTCTTTTTCCTCGGCCAATTACCGCTAGCTTAGAATACTTTGACAAGCTAAATGTCCTAATTACCCCTTATTTGGAAGCACATTCCTCTAATTCCATTATAGTTTTTTCAACTATTTTTTGTAACTTTTCTAATTCCTATACAATTATTCATATTTTATTTTATTTTTTTAACTTTCTTAATCTCTGTACAATATCCTTAAATCTCAATTATTTATACAACTTAAAAACTTAAAAAATCAAACTATTTTATAATCATTTTAAATTATTTTACAAATTAATTTTCAACATATTTCAAACCATTCTAACAAAATGGACTAGAACGGAATATGAGCGTTTACCAAACAAGGGTTAGTCAAAGGATAGATGTACAAATAAATTAGATGTGACAATTAAGCTTATGATTGTTGTTGGAAAACTTCGTAAAAGTCAATGCTATGTAATGATTGGCTCCATATAGATTGGATTGCTATGGCAAATAATTGCGTTTCAGTTTTTCACAAAGCTTAAAGTCATATCTTCATCAGTTGAAAAAACTTATTCAACTTTTTGATTCCAATGTGTCTATTTACTCAATATTTAGTCCTTGTTTCTTAATTTATTCAATAGGTTTAGAAATGATAAAAATTCCGCAATAATACTTACAAGCCATTGTACATTATAATACCCCAACCGAGCAATATAAATATAAAATTAATGACAACAAGAAATTTCACCGATTCACCATACATAAAGTTTTAATTGGCTCTTCTTAATGTGGTAGGCCTATATACATTACAAGCATAAGACATGCATGTGTCTTTTGTTGTACCCAAATCATTATAGAAATTAAAAAAAAAAAGATCCAATGAACTTAATTAGCTAAAGCAGGGAGGGCAATTTGGTAAAAGACCCATATAGGAGAGAGAAATGAAATGACATTTTGGTCACACTATGGAACATGCAAGAGGGTTTTCATCACTAAACATATCGTCAGGGCAAATACATAGAGAAGGGTATTGAAAATTAGTACACAAGTACTGGCGATTATTAATATAATTATCTGTAGTCCTCATACAAGTAGAATCGCATAGCAAAGTTTGTTGGTTCAAAATCTCAGCATGTTTTCCTAATCTTTTCTTTATATATTCAACGAGCTTTGGTGCCTCAAAATTGCCCTTCACGGTCACCCTTGAGTTCTCCATATTTGGCTCAACTGTCATAACTCCTATCAAATGCAAAATTAATTAGTAATTAAAATTATTAACATATTACTATTTCAAAGCAGTAGTGACTTCCTTTTTTTTTTTTTTTGTTATTATACACGTCTTGTGATAATCATAGTTAGCGAAATATATATAATCAACTTTTGGAATTACACGTACCAGTCATTCTCTGCAATTGTTTATTGATTTCATCTGCACATGCTACACAATGCATGTTAATTTTTAGCACCACAATCTTCAGCTTGACCTGCTTAATTAATTCAGAAAACACAGCAATTAGTTCAAGAACAACATATGATTACGAAAACATAAAAATTAAAAGAGTTCGATAATTGACACACCTGATTATCATCGTTGTTTTTTTGCTCTTTCATTTCTTTGATCTCACTATTTGGTTTAGGAGAGATTAGTTCCACGTTTCTGCTGTACTTTTTCCTTAGTCTTCTTAAAACATTCGTAGGGTCTAATTTTTTCCCTCTAACAGTCACTTTTTGTGTTGCTCTATCAATCACTACTTCTTGAACATCTAATTATTACCAAATTATATATATACAAAACATACAAACATTTGATGCTCTGAATAACTTGGACAATATATCAATTTAAGTATATACAGGCACTATAAACGAAAAAAATTAACTTATATATAATTAACAGAAGAATTATATTACCGTCAAAACTTTTCAAGCATTTGGAGACTTCTTCTTTGCATCCTTCACAATGTATGTACACTTTGAGCACAATTTCGTTAGACATTGATTTTTTTTAAAAATAAAATAATAATAATAATTTCTCAAATTTGTGAACACTTTGGTTCTTGCTAAATGCTAAGTTGCTAACCATGAATTTGTAAGATATACAAATGTGCTTCAGCATAAATTATGGGATATTTATAATGTATGATTCTATACCTTGCTGGACCATAATTAATTTTTATTTTCTTTTTATTTTTATTTTAATGAATATGTGATTATATATATTGAGTCATATCCTTTTACCAAATACAGACGTGTGACAACTGCCGGATTTTGTGCAACCAATTGGAGCAATGATAATATAAATTGAAACTGGCTAGTTATGGAACAATGATAAGAAAAATAGTAACTTGATTAAAAGTCCGTTCTTGACAAGAAACCTCGAAGGAATGTGTCGAGCAAAGAAATTTATGGTGTTGGTTTTATGAAGATTTGCCTTATTAAGGAAGGAAATACCAAAACTCCCACGAAAAGTTTCCGAAAATTCATAAGCACTAAGGAAAAAGGAAACGGACGGTTCATTTCATCATATCATGTGTCATAAATCCCAATTTACTTATTAGGCAGATACTGTGTCTGTGATAATTTTCTTTTACAAAATTTCCAAATTCTGCTTTTTGGCATGATGAATGATTCTTTGTTTTGGCAATTTTTTTTTTCACGAATGTTAGAGTCATTTCTTAAGGAGAATTGTATAAGTAATTATTTTTAAAGTTAATGTTTTGAAAGTTTAAGAAAATTGTCAGTGCAAATTTATTTATTTGGTAACTAATTTACTCGTGTAAATTTTTAAAAAATATTTTTTGTGGTAAAAAATCTTTAATTTACCTTTTAATTTTTATAAGGAAGTCAAAAGTACACTTGCAGTAATAAATTTGATATGATTGAAATTTGGGGAAACACATATCAATTAAACACAAATGATAATTATGGTTCTCAGCAAAAAAAAAAAAAGATAATTATGGTATTTTTTTTTATATTTAAGCTATAATCTTGGAAATGAGAACATATTTTGTCATCTTTGAATGGACTTTTTTTTTTCTTTAATAATATTTTGTACAATTACATATATAGTTCTATTACGAATTGGCCGTAGAGACTACTAGAGAGTAAATGACCACTGCGTATAAATGATTAAACGTTTTAGAACATTAAAGAACTCCAAAGTACCACCCTTGAAAAATTGCATATTAAGCAACAAAATAAAAATAATTGTAAGAATAGAAGCAAAGGAAATAAAATCCTTGCAATATTGCATTGACCAGCAATATATATAAATAGAACCAAAAAGAAAAACAACTAATCAAACGTAATTAGAACATTAAAGAAACCCAAACCACCCTTACATTTGTGGCAATAGTACGAGATTGCACGAGTACTAAAATTGATAATAATAATTTATATTATTCTCATAATATTGTCATTCATATGAATTCAGAATTCACTCAACTCTCTCTGGTTTTTGGTAGTCTTCAATCAAATTATAACTCATCTTCAGAGAGGACAGTGACAAATTTATTGGTCTTTGAGCGAATAGACTTGACAATCTTATCAACATCAAATTTAGGTTTAATGCCCTCCAATGCCGTCAATATCGCCAATCCCTTTCCGTTTCCTTGATCTTCCATCTCTACACTTTGAACAGCTAAAAAAAAACCCACAATCATATCATAATCACATAGTCATTACATGGGCTATGGAGTTCATAATTTCTGATTCGTAGCTAGACAAAGTCACAAATGAATAGGTTTATTCATGTGCCTATTATATATCATATAGTATACATTATAACTAATTATATATGGTTATATGGTATTGTTGGTATGGGCCATGGAATAATTAATCAACTAATTGCTTGATGATTACTTTGGAGAGTAAAACGGGAAATTTCTAACCTACAATTTAGAATCATATTTTCACTAATTAATAAATTGATTATTCTGCTCATCTTTCTTTCTTTCTTTCTTTCTTTTTTTTTTTTTTTAATATAGTTGATTGACAAAGTTGAAGGTGGAGGAAAAAAAACTATGGGCAAAGCATAAATTTGACATGAATCAAAATAGCACAGCCCGAGATTATTATTATTATTTATAGTAGGCTCTTGTTTCGTATTTAAACGTATCAATTTAGGTATGGACTTTTGCTGGTGCATCTTTATTTATTTTTGTTTTCTTTTATTCTAGATACACATTCTTTCGCTTGATGTCGTATATTTTAACATATAGGATCATTCTTAAGTTTCATATTGAGCAAAAAAGAAAGAACAGTAAAATTTATTGATCAAGCTAATTAATATGAAAAAGAAAATATACTATATATACCTGGGGCATTCTCACAGATTTTCTGGATAGCCTTCATACATCCCGAACAACAAGTGTTGTTAAACTCTAGCCCAACAACAACTTCCTATAAGAACCAAAAAAAAAAAAAAATGTTAAACATTGACAAAACAGAAAAAGAATTTGAAATTCCAATATAAACTAAAAACTAAGAGGAGTGAGAGATAAATATAAAAATTATTACTTTGTAATCGTTTCCCATGGATGTGATTGTTGTGTCACACTGTTCGCTTCCTTTCTAATTATTTCTTGATCAGTCCTTAATTTGACACTAATTAGCTAGTGTGTTGTGTTTGGGTCTGTGTCTATGTCTATGTTGCGTTTATATAGGACTTACAGTGACGAGTCTTTGGGATACTTCCCAATTTCTTACAAAAGCAAATATATGTATTATAAAAGGAGAAGTTAATATTATTATTCGGTGCAAGGTAGAGTTTAGATTTTTTAATATTTTGATTTTTGCAGCCGATTTCTCTGTTTGCTTCAAATTTCACTGGAATTAATTACATGCAGCAGCGCTTGTCTAACTTTCCCGTTTCCGCTTGCTGCTTTCTCTTTTTCATTTTAAAGAAACTAAGTTACTGTGTCAGTGTACATGTACTTACTTCGATTTCTACTTAAAATAGTTCTGAAGCAATGAAAAGGCGATATTTAGCCGTTAAGATATCATTCTGTATATTCAGATTTACTGCCTCACTTAATACAGAATTTTCCAAAAATAATAATTCCTCACCATTTTTTCCTTTTTCCTTTTTGGGGTTAGTCATCTTATATATTTGGGCCGATGCAATGTTAAAACATTCACTTGTGAAATTAGGCCATTACTTTCCAGGCTTATCAATGTCCCATAATGTCTTAGGCCTGCAAACATGCCCAACATTTTAAGAAAGATGGATATGAGTATTGAAATAGGGAGATTTTGATAAATACCTTTTTTTTTTTTTTTTATAACTTCATACATTATTAATTCTTACTTTTTTTTATGCTGTCCTTTTAATTTATATTCCTAATTAAAATTTAACACTTACAAAAAGCGGCTTATCTTTGTAAAATTTTCATACCGGACTTTTTGTTTGTCCTTTTTCACGCAATACTCACGCTCAATTAGTTTATTTTAAACAAAAATTAAAAACCCAACATCATGTCGTATATATTTTTAAAAATAGTGCTAGATATACTAATTATTTTATTAATTTTTTTATTATCAATTTAAGTGTCATATTATTTATCATTAGTATGTGTTTATCACTTTAAATTAAAAATTTGATAATTGTGTTGATATTAAAAAATTTATAAAAGAATTAGTATATCTAATACTATTATATTTTTAAATACTTTTTCGTTGTGTTTCAATTATTATAATGTGTAGTAGAGCAGGTATATTCCGACTAATTTCTATTATTGATCACGTATTACATATCTTCTCACTTTGCACAGACCCTATCCTCTGAGTCTGAGCACTTATATTTTTATATATAATACAAATTAATGACACGTGTACTCATAAAACCACTCACTTTGACGTTTGTTCCACGTGTCAACTCGAAAAAGCTACACGTTGACGAACATAACAGCTAGCAAAAAAATGCGTCTCACTATTGCTTTTTAACTCACTAAAATCCCCGTCCCTCACCTCGATCCACAGCTACTTAATTATAATCCTCACTCCAATAGCTTTGAATTGTGTTTCGAACATCTCAACAATCAAATTATAATAAATTCAATCCTCAGCTAATCTATCTCTCTCTACCTTTAATATTAGTAATTAATAACAATTTCCACTAATAATCTTCGTCACGGCGTCTTCGTTGATCAGATTTCATTTGCAACAGAGAGAGAGATAACGCGTCCTATTGTGGGTATGTTTTTCTTTTTAATTTCTCACGTTTTATGCTTTATTATTATTTTTCCTTTATTTATTTGATCGGGTTTATATTGAGTCTAATATAGATTGATTCCATGCTGTTTTCTATCTCTGCGATCGCTTATTCGCGTCCTTTTGTGTTTGTGGCTGTGTTTTGTGAGACCAACAAACCTCCTGTGTGTGTGTGTGTGTATATGAGTTAATTGTATCAACAATCTAAATATTTATGCGGTTGTCAAAATCCAATCTATGGAGAATCGATGGATTTTCTCCAACCACCATTTTTCTATGCAACGTGAAATTATAATATAGAAATTAGAAAGTAAGAAGTTGTTAATTCGCTGCAAGTCACAATCAGAGCATTATCTATCTTTAAAAATAAAATAAAAAAATCCTAGAACTAGAAGAATATTGTTGATATTGATCAAGTCTAAAAACATCGCAATCTAATCTAAGTTTCCAAATAGTACTAGTACCTTTGCACTTTTCTTTTTCCTGTATTAGTATTTATAATAATATGTGGAAGAAGTTGATTGAACAAGAGTGTGAGCGTTTTCATTTTATGTGACCATGATAATTCAAAGGCCTACTTTTTTATTTATTTATTTTTTTAATGTGTATAGATGAGTACTTCTGTTGGAATCACTGCCTGAAATTTATATGCTTTTATTTATTCTAGTGCCTTTTTGAATGATTGAGGATTCAAGCACTTGCTATGTCCCCTCTAAATTCACAACCAACAAAATCCCTTTGGTTGTGGTACAAAATATCACTTAATTTGTTTCTCTCTATCGCACCATTTTCTTCCTTGTATCTTCTCTCATTTCTAGCTTCTTTCTAGTCAAATTGACTTGAATTATAAGTCCCTCCCTTCCTCCCTCCCTCCCTCCAGTTTAATCACTATCATTCATAAAGATTAAAAACATCAATTTCTATTGAAATTATAATATATCTATTCATGTAATTTCTATTAAAAAAGTTAGGACAGGAGATTAACTCTAATTTTACCTTATGTAAGTACCCAAATAGTGTCAGTTTCAACTTCTATTTATAAGCTAATTAAGCATGACATTACACCATCACAATAGAAAAGAGTACTTGATAATATTGGGATACAAAAGTATAACTTATAAGTTATAACCAACTAGGTTTCACATTATAACAAGGTCGCAAGTCACAACTTTGATCACGCTCTCTCAATGTCATTATATATTTATATTATTGCAATGATGTCTAGTATCTTCTAAAAATTCCCTTACCTACTCATTAAATACAACGCATTTAATTAATTAATTTAAATTCGACCACGAAAAACTCAAATACTAATGTCTTACTATTAGCAACCAAATATCTCACAAATAATGCCACTAATATTCGATATTTGTTCTCATTTTCACAGATTAGTTCAATAAATATTCTCATATTAATTAGCACGCACGTACATCCAAAATGTCCGGAGTATCCCTAGCAGTAGCCCCGCGGTCGGATCCGGACCAAGCCGCAGCCAAAGCGACGCAAAACCGGACCAACCACCAAGCCGACCAGCCTGTTATCGGCGGCGTGATGGGCTCGCTGCGCGTAATCGAGCTCCAGCTAGTGGCATTCATCATGGTCTTCTCCGTGAGTGGCCTCGTCCCGCTCTTCGACCTCATCTTCCCCGCATTGGCCACCGCCTACTTCCTCGCCCTGGCCCGCTTCGCATTCCCGTCCCGCGGCCACTCCTCGTCCCCGTCCCAGGGAATTTTCCAGGGGAGCAGGCTCTTCAGGCTGTACGTGGTGGTGGGGACGGCGGTGGGGCTGTTCCTGCCGCTAGCGTACGTGCTGGGCGGCTTCGCGCGAGGCGACGAGCACGCAGTGCGGTGGGCCACGCCGCACCTGTTCCTGCTGTCGTTCCAGATACTGACGGAGAACATCATCAGCGGACTCTCGCTGTTCTCGCCGCCGGTCAGGGCTTTGGTTCCGTTGCTTTACACAGTGAGAAGGATCTTTGTTCTGCTCGATTGGATCAACGACGTTTGGGTTCACAAGACTCTCCCTGCAAATGCTCAACTCAAGGTACGTTCTCATCAATATGATTGTATTAATTATAACCATTTTGTTTTCCTTAAGTTTTGAGCAGATTATCCATCATCATTAAATATATACGTGAGCCTATACAAAGGGTCACATTAGTCATTTTGGTAGGGCATATATATAACTACTTTATCAGTGTATTTGAAACTTGTGTCTTACATTATTAATTAATTAATTTTTCAGGAAAATTAAAATTGTGTGAGCGTATAAAAAGAGTGTCACGTGATCAATCTAGCTTCTGATTTAGAAAACACTATGGATGAATAGAGTGTCCAAAAAAAAAAAAAAAGTTGGGAGTTGATAATTAGTCAGAAAAATTGTCCACTATTTATTTAAAAACAAAATTATAAGTATTTCACATCAATCTATAATCTATAATCAGCCGCGGATACTCCACTCTCCCATAGTCTATTTGTGGATTTAAAAGTTGGTATATGGTGATAATACTAATTTTCTTACGTATAGGACGTCTCGTGGTATTGGTTTGGGAGGTGTTTGGCTGTGACAAATCTAGCATACTTTTCGATCAATCTGTTTGTGTTTCTGATTCCGAAGTTTCTTCCGAGGGCTTTCGACAAGTATTTCCGGGAGCGAGACGACGACGAAGTCCACGCGAAGATGGCCGAGGACAAGCGATCCTCGGCCATGAATAGGTCTCAACCAGCAGACTATAAGAAAGATGATTGATCATATCATCATCATAGTTTAATTTGCTTGTTTAATCATGTTTTTTGCTGTGACAAAAACTTCATGATGGTTTAGGAAACCATATGTATATGACAAGTTGTACTCTTTTTTTTGGGGGGGTTATCTAACAAATAACAATGTGCATGGTCATGGATAATTTTGTAGTTTTTTTTGCCCTGAATGAACATAGGTAATGATGATATCATTGAGAGTTTATGGTAAATGGTCGGAAAGTTATACTAGCTAGTACAAGTAATTAGTTGTCGAGGAAATAAAAACACTTCAAAACAGACCCTTTTAGCCAAAGACAAAAGTTGTTCTGGTTACAATCACCACACCACATTCGCAGCGTGAAAAGTTTATTAAATTCTTGGTTCAGCTTCATCACAATATGAAAATTATTAAAGGCAAAATAAAATCTCCAAAGGGATACTATTGGTATTCAAAAAAGCATTCGATTCTCTTTTATGTTTGAAAGAAAAAAGGTTCTTGGTCAACAATGTGGGGGAAACAGTAGAGTAAAAAATAAATGTCTTTTTATTACCAAGATACAGTTTGAATCTTAATTAATGTAAAGCATTGTACTTTTTGAATTGAGGGCCATATTGGTAGTCTAAACTCTAAACATAGTGCTACTTCAATCATATTAAATTATTAACTGGTCTGGGATTAATAATTAATAAACTAAGCATTCGGGTATTTGATAATTCCTCGAATCCTATAAAACACACAGAAAGGCCATAGAGCTTACACAATGCTTTGCCACCTTAACAGAAGTCTTAAACACGTGATATCTGACCTAAAAATCTCATTAAGTTTGTTCTGATTAATAATTAAATTGGTCCTATATATGAGATAAGATAAATAGTTGGACTACACAATTAAAAGTTTTGTCCATATTGTGGCGTGATTGGCAGTATCGGAAATTGGCAGATCAGGGAAGTTATTAGAGAGAAATTAATGGAAAATGCAACTTTTTAGCAAACATGAAAAGAGAGAGAAGAAAAAGTTTGGTGATAAGAATGTGTAATATTCACATATCTATCAGATATGGTATCTTTTTTAAGGGGTGGGTGGTAAGAGAATAAAGCATAAAATAATAATAACAATAATAATAAGAAAGCAATGTGGAAAGGCAATTTGGTTGAAGAATCGACAGCGAGTCCTTATGAAGAGGGATATGAAGATATTCAGAGCCAAAAAGGAGAAAAAAAAAGGTATGAAGAGAGAAAAAAATAATAATAATAAAAGAGCATAGAGTTCTTATAATTAATAATTGTTTATTATTCATTTTACCTTACGAAGCTCAAAAATGTTAAACACCGTTGTTCGCAGTGGTTTTGGTCGGTTGTCCTTATCCAAATGGCGGGCAATGACATGCATGGTGCATATTAAGATTGACTATTTTGACCTCAGACAGTCAAACTATTTACCCGGAGCTGTACCATTGTCTGTTGCGCACTGCCCTATAAAATGCAAATATATTTTTTCTTTTGTTTACTGACTCTAATTTCCTTAAAGAAAAAAAAAATCTTAAAAGCTTCAATTTGTATTTTTATAGCTCCTAAATTTACTAAAGACTTGGATTTTTTGAGTAAAGAGTTTTTTTTTTTTCCCTCTAATAAAAAGATTTTATATAGTCTTATGACTCTTTTTTTTTTTTGGGTTTAGTAATTTGAAAATGCAATGTGATTTGAGCTTTGGAAGCCTTGAATTGAGGGGACACAGAGCACTGCCTGTAGCCGATAGGCTCTTCTTCCTATTGCTAATTAACCTCAAAGCAAAGCTGAAAGCTAAGCCCACGCGCGTTCACCATCCAGTCAAGTCAAACCTAATTAAAGTTTCTAATTCTTTCTTTATTACTGTTTACTTATTAATTTAAGGGTTATCTACATAAACGCCCCCCAATGTTGTGCTATTGTTGCAGTTTGCACCCTAATGTTTAAAAACTATCATTCTTGCCCCCTAAAGTATTAAAAACTTATAGATATGCCCCCTCTGTCACAATTTGTAAAAAAAAATAGATTAAATTAATAATATAATATTATTCTGTTGGCACCTGTACAATTTTTAAAGATCAACTGCCTTCAAATTAAGAAAATTATAGTAATTAATTCTATATTTATTTTCACAAACACCCCCTTATGTCGTCTTTTCTTCTCAAAATGCACCTCGATCTTTTAAAATTTTGTATTCATACCCTTAAAAAATTGTACAGGCACCAACAGATTAATACTATGTAATTAATTTAACCTATTATTGTTACAGATTATGACAGAGGGGGCATATCTATAAGTTTTTAATACTTTAGGGGACAAGAATGACAGTTTTTAAACACCAGGGTGCAAACTGCAACAATAGCACAACATTGGGGGGCATTTGTATAGATAATCCTTAATTTAATATGGACTTCAAATTAGGTTTGACTGTTTGATTAGAGATAAAAGATATGTTTTTTTTCTTTTTTTAATGGAATAATAAAATACAAGTTACACGCACTGTTTGTTTTTGATTTTTCAATGTTCACTGACAAACACAAAATTTCTATTTCTTTCTCTAATAACTATCACCTAAATTATTAGTAGAAACTTAAATATTAATTATTTATTTTCTCGATGAGTAGTTTAAGTATACTTTTTTTTGGATTAATTTAAGTATACTAATTTTATATCAAATTGCAATCTAAAAATTACTATGATACATATTTTTACTTTTATTATATAGATTCTAGCAGTAAATTTAGGGTGTCCGAAAAAAAAAAAACTTAAAGTGTTTTGCGAAGTAGTATTAATGACGTAGAGTAAACATCACGCGCTGCGTGAGAACGTGAAGCTGGCCTCGTTATCATTAACCTGCAAAACAAACTTTAAGCTGCAAAAATAATTACATTAATAATAAAAGGTGACCTTGCCCTTGCCTCGCTCTCTCTGCCCCCTGTCTCTGTGCCTATCACGCACTAATACTATTAACCCAAAAACAAAAGAAATATATATATAATAATAACAAACAAAATAAAACCCCTCTCTCTCTCTCCCATTTCTCTTCCTAAAACCAGAGAGAGAGCCGGACTCCGTCGTCGATTCAAAGAAGAAAAGAGGATAAAGCTAGCTTTTCGTTCCATTCTCTGTGTGTCTCATCAACTCTCAAGTAGCCAGCTGTCTCTCGGGCCTGAAATCATGAAGATAAAGAACAAAGGGAAAGTCCACCCATCTCCTTCGTCGTCTAATTCTTCGAACGACGACGGATCAGAAGCCATGGTTCTCTCCGTGCTCAGCCTTCTTCCAGCGGCCATTCTCGCCCTCGCCTCTGTCCTTTCCCTCGAGGACCGCCAAGTCCTCGCCTACATGCTCACGAGGTCTCTCAAAACCACCTCCAACGCTTGCTCTAATTCCTCCACGTCCTCCGCCAAGAAGAAACCATCCAAAAAGCCTCAGACCAGCAGCAACAACAACAGTGGAGTCGGTGTTGGTGTTCATGGGCATGGGCATGGGCACAACAAGCCTCCCATGTTCGAGTGCGAGTGCTTCGACTGCTACACGAGCTTCTGGGTCCGCTGGGACAGCTCGCCCAACCGCGACCTCATCCACCGCGTCATCGAGGCCTTCGAGGACCACCTCACCTCCGGCGAGCGGCCCAACACCAGGCCCAACAAGAAGAGGTCCAGATCCGACAAGTTGGGCCGCCGCGACCCCCAGAAGCCCACTTCCGTCCCCGCGCCAACGCCGCCGGAGGAGGACAGCGCGCCTCACGTAGACGCCGCCGCCGCAGCCGTTGGCGCCCAAAACGCGGTCGTTTCCGGGCCTCCGGAGGAGATGAATGAGAAAGGGGGTTCCGAGCGTCAAAACGACGCCGTGGAAGCGACGGAGGAGGAGGGGAATGACGTGGCGGTGGTGCTTCGGACAATGGCGGCGAGTGGTGGGGCTGAGCACAGGGGATTGGCAAGGAAGGTGTTGCCGGACGTGTTGGGTTTGTTGAATTCCCGTTTGTGGAGCCTTTGGAGTCCGAATGCTTAATCGCAAAAACAAAAAAACAAAAAAAAAGATTATTATTCCTTTTTTTTAATTTTATTTTTCAAGCTCGGGAAAAAAAAAAAGGATTTAGTGTTATAATATTTTTGGTGGTGGAATATAGGTACGGTCACTCTCAAAAGAAAGCTCTCTCTATAATGTTAATTTTAATTCCCTTTTTGCCCTCGTGAGTTGAGGTTGAGCTTATAGCTTGCTTAGCTGAGCTTGGCTGTAGTGGACAATGAAAGTAGTGGTTGTCTTGGGCCGGCGAGGAGTCATTTTCCCGGCGGTCAGGTTGTTTGGCTGTGTTTTTCCCAGAAAAATGTGTATACACCTACGCTTGTGTTATAATTTTGTTTTCTTTGGGGGTTTAATGTGAAATATTTTGCTTAGGGACCAAGTTTTGCCCTTTAATTTCTCTTTTGTTGTTGGTGATTGGATGGAGATAGTTTCTATAGTACTTTTTTAGGATAATTGTTTCCGAGATGGACTTATCAATTGAAAATGAAACTGTGGTTGGTAGTGGGAATATTAATTTATGATTATTTAGTATACAATAATAATGGGATTATTAAAAATTGCTTGCTTTTTTGTTTGTTGATTATTCGGTGCTCTTCTTTTTTTGAACGTCAAATATGGATGCGATTTTCTATGCTCTCTTTTGATTCCTTTTAGCTGGAATCGTTTCCGCTTTGGGAGTAATAATTGTTGCCTTTTTTTTTTTCTTCTTTTTTTTGGATATTATCTTCCCAATGCGCACTAATTTTGGTTAGGTGTTATACGATTCTGACTTATTTTTTGTGCCCTCTCCGTCTCACTCTCAAGTCAAGGGCACCAAACATCTAGGTCAGACAGGGGTGCTTTGCAAAAACCCCAAAATGCCCTCGTTTTTTTTACTGTAATTTATTGAATCTCTTGGCCTTAAAATTTGAATTTGGTGGTGGTTAGAGTTTTAGTTTTGGTCAATCCTAAGGTCCGCAGCTAAATGGCAGTCTTATTATTGGTTCCCCTATGTACTATTTATGTTGGTCCAACATTGAAAACCAAAGTCTATTTCCAATTTGCCAATTAGTATTGGTGCTAATTTCAACTATGTTACACATCATCTTTGATTTTAATACAAAGCGACATTTTGAAATTTAAGCTTATCTAACGTATTTGGCACGCGATCGTATACCTAAATTAACGTGGTTATCTCTAACTCTAAGTTTCAATAAGGTAATAATAATAATATTAAGGGGTTGAAACGAAGACCATCATCAACGCAAAGTTACGTTAAAATTTCAGGGCGAAAAGTGAGAATATCCGAGCTCATGCGAATATGTTTTTAGTTTTTTTAGACCTTTTAGACTTTAGTAACGAGTTTGTGTTTTAATTTATTTTTTTTTCCCGATAATGAAGTTCTTTTTTTTTCCAAGTTATTGAGGGGTTTCTTTTTCTCCCCCAAAATTATCAGTTTTGTTGCTATGATTGCTTATCTTGATATCCGATTGGAACGAGTCACAAGCCGAGCTTTACAAAGGTACATATTGTAACTATATATAAGTAGCTCTAATGATGGATTTTGGGTCCCTTCCCTTCCCTTTGAGAACTTATAATATTTATATACGTCTGTTATACTTCGTTGTGGTCCATTCTGGTGGACCACAATTTTTCTTTTTTTTTTTTTCACTTTGTTATTGAGCATAATACATAACACTCAAACCACAATCAATATTTCGACCTTCCAATTTGGGAGGGGCTATTGTTACTCGTTATGTTACTGCAATATAGGGTTGCATTAATTGCATGTAACTAGGACGTCTTTGGCAAATGCTAGTTTGGTTTAATTTTCGTTGATGTGTTCAAACAATTGATATTCTTAAACCCTAAAATTCGTTTCCTCATAGTTTAGTCATAAAATATTGCGCCAAGGAAAGTTGTAAGAGAAGAAAAATTTAAACATAAATATATGTGATCAACACAACATATGAAACGAAGTAATAAATTTCGAAGTCAAGTTGGAACTCGCGTCCCCACTGGTCCTTAATTGGATCCAAACAATATTCCCACTTAACACTTTCCAAGTGATCAACAAAAACATTTGAAGTTAATCAATGGCATTGGCCAATAAGAAGGAATACGTTGTTATTACACACTTATCCTTGTGTAAATAGGTGACATTTATGTGTCGCTTTCAATAATCTTGGAAACAAAGGCAAGAAATAAATAGCTACAGACTGTATTTGTCTTTTACCATTTTGTTTGTTTTGTCTCGGACAATAAGCTTTAGCCATCAGGATCAGATGGGCAGTGAAAATTGGGTCATCAAAAACTCCACAAGAGAGAGAGAGAGAGAGAGAGAGAGCACTATATTGAAAGGACCATTATCACCAGCTTATCAACATTACTTCTTTTTCTCTCCTCTACACGAATATAATTTCTACATTAATATACATATATATATTATATATATATATATTTCCCCTATCTTTTCATTTATGGTGTTTTTTTGGTTCTATTCTCTCGGCTGGATTGTCTATTTTCCGAAATAAAACCAAACGTTATAAGATAGGATATAGAGAGGATCAAAAAAGCAGTTCACGTTAATACATTTATGGGACTTGGAACTATATAGGCACTTGTATTCGTAGACAAAATAAAAACATTACATGAAAGTGGGTGATCATGATTCACTCTCCAAATAATAATAATAATAACTCTTTACGCTAGCTAAACCTTTATGTGACACCATATTATCCAAAAAGAAAAAATAAATAAATGTGACACTTACTTTTATGTATCATAATTTGATCAACTTGCTATAACAATAATAATAATAATAATAAGAGTAGACAATGATTCTTCCGAACAATGAGACATTCATGGTGTTAGTTTTGAATTAGATCATGAACAGTTTTATATAGAGAGAATTTTTTTCTAGTATCACTCATCAATTTCAAGGTTCTGTAATCAAATCCCTCAAAACACATACAGCTTTTGATGATCGATTTTTATTTTCTCATACATGAATATCTCGAAGCCACATGACTCATATTATATATATTGTTGAACTGGTAAATTAATAAGGACTTACACAATAATCCCCATTGAAAAATATAGCATTTGGAGATCTCCAATATTTCCACGCATTATTGCCATATTTTTGTCCAGCTTTACCCTTGAAGACCAAATAAAACCTTATAGATGAGCCTTTGTTTCCAAATGCTGCCAAAACTTCATTGTAATTCTTCCTTCCCCACACTACTTCCATTTTATCTGCAACTCAAAACAATTTTGCTTATGATATATATTATTGAAAGCGAAAGATGATATATATATACATAATATATACATATAGATACACTTACGTTGAGAAGAGGATAAGAACCTATGATTAGCATGGATGGGCTTTGTACCATAACGCATAGCTTGATGTTCAAGCAACACTATCCAGTCCGAGTAATTCCTCAATGGATTTAAATTTGATATTGTCACTCGAATCTTCCTTTGATTTTCATTTTTGACTTTTGACATCACATGCCAGTTTATCTTCACGTCCGTACAGTACTCTATGCTTGGTGTCGCCTGTACTAATTTACCATTCTCTTTTTTGCTTCATACGTGGAAATTAACAAAAACAAAACAAAAAATCAAATTAGCTGGTAAATTTATAAAGAAAAAAAAATTGAAAGTAGTGAAATGTCTTACGTAGAGCATGAACGAGTAACATTATTTTTGGAGCTGCTTGAAGTACAAATAGGGCAAGAGGACTTTGTCTGATCATCATGATGATCAGCAGATAAAGAGACACAACAAAGAGGTATTTTGTTATCTGAAGGATGTCTATACTTGCATACCACTTGCCAACTCACTGAGCCACATAGTAATAAATACACATATATTGGTTCAGTATATATACATTATTGTTATAACACACAAAGCCATGGAGTTTAATTGTATGTACTTCAAAGGTTCTTATACATATAAACGGGGAAAAAGAAGAAAGAGAAAAAAGAAGAAGAAAGATATAATAGATCAGATAATATTGATTCTAATAGTGTCATTTAAAAAAGAAAAAACATAAATTGGATAAACTAGACATTACTGTTTTTCTATTATTAGTATGATTAATTATCATCTAGATTAGGATGAGAATGTATTTTATATTGTAAGAGTTCAGACCGTTGATGAATGCCAGCTGCTTTCTTTTATTATTTTATTGGGAAAATCTTTGATACCAAACATTGTTTTAATCACTATACTAATCAACAAATAATATGAATTGTTGTTCTCGGTAAGTTATATTGACATATTTGTATTGTGCAACAAAACGTATTAATTGAAGGGTGCCAATTCCAACCACTTATCAAACACATTATCTATTGGCATAAAACATCAATACAATCAATTGGAAATTTTTAACACTGCATGGACTTATGGCAATTAGACAATAACGTGTTCTAGTGAAAAAAAAAAAAATGTTGTTCGCTTGGCTCTCTCTTACACATCTGTAATTATTTTAAGAGTTTTTTAAAAATAAATTAAATTAAAGTGTGTGAGTTGTCAATTTTTTATTGAAAGGGATAAGTACAAAAACAGTTGATAACAAATTTCTATTTTGTGCTGAACTGAATAAAGTGGTCATTTGGTTGTGTTTATAAGCGTCCTTCAATAAAATAGGATGACTCATTGAGAAGCACTCATATGCACAATTAAATAAGACAATCCATCTTTATTCGTTCTAAGTTTGACTATTAAAGGTGAGAATGTATATGGATAAGAAAAAAAAAAAGAGAGAGAAAAAACCTAGTTTGGGTCGAGTCCGATTGATGTTAAGATTGAACGCAAGTGAAACTCTGATCAAACCACGTAACACTGTAGAAAGTTATAAAAACTCACTGTAGGCTTGAGTGATGCGCCGTTTGTCGGCGGAAATGAATTCGGTGGGGGCCACAACCTTTGCCGGTGAGCAAGAGTACTCGCCACGTGGCGCTGCCAACGTGTAGTTGCGCGGCATCCGCCACGTGGTATTCCCGCGGCCCGCCCGGCCGACGGAGATCTGAAATTCCGCCGTTGACTTGGCGTACCCCTGGAGCCTGGAGAGCAGGGCCCCTCCCTTACAACAGCCGTCGATCTTTTGGGTTGGCGGAACCTCAGCCGTCAGATCAAAAACCGAAGGGGTCTTAGAGCATGAAGTGGGCACAAAGTCCTTGGACCTCGTGCAATGACCTTGATCATAGACTCTGGCCCCATGAACGGCCCAGATCACCTCCTTGTGGGCCCATGTCCACGTCAGATTCCAACCGGGTGCATCAACCGTCCGGTACGTCTGGTAGTTGGTGATATTAACCAACGCCTGTTGGAGAAAGGCAAATCAGGACTTTTACGATAATCAGAGGTCAAGGATAAATTGGAAAGATCTCAGCCGTTGAGATTGAGCTGGGCCCACGTACCACGTATCCATCGGGAGTCGGCGTAACGACGTCCCACCGGATGGTGATGTTGCCGCGAGGATCGCGCGAATCGTAGCCGTTGGTTTGGTGGAAAATGGATGCCAAAGAAATAAGGCAAAGAAGACCAGCTCTGTTCCAGATCTTCATAGCTTTTCCTTTGTGAATCACTGGGATTTGAATTACTTTCTAAACCAGCTCTCTCTGTATCTGTATGTGTATACATATATATATATATATATATAATTGTATTTTTCTATATAAGAATGAAAACGGATAAATAAAATAAGAGTAAGTTATGTGCCAACGCAATCACACTTGATCAAACTTTATTGACTTTCATACACTCAAAAACAAATATTTAAGAATATAAATATCTTAGGGTGATTAGCTTGATGAGCATTGAGAATTAAGTAAGAAAAAAAAAAAAAAAAAAGGTCAAAGACTTTTAGCATAAAACGTTTTGAGTCTCATGGCAGACAAGGCAATCAATCTCCTAGAGATTAGCGAGTTTCTGATCAAGCTTATGATATAATATTCGTTCTCTTTGACCAAAATTAATACAACCAATTCATTACTTGGACTTTGCATTTGATGAGATTCAAGGCCTGAACTTGAAGAGTAGCACTCTCTACTCTCTATCAGGTCAGCTTTTCTTCCGTAACCTCAGCCTATTATATATATATATACAAAAACTTGAAACATTTATATATATTCAATGAAATATATAGGTACGTACAATTAATGTGAAAGTCACACCAGTTGAGAAGATATAACTAGTTTAGGATTGGTCTATACTAGTATCTGCAATATGGGTATGTGACGTGGCATTTTCAAGATAACAATTGCAAAAATAAAACAAAATAAAATAAAATAAAACTGAAGACCACACGATATATTGTGAGGATGGAAGATCATGAAGCGTCAGGTTTGATGAGGCGACAAAATAGCTGATCATCAAACAAATAAAGGGCTGTTTTGATTGCCAGCAAAAATATTCACCATCACCCACTAAGTCAGAAAATCAAAGGTTAAGGCATATTAAGACAAACAACACACAGTACACATATATATAAATATATAAACATACACACACATAACTTGTACATAAAATCATGCCAACACAGTGGCTGGCTGGCCAACCCTAGTTTAAAGTTGAATCGTATCGTAGTGGGGTTTACACAATAGTCATGACTCATGCACATTAAAATGCAACTTCAGCAGCTTCACGACACAATGAAAAGGTCTACTTGGGTGATGGATCATCATAGTATTATAATAATTAATATAAGATCTTATTATATATATAATATAATATATGTATGTATGTCTTCCTTTGGCCCAAAAACGCCCTCATGTTGATTGTTGCCACCTCTAACTGCCCATATATATAAATCTCTCTCCTTTCTTCTCAGCTGCTTAAAGAAAATTTAGGAAATAATATCATACTCAACATACATATAATAATCGGCAGATACTGTAATAGAATTAACACAAAAAAAAAAAAAAACATTGATAGGAAATGATTTTGAATTGTCGAATCTATCTCTTTGTGTTTTGAAAAAAATAAATGAATTTGACGATTTAGAATCGTTTTCTCTCAATAAAGTTTTTTTTTTTTTTTTTATATAGCTTAGTACAGCTTATTCACAAGTAAATAAAATTTTAATCATAAAGTTTAATGCACATAAGGGTTTTTTTTTTTTTTTTTTGTGTAAGTTACGTAATAGTGAAATAGTACGTTCAAGGAAACAAAAATACTGGACATTAATTTGGACCTTGAAAGCAAGCATTAAAAAAGAATATCATTCTGCTTGAAAACAATGATTAAAAAAATTATTGGTGAAGAGTAATATATCGGAGTGAGATAGATATTATCATAATATTCATGCATGCATAAGAGAATAAGAAACAATGATTAACTCATTATTCAACGCGTCATTCTTTGTATTAAAGTGTAAAACAATACAATAGAATTTGCCACAACACACAAAAGATAATCCAAGATCAGAAAGAAGATATATGGTCTGCTCCTCTTTTAAATCACAAGTGGAAGAAAAAATAAAAAAGAACTAAAATCATCAAATGCTATGTATACACAATACCACACAGTTAATTGCAATGTACGAGTCACCAAAGGCTATGAATCTTAATGAGATATGTACTCTTTTTATGACTATGTTCAAATTACTGTTATAATATGGTTCATTCAACTTTAGTCACAGACAGTCTGTCATATTATAGATTGAATTGATATTCTTAAACATGTAATAATGTATCAAAATGCTTCACTAGTGTTTATGTGGCCTGTGTCGTAGCTAGTTTCAACAGATGTGTATTGTCTAGAGCTATTTTCTACAAAATCTAATCAACAAGGATCAATGTGCACATTTCAATCTATATCGCGTTCGATTATAAAAACAAAGCGAGCGAGACAGTTTATGAGCGCTAATACTGCAATTATTTTTTGTCGATATGTGTCCTCCTTTACGAGCGTCATTATCAGTATGAAAAATCTTTCAACTTTTGAGGCCATAACATTGCTTAAATTAAAGATAAGAAGATAATATGTAAGTTAAAGAATTTTTTTTTTTAAAAAAAACACACACACACACAGTTGTTAATATTTATTTGTAGCTCCATAATGCATTGGTTGCTAGAAGAAACAGATAAAAACAGTCTTCATCTTCAAGCACTTTTTTCCCTCAAAACTCTGTTTGGTCTGCTAGTTAAACAAGTAAAAAAGAAAAGGACTTAGTAACTATGAGATAATCTTATAAAATACTTATCAAGTTCAACCAAGTCCTATCAAGAGTTGACGAAATTCTAGTTAAGAAACAAGACTATAAAAATGAGTTTAACTCATGAAAACAAAGGTTCTTCTGATCAATAATTTGTTGTTAACCAATTATAAATAAGTTTCACGAGATTGCATATGCAAAACAGAAAATATTAAAGTGAATTCTTTTCGCTTTTCATAATAAAATAGGAATTCTTTTTCTCAACAAAAATGGTTTATCATATTCTCATCAAACATTTATAGTTGTGTGATCTTTGTCTCTAAGCCAACAACACTCATCTCAACACCCTCTTGTTCATAAAGATGCTTTGTGGGACACATCAAGTCACCAAAACCAACAGCCTTGTTTCACATATATGGGCTGTTTATCTCAAAGGACACTACATCTCTGAGACAGTGAAATCTTATTTGAAATTAAATGAGAAAAAAAGAGAACGAGTGGCCGATAATGCGTGCGAATAAAATCGGATACATGTGGCAACTTCACCATCACACACAGCAAAAAAATAATGAATTGAGTGAATTTTAATAAAGTTGCATCTAGTCCTTGTTCTAGTTAAACGACGGAACTACAATTTTTTCATGTCGGAAAAGTGCTCAAACAGTGGAACATGTACAATATATAGTATTGTACTAAAACACTAATTTCTCTGTTTTTTCTTTCTTTTTTTTTTTCCCTCTTCGTTATATCTCCAAGGTAAAGTACCACATTACTAATGGAAAAATGGAAAATATTAGTTAAAATGTTATTTACAATTGGTAAAAAATAGCTCATAACATTACAGCTTGAGCTTGTACTTTGACTGAAAAAAATTATAACATAATTGAGAAAAAAGAAAAGTTTATATGTTAGAAACAGGCCAAGTACTAAGATATTTCAAGAAATAATTATTAAACATTATGATGGTCCATTAGATAAGGTGCTTTGGATTAAGAAATAATTTCACACAGAGTTGATGGACCAACCAAAATCCAGGAGGCTTCTAAAAAAGTTCATGCGTCTTAAATAAGAAAAGATCTTTATCATTGTCCCATTATGTTTGACCTTATTTGGTTATGACAAAATATTCCCTACAAACCCGCACTGTGGTTTGTGGGGTTTTGATCACCAAAATGCTTAGTAAAAGCAATAAACAAAGGCATTATGATAATGCAACACAATACATCTTTGCGATCTTAGCGAGAAAAGTACATGTGCATGAACATGGTATCAGAACGAGAAGTCACACGGTGCACATCGGCGGGCATTTTTACAATGACAAACGTGTTGAATTGTACCTAAGGAAAAATATGTGACCATGAAACCTCGACAATTAGTCGAATATTGTACTAGACTATTTCTTTCAATTACAATGTACAGAAGTGAGACACACTGAATTATGCCAGAAACAGTTCCAAAAACCTATGGTCGACTTGATAATAATAATAATAATATATATATATATATGTGTGTGTATGTATTCATATATATATATATATATATGTGTGTGTGTGGAATATG
Source organism: Boehmeria nivea var. tenacissima (assembly GCA_018132145.1). Lineage (NCBI taxonomy): Eukaryota > Viridiplantae > Streptophyta > Magnoliopsida > Rosales > Urticaceae > Boehmeria > Boehmeria nivea. The sequence continues at coordinate 17,365,951 of CM030881.1, read as the reverse complement.
ATATGGAATGGTCAATTTTTTTGTGGGTCCGGGACTGCATTACTCTAGCCATTTGGCCACTTGACTTGATCCTATTGTAACTATCTCCATGTTTCAACCTACCTACCTCTCTTGTTCAGACTTTACAACGTAGAGAATTTGACATCTTATACATAAATTGCATAGAGATTATTAATTACTAGCACAACAACTAGTTCACATCTCAAACTAAGTGATACCAAAGCTCAACAATTTCTCCTCATACACTCTCAAGATGAAGGTACGTAACAGTTTTTTTTTTTTCTTTTTTTCTTTTTTTCGTTAACCCTTGTTAGGATAACCAAACTCTGACCGAAGTACGATGATCTTTTCGTATATCTTTTGTCGCAGTTACTCTGTTGGATGCATCGAAAGTTTCGACAAAATACCAATGAAGCTCTTAAAGCCCTTGTCATTGGTAAGTCTGAGCTGTTTGATACTTGTTTTTGATGATATGTTTCGGACTCAATTATAGAGTCAGTCATTAAGAAGCCATGAGAGTTGATCAATATTAATGATGTAGTACTACTGCAACAGTCTAATTATACATATATATGTTTAATCACCACATACATGCAAGTTAGCATGTAAATGTTGTGCTGATCAAGAGATGATGTGGATGTATTGAGATATTTCAGGACAGTCATCGCTTGATGAGCAACAATACTTCCAAAAGGCAAACTACGGTGCAAGACCCTTCAAACAAGGGCAGAGAGAGCACCAACTGCGAAAGTCCTTCACGGGTCTCGAAACGGTGAGGGCCGAAGAAGACGACTACGAAGAGGAATCGTCTGCTGCGATATCCGAGCTCTTCCACGGCTTTCTCGCCATCGGCACCCTCGGATCGGAGCAGATCATGAACGATCCGGCGACACCGACATTCGCCATATCCGTGGAGAACATAACTGAGAAGGAAACGGAGGTCACCGAGAACGAGTTGAAGCTGATCAACGACGAGCTGGAGAAAGTGCTGGGAGCCGAAGCGCCTGACGACGGTTTCAACGACTCCTCCGGGAGGAACAGCCACGTCAGCAACGGGAGGAGCAGCCACGGCAGCATCATCACGCTCAGCGGCAAGCCCGACGACGGGAGCGGCACCACGGTCTGCCCGCTGCAGGGCTACCTCTTCGGCTCGGCCATCGAGCTGTCGGAAACAACGACGACCGCAGCGGCGAAGAAGGAGCACAGGACATCGCTCGGCGAGCTCTTCCAGAGGAGCAAGATCACCGAGCAGGACAACGGCGGAGGGAAGAGCGAGCGCGAGGAGAAGCGGTTGGAGAAAGATCAGGCCGAGAAGTCCGCCATGAACCTGATGAAGAAGAAGCTGAAGAAAAAAATGCTCCACGCTTCATCTCGGAGCTCAGCATCAGGCGCTACCGGTGTTGGACAGGCTGATTCTGCTCCATCAGAAACAAAACTCCACAAGGTCAACACTTGTCTGATATATACTATAGATTCCGATACGATACGAGGCCTTCTGTTGGGTTGAGTTTTTATCGTTTGTTGGCTGTAGATTCTTCATATGTTCCATAGGAAAGTCCACCCGGAAACCACCTCGGCTGCCGAGCTGAAATCCGCAAAGCCGCAGAAGAACGAGCAGAGAAAGAAGACTGCGCACGACGGAAGCGGCAACTATGAAGGGCAGATCGCGCCGGACGAAGACATCATGCTGTGTCCGCAGAGAGCTCTGTTCCTGAAGCAGAAAATACGGCGCTATCGGAGCCAATCCAACCCTCCCCAATTCACCTTCAGCAGCATCGACTCCAACGGCAACCGCGAACAGTGGATCAAAACCGACGCAGACTGTAAGTCCCTATGATCACTTTGAATGTTCCTAAAACACCATGTTAGTTTACAAGGTAATAACTATGTTGATTTTGTTTGCAGACCTTGTGTTGGAGCTCTAAAATGAAGAGGAAGCAAGCTGGGGCTTCCAAATTATCAAAAGCTTGATGATACGAGTAAGAAGAAGAAATGTAATATTGTTTGTGAAATTTTTCTTGTTGGGAATGTTGCCATGATAATTATTATGTTGTAATTAAGTTGGTGTGTGACAGTGAGTTTGGAGTGAAAGAAATGAATAAAAAGAGGTCAAATCCTCTATGTGAAATGTGAAGCTAGTATTATTTTGAGTGGCAAGTGATGTAAAAGTGCAAGTTATATCATACCCTTTTCAATATCTGTAATCAACTTTCCAAATATCATATAGAAAGAGCGTTTATGTTTAATTTGTTTGGCAATTTTATTTAGTTCTTGTTGTTTGCTCTTCCTCGACCTCAAGCAACATAATGATAAAAAAAAAATTTAAAAAAAAAATCCACTTTGATGTTCTCTTCTTCAATCAATATCCTGTTATTGTTAATTACCTGTGGAATAGCTAGCAATTCAGTCTTAAAAATTCGTTATTGCTTTAGAAAAGGAAAAAAACATGAAAAGAATAATGTTATATTAAAAACAATGTGGCACATGATAAAGAAAGAGAAGGTTGGCACAACTTGTAAGTAGAGAGAGAATTAGTAGAAATTGTAGCAATATCACCAATCGCTGCGTCCTCGGTTTGTAACAAGTAATAACGCAGACACCCACGTTACGACTTACGAGCAAATGACGAGAAGTACAAAACGACGTAAATATAAGCAACGACCAAAAAAAAAACCGAAGAAACGCCAGTGGAACTGTAAACGACTGGAACAAATAAACGACAGTAACTAGGAAATTAAATAAATCGGCAAACAACAAGAAAAAGCAATTGACATAACTTAGAAACGACAGGAAAGTAGGTGACGTGAATTACAGAAACGACAGTTACAAGAAAACGATAAGAGACTGAAAGGACAAGAAGAAATAAACGACATGGATTTGATAAACGACATTTACAAGAAAACGACAGGAAACTTAGACGACATGAACACGTAAACGACAAAAATACATTAAACTACACTAACTGGAACACGACAAGACATAAAACAACATATTTTGGAAATACGAGAGAAAATAAACGACAATTACGAGAAAACGACACAAAACTGGGAAAAGACAGGACAAAACGACGAGAATTTTAGAAACGACAGGAAGGAGAAAACGACACGAAACTGGAAAACGACATGAATTTAAGAAGCGACAATTAACGAGAAACGACAGGAACATGTAAGCTACAAGAATACAAGAAACGAGAGTAACTAGAAAACGGCAAGATCAAAACGACACGCATTTGAAAACGATAAAACATGTAAACGACGTGAACAGAAGAAACAACATGAATTTAAGAAAAACAATTACAAGTAATGGAAAAAAAAATGTCATCAACCAGAAAATCGAATGAAGAAAGAAGACAAGAAATTTAATTAAAACGACAGTAAAAGAAGCAACATGAATTTAAAGACGAGAATGAGAATTCGACATGAACAAGCAAACGACACGAAACTGAAAACTGGGGCATAAGATGGTTATAGGAAAAAAGATTAATTTAGAAACTAAGATGAACGGCAATAACCTAGGAAACCAGATAAAGAATATAGAAATAAAGACGTTGAAGTGACGTCAGTGGCAAACTCGATCCGATGAGCGATGACAACAAATAATTAACGACATGAAATTGTAAAACGGTAAACCCTTGAAAGAGAGAGGATAGACAAAACCTAAAAATAAAAAAAAAGGCCATATTGAGTTGTTATAACAATCAAATAACAACAAACTGAAACCAAAAACAAAGATCATTAGGAAACAACTTGCTGAATAAAAATCTTCATTTTGTTAAAGTAATCTCGTCATTTTTCATTTATTATCAAAGTTTATTGGTTTCAAGTTCTGATGTCGTTTTCTTGGTGAATTGGTGTTGTCCTTGGTAAGAAAATATCATCCTGTCAAGTGTGAATACGTTACATGATTTTAATTTCATTACAATGTCATTCACAGAATTAAAAACCTAAACAAATGAAAAGAAATGTTTGAACTTCATTTATTAGATAACTTAAACCAAAGAGTTTAGAGTACGAAAAGAATACAATGTTTGATAAACAAATCAACTGTGAACGCCCCTAGCACGCACTATCCATGTAGTTTACCAGTAACTCCCCGACCATGCCTCTGTCCGGCATCCTCCCTGCAGCGCCATATATCGGAGCTAGGCCGCCGCTTATCGGGCCCGGATTTTCTTTCACCTGAAACATATATAATTGTAGTAAGAAGAAGAATTAGTATTTTTGACATTATTGGTCAGAAACAATTTCGTCTTTTCCTTTTGTAGCTTTAAAAACCACTTACAGTTTTCACTGATTCCCTCAAATCCCTGAGGAAGTCCTCAGCAACCGGCACATGTTGAAGGGTTATGCATATATGAATGCTGATTCAAGTCGCAAAAGGAACGGAAATCAAATCAGACCACTGCTTGTAAACTAAAACACGTGAAGCCCAATTTAGTGAGCAAGAGAACAAAGAAAGGTTACCTGTTGGGTCTCTGCAGAGCATTTAAATGCCAGCCTTTAGATGACATTATATCGTTAACTTCGAAGATGTCCAGAACATCTGATCCAAGTGCAATTATCGTCATGTCCGGTCTTCCGATGATAAACAAGTCTGGAATTTCCTTTATGCTGAACAAACGCAAGTAAGAAAACAAGATTCGCACCTTACTCGCACACAAATTAAGGAAATACTTGAAAGAAAGAAAGAGAGAAAGAAAGTGAAAGTACAAACCCCTTTTGTATTCTCTTCGAGACATCCATGATTTGCCTAGTGTTCTCCAAGTACCCTATGATTATTAGAATGTCACGGTAATAACATTAGGCCATTGGCTGACAAAACAAATGTACTTGCACGTTGTTTAATTCATAAGGCATGAGTAGATTTTCACCTTCTTCTCCCAAAGACATCATAGCGGCCCAAGCCCCAGCTATTAAACTACCTGGCCTGCTTCCAGCTATGGTTGGAGATACATATAGCCCGCCTGACCACTCAGTAACTGCAATAATTGTGAACAAGATGATGCAATAGGTTCATTAAATTTCAACATTTTCCCAACCGACATTATCCTCTAGAAAGAGGACATCTGGCAAATTCAAATTGAAAGCAATCGCCTATAATTAAATCATGTCATTAGTCTTTGATTTTCGTGTCAATAAGCTATCTTTTCCTTTAACTAGATCATAGACGCTGAAATCAGAAGAAATAAAAATAACTTACCAGCAACAAATTGATGCTGCTCAAAGATAGAAAGCAAATGTTCCGACAGACCAAGATGCCATGAATTGAAAAGCACATTAGAAACTATTCATGTCAAACAAATGTATAATAATAATAATAATAATAAAAATAAAATGGTTGTTTAATTTCAAATTCAAGAAAGGAGTAACATAATACCAGCCTCCAAATTAATATTGAACAAGCTTAAATTTCAATCTAAATGAAAACTTTTACCTTTCGAATGTCATGATTTCTGTACAGAACCACACTAGTTCCTTTAGGAGCCAATCCATATTTATGCACATCAACTGATATCGAGGTGACTCCTTTGACAGAAAAATCAAAAGGTGGAATTGGATACCTGAAAATAAAAATTATCAGCACAAGTCCGATGTGCAAAATATATAGACATACATTCAAATTATGATCAACGGATACAGTTTTGCTTGCAGATACATGTTGATCAAAACAGCTTAGAGAAAAATGTCAAGTATACTGTGATATATCATATCTAGGTAGCTACAGTATTTACTCTCTTTTGACCTAGAGTCAGCTAATAAAGAATTCAGCAGATGTACCCAAGTTTACGGGCAAAAGGTAATACAAATCCACCAAGACACAGGTCAACATGCAGACATATCCCATAGCTAGATGCTAATTCGCCAAGCTCCTGCAAAAGATGTTTCAAATGAAAATACGTCTAAGGTAAGTTTTGGCAAACAAGTTGCAGCCACATGCCCCGCGGACTCATTTTCACATCCCTCAGCCCTCCCCCGCCCAAAGACAAAACCAGATGATCGCTTTACCTCAATAGGATCAATGATGCCATGAGGAAAACCTGGTGCAGATCCAACAATCTGCAGTATGACAAAGTCTAATTGAGTAACAACTAGTGACATGATCTTGAAATCATAAGCAGAAAATGATCCTGCAAAAAAAAATTAAGAAAAGGAAAAGAATACGACAAAGAAAAATCATGGGCTTATGCATACCAAAATGGTATTTCGATTGATATATTTTTTAATTGCTTTGACATCTGCTTGAAATTCTTTATTTACAGGGACACGCCACAACTTGATGTTGAAATATTGTGCAGCCTTGTCATATGCCGAATGTGCAGATTCAGGTATTATCCTGAGCCAAGAAAAACAAAAGTGAGTCATTTTAAAACCTGTGATGTAATTTAACAGAACGACAAACCAAATATCAAGTATCACAATGGCCATACATTTCAGGTCTAGTTATTGCTTTCTTGTACTTCATATAATCGCGTGATGATTTCATAGCTAATAGTATACTCTCAGTTCCACCAGAGGTCATGTTTCCACATATTTGTCCGCCGGAAGACTTATCTTTGCTGCCAAGCAGTGCAGCCGTCATCGCAACCACCTCTGCTTCAAACCTCACTACACTTGGGAATACATCCAAATGCAATGGGTTGGTATGGGCAAACCTGAATTAAGATTTAAAAGTCTCAGAGAATAGGAAAGCATGACTATGAACAAAAGGAATTGATCTTATGGGAGCTCCGTATAACCCGGCACATTGAACACGCTAATATCAAAACAATAAGCCTAATTAGCCTTGAATTTCGAAAAACAACACACCATATTATTGTGTTATGCCAATTATTTTAATCGAACACCCCAAGTCCAAAAATATTATCATTCGAAAATGTGGGTCCCTGTAGCTGAATGTTGAAGAGTCCATCCTTGTTATGGCTTATATAGCAAATTGGGGGCAACCACCATAACAAACTCATGTATCCAAGCAACTCGGTACGGAAATTCACCAGTAGAACAAAAGGACAAGTATTACATGTTAATCCTCTTCTTCTTTTGTATTTCTGTATTTTTACCTTTAATCGTTATATATATCCGTTGTAGCAACGAAATTCCAAAAAAAAAAAAAATGCTACCCATAAGGCCCTAAAAAACTAGAAGGCCAAAAACTGAAACAAATGAGACTACTAAGAGAAGATTCAGAGGAACATTTTATATAATTGTCCACTAGCTTACTAACATTGAACATGCGTCGTTAATCACCGAAAAGTGGCCTTCAGATTCACTTCCACCAATGTAGCTGCAAAACAGCGCCAAACATTGAAATTGAAGGCACCAAAGCATAATTTTGTTTAACCAATATTGTTTTGCTAAAGGATATACAGTTAAATTACGGAACATACACTGTACCAGAGCATTTGCCTTGCCAAACCACATCTTTTCTTTTCTCATCTTTCATTTTGTCTATGACTCCTACTCCTAAGCCTGCACTGGGCAACTCATTCCTCCAACCTTCTCTTTTAGATTTACCACCAGAACTCAACTTGTCCACAACCTGTTGGCTAGCAGAGAAAAGATTTAGAAAACTGACCCGACCCTTATTTTCCAAAGGAAAATACTATCATATCAACAATATCAATGAAATCCTGAAAAATATATAGTACAAACATAAGTAATTAACTGAAGTAACAAACTATCTGGGTTTTTACATGGATTCAATGCAACCAAAGATGAGAATTAATTGACACGAAAAAAAAAAAGTTGAAATTACATGTCTTTATACTTTATTAGTTGTAAGCACATACAGTACAAGTAGCTATCAAGAACTACCTTTTTTTTGCTAAGATATCAAGAACTAACTTGATAAGCTATTTCCTAGCAATATCAAAGGCCAGAAGCTTGGCTGAACTTTGCACTTTCTGTTACTACAAATATAGCTACTCGTTAAAATGAAGCTTAATTATGGGACCCAACAACCCAATAAAACTACTGAAACTTTTTCCACTCAATTTAATGTTTATTAGTTTACCCAACCAAAAAAAAAACGGAGAGAAAGCCAGGGTATATAAAGCTAAAAGCCCCACGCCAACAAACAACATTTAATGCTGATCATAAAAAGAACACAAATCTCAAGAAACATTGAAAAAAAAATATGCCCAAAATTCTTCGACAATTGAAAAGCTTCTCTCTTTCTATCTCATTACATTTATTGCCAAAAACCCATCATTTCAGGTGAATTCAGACCAAAATCCAATAAACAAATAAACAAAATAAATAAATATATTATATATATATAAATCTTAGAGAAGCTAAATCCAAAGAAAAATACTTCAAGAGACATAGATTTGCATGGATTTTTGAAACTTGACCTTTTGTTTCTCAGCGTCGATATAACTCTGCACACCAGGAATCAATCTGTTTGGCACAAAAACAAAAATAAAAACAATTAAATTCAAACCGATAAATCGAAAAGAAAAAGAATGAACATTTCCACGAGAAAGTTACTTGACTGAGGCCATAAAAAAGGCAAAGAAACTAGCTTTGAGTCCTTTGTCGTGAACGACGCTGAGACCCGAATGGACGAATCGAGCGACGAAGAGAGCGAAGAGAGGAGCGATAACCAGAACCAGAGGCTCGTAGCGAGACAGGAACGAGTTCGCCGAGTCGCGAACTCGGAGGCAGAGCGAGCTCGCTGACGCCAAATAGTCTTCCATCGCAGTCAGTCCAGCCAAATCGAAGACGATGATCGGAGATATTTTCAATTATATAGAGACAACCTTTTCTACTTTTTTTTTTTATTTTTTATTTTGTTTTTGTTCACTTTTTTTTTATATATAAGTTATGTGATGGCGTGGTGGTTTTTGCTTGTAAATTGTTTGTTATGTTGCGTTTGTCATAAAAGTGTGTTTTTTAGCAAGTAAGCCCGTACATAGGTTTAATTAAGTTGGGTTTGAGATAATTCTCTTATAATTCAACTTAAAGAATTCGGGTTGAAAACTTTATAACCCATGTTAATAAAAGATTATAAAACTAAAATGGATTGGATTTGTTTGGGTTGGGTTGGGTTGGATTATTGGGTTGACACAAATAATTTTGATTTATATTTCATTTAAGATTAATTTTATCATTGGATTATTTACGTATATAATTAAGATATAACTAGATATTACATATTAATTCAAGATTTGTAAGATATTTTAAATCAGTTCAAACACTAATTGACAGTACCAATAGTACATTTGATGGGCTAATAGGCTAAACAATCTGGATCCATAAACGGAAAGGGTGAACAAAAAAAAATTCCTTCTTTTTTTCGGAATTAATTGAGGGATTTCAAATTTTTTTTTAAATCACTCCGCATATTCTACACGTATCTCTACACCTATCTCTACACGTATGAAAAAAAAAAACCATATTCAGTGTTTCTATACGTAGAAATTTCAAAGCAATAAACATATTCAATTTTGAATATCATATTACAATATTTTCAGGTATAATACCAAATAATCCAATATGTACAAATATTCAAAATTTGAATATTCAAATATAATAGATCCTGTAAATCCGGTAATATGTGAAGGATTTTATTTATTGAGATAAAGATACGTATTTTATATATAAGATTATTTGTAAATTAATTATAAAAAAAAACATATCCAGTGTTTAGTGTTTGAATATGAAATATCAAAGCAATACACATATTCAATTTTGAATATGATATTTCAGTATTATTTTTTTTTAACATATCAAACTGTTCATTTTTTCATTTTCAATAAATATGTGTTATTCACTTTTGAATATGATATTCAGTTTTTTCATCTGATATTCCTTTTTTTTCACCGATTTTTCATCAACATCCCTTACTCGTTTTTGTTTAGTATATTAAATAAGAAAAATAATATCCATAAACAAATACAAACCCGATTGGGTTGATCCAAAATCCCAAATTAAGGGGTATTATAGTCCAATAAAAATTGCCACATAAGCTCATTGAATTGCCCCTTGTACTTTAATTTGTTATATCCGTTCTCCTATACTTTTAAAACGTCTCAAATTTGCCATTCTGTTAACTTTTCCATCCAAAGTTACCATGTGTCACATAATTAGATAGGTTTTTGTGCATTTGTAGGTGAAATTATGTTTCTGCCTCTATTTGATATGTTTTTCTTTTAGGTTTCCTTCTCTCTTTTTTTTTTGTGCTATAAAAACTTGATTGAAAAAAAAAATTCTTCAATCAATTGTTTCTAGTACAAAAAAATATAACTAAAAATTATCAAATTTTTAGCTGAAGAAAAAAACTAAATTTTTTTAATCAAGTGTTTCTAGCACAAAAAAAAAAAAACTTGAGAAAAAAAAGTATCAAACAGGGACATAAACATATTTTTATCTACAAATGCACAAAACCTTCTATAATTATGTGACACATGGCAACTTTGAATGGAAAATGACAACTTTGGATGGAAAAGTTAATAGAAGGACAATTTTGAAACGTTTTAAGAGTATAGGGGGAACAAATGTAACAAATTGAAATACATGGGATAATTTGAGATTCGGGTTAAAATAGAGGGAGAAATGATGAAATTAATCCTTTCATTTATTTGAATGTTAGACGAGACTTTTTAAAAAATATTCTAAAAAATTTGATGAAACGAATAACACAACAATAATTTATTAAAAAAATCATATTTTTACATTCCTATAATCAAATAAAAAAAAAGAATGAAAATACAAAATCATATAACTTACACATGAAAATCAAAATGAAAGATAAATGTGCGATTTAAGTGAAAATAATGAAAAAACTCTTTTAAAAAAGAAGAGTGAATTAACTAATGAGTATCTTTTGTCATCTAAAAGAGGACGGGGGAGAAAAAAAAGTTAAATTGTTAATTAATTAGTTACGTTATTATTATTTTCTTTATATAACAGAGACTAGACGTTCATAAATAATAAATAATTTTGAATCATATGAGACTCCACTGTTAAATTTGATAATTTTAGAACGTTCTTTGCTAAATGTCCGTTGCTTGAAAATTTCCTTGTATGAAAAGTGGTTGATGTTTAAAAGATGGTTGAACTTGTAGAGATAAAAGCCAATAACTTTCAAGTCAATTGTGATAATTGAGACGGTTTTAGGTTTAGTAAAGATGATAGAAACTGCACGTTTTCGTAAGCAAGATACTTTATAGCTTTCATTTCATACCAGGACATCTTATTCAGGCAATTAGAAAATTAGAAATATTGCCACCAAATATAGTATTTAGGATGTTTTATAACTTTAAAAATATTAATGCAATACGTTAATAAGAGCAAGTGATCGTCCCCAGCTTGCATGTAATATAAATCACCACGTAAGTTTGTTAAGTCAAAGAAAATCGTTGTTATCATTATTTTAGCCTATATACTCTATAAGCACTACAAATAGCATAATAAAATATCAAACGATGTATAAATTTTTCAATTAGTAATTTAAATATACATTCTGTTGCGTGTCATGTTGTATCATTTGATATTGCCAATTTGATATATTTTTTTAAGCGAGTTACTACTTACGACTATTGTTCTTGTTCTTTGTGGTCTCGATTCCATCACTTATTTTAATTATTGACAAAATTTGATATCATAGCCACATTTAATATTCAAGTTTACAATTTATGTCATTATTACATGTCATGTCACTTTTTTCATCCGCAAATTATTATATTACCTCCTTTTTTCCTATTTGTCTTCTTTATTTAAAAAAAAAAACAGATAATTTGATTAAATTTACTACTAAAAATATAATATAGAATGTAAATTTTATTTTAAAGTAACATATTTCAAAACAAGTTGTAAATGTTTTTAAAATTCCTTTCCCTATGATATTAGGCTCTCACATGGAAGAGTGAAGAGCCAGTCTCGTTAAGATTTTGGGCCTGCGCTCTTGTAATTATTACAGAATTTATTGGGCCAAAAGAGAACTTAGCCCAACAAAATTGGGCCTTAAAGTAGGTCAAAGGCGTCGTGTGCAATGGGCTTAAAATGTGAGCCAAACCGACGAACACGTGGTTGACTGATAGGTAGAGAGTCCCGTAATTTACGCAGACTTGGTCAAATACGGCGACTCTCAAGCCATGTAAGCCAAACTTACACGTTGGCTTCAATTTTATGGCATTACGACTTTTATACAGCACTGCCAAAATGTGATACATATATATGTATATTAAAACACTTAATTTAAATTAATATCTAGTATTTTAAAAAATATAACAAAATATCAAAGTAATTTAATTAAGAGATATTATAGTGAATACTCAATTTTTAAAACTTAATGTAAGTTATTATTTAATCTTTTGAAAAATGTAACCATTTACCCAAATGATGTAATTACTTACACAGTGATAGGTGGTAGTAATTCACTTTGTTATCAAAAGTATGTGCAAGTAATTCACGAGCTGACTAGAAACTCAATTACTTCAAAAGTTTGAGTATTTATTTTTATTGTTATATAAATTTTAGGTATTTGCCTATTTCACCCTTCAATTATTTATATAATTGTAATTTGTGGTAATTAACTTAGTTTAAAAATATATGTAAGTAATCAATGAATTACTTCAAAAGTTTGGATATTTATTTTTATTATTTTATAAATTTGAGTATTTCCTTATTTCACCGTTTATATATGAAAATGAAATTTTTGCATTTAGATCTTACAATTTGATAATCGAATAACGATCAAATGCCCTTATAAAAACACACACACACATATATATATATATATATATATATATATATATATATGGAAAAATTCTAAAACAGTCCCTGTGTTAAACCGAAAATCCAGTTTCGTCCTTCTATTTTTGGTAATTACGAAATGGTCCTTCTTTTTGTTAAAATGTGTTCATTATATACCTCCCGCTCGAATTTTGGCGAAAATATTGTACGGAATTTCAAAATATTCATGAAATACCCTCAATAAAAACGTGGATAATTTTCTAAGTTAGTAATGTCTTTGCATCCAAACACCCACCTTATATGTGTTTAGAGTTTATTTTAGAAGCCCTTTTTTGTTCATAGCAGAAAGAAAAAAAAAATGGGAACGCCGGCTCCGGGACAGGGGATGGTGGAGCGTCCGGAGCCGGAGCCGGAAAGGAGCATGACGCCCATGCACGGACTGGACCACGAAGCCAGAGAGGAAAGCGACGCCTCCGCACCGCTAACGCGCGAACTTGGACCATGCTGCCGCAGCACTGCCCCCGATCCAGAGAGGTCTCCACTATCCACTCCTCCTCCTCCCACCACGAGAGCCTCGTCTTCGAGATCCTCTACCTCAGCAAGCCTTCTATCGCCCTAGACCTCACCTCCCTCGCCCATAGCCACGCCGTCATCTACTCCACCACATCGAAGCAGGCAGCGATCTCTAGTACCACGGGGCACATGGCCGCGCCGTCGCTCACGCCCGTGGTGATCACGATCGGTAGCTTCGGCTTGTTCTTAGACCCAGCGGTTGCCAGCACGGCTTTTCCAAAACCTCCGCCGACTCCGACGTCGTTGAGGCGAGGATAGGGCAACCCTCTGGTGAGTCTTCGCGTGGGGGCTGCTGTGATTGGAGGACTAGCTGTTGGAGGCAGGAGAGAGATTTCCTCCGCCATAGCCGTGGCGGCCACAGTGACAGCGTAATCTGTAGAGAAGCCAAGCCTTCTCTGTTAAAGGTTTCAAGAATCATTCTGGTACCGGAGTAGTAATTAACCTCTTATTCTTTCTATTTTGATACCGGTGTATTGTGTATCAATCTCTGTTTGGCTATAAGTAAGACCCTGAAAGTCATACTATTCCACACATGAGTAAATCAAACGCAGTCGTTTTGGACAAGAGTAAATTTGGTAGTTCAAGTTCTAATTCGAGCGGGAGGTATATAATAAACACATTTTAACAAAAAAAGGGACCATTTCATAATTATCAAAAATAGAAGGACGAAACTGAATTTTCGGTATAACATAAGGACTATTTTAGAATTTTTCATATATATATATATTGCCCAAAGGGCTTCTATTGGGGTGTTTTTGGCAACAATGTTGGGAGTCTTTTTTTTTTTTTGGTAACCTTGTAAGAGCTTTTCGCAAATTCTTATTTTTTCTCTTTCTTCGAAAACGTTTTTGTTTTAAGCTGGTAATCGTCTTTTTTTAACTGTGATGGTCTCTGAAATTGTTTTTGTTCGCATGATTGGATTTTTTTTCTCAAGCTTTTGATATCGAGTAAAATGTCGTTTTGTTTTTTCTTTTGTTTTTAGTTTTTCATTATTTTTTTTGACTAAAATTTAAAAGTGTCCCAAAATTTATCATTAAATAATTCAACCCTTAAGTTGATTAAAATACAAAAATACACTTATTTATTAAAATCTTAATTAATAAAAATATATATTATTAACATATTTTGATATGCAATTTATCATAAATAAATAAATAAATTTACACGAGTCGCGAAAAAATTATATGAATTTGCACATGTATAACGCGTGTTTACAACTAACTAGTAGCTAGAATATATATGTATATAAGAGTTTATGTAGTTAAAAAACCTCCCCAAAAAAACCACACGCCCACTTTTTTTTTTTTTTTTTTTGAAAATGAGCCGTCATTTTACTAATTTAATGAGGCACACAAAACTTTCAACCACGAATTTCTAGTCATTTCGATTCCCGTGAAGATTCATATATATCTTAGATACCTAGCTTTAGGACAATGCTTTTGTTATTAAAATATTATTAATTTTATTTAGTAATTTGATGGGAATCGGTGAAACTTGAAGCATTGATGCCTAAGTTCAAGGAATTTGAACTTATTGGGTGATTGTCAATGAGCCAATTGCCTTCCATATTTTTCTATTGTTGACGATCATCAATCAGTATTTTCATAGATTTTGATATGCTTTTTGGCCACTTGATTTGACTACCAATTCATTATATTGTTCTAATTGCATTTCCTTCTTGGATAATATATATATATATATATATATGTATATAATATATATTATAAGAGTAGCTTCTTTTAGTTCGTAAGCAATTGCGCAAATAACATGCATGTTTGATTTACCTAATTTCTTCGAGATGATCAGCATAATCATCAGTTGGTATATATTCAATATTTATAGCCTTGGAAGTTTGACGACATAAGAGAATTATCAACTTAATAACTAATTCAATTGAAATATTGAATAGCCAGCCATGCAAATTGAGCGACGACTAGAATATTACCTAATTTCAGCGTTCTATTATATTGAAGAATCCAACAATTCACAACTTTTTGTTGCCATCTTTGGTCTATTTATTTTTCTCTCTCACAGATGATTTACTAACAACTTCTAAAAGGTTCTGAAAATCAACAGGAAAATATTTGAACAGACAGAGAGATTTATAACCGTTTGTGAGTGTGCTTATTAAAGGCATATAGGATATATATCTTTATGGTGCATTATCTGTTCTATCTAATCTGATACTTTTGGTTAATTTTTCTTAATTAAATATATTGTAGTGTCTCTCAAACAACACGTTTTATCGAAATTTACTCTGATTTAGTCCCTGAACGTGACACATTGTGAAGGTTGAAGGAATCTTAAAACCAATTGTATGGCTGACTAATTACACTCATATATATGCTTGATTCGCGAGAACACGGTTTAGTGGGCAACAAGAAAACTATGGTCACAATATATATATATATATATATATATATATAGGTCATGTCGTAACATGGATGAGAAGAAGAGATATGATATGGTTAGGATGATGAATATCTTATATATAGCATCATCTAGTGCGTAGGCTTTGACGGCATGATATATTATTGTGTATGTGTGTGTGTATATAGTTTTGAATATTCATTTTTCAAATTTGTTGACAATATTCACCAATTATACATATCACATGAGAGCCAGGTACATCAAGTGATGACCAAGTAGTCGGGCTTTTGTGGTTGCTAATTACTTTTAGTTCGTGCCATAACATACATATATATCTTCTATTAAATTTCTATCATATAAAAAGAAGTTAAATATTCTAGCTAAATTTTTTCTGAATATTATTCTTGTTTGGTATTCGCTCAGAAGGAAACATTTAAAGTTGTGATTGAACGAGCTAAAATGAAATTCAGAGGAAATTATAGTATTGAGAATATATATATATATATATATATATATATATATACGTACGTACTAAAAGGAATAATTTCAAGCTGGACCACATAATTAAGGAGTTATATATTATTCAGAAAGTGAAGCAAATTTGAACCTTGTTTTGTCTTTCTATAGATATACGTTCTTGTTGCTTTCCACGAATTGTAGAAAAATAAATAAATTACTCTTGTGGAATTCTAGAATTGTCAATTCAACTTGAGAAAAGAAAGCAATTCCATACACTCTTGTTCACATTCTACAAATGTAATAATGCATATGTCATAAAAAGAGACAATATATTAATATTTAGTCTTAATTTAGTATGGTGTATTGGTCTGTTAAAATAAAAGTAATAAAATTAAAAATGATTGTAATAAATTTAAAAAACATGTAATATATTTGGTTATAATGATTCATTTTTTTGTTATTCGATCTTTTTAGTTAATTACTTGGTGTACAAATACAGAAATACTACCATTTAACAGTTAATCAACAATCGTATATATTACGTTTGTATTACTATATATCTATTAATTTCATGAATTCAATAATATTTGTACTATATACACTATTTAGTAGAGACTCGCTAATTTCATTATTGCAAAGAAAAAAAAATGTCATAAATCCTAATAAACTCAGATCGGGACAAGCTATATATACAGAAAATAGATAGTGGACTTCATAAAATTATTTAAGTCCAATAAGTTCTTCAACATCTCTCTCAATTATATTCGTCTATCAGTTGAAATTTGAACTTTATCAACCAAGGGTATATATGAGAGGTAACTAAATCTAGACCTGATAATTAATCAAAAGGGCTAGCTAAATATCCTTTCTAGCGTTTGAAAATTGAAAGACATTGAACTATATATCCATAGAAGGCAGTCAATTAATTATATATAGTTGGCATCTAGTTAGTAATTATTAGTTAGCAAATAGCATTAGGCATTATAGGCCGGTTAATATATTGTAGATTATAACTAATTATAGTTTAATCAAAGTGTAAGGTCTATATATATACTATTAGTCCATTATTTAGGCGTTTTTGAGGGACTACTCTTTTGCTCAAATATGCCACTCCAATAATCCCTTGCAAAAGTATACATAGCTGAATGATACGCAAAGCAATGAATTTGGCATTTTGGTGTTTATAAAATAATTATTGCAAAGAACTCTATTTTTTCAAAAAAGTAAGTTATTGCAATTAGAAATGTGTGTACAGTGTATACGTTTGAATTGTAAATTTTTTTTTTTTATTTATTGACGTGTTGTTAATACCTGAAGTATAATTGGATAAACTCAATATTAAACTGTTATAATTTTGTATAATGACTAAAATATACATGTTTTTAATTTCATTTTGTTACGATTTATTTCATCGAATTAATTTTTAAGTTTTTTCACACTAATTTAAAAATAATTATATTCTTATTTCAAATATCAAAATATAGGAAAAAGTATTAATTCAATAAACGTGTGTGAAGCATGTCTCAACAATCCACATGCATGAATATGATCTAGCAAAAACAATACTATTAAATTTTAACCACCATATATATTTGGTCAAATTCGTTTTTTTCCCCCCCTTACTTTTGAAATGTGTTCCATGTATCTAGTTGTTGTACTCTCTGATTTCTGTTAGGAACAAATCAATTTGATGAACAATGGAAGAGCAAAACAATTCATGTTATGAAATGTATAGTTTGGTTAATTTCAGATCCTAATTAATTCTGCAGAAATAGTTGTTAAATTAATAAATTCATTCCCATATAAATATTAGATATGTCATCGTGATATCATGTATGGTTTGCTCTAAATAATTACACCAGTTTTATTCAGATATAACAAAAAATAACTTTTCCATCATAATTAATTAATATTAGGTCATACTTTTTATGTTATATGGTTTTTTCTATCTACTATATTTACTATTTAGTGATATTCAATATTTAATATTGCGTACTCTTTTTTAATCAGATAGAGCATATTACACTAGCAAGGTCAAATTTGTACAACACTGTTTTAAAAAAAAATTCTCAGGTTTTTTTATCCTTTTTTTTTTTAGTTGGTGTAGTACATACAGAAACAAATATATATATATATATATATATATATATATATATAGTTTTTCTTATTTCTTTCCCCAAAAAAGGTAAAATAATTTGTTAGATGTCGAGGCACTTTTAATTGCTCAAAGTCATTATATATATATATATAGATATAGATATATAAATTATCAGTTTTTTTTTTTTCTGCTACGAAAAGTTATGAGAGAAATTACTAATTCTTGATGGACAAGGATAGGCTTAAAGAGACCACTCTGAAGTCTGACCACACCAACCTATTCAAACCTTATGAATTATTAATATCATCACCTTTGAATTTTCTGTGCTTCGCGCTCGAGAATATTCAATTTCAATCCCAAACATGTTTTAAATGGCATCTTTCGCTGTCTCTGTCTCCACCTATCAAAACAACCAGAAAATTTTTATTTCTATGTTTGCTACTACCCAAAAATAATTGAATAAACAAATCTGTTTAGTTGAAACATGCATTGAGATCACCCATTTTGATGGCAAAATGTGTTATGACCACTTTTCAATTAGACCAATTGCAAAATAACGGAAACAAAAATTGTTCTTAGTTAGTATTTTATTAATCGTTTAGAGCTTAGAGACTATCTTTCATTCTCTATCTATTTTGTAGTCAAACTGCCATGACTAGAAACAGTTGCTATTTACATTTTCCACGTTCATTGAATTGAACCACACAAAATGAAATAAGAGAATATATATATATATATATATATATATATATATATATAGCATACAATAAAGAAAACATACGCTTCAGGAAAAAAAAAAAAAAAGAAGGAGAATAAAAGAATACATGTGCAACACAACCTAATGAAAAAAAAAAACGAAAAAAATGTTTGTGTTGCAAGTATAAATGTTTTGACCCGGATAAAAGAAAATGAAAGAAAAAAAGTAAGAAATTAGTAACTTACAAATGTTTAACTCGAAAAAAAAAACAAAAAAAAAAGGCTCGGGCAAGTTCGGTCATGAATAGGTATTTCATGGAGGCTATATATATACTCTTAGCTTGTACAAATTTAAGCCTTAATTAAGGAATTGAAATTTATATAAGACTGACACATAATTAAGGCATGATGTAATTTCTTATAACACTAGTAGCTTATGCTTAAAAAATTAAAAAAAAAAGATAAATCAATGAGCAGCCTCGCAATAAGGTGAATAAATTACATATTATAGATGACGCATACATAGACATAGTTAAGGAATCAACGTCCTTTGTCAAAGAAAAAAAAAAGGTTTGATACATATATTCCAACCTTACTTTACTTCACGTTTAAAATTGAATTAACATTATTTTATCACTTTTGTATTACAGAAAAAATTGAGCTTCAATTATGCAAAACTTTCGACTAAAAATGAAAAATCGTCACTAGCTAAAGTTAATTATCTTTCTTGAGCATAAAGTCTGCGATTAAAAATTATAGTAAAAAAATCAAAAAAATTTTATTAAGGTGTTAGTAAGGTAAATAGCCATTATGGATTGTGTGTTTTTAAAAAATAGTCACAGTTTCAAAAAATTTAAAAACTAGCCATAAAACTGTAAGAAATTTCTGACAATAACAAAAATACACATAAAAATACTATCAGAAATTTCTGACACTAGGCAAAAATTTTGTTAGAGATTTCTGACATGGCTAGTTTTTAAATTTTTTGAAACAGTGGCTATTTTTTAAAATCATTTTGTAAACAGTGGCTATTTTCTTAAAATTCTTTTTATTTATTAAAATACCAGGTTCATGACAAATTTTAAGACTAAGAAGCTTATTGTGACCAAAATGTTTTTAGAGGTCTATTTGGTATTTAGTCATTTTTTAATCCACATTTTTTAAAAAATGACCAAAGGGGTACTAACGACATATAGATAAGAATACATCATCATGTAGTTAAGAAAATAACTAATTTCTTAATCAATCGAAATGTTTGCTTTTTTTAAATAAAAAAAACATCATTCAAAAAATAGATATTGACTCAATTATTTCTTTTTTTAGATAAATATATTAATTACAAATTGCTACATTTGTGAGTTGTGATATTAAAAGTAACATTTAGTCACATATTTTTCTTCCCAAATGTTCTGACTAAAAATCTATATTATGATTTTGTAGAGCTTTTTTTTTTTTCTCGGCATTCATAGTTAGATTAAATGGTACTTTCACACGCAATCACCTTCGTCTGTCTCTTGATTAAAAGTAAGAAAAATACTCAAATTTATACTATAATAAAATAAATATCTAAACTTTTAAAGTAATTGTGTAACTATTCAATTCGTTAATTAATTACACATATTTTTTGTAATTAAATTATTAATTACCATTAGTTACTATTATATAAATAATTAAATCACTTAAATATTTTATTATTTTTTTAAAAATTAGGTATTAATTTAAATTAAATATTAAAAATTAGATATTTAATGTGCCATACAGCGAGTAATATAATAATTTGCGAACACATGTTTTGACTGAAACAAACTGCCCTTTTACCACAAACAAAGTTTTATGAATCTTGTATCACAAACACAAATTTACGTGGATACTTGTATAAAGGAGTATATGTATACTCGTGCGGCTAATTTATTACATGGCATATGGTCTATGGCTTGTGGACAAGAAAGCATATTATCTTGTATAAAGATACTCATTTTTAATTTAATATCATTATAATATATTCAAACTCCCGAAGAAAAGTATTCCCTCACGAAATCTAATAGTTTGGTCAAAACCAAACAACAAGGATTATAATATAGTAAAATTAGCACCAATATCCCAATTACTTTTCGCACAAACCCATGATCAAAGAGTCCTCCAAAATATTTACTTTTACAAGAATACCCTTCTTTTTTCTTTAGTACTTAAGAAATTTGAGCAGATTGAAAATGCAATAAGTATTATATTAAAACTAAACTAGTGGTGCCGAATCTAGATGTGCGTACTAACCGCCTCATTATTAAAAAATAATTAACATATGTTTATTAATTTAAAATTTATTGACGAGACAATTTTTTAATTACATCAATATAACATATTATGAAACAATCTCTAAAGATGAAAAAATTATATTCCTACCCCTACCTGTAATTTTATTTTTGTCTAAATAGTTCTTTTAAAAAAAATAATTTTTCTGAAAAGTTTAAAAAGACAAAAAAACAAAAGAACTGATTTATGGTCTCTGATTGTCATAATATAATTATCTTCAAATTACGTGCCGTTCACGACATATACTAATATGTAGTAGATAAGAAGGCCAACCCAAAATATTCGCCGTCAGTACTATTACTATGCCCCATCAAAGCCGCCTCACTATCTTAAATAGTAGTTATAATTTTCAAAATAAATCCGCATTAATATATATACCAATAACATTAATATTACCATTCTTCTTCTTTCTTTTCACATATAGCTAGCTACCTATCTCCTCTCTCTCTCTCCATCTCTCACACTGAGAAACAATTATGGATCAAAATTACTTACCATTTCGCTTTTCATCGTCGCCGCCACCGTCTTCCTCTCTGTCGCTAAATAGTAATATTTTCGCGACGGAAAATATTAACCATTTAGGTCATTACAACAACAATAACAATAGCAGTAACATTAATAGTGCCGCCATGATGAAGATGGCGTCGGCTAACGTTATTAACAACGGCGGATTCTTGGGATTGATGTCGGAGATGGATCGGATAGAAAATCATCATCAAGGTAACGTTAATGGTAGCACCACTACGCCTACAAGCGTTTCTCAGAATATTAGCTTGGAAAATACCACTTCTCCTAATAATAATAATAATAAATTAGGATTAACTTCTATGAGTAGTAAGAAAAGTAGTAGTAGTAGTAGCACTAGTAAGGGACAGAAGAAGGTGAGAAAGCCGAGATATGCTTTCCAGACGAGAAGCCAAGTTGATATACTTGACGATGGCTATAGATGGAGGAAGTACGGACAAAAGGCTGTCAAGAACAACAAATTTCCAAGGTATGCGTTTTTTAATAATATAGTTAATAAATGATGCTTCATTTATATTTGTTATTTTCGATTGTCCATGGTTTTTTGTGTATTGAGAATATATGTGATCTTATGGCTGGAACTTGCGTTTTTTATTTTTTATTCTTATTGATTTGGAAATATTGTGCTGAAAATTATCAAGAAATTAATTATAATGGTAGTTTGAGAATGATAATACTAAATAGTTGGATTTCTGAAGGTTTTTTAGAATTTGATTTAGAGACGGCACTGTCAAATCACGAAGAAATTAATTAAATGATTTCACAGTCTATAAACTATGTAAGCTAATAATTAGAGATGGGCTTGGGAAACATTTGATTAACCATGTGTTTGGTTTGGCCATTTTGGCCATTCCATCCCATTTATTGGGATGGAAATGGGATGGAAAAAATGGTTTGGAATAGTTTGAAAATGGTTTGTAAAAATGATGTAAGAATGGTTTGACTTTGCTAATTTCGAGGTGATATGAATGGTTGAGATTTAAAGATATTGTATAGGGATTTGGAAAGTTGAAAAAAATGGTTGAAAAAAAATGGAATGGAATGGAATAGTTTGAAAAAAATGAAATGGAATGGAATAGTTGAAAAAAATGAAAAAATGGGAATGAAATGGAATGAGAGAAATGGGTAAGGCAAATAAGATAAGTATCCAGATCATCGTTTTGTTGGCTGATGATCAAAGAATATATTGCGCCTCAAATAATATTTTTAGCCTGCGCCACAAATATATATCCCCTTTCTCTTGTATATTCCCTCTCTACAATCAATATAGATCATGTGATTCACATGTCGATGGACCATGATTTATCATCGCAAAGATATATACATATATTGGCTTGGATATCAAAACCCAATCAAAAGCCATATATATTTGTGATATATTATATGTTATGTTTTGGATCCATATTTGCACTTATCTTATGTGCAATAGGCCAAAGGAAGTTTAACATGTAACCTACCAGAAAAATGTAATTCATTTTTGCCTGCTAATATATATGTATGTAAATATATATATATATACGCACACACATATAACATTATAAACAATATGAATAAGTGTTGGATAGCTATATATATATGTTCTCATGCAACTGAAAAATATTAATCTAACTACTTCAAAAAAGCTCATGCACCAAAAATTATTCCGCCCAATAAATTGCTTACTCGATTTTTTTTTTTTCCATTTTCTGTGACATTATATATTTGAGCAACTGAATCTGCAATTGGAAACATATTATGAGCTTTATGAAATTTATATATGCGTCCATTTGGTTGCAAATATAAGCAAAATTAGATTTTGTATTTTAAATTACAACCCAAAAAGTTTGTAAAAATTTAAAAAATAACCCTGATTCAAATGTTTACCAACAAAATGACTTAACATATAACATATTGTTGCGCTTTGCTGCAATTTCTCACAAAATATATATGCTTTTGTCAAGATATATAACTATATTATGCATTTTAAGAAATTATTATATAAATCTGGAGGACGTTCATATATATTTACTATATATACACGCTTTTGAGTTCAATTTTATGAGCAGATATGAAGAGAAACAAAATTTATTTAGGTAGAGCCCACCCTCATATCTTTATAAAAAAAAAAAGTGAAAAAATATAAATTTGGAGGACGAGTGTTATGGCTCTTAGGGCATCGTCTCACGAGTGTTAACATTGAACCGTGCATATATAGATAAATTACTCAAATAATATATATACTAACTTTACTGATACTAAATGATCGATCAATCTCTCTCTCTCTCTCTATATATATATATATATATAATTAATATAACATTGGAAGTTTTGGTGATTAATTTGAAGCTTTCTATAGTCCTTTTTATCTGATCAAAGTACGTAAAGATATACCTTGGAAGACAAGAAAGCCAAATATAAAATTATACTCGAGTGTTATTATAACCTAGTACACAAGTTAGTTGGTTGTTCGATCATGTATGAATATTATATACAATAATCTAGCTTTCTAGAACTAACTACGTACGTATTATCAATATATGATTGATATACTAAACACATATGTATATGGATCTGCATATATATATATATATATAATGAATAATATTAATGTGGTATATATACTTGTATGTATATTTTGCAGAAGTTACTATCGGTGCACGTACCAAGGATGTAACGTGAAGAAGCAGGTTCAGAGGTTAACTAAAGACGAAAGCATTGTGGTTACCACTTACGAAGGAATGCATTCTCATTCTATTGACAAGTCAACAGATAACTTTGAGCACATCTTGACTCAGATGCAAATCTACACTTCCTTTTAAACTATATATGATCATTATATATATATATATATAATTAATGAACATTCAAATTAATGTGTTTCAGGTATTTCTCCACTAGTTAATTAGTGCAATTTCTATTTACAATATTATATATATATATATATATATATATATATATATATATATAGTTCATGTGTACATTATGAAACTTTTGAACTTTTGAATAAATTAAGTCCAGAATGTTGACTGTTGAGAGATCAGACTAATTGGAAACAAATAATACGGCTGCAGTTTATGTTACTTATGACTAATATGCCACCATTAGTAACGATGATCAGTTTGGTAATATCAGTGTTCTTTGTGGATTCTTTTGTTACGTACACACATCAAGGATTTAGAATTAAAAGGTTGTTTGGCACACCATATAAATAATATGATTTTTACTTTTGATATGTAATTGTTTGAGAAACAATTTGGATGCTAATTAAACTCAAAGTACTTTACTACAGTAATTAAGTAAGTTTTGTTCTACTAGTAAAGTTGATGATGTAAACGGAAAGTTTTTACTATTTCAATCATCTAAGCTTGTGTTTGGGAAATCCATCATGTCCTCCCTTACTTTCACTTCTCCACCGTGCCAAACACACTATAAGAGAAGTGTCGAGAAGAGTAATAATCTGCTAAATAAGAATATCTCTAAAGAAAATATATATCCACTAAGCTTGCTCATACAATTAGGAAAAAAGAAGGTGGGCCGGTAATCTTAAAGACCACCTGAGAGACTCCAACCCTCTTCAACCACGTTAAGAGCCGCAAGCGCGCGCAAAAAAAAAAAAAAAAAAAAAAAAAAAGTTTCCCCTTTCAACAATTGACAAACGTTAACAATATGATTAATAAATAAGTTCAAGATTCATATATACAGTATTTATTAAAGTTACATGTGGAAGGAAGGAGCTCCTGATGTGAAAAAAAAAAAAAAAAAAAAAAGAATCACCAATTCCTTTGGCCATAATTAGCATTTTCGATTTTGTTATTAATTAGTAGGTATAATAATTTGTTGATTCTAGTGTATTAACTATTCGTAGTGCCCTCTTGTCTTGCTCACGTGAAAAGGAAAAAAGAAAAAGAAAAAACAATGTCGTTCCCTCTGCAACCATGATGTCAACGACACGTCACATTCCATGTGTCGTCATTTATTTCAAGAGGAGATCCAGATGTTGTTTTCCTGTAAGACACGAAAAGTAATGTCGTATCCTTTCCAACAAGGAGGACAACACAGCGTCACATTCCCAGCGTCGTTTATCTCAAGAAGGAAATCCGAATGTCGTTTTCATGAAAGAGCCGTTAATCTAATCAAACCTACTAAAGCGATATGTCGTTCATAAAACATAAATATATACAGTAAATTCCACCTAAATTATTGAGCCTATTTGATATTTGATCATTTTTTTAGTCCATATTTAAAGAAAAACACTAATATTTTAAAGGATTTTTTAGGTATTTAATCAAATTTTTGGGTAATTTTTTAGGATTTAGCCATAACATGTAACATTTTATGTTACACTTTGAAACTATAGCTAAATTCTTCAAACTTTACCTTTAAAATGGCTAATTGCTTAACTGACCATATTTTAAAAGATTAAGAAATTAATCATTAGTACATAAAGAAGTAAGGACATAATGGTAAAATTACAATATCATGCAGTGAAAGAACTGATTATTTCCTTAATTTATGAAAATAGTGACGATTTTCTTAAAATATCATTCTCTTCAAAAAATTACAATTTTCTCAATAATCTCTAAATTATTAATATATTATTAAAAAATAACTTTTTTGAATAAAGTTTTTAAAAAATAGCTTACATTTTCATTAATAAAGAAAATAATCATTTTCTTAACTACATGACATTATGATTTTACCTATTATGACCTTAGTTCTTTAAGAGACTAATGACTAGTTTCTTAAATTTTGAAAACGTTTATCGTTTATTTTTTACATATAAATAAAATGACTGAATAGCAAATAGACCCATAAATTAATGGCTGAATAGCAAATAGACCCATAAATTAATAACTTTATGATCGAAAAAATTATTAATTTAGCAAACAAATAAATTAGTAAAGTATTCATTTATCGATAAATGAATAAATATTAATTTATTGAGAAATTAATAAATTATTTAACTATTAAAATATTTGTACTATTTATCCAAACATGTGTCACATTTAACAATATCGTTATAGCTTATACATACAAGTATTATGATTTTATGCATTCGTTAAGTACGTCCACATAGACATTATACATATATATATATTAAAAACAAGCAATACTAAGAGTTTTCTTGATAATATATTATCTCATGAAGTTAGGAAATATTAATTTAGTATCCAACTAAAAATATTACGATTAATTTTATCATTTTCCCTTGTACTTTGACCCGCGTCTCAAATTGCCTATTGTACTTTATTTTGTTACTTCTGTCCCTCTCATACTTTCAAAATATTCCAAACTCAACCTTCCGTCCAAAATAGCTATGTGACTATCACATGTGCGCATGATTGAAGGATAATTTTGTCAAAACCCCTCATTCGAATTTTAGGGGTCGTCATCCTCCCCTAATTACCCTAAATTATTTCAAAAAAAAAAAAAAAAAACCATGACACATAGAATTTGAGAAGGCAAACGAAATTAGATTTTTTGGTAAAGCAAAAATGGGTTACAAAGAATATGAAATCCCCCTCTATGGTGAGTGAGTATTCTTTCAATTTTCCATTCCCAAAATTCTGTTTTGATTTAGGATTTAAGGTATAATATGGTGTCTTTGAGCTTGAGGGTTAGATTTATGATTAAATGGTTTTTTTTTTTGGAAAAAGGGTAAAACGATGATAGTTAGACTTTATAGATTCTGTTTGTGCTTGAACGTTGGTACTAAGTGAATTGTGACACTAGAACTTGTAAAGTTTTTTTTTTTTTTTTTGGCATTGTTCTAGAAGAGAGTTAGAGAGAATGGTGATTATATTGTTGAATACTAAATTGTCTATATTTTAACATCTTGCATCTCTTCTCTCCCATGCCAACTAAACTCTTCACAAGAATTTGTTTGCATTGAAGAACTCATCTTCTTCCCCGACAAGAGTTTCTCAATTTCTTCAAAAAAAAAAAAAAAAAACAAAAAATCCTTAATCTCTAAAGCTTGATTATGTAATAACCCCAAATATTTAGCCCTTCACGAGCACTATGTAGGGGCAAAAAAATAATTTCGCCCATAGACTCCCAAATAATATTGACAACTGTTTATGTTGGACGGAATGTTGAGTTTGAAACATTTTGAAAATATGAGAGAACGTAAGTAACAAAATAAAATACAATGGACAATTTGAGATTCGGGTCAAAATAAAGAGGGGAAATGATTAATAAAAAATATTATTTAATGGAAATTATAAATTTATTGAGATTTAAAAAAAAAGGGCAATTACGTAAAAACCAAAAAGATTATTTCCTTTATTTTTTCCTCAGCTAAAATATGTTCCCAAAATACGCTTTTAGGGCTTGTATTGTGAGATTTACAGTGAAAGCCAAGGTAGTTCTGCGATTCGTATAGTAACTGCAAAATAGGGTTCATTTTCATATTTGGCTTCGATTCTCAGTTGTTTCGCAGTTAAGAGCCTCGGAGTTCCAGCGTGAAAGCTCAAACCTTCATTCTTCTTCGTCGTCTTCAGCAATTTTCTCGAAGCTCGACTCGAACTCTGCGATTCTCGAGGAAACTCCGATGCCGAGTTTCTCCACCTAGCAATATATATATATATATATATATTATATTTATACATCTGTATAGCTGAGAATATCGCCGGTGATGGCTATCACAATCGGGAAGCTGACCATTCTGGTCGGTGCAGGTCCGTACAGTCCCGACCTCATCTGATTCTCATCATTCCTAATTGATTCGACTAATTGGATTCTATTGATAATTTGATTTCGTTTTTTTGTAATTTGGTTGTTATTGTAACTGTTGATTAAAGTTTAGGGTTTTTGATAAACCATAAATCGTCGTGCAATCAGTACGGGCATAATAAGTGGATTAGTTTGCTGATGGAGTAGAATTTTAATCTCCATTGTGTTGCTTGATATCTTTTGTCTGAATTTTTTTTTTGAGTAATTGGGATATTCTTTTGATTTAATGGCCTTACACTGATAAAAAGATCTTAGCTTGCAATATAGTGGAGATATTGGCTTGATTAATTTATGCAATTTTTTTCATTGAAGTATATAATTTATTAGTGTGCCTCGTGTTTACAAATTCTAATCTACTTGTTAGCTAAAGGGGATCTGATTTATATATCAATTTGTTTCTTTCAATTATGTCGTTTTTATACTGATAAGATTGATTATGCCCAATTAAATGACATTAAGTGGTTTTCACTTACGCAATTTTAGGGATCCTCGGGTCAGTTCTTGCGAAAGAAGGACGGGTATCTGATCTTGTATCGGGTGCTTTCAAGGTAATTTCATCACTCAAGAGTTGAACACTTTGTTGTCTTGCAAATATCACACAATTTTTTTGCTCCTGTCCTTTTAGCTGGTGTCTGATCAGGATGGTTATCTTTCTTTTTTCTGGATAAAATATGAAATTTGTATTTATCTGCTATAGGCCTATTAACTTTGCATTCAAAGTTCTACATCTTGTTGTGAACTATGGGCTATCTAGCTTTTTAAGTAATGTGTCTGCATTTAAGCTTTGTTTGTAGGTGTTCAAGTCATCCTATAAAAGCAGCATTTTTTTAGGTTTTTCGCTTTCATTGTATAAGTTGCAAAAATGTTTCTAAGTATACCTTGAACATGAACTGAGATAATTGATGGCATGTCAAAATACTAGTTTAGTTTTAATCGTGTAATGGCCTTACACTAAATCTTTGTTTTCGGGAGTGTATGTAATGCTAATCCCAATGCTTTATTGCCGTATTGTCTTCCACCACAGATTGCTTTGAAGCAAATTAAACACGATGATACTAGTAGCCCATCGTTGAAGAAGCCCAACAATGAGTTATTGATGGCTCAGGTTTTTGATTCGCCTTATGTTTTTTACTATTCATCGGTTCTCCGCTATTGTAAAATTTGTGCGATTTACGCACTCTGTGAAGTTTTCGTTAAGTATAAAGGCAAAGCACAATTAAGCAGTTAATTTTTGCAGGTCAACAGCCTAAGGCAGGAACTTCAAATCTTGGCATCATCAAACAGATCAGTCACCATTGTAACTGCAGGCCAAACTGGTAGTGATTGTATATCCCTTGCCCCCCAAGAATAATTTTTTCCTTATTATCTAATGGCTGATTAGTTCTTGTCTTTGACAGTGATTAATTAACACAATTTTTTTTTTTTACTTGAAGTCTTATATAGATAAAGTATTTGCACTTTCTGTTCTGTAGAGATCTTTAGATTCACCAACCTTTATGAAAGCTGGCAAAGGTCTTTGAAGTTATTCATTTATGGACTTAAATGATTCTCTTTATTATTTCCCTCAGAAAGATGTTTACGAGAATTCATCTTTTCCCTTCAAATTGCAATTATTGTTATCTTTCAAAGTCTTACCAATAAATTGTGCATTAAGTTTTCTGTACTCAATCCTTGTTTTTTGGGGCAAATAATCCAGGTACCAGCAAGTATGGAATAATTGTTATCACAGTCGTGGTAGGATATGGCTACATTTGGTGGAAGGTAAGATGTAATCTTCAAGAAATTTTGTGGCTGCTGATAAGATTTTTAATAAGTATCTCAATGCATGTGCAACTCTGTGATCACAAACTTGGATTTTGATCTCAAGAATCTTGTTATTGTTATTTCATTATTTACTTGTCTGCTTCGTATGCTAGTCTTTTTTGAGTTCGTTGTGGTGAACCTGTAGGACATTGCTGTAATTCATCAGATGGCCAGCAATTTTTAGGAAGGCTCACTATATTGGCCCGTGTTGATCACCCACTTTTTTCTTTACCCTCTAGTTGGCTTGGTTTAATTTGTTTTTCATCATATCTTACCCTCTTTTACACCAGCCAAAACTTTCATAACCTTTTTAGCCACTTAATGTTTTAAGAATTAAACAGCATTACTGGTATTGTAGTCTCTGCCCCTTTATGAAAGTTTTGTTTTTGTTTTTTTGTTTTCCTCATTAAAATATTTTTCTGAATTTATGTCCATAATATTGTGAATTTCTTTTATCCCTACAGGGATGGAGACTACCTGATATGATGTTTGCAACACGCCGTAGTTTGTCCGATGCTTGCAATTCTATATCAAAACAACTTGAGAATGTTTATTCATCAATTGCGGTAAGTACCATTCTTTTAACTAATTCCTTCCAATTTAAATTCGTTATGTATTCAGTATTCTATATTATTGTCTTTTTAATGCAAAGAACATTTAAAATCTGACTTCATGGTGGTTTTCTTTGTTTCCAGGCTACCAAGAGGAAGTTGTCTTCACAAATTGACGGACTTGATCATGGTTTGGATGAGTGTCTAGAAACTACTACTAGAACACAAGAGGAGGTGGGTAGTGAGATTTTGCTAGTATATTTGATGCCAAAAAAAAAAGTTATATGTTTGTCCAGTTCTTCATTAGATGTTTGATTTTTTCATATAGGTTTCTGAGCTACGTGGAAAAACGGATTTGATTGGTGTGGATGTAAGATCTGTTCACCATGCAGTCCAGACATTGGTGATCCATCTTATTCTCTATATTCTAGTCTTTTCTTTCTCTTACGAGTTAATTTATGGAACGTAGATTGCAACTATGCAGAACTGATATTTTCTCTGGTGTCACAGGAAACTAAAATCAATAGAATAGAAGGGAAGCAGGTATCTCTTCTGAGATCTTTATGATTCAAAAGGCTTGTGAATATTTATTTGATTGTGTTCTTTAAACTATTGCTTTATGATGAGTATAACAACCCTGTCTTCTTATCAAATGCTTTAGGATCTAACAAATGAAGGAGTAAGGCGATTGTGCGACTATGCCTGGAACTTAGAAAATGGAAGAACAGCAGAACGTGTTCAGGTGTCTTTTGAACTTTTTATGTTGAATATTTGAATGCCGCAATTCTTTTTTCCATATCCGGTGGACTGGTGGTACAGTCATTCTAGTTCTGAATTTGCTTTGTTACCCAATTGTTCTACTAAACATTAAAAATCAAACCTATTCTTGCTCAGTTCTTATCAATGTGAAAAATGCAGTAGTACTAAGCTTTTAGATATGCTTTTTAGCTCATTTAACTGCCCTGTATAAAGTGACACTTATTGAATGGTTTTAGCCTTTGCAATCCAGTTGTTATCATATGGTCCTAATCGATCTTGAGTTACTCCTCAGATTGGTCAATTGTGTTAGTCCAAGTATCTTGGTGTACATTTTTTCCCTTAAACTACTCGGGGGTATTCCGTGATTACTTTGTTTGTTTTCCTAGTTTTTACATTTTATTTATCTGTATTCCTAATTAACTATCTTCTCCGCATAACACAGGCAATACCATCCAGTTCCTCGAGGCCAGCGATTGAGCTACCACAAAGTTCCCCTTCAAGGGTAAATCTGATTCTCCAGACCAATAACCTCATGTTGAAATGTTCTAAATCAATCTCAACTTTTTATTAAACACTGGCTAAATGAAAAATATTTTCAAAGTCATGTTATTTATAAAGAGCTTGACATCACATAGCAATGCTTGTATCGCTAGTATGAAACTAGGCAGAGCTTGTATAGTTATTATTTTTGAGCCAAAGGCTTTTCGCTTTTCCTCTGTGTGCTGATATTTCTACAATTCTAACTAGCTTTTGTCTGTGCTTTAGCAGACTGCGTCGTTGCCGCCTCTTTTAATTTCTGAACCAGAGTCTCCCTCTGATTCCATCGGATCTCACCAGGTTTGTCAAAATTATAGTTCAGAAATTCAGATGATACATTAAAACTATCGTTTGGGATGTATCTAACCGATCGAAACCGATGGTATTTCAGGAGATTAATGGACTTTCAGAAGCTATTGGTGCGTCAGGTGGTCGAGGAGCTGCCAATGGGTTTGGTGCTTCAGAAGACTCGGGCAACACAACCCCGAGCTCTAGTCGTTTTGGGCTGAGATTTCCGGGCATTAATGCCTCATTTTTGACAAGAACCCGCAGCGCCACAATCGGGATGCTACAACAAACACGCTCGACAGCCAGTCAAAGACTATGAGGATCTTTTGTACGTAGCAAATAAACATTCTAGGACTCCCCCAAAAATAGGTAGTGCCCGAGCCAAATTAATGGAAACAACAGGGTGCTGAATTTTGTAGAGCAGCTAGTATTTACAAGCTTTAATTAGACCTATTTTTTCTCAATGGTGTAATTAGGTGTTACTAGTATTATTTCCTTTCATGTTTCATGTATTATGAACCATGGCCATTCGAAGGGGGAGGGGAAAGAGACATAACATTAAGGATGATTTTTTTTTTTTTTTTGGTGTCTTTGCAGTCGTATTTGAACTGCTTGGCTCTACTTTTTGCTGCACAACAGAAGATTATATAATAATCCTCCTCTGTTTTTGCTATTATTTCTATTATTATAGTTATTTCTTTCACTGCGGTACCTGCTATATGTGGCATTTTTTATTTATTTTTTCTCAAATAAGCAAGTATCGAGTGTCCATGCAGAAAATTATGAATATTTCTACTTTTGTTATAGATTCGATAAGTTAGCCATTATCATTATAAAGTTTTAGATTAATTAGTCATCTCTATATTTATTATTTATTAGAAAAAGTTAAAGTAGATTTTTGCAGTAGGCTATGCGCTAAAATTAATTGTTGAAAATAGTCCATTTTTTTTTATTACGACGTATGAAATCATAAGAAAATTTGATAAAGGCCTTCTATTTCTAAAAAATGACATTAGGTACAAAAATAAGTTAAAAGAGGACATAAATTTAAAGAGGTATTTTGAGGGATGTCCATTCTTGATAAAATGATAATGTATATATCTCATATGTTGTATTTTTATTTTATACTTTAAAAATTACATTATAAATATAGTGTGGAAATAAAAAGAGCACACTACTTGGGGTATATATTATTAAGTGGTATTTAAAACCTACATATAAAGAGTGGTTTTTTTTCTTTCTATATTTTCCTTAATTAGTTGATGATCTAAAAGAAAAGAAAAAAAAAAAAAAAGAATCTACGGAAGAAATGGGGCCATAGAAATACAACCCAGCCAAAAAGATCTGGGCTGTTGATCCAGCCCAGGATCACAGTGACCGAGTCAATCACAGATCCAAAACTTGGTGCAAATCGTCTCCCGCCAATTTTCCGACTCGGCACTTTCTTTGCGCGCGCATACATAGAAAAGAAGAGAAACAATAGGGTTTCGTTTCGTTTCGTTTCTCTCTCACTCACATCTCTCTCTCTCTCTCTCTCTCTCTCTCTCTCTCTCTCATCTCTTAATATATTAAAATCCATGGAGACCGTTCGACCTCACAGGAAATCCTTCGCCAACGATGGCGTTTCTCTCTCTTCGCTCCCTCTCTACCGCCAAGCTCCGACTATCGAAGTCCGTCTCGAAGATTTCGAGCTTTTTGCCATGGATCGCCTCCGAGGTAATCTCATCTCTGTTATCTGATAATTTTTTCCTTTTTTTTTTTTTGGTTGCTATATTCGTTTTCAGTCCTTGATTTCAGAGCTTTTCTTTGAATTGATTGCTTGATCGAGATGAAATCCTTCCTCAATTGAGCTTGCTTTAGA
The DNA here is from genome assembly GCA_018132145.1 of Boehmeria nivea var. tenacissima. Taxonomy (NCBI): domain Eukaryota; kingdom Viridiplantae; phylum Streptophyta; class Magnoliopsida; order Rosales; family Urticaceae; genus Boehmeria; species Boehmeria nivea. Next base: position 17,331,712 of record CM030881.1, on the reverse strand, counting down.
TCTGTCTTGATCTTCGAATTTTTCTTTAGTTCTTAGCTCTCGTTGATTGTATTGAGGTAAAAAATCGAATCCTTTTAAAGTCGTTGATAAAAATCAACAATAGAATGTACTTAGAAAAAAAATCTACAGTTGTTAGTGCTTGATGTTTCATTCTCTTGCTAAAAAGGAAAGAACATAGTTTCGGAACCAAATTTTCGATCGAAACTTGGAGTTTTAATGCCGAATTTTTGTGGTTACTGATAGCAATTATTACTTCTTTCAGTGCTCAAAGGCATTTCTGATGGATTGTCTAGAGGAAAGAAGCCTGAAGAAATGGAACAACTGGTAAAAAACGTAGTTTTCGATGGAAATTACTTATTTGCCTCTTCACACTCTTTTATATTATCAATCTTTTGGCCTTATTACAGGCAGATGATCTCTGGAAGGTAAACATGAGGCATCCACAGGCGTCTGAGGTTCTCAATATGGATATTATATCACACTTTGTTCTTCGACTCGTATATTGCAGAACGTAAGAATTTCGTCTCCGATGCGTTGCCAGAATGTTTCTCTTACAAATAATTTTTCTCACTATTATCTGTATCGTTATCTTAAGTGAGGAATTGAGGAAGTGGTTCCTTTCCATGGAGACTGCCCTATTTCGTTATCGTTTTCGGCAGGAAAGCCCCGAGGTTCAGGTATGTCATGGTCATGCTGCCAAGTGCTTTGATTTTTACTCTCTTCATTGTTCAAATACTGAAGAATTATATAATTTGCTTTTGAATTTTGCAGAGGTTGCTTATGGCAGAATTTGGTCTTTCGTACAAAGCAGTTAGTAGTTCAGAATTTGAGGTAACTATTTTTAAAGTTATTTACGCTTATAACTCAATATTTCACCGTGTATTCATTGAAATACAAAGCCTTTTCTAAATTCAGGTGAAATTAATGGTGTGATATGGTTTTCCATACAGAGTGTAAAAGATAAGTTGGGCCAAGTTGCACGTTCCATTGGTCAGCCTTTGCCACCAGGTAGGAGCAGTTGGTTGGCTGACTTTTTTTTGGTTCATCGAATTGCTATTTTCTGTCTTGTCCGTATTCTTTAATGTATAAACTTGAACAACTTAGGCATTAAATATATCATTTGGTGGCTGCACTCAGTATTGGTTTTACTTAATCCCTTTGTTAAAACAAACTGGTTAAGTAACTTAAAAAATATTTCTTAGGTCCCCCCGGAGCTATTCTCTTACAATGTTTCCCATTCTTTTGCAGCTGATGCGGTGTATTACAAGGTATATTTGTCTCCGTCTGATTCTCTTATTCTTTCTAATCTTCAATGGTTGTGCCACATTCATGGAGAACGACACATAAGAAGATTGGTGGCAAATTGTCGTTGTTGCTTATATTCTTTCCGATTGCTTCTCTACTCCAAATGAAGGTACCTTTCGAAGAAGTTCCAGAACTTGTTGCTGGTCGTAGAGTGTTCATCCACAAGGGGCATGCTTATATAGCTGCCAATCAGGTTAGCGTTAATACTTGTTATGAGTTCTGGAAATCAAGTTATTACTGATATTATTTGGGTTTATTTGTTTATTCTGCGCCTTATCTTCTTAGGTGGTTTCTCTTGTTGCCACACAATTCCGCAGTCAGCTATCGAAGGCACTGATTTTGACAAACAGGTTTTTATGGGCTATTAAAAGTCCACATATTTCTGTTTTCTTCTGCTTGACAATTTTATTGTGCTTTCTTCCTTAATGTTTCTAATCGGGTGCAGAAAATGGACATCTACAATTAGAGAGCAAGAGAAGGATCGCTTGGCACCTGTAAGTATTAATAAGAAAATTATGTTGAAAAATTGGCTATTTGAAGTCTGACACTTGATGTGTTTGTGGTGCTATTTAGATTGTTGAAGCTCTATGCACAAGCTACTTAGGTCCTGACTACTCTCAGGTACGTTATATCAACAAACAGAACACATTAATAATCAAAGCATATCAGGCACGTTAGCTAATCTTCTGGTATTTTGTTAACTTTCCACTACAGCCAAAGGGGTTTTCTGAGATTTCGCTAAAAGACATTGATGAGTTAGCCAAGAGTTCATTTCCTCTTTGTATGCGCCACCTATTTGAAAAGGTAGAATTTGCAAGCAATATCAGGCCCTTATAGTTTAGTTCGCCAATCATTTTCTTTCAATTATCTATCATCTTCGTTTTCTTTATGTCATGTTTTCTACTTTTAGTTTCATTGGACATCTTACTTTAATGCAGTTGAGGGAGGATCATCATTTAAAGCATGGAGGGAGAATGCAACTGGGTCTTTTTCTCAAGGTTGTATCATAGTTCTAAGGGTGTATGTGTCCTATGCTTTGTTAAATGAGTATCTCAACATTTTATAGAAGTTGATGGCATTTTAGATGCATGTGACAGAAAACTCACCTGCAGATTGGTTACTTCAGGCATCACTGCCCATGGTGCTGTGTTATTCATTTTTTGATCTATCTTGTTTTTACAAAACTTTAGACGGTATATATGCACACCCAATGGGTCCTGCATGCTGTGAGTTTGGTTCTCATCAATGGTGTTGATTTCTATGAACTAATCATTTGACATGAGTTGTCAACATTTATAACGAATTATCCGCACATGACATGTATAGAAATGTGTTCAATGTAAATGTTATGCTTATGGGCTTATGGCATTATGACTTTGTCTATCTAGGCCATTTATCCATTTGTGATTTACTTGATGTTTTCTGGACCTTCTGTGTGCAGGGTGTTGGGTTAAAGCTGGATGATGCCATTGCATTTTGGAAAGCTGAGTTCTCTCATAAGGCGAGTTGATGCCATATAGTAATACTATAGTACTTTCCCTGTATTTGTGTATTTATCTATTTATGTACTTGTTATCCTTAATTTTGTTGCTATGTGATCGCTACTGTGAGGGTTGTTAAAAAACTTTTTTTATCTCATGCAACTTATGATCAACCATACTAACAAGATTCTTATTGGTTAATCTTTCTCCATAGGTTGGTGCTGAGAGGTTCGATAAAGAATATGCATATGGCATACGGCATAATTATGGAAGAGAAGGGAAGAGAACAGTAAGACGTAAACTCTTTTCAAATGGACAACTGATTTGCTACTTGTCAAAAAATTAGAAGAGCTCTAGGAAATTCATGTTTTGTATATTCTGTTACATTTGAAAAGATTATTGTTGCTATTGTAGGACTATACACCTTATGCTTGCCAAAAGATTATTTCATCAACGCCTGGTGTAGGAGATCATCATGGGTGCCCTTATCGACATTTCAGGTCATTTCTTTCATTACTAAATCTGACTATCTCGACTTTCGAGGACTGAACTTGTTACTTTATCTGTATCAAATTCTTATATTTGCTAAACCACTGTATCAGATGCACAATAAAGAGGCAACCCAAATTTAACATTTTCCCTATTAATACCATTGATAGATATCAGCCACAACTATAGTTGCTAACATACTTGTTCGTGATTCTATATAGCTGACCCTAGTGTTCTCTTTGATTTTATGCAACAGTGAAGAAAACCTTAGAGCTGCACTGGGTAAAATGGGAGTGAACAGCAGAGCAGCGGAAGATGTAATGGACAAAGTGCACAATAGACATTATCAGGTCTTCAAAACAACCCTACGCATATGAATTTCTTCCAGATGGTTTTCTGTGTTCTGACATTGGCTTAATGTTTAACAACATGAATAGTTGGCCTGCACCTTGACATTTGAAGCTGTCCATGGCTCATCATGCGATTCCGGGATTAACCATCCAAATCAGTACTTTAGCGACAGCCAAAAAATCCTTCAGCCAAAGGTTGACCTCTTCCACTTAACTGACTCCCACAGATTCCATCTTGAATAATGCGAAGCTATTAGCATCACATTTCACATGTGCTTATCGGAGTGTCTCTTTTGCAGAATGATTCTATTTCCTAAAAAGATACATTGAGAGCTCTCCAGTATTCCTAGTGCGTGCCTGGACCCACTTGTAGGTGCACCTCATTCTATTTCTCTATTTAAGTTACTTGGGTTTGGCCCTCTTTACCAAGTTGTAGTGGGCAAGTTGTAGGAACTAATCTATGCAAATAACACAACATTCTCCTTAATGAATCCTACTTTATATATATATATATATATATATATATATATTACTCATCTTTTCACCCTCTTAGGAGTATAAATATCCTATCGTCTTTTCTTTTTATAATGCCTTGTCCTGAGCTGAACCTCCCCTTTTTCCTTTCTTTCTTGAAACCCTTAATCCTTGGCCTCAACTTGCTGTTTGTCACTTTTGCCTAAAGTATTCACAAGGGCTTTTTCTACTCTTAGGAATGAGAAAAGTTAACCCTCTGCTTTTTCCATGTCACTAGAGATTGCTCCACCATACACACAAGCTGTTTTCTTTTTTTAAAATTGCAAATTGCTGAGTTCTGTTGCGTCGAAAAGCATGTAGTTTTTGCACAAAGATTTGTAGAACCATAAAATCATGTGAACTAAATCGTTCTTAAAATGGTGATAAATGATTTCGTTAATGGTCGACCGCAATATGATCTTAGATTTAGTATGGCGACTGTCTCATCTAGCATCATTTTCATCATAAGAATGGAGTGGAGGGACTATTGTTGATGAGAATGGGTTTCTTCTAGCAACCGTTGCTACATGGGACCAGGTCTCAATATGGGTAATCTGGCAGGTTGTGGGACCGGGACTTACTATTGTAAGCCCAGGTTTGACCGATGGTCGTTGAAATAGGTCTATATAATAATTTGTTTAGGAAGGGACATTTTATACCATGTATGAACTATGAAGTGAAAGTTATGTCATGACTATTTTTACGTTGGAGAACATGGCTTTTTGTGAAAGAACAAGGTCTTTCTTTATTTAAAAAAATAAAAAAAAGTCTTCTTAATGGGCCATTTGATATCCTTTGTTAACCAAACTTGTTTACTAAAAGAATATCGTTTGTTATTGCCATTTCATATCTCGTTTAATTGTTGAGCACTCAGAGCATGCACTAATTTTTAATTGACTGTTCATGTACGGAAGCTTAATTTTGTTGTAGATTTTGTCGTTTATGCTGATGTATATTTTGGCCTAATTTGGCTTTATACCGCAGCGACAAAAATAATAATACTCTTTATGCCATGCTTAAGTAATCTTATTTATTGCTATAGTAAAGAAAATGTTCTTGCTCAGTAGTTTAAATGCGATGTGCATCAAAATATGCACTTGTATGTATGACATGTTCAGATCCAGCAAATTGGGAAAACTCAAACAGAAAGGCCTTGGCAAGAGGAATATAAATGGCAAGCGTATTGAATTACCACTATAACAATGTTGTGAAATTTTTGCAATTGTGATTAAAAACCAGCTTATCTCCTCTAATAAGTTTCCGTTTGCTTATGAAAGGCGAACGAGTGTGATTATGATTGAGGGGCATAACATAGTGGGAAAAGGTTAAAAATATGCGTGGAATATTCCACGAAAAGGAGGCTTATTGCAGTGTGGCGTTATGATGTCCATGCAATAAAATGGGGCCTCCTAATAATTTCATGAGCAAAAGTGTGGCTGTTATAAAGAAGCAATAAATATATGTTAGGACCGAATTCATTAAATTCATTTTTTTAGGGGTTACAGTCCCTAGTTGTTGGGTACCATTAGCTCTCTGTATGAAGGGGATTCTATCACGTGGTGGGGGATATGCCTATTTTCTAGCCTGTAGGACCTTTCTCTCTCTCCCCTCAGTTTCTCTCAGGTAAAAAGTTAGAAAAATATTACTTGTGATGGTATATGTATCATTAGATATAGGGTAATTGCCCTAGATGTATGATTTTGGTACTTTGTTGTATAAAATATACTCAAGCTTTTCTTTTTAGGTAAATGTCGTTTTTAAGCCAACAAAAAAAAAAGGTAAACCGTTTTTTTTTTCCCCCTGGATAGTGGATCAATGGAATAGCTTCGACACTAATCTGGTTAATGATTATTACGGTGCCTTTAATTTATCATCACTGAACGGCAAGCACTACTTAATAAAAAAATATATAGGTATATTTCTAAAGATAATAAAAATTACATTACATATGTTTCTCAAAATATGGTTGTTTCTGTATATAATTATTATATACACCACTCAAACAGAATTATTGCACTGAGAAGTACATCTTTGTCCCTCACGATTAGAGTATGCTGGAGTATGCATATACCGCGACAAATACATTTTTTTTTTGTTTTAAAAAAAACCACTATTTTTCTTTTAAAGGAGGGTTAAAGTATTAGAAGCCAACTTTTCAGAAATGTGATGATTCAAATCTTCACCATGTTTCCATTTTTAGCTTGATGTTATTATTAGTCTGCCCATCATATTATTTTTAAATAAGAAAACAAATGACAATGATGTTCGAACAGCAAAAGATTTGGATAGGCTTCTTTTCTTTTAAATATATATATATATATATATACATATGTATATATATATACATATATATATATAGGGTTGAAGCAAATGCAACACGCGCACGATTTCTTTTCATCTAAAATTCGTGCAAAATACATAAAAACCTTTTTAATTTTCTAAAATTTTACCTTTTACGAATAAAAAAGTTTTGTGAAGAAATTATATATATATACATTTTTAGTTTCATTAACATAAAAAATATTTGAAAAGTTATAAAAAGTACTATAAATAATAAAAAAAATCTTTATCAACAACACAAATAATAAATATTAAGAAATCTACATGATAAGTGTCAATAGAAGAAGAAAAAAAAATTATAGCCAAAGACGTACGACTGAAAGAAAGAAGCCAAAAAAAAAATATAATGACTATTTTAGGGAGCTTACGTCTCTCTAACGCCATCTTCAACCTATTTTCTCATTATCAACCCCAAAATACAATAAGTGTCATATCAAATAATAATTTATCTTCATCTTATTATATCATTTTTAACACCAAATAAAATATTCTAAGTATATTCATTCTCATATTATATATTATATTAATTTTCAATAATAACTTTATATTTATTATCTTTACAAATTAAACCCACTTATATTTTACTTTCATAATAACTTAATAAAAATTATTAACTATTAGACTATTTCAGCCAAATTAAAATAACAAATGAAGAGTTTTTTTTAAATAAATTAAACACAAAAAATTAAATATATTAAAATCAAAGAATCAATATAAATCTTACTTAAAAATTATGATTTAAATAAAAAATAAAACATATTAAAATTAAGCAGTCATTTTATAAATAACAAAATTTAAACAAAAAATGAGTTTGATGAAACAAAACTCATTTTAGGCATGAGAATGATGTGTGATTGGAGCTGATTTCTTGAGGCCCTAAACGCATATTTGTGTTTGCGTTTAAAAATGGGTAATACGCTAGAGTTGTCTAAAGACTCAAATACAAAGAAATTAAGGGCACATTTTAAAAGAAAAAAAGGAAAAATAGAAAAAAGAAACGCAGGTTTGCATTTTGGAGGAAATGTGTGGGACGAAAATTGGGCAAGTGGCTGTTTTATTAGGAAGAAATTCCGAAGAATAATAGAAATCGATAGATATATGAACAGGATTTGGGTGGGCAGTGGTTTGTTGATTGTTGTTTTGTGGGGTTAGGGATCAGAATGATACAAATAACAACAGCTCCATCCATGATTCACCCACAACGGAACATTGGAAAAGACAATGACTGAGTCTGAGAGACCAACTTCTAGTTTCAATACCCAAAATTCATAATAATAATAATAATAAAAAAACCAATTTCTAAGAGGTTAGGGTTATATTATTATTAATGACCATTAGTTGCACGCAAAGGAATGAAGCTTTCAGATTGGTGTGTCTTTATATTTCTATTGCTGTTTGTCACTTTCTTGCAGTTTGGGTATATCACGGCTTTAATTTTTAGATAGCAGTATTGTTTTGTTTGGTGTTTGAAAAAGTAATGATATGAATTGTTACAATCACGCTTGGATAAGATTAAACTATCATCTTCGCTGCTCCAGTTTTTCCCTGCAAAAAGCTCACTGCTACTTGTTGAATTTCAATTTCTTTTGGTAGTTTTATTTCCTATAATTTATCTAGAAAGACAGTGACCACTGACAACACTTAAATAAGACTAGCTTAAGAAGAGCGACAAATCATCAAGATAATATTCTTTTATTCATATAATTTGTATTTCATGTCATACTTGAAAAGTTTGAGTTCATTATTTTTTGAGTTAGAGCATCAAAACATTGTTTTACGTGGTGATTTCATCACTTAAATTTTTTTTTTTTTTACCATATCCGTAAGTACTACTAAAGAACTATGACGGGCTTGGCTCGGGAAAGTGTAGCATAAAAGAAGGCTATTTGAAGACAACTTGTTTTTTGGCTGGAAAATCTGCGACAAGTAACTACGTTAATTAACCTCTATGAATGTCAAAAGTGTATTAAAATTTGCATGTTTAGTGTAGATACTAGAGAGATGGTACTAATAGTAGCTTTTATAGATCCATCCCAATCCTAGCCCCACCAAACAAGCCTTAATTGCTTAAATTCCCTATCTAACTCAAGGCATGAATGAAGTCCAATAGACGAGAGAAAAAATTGAGAGCTAAACTAAAACTAGACATCTATCTGGGAGTTAGTTTCAAGTCATACCAAGCGGACTAATAGCCAAGAGAGATTCAAATAGAGTAATGTGAAATGTCTACCCATTATTGTTATGTTGTGGGGATTTTTTCAAAAAAAAAAAAAAAATTCTCCTCTAAACACTTTCTTGTTATGTGGGAATAATAATGCTTCCAAATTGTCTTCATGCCCACATTCCAAAGACCCTTTAGTTTCCACTTCTCAGCCATTGGATAACATCTAGATATGGGTTGACTTCAAAAGTCCCAAATTCTTCCAAAAAAAAATATATATATATATATATATATATATAATTTAGTGTTAGTACAGTCAAAATCCAACGGATAAGGAGTGATTTGAAGAGCCGTATTTGTGTTGTATTGGAGCGGAAGTGTTTCCCACAAATCACAATAATATAGCTCAGAACCCAAGAAAGACATTCATGGAATGTGAAGCACAAGAAAAACCCCACAACTCCTCTTTAGGCACTTTACTTTTCCCACTCCTTTTGTACTTTTCCTCTCTCTCAATTGTAAAGTTTGAAAGCAACTAAGTCTCCAAACACCCTGTCCCTTTCCTTGCCACTCGTTTTTGGTCTTTTTTTTGTGTTTAATATTAATATCAATAATTTAAAAAGTCATCCTCTCCTTTCTTAAGTAATAACTTTTTGCACATTACTACTCTCATTGCAAAGGCCTACAAGTCTTGAATATGAAAGTTGGGTATAGGACTATAGCCTTTGGGAAGATGACTCTCACTTTCCCTCTCCTCTCTCTCTCTCTCCTCTGAATACATTATCTGTCCAAAGTTTTTGCTCCCAATAATTCCCATATAAGGACATCTCAATATGTCAATTTACTTTGCCCTTCTAATTTAGCTCTGGGAGGAAAGCCAAAACATCTCTCTCTCTCTCTCTTGACTAAACTGTCTGTCAGAGACCAAATATGGCTGTGAAGTTCAAGCCAAGCTTGCTTTTTTCATTTTTTTCACTGTGTCTACATGAAGTACTTCCATGGTGCTTCAAGCCCACAAATTTTTTTGCTTGATCGTCTCATACAGCTTCCAAAGTCAGCAAAGCAAGATTGGTGTTTTTTATTCTGTGCCTCTTTCTGGGGGGTTTCTCTAAGGTAATCCATAATTCCATTTACGTTTGTTGTGTTTTGCCTTTTGACTATTTCTCTCTCTCTCTCTTTTTTGTTGCTGTCTTTCTCTTATTTATTTGGGTTGTTGTTTTGTATCTATTAAGATTAGAAAAGGTCCAGTGGTAAAACTTAATGATAGGACCATAGTCTTTGGAAGGAATTTTGGGCTCTTTTTTGTTGCAATTAGACTGATATTGATTTCACTGTAAATAAAGGGCTAACAATTCTAGAAAAGTGGCTCACAATAGTGACAATTGTGAGAACAGACTCGCTTGTGGGGTTGGCCGGGGAATAAGGAAAGTACCCACTAGTAACTTTATCCTCCTAAGTGTACCCATATCAATAAACAAGTGATAAAATATGACATATTGATAAGATTAGTGATTAGTGAAGCGATTGAATCAAGTGGAAAATGATTTTCCATGAAGAAAAGTACTAGTTCCATTATTGAATTCTAAACCCCAGTTAGGTTCAATGACTTTTTTTTTCCTTCTAGGAAAATAGTTGATGCAATATAATCATATATCTCTATAGACTGCTTGTGACTGTGACATATATATATAGGGTGATAACTCCCATTATGAGACAAAATGCAATATATAGTTCTTGCTTCTAGACAAGACAAAACACACTAACGTTTAAGCATAAAAGTTTCTATCTTGACAATTGAATTGTATGTGCCTATTGTATGTTCCTGCTTCTCTACTTAGTTTTTTGTCCCCCCCTTGTAGCTTAGTTGTGAATTTTTTACAATCTGAAAGAAAAAAAAATCAGTAGAAGAAGAAAGAGTTAAATAATCATCAAGATTCTATTGCGAGTCATATCTTTGTTTTGGTTGATTGTTGCTTGAGCGGTTTGGACTGAGGTCATGATAAGTTGAAGGAGAAGCAATAGGTTAATGGGAGAGGTCGAGGAAACAGAAACTGCAAAACAAGAAATTAGTATGAATAAAAGCTCAGAAATTGTTTCTAAGTTGGAGAAAGAAGGCATTTTTCAGGTTCTGGCAGCTCAGGAGTGCAAGCAAAAAAGATCGGCGATTTCTGGGACGGCTTTAGACTTTGGAACATAGGAAGTATGGACGACAGATCGAAGATCATAAAGCTGAATGACTTTGGGGTGTCGAGTATGGAGTCATCTTCGCCTGCGACTTTAAAGAGAACAAGAGGACTGAGCGGTGCAATCCATGCCCCTTCTTGCCTTGTTGATGGTTGCAGATCAGACCTCAGCAAATGCAGAGACTATCACCGACGCCACAAGGTCTGCGAGCTCCACTCGAAGACCCCGAAGGTCACAATTGCAGGTCAGGAACAGCGCTTCTGCCAGCAGTGCAGCAGGTAAAAGTTGAACCCTTGGAGCAAATATTGGTCACCAAAATCGCTATTTCTCTCTCTCATTTCAGCTTTCTGTTCATTGGAAAAAATAGTATAGATGCTGAATCAATTAGTTGATGGTATTGTTTATTTATCGTCTTAAAGATATTTTCTTTATGGAGAATATGTGCATTTTTATAAGTTGTGCCGAGATGGGCTGTTTTTATAAGTTGACACTACATGATATATGCATTTTCTTTTCTTTGTATGTAATGTTGCTTTCTTAAGTTTAGAATTTTAAGACCACCGTGTGAATGCTATCTTAAGGTTCCATTCCTTGGGGGAGTTTGACGAGGAAAAGAGAAGCTGTAGGAAAAGACTTGATGGACATAATCGACGCAGAAGAAAACCTCAGCCAGAACCTTTGTCTATAAACTCTGGGCGGTTTCTCTCTAGTTACCAAGGTTCCGATTTCTGTCTTCTCGACATATGTTGGTTAATATTCTGTTTATTTAACAATTAAAGTATATATCATTCATGGAACGTTTCAACAAGATAGTAAATTTCCATTGCTGAAACTAAGTAGCAGCCAAACCATTTCAGAATTAGTGTTGTTGAAATATATTTTTCAACTTAAATCTCTATTTGTTCAGGCTCTAGATTCTCACAATTCCACAGTCCACAAATGTATCCGAGTGCTGCAATGACATCCGCTCTGGCTATGGCTGCAGCGAATTCCGAGAGTGATATGGTGCTTTACAATGCTCAATCGCAGTCGATTGTAGCAAGAAAAAGCCCCTTCCCAGGATCTGTGAGTCATAGTTACACAGCAGGAAAGGAAATTTCATTCCTACAAAGCCCAAATTTCACTCTTTCCCTCCCTGAGGCTTCACTCTCTCACCAATCCTTCATGGACTCAAACACTGCACTAAACAACTGTGGCGGCCAAAAAATGTTCTCCGAGTGGCTACACCGAGACAACAGCGTCGATTCCAATTGTGCTCTCTCTCTTCTGTCATCCACACCAACCGTTAGTAGCAAGGAGACTGGTGCAAGCCATCACATGGTGCCGTCCAACTCCTCCGGAGCCCAGCGGGCCCAGTCCTTGGTCCCAGGTGGCCTGAACTACTACAGTGGTTTGGGAATGGTCGGCGAGCCACTAATGACTTCTGCTTTGGTTAGCGATGATAGCGAAAACACTGCTAATCTGCATTGCCAGGAAATGTTCCGAATTAGGCCTGATGGGTCATCTTCGTCTGGTAGACCCCACTGTAATTCTCGTCGCGCGAATCACATACCTCCATAGGTTGAACGCTCTTTCAGTGTGTGACATATGCTTAGTTGATCGAGTTTGTTTTTATTGGAGAAGCAATTTGCTGCGTTTACATTCTGTGACGTCCAAAAAAGATGGTCTAGTGTTGTATATATACCTAAATCCTCGACTTTGTTGCTAAGTAAAACAAGTCATAAAAAAGTATGCATAACTTTGAAGGAAAAAGACTTCAAAGAATTTGATTCAAATTCTCTTAGCTATAAATTTCTTGCTTTCAAAAGTTGTTTATGGTCTATGGTCTATAAAAAAATACCTATAAAATATGCTTCTTGAAGAACAAAATGACAGTAAGCAATTTTCTCCAACAAAAGTAGGGTTCCTTTCTTTGAAAAAAAAAAAAAATTGTGAAATAGGTGAATACGAATCTTAAAAATTAAAAGGATGTGCCTCTTTTTTTACCAAGAGGAAAATACACTACCATATGGAAACTAGCAAATTAGTATAAGGTCACTTACCATAAATCTATGATCTTGTAACTCATTAAACTGAAAGTTAGAAAACCGAAGTCAGGAATGATGTTCATGTTGATGATAAAACCACAATTTTTTCGTCAGATTGTGAGAAGTTGCATGTGAAATAGTAACAACGAAATTAATACGTATGTTCTAAGTCTAATTAGAAAATTCAGAACTGTTAGGTCAAAAGTTTTTCAAGGAGACATAAAATATGGGATGGACCCAGAAAAAGAGAACTTTGGTTTAGAAATGTGAATTCTTTGGGCAAATATTATCTTGTAAAAGATATCATACACCAGGAAAAGTAAAAGCGAAACTCCATATCTTTGTGGTTCTCCATATAAAAAGCATTTGAGGCCTCATTATCTAATAAGGTAATCATATCAGCATTATAGGTTTTTGAACGTCAGATCATATCAAAATAATAATGAAATTCAAAACGGATGGATAAAAAACTGTTATGATACAAAAGTGCATCATACCATAGAACCCTCTTAAGGTATTTTCATGAAGTAATCTTAGAAAATAGTTGCAGACATCTAGGCATGTAGATGGGAATATTCCTCTCCCACATACAATCTAGTCTTAAAAAAAGTGTGTCTTATCCAAATCCACAGTTTTTCTTATGAAAAGAAGAAAAGAGATAAGGTTTTACTTAGTCATGTTGGCTTAACCCAAATTCTAATTCTATCTCTCTCTCTCTCTCTCTCTATATATATATATATATATATATATAAAACCATACAGAGCATGCTGTGGCTATCTCTTTACCATATCTGAAAATGGAAAAGAAAACCCAGAAAAACATAGGAGGGTTCGTGAAAAGTCTCTTCAAAACTGCCTCTTCTAAGGTCACTAGTTCAACTAGAAGACTTGGTGGGAACAAGGTTAAGCCAAGCCCAACTGAAGAAACTGTTTCTTCTTTTTGCCTCACAATGGAGCGTATATCTACTTTTGCCAATTCTCAGAGGTCAGCTAAGCCAAAGAATGGTTTAATCAGTGATTACTACTATGAAGACGAGAATGTAGATTCGAAGGCTGCTTCATATATCTCGCATGTTCGAGAGCGTTTCAAGATCGAAAAAGGCGATTCGGATAACCCGAGAATGTGCCAGGGAATGCTCTATTAATTAGCAAAATCTATGATCATGCTGCGCTTATTGTTTACTTTTTGAAGTTTGTGATAAGCTGTGGTGTTAATTAATTAATTCCGACTGATATACATGTTTTTCTCTCTGAAAATTTTCGCTTTAAATATCTTTATTACTATTTTTTTCTTTATGGATCATATAATGCCATGTTGATGTACTCACTTGTGTCATAAGAAGAGAATTCTGAAGTTAGGAGGGCAAGTCTTTTAAACAGTCAGCTGTTAGTAACAAGACCTTGTAAAGCTTTAGTACTTACATGACTTCTCTTTTCTCGATATAAGTATGTAATCACCCTATCTATATGTATGTCTATAGGGAAAATAACTAAAGATGACGGCACTGAAGACGATTAAACGAGCTCTGTTATACATACGTCGAGAAACGAAATAAAGAGCTGAAAAACGACAAGAACATTAAAAACGACAACTACCTAAAAACGACAATTTTATGAAAACGACCCAAATTACCATATAGTATATAGCCTATAACTGAAGAGAATGGCATTGAAGACAATTAAACGAGCTATGTTATAAACACGTCCAAAATCGAATTAAAGAGCAGAAAAACGACAAGATCATTAGAAAACGACAAACATCAAAAAACGACAATAAGATGAAAGCGACATGAATCACTCTATATATATACCCTATAACTGAAGAGAATGGCATTGAAGACAATTAAACGAGCTATGTTATAAACACGTCCAAAATCGAATTAAAGAGCTGAAAAACGACAAGATCATTAGAAAACGACAAACATCAAAAAACGACAATAAGATGAAAGCGACATGAATCACTCTATATATATACCCTATAACTGAATAGAATGGCACTGAAGACAATTAAACGAGCTCTGTTATAGAAACGTCGAGAAACGAAATAAAAAGCTGAAAAACGACAAGAGCATTAGAAAACGACAGCTACGCCTAAAAATGACAATACTATGAAAACGACATATATTACCCTATATAACTGAAGAGAATGGCATTTAATATAGTTCAACAAGCTCTGTTATGGTTACGTCTAGAAACGAAATAAAGAGCTGAAAAACGACAAGAACATTAGAAAACGACAACTACGCCTAAAAACGACAATAATATAAAAACGAAATATATAAGTATAACCCGTCCCTATATATGTACACTATAACTTTAGAGAATGGCATTGAATACAATTCAACAAGCTCTGTTATAGTTACGTCGAGAAACGAAATAAAGAGCTGAAAAACAACTTGAGAATAAGAAAACGACAACTACACCTAAAAACGACAATAATATGAAAACGACATGAATCACCCTATATATATACCCCTATAACTGAAGAGAATGGCATTGAATACAATAAACAATCTCTGCCATAGAAACGTCGAGAAACGAAAAAAAGAGCTGAAAAACAAAAGCAGCATTAGAAAACGACAACTACACCTAAAAACGACAGTAATATGAAAACGACATAAACTACCCTATATATATATATATATATATAACTGAAGAGAATGGCATTGAATACAATTCAACGAGCTCTGTTATAGATACGTCGAGAAACGAAATAAAGAGCTGAAAAACGACAAGAGCAATAGAAAACGACAACTATACCTAAAAACGACAGAAAACGACATAACTTACCATATGATTCAACTGAGAAATGACAAGCATACTTGAACAAAACAATAAAAAAAAAAAATCGAAAGAAATGCTGACAAGTATCTCAAAAACACAACAACCAAAACAGTGATAGAGTAAAAACGAAAAAAAAAAAAAAAACATTTTAAAAGGACGTAAAATTTGAAAATTTTGCAGCAATATCAAAACAACAAAAAATTTACCAAAAAATTATAAATGACAACTATAAGAACACAATAAAAAAAAAAACTTTAATAAAAAAGGCATAAAATGCCACTCAGAATTACAAATGACAGCCTAAAAACGACAGTAATAGTGAAAAACGACCACATAATTATTTCTTTTAAACGACAACATTTCATAATGACGATTGCTTAAAAAAAGAGACAATAGATGAAAACAAAAAAATACTCATAAATCGACAAATTATTTCTGAAAATACAATCCCAAATTATAGCGTCGTATCTCTCTCTGCCTTGCCAGTCACCGTCGCCACTAGCCGGCCCTCGCCGACCACCATCCCCGCTTCCTCGCGGCTCGCGCCTCACCGTCACCGATCCCGATCCTCAGCCGTCTCTCTCTCTCTCTCCCCCCTCAAGATCGATCCTGGTGCTGGATATTCTCTTCTGGCTAGATATATCATTATCATGCGTTATTATATACATACATATCTGAAACAAACAAAAAAGCCAAGAAAACGAACACACTGAAAATAAGAGACTTTCGATTTTTGTAACTTGTGTTGAATATGAAAATACGCATTCAAAGTTGATGAAATCTCATTGGAAATGCTCGGTCATATCAGCAATTTTCTTTATGTTTCTGATCACCTCTACTTGATCTTTCGTATACGAGTTGTATTAGTGCAGGTTTTTCTTTGCGTAAACGTGAAATGTGTGAGTAAATGACGACTATGTCACAATTTTGGGAAGGTTAATGGAGAGAGAGAGAGAGAGATAGATGTTATCAAATTAAGACGTTTTTGTGTGTGTTTAGTTTCTGAAGAGACTGAGTGAAGGTTAATGGAGCTTTGTTGAATTTTGTTTCCATGTTGTGTGGATTTCCCTAGAAATGGGAAGGCTCTGGCTCGCTTAACTGTTCTAAACTGTCGTGTTCAATTCAATGAGTTCAACATTTTATGGTTTCTATATTCTTGCGCCTGATATTTGAGGAAGATGGATTTGGGCATATCTTGAGTAGCACAATTTCAATGGTTTAGGTGCTCTGGTACGTATTAGTGACAATTAATTATTTTTAGCGGACTACGCCAAGGGTCTTGTAGATTCACAACACGGCTTAGATAGATCAGGAATCTTATAACTGAAAATTATTAGTAGGATTAAGAGCTTCCAATTTTATTTTATTTTTTTCGCAGTTGAAGATTTTGATCATTAAGAAATGGCTGGCAGAGCTCAAATACCCACCAGCAACTCAGCTCTCATTGCCATGATTGCTGATGAGGTATGTATGACGCAGTTTCTCCGAGCCCGTGATTTATCATTGCATCAGTTCTAGGCTTCTAAGATTTTGTTTTTTGTATGAAGTTAGAGCTTTATCTGACTGAGGAGTTGCGAGTATAAAATTGGCATTTTAGGGTTTAAACCAAATGCGCATGATAAAGTTTTGTATCCAACTTCATAGACTGATTTAAGAGTGGAGGTTATTTACTATATAATTGGAAGATGATCTTTGTATGTTTTTGTTTGCCTGCGAGGCGGGGCAGTCTGCGCCATTAGTCGATGTGATAGGAGCCACCGTATAATGGATTTTGTTGTAATGAAAGAAAAAGTTGTCAATTCACGCTCTTTCCTCACTTCAAATAATTTTGTCTTTATATTGGTCTAACATGTATAGATTTGCTGGAGATTGTTGGAATGCTATTAACTGTAGGAATACCATTTCATTAATGATCTTGTAGGATACTGTTACTGGATTTTTGCTTGCAGGAGTGGGTAATGTAGACTTGCGAGTTGCGAAGAAAGACAAACTATCTTATTGTTGATTCAAGAATGTCTTTGAGCTATATGAATGTTGGTTTTATGGGATTTTTACTTATATTGTTTCATAAGTTATTACTTGTACTAGCTATTCATTTTACCTAACCGTTCACCAGTTAGTTATTTACTTATACGACTATTTAATCTTTTGGGGGCTTCACCGAAGAAAGGAACATGTGAAGAATTCAGATACCACTGAGACCAAAATCTACGATGAAACTATGATAGTCCCGTATACTTTATGTGGGAGGTTGTTTAGATCCTTTTTCTACCCGAGGCATTTTGTTAGAAACTAGTAAAATATTGTGTGTAAAGCTTATGCACTAGCTCTTCCAAGATGGGTATGGCCAGCTTAGTGGTTACAATCAAAATCCCGTCTTTTTTATGATGTTTGGCCACACATTTGCATGAATTTTGGTGCTAGAAGTCAACACCGAGTTCATGTTAAGATTTTGGTTGCTAGCATGATACGTCGAACGCTCCCGCCTAGGGATGTAAAAAAAAACCGAAAAACCGAAAACCGAAAAAAACCGATCGAAAACCGATTATAAATAATCGAAAATTCGGTTTTTTTTTAAAATTACATTTCGGTTAAAAACCGAACCGAAACTGAATATTCGGTTCGGTGTTCGGTTATAATGATTTAAAATTTGGTTATAACCGAATTAGTATATATTATATATATATTTTTTGTTGTTGTAAGTTACAAGTAATGTACTGGTAGAGTGGCAACTTGCACATGCCTAAGTCTTTATCCCCACTCCCTTGCTGGATTCGAATCCCACCCATTGCATTTGTTTTGTGAAATTTTTTCACAAAAATAAAAACTTAGTTTTGCACAAGGTAAGATTCAAACTTGTGACATGAGTGAATAGAGACTAAAAGCCTCCAAGAATACCACTTTGACTACATGTTTTATTTGTCATTTTCTCTCATAAATAATATATATTATATTATATTTGACAAAAAAATTTTTTTTTTGATAAATTCGGTTATAACCGAATTTAACCGAACTGAAAACCGAATATTCGGTTTTGGTTCGGTTCGGTTTTAATTTTTAAAAATCAATTTTCGGTCTATATTTTTGAAAAACCGAATAATTCGATTCGGTTGATTTTTTCTTCAAAAACCGAACCGAACCGAACCAGTTTCACCCCTACTCCCGCCTACGACCGCAGGGAAAAACATACACATGAGTTCAAGTTTATCAACTTGGCAGGTCCAAGTTGCTGAATATGATTAAGCCATCTTGCAT
This sequence comes from Boehmeria nivea var. tenacissima, assembly GCA_018132145.1. Lineage (NCBI taxonomy): Eukaryota > Viridiplantae > Streptophyta > Magnoliopsida > Rosales > Urticaceae > Boehmeria > Boehmeria nivea. The sequence continues at coordinate 17,312,823 of CM030881.1, read as the reverse complement.
AAAAAGTTAAAACTTAGATGGCTGAATACGATGTCCATCACTGGTGGGGCCAAAAGATGAGCTGCAAATTGCGGTTAATATCTTGGTAATAGGATTGTCTAAATTGAAACTGCACCAGTATTACTGTACTATTCCCATACTATTGTACTCTTGAAGCTGATTTATGCCCTGGTCTAAGTTTTAGTACGATAAAGAAGTACGCCTATAGTTCATAGAAGTATTTAAGAGCATGACTAGTTTATTCACCTGCTTTTTTTTTTTTTTTTTTTATCACTGATAGTACTGGTCTCTGTTCAGAAACAACGGTTAAAGCAATTGAAGATGCCTTCAAGAATTTCACCACAAAGGAGGACATTGCAATTGTCTTAATCAGCCAATATGTGAGTTCATCACCTTCGCAATTTCAGTCCGTCTGGTGGCTATATAACTTTTTGTGTTTAGTGATACTACAATCTTATAGCCAAGTGGTTACCAAGTGGAAAATTAATTCGGATAATCTTTTTTTTTTTTTTTTAATAATGAATTATAACTTCAGAATTCAATGGCGAAATAAGAGACTGTTTCGAAAGTTTGATCATTGTTTAATTTGTCAAATCAGGTTGCGAACATGATAAGGTTCCTAGTTGACAGCTACAATAAACCAGTCCCGGCTATTCTGGAGATCCCTTCGAAGGACCATCCTTACGACCCAGCTCATGACTCAGTTCTGTCTCGGGTGAAGTACCTCTTCTCTGCTGAATCCGTCGCCTCTGGAAGACGTTGAGACAAGCAGCCTTAAGCCGACGGTCACCACATATACTCGGTTTTAATGGTGATCCCTTGTATGTTATCTTATTTAGGACCCATCTCTATTAAAAGTGATTAAAGTATGAGCATTTTAAAAAATTCTTTTTGTCCCATTTGGATTTTAGCTTATTAAGAATAAATTGCGACATAAAGGGACAAGTTCATCATTGGCTAATTACTGTGATCCTACTTAATGATTTACTAGCTTTGTCTAGATTATTAAACTTTTGTGAGCTTATATCTGTTTTTCCAATTTGGGACGGTCTATTCAATTGCAAACTAGAATTGGTGGGGTTTGTTTGAGCTCTGATATTTCCCTCAAAAGCATTAGATTATTGGAGTCCTCAAGGCTCAAGTAGCTCTCAAAAAATTGAAAGCTAATCAACAAACGAATAAGTACTCTCTCTTTGCCTACCCAATACAGTTAAAATAGACAAGGAGACATACATATGGATGAGCCCAATTTAGGCCAATATAAATCTAGTAAAAGATATCCTACACCAAGAAATGTAGAAGGGAAACTCCATTTGTGGTTGACCATATAAAAAGGGAAGGTTTTGTAGTAGGGAATCTTATGTAAAGGAATGATTTTGAATATTATAAAGGTAAATTTAACGATTCAGAATCGTTCCCTACCTAACTCTTCTACAAAATTTTCCTATAAAAAATAATTGAAGGTTTTATACAATAAGGTACTCGTGCCATGCATTATATGTTTCCGAACGTCAAATCACATTAAAATTATATCAAAACTAATAATATTCAAATCAGACGGATAAAAAATTATTACGATTCCTTTAGTGTGTCTTATTATAGAACCCTCCAAGGGGTTCTCAAGAAGTAATCTTAGGAAACTGTTGCAAACATCTAGGCCTGTGAATGGGAATATTTCTTTCCCATATACAAATCTTCAATAAGAAAAAATAAAATTGTCTGTCAAGTCTTATCCAAATCCACATTTTTTCTCTGTTCTTACGAAAAGAAGATAAAGAGAAAAGTTGTTGTTGTTGTTTTTGTTTTTATTTTTTATTTAGGTAAAGCTCCAGATAAGAGAAAAGGTTTTACCAGCACAAAGTCTAGTTCTACCTCTCTGTATAAAAATATATAGAGCATGTAGTCACATATCTCTTTACTATATCTGAAAATGGAAATTAAATCCCAGAAAAGCATAGAAAGGTTCATGAAAAGTCTCTGCAGATCAGCCTCTTCGAAGGTCACTGGTTGAACCACAAGGCTTGGTGGGAACAAGGTTAAACCAAGCCCAGCTGAAGCAAATGTTTCATCTTTTGGCCTCACAATGGAACATGTAACCACTTTTGCCAACTCTCACAGGTCAGCTAAGCCAAATAATGGCTTGATCAGTGACTACTACTATGAAGACGAGAATGTAGATTCGAAGGCTGCTTCGTATATCTCGCATGTTTGAGAGCGTTTCAAGCTCAAAAAAGGCGATTTGGATAAACTGAGAATGTGTTGACGAAATTTAACGATAAAGACAAAGTGTTTGGGAATTATTTTGTGAGTAGAGGCATAGAAACAACTTTCCTTAAGGTGTTATTTGCCTCCACTTAGTGCTACGGGTTAATGGTAAATTACCTCCTAAGATACAACTCTCACACACAATCTCACAGTAGCACACTTATTGATTATCAGAAAACGACAAGTAAAACGTACAGAAACTGAAAAAATATTTTTGGTTTATTTAATTTAATTGTGACTGTTCACCAACAGTCACAACTGTTCCAATAATCACAACTGTTCAGAATTTTAACCGAAAATAACTGTAAAATACAGTCATTTAATATATCCAAACGTAACTTAAATTTGACCGTTGGATCGCAAGTTGGTTTATTTAATTTAATTGTGACTGTTCACCAACAGTCACAACTGTTCCAATAATCACAACTGTTCAGAATTTTAATCGAAAATAACTGTAAAATACAGTCATTTAATATATCCAAACGTAACTTAAATTTGACCGTTGGATCGCAACTCTTCGCAATCAACGATCCATATTTAATCTGGGAATAAAATAGAAACGAAAAAATATTCGCTTCTATTCTCCTTGCGACGATGCGCCAAATACGCCCAATCGTGCCGCGTGTGGTAAGGAGCATACTCCTTATCATACTCAACTATAAGTCTTTAGCTCACTATCTCTTATAAACTCTTCAAGTCCTACATCCACTAACCATGTGGGATTGGGTTTCTCAATGACTTTTGATTTTTCCAATAATAAACCAAACTACAATCTAACTAACAGAATGTACCAAGGCTCTGCTAATTAGCAAAATCTATTATCATGTCGCGCTTTGATATTTTTTACATTTTGAAGTTTGTGTAATGTTTGATCAGTTATGTTAATCTAACTAATATACATGTTTTATTTCTCTTCGCAAATTTTCGCTTTCTTATCAAGTTATAAGATCAGAATTATGAAGTTGGGAGGCGCAGTCTTCTTCAGTCAGATATAAGAACTTGATGACTTCTCTTTTCTCGATATAAATATGTAAATGTACAAATACATCGTATATATGTGTATATCTATATGGAAAATAACTGAAGATATTATCTAAGACGATTATACCAGCTCCGTAATCGATACGTCGAGAAACGACTTAAAGAACGTAAAAACGACAAAATATTACAAAAACGACAATGAAACCTAAAAACGACAATAATATGAAAACGACAAAAATTGTGCACGATCGTAATAAAAAAAAGACAGAAATTCTGTAAACGACTTTATATGGAAAAGACTAGATAAAACGACAACAATTAAAACAACGATAAAGTAAAGCGACAGAAACATTTTAAACGACATAAAATTTGAAAATTTGCAACGACATGAGTACAACAAAAAATTCACCAGACAATTCGAAATGACAACTATAAGAACATAATAAGCAAAGCCTTAAAAAAAATAAAAATAAAAATAAAGGAAGAAGAAGAAGAAGAAGGCATAAAGCGTCATTAAGCATTACAAATGACAGAGCCTCAAAATGACACTAATATGAAAATGACCACACAATTTAACGTCTGTAATATTTCTTTGAAATGACAGTAACGTTTCATGATGACGATTGCATTAAAGATAGACAACAAATTATAAATAAAAAAAGGCCCATATATCAACACATTCTTTCCGAAAATCATCATCCAAAAATAAGAAGACGACCTGAAAAACGACAAAAACATTCTAACATTACGCTACGCAACAAAAATGAAAAATACAAAAAGAAAATTTATGTTAATGACTTAAGAAAATGAAGAAACCATAAACGACATTAGTGTTTGTTAACATTGATAAAAACAAACGTGAACACTTCTTAAATTGCTACAGCTACCTTGTAATTTTTAAATGACAATAAGAGAAAAATATCAGTAAAATGCTTGTGAAAGGTGAACGAACATAAAAACAACCTAACAATTTGGGAAGAATCTTTGGCATGATATTATACCATCACATTTGAAAAGTAAGATTCACATAAAAGATAAATTTGATTATTTAAAATTGTGTTTTACTGTAGGACATACTGAAGATTTTTGCTACAACTTATAACTTAAGAAAAAATAAGAAGAGTGGTTTAAAAGCGAAAGTCCAATTTGAAACTAACATTGACTAGTAGACTACAACATAACAAGCAAATGAAAAAGTAAAACGACAACAAAATATCACCAATAATCGAAACGAAAGAAAAATCTTATTCCTAAATAATCCATGGACTGCTAAACCTAAATAGACAAGATTCTTCCTTTACAATTTATAGGTTTGTTATTTATTATTATTTTTTCCTCTTTTAACTGGTCGAATCTCATACGAATAATATTATACCTAATTAATATAACTATTAGACAAAAGAAAAATATAGACAGATAGTTATGGATACGTACCAATGATTTATACATGGTATCCCTATTTTATACACGGCAGTAAAAGAAAAAAAAAAGGTAGAGATTAATTATTAGGTTCGTTTACAGCGGGAAAAATGGAATTGGTGGCCCGGTGGGGCATTTAACTTTTGAAGAAATGTTGCTTTCAAGTGGTGTTGTTGTGAGTTAAATTCATGCTTTACTTGGTTATTCTTTATGGAAATTTGAACCCTCGTTTTGGTTTGCCATCAAATATATGTGTCAATGTCCTGAGAGTGACATGCACATAAATTAAAGACTATATGACATGCTCATATGGCTTCCATGTGATTGGCTTCTGACCCTCAAAAATTATTTTATAAAATTCAACAAAATAATATTTGTAAAGTCACCTTTGTGCACGTAAATGAATGTGGCCACTTGATCATATTCATATGAGTTACAAGTGTGACCAACCAATAATTGTTCAACTCATTACATACACACATATATGTCTATACATCACAATCACATACTCTGAATTAATTATAGACGCGACAATGAATATTCATCTCAATTTCGAATTAATATTCATGAACAAAATCTTTAATATTTGGATAATTCAATTATTACACTTATTAGCATCTAAAGTCACATATTATAAATGGAAGAGAAAACCAAACTAAATATGTATAGTATGTCTTGATATTTTAGTTTCTTGTCATCTCAAGATTATAACATGATAATTAGAGTGCAAATGAATGTAGTTTAATTGAATTGAATAAATATCTATTCTTATTAGGTGAAATAACCTAATTGTCTGCTAAATGGAAGCAGTTGCCCACAAAATCTTATTCAAATATTCTATCGGTTTTTTTTTTCTTCCTTTTGTTTTCCGCAGATGACCTAACCATCTAAAATGGTTATGAGATGAAGACATTCCATCCATGAAAAATTATTGGATCGATTTCTTCTCTTTTTTTTTTTTGGTTTCTTTTCCCCTTATTTTTTGTGAATTTTTCATTTATAAAACTCGATCATGCATATGGCGACCTAGCTAGCCCTACCGTGGGAGAGGAAAACTCGATAAGACATCTAACTATCATCGGCCTAACTAGAAGTTACTCCTTTAGTACCAACTCACTCTTCCACAAGCAATGAAAAAAATGCCTAATTCTTTGTCTAGAATTTTCATTATCAATTATGGATCCATCATTTTCTACAATATGCATTTTTTTAGCGTAAGAATTCAAGTACTTGATATTGGTTTGACCAAAAATATGGCATTCAATATTTGGTAATATTGTTCATAGTACTTCTAGACTTAGCTATACATAAATACACACGCTAATACTTCTCTTACATATAGATACATATCCACTATTTCTATGTGCGCGTGTGTACTATAAAATTATGTGAATATATAAAACGAAGGAAAATCAATTAATAATATTCCAATGGTCTATTGTATATGAACCAGATTTGTTCAACTCTGAAAAGATATGTCCAAATTCTAAGCTGTTATTAATCCAGGTTGTCAAATCTGCCCACTTGTGTATTTAGGGTGCTATCAAGCCCCTCTCTTGTTTGTCAGTTGTCACATCTCTTTGACGTTACATTTTTAGTCCCTAAATTGCAAGTCAAATCATGTTTCGATCTCAGATTTTCAAACATCCTTGTTGTTGAATTCCGATTGGAAAAGTTGTTGAGTTTTTATTTCTTGAATTTGTCAATAATCTGTTGTGACAAAAGATTACGTACGACATATGATGAATAGTTAATCTTAATTTCTTGTGTTTTTCTATTAATAATGTATATTTGATTGTCATATCAAGTGTTACCTTGTACGTTTCTTGTTAACATTTAACAAATTAGAGACGTTTAGAGACCAATTTAGAGACGTTTCGAATCACAGACCAATTTAGAGACGTTTCGAAACTGAAGACTAAAATGGGATTATAGATTAGGGACTAAAATATTCTTAACCGTAAGTTAATTAGCTAGCTAGGTTTTGATGCGCCATTATCATATATTTATTGGACCCTTAAAATCAAGTTCCTTTGACACTAACTAAGCCGTGTGGTAGTACAATGTTTTTTCGGTAGAAACACATTGGCAAAAGGGGAATGGTCATGACAAATTAAAATGATCAAAGATATCTGTCTAGATTGAATTATTTGATTAATTAGCTCTTTAATGGAAGTATATCTATTAGAAGAATATTTCTATAGTTGTTTTTGCTTACTTCTTTGTTCCCAATTTTAGTGGTTGAGTGTGGTTATCTAAAGTAGAGAAACATTTTATTCAGCGAAGAAAGTAAACTAAAGACATATCCAAGCTCAAGTATAAGGCTCTCCCAATTGTTTTAACCACAAATTGCAAAGTCAGTACTCTCATAGCCATTGGTATTGCCACTACAAGACCAAGCAGAGACACAAACGAATGTTTAGATTTTAGGGCAAGTGGGTTATACCAATTTGATATAGAGATTAATAAGCAGTACTCTTCAAAATTCACTAAAATTAAGAAATATTAATGATTAATTTTTTTTTTCTTTGAAAGAATTGGAAGGCACGTGCACATGAATCATATAAATGAACCAGATCGATCGATCATTATTGATGCAATATTTACTTCTATCGTGTTAGGGTTAATTAGTAACTACGCGAATCATGTTGCGTTGATTTCGCGACTTCAAATAATAATATAAAACATCCAAGTGAAATAAATTACTGGTTTACTTGATTTATTATATTGACAATACAATGCAAGGGAATAAATTAGCTTATAATTATTTATTTTTTATTTGACTTTCTTTGACGTTAATCGAGCGTATAATTAGCTAATTAACATAACAAGCTGGAACTCATCCGTAACTACGACGAGCCATGTTTATGGTCATCAATCATCACCATTAATATACTAATTGTGTAAAAAGTACTAATACCAAATTACTTTATGGTTTATATATATAATATAAAGCTCGCTTTGGCCAGTTCGCCTCAACAGATTATCGGTACTCCAAGTCCCAACTAAGATTGTATTATGAATTTTGCTAGCGTCAGACGCGACTGATGCGTCTGATGCATCGTGGCCGTCCATCGTGGTGGGCCCCACCGTGAGACCCACCACGATGGACGGCCACGTGACGCGTCTGACGCTAGCATGCCTCTTGTATTATATATCTTAACATCGTAAGAACTCAATTTTGCGAGTATATATGATAATTAAGAGAGGTATATAAAATTACTCCAAACTCGAGTAATAAATTTATTTTATCAGGGAGTTACATTTATGTTGACATTCAATCAACATCATTTCACTATCTTTCATAACTTAATTATGCTATTCTTAAACAATACCACTGAGCGTTGGAGTCAGTAGTCACCCATGAATGGTTGACCTCAGTCTATGCATATTTAGATTCATCTTATTTTGATTTCTTCTTTGTGTCTTATATCACTTTTTATTTTTAAAGACAAGAATGGTATTATATACAAATATAAGTATAAAGTAACATAAAATTGAATACAAATTAAGGAAGTGATATTCCAGCGAATTTTCTCCTTTCTTTTTTTTTTTTTTTAGTTTATATAAATAAAATAGAAATGAAAGAAGAGAATGCACAAACGGTGCAATTCTAGAGTAGAGTAGAGAAGAGGGCATAGATGGGGGTGTCATGGTGACGTGGGTCCACCAATGGTAGTGGTGAGTCGACGATGGGCCTACGCGTATGGGCCTTTAGCCATAGGAAGAGGTGGGCCCACAAGATGTGACTTCCTTCCTTAAAGACGGACCTTCCCAAACTGGAAATTTGGGCCCACTTCTCATTAACGCCTGACGCTGACCCTGTCTTTCCTTAAACGGAAAAACTATTTGACATTATATAGCCCAAGAGTACACGTGGGACCCACGGCCTGTTTCAATCCTAGCCGTCGGACTTTCCATCAGCCTACTGATCCTACGGTGGTCCCCCACCCCACCACTAATCCCTGTAGCTTTTTTATTTTTTATTTTTTTCCCCCCTTCTTCTTTGTAAAGTTGTTTTACAGTGTTTGTACAATAATACAATATGAGACCGCGACGTGAATTCTCCTATGTTACTTTATACCAGTTATGGACTTTGCTAGGGTTTTTATATGCGAACAAAATACTATTCAAATAAAAACAAATCAGACTTCTAATATATACTCTCTTCTTCTTCTTCTTTCATTATTTATTTATTTTTTTTGCTGACGTTAATCTAGAAATATATGGTTCTGAATATATTTTGTGTTGATCTTTTGCGGTAAATATTAAGCTTAATTAACCACTTGTTTGGGTGAACATTTCACCTATTTCATCTCATTCTTTATGATGGAAAAAATAGTTTGAAAATGATTTGGAATAGTTAGAAAATGATTTGAAAAAATGATGTATAATGGTTTGACTTTTCGAATTTCAAAGTGGTATAAATGATTTAGATTTAAAGATATTATATAGAGATTTGAAAAGTTGAAAAAATAGTTTAAAAAAATAGAATAAAATATTAGAAAAGTTAAAAAAATGAAAAAAAAAAGAATGAAATAAAAGGACCAAACAAGGGGTTAATTGTTTTTTTTTTCACCCTTGATGATATTGAAAATTATTGTTTATTTTGAAGAAGAGTACCATATATATATATATATATATATATATATTTTGCTAATAAGAAGAGTACTATATTGAAAAGCCAAATGTATAGCTGATCCACAGTGACTGATTATGGGACATATTGGTGGGAAATAAAGGCATGAAGGTAGTGGTCGGTTGTCACCATCAAATATGAAATTATTTGATTTTTATTTTTTTCAAAACTTTTTTTTTTCCTTCATAAAATTAGCATCGATCTTCTTCTAATTATCTGTAACGCATTTTCTATAGAGAGACAAATAGAGAAGTAGAGTTATTGGGTTTTAATTTTATGTGCTGTATCAATCGTACTATCATTGAATATACGATGTAACACGTGGCCGTATTTATTACATAGCACGTTTCGTCTAATTTTTTGTGGCGAAATATACTTGACAATTATAATCACAATTAAATAATCCACTCGAATCCCTTGCCTATTAATTTCAAATTTTGACATTTAAACATGTTTGTTTAATGACAATTACTTTTTACACTAACATGATTACACAGAAAACCGAAAATTTGATTTCCGGCATTAAAATTTTGGTTCAAATAATGATCTATTCGTAAAGAATAATAGTATCAATTAAATATTAACAATAATGCGTTACTAATTTGTATTAATTCATCACAACCATCTATCTATATTAATGACCAAAAGTAAGTTCCATATTAGATATCAAGACAAACATTTATATATCAGAAGGTAAATAAAAAATTAAAAAAAGAATTGTGTGTATATATATATAATTGTTTTCCCTAGTTGATGTGTTGAATATAGCCAAATAGTACGTAATTCTAATATCTGGAGCTGGATTTTCAAATGGTTAAAAGCAACAAAAACAATATATAAATGAAAGAAATAGTTTCTATATATCTAGTCAGAAAGTGTAGTATTATCCATAGCCAAAGCTTGCAGGTTAAGTCCTTAGTACTAATTATTGTCGTTTTCCACAAAAGAAAAAAAAAAACTTTAATTTGATTACATTCATAAATCATGTGTATACATATATATATATATATGCTTTATAACTATTATTTTTTGCATTTCTCTTCAGACGATATTACCCAATTGATGATTTGGCCAGTTAATTTTTCTAAGGTCCACATTATGTGATCAGTTTTTGTAACATTTTGGACCACATATACATATATTAGAAACTTTTCTTTGAGAGAATAGGCCCATGTGGATTTTGCCTCATAGTGCAACCAAAAATAAAAAAAAATAAAAATGAAACAGTGGTCCCTTCACCATTAACCAATGAGATTTATATATGTTGATTTTTTTTACGATATAAAAACGTATGCAAAGTACTGGTCAATAAATTCAAATGCTGAGAGAGTTCACATTTTGAATGTTACGTGAGACATATTGAAGATCTAGAACATAACGTGTAGGTCAACATTGCCAACTAGTTGATATTCCAATATGGTCACAAGAGAAAAAAGGGAAAAAGAAGAAGAAAAAAAGGAAAAAAAAAAAAAAGAGAAGGTAAAGATCTAACAAAAAGCAACGTGAAATCCTTTGTACATAAGTATAATTTTTATATAAAATTATTAATATTATTGTTGGACCTGCTTCTTCTTGTATCATCGTACTAATTCCCCCTTGGTGATTGAACACTTTTGTGTACATTTATAAATATTTATGTATAGATATGGCTTAGTCAAGACTAGTGATTTTCCTCTTATAAGTCAAGCAAAAGAGTACATGTACATACTCTTTTCGTAATACGTACAGATGTGTATGTAACATTCTAGGTACGCTTAATTAGGTATATATATATATATATGTTTATATTTATAGAATTGGAAACAAAGTCTTTCGCATGTCCATGAGTACTTTCTTATCATATAAAAATTAATTTGTCTATCTTGACTGGATTTCAACTAATGACTTTGCACTTGAAAATGGGTTCTTAGACAATTTCCCAAAACTACTCCAAGTAGAAAATTTTCCAAATTAATTAAATTAACAATTTACAATAAACAGCATGCCTTTTCTATATTAGCTAGTCACATAATTTGCATCGTATGAAAATGGTTTTTATCATGTATATATATGTATACATATATATATATAACTCTGAATAAATGCTTGGATTATTCGAGTTAATTCTTTTGAGTCATATTCCCATACACAAACCCTCCTTTTGCTTTAATTTTTTAAACCAAGTGGCACAAAATAGATGAAGCATCAAAAGTCCCTTAGACTTCCTTGCACATGATATCATCATGATACGCAAATTAATTACTTGATACTGCATATTATATATATATTTATATAACAATATTGCTGTATATGGCATTATTTCCAAGCCTAGCATTTGAAAAATAACTTTTCACGTTTACTCAAGAATATATATGTATATATATATATATATATATATATATATGTGTGTGTGTGTGTGCTTGTGTAGGAAAAAAAAAGAAAAAGAAAAAATAACATCAGTATTTACGTGATCATGTGTGTTTCTGTCAATTACGACCGGTCAGAATATGTACATGGTTTTTATAAATTTACTTATGTTTTTATAGCTCTTAGAATTGTATAAGCTTTTATTTTTTAAATTTATTTGCCAAGATATTCTTTTCTTAATTAAATGTTTTTCTCATTTGTGTTCTTAGTTTGCTAGTATATAGGTATAGTACAAGCTTTTATCTTGGAATAAATTGAGAACATATATAATATTAATATATTATATAATATAGTCCAAAATGTTAGAATACCATATGTCTTTACAAAAATGATTTCTCTCTGTAGTGCATGCATGCTTAGACAGTTCAGGGAAATGTACATGTAATTCTTTTCTTTCAATATGGGAGACTGAGTCCTCTTTTTTCCCCCAATATTCCAAATATATAGCTAAACAGCTAGCTAGTATTTCCATTTTAATTATAATACAGTACTACACTTAGGACTACTTACCACAAATTAATTATAGAATTGTTCAAAATTAAGATACAAAGTCTCATGATGAGAACTTTATAGGTGAATGACTAAATATAGTCTGAGTTTATGCAGCAGGAACAAAATGCAATATATGAAAGACATTTATATCTGAATTTTTTGTACAATTTCATCCAAAACTATGAAGTCATTTAGGTATCAATTTACAACTGTTTGAACAAAATGAATTCATATTTCTGAACCAATATCAATATATAAGTACAATATTATGAGCGCTATAAAAATGGACGACGTACAAAAATAATAATAACATTGCAGTTCAGTACTTGAATCTTATTTGAATTACTGGAATTTGGCTTGTCTCTATGCATTAAATCGAAGAATCGCTACTTACATGATGAGTGTATTGAGTACATCTACCTCATTATGATCTTCGACGTAAATAAAATAAATACACACATATTGTTTTTCAATTTTCGCTACTGATATATAATAATGTACATTAACCACTTTACACGTGACGTAACAACAAAACAAAATCATCATGTATGACATAATTACGATACCGAAATTTTGCTATTATTATTTTTAAATAGATATAATAGGGCTAGTTGTTACTTTTTAACATTTGCAACTATTGTTTTTCAAATGTTTGTTAACAGTTAATCAGTTATACATGTAAAAACTTATTATTAGAGACTTTCATGATAATTTTGTCTTCTTGACACTAGCTAGCGGTACGATGTGATAATAATTATTCTTTCAATTAATTTCAAGAAATACAATCACATTACTTTGAACTAATTGTCAAACGTTCTTAAGTCCATTGACACACGAAATTCTACCCAGAAGGGGCAATTTCGTAAATTGCGTTGGACGATACTAGAGAATCACAAATTTTAAGGTTGGGTCACACGGTTTGCCCGAGGCCTGATATTGTCAGTGGATCATCACAAGGTCCTCACTTCATAGACCGACACGTAGCAATTGGGGCCCTCTCCATTGACTCCTTTGCCCGCCCTTTTTTTTGTGGATTCTCCTAAATATCCTCCATTTCCACTGCTGCACTAAGGGGGCTATAATCCCCTGCTCTTCACCCCAGTCATTGTAACCCCCCCCCTCTCACTTCCCGCCGTCTGATCCGTCTCCTCTTCCATGATCATCAATCAATCAATCAATCAATCAGCCCGTCAGCCAGTCCATGGCACGAAACGATTGCGTAGAGACTACGCTAATTAAGCTCATCGCTAATCACTGTCTAACGAGAGGATTAGGGCAAGAAAATGAGAGGAAATTTTCTTTTCTTTTCTTTTTCCTTTCTGTCTGATTATATATATATATATATATATATATATATAAATATATATATTTGCGGGCGATAGATATTATAAGGTCAGGGAAAGGAAAATAGCCGAAAGAGAGGTTTAACTTGTATTGGAGTGTTTGCGTTTTCCTTAGGGAGAAAATTTTGTAGTGTTTGGGAAAAAAGAAAGAGAGAGAAAGTGGGAGAGAAAATTATGGGAAGAGGAAGAGTAGAGCTGAAGAGGATTGAGAACAAGATCAACAGGCAAGTGACCTTTGCCAAGCGAAGGAATGGACTTTTGAAGAAAGCTTACGAGCTTTCCGTTCTCTGCGACGCCGAAGTTGCTCTCATCATCTTCTCCAATAGAGGAAAGCTGTACGAGTTTTGCAGTAGCTCAAGGTAATTATCATCAACAAATCCAATTTCACCAAAACACATATACGTATCAAAATGGAAAAGGAAAATTTTGAGCTTAATTTGTAATACACACAAAAAGGTGATAACTAAAAAAAAAAAGATTCTTTCTTTGGTTTTGTTTCCGATTCAGGTTTTGGATCTCGAAACCCTAGCGAGTTCGTTTTTATGCTGGTTTTCGTGAAATTTTGGTATTGTGTGAGGGCTAGAGAGAAAAGTAGTGCGTTTTTTTTTGTTTTTTTTTTTGTGTGTGGTTGGATTACGGAGTTTTTTTTTTCCCTTTATTTCCGTTTTGGTGAATGTCTCGGCGTTTTTAGCACAACTGAGCGTCACTGTGTTGGCATTGCTGTTAGATCTGCAACTGGAAATGATCATAACCACTGTTGTATTGGCTCTATTGACGATTCTCTTTTTTTGGCCTTTGTTTATTAGTATTTTTGGTGACCTTTTCCCTTCTTTTCCTTCTGACTAATATATATATATATATCTGAGCTTTTTTTGTCTTTAATTAGTGATCAAAGAGATCTGATCTGATCATTTCCAGATTTTACCAGGCTGATGATCAAGCTTAGAGCTTCATTATTGTTCACCTGGTTCTTCTTCACTATGTGGATTTAAGCATAGCTGTCAAGCTTATTTCTTCACCTTTTTTCATTTGTGACTAACTTTTCTCTCATCTTGTTCCAGGAATATTTATCAAGCTAGCGAGGTTTTTATGAAAGCCAAAGTTCGTTTGCGTTTTCTCTTCTTAATTTTTATTTTAGGCCAACTCCAAAAACACACAGAAAAAATAAAAGAAAGAAACTCTCGGCCTCTCTCTCCGTCTCTTTCTCTCACTGACCAGCTTATTTTGTTTAACATGCGCTAATTAATTTGTTTAAATTTTTAATTAGCTTGATAATACTCGAGCTCTTTTTTTTTTTTTTGGGGGGAGGGGGGGAGTATTTTCAATGTCTTATCAACCATTTCTAATCGATGGTGTGATGATGTTTTCATGGCTTGAAGATGGTCTGAGAGGTTGCTTATAAGCTATACGATTATCATTGAAGCCCCTTCTCCTCTCCTTCAAAATTGTTCTTTTCACTTATCATAGAACAGATGAGGGTTTTTTCAATCACAGAAGTCGATCGACAGAGACATTCGAGACAATGGCTTCTGATTTAGAGTTTACTTTCACCAAAGCTCTATTCTTTTTTTTTTTTTTTTCCCTAAGCTAATTTGGGGTTCTCCTTCTCTCTCTCTCTCGCCTGTTCACACGTCTGAAAATAGACGCGATTTCAAGAGTTATTTATCACAGATTTCGCAAAAATCAAATCTTTGAGTGGCTGTAAGGACGAGATCTTTGTAGAGAAGTTTTCTTTTTCCATGTCTTAACACTTCGATTTAGGACATAAACAGTATAGTGATCTAAGATATTTTATCAAAAAAATTATGGGAGAAAATGATTCATGAAAATTTCCTTTTTGTCACACACTTTAATTCTTTAAGAGATTTGCATATAATATGATGGATGATCAAATTTTTTTAACATTGATCTATAAAATCTGATGAGTTTTATGACTTCTTTCCCTAGATGTCGTTTTCCATTTATTTTGTTTGTTTGATTGTTATTATTATCATCATCGGTCATTTCAATTATTTTGTCATGTTTTCCAGAGAGAAAATATATATATAGCGAAAGCATATATATTTATATGTGTGTGTGAGAGAGATTGAATCAAGTCTATGTGATCAAATATCATGAAGCTGTTCAGTTCTGAGATAGATATAATGCGAAATCTATATCTATATCCATAAATGTTTCTATATATATATATATATATATATATATATATATATATATTTCAAGACCATGTTCATGAGCTTAAAAAAATTTATGAAGACTCTCAATTTATTTGAGGTCGTTGTTTTCAAATTAAGATGAAGGTACATGCACAGAAGATCTTACATCTTGATACTTGTTAATTTGGTGTTTTTCAGTTTATTTGCCTTCTATAATGTGAGAGAAAAGTTTTCTATTTGCATGTTAGAACTAAAATTTTTTTTGGAGTCATATTGTTAATTTGCATTGGATCAACTTTAATTGATTGATTAATTAAAAGAAAGGAAAAGAAACGTATGTTTTTCTATTATTGTTCCGATAGCCTCCGGAAATTTTATAACTTATCGCATCATATGAATTAATTCCTAAGCAGGGACAGTCAATTTTAATTTAACAAATTTATGTTATTCATGACTGCTATGATCCATTCTTTCTTTAAGTTACAAAGAATCTTAAGAATTGTTGTAAAGTGATCAATCATTCCTTTCTTGTGATCACATTTTTCATTCTAGTGTATAAATCTATACGTATATTACAATATATATCTGTTAACACTCTTAGTATGTTTAAATTGCGAAAGTTTTATGTAGACTCTAAAGGTGACCAAAGAAAATATATCTTATCTAAACATGTATCTTTCTAATTTTGAAATGCAGCATGCTAAAAACGCTTGAGAGGTATCAGAAGAGCAACTATGGTGCGCCAGAGCCTAACGTGTCAGCAAGGGAAGCCTTGGTATAAATATATATATATATATATATATATATATATGGGATTTGTAGCACATTGACTTAGTTTTAGAATTTTTTTTGAGAAATTATAGTGAATACCCAATTTTTAAAACTTAATGTAAGTTATTACCCAATCTTTTGAAAAATGTTACCAATTACCCAAATGATGCAATTACTTACATGGTGATATGTGGTGGTAATTCACTTTGTTACCAAAAGCATGTGCAAGTAATTCACAAGCTGACCAGAAACTCAATTACTTCAAAAGTTTGGGTATTTATTTTTATTGTTATATAAATTCTGGGTATTTGCCTACTTCACCCATTTTTTTTTTAAATATCCACATTTAAATTATTTATCATAATTAGTAGATAAATATTTTTACTAAAAATGACCGATATTTTATCTATTTATCATAGTATTGTGACTATTTATTAAAAAAATTATGAATAATTTTGTTAAATATGATCTATAAATGGACTAACTATCAAAACTTTCCGAAATTTATATGGTTTTTTTTTATGCTCATGATATTTATATGGTATTGTGTGAATGATCATTGACTTTCATTTTTCCAGTTGTAATATTGCATTTATTAATGTCATGCTATATTTCGTATTTAAATGTGCAAAATACTAACAATGGGGGGAAAGATGATTGTCTTTCATGAATATTCTTTGAAAAATGAATAATAATGTAGAAATAAAAAAAAAAGGAAAAAAAAAAAAGAGACATGCATCGATCCCAGAAGATCGCTTTAACTACTATGTATGATGGTTAATGTGTGGTTGTGTACTTGAGTCTTAATGTGGAGTTGATATTTAAGTGAAGAGGTGAAGATAAGAGTGATGTTCAATCTTGATGTGACATGCAATTTTATATATACATATATATTATTTTCATTATAAAGTGAAATCAATCGTTCATATAAGCCACCGTATAGCAGTAACCTAATTAAATATAGGTTGTTAATGTCATATATGAAGAGAAGAATTTAGGACACTCATGTTAAAGATTGTTGCTAGCTTGGGCAAGTCTAGGAAGAAAAGTACTCATTTAAAGAAGGGGGATATAGAGAAATATCACAATAAAACTCAATAAAGAATCATATTTTATGTGTAAAGATTAAAATAAGAAAAGAAAAGAAAGGGATTTTTCTAAATATTTTCTTTTTTGACACGTTAATTATTTATGTTTAATTTATGTTTTATTTCTAATTTATATCCTTATTTTTATATCATAGAATATAAAACACCACTTAATTCTATGAAAACACCACTTAAGGTATAAAGTATTAAGTGTCACAATTAGAATGTCTTTTTTTTTTTTTTCGCTATTTCCCCGATAAAAAAAAATTACATAGGTAGAATATTTTAGTAGTCTTCTCCTTAATTTTATCTTGAGTACTCATCTTGAGTAGCTCCCTCTATATATATATGTATATAGAGAGAGAGAGAGTATGTAAAATTCTCATTTTATCTTTCCCTAAATCAATAATTTTGTTTTCACTGAAGCGCAACCTTTCAGCCAAAAAGATTAAAGAGGGGAAAAAAACATGAATGATTTGTTTTTTCTGTAGAAAAAATTGTTATTTGTTCATGCATGGCTTGTCTATAGAAAAAATTTTCGGCTTTTCTGTGAGACATGTACGTTTAAGGTTAATCATAAATTATACATTGTCGATTCTTTTTTTATTTTGTTTGGCAACTGTTATACATATTGTACTGACATGCATATAGAACGCATAGTACTTTTGTATGAATTATTAGCAATGACAAAGTGGTATATAACATGGGCGTCTATATGTTTGCATGTCTTGCAATTCAATGTGCAGTTGTTTTCTGAAAACCAAGTACTCCCAGATATTCTGTTTTTAGATACCTTTGTTTTTTACTTGAGTAAATAAACAATATTAACAGTTAATAAGAGAAAGTAAACGAAGTACGAGGTAAGATTTTGTTAAAAGTAAAAATACACAAACCTTCTATATACATGTAATATCTGTAGGTTCAACAGTTCTCGTTAGGTACTACTTTGAGTACTTGAAATGTATGCTTACTATCTTCCTTTATTATGGCGCCATGAAAATTGTACAACCCTTGAACCTACAGATATTACGTGATTATAAGCGGTTTTAATGAGAACTTTTGATTATTGATTTGAACATTCGTACTGAGAGAGTTTGTATTATAAGTCGTGCAATAATGATTTCTTCTGAATTACAGGAACTGAGTAGCCAGCAGGAGTATTTGAAGCTAAAAGCACGTTATGAAACCTTACTACGGAACCACAGGTATTTTTTGTTTCGTTTTAATTGATGAACCTGCTTTCATATTCTCATCATTTTAGTTTTAGAAGACTTTAATTTTAATGCAATATGTTCTGTTTTTGCTTTTGTTTTGTTACATGACTAGAAACCTTATGGGAGAAGAACTAGGAAACCTAAATAACAAAGAGCTGGACTCACTTGAAAGGCAACTGGATATGTCATTGAAGCAGATTAGATCAACTCGGGTATTTGATCTCATCAGACGATGCATCCAGATTATTTTAAGTTTCTTTATCAGTTTTATTTTTTATTTTTTAATTTATTGTGCGGGGTTAAAGTTAGGAAATATCTTATTTTTAAACTCGTTCCCGATTACGATTATTTTGAAGAAAGTAATAACCAGAGAATAGTGTGACCTTTCTAATGCAACTATCTTAAGTAAAGTGGCTTATAAGCTAAAACAAAGAAAGATGCTTAACATGATTATGGCAACTTGTTTCAAGAATTATAACTACATTGATGTAGGTTATTATCAATAATGGATAAGAAATATATGTGAGATTTTAAATCTTCCATTTATTACTTTATAACTCCAAATAAGATTCAAGATATCACGTCATTTTAAGATGACTAGTGTAGATGATTTCTGTGATGCAAAATGGTAGTTTGTCATAAATATTTTAATAACTATATAATCATGATATTAATTATGTAATTTGTATCATTGATCATTTCTCAAAAAATTGCTTTAATTTGTTTGCTGCAGACCCAAACCATGCTGGACCAGCTTACCGACCTTCAGCGTAAAGTATGAAAATGCTTGCTGTCTTTCGCTTATATCCTTGTCTTAAGTGTTGTTAATAATTATTGATTTATCTTCCTGCTTGCTATATATACGCCTTTCCTATGGACTAATGCTATATAAATCTTCGTATATATCATGACGTACGTGAGCAGGAACACTTGCTTAACGAAACTAATAGGACCCTGAAACAAAGGGTAAGGAACTTAACTGGAGCAATGTTGGTGTGATTACTAGTTTTTTCTTGTTTTATAGAACGTTATGATGGTTGATGTACTAAATCACCAAAATAAATAACTCATAACTATATATACTGAAGATATATAGTACTTGTAACATTCCATTTTAGGCATGCATATTCATATATATAAGGCATTCTTTGGCTGATTCTTTGCAGCTGGTTGAAGGATACCAGCTCAATGCACTCCAACTGAATCCCGTCGCCGAGGACGTGGGGTATGGCCGGCAACCTCCTCAACATCAGGGTGATGTCTTCTATCATCCCTTAGAGTGTGAGCCCACCTTACAAATTGGGTATGCACCACCAAACTTAACAAATATTTTTGAACCCAGCTATAAAATAAGATAGATTTACAAGCAATTTTTTACTTTGCATGAACTCATTCATCATCATAGTATATTATATATAGTCTCTTTTAGGCTGACGAAATTCCATGAGAATTTGACTTTACTAGCTGATGCTTGTGAAATGTTATGGTAATAAGTTTTAAGTCTTTTATTCGGATCTACGTTTACCCTGTGAAAGAGATTGAAAGTCTGTTCCATGATATATCACATTGTTACAGTTCATATAAATTAAATCTGATGTATTTGCAACTTTGAGAGGGCTTTTAGTGTTATTAAATCTGATGAATTTGGGAAGGTGTCATATATAATTATTAATGAACGAAATTGTTATTAATGGCTTTGAATATTTTCACATTATCCGGGGTGTTAGCTGCCCGTTTTACCAGCTAGTTCGTACTTCGCAAATACTATATATACGAAGAAAAGGATGAGAGCTACATGATATAAACTACTTTGGTTCACACTTGAAAGCACAATCACAAAAGTTTCATGACAGATCAACATGTATTAATTATCTCTATGTGCATAGACTAGTATATATAATTCATTAACATATATATCAATGTTTGCAGACTAATTTTTTCTCGTAAATTGTCTCCTTAATTTTGTTTGCAGATATCATCAGGCGGACAGTACAATATCAGTGGTGACAGCAGGCCCAAGCGTGAATAACTACATGCCAGCAGGTTGGTTGCCTTGAAAGGCCAATGTGGCCATTAGTTGTTAAATCAACAAAATGCAATGCTTAATTTGCCTAATTTCATTATCATGAAGAATCAGTGAATTTCTTCTTTCTTATTTCTAGCTATTTGGCCAATGGACCAATTTGTATTTGGCTTTTTTTTTTTTGTTTCCTATGTTATAAAAAAACCCGGGAACCTTATAGGGCATTTGTGTGTGCGTGATCAAGCGCTGCGCTTCCTTGTTTTCGAAGTCGCAGGCTTGCCCTAAAAAATAATTATCGCTGTTTGTGTGTGTACTAGACTATTGTAAATGTTTATGTTTCTTTTTGCAATTTCTTCTCTAATTGACATGTTATTATTTAGAGATGTTATATTAATTAAAACTTAAATAGAAGCATAGGAGCTTGAAAATGATGATTTTGGATTAGAGTTCAAGCACGGATGGTTAATGGTTACTTTTTAAACTAAACAAAAGTAAATTACATGTTAAGTAATAGAAAGGGCTCTCTAAAATCCAGCTAGAGTTTCATTATTGTAATAATTGTTTATACGTACGCTCTTTCGTTGATCATTAAGGTATCAATGAAAGGTAATCATTCTACTCAGTGCTCGGTGAGTGTTATAAATACCCCCATTATTTGTAATTTTATTAATGTTCATTATATTCTAGTTTCAACCAGAATCTAATTAAACCTTTGACTCACAAGAAACCTGATCAAGCCATATGGACATTCGAAGTGGGTCCCTTTCATTTTCCATACCATACTTGATCATTAGCAAAATTTAGAGATATTTAGCAGACAAAGGTACCAATATCATGCACGTCAATTAATTAACAAAAGTAGCGCATACTAAGCACCCTAAAGATAAGTTTATCGCTTCCAATTTCCAAAGATGGTACCTACTTCGAGCAATTCATTTATCGCTTCATCACATTGACTTCTTTGGCTATTGGTTGTCTTTCAAGATAAGTTTTGAAATCAATTCCAAGTTAGAGGTCCTACTTAGTGCTTTTCTAGATTTTGGAAGACTATAAATCTATAATGCTCGAAAGTTGAACAACCAAAAGCAATTCTTAATCTACGGCAATATCTTGTAAGTTTTACCTAGCAATATTTGAGCCGTGAATCGATATTATTTATATTTTTGTACATTATATTATTATTGTGGAAAAATGCCATAATCCTTCTCTCTAAATACAAGTATCTTCCCTTATATTTTTAAAATACAAAAAGTACCCCTTATCTTTTCAAAACTGATTAAAAAAGGTACCTTTTGATGACGGATAGGTATAAGTTTTTAATGTATTGATTCTTAATCTCATCAAGAAATATCTAAATAGAAGTCCGTAACAAGAATAATATATATGACAATTATAATATTTAACTTTACAATTCTTTTATAAACCGAAAGTATATTTTTAGTATGTCCTAAACTGGGATATTTTTTATTTTTAAAAAAATTTCCGGAAAAATTATGATATTTTGACTAAATAGAGGTGATGATTACGATATATTCTCCGTACTATTATCATTAATTATAACATGAAGAGCTCAATAACAAAAAGTTGACAAAAAAGATGGTCAACTTTGGCTTTTCCAGTCCTTTGGCTCTGATATCAACTGATAAGAACCCATCTAATACTAGTCTCAAACCAATGGTCATAAGCTCATAGATGAAACTTACCCTAAAAATCAATTTATATTTTGAGAGAACCCATGAGTTTATTATAAACCATCAACTAATCCCATACTTGATCGACGTTAGATCATAACAAACATTTAATTATATACAATGGTATAGATTGAGCGGATAAACTAGTGAAAACCGACATGAGCCTTCCAAAATGAAAGAAATCAATTGAGAGATTAGATATATGAGAACTTACTTTGCCATCATGAGGTGTAAGTTAGTGTTTCATGTACCATAATCAGGAAGTGTTTAGAATTGCATTTGGATAGCAATATTCATATTGCTTGACTCTTCAGATCTGATCTGCAGAGTGGCTCTTGAAATTGTTCTACTTTGATACAGCGTTCGCATTGTAACAATATAAGATGTGAGCATTGATGACGTTAGTCCAGGTTTGACCATATATATATATATATATATATATATAACATGAAGAGGTAGAACCTAACAAGTCTATATATATATAGCAAGTTTATTTGGCAATGGTTACGATGTTCTAGTCTAATCACGATTCTGACGTGTAGTAGACACTCAAAATTTCTCGAGAATAATAAAGGTCTGCCTTAATTAGTAAATTCCCAAAAGATTAAGCACAGCACGTGGAAAAACATAATTAGTCTACTAAAATTAAATAATGTACGTCACTTGTGATTTATAATGGAAATTGTGAACGAAACCATATATGACACTGTTGTTTTGTGTATGATATTCTTTAAGAGTGAGTCATTCTTTAGATCCATATTAAAAAATGTCCATAATTTTTTTTATCAGGTAAATAGTCTGTTTTTGGTTAATTGTCAATATATCATGATTAGTTAATATAGCAACTATCTTTTTTTTGTTAATTGTGATAAATTATCTACCAATTAAAAACGGACTATTCACCTAAAAAATTACGGACATTTTCTAAATTAAGTACTAAAATTAGGCCATTATAAACACAATATATTCACTTGTTTGGAGTGATCATTTCACACATTCTATCTCATTTCTTGGGATGAAAAAAATAGTTTGAAAATGATTTGAAAAATGATAGAATGGCTTGACTTTGCGAATTTCGAAGTAGTATATAAATGGCTGAGATTTAAAGATATTGTATATGGATTTGAAAAGTTGAAAAAATTGTTGAAAAAAAATGAAATGGAATAGGATGGATTGTAGGATTAGAAAAGTTGAAAAAATTAAAAAATAGAGAACCAAACATTGGTAGGTCTGACCTTGCACACCAATTTGGATACCTAATTCTTTAGATTGCATCAATGACTAGCTTATACAAGTACTCCATGTAAACCAAGCCTACCCTAGTTTAGGACATAGTCCCACGTCTATATTGGCTCTTAATGAATATCACATTTCACAATTATATAGTACAATACATGAGCTTAAAGTTGATTTTGTCTTCTTATCTTTCTTTTTCTTCATTTTCTTCGTCGAGTGATAATAATGAGAGGTATGGGTCATGATAGATTATTCTAGTCATCGTTGTCGTCATATTAATTGAATATACCTAACTTATAAATACCAATAAGAGCATAAATTATATATATCATAATTCATGACAACCAACAAGGTCAAAAAAAGAATTAAAAAAATCATATATATATGTAATGAGCAATATCTATATATCATCTACAATTCTACATGTGGGCAGATTATATTTCAGAAAAAAGAAGGGGGCGGAGGGGAATTAAAGCCCTTATACTGCTTATACGAGCTTTAGAATTTATTTTTCAAAATAAGTAACCAACTTCTATGTATATACGTTTTATATCTTACTACTATAACTGAATATTGTTTGAAATACACTACTTCTTTTCTTAGTTACAGTGTAAATGCTAAATAACATTAGGATTCCTTCAAATTAACTAATACTCTTTTAAAATTGTATACAAAATCGTGTGTTTTATTTTCCCACAATAAAATTTCGTTATAGTTTGCATTAGTTAATTTTAGTACACTTGAGAATGTGACACTCAACTTAATATTAATTATTAAAGGTCACTTCATATTTTGCAGTTGTCAAGCTGCTCTCTACCAATTGTTATAATTATCCATGCGCTCGACCAACCTTACATATATTGACTACATGGGTCCGCCGATGTCCAGTGACCTATTAATTTCAATAAGACTAGTCTTATATGCCTAAAATGAAAATTAATGAGATTATAACGTTTCATTTATTTATTTATTAGAAATAATAAAAATATCAGTGTCTATATTTAACTTTATTTAATTATTAACACACGCATATATATATATATATATATGTATATATACACCAATTATATATAGTGCAAATTATAAACCAATTGAATTAGCAATTATTGTTCTTTTGAAGCCAAAACAAATTATTGAACTTGTTTTCCTTTGTTTGACATGGCAAATCATTAATGTCCACTTGCTACACATGTTTTGCTCGTGTTGTAAAACAGACCAAGGAAACAAGTAGGATTTGCCGATTTGAAAGTAAATATAACTACAAATATAAATTAACTAAGATCACATAATATCAATTAATCATTCGTAACTTTTATTTGACCAAAGTCATAAACTACGTACGATGCCCAAAAATATAAGTAAATCCAAAGTTTAGCCGATTTGAAGGTAGATCACGCAAACTATACATATATATATATATATATATATATATATTACTTTTTTTGTGCAATCCCTTTTAAGCAAAGTATATATAATTCCCTTTGTGTGTACATAAACACAATCTTTCGTGCTTTCATGTTTACGAAAACAATGATTAATCAGATGACCTTCTTGCTTCACGATCTAATTAATTAGTATATTTGATATGTATGTGTACACACCGGCACAAATCTTAGATTAACTAAGCATTAGTTAGTACAAATTCGAACTTATGCACATGTTCTAATTAATTAACCAAATCTTTGAATTTGGTTGTGCACTTCTTTTAGCTCGACCGCGTGAGCTTTTTATTATATTAAAAACATTTTTCACGGGCCAAACATTTATTAAATTCATGTAAACTAAATAGGATAAATTAATACCGTTTATGAGGTGAATTATATATATACCTTGTTACAATACTGATGTTTTTCAACTTGAATATAAACATTGAAATCATATATCCTTGTTAGAGTAAAAACAGCATTTTCCAATTAGGCAATTAGAAGAATTGCAAAATAAGATAATTCTTAATGTCACTTAATAATCTATGTCCCAAGTGATGTGCTCTATCTGTTTACATATTATGTTTGTTGTGTAAATTTTGAGATATAAATTAAAAGTACAACACACATTTGACATAAATTATCATTGTGGCAAAAGAGAGACGATCCTCAGAATCCCTTACTTCAATGCTCAATTCAAATTTTCTTTTTTAAAATCTCAAATTAAACCATATCCAAATATTAATTTAAATTCAAGATTTTATTAAATAATATCTCATATCATTTTGATCTGAATAGGTCATTTGAGATTGCAACAACTCCTTAGCTAAATAAACTATTTTTTAGATTTTAGTTCACGTTTTAATTTTTTTTTAAATAATCATAGTTTAAATATAAAATAGATATATAGATAAATTTCATCCTTTATAACTATTTGATTATACATAATTAAAAATATTAGTCATATTACTTGGGTTGCTTCAACCACATTTAGCCAACTCATATTGAAATGATATTTACATGTTTTTCAATAGTGAAGAGATCACATGAAAGTTAGGGAATTGTGTGGTAGAGAAATGTGTAATTTTTATATAAATTATTTTTAGTAATGACGTTCCACATTCCTAAAGAAAAGGGGAAAAGAACATGTCCATAACAGGCCCACCAATTTTATTTTATTCATAAAAAGTACGCACGATAATGTCGATTGAAAAAGAAAAGGTTGTATACGCTTAATCATGAAAAACATTACTGAATTATTTGGATTAGAAAGATTACCAACTCTTCTTTGTTATATTCTATTCTCTCGTGCGTGGGCCTCACGAACATAATATTATTGTTATAAACTTATAATCTCTCTCTCTCTAACTTTACATCGAATATAAAATATGTCTAAATTATCGTATAATTTTAATATTAAAAGTACAATCAAGATATAAAATTGATTATCTGAGAAAATAAAGTTTCCATTGCACATATTTTCTCCAAATGATTTGTTTGCCAAAGTAATAATAAATATCAATACAATCATATGTACAAACTAAAGCGAGCCTTACACGCTGTGACAAATAGCATGGCTTTGGTAACTCGTGATCATTGCTCAGTAACGAAAAAAAAAATATTTTTTTTATCTTTATAGTTTTAAATGAATTAACTAACATCAAATCGGATGAAGAGGATATTTTAAATAACTAAATAATTAATCAGTTCATCAATTATCACAGATTTTACACTACTTATATCTTTTAGTCAATTAATATCATGTATGGTAACTTTTTTAAGGGAATCGTAAATCGTAATTATCACGCAATCAACAAACTAAACATAAATAAAACAACGAAATAATAATTTTAATATCATTATATTTTACTCTAATGTTATACTGTCTTCTTCCTTTTTGAAACATTACCACATAAAATTACCATCTTTATTTTTTGTGACAAACGCCATTAATATGCTTCTTTAAATTTTTTTTTTCTCAGTGCCCAAAATAGTTGGTTATCCAAGTAGCCAGACAAATAAATCCAAGATTATCCTATTCCGGGTAATCAACTAGATTTTTTGTGCAACCGCACGCGCTTTTCCAAAGAACCTCGCACAATATATTTAAATGAAAATTATGGCTTACCTCGAACTATATTGTATAATAATCATTATGCAACCACATAATAACCAATGTATATTGAATATGTTTGGCTGAAAATGAGAAGATAAGGTGACACGTCACATGGTCCCACATTATCACCACCGATTTTGCAATATCCAAACCGTAGAGACTGTACCACACGCGCTCTTCTTCTGTGTGGGCCTACTTTTTTGCGCTTTTTCTTTTTCTTAGATAGTGTATATATATATATATATATATATATATATAATTCACGACTTTTCTCTTAATCCAAACACCAGAAAAAAATTGCGTCGGGCTTTGAAATTCCACCGCCGCGTGCGTCTGTTTCTCTCTCTTTCCAGAATTCGGACAAGATTCTCTCTTTTACCCTTTTTTTCTTTCTTTCATTTTCCCGAGAAACAAACAAAAGCTTGCCTATTGGAACTCTCCACTTGGTTTTCTTTTGTCCCCAGAGAATACAGAAAGAAAACCTCTCCAATCAAGCAAACTCCAATTGGATAGACTTTCTGAGCTTCTAATTCCTATCCACTTGCCTCGATTTTAGAAAAATCTCTGACTTCTTTTTCTTTTCCTTTTTTTTTTTAATTTCTTTCCTATTTCGGCTCTTTGAAATAATTATCTGATTAGGTAAAATCAGTTTCTTGCTAATTTTCTCGGGAAAACAGAAAGGGGAAAAAAAAAAGTGATGATGAGAAGACAGCAAGATCAGCACTCAGGCGTTCTCTACGAGCTATCGGCTCTGGTTCTCAACATCCTGCGATCTCCTCCGACGCCGATTCCGTTCTCCGATCAGCCTCCGGCGTCGTCGTCGAGGCGGTCTCAGGCGGCGCCGCCGCCGCAGATCTCGCCGGCGGGATTCGCGTCGCTGCTACTAGGGATTTCTCTGGCTCTGATGCTCTGCGGATCGGTGACTTTCTTCATCGGATTCATTCTGATGCCGTGGGTTCTCGGACTGGTTATGGTGTTCTACGTCGCCGGGATCGTCTCGAGCCTCTCGATGCTGGGACGATCGATTCTCTGCTACGCCACAGCGCCTCCGAACCCGCGAAAGGAGATTCCTGGTAGGTTAATCGGTTGACTTTTTTCTGTTTTTCGCTTTTGGATGGCTTTTGTTTGTGGTTTGACTTTTGTTAAAGCTTGTTTCTTGATCTTTATTCAAAACTCAAAAGCTCTTGTTTGGGATTGTGTGTTCATTACTTTTGCTCTTTTCATTAACTGTATACTGAAATAACTAATCTTGTTTTTGGTACTATCTGAGGACTCACCAAGTTTTTAACGGCAAAAGAATGTTGCTTTTTTGTATTTTTGTTAAATCTCTGTTTGTTGAGAGACAAGAGTAATTGGGAAATTAAAATCTCCTCAATTGATGAAATTTACTTCCTTGTTTGAAATGTTTCTCTGCTTATTCCATCCCAAATTCGTTGAACAATATTAAAAGGTGGTGATTTTTGAAGAAAACGCCCTGACATAAGTTCTCTGTGTGGATTTAATAATCGTGTTTGTTTGTCCTAGTAATATAATACAGTGAATTATTTCATCATTTGGATTAGGAACCACTAAGCAAGAGGTTTTGTATATGTATTTAGGACACAAACCCGTTGTTGGGCAATCAATTTGTATTCTTTTGAGCTGAAATTGATTTTAGTTTCAATTTCATACCATTCTACGATGAGAAATGCATATCCATAGATCATGGTTCAAGGATAAAACTTGATGTTTTGTCATGGATTGTTAGTGGAAGTACTTGGACGAAATATCCTGTTTAGTGGCAGTATTAAACTATTAATATGTTGATGAGATATTCTTTAGCGATTGCCGATAATTGTTTCAAACAGGGGATAGGAAGGAGAGTGGTATATGACTCATCAAGCTTAATCCGAACGGACCATAATAATTGCCATTTGCCATGACTGGTTTGGAATTTGGATATGATTCGTCAGAGCCAAAAAAGTTGGGCATGAAATGAAAAGAAAAGAGTTACTAGAGATTACTAGGTTTTTCAAGTAAAATTTGTACTCAATATGACACATGTAAATACAAGAAGTTACATAAGGCAAAACTTGGGACAAAATATTTATCTTATTCCTGTCTTTAGACATATTGAAAGCGTAGTATATAGATATTTTTTTATTATGTTTGAAGATTGCTCATCTTCTTTTCCCATTTTTCTTTTATTGGCTTTAGCTTGGAAGGTGTTGTGAAGATGACAAGATGGGCAAGAGAGAGAAAGAGTTGGGATTAGGCAGAAGAGGAATTGGAGCAGCACAAATGTTGCTTGTTGATTGGTTGCTGCTTCTAAGAAGAAATACATGCCCAAATTCGAAGTTTATAAATATCCCCAAACTTGAAGTTATAGGATCTTCTTCAAATCAAAATATTAATGCAAGAACAAACTGTGCATAATTTTCTCTGATCAAAATTTTACTGATGAAATATGTTGATATATGGCTTCTTTTGTTTTTAAGTTGAGATAGCGAATCAATGAAAGTTCTTCTAGTTATTTTACAAACGAGTGATGGAAAAGGTTGCCTTTTACTTTGCTCAAGGTTTTTTTTTTTTTTTTTTTAATGTATTTGAGTTTGTTGTGAATTTGGCTGTTTTTTAAGGCATTGTTGTTGCCATATTCTGTGTGTTTTCAGAATGGGCAAAAATACAAAATCTCTCACATGTTATACAGTTAAAAATCTGAAATCACAGATATTTAACTGTGTTGTAATGTCAAGGAAGTAACTCTATATTCCGAATCCTCAAAGGTTGGATTGTATCAATTAATGAAGGAAAGAAGTGCGACATACTGGGACAGGGATGGAAAGTAACAGAGCTTCCCTGAGACATTGTCTGATCATTGATGGCTTGGCTGGGATGAAGGATCCAATATAATTGGACCATCCCATTGCTTCATCAATTGGATTTGGTCCTCACTTCTATCAACTTGTGTTTCTGTTTTCCTAGATTTTTATGTGTGCATCTATCAAATTGGTTTTGAACTCCACATTATGGATTTATTTAAAGGCTTTAGTAAGATTTGTTCATATGTACCCAAAATTGCACATCTTTATTCTTCAATCTCTTCTTTAAGGGTTTGTGGGTCCCCAAAAGCCACATTTTGGACCAGTTGTTTTAACCTATGAACCAATGGATCGTACACCTAGACGCAACCCCAAACTCTAATTTTCCTTCCAAGTTCCAACAAAGAGAGTATTTGATTTGGTGAAGTGGAGAGAGAAATTAAATCGTTTTGCTTTGTTAGAAAGAAAGAGAATATAAAAGCGAGAGATGACCGGAGAAGAGAGCATCCCCATCGAACTCATCAAATTACATCTCTCTCTTAATATACATGCTCTCTTTCACGTTTAAATAATTAAAAAACTAATTTACCTTCAATACTAATTATTAATAAAAAAAATAAGCAATCTAATAATTTTTAGGGAGATTTTGAAGAACGCCATCTTTTAACATAATGATAATTGCATTTTTAATTTGCGTTCTCTAATTTTGAAAAAAAAAATAACACACTACTAAAGACATAAATAAATTATTAAGTGATATTAAAAATAATTTTATTTAACAATTTTCGTAATTTTATGCTATCTAACTCTTTATCCTTTCTACTAAAGAATTTGAAGATTATTATAAAATTTTCATCTTTCGCACCCCCCATCTTAAAATACTATTCATCCTTTAACTAACCCTAACCCTAATTCAATGGTATGATTATATTATAAGACCCATGTTTTTCATCCTATATCACGTGCATGTAATTAGAAAATGATACACTGCGTCATGAATTAGTATATCGTATTGTTTGAGTTTTTTTATTTATTTTTCTGATTTCACTTTGAGCAACTATATAAAACTCCTTGCTAGCCACATGTTGTAACTTGTGAGTAAACGGGTTAGAAGAGATGGTCCAATAGGGAGAGGCCACCAAATTGCCAGGTGTTTAAATATGAAAAGACCATTTGTTTTCCAGTTATCTTATTTTTCCATTTTTTAATAAAATCATATAATATGAAGTTTGCTCAGCAAAAGCACAAAGACCATTCAAAGGGATAGCTTTGTAATCAATAATGGAACAAAGTAGAAACTGCTCAACTTGTCTTGCTCTACATAACTGGCAGAGAGTGCCTCACTATCCGTATAATAACTTTAATGATAAAATAAACTACACTGCCCATTCCAAAGTGAATCACAACTTGATCAGATCATATTCATACCCACCTAACTTTTTGACCTCAGTCATTTTTTTCACAACAACAAAACACTATTTGAACATTAATTAAATCAAAGGAAGCTAAGAAATCACCACTTTTCTAAAAACACCACAACAAAGGCAAAGAAGCAGAGACATTGAAAAACAAAGAAACACTTAGTTGTGGTTGTGAAGAAGAGATATTATATATATGTATCACCCAGTGTAGATGTGAACACCAATAGCAATGAGGAAAATTGTGATGAGCCCAAAAAAGATGATAGTGTGAACAAGGATTGAAAGACCACTTGTTTGCATGTTCCCAAACTCAACCACTCTGTTCTTCCCAGGAAGCTGAAACAACAACCCTGGACTCAGCAGCACAAACAGAACCACTGCTATCACAACTGGTCCCCAATCAGCCATTCTCTCTCTCTCTCTCTCTCTCTCTCTCTCTCTCTCTCTTGAGCCTTGACAGATTAGAATTGAGAGCCTACAAGCACAAACTAAGAGAGTGACATATACATAAACACATGTATCTAATAGTAGTGTTGTTATGTTAGCCAAAGTGGAAGAAAGGAATATATATATATGATAATGAGAGTATAAGTATACAACAAGAAAGCTAATTACACAAACAAATATATATGGGTTAGGTGTTTTTTATTTTTTATTTTTTATTTGGTAGATATGTGTCACAAAAGGGTCTTGAATTATGTCATAGTCGGTGCCGTGGTGTATTGATGCCAAAGAGTGTGTTAAAACAACGTGGCAGAATCGCAGAGTAGAGCTATTCCAACAAGTCATCTCATTTTACTTACTTTAGACGCCACTAATTAATGTAATTATTAATTCTCAAATCACATTCTCTCAACAGTGTCTGTTTGTTCTTAGACTGTTGCACAGGGCACAGGGCAATGTGTCTGTCTGGTCGATAGCGTTTCACATTTGGGTTGTTTTTCTGTTAAGCATCTCAAAATATAATATTAATATTATTCGGAGTGTTTGTTCATTTTTCTATGCCAGCGAATAAAATGCAACACATGACCATGCAAAATATCATTCATAGTAATACTTACAAATAGTTCTTCAACAAAATAATATGAAGAAAAATTGTTCAAATATCATTTTTGAAACTCAAGTTTACAACATATCTCACAATCACAAATTATGTCACTTTTTTATTAATAAAATACTATTTCGTCATTTCCTTTTTTAATCTATCTCATTTGTAAGCAAAAAAAAAAAGATAATTTATTCAAATTTATTGTTAAAAAATAACATAAATTAATATTTATTTTAAAATAATAATTTTCAAAACTCATAGTTTAAAATTGACAATGTTCAATTGCAAAACAAGATATGCCTAAAGTGGTGTGCTCCTTTTGTTTCTATTCTATGTTTATAGTGTCAATTTTAGGACATAAATTAAAAGTGCAACAATACACATAGGTATAAATTATCATTGTGGCAAAAGAGAAGCATTCATCAAAATTTTAGAAAATTTGGAAAAGTACCGCTTTTGGACAGTTTGTTTTAAAAAATGTCACTTTAAAAGAAGGTTTGAGATCTATGCCACTTTTTAATAGTGAATTTGACCGAATTACCTTTTTTTTTTATTTACAAATAAAGAAGACAAATGGGAGAATAGGAGAAATATAGTAATTTAATAATAAAAAAAGTGGCATAACATGCTATAATTGTATAGGTTATAAACTTAAATGTTCAAATTTTCTCCAAAATTTTCTTAGGAGAATGTTAGAGAACTAGGGCCCAAAAAACTATTGGACTCAGAATGATACTAATCCAGCCCAATATATACTACTGTTCACCGTATTTTGATTTGAATTTAATTTAATTTTTACCATTGAAAAATACTAAATAATAAAAAAAATTTAGCAAAAAAAATTAATTCAATTAACTGTTAAATAAATTATATTATTAAGCGTAATCTAAAATTAAATAAGTTAATTCCAAGTCAAATTTTCTGACTGTGTAGTATCAGTTTTAATAATTTCATTGTAATTTGTTGACGTATAATGCCAAATTTTATCTAACAACATATGTTCATTTCATTGGAAATATCAAATGCCAATCTCCAATTCTCCACACCTGCCCTTTAACAGAGTTGAAGTAGAAGAATATGAAATAGAGGAGTGCTACACTCATAGGACCCATGGTAATGGACGGCTACGATTGGTTAGACGCGTCTGGCCGTAGGCAAAATCCTTTGAAATATTTCAATTTCTCTGTTACATTATGACATTTCTGACAAAGTTGCCTCTTTCTTTTCGTAACTTTGTTAAGCAAATCTTGACTGGTTTGGATTTGGAAAATATATCTTCTTCTGCAATAGTATGCTATGTAGCAGTACGAGTTATTGTCACGAGAAATTCGCTTCATTTAATAAATCATGCTAATACAGTAGAAATTACTATATATTTGAGCTAATGATTTTTTCTATTTTAATTTGCATTTTTGGAAATGATTATAAGGATGGTATGATTCAGAAAATACTAGAGTGAACCATGTCCACAGCTTGGCTTGGGAATAATGTATAGTTTTATCCATATTGACGATGTCTCAGCCAATCAGTGGTGAATTAGGGACATCCATTGATTCCAAATCCATGAAATATAGACACTCTCTCACCTCACAAAACATCAATTTGTTATTAATTTCTAGCTATATATATAGCTACTTTCACAACCTGCCATTACATATAATTAGCTTGTGTCTCAATCAACTAAAGAAAAGACAGAATTCACTTGGCCCTGATAGCTAGCCCTTCACCAAACAAGCAACAACAAAGAACTCTTTTGTATCAGTGTTTCAAGCACTAATAATCTTTGATCAATATCTCATTTAATAGCCCTTGATATATATAGAGTACCACGATCTGGTTGAAATACGACCAAGTTGGTCAATTATATACTAATAATAAAGATGGCATGAGATTAGTAGTAATTGATTTGCCGGTTATACCACTATTATATTGCAAATATGACATGAAGCGCATAAAAAAGCAAATGTCTTATTACAAAACGCTTTTGAATTACAAAAACGGAATATAGGATTACAAATTATGATCTGGAACCGAAGAGAGAAAAACTTGCTTCCGAGTAGAGTACAACATACAATTAGATCACATGAAGTATATATTCCTAACATTTCATGAATTAAACGTACGTACGTAGGTACGCACGCACTAGTGGTACAAGGGTAATAATGAAGAATTATATATAGCAAGCTAGCTAATGTAGAGATGAAGCTTGATGGCGAGGACAAAGATGCAAACGAGGGCGAAGTAGAGAAGAGAGTGAATCATGATGGAAGCGCCACTTGTCTGAAAGTTTCCGAACTCCACGCAGCCGTGGCGGCCAGGAACCTGAAACAGCAGCCCCGGCGTGAGCAGCACGAACAGCACCACCGCAACGAACACTGGGCCCCAGTCCGACATGATTGATTTCTTGCTCCTAATTATATAAGATTACTATAGTATAAGTAGAGAAGAAGTTGGGGGCTCAATATTGGGCACCTAGTACTCTACTGTAGTTTGTTTGGTGCGTAAGTTGCTTTGGAGATCAGTTGATGTGGTTATATATATATATATATATATGTACATATACATGTACAAATGTAGTAAAAATATGGTTTTATTAGAAGCGTGAAGAATTGGAAAGTATATTTTGCTCTAGAGGAGACTTTTATGGGAAGGAAAGAAATTAAGAGTATATATATTGTGTTATAGGATATGAGAGAGAGAGATTGTGGGGCGGAGGGTTGGGAAGACAAGTCACTTGGATTCACTCACACATACACACTCTCTACTGACACAATGTTGTGTGTGTATATATATATATATATATATATATATATATATATATATATTTATATATCTTTTTTATCTGTATAGTTTATGTACATGGCACGTGATTTGATTAATTATAGACTGGGGTTTAGCATAACTTGCTGGTTATGCCTCTAATTTTTGTTTTCTTTCTTATATATATCTGATTGCTGTCACATGGTTTTGTAACAGAAAAATGTTACATGTGAAAAGGTGAGTGGCAAGAGAACTAAGATTTGTAGTATAACCTTGCTATATAATTTCATTATCATATGTATGTAGGGCATAAGGATTCTTCTAGTATATTAAGTTGCAAAAGATTTTATAGAGTATTTGTCATACTAGAACATAATTAAAAGTGGTGTGCTCTTTATTTTCACTCTATGTCTGTAGTGTAAATTTTGGGGTATAAATTAAAAGTGCGACACACATTGGTATAAATTATTAAAGTGTCAAAAATGATGCATTCCTTAAAATCTCCCTTTTAAAAGTGGCATTGAATCAAATTTTTTGCGAGGTTTGTATTGAACCGATCCAACAGAAACAAATAGAAGCCCTTTGAATTGTGAATGGGTAGGTTCAAACTGAGCAAATTTGATCTAATATCAACTTTGATATTCAAGTTTAACATCTATATCACTATTGCATGTCATCATATCACTTTTTCAATCAATAAATTATTATTTTTTTCCTCTCTCCCCTTTAGTCTTCCGCATTTGTAAAAAAAAAAATGACATTTAGATTAAATTCACTACCGAGAGGTGAGATGGACTTTAAATTTTTTTGTAAATTTAAAACAAGTTGTCCAAGTGGCAATTAAAAAGTTTTCTCAAATATTAGTAACACAATATTGGGCTGATCCAAAATGTAATATCGAGTCCATATTCAATTTTCGTTGGGCTCGGGCACCATTTGAACGTCAACCCAATTCAGGAAAGGGGAATTTTGAGGAATACCTCATTCTTGACACAATGATAATCTATACCTCATGTGTGTTGCACTTTTAATTTATATCCCGAAATTTACATTACAAACGTTGAGTGAAAATGAAAGGAGCACACCACATGAGATATAGATTATTAAGTGGCATAAAAAATGACTTTATTTTGAAATTCTCCCTTCAGCAGGAAACGATGGCCCCAATAAGCGTATATATAGAAAAACGACACGACGTATTTTATAGCTACAACCTTTATATTAGTTTAGACTTGGCTTTGCGAGTTCTAAGAAAGAGTAGAGGGAAAAGCTCCAACCTGTTTAAATTGACGAATGTCGTCCCGACATGACTTGTGATTTTTTAATAAAAACGGCAATATCAGTAAAAAAAACGACAACATCTTGAAAAGCGACAGTAATTTGGAAAATGACAACATAAACGGCAATAACAGGCAAACATATGGTTCATAAGAAGTTAAGAAATAAAATCGTCAAGGTAAAGAGAAAAAAAAAAAAATCAACGAATTGCAAGAGCCACGTGAAAATGAAAATGAAAACGAAAACTTATTAAAAACGATAAAACATGGAAAATGACAATGGATCGACAGTAATGAAAACAACAACAACAGCCATAGATATGGTTATTTAAAACTAAAATCATCAAAGTAAAGAGAAGAAAACAAAAAACGAATTGCACGAACCACGTGAAAATGAAAATGGAAACGACAACTTATTGAAAAACGACAACAACGTACAAAACGACATGGATCGAGGAAACGACAAAATAATAAAAACGACAATAAAAGTAAACATATGGTCATTAAAACCAAAATCATCAACGTAGAGAGAAGAAAAACAAAATCAACAAATTGCAAGAACCTCGTGAAAATGAAAACGACAACTTATTGAAAAACGACAACATTACGAAAACGACAACAACGTGAAAACGACATGGATCGAGGAAACTAAAACATAATAAAAACGACAATAACAGTAAACATATGGTCAGTAAAATCAAAATCATCAGCGTAAAGAGAAGAAAAACAAAATCAACAAATTGCAAGGTAAAAATGAAAATGAAAATGAAAACGACAACTTATTGAAAAATGATATTATTACGAAAACGACAACAACGTGAAAAACGACACAAATTGAGGAAACGACATGGATGTGTGAATGAGAGGATCACATAAGGGAAAATATAAAAGAAAAGACAAACTGGTGGTAAACTGCAATATCAGAAACAAACTAAAAGAGCTTGACAAAGAGACAACAGTGTGGAAAATGACAATGAAAAAACGACAATAAAAGGCAAACTATAATCCATAAAAATGAAACTAATGACAGTTAATAGGAGAAACAAAATGAAAAAAATTGCAAGAACCACATATAAATGAAAACAATTGAAACAACTTAAAAACGACGACATGATGAAAACGACATGAAATGGGGTAAACGACAATCTGAAAGAAACAAAGGGACTTGTCAACGACAGGATCACAAAAACGACAAAGTAAAAGATAATATATTATAGTGATAAACCGCATTCAGAAAGACAAACGATGATGTTGTCGAAAACGACAGCATAAGAAAAAACGACAAACCGGCAAACAGTGGTTTGTAAAAACGAAAACGATGATCGTTAAGAGGAGAAAATAAAGCAACAAATTCCAAGAACCACATGAAAATAAAAGATCAACACGACAACTTCTTAAAAACGACAATATGGAGAAAACGACAACAACGTGAAAACAAAAATTTGATGAAAACCACAAAAACTTAAAAACGACAGGGATGATAACGTGTCAATTGTAACGGTATGGACGTGTGAATGACACAGGATCACAAAAACACAAACATAAAAAGAAACGAAAATCTATTGATATGCCACAGAAGTTTGTCCAAGATATTTTATCTTTGTAAATCTCTCTTTTAAAAAAAAAATATTATTAAGCAAATAGTTCGTTTTTTTTTTTAATAAAATTTTCTTAGTCATTTTATTAACTAGACGATGTTATGATTTTACTCTTATGTCCTTAATTTATTTTGGAATAATGACTAATTTTTTAATTTTTGAAAACATTGACTATTTATTTGAAATATTAAATTAAAAAATGGTCAAATATCAAATATGGATTTTTTTTTCCTTTACCTTTTTGTTGACTTGCTTTTGAAGAGGAAGCAGCAAATTCATACGAGATAACTTTTTGAAAAGTATTTCTATAGATAAAAATTTTTCAAGCAAGAATAAAACATCCTTCCAACACCAATTACACACTCACATCTTCTCCAAATTAAACCTCTATCTCCAATGAAACGAAGATGATCATAAATATAATATATTCAAATCACATTAAAATATAATAATAATAAGATAGATGTAATAGATGTATTTGTACACAAAATTAATGAATTAAAAAGACAAAATAACAAAAAGGTGAGTCATTGTAATGAGATGTATCAAATGTGTTTTAAATTCATTATAATCACTTTTGATTATATTATTTTTGCTTTATGACGGACCAATATACATATTATACCTAATAATAATAATAATAATAATAATAAAAAAAAACATGCTCCAACTACTACGTACTTCATGGGAAATAACAAAATACTTTGGGACCAACAGTTCTTCACACACTAAAAAAGTTCTAAATGTCTTTAGGGTCAATATGTAACTGCCAAAACCTGTTCAAATGAGAATATGACTATTTGTATCTTTATTTTATTCCAACTACCTTACATAAGCAATAAAACAAGTCGTAGCCAATGAAGAAAACAGGGTTATTCCAAAAAAAAATAAATAAATAAAAAGAAACATGAAAGTCATGTGATGGAATATGAAACCAAATGAAGAGTCGTATAATAGTATGTGAAATGGGCACCATAGTCTGCAGTCATAACCTGATAACCACATGCATGGCAATTTTCTCTTTTTATATTTAGTAGTTGGTTAGAAAAAATCTCACCCTATAGTACTAGAACAACAACGATTTTTATATGTTATTTCCATTAAATAAATGCTATATTGTGAGCTTATAACTATCACCTTATAGATATAGTATTAAAAAAACATATTTAGTCTCATCCAGAAGACAAGTGTGTACGCCTTTCTTTAAAAGAATATACAAGGTTTTTGCTATAATTTGACCTTGTCCACTTCTAGACGTCTAGTGATCCACCACCAAATGCAGCCCAATAAGGTGAGAGTCAAAGTCTCGGCGTGTAATTGATGTGCCTAAATATATAAAAGAAAACAAAAACAAAAACAAAACAAAAAACAAACAAAGCCACGTTCTCTTGTTTGTTTGTTGGTGGGTTTCCTATTGCAGGTCTTGAAACCACATCGATTAGTGAACAGTCATATTTTGAAAATTAATTTTGCTACCGATGATGTTTATTGTTATAAATTAAACAATGAAAATGTTAATATTAAGTTTATGATGTTTTTCTTAATTTATTAAAATAGAGTTTTAAAATATTTTCCAAAGAGTTTATTAGAGAAACAACAAAATTGAATGCTCATTTTGTACCTCAATTGATAAGCCCGTGTTGGTGGCTCACTCTGACCTTGTTGAGTCTTACAATCATGGTAGAGACTATTAGGATATTATAATATATCTTCTCAGTTAAGCTTATATCAATATTTTCTTCTTAAATAATTGGTGTAGTAAGGAAAGGGGGAGGAGGGGATAGCATGACTACATGCAGGTTGAGCCATAAAGTCCTCAACTTTTTAAAATTTAAATGACATGCCATGCAAAACAAGAAATACACCACACGGAACAAATTTTGAGAATAACACAAATATCCTCCCGATTTTAACAATAACAATAATACGTCTTTAATTGTAAAATACTCTTATTGTGATTATGATATGTATGAGCATTACCTACAAGCACTGTAATTAGTGGGTCAAACAACTAGCCAATTGACACCACAAAATAATAATTAATAATAAAAGATTAATGCAATTAGAGTTCATGAAGCAACAACCAAATTGGCCAAGTGATAGAGAAAGAAAGAAAGGGGTCGTTTGGCAAACGGGTTCAAACTGTGACAATTTGAATTTTTTCATTTGAATTGGAAAATTTGAATTGGGTAATTTGAACGAAAAATTTAAATTGTTGTTTGGGTCAAATAATCCTATTTGAATGTATTATTTGGATTGTTGTTTGGGTAGATGTGAAATGTGTGATGTTGAGTAATAAAAAGAGTAGTTGAAATGTCAAATCAAAAAATACTATTCAAAATGGATTCAAACTGCTGAAATTCGAGGGGGGGAAGAATTTGATTTTGAAGGGTTTGAATGACTTTTTCTCATTTGGATTTTATCCAAAAAAAAGTTACCAAACGACGATTTAAATTGACAAAGTCGTTTGAATTGCCCAAGATGGGTTCAAACCCATTTACCAAACATACCCAAAGAAAGAGGAAAAAGAAAGAGAAAATTCATAAAAAAATCCCTTAGTTTTACTAAAATTTTAGTTCCGTTCTTATAGTTTTGAAATTCTTAAATAATCATTCAGTTGTTAAATCTGGTATAAAGTTATCCTTTATCACAAATTTGGACAAACTTAACATGTAAAATGACATTTATACTCATGATGTGATTTTTTTAATTTAATTAATTATATTTATTTGTTTATCAGTATTATTTGATGAGCTTTTGGAATCTTCGTTTTTCATTTTATTTTCTTTCTTAATTTTTTTTTAAATTTTAGTTTTAATTCTAAAGATAATTTGGTCATTTTTTAAAATATATGTACTTAAGTCAACTAAAATATGACAAAAAGTATATTTTTGGATCAGATTTAACAACTGAATGATTATTTAGAAATTTTTAAAACACAAGGACGAAACTCGAATTTCGGTAAAACTGTGAGGTTTTTTAAGAATTTTCCAAAAAAGAAAATATTGTATTATTTTGGGCATAAAGTTGCGCGTTTGTGGGTCCCATCCCATCGAGCTAGCAAATGAGCGAAAAATATAATACGACAGAGCACAATCACTGCCTCAAACAAGCATTCAATTTACTTCCATGGTCAGGAAGCTGTCAATTTTTTTTTTTTTTTGTCCCCACTCACTAACACAAAACTCTCTCTCTCACTGCCTTTGTGCCTCCATTTTCTTGCAGACAAAAGCAAACGAAACGACTTATTCACCAAAAAAGAAAAAAAAAAGTAATAAAATAAAAAGCAAAAAGTAAACGGCTTTTTGGTAAATCACCACTTTCTTTGTGAATTGAACAACAAGGCTTTTTTTCAATTTTGGATAAAATATCATCATCATCATCATCATCGTCATCAACATCATCCAATTGCTAAACAATCACCACTATCTCAGCTCACTCACACACGACGCACATTTTCCACGTGTCTTCTTTATTGTTTTTCCACTAAAACAATGTTTGCTTTAAATGATTTTATTTTAACTCATTTA
The DNA here is from genome assembly GCA_018132145.1 of Boehmeria nivea var. tenacissima. Classification (NCBI taxonomy): domain Eukaryota; kingdom Viridiplantae; phylum Streptophyta; class Magnoliopsida; order Rosales; family Urticaceae; genus Boehmeria; species Boehmeria nivea. The sequence goes on along the minus strand of CM030881.1, from coordinate 17,271,124 downwards.
TCCAAAGTTGTCGTCACTCACTCCAACCACAAACGTACATATACATTTATCCCGTATGTATAAATGTACTACACAGAGACAGAGAGTTGCGGTGGTAGGGCAGTACGGAATCTTCTGATCCTCTTTTACCAAAATGCCCTCGCTCCCAATGTCCATCTGCCTAAAGAGTGGGGGTAGAATCGTAATTCCACAGTATGAGGAGAGGATATTCTATCCCAGATCCCCCGCGACTGAGAGAGAGAGTGCTGCTCAGCTGTTGCAGAGACCATTCCAATACTCTACGACTGCTGTCAAGTCAATCAATCCAACGGCTGAAAATGGACGGCGACGATCTATCTCCGTCGAAGCCAGACCCAAATAACAAAGAAAAAAAATCAGAAAACGGATTGGGCTAATCAATAATAGGGGTACAAAATTGGTCATTAATCATAGTGGGTCCCACTTGGCAAGATGACGCTATACGCCAATAATTTGGTTCTTGCCTCAGTTATTTTGCTAGCTTCCTCCAAGCTAACCTCAATTTTCCAAATCAAATCAAAATCTCTCCGATCCGTCTGTATCCATCGGGTCGGGTCGGTTCGGGTCGTCCGATCAAATACAGCCCTGTGTTATTGTCTCAGAGCATCTTTCTTGGCCGTTGATCTCTCTCTCTCTCTCTCTGTGTCCGGTTCCGTCCGGTCTAGAAACGAGCTTTTGTGTTGGGTTGACTGAGAGAGAGAGTTTCGAGTCAATCAGTGCATGCCTCTCTGGGCTTCCAAATGAGCGAGAAACGCGTTCGCTGCAATTCGTAAAGTTTTGAATTTTGGTTTTTTATTTTTTTTCCGACGACGAAATGAACGCGATGCAATCAGGCAAGAGATTCCTCAAAGACTCGATCTTGTTTTGTGTCTGTGTGTGTGTGTGTGTTTTTTTTTTTTTTTTTTTTTTTATGTTAGGTCTGTTTTAATAGTTTGATTATTGCTGTGTGTGTTGAGTTTTAGCTTAAAAAAAGTTTTAATTTTTAATTTATGTTTTCGTGTGTCTGTATTTTGTATTGTACGACCATGGAGTCTAATTGCATCTTTTGAACATATTACTTCACATTTTGCAGGTGAATTGTGTTATTTATTAATCTCTCTTTTTATTTTAGTAGGGTTTAGGGTTTGAAATTATATAGCTGATTCGTGTTGTCTTTGTGAGAGATATGTAGATTTCAGACAAAACAACATGGTTTATTTTCAATTAGTATCAATAATTACGGCCCAGAATTTAGGTATAGCACCAGTAATAGTATAAGTTAATTCTTTTGTGTAATGCATTATGATAAGCAAATATAAGCCTCTGAAATGTAATGTTATATTGATAGCTATGATATAATCCTATCTCAGGATACGATATAAATGAACTCTATCACGAGGCTCAAAGCCGATGGCTAAAGCCGGCGGAAGTGTTCTTCATTTTGCAGAATCATGAGAAGTACAACGTCACACAAGAGCCGCCTAAAAAACCCCTGAGTAGTATACATGTTCTTTGTTTTGAATTCGATCAGTGTTTTGAGTCTTGTATGTGGTATGATTGTATTCTCTTGCTGGGTTGATTGGACAGGTGGAAGTTTGTTCCTCTTTAACAAAAGGGTCCTTCGGTTCTTCCGTAGAGACGGTCATAATTGGCGTAAGAAGAAGGATGGAAGAACAGTTGGGGAAGCGCATGAACGCCTTAAGGTTTGTTGATAATGCTTTTGCGGTTGTGTTTATTGGCCTTATCAAATGGAAGTTTGTGCCCCGTTTCTTGGACTGAAGTTTGGCCTTCTAATATTAGGGAACTTGAACAATAGTAATTTAGGGTTTAGGTGTATAATTCTTCGGTTCCTGCATTCCTTTTTATCAAGAGTATTTTGCTTTCTGAATATGTGGCTATATGTCTCGGGAAAAGTGTTGGTGAATTTGGATCTTGTGGTGCTTAACTGCACAAATTTTGTCTTTATTTTCCTCAGATGACACTCTTTATTCAATCTGTGAGTTAACAACTTATACACATGACTAGGTTGGAAATGTCGAAACATTGAACTGTTATTATGCTCACGGAGAAGAGAATCCCAGTTTTCAGAGACGTAGCTATTGGATGTTGGATCCGTGAGTATTATTATATTGTTTAGCATACTGCATCCACCATTATATGGTTAATCTTCCTGCTTAAGTCATTATATGGAAATGATCAATGATGGTATTGCAACTCAAGACTACTAGAAAAAATAAGTCATCAACAAATTTGGCATGTGTTCTATATTATTGATCTTCCTTTATATCTAGCCTCAACACATGATTTGAACTACTTATATTGAGCAAATAAAATTTGATTTTAATTTATTTTTCAGGGCATATGAGCACATTGTTCTTGTACATTACAGAGACATAAGTGAGGTAAGTTTCAGCTTAGTTCTTAGACTGTCATAATATATGCATTATTTTTGCCTGTCTCGCTTATTATATTTTTGCTTTGTAGGGAAATTCAAGTTCTGGATCTGCTGCTCAATTATCACCGGGGTCTCTTCTATCTTTCAGCCAGAGTCCTAGTCCTACCACTACTCAGAATGCAGGCTCGCTCTCAGTTAGCGACTATCAGAGTTTAACCAGTCCCAGTTCTATAGAAGTTAGTTCTGATGCAGATATCGGAACAAATGGAAGTAATCATAACAACAGTATAAGTGGGACGGGAGAGTTGGGTTCAACAGATCTTGAAGTTACTCATGCTTTGCGAAAGCTAGAGGAGCAGTTAAGTCTGAATGAGGACAGCTTCCAAGATTTTGGTCCATCTTCCGTTCAAATTGAAGATCAAGATGATTCAGATCTCCTGGATTACAAAAGGGATTTATTCCATCAAGATCAGTTTGCAGATTTTCAAGGGACAGGAAATGTTGTACATGATCATCAATACTATTCTGGATATGCTGGGTTGCAAGGTAATACATACGTATGCTATGACTTTTTACACTGCCCTCTTTTCTCTCTTTTTTTTTTTGGGTTTTTTTGTATGAAAAATATGAACCATAGTTCATAGACCCTATAGGTTGTGATGAGCAGTCTCTACCTGAAATATTTGAAAGTTAGAATGCATTGTGTTGTGGTGTTCAACCAAAAGAAGAAATGTAGAAACGTAAAGACGTCATTGAAGGATAGGAAGAAAGAAACTTTATCTCCACATGCTTTAAGAAATGAGCCAAGTACTTCTTGTAGGATCAGGTAGTAAATCAAAGAAAAGAACAAATAGAGGGCCAAGTTAATGTGGGTTCATTTTCTTAGGTGGCGGCAGTGGAGGTGGTCATCAAATCATTGGACATGAACATACATATGAAAGAAAAGAGTCCCTATCCTGGAAAGATGTTCTTGATTCATGCAATACTTCTTCCGTTGTTGTGTGCCAGCAGAATGATTTATCATTAAATGGAAATGTGAGTATCATTACCGCATCAACCATTTTATTCTTTTATTTAAATTTGTATTGTTGATCTGCAACACACCAACCGTCTTACAATCACACATGCAACAGGAACCCGAATATTCAATAAGTGGACAAGCTGAAGACTCACAACACCACAAATGGCAAAATTACAGCAGAAGCAGTGTTGATAATGGTATGAAATGTGGGAATTCCTGATAAATAATTGTTTAGCTTCCTCTAGCATTGATCGATCTATACCAAGCTATGACCAACTAACAACATTCTTTGCTATCAGCTTCTCATCCGATCTGTCAAGAAGGCGACAGTTTTAAATTTTCCCCATATCCTTCTGTAGCACAAGTTCGTGGAACCAATTCAGACTATTATGCAATGTTGTTTGATCAAGGCCAAATTGGTGCGTTTGAATCAGATGTGAGTTTGACCATTGCACAAAAGCAGAAATTTAATATTCAGGATATATCCCCAGAATGGGGTTATGCCTCTGAGTCCACAAAGGTATGTTGATATCATTCCACATGTTCTGATGCTCCTTTAGGGCACATTTGATGTACCGTATTGTATTGTATCGTACTGTACTATATCGTATTATACGATATAGGCTTATACAATTTGTGTGTTGCCAAGATATTTTACATTATTACAATAATAAAATGGTCTTCGACATTAGAGTGTATAAATATTGTGTAATATGAAGATTTTGTACTAAATAGCACATTTTGTATTGTATAAAGTGTGTTTTTTGTATTAGACAACACGGTAATTTGCACTAATAGAATTAGTCTATAAGGTAGCCCTCCTAGATAACTGTCGTCTGTCCAAGTGGTGTTTCAATAAAAGATTTGCTAGCCAATTTAATGATTTAACATTGTGGTTAAAGCAAGCCGTGTTTGTTTTAGATGTTTTGAATGCATAAATAGACTCCGTAACTGGTAGTTTAAACTCAAGGTCAAAAATCAAGTCTGTTTTTCTCGTCTATGCAGATTCTCATTGCTGGATCATTTCTTTGTGATCCTTCTGAGTCAACGTGGCATTGTATGTTTGGCAATGTTGAAGTTCCTGTTCAGGTCATTCGAGAAGGGGTAATTAGTTGTAAAGCTCCTCCACTCCCTCCTGGGAAGGTGACTCTCTGCATTACTTCTGGCAATAGGGAATCTTGCAGTGAGGTCCGAGACTTTGAGTATCGACTTAAAGCTAGCAATTACATTGAAGCTAATTTGCCTTCGACAGAATCAACCAGGAGTCCCGAAGAGCTGTTGTTTCTCGTTAAATTCATTCAGATGCTCTTGTCAAATTCATCAATGTCAAAAAGTGACACGGCTCATATTGATTCATACGCGAGTGTCATCGAGGCTCTTTCAATTGGTAGCGGAGCTTCATCAAGTACTATTGATTGGCTTCTTGAAGAGCTTCTGAAGGACAAGTTATATCATTGGATATCGTCTAGATCCCAGGAACAACATGATCAGACAGTATGTCCATTGTCCAAGAAAGACCAAGGGATAATACACCTGGTTGCCGGATTGGGCTTTGAATGGGCCTTGAACCCTATACTTGGTTCCGGCGTGAGTATAAACTTCCGCGACATTAAGGGATGGACTGCTCTACACTGGGCGGCTCGCTTCGGGAGGTAATAGGAATTTATGTTTTTATGAACCAGTTTCTTCAATTGAGTGTTGCCATTTTACATATAGTCGAGGTGATTGTATGGCCATAATACTAGCAATCTGGCATAATATTTTTCCAATAATTTTAGTTGCTTGCTGTCGACCACTAAAATGATCATATTCTGTGCCAGAGAAAAAATGGTCGGTGCACTTATCGCTTCTGGAGCATCAGCTGGAGCAGTGACCGATCCCAGTTCAGAAAATCCGACAGGTGAAACCGCTGCCTCTATTGCAGCCAGCAGCGGGCATAAGGGACTCGCCGGTTACCTTTCAGAGGTTGCATTAACCAGCCACCTTACATCTCTTACACTTGGAGAGAATGAGCTTTCTAAGGGTTCAGCCGAGCTTGAAGCAGAAAGAACTTTGAATAGCATAGCGAAGCAAAACCTGACATCCCACGGGGATCAGCTTTCGCTTAAACATACCTTGGCTGCTGTCCGCAACGCGACCCAAGCTGCAGCGCGTATACAATCTGCTTTCAGGGCACATTCTTTCAGAAGGCGACAAGAAATAGAAGCTTCTGCCTCTAGTGTAGATGAGTATGGCATGAATGCAGATGACATTCAAGAGCTCTCAGCAATCTCAAGGCTGAACTTCCGCAACCCACGTGATCACAACTTGGCCGCGCTATCCATCCAGAAGAAATATCGGGGATACAAAGGGCGCAAAGATTACCTAGCATTCCGCCAGAATGTTGTCAAGTTACAGGTACCAAATGGGTCTTATTCGAAATTCTGAAATGTAATTTAACCACCTCTAATAAATACACTTTCCTTTGCAGGCTTATGTGAGAGGCTATCAGGTTAGGAAGCATTACAAGGTGATCTGTTGGGCAGTTGGTGTTCTAGAGAAGGTGATACTACGTTGGCGTCGGAGAGGAGCTGGTCTGCGTGGCTTCAGGCCCGAGGCGGACGCTGTTGACGAAAGGGAAGACGAAGACATTCTCAAGGGGTTCCGCAAACAGAAAGTGGACGGAGCAATTAATCAGGCTATTTCCCGGGTGTTGTCGATGGTCAAGTCCTCTGAGGCACGCCAGCAGTATCACCGTGTGCTTGAGAAGTATTGCCAAGCTAAGGTAACGGCTCTCTCTCCCGAATCAACAATAATATGTAGTAACATCACTTTGTCTTCACATAAATGGCTCATGAATTCTACTCTACTGATCAATCTCTGCAGGCCGAGCGAGGTGGCACGAGCGATGAAGCAGCTATCCCGACCGACATTGCTCAGCTTTACGGTGTCGACGACATTGACATGTATACATTCCCCAGTAGCAGCAACATCTAATCAATCACTCCTAACTTGTTCTTAACATTTTACCATTGAAAAGTTACCTGCTCTGCTACATTGGTTCTTAGGTTCATTATTAATATGTTCATACTATGTGGCCTGGAGTACAGATGACGGTTTAGCTGATTTGGATTGGTTTTTCGCTTTTTTTTTTTTTTTGTTGTGTTTTCCAAATTTGTTAGTGTAAATGCTTCTTCCTAGTTGTCATGACTGTACACAGCTCTTCTTGCTAGTTTTGAGCTTTGCTAATTTATAGTGTAATTTGCTTGTTTCCAATTTCTCTCAACAGAGTAGGCACTATTTTTTATTTTTTATTTTTTTAAGATTGAACCTATATTAGTAATCCCAAAAGGAAATGAAGGCATAGAAGATAATGCTTGCTTTGTTCGTAACGTCAAATTGTTGTTCGACACACCACAAGTTGTGTTTCATTTTTAAGTGGCCTTTATTGTTGTTGCAATAATAATGGAGTTTGCTTTAGTGACACAAGTCAAGATAAACGACAAAGAAAGTGACGTCGTATCATCGATCCCACACCCACACCGCCAAAAGCAAGGCAGCCAAAGCCACAGCATAGTGAGCGAGCCACGCCGCGATAGTTCTCGAAGCCACGTGGCATTCACACATGGCCACGCAAAAAAGAAAAAAAGAAAATTGAACTCATTGAATTCCATTTCCGAGAGAACCAATCAACTTTTTTTTTATTCAGCCATGGATTCCGAGAATCAGGATCTAAATTTAGAGCTTCTCAACGTCGCGATCAAGAAGCTCATTGAGGAGAGGAAAAACATACCTACCGACGCCGACGACCAGCTCTTGCTCTCCCGATTGCTCGCTCAGGTTTTCTTTTTCTTTTTTTCTTTTGTGTGCGTAATGATTTTTCTTTTGAGCTCGTACGTGTCAGAAAGTGAGTAAATTACGTGAATGTTGTATTGATCTGCGAAGTGATTAGATTATGAAAAGAATGATGTTTGTTTGTTTTGAATGCTGTTTTTGCAGTTGGAATCGCTGAAAGAGGAGCAACAACAAGTGAAGAAGCAATCGGAAACTTCAAGGGCAAGGAAGAGTGAGAGTTGTGGGGACGAGAATGTTGACAGAGAAGAGGAGAAGATAGTGAGAGAGATAAAGAAGGTTGAGAGACAGAATGTGGTGACACATTGGCTTCTGTCGGCCATGATTGTGCTCACCGTTGCTTGGCAAATATCAGAGGTGTCGCTAATCCTCAAACTTAAACAAGGATTCAGCGACGGGCTGCGCCACCCGTTTAAGCACCTCGGGGGCATGCTGGCACGCATGCTGAAACGCCCTCTTCCCGCCGCCCAAGACGACGATAAGCCCAACGACAGCAGCAGCCTCCTGAAAGATGTGGTTCCGGTGCCGCCTCTCAAGATCCCCCGCGTGGAGTTGCCGGATCTGACTGACTCCCAACGGTGAAAGACATTGATGGCACTTGGCCAGCATAATAGCATGCTTGTCTTGTCATCTCAATCATGACGAGAACGAAAGATATCTTCAACCATCTTCCATTCAAAAAAAAAAAAAAAAGCTTCTTTTAAAAGTTTGTTGAACGTTTTTTCTGTTCTTGTATCCTTTCATTCGTTTATGTTTTTATTGCTTAAATAAATAAAAAAAGGTTTGTTTGGTAACCTTTTTGTTGCATGGATGAGAACTTTTTAGAGTTATTTCTCTCTAGATTGCGTAGTACTGTGACTGAGCCATTAAATGCCAGGAATCAAATATTATAAATTTATGAATTTGGCCACAAAAAAGAAAAAAAAAAAAAAAGAAGAATATCATATATTGAGAAAGAGAGTTGATAAATAAGTAGAGATAAAATGAGTAAAGTGTGTTCGGTAACACACTACTTTTTGTTATTTCTTAAAGAGTTTTTTAGGCATTTAACCAAGTAATTTTTTAGGATTTAACAATAAAATATTAAAATTAAAGATTTAATTATAATATATAATATTTTATATTACACGTAATATATATACGTATAAAAAATATAATATTATATGTAATGTTGTATGTTATATTTTATGTTACATGTAACGTTACATTTAATGTTATATTTTTTACACGTATATTTACATATAACATAAAATATTACATGTTATGATTAAATTTTTAATTTCGTAAAACTATTCAAATTTTACCTTTAAAATAACCAATTGCTTAACTGACTTTTTTAAAAACACTTTGATATATCTGTTTTTGTGTTTTTATTTTTTTAAATTAGAAATATATTTTTAAAAACAAAAGAAACAAAAAAAAAAAAAATTGTTTTCAAAATTTTTTTTAACAAAAATATCAAATCTTATGAACTTTTTGTGTATTTTCTCAAAGCCTTCCTTCACTCTAATCATATTTCATCTTTATCTTTTCACTCCTCTTTTATCGGTTACAAACTATTATTTTACAATTTTTGTTTTTAAAAACAAGTAATCAATAATGATCACCAAACATATTTTGTGTTTTTAAAATAAAAATCAGAAATGTTATCAAGCAAGCAAACTAAACTTCAAAAGTTGAACGCAAAAGTATATTGCTCAAAGTTATTCTAGGTTTAAAAGGATGATATGCTTCAAATAGAATCAAATATCTTAAAAGTCCAAAGGGTGATTGAGCCTAGTTGGTTAGAAACAGCACTATTGTCACGGAAGTGAAGACTGAAGCTCACACAAGAAGCCAGAAGTAACAAAAAGGGCCTTGAAGCCTTGAATACCGAATGCATTTCAAGAGGTTCCAAAGAAGTGTCTCACTCTTACATCCCATTCAACCAATCACAACCAGAAAACTTTGAATTCCGGAGATACAGATAGGCAAACTGCAAAGACTAAACATGACCAACAATGCAAGTAAAACCCAAAAGGCAAAAAAATATCCCACTTTTCCATTTCAGATTGTCTAAAGTAAAACAATAATGATAATAAAGCAAACTTGTTGTTTCATGACCGGAAATTTGACCATAAATCCCGCCACGGTTTTGTTGAATATGTGCAGCGGTCTTCATGCGTAATTCAACCGGAAAATGTCATTCAGCACATAAAAGCTTCCCTGTGGTGTTGGAATCAGATGGAACATCTGCAAATAGAAAGAAACCACAGCCAACAAAAAACTTGGTTAATTCGAAAGAGCCACGTACTGAAAAAGAACGATACAAAAACTATACTAAGTATCCTTGATCTCATAATGCTATCCCGACCACAATAAACGATGATTTCCCTACTTTCGGAACGGGATACCGATCAAAGTTTATCCGGCGAGATCAATCTGATCTCACACCGCCGACTCTTATGTCATATTCACCACTCAGTATCATCCAAACGCGTAAAAGTAACACATTTCACAATAAGATTTAAAATGATGTTGGAACAAAGACATAAATAGAATTCAAAATGAATCATCGAGCATAGTAGACAAAAACAAAGCCACCACAGTGAATCAGATAAGAAATTTATCGGAGCAATTGGGAGCTGGATTTTTGCATATAGCGTGAGTATCATATAATGTAAAATCATAAAACCCCTTTAACTTCAACTCCAAAAACAAAATGGGAACCAAACCTAAAACCTAATCACTCGTAATGAGACCAATCAATTCATTATAGTTCAACTAAAACAAAAAATCCACAAAAAACCCTTCACTCAGACGAGTCAAAATACCAAAATACACGCATGAAAACCCTCACTAACTCTACAATCTCACACCAATTTAACATCAGATCAACCAAAACACAGAAAAACCAAAATCCAAATCCCAAATCTCTCAGAACAGATACATATTATATTTTTTCCTACCAATCAAAAAACACACCAAAGCTTCGTTGGCATGAGTACAGATAATCGAAATACAAAATCCAACCATCTACCAACAATCATCATCCGATCAACAAAAAAAGAAAAATTTTAAAAATAAAAAATAAAAGCCAAACCCTAATAGCGAATATGCCGCAATTCATTGCCTGTAAAATCAAACAGATAAACCAAATCTTAAATTCAAACAAGTCGATAGCGAGCCACCGCTAGTCCAACAATCTTGAACCGATTACCCTCTGTTTAACCAAAACAAAGAAAAAACCCAAAATTGCTAAGAAATGACACAATTCATTTCCTTCCAACTCCAATCAACATACCAAATCTTTAATTCAGACAAGTCAAAAAACCAAAACTTAATCACTCGGACCATCACCAATCCAACAATCTAGAACCAATTAACCTCAGATCAACCAAACAATCAAAACCCGTAAAACCCTAATTAATCAACACGAAACAATTCATTATCCTATTAATCCATCCAAAACCACAGCGTCATTTATCTAAATAAAGAAACAAACACGCACACACGAAATCACTGAAACCATCACAAATCCAACGATCTCGCATGAATCGCAATCCGATCAAACGAGAACAAACCCTAATAACTCAGAAACGACGCAATTCATCGTCCTACAAAATCCAACCAAAAAACAACAAACCTTAATTCAGGCGCGTCGAAAAACCAAAACAAACTCGCTAAAACCAACGATCTATCACCAATCCTCATCAGATCAACCAAATAACCCAAAAAAAAAAAATCAAAATCCCTAAAACCCTAATCACTCGACACGGAACAATTCATCGTCCCACTAATCCATCAGAGAGGTTCATTCATTCGTGTAAAGAAACAAACACAAATCCAACGATCTCGCTCGTACGAATCGCAATCAGATCAACGAGAACAAAAAAGAAAGAAACCCGAAACCCTAGCAAAGAACAAAGACGAGAAATCGAGAGAGAGACCTGGCTGAACTTGAGGGCGTGCTGTTCGCCGGCGAGCTGGAGGTTTCCGCTGACGAAGACGAGCATGCCGCCGGCGGGGCCGGAGGGCTGGCAGTCGACGGTGGTGATGTTGTGCTTGCACTGCTGGAAGGGCAGGCTGGCGAGCTTCTCCACGATGCTCTGCGCGCCCTGGATCTTCTGGCCCTCGAAGGTCAGCATCGACGCGTCCTGGTACAGCGACGCCAGGTTCGCCCTGTTCGCGTCGAACGTCGAGTAGTAGTGCTCCACGAAATGCTTCGCGACCGTGTCCGGGTCCATGGCCGACGATCCGACGAGGGAAAACCAGAGAGCTCGGAAATTTCTGGTCTTTCTTTCTTTGTTTCAGAGACTCTCTCTCTCTCTCTCTCTCTCTCTCTCTCTGTGTTTGTGGGTTCGGTTTTGTGAGGACGACGACGAAGAGAGAAGGGAAGAAGAAGAGAGAGAGAGAGAGAGAGAGAGAGAGATGGTGGTACATATAGTCGTGAGAATTTGAGAAGTTGCTCTCTTCTCGTGAGATTTTATCCCGAACGAGACGGTATTGTTATAATAATGGGCCTCCTTTTTCTTCACAACCCACTCTATTGGGCTTTTATGGGCTTTCCATTGACTCTCAAAAATAATACTAGCCATACCACATCTTTTATCAACTTTTTAATACCAACCTACTAACTTTTTAATACCAACCTACGTAGCATTTAAAGTATCATGTTTCCATTGGCATCCTTATAATTAGATGATAAATACTCACTAATAATAATATAACACATAAGTTTGTATTAAAAAATTAATAAAAAAAGTTGATACGTCTAGCATACTCACTTTCAAAATGTCACTTTTAAGATTTGCGTTAATGTCAATTTTTTTAAGAGAATTTGATTTTTTTTTTTTTATAAATGAGTAAGACGAGATAAGAGAATGAGTGTAATATAATAATTTATTAATACAAAAAGATTTTCGACAACTTGTTTTCAAAGTTGCTGCCTTGGAAAAAGAGAAAAGGAAAAGAAAAAAATATAAATTATAGTTAATACCTAATTTTTAATATCTAATTTAAAATAATGCCTAATCTTTTGAAAATATATCAAAATATCCTACTAATTCAATTACTTACTGAGTGATAGCTGATATTAATTAATTTAGTTACAAAAACATGTGTAAGTAATTAACATATGACTAATTACTTAATTATTTTAAAATTTTGAGTATTTATTTTTATTAGTGTGTAGATTTGGGTATTTTCCTATTTCAACCATAGATTTTTGGGAATGGGAAGCCGTGAAATGAATTTCATAGGCCTCACAAAAGTTGTGTCACCATTAAAGCAAAAAAAAAAAAAGACGAGACCAAAAAAAAAAAAGAAAAAAAGAGGGAGAAAAATTCGTCTCTCTCTTATAGGAACACGAGAAAAACACGAGGATAAAGGCTCGAAGCACCAAAAAAACTTGAATACGCATTTCTAAAAACGCCAACGAAATCCCTCTTAATCATGCTTAGCGCTTTAATATTTTGTATAGATTCCAACTTAGCAAGAAAACTCTTCAACTTCGTATTTATTTTGCAATTTAAGAAACGTAAAAAGTACAACTCACATAAGAATCCAGAGTGTCTCAAATTTGAGTGTTATTAATGACATCAATCGGTGACACGTACTTTTGGCATTGTTAGAGAGCAAAAAAATGAGAACAGGGGAAAATGAACGGCTAAAAATACTCCTTTTTTTTTTCTTTATTATTAATGAAATATACATTGTTCATTATCCCCTTTGGTTCCAGATAAAGAAGACAAGAAAAAACAAAAACAAAAACAAAAAAAAATCTAATTGAATCTTTCTATTGAATCAACCTTCTATGATACACTAAACTCACAGAAAATGTGATACTTCTTCATGGACTGTATAGTTGTTATTAACACCGCAACGAGAGCCCAAACTCGGAGCTTCTATGGTACAACCAACCAAGTCAAACTGAGTCACTGTATTTGGTTGAGATCCATTGAAGGGATTTGCCGGAATTTGATATCGCATTGTCTTTACAAGACGAAAAATGAATCTGCTTTGACATCTGATCTAGCACGTAGAAAAATCGAACGGAACACTCTGAATCTTGATCGATCGATCGCTCGATCAAGCAGGGACCTTTCTTTATATACACACTGCCACAAAGCAAACGTCTTCTCTGCAGAAAATGAAAACGATTTGCGGCAAAAGTCAACGGATTTTCACATATTGTGACCAATACATCTCGGTTAGAATGACAACTTACTCTCGAGAAGAAATCTGAGACCAGCAGGCGTCCACGTCCCCGTGGAGGACTTGCTCGAGCGATCGCGTCATGAGCGTTATGTTGTTAGTGCAACAAACCCGTCTCTAGCTATTCCCATTTGAAGAAGCAAATTGGAAAAAGCGCGAGACTTCACGATAAAGTTGCTCAGCTTCGAAAGGTTTGGAGACATATCCATCCATTCCGCACTTTGCGCACTCCTCTTGCGTAGCCTGTATGACATCTGCAGTCATAGCCAAAATGGGCACGTGCCAAGTCAAAATGTTCTCACAAGCTTCTGCGGCGACTTCCCCGTTTTGGATACGGTTGTTGAACTTGCATTCCAAATCGCGGATTATCTTCGTAGCTTCAAACCTGTTGTTAAGAAGAATACTATTATTAACAGAAGGTTCATGATAGACGAAAAAGGTTCAAAACTGAAAGCCAATAGTAATTGATCCAAAAGACGAAAAGCGATCTTGATTTCATACCCATCCATTGTCGGCATCTGAATATCCATGAAGCAGGCATCGAAATGGTGGGGCGGCTTAAGCAATTTGATTGCCTTGATCCCGCTGTCCTCACACACCACATCGGCGCCATATCTTTTCAAAGCACCCGCAGCCACTTTGAGGTTCACGCTATTATCGTCTATGACGAGAATCTTTCTCCCATTAAGAAGGTTGCGGAGAGACAAACTGGGAAGCTCTCCGTTACGAGGATTACCAACACCCATTGCACGCTGCAGCGAGGCAGCAAGCATGCTTGACCTCAGTGGCTTCACAATGACGGTCGGGTTATATACACCTGAATTCAAAGCATTTGCTCTGGGAGAGCCAACGGAGTTTGCTAGAATGAACAGTTTTGGAAGAGGCGATTTCAAGTTGTTGATAACAAGTGCTTTAACTCCCCCTGAATCCTTATCCCAAACCTCCTGTTCAACAAGAATCATATTGATGACTTTATTCCCGCTGTTTATGAGAGACAAACATCGATTCAAATCGGAAGCCACTTCGACTCGAACTCCAAGCCGTTGGATGTGATATCTCGACACCTTCCTCCTCACGGATCTGGGGTCCACGACTAAAGCCGTCATGCCCTGAAATTCCGATGATGACGTGCTCGTTTGGTTGTTGATTTGCTGGTTCTTATTATGTTCACTTGAACCGCAGCCGCCGTTGGTGAAAACAGCGGTGAAAGTAAAGGTGGAGCCAACCTTAGGAATGCTTGCAAAACCAATCTCCCCCTTCATGAGACCGACCAGACACTTGCTTATGCTCAGACCAATACCCGTTCCCCCATGCGTCCGGGAGATGGACGGCCCAACTTGCATAAACGGAGTGAAGACGCGGGATTGCGCTTCAGGAGGGATCCCTGCCCCCGTGTCTTCGACGGAGACAATGAGGTTGATCTGATCGGAGGACGACGAGGATAAATTACTAATTGATCCTTCTTGACTAAAAGCTTTAAACCCACTCCAGCTCTTCCGTCTGTCCGCAACAGGGAAACCACTCAAGGTGTCCTTCGACGACGATGTCTCCGTCTGGACATCTATAGAGTCGATTACCTCCTCGACAAGATGAACAGTGACGAGGATGTGTCCTTTATCCGTGAACTGCAAATTATCCCAAACAGCTTAAGCTTACAATTGCTTGTTTACAGAAGAAAGAAAAACTTCGATCGCATGAGATCCTAAATAGAATACTTACTTTGATTGAATTCCCCATGAGATTTGTCATGATTTGGCGAAACCTTCCCGGATCACCAATTAGCATTTCGGGAACCTGATCCGATATGTAAACAGCCAACTGCTCTTGCAAAAAATTCATCATGCAATTCCCAAAGAGAAACTCATCAGACAATGAAAGTTTGTCACTGAATAAACTAACGAAGAGGATAAGATGGGATTACAAAAGCATCCAGAGGTGGAAATATATGTTACCTCTACGCCTTTTTCTTGAGACTTCCCTGAAAAGAGTGATAAAACGTCGTCGAGAATTGCACGAAGGTTGAAGCGTACCGCCTCAAGCTCAAGCTTGCCTGATTCGATCTTGGCCTGGTCTAAAACCTCGTTTATAAGCGAGACTAGTGCTTTTCCACTACCCTGCGCAGTTCGGACGAAATCTTGCTGAATAACGTCCAGATTCGTGTCCATAAGCATGTCCAACATTCCTGAGAAATGAAAAGAACTCTATCGTGTCATGACATGTCTTGTCAAGCCTTGCTCGGTTGCTTGCTAAATATAGAACAAATTCAGAAACTCACCAAGGACACCATTCATCGGGGTTCTGATCTCATGGGAAACGGTAGCGAGGAACTACAAAGGATTCACATTTGCTTAGGGTAACACACATGGAAAAATCCTAAATAAACTATACCATAATAAAAGCACTAGGTACCTGGGATTTGGCAATATCAGCTGCCTCGGCCCGTTTTTTGAGCTCCATCATCCCATGGTAATCATCCTCCACTTTGGCGATTCTATTTACAGTTGCGTGGAATATATAACCAACAAGCAGAGCGATCACCAAAATCCCAATTGAGGTAGCTATAGCTAACCATGGCCATGGTGGCTTATGCTTGAATCTAAATACAGGTGGAAAAAAAAATTTAACTTGGTTCATAACGAGTTCAGTTTCATTATTCTATATTAAAATCACTAGGGCAATGGATCGTGTGGGTTCAAATTACAGAAACCTAGAGTTATCATTCATTGCCACTAAGTGCTTGTAAGAGACAGCAATAGCCAAAATAAAATAGCACACACCTTCCTCTGCCTGAAAGTACTTGAAACTTATAGAATTTAAATAATTACCTGCAACGCATCTCGTGCTTCCTGAAGGGATCCCCGAAATTTAGGCCGCTAACGTGCTGCAATCCATCATCCGAAACATTGGAACCGTACATGCTGATTGGCTCTGAGTGGTTGGTAGTATCGTACACATTAACAAGTATAGTTTGCTTGCTTGCGAGTTGCTGTAGTAATTTTTCCACAAGTGACTCGATATCAAAAATTCCACCAAGATACCTGCTTGACAATATCATTTCATCATTTTCAGTCATCAAATGGCGGTCCTTCCACCACCACGAAAGGAATCAACATATCCGATTTTATACTGATCTGTTTGCAAAATGAACTTTTGTGGATCCTATAAAAATCCCGCATTTTTCTTCACTTTAGGGAGGGATAGAAATTAGTATACAGAAATAGAAACTAGAAAATCAGAAAGAAGAGAATCTATATCTACAATTAAAAAAAATACAAAAAAAAATTGACTTTCTCTATGAGAATGCATACCCATCAGTTGCTTGGATTCTTTCATTTGGAGTTGCATTGGATGGCAGATCTCTCTTGTACACGGCAAATGTCAATATGACTCCAAGCCTGTTCGTTTTAAGAAGTGGAAAAGGAGCAGTCAGAACCCCTTTCCCCGATGCCCTTGCACGCAACACGTTATCGCGATCTTCCTGTTACACCATGCGAAGGGCATTATTACAACTAAGATCGCAAAATCAAGCAACCAGACTCTGTTTTACAATATAGCTTTTCCAAGCCATGTCGGCCCAGTTGAGAAAAGAAAAATACCTTCCCAGAGAGCATATCAAGCGAGACCACATGTGAAACGGTATCCTGGGCAAAAATGACGGGAGCATATTCTTCTTGAACTGGGGACGGCTCCGATGTCTCGGGCACGAGATCGTCCTTATGGACCGGGTTCTTTTCGAGGCTGTCCATCATCTTTATAGTCCAGCCTTGCTGCTTCTCGAATTGTTCCCTTTCGGAGTGGAGAACCCTCACAGCATATGCCACCCCACTAGTCAGAGGCCTCTCGAAAGCGGTTCGCTCCGTGTAGCTCGCAAAAGTTCTCTACAGGGTTCTCAAAAAGTCAGGCCGTCTTGTTGACAAGACACTCAAACAGCAATTGCGGGCTCAAAAGAAAGAATCAGCAACCTCAGATCTAGACAGTTAAGTTAAGTAGCCAAATTCAACAAATTGGATTCAATCCATTAACACAACTCATACAAGGCTGGGCAATTATTATAAGCATAACTGAACAAGCTCGTAAGTCATAAAGCATCCAAATCTCACAAACTGGATTAGATCCCTAAATGATGTATTTGTGGCCATCAACAGCAACACTCTAATTGACCCAATCCCAAGTAGAACCAAGAGAGTTTGAGATCCAATCTGAATTTACCTGATCAATAGCAGATGGGTTTTTCCCATGGTGGAAAGTAGAAATCAGGATAGACATGGCTTGAACATGGTTCATGCTGACATTAAACTGGTCCTGCAACATTCTAGCTCTCTCATCACACATGCTAGCAAGAGTCTCTTTCCTCTTCTCAGTGGCCTGAGAGCTCATATACCAGAAGATCCACAGAGAAACCAAAGACCAACCAACAATCCAAGCCACCAAAACCCTCTTCCACCAAGTTTTTCTGACCCTCTTAGACCCAATACACTGGTAATAGTGGTGGTGGATCTTGAAAACATTGCCTGAGATCTTCTCCCAGAGCTTCAGGCACATCTTTCCACTATCACCAAGCCAGAAAAGGCCAGTCTTGGTGTCCATAACCCCACTGTTGTTAAGGAACCAGTTCATGGAAATCACATATATAACCCAGCGACATAGCGTCCAAAGAAGATGACCCACCCTTAGACCAAACCCAAACACATGAAGCAAACTCATCCACAGAACACAACACACACAAGTCACAATATATATCTATATATGTGAGTGTGTGTATGTCCAAGTGGGTTGGTCTAGTGACCTACTATCCTATCAATTCTACAGTGGAAAAGAAAATTAAAATTTTCAAATACAAAAAATGCCTGCTTTGGGACACAATTGAGATTTGAGAAGCAAAAGGGAAAAAAAAAAAAAAAAGATTCAAACTTTGGGAAGGTGATGAGAAGAAGAAGAGGGAATGAAGATAGGGAAAGATTTCAAAGTCATAAAAAAAAAAAATTCAGTATAAGATGCTATCTTATCCACATATTATAAGTTCCAAGTTGAGAGAATGCAAGAGAAAGAAAAACACTGAAGAAGATTATTGGGAAGAGAAGAGAAATAAATTGCATAACAAAAGAAAAGGAATCAAAGAATCCCCAAGATTCTGGTTTCTGATTCCAAGCAGGGATTTTTTATATTTCCTTTTTTTTTTTCTTTTACTATCCTTTTAAGTTTATACCAACCAAAGCCCAGAAACAAGGAATGGGCTAAAGTGACAAACAAAGATTCCAAATTTTAGCACGAGAAAAAAAAAAAAAGAAAAAAAAAACTCTCCAACAAAAAATCTGACAAGAAATCTAGTACTCAAGAGGCGTTAAATCCCACAAATGAAAACAAGAGAGAAGGTTTGAGCATTTGGGTGTTTTTGAGGTTTGACTGAGGCTTTGAGTTTTTTTTTTATAAAATAAAAAAAAAATCATTGAACTGTTCTGATCTTTTGCACAAGAGTTTTTGAGACCATATGGATCAGAACAGTAGTGGATTGAGCAGTTTTAGGAGAAGAAAAGAAAAAGGAGGCTAAGAATAGTTGATTCATTGCGTTAAGGAAGAAGAAGAATCAATAGAAGAGAAAAAAAAAATTAAATTATATACATATATATTATTGTGTATATTGAGAAAGAATATGGTGGTAGAAATGTCTGCTAGCGCAGGCCATTATCTCTATCCTATAAACAATAACACCAAAAGCAAACAAAGATAAAAATAAAGAAAATATAGGAAAAAAAATTAAAGTATTTAATGATTAAACAATAAAATATACATATGAGTAATACTAAATATATCTATTTTTTTATCAATTTTTTAATATAAATTTATGTGTCATATTATTATTAATAAATATTTATTATTTAATTAAAATTATATTAATAAAAAACATAACACTTTAATTGTCATATAAATTAATATTAAAAAATTAATATCTCTAACATTATTGAAAAATTATTGTGAATACTTAATTTTTAAAACTTAATGTAAGTTATTATCTAATTTTTTGAAAAATATAATCAATTATTTAAATGATTTAATTATTTACACAATAATAAATTGTGATAATTCACTTAATTACCAAAAATATGTGCAAATAATTTATAAATTAATTAAAAACTCAATTATTTTAAAATTTTAAATATTTATTTTTATTATTATATAAATTCTGGATATTTATCTACTTCTCCTAATATTATTCCAATCTATATACACAAATAAATAAAGCAAGACTTTTATCAAAAATTAATAAATAAATAAAGCAAGACACAAACACACACAAGATTAAGGGCAGTAAAGGCATAGTTCCACTCAGCAGAAATCACCGCTTTTGCTCTCTCTCTCTCTCTCTCTCTCTCTCTCTTACACACACAACTTTGCTTTTTTTTTTTTTTTGCCTTTTTTTGTATTGGTGTGTTCACACTTCTCTCTCTCTCTCTCTATCTCTATCTATTATATCTATTATTATCTATCTTCTCCTGCGAGTAGGCAAATTCTACACGCTAAGTCGTTAACTCTCTCTCTCTTTCTTTTATTTCTATTTATTTAATTTCTATTGTGTTTTTGTGTTGCTGTGACAAAAGTACCCTTGCATGGAAACGGAAGATCCATTTTTTGTTTCGTTGAAAATTGCAATTATTACCCCTGTACTTTTTCTGAATTTCCAAGGAAGGACCTGTGTGAGTGAGAGTCAAAAGATTAGGTAAAAGAAGAACCTAAGGACCCCTCCAAAACCCAATGATAGGAACCTCTCGAGGTGTTACTCTTCCATCTCTTTTCCCTGTTTTGGAATCTAATTTGCTCTTTTGTTTATGCTAAACCGCTATTATATATTAATCTGATTTGATCACTTTTGTTCACTACTACTTTAGTTAAATTGTGAATTGAATAGTCATTAAATAAATTTTCATCGTTTAAGAATCAAAATGGTAATATAAATACAGATAATGAGTATAGACAAATGAATCTTTTTGTTTCTTGTGCTACAAACAAAAATTTTCATCTTTTAAGGACAAATATAGCTAATAATATGTACATAAATGAGATTTTATTCCTAAAATGACATTTGAATACAAGGTTGTCCAAGCCTTGAAGGACTAAAGTGCACAAACAATGACTATGTTTTATTACTTCTTATTCGTCCAAAATAAAAATTTACTTTGCTTTTGGTTACTATAAAATTCATATCTCAAGCAAAAAGTCAAAAAAAAAAACCTCACAACCCACAAATGATAAAAATAAAATAAAACTTTTATGGTACCGAATGTAGTTGTAACAAACCTTCTTATCATTTTTATGCACCAATATATAATATTTATATTATATGAATATAAGGTGGTGGTGGTAGTAGGGCGAGAGGCATCTTTTTTTAGCTTTTATAATTAGAAATTTAGAATTATTAAAAAAATAAAAAGAAGGAAATTGGGACAAAATGAGCGGGGCATTTAATATAAAAAGGAAAAGAATTAAGGGGCAATATTGAGAAACCAAGCGACAGTAGAAATCAGTTGAGAGAAGAGCACAGCAGTGGCAGGATCGTAATTATAGCGAAAAGAAGGGGTAGAGTTGAGAGAGCGCTTTACTCAAGGCTTTGGCACGAAGGTGATTAGGCCATCACTACTGCTACAACTACAACTACAAACCCACTGCTCTTTTTTGGGTCCTTTAGCGACAGCGACGTGCCACGTCAGCGCACCGGTTCTCAGGCTCCAACCAATTGGATTTCGCAACGTGGCGCACCTCTTATGGATATGATTTGCCACGTGTCGCCAGTGGGGGATGGGATAAAGCTCAGAGCATCTCTCTCCCACGTGTACAAGTGGACCCCTCTCTCTCTCTCATTCGAACGACATTGTCGGCTTCTCTCATCTCTCTGTCTTTTCTTTTTTTCGTTTTTTTTTTTTTTTTTTCAAACTCACAAGATCTAGTTACAATTATTTAAAAACAGAAAAAAAGAAAACTATAAATAACTTTTCCTTAAATGATATTTATAAGAGTCAGTTAGATAAATAATTATTTTAGATTATATTTTTTTTAAAAAATAAACATAATTTAAAAAAATTTAAAAATTAGTTATAAAATTGTAAAAAATTTTTGATAATAACAAAAATACATATAAAAATACTGTTAGATAGGCAAAAATTTTGTAAAAAATTTCTTATATTGCTAGTTCTTAAATTTTTTGAAACTATGACTATTTTTTAAAATTATCTGTAAACAGTAACTATTTTCTTGAAACTCCCTATTTAATATTGTCATGTATTAGCATTAAAATTAGGAACTTAAAATTACTGTGGATTAATTAATTAGGATGGCTATTTTCGTCTAAATAAGTATGAAAAATTTTGGTACGTAATTCATTTTTTAGATCATATTAAAAAAATATTTATAATTTTTTTAGATTATGTGAACGGCCCGTTCTTGATAAGTAGACAATATACTACGGTAAGCGGATAAAATACAGGTCATTTTTAACTTGAATTTTGTCTACTTACTATAATAAATGATCTATATACCCCTAAAAAAATATTGGGTAAACAGATAAATTACCATAGTGAGTAAATAAAATTCAAGCTAAACATAATTGATATTTCACCCGCTTACTATAGTATTTTGTCTACCTATCAATAACGAATCATTCACATCATTTTAAAAAATTATAGACATTTTTTAAAATAATTTGTAAAGTTAGGTTATTTAGCTACAAGCCGACTTTGATCTCTTTACTATTGCATGGATTTGAGTTGGTCTATTTACCATGAGAAAGATTGGTGCCACCTTGAATTGGTAAAATAATAATAATTCAATATTTGTTTTCTTATTTATGCCACAGAGTAAAAGTTATTACACGTTATTTCTCTTTTTTTTATATAATTATATTTGTTATTTTTAACTATTTTTTATCATTGTGTGATACGAATGAAAACAACAAAATGTGACTTCGTAAAATAATTTAGAGTAACTTGATCTTGTTATAGTGGTCTTACATTCAAATTTAAGTCGTCTACAGTGAGAAATTTAACAAAAACATGAAGTTCAATTATTCTACCACTTTTATCATCGCAAACAATGGAATATTGACTATGATGAAATGTAAAATACTGTTTGATGATCAAATTATAAATAATAAAGTTACTACCAATTTATCCCAAAGCTTTAAATTGATATATAGAGAATGGGTCAACAATAATTATATATTTCAACAAATAATAATTTATAGCAGATTTTATTTGAGAGGTCATGACGATAATTCTCCAAGTCATCCGATAAGTAACATTTTTTTTTTCCTATTAATTTGCACTTGTTTTTCCCATATATACTTGTCAACCATTGATGCTCAAAATAATCCCAGACACCATTTATGGGCATTTGCCAAAAGAGAGAACTAGCATGATATGTCTTATTTAGCCAAAAGAAAAATAACTTGCAATTTGTCTCAAGCTTGTTGAATCTCGACTTTAAGAAAATGACCTCCATATCTCAAGTCTTTGAATTATTGTTAGGTCTCTTATGTCATTGATTAAGACATTTTCATTGGACCACTTATCTATTTCATTTATAGGTAAAAATAAATTTTACGTGTTGGTATGAAATTAAAAGCCCACATCTCATCCTTATTCATGGACAAAAGAATATGCCACCACACATGACCCTTAAAAATCATCGAGATTGAACTGAGCACATATTAGTTATTTAAATATTAGAATGATGTCACTTAATTAATTATATTCAATGTAACAAGTCTCATTATGTGCTTTGATTGAAATCACTACAAATTAACGATCAATTAGCTCTTATGGTCTAATAGATTGAAAATTGAAAACGATACGTGATATATAGCTTTTTCGAAGGTTCGAATTATACGAACATGGTTTGTTGGCTTAGATTGATAAAGTAACTATAAATACAAATCACATATCATAGAAATAATAATAGAAAATGAACACAAATTTCTATATCACATTAAACAACAATAACAAATGTATATTTAAATTTCCATGTATTTTACCCCACTAATTCTGGTTTTGGTCGGCAACAGGCGGTGGACTAGTAGTTATATATATATATATATATATATATATATATAGTTTTAATCCCCCCTGTAGCAAATTCAAGAATAGTACTTTAGGGCTTCCAAAACATAGGCTATTTACTAAAGAAAATTAGAATTATTTGACCAAGCAGGCAATTTCAAGGATTAGTTAGAAACGCAAAGAAATGTAGGTAATGGTTATCAGATCAATTCCATTATTATTTTCAAATCCCATCATCCAAATAATAATATAGTAATACTATAATTTTAAGGATCAGTTAGGTAAATAGTCATTTTGAACGGTATATTTTTAAAAAATAGCCATAATTTTAAAAAATTAATCATAACACAATGTAAAAAATTTCTTACAATAATAAAATTACACATAAAAATTATTGTGTCAAAAATTTCTGAAATAGTTAGTCTTTAAATTTTTTAAAACTATTGCTATTTTTTAAAATTATTTTATAAACAGTCGCTATTTTTTTAAAATTTCTTAATTTTAATGGGCTTGTACATTACTGTATATATGTATATAATATATATATATATATATAGATGTGTGTGTGCATGCATATAAGACAAAGGTTTGAAAAGGAGGGTGTAAAGAAATGGTCTAAAACAGGTTGGTCTGCTATAATAATATTTAATTGCATGCTAGTATACACGTTTAAACAATGCTACTAATTAAGACAAAGCACGACATCTCAAACAAATATAAAAATAGGAGCTATATTCATTTTTTTAAGTACCTAGCAATATTATACGACAAACATAGTAACTTTTTTTCTCACTATAAATAAGGATGAATCTAATAGTTGTAAGGTTAGTGAATTTTGTCCTAAAATAGTGGGAAATTTCTTCAAATTATATTAGGCCGGCTTACCAAAAAATTATTGTTAGATTCACTTTCACTCAGCAATATATATACCTCTCAACAATAATAAATAAATAAATAAAAAAGCAGAAGAAGAATTCTTAATGATATGTTCTCTCTATTTTGTCACTTCATATACGTGTACTAATTTTATAATTTCCCGAGTGGATTTTGGTCCCTCTCTCCTTCCTTTAATAATCACAACATTATAAATAATTCTGAGTATTTTATAATTCAGATGACATGAGACTGCAACATTTGAAACAAATAAAAACAACAAAAAAAGAATGAGATAGGCAAATAAAAATCAACAAAAACGGTGGAATCCACAAAACAAAGTGAAAACACTAAGCTTACTTCTTCATCTACGACAAGCTACCTCATCCGATAAATATGGTGGCTGTCCAATTCTTATTCATTTCATTTTATTTTATTAAGTATTTGTTTTTTATATTTTTATTTGGCTTTTGGTACGGATTAGGTAGTTTTCAACTTTTGAGTTTATTATAAAATAACTTCTTATTAGTTTAAGAGTACAATATACAATGTTCTCATCGTAGGCTTATTAATAGATATGACATATTTAACGACGCAAATATCTATTTCAATTGCATCATCATTGTTTAATTTTCCATTCAAATTATGCGTGAAACTGTAATTTAAGTTGTCCATCAAAGCGTTTCCAATCTATGTCATCTTTCACGAATTTTTTTTTATTTTTAACCAAGATGTTTTGTCTTTTTCTTAATATTATTTTTTTTTTTATAGTTGAGCAATTTTTGTTTGGCTAAATGCCTAAATTGATTACAAAATACAAATATTTGTGATGACTGCGTTTATCTATTTAACATTGATGCACGCGCATTCTATTTTCTATTCCTAATTTTTAATTGAACAAAAATAAATAAATAAACAAACTTCATCTTAGAAAAGAAAAATGAGGAGCTATCATCTATTATTTATTACATGGTTCGTGAAGGAACGTGGAAAACAAATGAGAACATCTAACATTGAATCTTTCAAACATTAGAGATAAATTTGTTGAATCTCTATAAATGCTTATTTTGGAAGGTTCCACTAAGTACAAAACTATTATATATCATAGATTAATAATTTAAAAATAAAAAATAAAAGGTCCAAGTATAAAAATAATGGACCAGAGAGAGTTTGAGGACAATTGTTTATAGTTCCCAATGAAGGTTTGTCCAAACCGCAAACAATTAAACTAATATATAGTTACGTTTGCTTGTTTGTTTTTTTTTTCTTTACTAGATAGAATAAACTAATAAAAAGTTATTCAACCCAAAACATGAAAGAAAACGACATGGCAAGTATCAATACCCTCCCAAAAACAAATAATATAATAAAAACATACTCTAGGTTTCGTTCTTTTGTAAAATAAAGAACATCCACAAATAAAATTAAAAAATAATAATAATAAAATAATTTAATTAATTAATTAAAGTTGAGGCGTCAGAGATTACGGCATTTCATCCACCAAGGACTATTAGGAGTAAGAAACATGCAGCTTATGAAATGCTGTCGTCAACAAAAGAGAATAAAGGTTTTTTTTTCTTTTAATAAAGTTCTCTACTAAGTTATCCATTAGTTTCTTTTCTTTTCGTTTCTTTTCTTTTCTTTTCTTTTATCCCCTTGTGTCTTTATAAGAGCATCTCGTATGCAATGTTAAATTTGTATACCAATATCAAAATTTAGTATTTTTGCATAAAGAATATTCTCTAATGCAATGCCAAATTCGGCATTAAATTTGATAAATGCTATACATGATGCCAAATTTGATACCAAGTATAGCATAATGCCAAATTTTAACATTTGAAATAGAGCATTGATTGTTCAATTTTTATGTATTTAATTAAAAATTAATATTTTATTCAAGAAAAGTTTCCTCTTACTAAGAAGTCATTATGACTATTTGTAGTCTTTATTTACTATTGGTTAGCATCAACCACTTTTATTTTTGCAATTAAAAATAATAAAATAGCATTTGTGTACTGGAGTATCAAATGTCAAATATAGCATTTTTACCTTTTGAGTGCCAAATTTAGCATTGGCATTGGCATTTGCATTAGAGATGGCCTAAGATACTAGTTTTGGGCAAGTGCGAGCACGAGTAATTTTGTTTTTTTAACTTATTAAATTATGACATAAATGAAAATTAAAGAAAAAATATTATAAAAATTTGACTTTTTAAAAAATAGGTTGGGTCAATTAAGCAATTAGCCATAACATGTAATATTTTATGTTATACGTAACATATATAGGTGTAAAAAATATAATATTAAATGTAACGCTACACATAACATAAAATATAACACTATATGAAATGTTACACTTTTACACGTATATATGTTATATGTAACATAAAATGTTACATGCTATGGCTAAATCCTTAATTTCGACATTTTAGGGCTAAATCCTAAAAAATTATGCAAAAATTTGGTTCAATGCCTAAAAAACTCTTTAAAAAATATAGTAAAAAATAAAATTTAAATTAAAAGACAAACTAAAAATATATATAAAACAAGGTAATAAAAATAAAAATATTGTAATATTAAAAGAGAAATAAAAAAAATTTTGAGAGATAAAAAGATGAAGAAAAAAATATAGGATTTAAAATAAAAATAGAGGAGGGAAAAAATTAAAAAAGAAAGTTTGAAAAAATAGTTAAATAAAAGAAAGAAACAAAAGGAAAAAAATGAGAAAAACAAAGCAAAAAACAAAAAACAAAACGAAAAAAAAAAAGAAAGAAAAAAAAAAGTTGGGAGGGGGCGCGCGTGCATTTTACGCGCTAGAAAGTGAGTGGGAGCAGTCCCTAACACGTGGGCCCCACACGCACGGGCCCCAGTCAGGGCTCTTTTTTTGTTTTTTTGCACAAAAGTCCTTTTTTTCATTATGGCCCTATTTTATTGCATTTTAGTCTATAATATTTTATTAAGTTATATAATGATTTAATTTTTGAAGAAAAAAAATCACTTTAACCTCTAAAAAACCGTGTTTTTTGGCGTTTCGAGCGAAAAAAAAAAAAACGAGACCGAAACGTTTCAGCATTGCTTGGACAAAATGCCCTGCCCCCTAATTTTCTTTTAATTGTTGTATAGAAATAAAATTTGGCCTGTCACAACTATTTAAGTCACAATCCCTATTGCCATTTGCTCAACTAGATTGAACCATTCATATACATTTTAGTTCCAACTAATCAATCCCCGGTGCTCTTTACCTTTTTGAAGCATTTTCTCTTTTACAAATATATATGATTTTAAATAATATTTGTTGAGTGTGTGTGTGTTTTTTTTTTCCTTCTTTACTCTTTGTTATAAAATTATTGTAAAGTTCCTAGAGTATTGTTGTTCATCACTATTAGTCTATCTCCTTTTTCTACACGTGATAGTGAAAACATAAGTGGTGTGTGGTAAAATAACGTAAATAAATAATAGGAAAAATTTTAAAAACACCCCCTTTACTTAGGGTGTTGTATTAATATGTCCCATATACTTCAAAACGTCTCAACCGACACCTTAAACATTGAAAAATTTCAGTTACTCCCATATACTTCAAATATGCCTATCTACTTAAGGTGTTGCATCAATATGCCCAATGAACTAAAAATTGTCTCAATTGACACCCAAAAAGGCATGTAACACTTCAGACGTCATTGTAATATATATATATATATATATATATTGGTTTCATGTGTTTTCTTTTAGAATGTAATTAATGAAGGTGCAAAGTTGTTTTTACTTTTGTGACTGCGTGTGTTATTTTGGTTCATTATCACATTTATACAAAGATGTGATTATGAACCAAAATAACACACACAATCATGAAGATAAAAATAAATTTACACCTTTATTATGTCCCAAAAAGAAAATATATGAAACCCACACATACACACACACACATATATATATATATATTAATAAAGCTTTAAGTATTATATGCTTTTTTAGGGTGTCGATTGAGACTTTTTTAAGTACACGGGGCATATTGACACAACAATATAAATAGATGGGGCATATTTGAAGTATAATGGGGTAATTGAGTTTTTTTTAATATTTAAAGTGTCGGTTGAGACATTTTGAAATGTATGGGGCATATTGACACAACATCCTAAGTAGAATGGGTATTTTAAAAATTTTTCCTAAATAACATTTATTAAATAATAAGTAAGAAAGATTACGAGGGAGTCATATTAATTTTTTAAACAACATGACTTACTATGAAAATAAATCTGACGATTCAAAATTGTTTGCTACTGTAGGTCTTCCACAAATTTTTGGACCAGTTAAGTAATTAGCCATTTTAAATGTGAAGCTTGAAGGATTTAGCCGTAGTTTTACGAAATTAAGGATTTAGCCATAACATGTAACATAAAATGTTACATGTAATATATATACGTATAAAAAATGTAATATGTAACATAAAGTGTTATACTTTTACACATATATATGTTTAATGTAACAAAAAATGTTACATTTTAGGACTAAATCCTTAATTTCGATATTTTAAGGCTAAATCATAAAAAATTACCCAAAAGTTTGGTTAAATGCCTAAAAAACTCCAAATTTTTCTGAATAATAATTATTAAGTGACACTGTCGGAGGGCAAAATTGTAAATCCGTCTGAGGTCGCAGGCTAATCGCAGATGCGCGTTTGGATGGACGCAAACGTGGAAGAATGTGATTGAAGGAGAGTTGGGGTGTGAGAACTACTCACTTTCTTTCTTTTTTAATCTAATATTTTTTATCTCAAAAAAAATTAATAATTAAACAAATGAAATTGGTTCAAACACACTTATGGTTATGGCCTATGGGGTTATAAATAATGGAGAAATTGGTTCACGGAATATTTGGATGGTGGGCCAAAGAAGCCCCACTATGTGGTGTGCGTGATGGGGATGTGGCCACGTGACAATCCATTTGTGGGAATTTGCCTAAATACACTTTTATTTTTCACTTTTATTTTTCTCTAAATACAACACCCGTCCGAGCTACGAATTATTTTTTTGGGGGAATATGCCTAACTAAGCTAAGCGCCCAAATGGACCGTCAAATCACTTATGGTTTTAGTTGTGTTTCACTTTCTTCGGTGACTCATACCCACGATAACCACACCAATCATAAGCCCTTTTTTCATATTGCTTTACTTTCCTCCTCTGTTTTCTTGTTCTTTTTCTAAATTAATAAGCACAGCCCAATAATAATAGCAATAATAATAAGAGATAATTTTAAAATAAAATCATTTTTGATATTATTTAATAATTTATATTTTAAATGATGTATTTTTTTATTTTTATTTTATATTTATAATATAAATTTTGATATATAAATTAAAAATACAACACGTATAAGATATTTACCATATGTTTGGGCCACTCATTCCACCCATTCCATTCCATTCTATTTTTTTACTTTTTTCAACCCTCCAAACCATTCCATTCCATTCTGCTTTTTTCAACTATTTTTTTCAACTTTCCAAATCCCTATACAATATCTTTAAATCTCAACCATTTATATCACCTCGAAATTTGTAAAGTCAAACCATTTTACAAACCATTTATATCACCTCAACATTTTGACCATTCTTCAAAGAATGGAATGGAATGATATAAATGGTTTGACCAAACAATTCATAAATAAAGAATTTCTCAAAATCCCCCCTAATAATAATATTTTAATAGAGGGAACTTGGTTCCCAATTCTTTGGGTACTACTAGATAGTCTAGGCTCTTAAACCCTACGCATTCATAGACCATCTCTTGTGTAACTACTAATACCAACGTTAAATTTAGCAAAAAAAATATATATCAAAATATTATATTTGACGTAAAAAATGGTCAAAATACTATTAGACATCAAATATATCAACAAACTAGTGTTGTTTTAAATGTTTTTTTATTATTATTTAATTATTATTATTATTTAAAGACAATAAGTGTTGGTCAATAATAACAAACATTACATGTGGTAATTATTGTTTTATGATATAAAATATTTTTTATAATGTAAAATTAGCATCATAATTACTTTTGCACATTTAAGGATGAAAAAATGGTCAATCAATATGCTTTTTAGAATGTTAAAATTTGACATTAAACTATATTTTGTGCCATATTGCGTGTGGCATATACTCGTATGTCGGAACAAGGGGCAAGCCCTGGTGAGTAGGAGGGTGCAGCGGTCGCTGCAAAACCTAAGGCTCGAGCTTGTACAGAGTAGCTCTTGGTGGTAGTAGTAAATATTCAAATGAGAACTTAAAAGGCCAAAGAGGAGAAAAGTTCCATATAAACTACACGTGCACATGAGCTAGTCGGTCTTAAGAGACGCGGGAAGCCCGTATGAGAGCACTGAGCGTGTGAGCTTCGAAAAGAAATCGAGTTTAATATTTGTCAAATTTCATATTGAAAATAATATTGAATTAGAGAATAACTCTTTTACTCATACACTAAAATTTGAAATTGACGCATTAATTTTGATATTACATTGTAGATGTTCTTTTTAAGTATTGTGGCATATGGCTTTATTGATAGGTGTTTTTAAAGCTAGGATGCTAGTCAATCACATTACGTCTTATGTTTTTACTTTTATCAACCGTTAAGTACATAGACATCTCATCTCATATCCAAAACATGATAAATAAGGAAAACAATATATTAAAATAAATTAATGGAATCCATAACAATAACTCGATATATATTATCAACTTAATATATATTTATCGTGGTAGTAGAAATAACTTGTTAGTTATTAATTCCTTGATCTTAATTTGTGGACCAATACGTACCCAACTTTTATTGTATTAATGGTCAAATTGAATGAGACATTTAAATTGGATAAAGAGTCTATATTCATATTAATGCGAGAAAAATAAAACATGATTGTGATTTCATTGAGAGGAACACACTTTTTCTTATCCAAAAATAAAATAAAATGTAAATATACAGGGACCAATAAATTCACTCACGGTATAGAGTAATGTATGTGGTTGGCACTTGGCAGAAACGTGTTCTAAGAGAAATTATTGCCCAAAAGCAGAGCACATATTGCGTAGTTAATACCCTACAACAATCATTTTCTTTTCAGGCTGTGAGGACTTGCATAATTTAAAATTATGGAACCACAAAAGACCTCTATTTTTGGGGGCTGAGGCTTACATAAATTAATGGAAGAGAAGCAAAAGTCAAAGGGAGATAACAAACAAATTAAATTCCCTTCCAATATTCAGATTGTTGTGTGCTTCTTTTTACCAAACCCATGACTCATAAACGATTGGAAAATGTGAACCCAACAAAGTATACTATACAAACCGGTATAAATCATGGAATGTGCCACACAAATCACGACAATACAACAAGATTGTTTTTTCAAAGTCTAACATGTGAACCGGAATAAAGATTTAAGACCAATTTTGCTGGTAAACTTGTAGAATGAAAAAATTAACTATGTTAGGGAAAAGCACTATTATCCATCACCATTGATAATTGTCACAATAATGAACAAGGAAAACCCAAAAAAAAAAACAATTGACGATTGACAAAGCCCCCGTGGCAACCCCACGGAGAAAGATTGATCATAAAAAGGAAGAGCAACTTTTTTTGCTTTTTTTTTTCTAAATTTAGTTTTGCACATTAGCAAAAAAAAAAAAAACAATAAGTGGATTTACACGTGTCTTAGTTGAGGATGAATTATGGCCAGCAAAGGAAAGCACTTCCAAGTTCCAACAATGTATGAAGTGTGAAAATCCTCAACAAGCTTCTCTAAAATGAAACAAAGACCAACTAAAAAAAGCCTCACTCTCTCTCTCTCTCTCTCTATTGAAACAAATGTTGGAAATGGGTCCTCCAAATTGCAGGTCATCACCATCCGCAGGTAAGGCAAAAATATTGGGTCGTTTCTCAATCATTATATGGTTTTTTCAGCCAAAAGGAAAAAGCAAAAAAAAAAAGAAAAGTAAATTAAAAAAAAAAGAGAGAGAATAATAATAACACACCACCAAATACTATGGGCATAGGGCAGAGAGTAGTACCTTAGGTTCAACCCAACTTCCACTTTGTATCAAATCATGTGATTGCAAAATGTGAGCACACCATACATGTTCGAACTTACCAACCAATTATAAGGTGCATGTGAATTTTTGGACCACTATGGGAATTTACAATAAGATTATATGAATATTATAAACAAACACACATATAAATATATATATGTCAAAGTTCAGTGTTGTATATGTTAGTGCGCCTAGATCATCATACCGTGTTTATATGTATGCATGTAATAATATGTTATTATTTTTATTAAGTTATGTATGTGTAGTGAATTTTCTTTCCTTTTTTATTGTTTTTTTTTTTTTACCAAAGGAAATACAATTAGGGTGGCTTTACCTCCAAGCCAAATGGTCTCAAAGTTTACTGCAATATTACATGTCCCAACTATAGAATATTACTGTAATGTGATGATAAGTAGTTTGTTTTAATCCCCTTCCAAATCACGTTTGTGTCACGTAATAGCACAAGGCGTGTTAAATTAGTGTTTGGCTTTTCTTTTAAAAAATTAGTGTTTGGTTTACTTGAAGCAATACAATACAATGAGGAGAGAATGAATACATCACTGATAAAAACTTTTTATATAGATATAAAAACTTGGTTATTACAAGTAAAACACTAATAAAATCAAATATTAACTCACACGAAAATTACAACAGTGGGACACCCAAAAAGTATCTCGTAACTTGAATTATTTTGATCAGCCAACTGAATGAAAATTTGCTATCCTTAAGTGGCTGTCGTCAGCTATGTTTCTTAATTATATTTTTACGACTTAACAAGTGAGTAATAATCATTGGTAAAATTAATAAGTTTTTAAATAAAAATATCGCTGGAGCAAATAAGTTGTCGATGCTTAATTGATGGGACGATATCGACTCAGTAAATTTCCATTCAGGCCAACTTGAATTTCTCAGATTAGTTTAGCCCCGTTTGTGTTGTTATTAAGCCATATAGAATAAATGAATGCTTTTATCGTGCAAAAAAAAAAAATTTTTTTTGTTTTTTATGAATATTGCGCCATAACTTGGCATATCAAAGTCGTCCCAGTATATCATATAGAAAAATCATTTTTTTTTTGGCATGATGTTATATCTGTGCTTAGTCGATGCGTGTAAGTAATTTAAAGACCACGATGCTTTTTATGGTACCGACAAAATCTTATTTGTGGATACTTTTATTCCCTTTGTGTGAAATAGGAAAATATTTAGGAGATTTCCAAATATATTTTGTTATTCAAGACACTTTTGATTTCCATTATATTTTTCAAATATTAATTTTCATCCCAGGCACTATATTATAAACAAAAAGATATAAATATTAATAGTACGTTATATAAGATAAGGAATGATTAATGTTGCTCTTTAACCCTTTTGTTGCAATTTCCCCACTCCTCTTCTTTCTTCTTTCTAAAAGATGCTGGGTGGGCCTTGTTTAGGCCTAGGAAGCCTGGCTGGGCTTACCATGTTAACATATATGGGCTAGAGTGTTTGGCTAATTGGCCCAAGCCCTTTTGTTTGTTAAGGGGAAGTGAAAAAAGAAAAATAAAAATAAAAACTATTATAAATGTCACTTAGGCTACTGTTTGGTACGCGGGTATCTTCGTCAAGTGAATGATAATCCTAAACTTATCTTATTTGTTACGTGTTTATTTTAATTTAAGATATCCGGGTATCATATTCATGTAGGCATGAGATTACCTTACCTTAAAAATGAGTAATCTGAAAACCATGGAAGATGGTGAGTTTCATATTACTCTCTATTTGATAACCATGAGAATTAAAAAAAAAAATTTAGACTAAACTATTCTTTATTTTTAACCTAAAATCTCACATACCTTATTATAAAATACCACTCTGCATCGTGAAAAAATAATTATTCGCTTTTTTTCCTCATAAGAACAACTTTTTTTTTTTTTGCATGAGTATATTATTTTTTAGGATTATCACGTACCAAACGACCTCCGTATAATTTTTGTCTCAACTAGCGTGATCAATTGATCTATGCTCTATATTTATAGTGTAAAACTAGGTGTATAAATTATTAAATACAAAGACCAAATAAGGCATTATTAGAAAACGAAAAAGACTGAAAAGAAAATAAGAAAAGAAAAGAAAAAAACTAATCATTAAAACTGAACATGCACGATCCAACTCTATGTGTTCCAACTCGGTGTCGAATGTTTCTATTCGAGTTATAAGAATGTCGCATATATTTGGATTGTAGTTTTCATTAACTCGAGGTCTTTTAGTTGAGCCATCAAAATTTTTATAAATGTGTCCCATAAACATGCTTATTAGATTCTGTTATTAATATCAATGTTAAATCTTGCACAAAAATGATAAAAATATTATATTTGACATAAAATATTCTAATGCACTAATGTCATTTTAAATATTATTGTTATGTTTCACAACTCATTAAAAAAATAAATGTTAGCTAATAGTAAAAAAATGCTACATGTAGTAAGAACAATTTTTTTGGCTTTTTATTCAATAGACCAGCTGTATTTGTACACTAAAATAATAAATTGAAAAGACAAAGTAACAAAAAGGTAAGTCATTGTTACAAAGTGTATTAAATGTGTTTAAATTCGTTACAATCTCTTTTGATTTTATTATATTTCATTCACGGCGTATCAATACACCAGTTGTACTGAATAAAGATCATAATTTTGTTTATAATTTTTTGGGTCAGTTAGGTAAATAGCCATTGTGGACTGTGTGTTTTTAGAAAATAGCAACTGTTTCAAAAAATTTAAAAACTAGCCACAAAACTGTAAGAAATTTTTGACAATAACAAAAATACACATAAAAAAAACTGTCAGAAATTTCTGACACCAGCAAAAATTTTATTAGAAATTTCTTACATTGCTAGTTTCTAATTTTTGTTTGAAACTGTAGCTGTTTTTTTAAATCAATTTGTAAACAGCAGCTATTTTCTTAAAATTCCCTAATTTTTTTTTATAATATAAAATTGTTATCATAATCACTTTCATAAATCAAGATAAAAAAGTAGCAAATTGATGCTTATTTTTCAAACATAAAAAAATGACATTATACTATACTTAGTGCTAAATTTGACAATTACCAAATTTAACATTGAAAATAATATTGGATTAGAAAATAAATTTTCACTCAAATGCTAAATTTTATCATTAGTATACCAATTTGGTATTGTATAGAGATGCTCTAAACATAAAGATATAGACTAATGAAAACTAAAACCAAGTTGCTCCGATCACTATTTCAAAGTAAAGTTCAAAATACAATTAGCATTAATATGATTAAGTGTTCGAGTTCAAACATGCATAGACAATAGAACCGATAAAATTGCCAATCATTAATCACTATTCGAGTGAAAAGCATTGAAATGTGAGAAAGAAACGTGAGTTAAAATTTAACCATGATTATGTTTTTGACCAATGACAAAAAAATGAGGTTGAGTTAGGTTAAGCCAATGCTTTACATACAATTATAATTTTTTTATTATTTTTTTAATTTTTTAAGTTTGATATAAGGAACTGTAAGAATGTTGTGATATTGGAATAACTTTTTTTACTGGAGAATCGCAAAATAAAATTAATTTTGAAGTTATTTAATAATTTATATTTTAAGTAATATGTTTTTTTTTTCATTATATGTTTGTAGTGTAAATTTTAGAATATAAGTTAAAAGTGGAAACGCATAAGATATAAATTATCAATATGCAAAAAATGAGGTATTTTTCAATTTTTTTTTAATTTTTAAACCATATTATTATAATAATTACACTAATAAAAAAGAGTTTTTTAGGCATTAACCAAAATTTTGGGTAATTTTTTAGGATTTAGCCATAGTTTTACGAAATTAGGGATTTAGTTATAAAATATAACATTTTTTGTTACATGAAACATATATGCGTATAAAAGTGTAACATTTGATGTTACATGTTACAAAAAATGTTATATTTTTTACACGTATATATGTTACATGTTACAAAAAATGTTACATACTATGACTAAATCCCTAATTTCGTGAAACTATGACTAAATCCTTCAGACTTTACCTTTAAAATGACTAATTGCTTAACTGACCCAATAAAAAATTAAACTTAAATTAAATTGTTGTTGTAACATATAATTTGAATTTGCATTCACATGATACAATAATTTATTTAATTAAAAAATTATATTGACTCTAAATGACCATCTTAAAATAATTTTTGATTTTTAAATTCCAAGATTAAATACTTAAATTTTAAACATCTAAATTATTTTAAAATTAAAAAAATTAACAATTATTTCAAGATGTAGATTTAAATATTTACCCCAAACAAAAAGTTATTAATCTATATGATAAATACTTGGCAAGTTAAAAATTATAATCATTAGCATTTCTCATTAGGAAAAGGTTCGGTTTTGGGGATATTTTGGATTTGGACGAGAAAAAGAGGGACTAACTGAGGAAAAAAAAATAATTTGATGACCAAGGTCTGTCCATGGTGGCTCTCTGCGATTCAAATTTCTCAGCCCAAACATAGCACTTTCACTACGGTAATCTATCTAGCTTTTCCTCTCTCTGCTTCGTTCAACAAATCGTTTGCCCTCCATCAACTTATCGACTATTTTAGGGTTTCACTGTTGAAGTTGATTATTGATTGTCATTTCAAGTTGATTCGATTCCATCAACGTCGATCTGTGGATTGTTCTGCTGTTTTGCTTTGGATTCTGATTGCGTTTTCGATTGGTTTCAATATTATTATTTTCCTGAGCTAAGTGCAATGCATAACTGTCAGTTTTAGTTTCAGAGGTAGTTGTTTGTATGGTGTTTTCATGGCTGAAATCGTGGTCTTAAAAAAAAAAAAAAAAGCTTTCTTTTTGGATTTGATTTAGCCCAGTTTTGGTCGATTATCGCTATTGTATTCAATCTTTACCTTTTGTTGTATTACCTTTTTCACATATACTATTTACTCTTCTCTGGCATTTTTTTCATTCAAGGCATGTGTTTTATGGGTTTATTTTGTTAGCTTGACTGGCTTTGATACTTCGATTTTCGCCTTTATGGTACATTGGTTCTGTATTTCTTCTTGTGTTGGCACGTTAGGCTTTTGTTTTTCTGTTTCATTGTGTTCATGAGTTATTTCTTCTTTAGGATTTGTTACTACTCATATCTTAGACTGAGATACGAGATAAAGTGCGATTTTTTAGAGCTGAATTGTGGCGCCAGTGGCCTTGTGAAAACACTTGTAAGACGATAAGCAGACGGAGAAAATTGGGCGGTGAAGCATGGACTGCAATAAGGACGAGGCCACGAGGGCGAAGGAGATTGCTGAAAGGAAGTTCTGGGCGAGGGACATCGTTGGCGCAAAGAAGTTTGCCTTGAAGGCTCAAACTTTGTTTCCGGGGCTCGAAGGTATTCCGCAAATGTTGTCAGTACTTGATGTGTATGTCTCTGCTGAGATCAAGATAAACGGGGAAGCGGATTGGTATGGCATCCTTGGCGTGGATCAACAGGCGGATGATGAGACAGTGAGGAAACAGTACAGGAAACTAGCTCTTATGCTTCATCCGGATAAGAACAAGTCTGTAGGAGCTGATGGCGCGTTTAAGCTTATTTCAGAGGCGTGGAGTTTGTTGTCTGATAAGGCAAAGAGAGTGGCCTATGACCAGAAGAGGAACGCTAAACCGCGCCAGAAAGTTTCTAATCCGCGCGGTGGAGCATCCACAACTGCAGCGGGGATGAATGGTAACAATGCCACGAAATGTACCAAAGCTAGTAGAAAGCCTTTGAAGAGTAGCACCGCTCGATCAACTCAGCCCTCAGCTCCAGCTCCAGGTCCAGCTCCAGCTCCAGCTCCTCCTCCCGCTCCCTCTCCTGCTCCTGCACCGCCTCCAACGGCCCATCACAAACCAAAATCAAATACTTTTTGGACAGTGTGCTATCCGTGCAAGATGCAGTACGAGTATCTCAGAGTTTATCTCAATTATAAGATCCTATGTCCGAGTTGCCACGAGCCATTTCAAGCGGTGGAAACAGCTCCGCCGCCTTCAAGAGATCCTTGGACATCGGTCCGGTGGAAATTTTCGCAGAAGCAATGAGTAAGAGGAACAGAGTAATACAGAAACTCAACCGTACCTGTGGCATTTCTTAGGTAGTTTAGCCTGATCTAAGTTGGTACTAAGTTGGGCTATAATAGATTATTGTTTTGCTTATCAAACATTGAAATACTTCATCACATCACGAGTCGTAACTCGTAATCGTTTTCTACTATATAGGACTTAGATGTCATATTAAGTTGACATGAGCTCGTAGGTGATAGATACAGAGAAAAGTTTTTGGTATTAACTGGGAATGATTTTAGATGGTTAGGTTTTAAATATATTTGACAATTTGACGGCCTAAAATATTTCCCTTGCCACAACCCGCGTTTAGATAACAATGCTGTTTGGTAATATAGAAATTTGACCGCATTTGTTATTTACCATTTTCATATTCAAGGCTTTAAGAGTACGTTGTTACATAGAAAATACAATATAACTTCGATGAAACAATAGTAATAGCAGGTTTTGATCTTTATAAAAATAGACATTATGAATAAATAAAATATTTCAGATCTTTTTTATATATAAATTAATATTTCTAAAACAAAAAATATTCTTATTTAGGATATTTCACAAAACACGTGTCTTACAAGTTTGTTATTGTTAAAATGGGGATTTTGAGGAATGTTTCATTTTTTGCACAATGATAATCTATATTTTATGTGTGTTGCACTTTTAATTTATACTTTAAAATTTACACTATAAATATAGATTGAAAATAAAGTGAGCACATCACTTGGGGCATAACTTATTAGATGATATCAAAAATGACTTTATTTTGAAATTTTCTTTTG
The DNA here is from genome assembly GCA_018132145.1 of Boehmeria nivea var. tenacissima. Classification (NCBI taxonomy): domain Eukaryota; kingdom Viridiplantae; phylum Streptophyta; class Magnoliopsida; order Rosales; family Urticaceae; genus Boehmeria; species Boehmeria nivea. The sequence goes on along the minus strand of CM030881.1, from coordinate 17,231,828 downwards.
TTTTGTTGTTGTTGTTGTTGTTGTTTTTTTGTTTTTTAATTCAAAATTATTGTTAATGTAAATACGTTGAATTTATTTAGTCAAAGAAATGTATGGAGATTTGTGATAATAGTTTGTAAAATCAAGTTAGATGCATGTCATAAGCGGACAAAATATTTTCATCGAAGTTTTTTTCGAGATATTATTCTTAAAGTTTATCTTTTAGATTTTCTATCACTTAATTGTTATTATTATTTTCTTAATTTTATGTTTGAAGAAATTATTGAATAAAACAAAAGTATTTGTGACAAAAAATAAAAATAAGAAAAAAGTGGCATTTGTCTAAAAAGTCTGTTGCATAGAAATTAACTACGAAGAACACAATTATTCAAATGAATTTAAAACAAATGACATGTTCACAACACCCTTTTATTTTTTTATTCATTTTGAAGTCAATGCCCATTTAATATTGCTCACGCAATTTTGTACAAAAACAATTTGAATTAACCAGTGACATTTTTTAGATCTTGTCATTGCAATTGCATTTTATACGTAAAATTGAAGTCTCATATTTAATAAATTGCATTAATATGATCACATGTTAAAAGAATGCATATGGCCTCCAAGGATTTTCACTACTTGTCGTATAATGACTGTTTTTCTTTAATTTGTTGTTTTCGTGTTAATTTTTGTCTCTCGACATCAACTAACACTAAATTTTTTTATATGTCATTTTATAAAAATACAAATTTAAGAAAAACTTTATTCTCGCTCTAAATAAGTTTAAAAATTAAGATACGCCGTATTACAAAATGAGCGACAAAGGAGGAAAATAAAAAAAGAGATGCAAGTAATTAGATAGTGAAGTAAAAGAAAACTACAATCCTAGTTATAACTTAACCATGGTTAGAGTTTCAACCAATTCAAAATAATAATAATAATAATAATAAGAGTTGAATTAGGGTAAAGAAAATACTTTATATCCAAGACATGCCCATAGTGTGTTTTGTATATTCATTTAAGAAAAATTCTGTGATGGGGCACGCTCTACCACAGAAAACGATTATGAGTCGTCAAATTTATCTGCTTACAAACATTAATCTGACGATTCAGAATCGTTCCCGGTCCTACCACAGCTATATACTTCATTTAATTATTCAAAATATTTATTTTTCTTTTTGTTGGTTTAATTGGGAATTTAAGAACGCCTTTTTTAGTTCCTAGTTTGTGAGAAATTTCGATAAGAGGTCTAGTTTTGGGGATATTTTGGATTTGGCGAGAAAACGAGGGACCAAACTGAGAAAAAAACTTGGTGACCGAGCTCTGTCAATGGTGGCTCTCTGTGATTCAAAATTCTCAGCCCCGACACAGCCCTTTCACTTCGGTAACCTCTCTCCCATTTTCGCTCCAAAATCGCTTGCTTTCCATTTACTCATCGACGAGTCTAGGGTTTCACTGCCGAAATTAATTATTGATTCCCAAATTTTGTCATTTCAATCCGAGCTCGATTTCGTCAATGTCGATCCGTGGATTGTGAATTTGTGTTGCCGTAATATTTTGGGTTCTGATTTCAAATTCGCTTATTTTCGTTTATTTTATATTTTTTCCCTCTACGTTTATGGTTATTGAGCTAATTGCTTTGCTTAGTTCTCAGTTTTACGTTCGGAAGCCAATAATATAACGGGATATGTATATGTGTGTGTGTATATAGCTTGAATTTTTTTTTTCTCTCTCTTTACATATGAAACAAAGTGCCTTAGTTTTGGTTGTTTATGTTGTGTTGGCATCGTTGAGACTTGAAATCCTGGTATCGAAGAAAGTTTGGAGTTTCTTCAATCCAGATTTGGTTCTATATTTCTACTTATAGCTTTGATAGTTCACTTTCCATTTCTTATTGTACATTTGTTCTGTTTTTCTCTTGTGTTTGGCTTTTTTTTTTTTTCATCTAACTGTATATATGTGTTATTGATTCTTCTGTGGCAGGTTTATTACTCAAGGCGTCAGTATTTGTTACCATTCATATCTGTTGATTGAGATATGAGAGAACCCATGAGTTTCCAGAGGTGAATTGTGGGGTCTGTGTTTTCTTGGACAAATCAGTGGCCTTGTGTGAACATTGATAAAACGATAAGCAGTGTGGCTGTTGAAGAATGGATTGCAATAAAGATGAGGCCACGAGGGCTAAGGAGATTGCTGAAAGGAAGTTCTTATTGAAGGATGTTGTCGGCGCGAAAAAGTTTGCGTTAAAGGCTCAAAATTTGTTTCCGGGGCTTGAAGGTATTCCACAAATGTTGTCGACCCTTGATGTGTATATCTCTGCTGAGAACAAGATAAACGGGGAAGCGGATTGGTATGGTATACTTGGTGTGGATCAACAAGCCGATGAAGAGACGGTTAGGAAACAGTACAGGAAGCTAGCTCTTATGCTTCATCCAGATAAGAACAAGTCCGTAGGAGCTGATGGTGCGTTTAAGCTTATTTCAGAGGCTTGGACTTTGTTGTCTGATAAAGCAAAGAGAATGGCCTATGACCAGACGAGGAATGCAAAATCACACAAGAAAGTTTCTAACCCAGGTGGTGGGTCATCAGCAACAACACCGGGGATGAATGGTTACAATTCTACAAAAAGTTCCAAACATAGTACAAACACAAAGCCTCCAAAAGGTACCACTGCTCAAGCAGGTCAGCCTTCAAATCATGCTCCGCCTCCGACACATCACAAGCCGAAACCCAATACTTTTTGGACCGTGTGCCATCGGTGCAAGATGCAATATGAGTATCTCAGAGTTTATCTCAATCATAATCTCCTATGCCCCAACTGCCATGAGCCATTTTTGGCGATGGAAACAGCTCCACCTCCTTCGAACGGTTCTAAGACATCAGCCCAGTGGAACTTTTCTCAGAAGCGACAGAATTCCAGTAGGCAAACAACTAAGAAAAAGGCGTTTATCCGGGGAAAGAGCTCTAGCACCTTGTCAAATGCTGGAATTGATGGGTTTACTGGTTCTGATTCTCGTAGTCAGAACAACTTCCAGTGGAGTCCATTCTCAGGCAATGCCTCAACCGCTGCTCAAGCTGCAACTGTGGTTCAGCAGGCCTACGAGAGAGTGAGGAGAGAACGGGAGGAAGCTCAGGCAGCAACAAAAAGAGAGGAAGCTGTGCGAAAGAAGAACCATTCCTCTAAAAGGATGGGCGGTGCCTCTTCGATGGGGCCACCTAATGCTGCAAAGAAAAGAAAAGGTACAGATGATGCTACTGCAGGAAGCTCTGAAAGGAACTTCATGAATGAGATCGGTGTGAAAGTTGGGGGAGCTAACTCTTCTGGGTCCAAACAGGTTAATGCCGAAGCTAGTAGGGTCGGTGGAACTAGCAAGGGAAGTTTTACAAGAGAGGTCTCCCAGCTTGAAATTCAGAGTTCGTTAATGGATAAGGCTAAGAAAGCAATCTTCAAAAAGCTGGATGAGTGGAGGTCAGGTACCATGCCCAAACCTGCGGTCAATGTGGACGGGAATAAGAATGAAAAAGCAAATGAGGGAGAAGCGAAATCTTTGAGAAACAGTGACTTGGAGCACGATCAAAACAACTCCAAAGAGCCGATTGATACAAATGTTGGAGAATGTACCATTAAACTAGTTGGTACGACTGGTGCCAGCTTAGGGTCTGAAACTGTGGAAGCAATGTCGATAGATGTTCCTGACTCGGATTTTCACGATTTTGACAAGGATCGAACTGAAAAGTCTATTGAAGAGAACCAGGTTTGGGCTGCCTATGATGGTGATGATGGGATGCCTCGGTATTATGCTATGATTCACAGTGTCATCTCTGCTGATCCATTCAAAATGAGGATCAGTTGGCTCAACTCAAAAACTAACAGTGAGCTGGGCCCTTTAAACTGGGTTGCTTCAGGGTTCACTAAGACATGTGGAGATTTCCGCATAGGAAGATATGAAATCAATAAGTCGCTGAATTCCTTTTCTCACAAAGTTCGATGGTCGAAAGGCTTGCGTGGGGTAATTCGAATATATCCCAGGAAGGGAGAGGTTTGGGCTATGTATAGGAATTGGTCATCCGGTTGGAATGAATCGACACCGGACGAAGTAATACACAAGTACGACATGGTTGAGGTGCTTGAAGACTATACCGAGGAGCTTGGAGTAACTGTTACTCCACTTGTAAAAGTGGCTGGTTTCAAGGCAGTTTTCCATCGGCATTTGGACCATAGAGAGGTCAGAAGGATTCCAAGGGAAGAAATGTTCCGGTTCTCACATCACGTCCCTTCGCACCTGCTTACCGGCCAAGAAGCACCAAACGCTCCAAAGGGTTGCCGGGAGTTGGACCCAGCCGCCACTCCTTTGGAGCTTCTTCAAGTAATAGCGGATGTCAAAGAAGAAGAGACTACAGAGTTTGACGAAAAAGTCAAGGCAGATGATGACACAGAGATTACCGAGAGGTCCACTGAAGTAACCAAAGATGACATCCTAGTAATAAACATTGAAGAAAATGCCGAGGAGACAGAAACGAAGCATCTCGAAACAAGCCAAGTTGGTTGAGTTTTTAGATCGCTCATAACTCACACGGCAAATCGCATCGGAAGTGATTCTTGTCATAATCACTTTTGAGCATCCAGGCCTTGAAATTATTGGGACAGTTTTAGTTCAAAAATAACCCTCTCTCTCTGGAAAAGATCTCCTAATAACCCCCAAACCCAAACACATCATATCACCTTCAACTTGAAGGAGCTGTGCTTGCTTTCAATCAAGGATCTATCTACAAAGTCAAGACCACAATGGTTATATTCTTAATTAAGATTAATCCAAGATTTATTGGCTGCTATTAAGTTGCTCTCTTTATCTAGTGCTTGCTTAATCTCTAGGCTGCTCATCTGACTGTTATGAGATCGTATGTTCTTTCAAATCTGCTTCTACATTTTTACTGGTGTTCGCTCTTACTAGAGAGAGAGAGAGAGAGCAAACGGTGTAGTCGTGTAGATACATATACTGATTCAGATATATTGGGTTATACTTATAAAAATTCATGTTTATGTATTACAAATTAATAATCAGCATCAACAAACACTAACATTTTATCATTTACTTCGTCCCATTTATGGCTCACAGTCATAATATCAAGCCTTTTACAACTTATCTAATGCGTACACTCTATATAATTGATCTTCGGAATATAGAACCACGTCCTAATTATGGACAAATGATACCAAAATTATGGAAAATTCTCGAATATTATATTCAGCTTATACCTTTCACCAAATAACATTAAAATTAAATTTCAGTCATATTGTATGGCAGAATTTTCCTTCCTGAATTGTAATATGAATCTCGATTTATGCTCTTATTATATATTAAACCAAAATAAAAAAATAAAAATAAAAACCTTTTAAGAAACAAAAGTATTGTTTTGATGTGGCATTTTCCTTTTTTCCACAACGTCGACGACGGAGTCCAACTCTAGATCCAAACCTACGTACAGAACTGCCACGTCTAATTGAGCCTACGTGTACAAAGAGAGCGAATAGCTTTACGCCACGTGTACAACACTACGTGGTCAGCCGAATGGGATGCGTGGCTGTGACGCTTGGTTGGTGACATTATCACACTCTCTCGCCTCGCTCCTCTGTTATATATACAAAACAATATTATCAGAGTTTCATTTTATCAGTCTCAGACAGATCTCATCTCTTATCACAGAGAGAGTGAGTGATTAGGGCGAGACACAGAGCTCGCTTCGATCGGAGAAGGAATAGTCTGCGACGCTCTGGTTCTGCAACCGGTACGCTCGATCTGATTCTCAGCTCTCTTTCTTGTCCCATCGAGTTTGAATCTGATCAAATTGATCGTAAATCTTATTGATTTGTTTGGAATGAATGATCTTTTTGGGAAAAAAAAAACATAAAATTTTTGGTAGCTTGTTGATTTGTTAATATCGCTGCCTTCGTTTTCATTGCGAGTCATAATTTCCAGATCTCATTTGTTCGAATTTTTTGCATTTCTGGATTGTTTAGGAGATTAGGGTTAGGGTTTCGGCTATGGCGACCCAAAGGAGAAAGATGACAATGATTCCTCAGCTGATGGTTTTGCTCGTTGCGTGCTTCGCCTTTCAGATCCGCTCTTCTGATGTGGTAAAGCTCTTTTGCTCAATTGAGTTTTCAATTTTGCCATTCCTGCGAGATGAAATCGGTGTTTGGCCTTAAAGATAATAAAAATCCATGCTTGAACTTTTTGCAGACTCTGTACGAGACGTTTGAGGAGTCTTTCGAAGGGCGTTGGGTTGTTTCTGAGAAGGATGAGTACAATGGTACGTGCTCTATTTGACTATTTCCTTTTACTTTACTTTTTTGCTCGATCTATTACTTTCTTTTGGAACTGTAACCCTTATTATTTTTTTGCTTCCTTTAATGAACATGCATGTATTGAGTAGATTTAGTTCATTTCTTATGCCTTCGGAAAAAAAAAAAAAAGATCGTTACGTTCATGCGTAATTGCCTGCTAATTGAACAAGAGATTCTGTTATCGGTCCTTTTGTTATATAATTAAGTTAGCTTGTGTTATTTTTGCGGCAACTGTAAATAACGCTTTGTTGTCTGTATCGCCAATAAAAGCTAATATCAAGTTTTTAGATCCGCCCACCTCAGTAGATATAGATGCATGTCTTTGTTTGTGCTTTGTTCTATTTTCTTTGGCGTGTTCATTTCCTGTGTCATTCGTGGTTCATAAATATCTTATTGATCCAAATATGTGCCACAATGTCCGGATGTGTATGCTGTTTCCTGAGTTTAATACTTTACCTCTTTAAACCAGAAGTAGTATTATTGGTAAACTTTATTTTTTTAATGTCCTTATGGTGTTTCAGCATCTTATCTGTTAAAAACAGTTTCCTATATTTTATTTTAGAATTACAGGGATTGCATTTGTTTGGTCAAAGTAATGTCTGCATTTGAAATTTAACCAATTGCTGCTTAGATCATGGATAATCTATTGATTGTTTATATATAAAACATGCAAGTGTGATTGAACACTAATGTATCTTTCTGAATTTAGGTGTATGGAAGCACTCAAAGAGTGAAGGACATGATGATTTTGGACTTCTGATCAGTGAGAAGGCGAGAAAGTATGCCATAGTGAAAGAGCTTGATGAGGACTTAAGTCTTAAGGACAAAACGGTTGTCCTGCAATACGAAGTTCGACTCCAAAATGGGCTTGAATGTGGTGGCGCATACTTGAAGTACCTCCGGCCACAGAGTGCTGGTTGGAAAGCGAAGGAATTTGACAATGAGTCTCCATACTCTATAATGTTTGGACCTGACAAATGTGGCTCCACTAATAAGGTTCACTTCATCCTTAAGCACAAGAATCCCAAGAATGGGCAGTATGTCGAGCACCATCTAAAGTACCCTCCATCCGTCCCCTCGGACAAACTCACCCACGTGTACACTGCAATTTTGACTCCTGATAATGGAGTTAGGATTCTAATAGACGGCAAGGAGAAGAAGAAAGCAAATTTCCTTTCATCGGAGGACTTTGAGCCAGCATTGATTCCAGCAAAGACAATTCCTGACCCAGATGATAAGAAGCCAGAGGATTGGGATGAGCGGGAAAAGATTCCAGACCCAGATGCTACAAAGCCCGAGGATTGGGATGAGGATGCACCAATGGAAATTGTAGATGAGGAGGCTGAGAAACCTGAAGGATGGTTGGATGACGAGCCTGAAGAAATTGATGATCCTGAAGCAGCGAAGCCAGAAGATTGGGATGACGAAGAGGATGGTGAATGGGAGGCACCGAAGATTGACAACCCCAAGTGTGAGACAGCTCCAGGCTGTGGTGAGTGGAAGAAACCGATGAAGACGAACCCCGCTTACAAAGGAAAATGGCACGCACCTCTTATTGATAATCCCAGTTACAAGGGTATTTGGAAGCCTCAAGAGATTCCAAACCCGGATTATTTTGATATTGAGAAGCCTGATTTTGAGCCTATTGCTGCCATTGGTATTGAGATCTGGACAATGCAGGATGGTATACTGTTTGACAACATCCTAATTGCGGGTGATGAGAAGGTAGCTGAATCATACAGGCTTTCAGGATGGAAGCCGAAGTTTGATGTTGAGAAAGAGAAGCAGAAGGCTGAGGAAGCAACCAGCAGTCTTTCAGATGGTCTCTCTGCTTTCCAGGTAATCTTATTTTGTCTGCTACATTCTAGATTCAATCAAATATGGTTTCCAATACCTGGTAGATTAAACAATTTTGGAACCAATCATTATTGCAGAAACAAGTATTTGATGTTCTCTACAAGATAGCAGATTTGCCTTTCTTGAGTGCCTTTCACGTGCAGATCATCGTAAGTCAGCTGTAATTTGGACACTTTTTGATGTCTTCTCTTAATTGAACTCTTTCGGGTGTCTTGGACTCTCAGATTATGTGTTTTTCTTGCAGGATCTCATCGAAAAGGCAGAAAAGCAACCCAACCTTACAATCGGTATCATTGTATCCATTGTGGTGGTTGTCTTGTCTGTTCTGTTCAGACTCATATTTGGCGGTAAAAAGCGGCCGGTACGATAAACCATTGTTCCAAATAAAAGTTGTGTTGTGCCGAAAGTTTTCAGTTCTGTTCATTGTCACGCTTTGTTAAATCTTAATCTTTCTTTGTGCTTTATAGGTCGTCGCAAACACTGCTGAAGCCACCACGGCTTCTGCAGCTGCGGAGTCTTCTAACAATCAAGGCAGTGGAAATGAAAATGAAGACGAGAATGAGAAGGAAGACACCGCTGCTCCTCCTCGTAGAAGGCCTGTCCGAAGAGACAGTTGAATATGAAGATAGTTTCGAAGTCGCCGCGTCACTGGAAAATTTTGAGATAGGACTTAAAAATATGCCCTAGATTCATCTTGCAACGGTTCTATGTTTTTTGGACGGGTTTTTTCCATATGAGTATAGACAGTCGTGTAAACTCTCCGATGGCTTTGATTTTTGTATTCCGGATGTGCCTTGTTGGGACTAGATCGTAGTTTTATCGCTATATGCATTGGATTTTTAACTTAATTTTCTGTCATGAATTAAATCACAAAGCAGAAACTTATCATTCAAGGTTTGAACTTTCTATTTTTAATATATCTTTTAGACTTTTGGTTCACAAGTCCAATTCATGTACAAAACGTTTTGGGGCTCATATTTCATACTTATGCGTGGCTGTTATCATTAATCTGTGTTGATCAATCTGAAACATTGAAAAATCATTGCTTTCTCATATAACTTGTATGGCTATGAAAAAATACAAAAATAATGCTTAAATTTTTCCCTATATATAATCATGCAACCATACAAATAAATTATAGTGAGCTATGGGCAATGACGAACGCATAAAGAAAAGATAAGAAAATATGGCAGCTGCGTGCCAGCTTCTTTAGAATTTTAATTTCCAACTACTTGGCACGTCAACTGTTCTATTATTTCTAACAACTTATTACAATATTTAGATCATGGAATAGTACGTATATATATATATATGTATGGCACCTCTTATTTTGTATTCCCCAACCAGAGCATTATACAACTAACATTTACAAATTATTGTGGAATATTGGTTTAACTAGTCACATACTTTCCTAACTTGTTACTTCATATCATGAAAATGAAAGAGAAACATACACTCATGATTCAGATATTTGACGTTCTACTATGAATTCTATATAGTTAGATTATCAAATTCATAATACTTACAACATCACTACATTTTTCTTAAAACTGTCAAAATTAGATTTCAGGTAGAACTTTATAGATTAAAAAGTACAATTTCATTATAAATTTGAAATATTTCGCTCTCAATAATTCATCGAATTTCCTAACGTACAAAATACACGAGTGACTTTATTTTTGCAAACGCGGCTTTTTTTTTTTACTTTTAAATAATAATAAAAAATCTAACAATATGATTGTCGCTTACACGTTGGTCTCGGCTCGGGGCGTTCTCAGACGGGCCTTTTGTCTTTTCCCCACGTAAGAGGCACAGCTGATCCTACGTGTCAATACAAACCAATAATATGACGACACGTATACAGTACGACGTGGTGAGCGAATTAAAGCTTGACGCTGTGACGCTAGGTGGGTGACCTTATCATTCGTTGTGCTATATATTAATAAACGCGTTCGCCTGTTTGGCGGTGCATTGTTAACACAAACATCTTTAGAGAGAAGAGAGAGAGAGAGAGATCGAAGCTCGCCTGAAAGAGACAAGGAAATCGCTGCGACGATCTTAATCGGAAACCATGGTAATTCTCATTCTCCGATCTCCGATCTCTTATTTAATTAGGTCTAATTGACTTCTCCGATTAGTTTTTTTTTTCCCTCATTCCAATTGATATGACCTAGAACATGTGTAGAATTCAAGAACAGAAGGAAAAAAAAATGTAATCTTTTGATTTATCTGCTTGATTCTTTTCGAGGCTGTTAATTTTGTAATGTCAATTGCGTTCAACTGTTGCATGTAGTTGTAGATCTCGTAATTCTATTTTGTGGTTCCGATTTTAGATCTTTCAATTGGCTGGGTTTTGTAATTGGTAAAAAGCTGGTGAAGTTTGAATTTTGTTCTTTTGAGCTTCAAATTTGACTTTTTTTTTTTGGGGGGGAAATTTTGGTGTAGACTACATCGAGGCGTCTTGCTGATAGGAAGGTAGAGAAGTTCGAGAAGAACATAACGAAGAGAGGGTTTGTGCCAGACACAACCACCAAGAAGGGAAAGGACTATCCTGTTGGCCCTATTTTGCTTGGCTTCTTCGTCTTTGTGGTCATTGGATCATGTAAATCTCTCAAACTTTTACACTAATTTTTTTTTTTTTTCCGAATTCTGATGTATTTGAATGGTGTGATTTGACATGTTACGATGCTTTAGAATGGATTTACTTATCAGATGTGAACCAATAAAATTTACCAATTTTTTATTACGATATTGATGATGATGATGATGATGATGATACTATTTTGTGTCATTACTTGATGTGTATCTTATCGTATTTGGTTTTGGTTGTGCTGATGGACTTTTTCTCTTATTCTGTGGAAACAGCTCTCTTTCAGATAATCAGGACAGCTACAAGCGGAGGCATGGCATAATTGTGTAAGCCCAGCTGGCTCGAGAGCGAAAGTCAAGTCAAGTCAACGTTGTTCGTCGTTTTTTCTTTCTTTCTTTTTTAATTTTTCGTTAATTTGTTATTAGCTGGTAGGAAATTAAAATATATAACACCATAAGACCAGTGGGTTTGAAGAACTCTCAAGTGTATCTCTTAAAAAAGTAAACACAGAACCCTTCAACTTCAGTTATTTCTGCAATTTTTGCTTTGGTCCAGCAAATAGCAATATCAATTTCGTGTGTTTTTTTTTTTTTTTTGGCTAAAAATATAAATTCGTTGTTGATGGATGGTATTCACCTGTCTTTTTGTTGTCAAAATTCAATATGACAATTTATGAAAACGACAATAACTAAAAAGTGAAAGAAACGACATGAACCACCACAAGAAGTGGCGAACGACTTAAATCGAATTGCATTTACAAGGGAAGAAACTTGAAAACAATCTTTATAAGGGAAGTGCATCGGATTCTAATAATGCCTTTATTTTATGTCCAAGTGTGAATCGACACAATCGTCTTTCACCTGCCACGATTTCTTGAGATGAGTTATCAAGAAAATTACAGTTGAAAAAAAAGCACCGACTTACTGTAGAACTGCATAAGCAAGTTTTGAATACAATAGTTCAAAGAAACTACCATCCGAGAATGGTGTACGTAGTAAACATAAAGGTTCACTTTCATACAAATGCGTAAACTGTCTCCAAAGCAACGTGATTTCATCCAAATGAGTCTACATAAAAGACAGGTAATCCCATGTTTTTGTCTTCTACTACAACAACAACGACGAAAACTAGGGTGAAACAAACTAGAGCTATAAAGCTCTCAGCCACCCATAAAGAGAAAGAAATAGCTGAATTAAGCTGTGGCGGTCAGGCACGGGTGGAACGCAGTGCCGCAAGCAATCCATTGCCGCTTCCTCCCACGTGGCACCACGCAACCGGGAACCTTCAGCCATTCCCTGCTCGACACATTGTAAGTAACCAACCGGTTCATTTGTCTCGATCTCAAGGACAGCATGAGCAAGCCTTTGTTGCCCAGGCAAGTCATCCTAACGTGCTTTCCGTAAAACTCCAAGCACCATATGTTTGGCATTCTGTCAACCTCCTTCCATAAGAGTGTCATCTTCTGAAGCTCCCATATGCACACGCATGTGGCAGCATTCTTTGTCAGCAGCCCGACAAGCATGATCCGGCCTCCCAACTTGGCGAGTGTATGGTCGGTCAAATGCATCGGGGCTGGAATGATGTATTGCCTCCAAGCCCCGGTGACCATATCATACGACACGACTCCTTCTGGGTCCGATCGCATGAAGTAAAGGGTGCTGTCAATGGAAACTGCCTGTGACCGAAAGTTCAGACAAAGTGGCAGCTTGACACTTGGGGGAATGTTTCCCGGACGGCTCCAAGAGTTGGTAATGGAATCATAAATTTCGTATTCCCCATTACACCCCACCCATAAAATCTTGTAGCCGCCACTGCTAGTTGAACTCTTGTTTAGAGTCATTCCCACGGCAATGCGAGACCAGACTTTAACTGACCTGGATGGCAACTCTTTGAAAGATTGAGTCAGGGGATTGCACACATAAAAGTTCCTATGGCCAATATCGTGGAAGCACACCAAGCCGCCTGCTGAAGCCACTGGCAAAAGTATCAATTTTGTCGGCAGAGATGAAGCGGTAGGATGGTGCCATTTCTTCAAGGAAGGGTCGTATATGGCCCCGGAAGTCACATTTTCATGAGTTATGGTGTAGAACCAGGGATTGGCTTGTTGGACCTGGACACATTGGTGAGAGAAACTCTCGGAGTTCAGCAGAGAATTCCATTTCTGGCAAACAGACCGAAAACGGAAAAACGTGGCAATGGGAAGCCTCGCAATGACAGCTTCAAAAAGGTCTTCTGGGAATTCTTTCCAAATCTCTTGATCCATAAACTCACTCTTGCTAGTCATTCCCAATGATTTACCCCGAGTTCGCTCCTTGCGAGATTTCTTAGAAGGTGGAGGCTTGTTAGATTCCAACATCTTGAAGCTCTCAGGCTTTTCAGCGGCCATCACAAAACTGTAATAATCATCTACGGAGCCATCATCAACATTGAGGAAGCACAGTCTGCATAAAAGAGCAGAAGAAAGGGAAAACTCAATGTAAAGTTAAAAGACGAGATCAAAGAACACTGACATGGCAAAAAAAAAAAAAAAAAGTCAACAAGGAAAAACCAAACCCAGCATTATATCGTAGCGTGTTATAGAAATTTATTCATTCACTTGATAAGTTTCCTATATCTTTGACACAGATACCAACTCAAGTCCACTTGGCTATTTTTTTGTTAATGTTTGTCCTGATCTCTATCTGCTTCATACCTGGCTCAGTTACACCTTCCAAATTGCCCATCGAAATAGTGCTATTGTAAAATCATACATACTCTATAGATATAAACATCAAAGTGGCATTCTAATTTTAGGATGAACTTCCTATTTCATACCACTACATAGAGGCAAGGTTGTAAATAATTAGGGAAATCCTATTACACTTGACTTATTCGCAATTTCCTGACAGAGACACGTTCGCACAAATTTTACTCCCAAATTCTTAAAAATTTATGCATCAAATCCCCTAAAATACTTCAAAATAGATCACCGTTCATCATATAAAGGCAACCAAGAATATAACAAACTAAAGAACAAGCTCTCCGATAAAAAAAGCTCGAGAGCTCATTATGGGGCCTACTCTGCACATACCATATCTATGGTGACAACATACATGAAGATTGGTTAGTGAAAAAAGCACCAAACAATGGAGTTTAGTTGAAACCAGTGACAAATAGTCACTTACATTCTGAAAGATCCAGGATTCTTATACAATATTGTACACTACATCACAATTTTTGCCTAATCTACATATTTAACAAAGGTTTTTTCTTTACAAAAATTTTAAAACTTTTTGTCCCCTTTTTCCATATCTGCAGAACAGAGAAAATAAATGACCATATGATCCTATGATCCACAATGACAACGATGCAATTGGAAAATAGGTTAAAATACTAAAAGTTTTACTCATAAATTAATCAACTAAGCATAATATAAAATTCAAACCATACAGATATCTATTCTACCATTTCCCCGAAAAAAGAAAAGATTGTTATATGAGCGACGAGTAACATTAAGCTAGTAAGAAGAATCAATAGGCTCAGGGATTGGCAACAATAAAAAATATCATAATCGAATAATTTTAGTAACCCAAAATACTATCAATAAGGAGGTTAAAAGTCGAAGAAAGAAACGAAAAGCACAAGGCTCACCGGATTTGGAGCCAAAGATCATAAATTTAACCAACAAGAAGAGACATGGAAATTGGAATAAAGACATAAACTTTAGAACCCATAGAGAGGTAAAGACAGCGAAGAAGAAGAAAATCAACAGTCGATTCTCAGCAAGGTCTCAGAATCATAGCACAAATTCTGAAATCTAAACAATAATTTTTTTTTTTTTGGGTTTTGCCCAGAAAAAGAAACGTAGAAATACATATACAACGAAGATGAAACAAAAAATCCCTAGCTCAAGAAACACAAAAAATAATAATAATAAAATAAAGCGAGAGGTTCCAAATAAAAAAAAAAACGAAATTCGAAAACCAAGAAATACCTAAGCCCAGAGGGATTGAACGAAAGCGTGGAAACAAAACAGGAAAAAAAAATTTTGAAAAATGAAATCAGCACAAAATTGAGCGCTTAATGAGAGAGAGAGAAAGAAGAGGGTAAACCTGTTAATGTTGTGAGAGTTGGGAAGAAGATGAAGATGAGAAGCGAAGTAATCGAAATCGACGTGGTTGTGTTGATGAAGCTGAAGCTGAAGCTGAGCGATGAAATGCCTCAGCATTGCTTCTACTTCCATAAGCAATTTCTCTCTTCCGTCCCCTTTTCCCTCCCCCTCGCCCTCCCCCTCCCCCTCCCCCCTTCCCTCCCCACTCCGATTAAATCACTTCCCTTCCCTTCCCTTCCCTTTCTTCCTCTCTTGATGCATAATATCCTTTTCCTTCCTTAACCCAACATTACGCTTCTTTTTTTTTTTTTTTTCTTTTTTTCTCTCTCTCCTTAATTCTTTTATTTTATTGGAGTTGTAAAGAATAAATGAAAACAATACATATAGCTCTCCCCTCACTCTTCTCTCTCTCTCTCTCTCTCTCTCTACAATAATAACACTCTTAATTGAAACCCACATTAGGACAAAAATAAAATTAAGCACGTAATTAGATTACTACGCCGTTATTTTTGCACTTATTTCCCACTTTGCCCTTGCTTTTTTATTTTTATTTTGTTTTAGTGTCATCTTGTCGATTATCTATGTTTGGCATCTCAACTTCAATTCTTCATAAGTTATTCAGCAAAAAATAAAAAAAATAAATTTCTTAAGTTTTGCCATCGTTTGTTTGTGGGCTTTGTGAGAAGAATTACAATTATTTGAGTCTAATTTACCGAGTTAATCCTATCTTTTCATTTAATATACACCAGTGTCTTCATAAGTTTCAAAATATTGTTTCCAACTCCAACCACAAGTGACATTAAACTTGCCTATTTCAATCAATTTTCGTGTTAATAATATATTTATATAAATGACATTGAATCAATAGTGGTAAATATAATTTTTGTAATTTATAAAATTATAGATAAAGATGATATTTACCAGTATTCTAATAGAGAAATATAGATATGTTAGACAACTAGAATTCTTTGGCATAAAAAGCTAGTCAAAATGACAAAATAAATTAATATCACGTAATTATAATCAAATTTTCTACTTGTGTAACATCATTCATTCTAATAAAATCCAAAATTAATATTTTTATTTATTTATCTCTAAAGCAAACAAACCTTGAGAAGATGGATATAAAAGTGAATTAATAAATAACCCAATCCTCGCATACACTATATAGACTATCATAAAAAGTGGAATATTTTTACAAAATCGTCCATTCCAACGTGTGTGAAGGAAAGTTTATTATGGTCAAGCAGACCAAAAATGAGATGAGACTCATGAGAGAGACCTTAACTTTTGAACCAGCAAAGCAAAACCTTTTTTAGGGAATCAACGGCTCTGATTTAATCTCTCCAGTCTTCCTTCTATCCACGCACACGGCATCGGCATGATTGTCCCAACACTTTTTTTTATTTTTATTTTTTTTTTCAAATTCATGATGATTTTGTTACAATTACGGAAGTTCAAGTACCTACTCCAATGAATGCCTTTTCTTGCTCAATTCCCATTATCACCCTTCACCACAATTAGCACTAGCTATTATTATTCTTCCTTTTTCTTTTTCATTAGCTTGTCGCTTTTATTTGTATTTGTATATTTTAAATTTAGTGAATATAATCATAGCTTGTGTTTTTTTTTTTTTTAAATTTTACCAAATATTGTTGGAAGAGCTTCTTCTGCCCAACTTCTAAGTAATTCCATTTTTTTGGGCCAAAGTTTGGTATGGGCAGTTGAATTCTTTGCTTTACTTTCAAAGGAATACTATAATGAGAAGGAATACTGAAATGTTGATTATACTTTGTATTGAGCAAAACAGAGAAACAAATTATACACGAATACCCTTTTTTTTTGTTGGAGAAATATGGGTTTTTGGTAAGTAATTCATATTAATTTATAGATTACGGTTATGAATTATGATTATATATTCTTAAGAATTTGCAACAACTTTTCTTTTCTTTAGAGAGCAAAACGTTATTTAATATGACCTCTAGTAGAAATGAGCAAGTTATGGTGGGTTTGGTACGTGACAAAAATACGATTACGACGAAAAGTAACCTAATTGTATATGCAATATTGTGGTAACACAATTTGCCTTGTAAGCGAAGTGGGTAGTTGATTAGTATTTTATATTGTTTCTTCTAGACTATATTTAGACCTAAATAAAATTCTGAATCCCTAAAAGGACCCAAACAATATATCCACTCAAATTTTTAGAGTTGAAAATAAGAAAAACCATAAAAAGTTTGCTTTAATACAATATACATCACTAATTACCATCACGCAATAAGATACATATATTCTTGTATTTTGTGTTTTATGATGATCATTACGACTGCAACGAATTAATAGACTCGTTTTACTATTAACTATACATAAGTAATAAGATAGTTATACAAATCTGTTGAGAATTGATCCAAAGTTCCAATGAAGATAACGAACACACAAACCCTAAGCACAACCAGAAATTGCACACAAAGTATTTGACGAAAGAACAAACTAACAACACACAGCGATTTATACTTGGTTCGGATATAAATCCTACGTCCAAGTCCGAGGTGATTAACCCCGAGTTTATCCACTATATACGAGTACGATTACACCCTCAAAGATCCACAGACTTCAAGCTCTCACAACAAGCTTTTGTTCTTAACCTCTAATGGTTTCTCAAGAACACAATGAGAAATCTAAATCACTCTACAAGATCTCTCTCAAGTCCTCACTTCGATTACAAAGGGTTTCACTCTAATTTGGAATCGCCCAATCTCAGAGAATTCTATTTCGTAATCTCAAGTTCTCGCTCTTTCTTGTTATGATAAAATAAGACAAGACATTTCTATTTATATTACACGAGCCAAACAAGATTGCCGAAGTTGCCGATCGGTCGCCCACTTTCCGCGATCGATCGGCTCGATCTATGTTCGCCAATGTTTACGTTCAGCCGATCGTTCGCCCAAGACTCGCGATCGACCGGCGATGAATCTGTGATCATCGACCAAGTTTGGCTTAAGACTGCCCCGATCGATCGGCTTGCACCCACGATCGATCGGCGCTGGCTCTGTGACTTTTCGTGCATATGTCCGCGATCGATCGGCTTGTTCCCACGATCGATCGGCGATGGATCTGCCAACATTTCACTGAGCACAAATTTGAGACAATCTTCACAATTCTCCACCTTGTATCTAATTTGGGCTTTATAATGGATAATCTCGGGACCTCGAATTCTTCACCGTCACTCGTCGAGAAGGTTGAGCAAGTTCAAAGCTTCTTCGAACTTACTCACCGGAATGACCTTAGTAAGCATATCCGCCGGATTAACCTCGGTTGCTATCTTCTTCACTTCAGCTTGGTTGCTTGCAATCACATCTCTCACAAAATGTAATTTTACATCAATGTGCTTTGTCCTTTCGTGAAAAACGCTATTCTTCGAAAGGTGTATCGCACTTTGGGAATCACAGTGCACCACAACTTTGTCTTGTACAAAACCAAGTTCGGACACGAGCCCCTTTAACCACAACCCTTCTTTTACGGCTTCCGTCAAAGCAATATATTCCGCTTCCGTTGTTGACAACGCCACTACATGTTGTAAGCTAGACTTCCAGCTCACGGTGTTCCCTCCGAATGTGAAAACATATCCGGAGATAGACCTTCGTTTGTCTAAATCAGCGGCATAATCCGAGTCACAATAACCTGTAACTTTGGGACGATTTTGTCCGTTGTAAGAATACATTAACTTTAACTCCGTTGTTCCTTTCAAGTAACGAAGAAGCCACTTCGCAGCTTGCCAATGATTTCTACTCGGCTTGCTCATGAATCGGCTCACAAGACCGACTCCATATGCCAAATCCGGTCTAGTGCTTACCATCCCGTACATCAAGCTCCCAACACAATTAGAGTAAGGTACACTCTTCATGTGTCTAGCTTCGGATTCGACTTCATTTCCCTTCAAAGAGCTTAGCTTGAAATGTGCACCAACGGGTGTGCTTGTCGATTTAGCGTTATTCATGCTAAATGTCTTTAACACCTTCTCAAAGTAGCTTCGTTGAGACAAGGTCAAAACTTTCTGTTTTCTATCCCGTTGAATGTCTATTCCAAGTATCCTAGTTGCTGCTCCCAAGTCTTTCATGCTAAATTCGGCCTTCAACTGATTTTTCATGGCCCGAATCTCGTCTTTACTTGAAGACACTACAAGCATATCATCCACATAGATGAGCAAATACATGAATGACCCATCTTTGACTTTTGTGAAGTAGACGCAACTATCAAAACGGCTCCTTGAGAAACCTTGTCGCATCATGAAGTCGTCGAATCGCTTGTACCATTGTCTAGGAGACTGTTTGAGTCCATACAAGGACCTCTTGAGCAAGCACACCTTGCCCTCTTCCCCATTCTTGACAAATCCCTCGGGTTGACTCATGTAGATTTCTTCATCAAGTGTTCCATGGAGAAATGCAGTTTTGACATCCAACTGCTCAAGTTCTAGATCAAACATCGCTGCGATTGCCAAGATCACTCGAATAGAGGTGTGTTTTACCACCGGTGAGAAAACCTCATTATAGTCGATACCTTCGACTTGTGAGTAACCTTTCGCAACAAGTCTTGCCTTGAACCTTGGTAACTCCACCCCGGGGATGCCGGGTTTCCACTTGAATATCCACTTGCAACCGATGACACGTTTTCCCTTCGGCTTGTTCACAAGTGTCCACGTGTTGTTGCTTTTCAAGGATTCCATTTCTTCTACCATGGCCTTTTCCCATTTCTTCCAATCGGGAGATCGAGTTGCTTCCGAATAACTCAACAGCTCATCTAGCTCCACCACATCACGAGCACTCAAGGCAAATGCTATGAGATCGGCTTGAGCATATCGGGTAGGTGGCTTTATATGCCTCCTTACTCTATCCCTTGAGAGTACATAGTCACCCAAGTCTTCACTTGTTGGTTCCATGTCTTGGACGTCCGTTTGATCTTGGTCTTCGATGTTGTGATCTAAGTCTCCACCTAGATCCAAATCTTCGTCTCGATGCTCGTCCGTTTCAAACTGATTTTCCTTTGACGCCATGTGAGAACCTACAAGAAAATCTTGACTAGTAGCTCCGAAGAGCTCTTGTTGCTTGGGTCCCTGCATGTTAGTCTTATAGAACACATATTCATTGAATATAACATCCCTACTTATGATTGCCTTTTTGTCCTCTATGAGCCAAATTTTATATCCTTTTACACCTATAGGATAACCTAAGAAATAACCTTTCTTAGCCCTAGGATTCAATTTTCCTTGACTCACATGAACATATGCAAGACATCCAAAAGGTTTCAAATGATCATAACTAGGAGATACTTGTGACCAAACTTCATTTGGTACTTTAAAATTCAATGCCGATGATGGTGATCTATTTATAATATAACATGCGGTAGAGGCGGCCTCGGCCCAAAATATTTTAGGCATACCCGATTCATCCCTCATGCACCTAACCTTTTCCATTATTGTTCTATTCATGCGTTCGGCTAGACCGTTTTGTTGTGGTATTTTAATGCATGAATGATGTCTAGCAATACCATGTTTTGCACAATAACTTTTAAATTCATCACTACAAAACTCAAGTCCATTATCCGTTCTTAATTTCTTAATTTTCTTATTAGTTTGATTTTCTATCAATGCTTTCCATTCTAAGAACTTAGGAAATGCTTCATCTTTAGTTCTAAGAAAATAAATCCAAACTTTCCTAGAAAAATCATCAATTAAAGAAAGGAAGTATTGAGCTTTACCGAGTGATAGTGGAACGTTTGGGGAGCCCCACAAATCCGAATGGATGTAGTCGAGGATTCCCTTCGTCGTGTGTTTTCCCGTGGTGAACTTTAGCCGGTGAGACTTTCCCATGATGCAATGCTCACATTGTTAAAGTTCGGTTGCCTTGATGTCCTTGAGCAGCCCTTGCTTTTGCAACTCCACCATTCCCTTTAAGCTCATGTGTCCCAATCTACTATGCCATAGATCGGTGGACGTCGGCTTGTTCTCGGATAGGGCATTTTCACCCGAGATCGTCTCTCCTTGGAGGATGTACAACCCTTGGATTAGGGTTCCTTTCAACACCACGATGATGCCTTTGAGCACCTTGAGGATTCCTTCACGAGCTTTGATCTCGTACCCGTTTGCATCGAATGTGCCAAGAGAAATCAAGTTTCTCTTAAGATCGGGAATGTACCTCACATCTTTCAAGATCTTTGTGGTGTTGTCGGTCGTCTTCAATTTCACCGACCCGATGCCCTTGACGTCACATGGGATGTTGTTTCCCATCAAGACTTTGCTTCCTTCGACTTCTCGGTAGTCGAACAACCAATCCTTCCTCGATGTCATGTGGAAGGTAGCCCCGGAATCGAGAACCCACTCGTTTCTTGGATCGTTGCACGAGATAGACAACACTTCCGCGCTATTGTAGCCGTCGGAGACATTCGCGGCATCGCTGTTTTCGGATTCTTCATCGTTGACCGGTTTCTTGCCTTGTTTCTTGCTTTGATCTCTCTTCCGTTTGTTGCAATCTCTACGCAAATGACCCGTCTTCTTGCAATACCAACACTCGGGTCCATTCGACCTCGACTTCGATCTAGACTTTCCTCGACCTTTGTCGTTGGCGTTTCGCTTCTCGGATCTCCCCCTCACGGTTAACCCTTCGGCGCTCGCCTTGTTCGTCTTCGAAGTCGACTTCATCTCCAATTCTTTCGAATACACCGCGGAGACTACTTCTTCGAGGGACAGCGTCTCTTTTCCATACTTGAGCGTATCCTTCAAGTGGTCGAACTGTTTTGGAAGAGAGTTCAACAAGAATATGGCTTGGTCTTCGTCGTCGATCTCGACATCTAGAATTGCGAGATCGGCGACCAATTTCGTGAAGTCATCGATGTTCTCGTCTATCGACTTGTTCTCCTCCATCTTGAACCCATAGAATCTTTGCTTGAGATAGATTCTATTTGGAAGAGTCTTCGTCATGTAAAGTTGCTCCAACTTTAACCACATTTCAGCGGCTGACTTTTCCTTCACGACCTTTCGCAAAATCTGATCGCTAAGGCTCAGGACAATGGTGTTTCTAGCTTTCTTCAATATCTCCGATTTCTCCTTTTCGCTCAGAGAAGTCGGCATCTTGGACTCACCCTTCAAGGCTTCATCTAATCCAAGATTGCCAAGGTGAGCCATCATCTTTGCACGCCACAAGTTGAAGTCGTTTTTCCCGTCGAATTTCTCCATCTCGAACTTGAAAGAAGCCATACCCATTCACAAGAAATCTTGGCCAGAGACAACTTAGAATAAGAACAGCGAAGAACTTACTTCGAATGAAGAACGGAGAAACGTCGCTTCTTGGAAGGCGATCTTGAATCAATACAGCCCCGGAACCTGGCTCTGATACCACTTGTTGAGAATTGATCCAAAGTTCCAATGAAGATAACGAACACACAAACCCTAAGCACAACCAGAAATTGCACACAAAGTATTTGACGAAAGAACAAACTAACAACACACAGCGATTTATACTTGGTTCGGATATAAATCCTACGTCCAAGTCCGAGGTGATTAACCCCGAGTTTATCCACTATATACGAGTACGATTACACCCTCAAAGATCCACAGACTTCAAGCTCTCACAACAAGCTTTTGTTCTTAACCTCTAATGGTTTCTCAAGAACACAATGAGAAATCTAAATCACTCTACAAGATCTCTCTCAAGTCCTCACTTCGATTACAAAGGGTTTCACTCTAATTTGGAATCGCCCAATCTCAGAGAATTCTATTTCGTAATCTCAAGTTCTCGCTCTTTCTTGTTATGATAAAATAAGACACGACATTTCTATTTATATTACACGAGCCAAACAAGATTGCCGAAGTTGCCGATCGGTCGCCCACTTTCCGCGATCGATCGGCTCGATCTATGTTCGCCAATGTTTACGTTCAGCCGATCGTTCGCCCAAGACTCGCGATCGACCGGCGATGAATCTGTGATCATCGACCAAGTTTGGCTTAAGACTGCCCCGATCGATCGGCTTGCACCCACGATCGATCGGCGCTGGCTCTGTGACTTTTCGTGCATATGTCCGCGATCGATCGGCTTGTTCCCACGATCGATCGACGATGGATCTGCCAACATTTCACTGAGCACAAATTTGAGACAATCTTCACAAAATCTTATTACTATACATATATTATAACAAGTTGTATAATCAGTCGAAGAACACAACCAAAGTAAGTACAAAATTCTGGAATCTAAAAAAAAATGTTAGCATTTGAGTTGTGCAAGTTCCGTTTGGCCCATGACTTTCCTTCTACCTAATAAACGGTTTCTAATAAACTTCCTTACGCCAAGTGATCAATATCCAATATCAATACAAAAATATGGCTTCAAACCACGGCAAATATTTGAAGTAGAGCTTAGGAGACACTTCAAAACATACGATAACAACTAAGAAAGAAAAAAAAATAAAAATTGTATATTGGTTACTCTAGTACACCCTGCCAAAAGAGTTTTGTTTGGAAAGTAATGAAATACTTGTATTAGTTGGTGCTAGGTCATACATAAAGCTAAATTAATTGAAAGATACATACAAAATAGCATTATAGTAGGTGGGTGCTATGTTTTCATGTATTTGTTAGCTAAACACAATTACACAAACATAATCACTAACCTCGAATACTCGATAGTCTTTGTTTTGGTCATAATATATATTTGTAATTTGTGTCTCTTTGGGTGGGGTGTTTTTGGACTAACCTTCCAAATTCCAATGAGTAGAAAGAGAAGGTGAGTAGTGGCATAGAAAGTAATTTTGAAAGAAAGGGTTGGGCAAATATGGCAATGTGGAAAGTCATGATGATATATAGAGGGTAAAGTTATTAAGAAGGTGATGGTTTTAATTATAATGATTAGGTTTTGCCAAGACCAAGAGTGTGAGATGCGGTGGGGTAATCATTTCATCTGCATAGGGAAGCCAAGGTTTGGTCGTTTTGGTATTTGGTGGAAATGAATGAATATTTGTATAATGCCTCATCATCATCATGAATCATGAATCATGATTCACCATCATCGTCGTCATCATCAATATATAGATTCCCTTCTTTTACGTGTGTGTTTCCCCACACGTGTGGTCGCTTTTATTTTTTCGAATCTGTTATTTCCTAGTTCATTGTCGTTGATCCGACCTTGGTTGTCCATCGCCCATATTTGTATCTTGTTGAAATGTGGGCCCCAATGGGGAAAATAACAGCCCATCAAGAGCAAAAGGGGTTAAACGACACCTAGTAATAACTTGGAGCCGTAAACTTTAGATTCGATGAGATTGACGATGGTAACTTGCAAGGGAGATTAGATTAGAGAAAGAAACACCCACTAAACTTGTTGCGTCATGATTTGTCGTTTTCCAATCTTGAAAAAAGACAACAACTTGGAAAACGACAATTGAATGGCAAACGATTACAGTACACAGGGAAAAAAAGCTTATAGGCAAGACAATGGTTCACTAAAAAAAAAAAAAAAAAAGGGTAAAACGACAGTGATTCAGAAAACGACAATATGATAGAAAACGACAATGAAAAACAAACGATGGTTCATTATAACGACAATGATGAAAGGCAAGAGGAGAAAAAAAGCAAAAAATTGTCGGAACTCAAAACCACAAGAACATGAAAACGAAAACATAAAAACGACAATATAAACGAAAATGATAAAAACTTAATAAAAACGACACGGAATGATAAAACGAGGAAAAAAGAAAAACGACAAAAAGAAGCAACAATTGTCCATAAAAATGTCAGTGATGAAGGTAAGAGAAAAAATAAATAAAAATCAATTCCTAAAACTACATGAACATGAAAACAAAAATATAGAAACGACAATATGAGCGAAAACGACAAAAACTTTGAAAGTGACACCGAATTAGAAAACAACAATATAGAAAATTTCCGTAAGATGATAAATGACAACGTAAAAAAAACGACAAGGACATGTGAACGACAGAAACACAACCTAATGAAAGGTAGAGTGGAAGACGACTACATCAGTAAATCGACAATAACAGGCAATAAATGTTCATGAAAACGACAGTGATGAGCTGTAAGGAGAAAAAATGGCCACGAACTTCAAGAACCACATAAACATGAGAACAAAACGACAATATTAATAAAATGGTAACAACGTGAAAAACGACAACATAAGTAAAACAACATTAATAGGCAAATAAATGTTAATAAAAACGACAGTGATAAAGAAATGGCCACGACTTGCAACTTGCAAGAACCACATAAACATTAGAACAAAAACGACAACAACGTGAAAAACGACATTGTATGAGGAAATAAAGAAAAAAACCTCCATAAAATGAAAAACGACAAAGTCCTACGGCATGGACGAACGAATCACTGTATCACAAAAGAGACACATAGTGAAACGACAATTGCTTGCATAGGACGAGTAAAAACGAAAACATACACAGAGACGACAATCTATTGATGAAAAATACCAATGGTAGATAGAAAACGACTGCAACTAGTTCTAGAATCATTACTAATTTACAGTGCTAAATCCATATATATGTTACAAACGTCCATAAATATACATGTTTATTTTGAAAAAAAAAAAAAAAAAAGAGAGAGAGAGAGTTTTGAGTTTTCGCATGAACATTTAATCATCATAATTAGAATGCAATTTCTTGTCCCTCTTGTTTGGTCTGTCATCTCCAAGTCGTTGCAAAACAATCAAACTCTCTAGACGCTCAACGACGGTCTTTATTGCCGGACGGTTCGTTGGGAAGAATTCGATGCAACGCATCCCCAGCTCTGTTACCGTGGAACCGTCCTCGGGATGGTACCCCCAGTCTTCCGTCATGCTTTTGTGGGCCAGCGAGCAATTGGGCCTGTACTCTTTCTTGGCCCAACAGTGGACCATGTTGTCCAGTGCTGATATGGACTTGTCCGCCTCAAACACCCTCTTGGATATTAGTCCCAATAGGATCACGCCCACAGAGAACACGTCACTGCTGCTTTGTCTATACACATCTGCTCATATTACAGATAGACTGCCACTTAATCACAACTAATGTAGTCTACAATTTTCACTATTAATTATTAATAGGGTTTATTCACTACACAGTACAGTCGACCGTGAAACAAAAATAATAAAATCAAAATTTATTATAACAAATTTAATACATATTTAATATACTTTATTAAAATAATTTATCTTTTTTTTTTTAATTTTATTCTTCAATTCATTATTTTGGTGTACTAAAATAGCTAATACACCTTATTGATACTATTGGAACGCTGAAATTTGCTAAAGAGAAAAATATGGCATATTAAGTCTAGTGCAACACTAATTTTGATTAGATTAAAGTAGTATGCCTTTAGGGGCTTAGGCAAAACTAAAAAAAATTATGTTTTCTACTTTGTAAAAGTTACCTTTTACGGCAAAGTAAGGATCGCCATAACCAATGGGCATTGGTATTTTCTTTTTTGGATCATAGAATTCGCCGTTGGTCCCTCCCATAATGAGGCCAAAATCACACAATTTTGGATTGAAGTCCTGATTATTTACATGGAGAGTTTTAGAAAGGAAATCTACAAAAGTGTGTTAATTTAAATTTAAAAAAAAAAAACGAAAAGGGTCTTGAAAGGACCAACCCAGTCTAAAATTATATGGGAGTCACTAAGATTGAGAACCAGATAAGGTTTGTCTCGATTATGGAGAAACTCGAGGAGGCGAGCTAATTGGAGAACTATTTTAACCCTTTGAATCCAGCTGAGACAATCTGTCACACACACACACACACACACACATATATATATATATATATATATGTAGCCACGGTATTATTGATCCAAACATATCACATAGTCAACATAATTAATATTCTCCTAATTTTGTACCTCTCAGGATCAAATCATGCAAAGTGGCCCTTGGATTGAGGTCATACACAACACCTCTCACTTCTCTTTCACAACAAAAACCAATCAATTTGACCAAGTTGGGATGATCATTGCTTGGCTGAGTTAAGAAGTGCACTTCTTCCTGAAATACCAAATCAAAACAGTTTAATCACCCAAAAGCTGCAAATAGTCCCAAAAAGGTTATAATTAAAGCAATTAAACTGAACAACTTACTTTGACCATCAAATACCCTTCAGAGGCGTCCAAGTCTAGGCAATTTGATTTTTCAACGGCCCATATCTTGACAGTCACATATCCACCTTCTGAGTCTGAGCACATAAAACCTGGTTTTACAAAACCCCTGTATAGTTTACCAAATTGAGTGACTCCAATCAAGTTGTTGTGGCTGAAATTGTTGGTCAGAGATTTCAGGTCCTCGGATGTAAATACCAAAAGGTTTGAGGACTCCATGATCATATTGCTACAAAAGGCCCTTGAGATAATAAAGCTGCTAATTTGTTAAAGTTTTTCACCTAATACACCAACATAAAGATTTAGCTAACCCTATTAATGGGAAGGTTTAGGAAGAAGATGATGAGAATATTCTTGTTTAGAGAAGAGTACAAGAAGACAAAGCCTGCTCAAGCTCAAAGATCAACATTTCATAAACATTAATATCTCTTTGCCCAAAAATATTTTTGAGTCTCTTTGACCAAGATGATACTTTATTTTTTAATTATTCCAGGCCCTGTTTTTCTTTACGTTGCAATGTTCACAAAGCCCAACACTTGACTAGCTCAAACCATTATTTTCATTATTTTTTGTTCATAGGCTTTACTTTCACAATTGGCAAACGTGAAACGCTGACTTTTGTTTTAGATTAACGTAATTTCTGACAAGGTCATGCTTGCATATATTCTATAGGCAGTTTTTCAATCAGCAAGGTTTACAAAAGTCATTTTTGTGAGGGGCCCAAAAAAAGAGCTAAATTAAAAATAAAACAAAAAAACAAAAAAAAAAGTATTGAAAGTTTCGTAACATGCATGAACGGGTTTAACTTTGTAAAGAGCGTTTTACGTTATCTCTATTCAAAAGTAATAGACCTTTGACCACCCTTGAGACATGCCGGTTATAATGCAACCAATGTCTATATAGTATAAAAAGTCAACGCCATGAGGTCGTTATTATGTATAAAACTAAGCTTAAAAAGATACTATTATACATCGTACATTAATATATTCTAAATATCCGTTAATCAAGAGAAAAAGGCTTCTTGATCTTGTAAATTAAAGTATTAAACCTTTTGGAAGCACTGAACGCTTTCATATCCCATTGTTTAAATATGGTGATGCCGCATTAACAATCTGGCAAATTAAAAAAAATGTACATATGTATGTATGTAATGTAGCAGAGAGCAAGAAATTCAATGGTATAGCGACATTTCGATATTAATTCCATTTTCAGTTATGGTTACGAGAGCATATATATTCCCATCACAAAGTAAACGAAAAGTTACCAAGACATTAATGGAAGGTGAGACACAGTAATTGCACTTGAGGTGTTGTTTGTATGATTAAATATCTATTTGTTTCTGTACTTTGGCTTTAGGGCATTCCTTTCGTTTAGGATCATGTTATGAAGAACGGCCTAGCTAGACCCTAGAGAGAATTTTCCGATAAAGCCAAATTGATTTGGTACTATTTAATTATTTCTCTCTCTTTTTTATTTTATTTTTTATTATTAATATTTTTTTACGGGCACATTGTGTGGCTTTTTTTTCCTCTCTTTCGTTCTTGACGTTGATGTAAATGCCAACGTGTAGTAGAATCGTACGATCATTACTATTTCTCTTTAATTTCTTCCTCAATTAGTACTTAATTATTGGTGGTCCCTATATTTGTATCTTCTATCCCCAAGGTCCCCACAAAACGGTAAAATTTCTGACTTTTGTATTGAAGAGAAAATACTAGTACTATGACATTTCTATGAATGATCACCACTGAAATTTTGTAATGTTTTTATTTCATCGATCCAGGTAGGTTTGGAAAAAAAAAAATCATTTTACAGCTTCTTTGTCTTATGTGCTTGTAAATTGTTATTCTTAGGCCTCTCTGCAATGATCATACTATAGAGCATAGAGCAACAGACCTATCTTGCTTGGACAAATTGATGGTTCACATGAAAAACAAGCTACAACAACCAAGTATCTACTTACGTTTCAACTAGATATCACCTAAAGTCAAATGATCGCATACTTAGGCATGAAAAAAAAAAAAAAAAAACTGTGACACTAACATGAATCAGCTAGATGTTACCAACCAAATGGTCATTCATAAGAGCAAGATCTCTCATGCACCTCCACCAATATTTTACTAACTCCTTAATCTCATCCACAAAAGATGATAATTAGGACAATGACAACACCTTAATCTTCCTAATTTAAACCCCGGAGATCATCAACCCACTAACAATAAAATTAACCATAGCATAATTTGTGCCAATTAATTATGGCAAACAACACTAGCAATATTGCAGCAGATGAGGAGCACATATTTCGGAGCCGTCACCCGGCAGTCCAAGTGCCGGACGACGTGACATTGCCGGAATTTGTGCTTCAGGGCTCGGAGGAGCTGTATGCGGAGAAAGTGGCGTTCGTGGAGGCGGTGACGGGGAAGGCGTACACTCACGGCGAGGTGGCGAGGAAGACGAGGAGGTTCGCGGGGGCGCTAAGGTCGCTGGGGTTGAGGAAAGGGCATGTGGTGGTTGTGGTGCTGCCCAATGTGGCAGAGTACGCCATAGTGGCTCTTGGAATAATGGCTGCCGGTTGTGTTTTCTCCGGCTCCAACCCGGCCGGCCATGTTTCCGAGATCAAGAAGCAGGTTGAGGCTGCTGCTGCCAGGCTTGTTGTCACTGATGGCCCAAATTATGAAAAGGTTCGATTTTAACATGCAGTAGAGAACGATTATGGATCGTCGGTATTTTTATTAATGTTAATAATAAAAAACTTTTTGGCGTAGAATCATTCCATTCCATGACGTAGAGCATTTTCTCTTATAAATTATACCACTTTATTTTTCTTGGGTGGGTACTGAATTAGCTATGGCATTTTGATTGAATTAGCCAACTTAATAAGCAAGGCTAAGTTTGATGTCTGCACATGCTAAGTTTGACCCAGTCAATCATAAGTCATGCGATTATCTCATTTTTAATTTTTTTTTTGTTTTTTTAGTAAAATAATAGAAAATGTTAAAAGAAATAATGAGAAAGTTCACTCGAAACAATGTCCAATGAATTGGTACGTAGAAACTCAATTAATAATATAGTACTCGATTTCATTCTATAGTCAAGTTCTAAATGATAATGATCTCATTATTTTATTCGATGCACTCATGTATAGTGTATACCACAAGATTATGTTATATTTATAAATACACCCTCGTCCATCTATTTTCTGTTTTGTTGTCTTACCACCATATATTATTCATTGACATTCCATCTTTACTGAATATAACTAATAGTAGGTAAAACAAACTCTTTGAATGATCGAGTAACATTTAGATAGATAGAAAACAAGATAACATAATTATTTGTATGACGTCCAAATTAGGAGAGCATATACTAATGGATTTACAATGAATAATGCTAAACATTCTCTTTTTTAATCGATTTTTTAATATCATCCTAGATGAATATGTTTTAATTGATCGAATATCGTATTTTTAACGAACTAATTAGTGACACTTGGCTATTGTAAAAATTATTTTTTACTGCGTGTAAAAAATATGGGTACTCTTTTATAAGTTGTTGTTTGACCTAAAAAGAGAGTAACAATACATGTCGCCGAATTGTCATTTTCTACGTAGTCATGTACAAACTTCTCTAGGGCCAATAACATATTGATTATCAGCTCGGAGATGATCATCATTCACCTATTGCACTATTTCTGACAGTTTGTTAAAATTTAATTGGTACAATCTCTTTTAGATACTTAGCATCACCCAAAAATTAATCACTTGACAAAATCTATTTAAAATCCAATTATATATATTTTTAATTAGCATCTTTTTATTCTGGAAATATTTTTCAATCACGTCCCTTAAAAAATACAATTTATGGTTACTATCATAGTTTAAAAAGAGTTTCTCGATATTCCGCGCCAAGCTTAATTTCCAACTGCACTTGGTGGCATGTGACAAAGAGCAGGTAAAAGGTCTAGAGATACCGGTGATCACGGTGGACGAAGAGCCCGTTGAAGGAGCCATAAACTGGGACAAGCTCCTCGACGCGGCGGACCGAGCGGGCGGCGCCAGGGAGCGGCAGCTGGTGATCAGGCAGAGCGACCTGTGCGCGCTGCCATTCTCGTCGGGCACGACTGGCGTGTCCAAGGGCGTGATGCTGACGCACCGCAACCTTGTGGCCAACCTCTGCTCGTCTCTGTTCGCGGTGACGCCGGAGATGGTGGGACAGGTGACCGTGCTGGGGCTCATGCCCTTCTTCCACATCTACGGCATCACCGGCATCTGCTGCGCCACGCTGCGAAGCAAGGGCACCGTCGTCGTCATGGGCCGCTACGACCTCCGGACCTTCCTCGCCGCGCTCATCAAGTACGAGGTCACCTTCGCGCCCATCGTCCCGCCCATCATCTCCGACATGGTGCACAAGCCCGCCGTCGCCGAGTTCGACCTCGCCCGCCTCAAGCTCCAGTCCGTCATGAGCGCCGCCGCTCCTCTCGCGCCCGAGTTGCTCCGCACTTTTGAGGCCAAGTTCCCCGGCGTCCATGTCCAGGAGGTAATTGGATTACCCTAACATGTGCATTTGTTTGATTTTGTTGAAATACAAAAACTACTTTTGGCCATTTTCTATAAGTTTAAGCTTTTGCGAAGGATTAATAATCTAATTAACATAGTATCAGAACAAAAAGTCGTGCTTTAACTCTTGACTAATATTATTATTATTATTGACTCACTTCTTATAAATTCAAGTTTTAGGATGGATTCTTAATCTAACAATTTTTATTGTTATTATTAGAGAATAAAGGTAACTTATAACTGCTGTGACAACTCACAAGGTTAATTAATGCTAAAAAACCATTCAAATCACTTTGGATACCAAACGAGGCTATATATGAGTGACGTACCTGGGATAATTTATAATAAATAATGGGGCCACAAAGATTAGTGATGCCAAATATTGATCATATGACTAATATTATTGATGAATTAAATAGGCATACGGGCTGACCGAGCATAGCTGTATAACTCTCACTCACGGTGACCCTGATGACAAAAGCTATAGCAGATCAGCTAAGAAGAACTCTGTGGGATTTATTCTTCCAAATTTGGAAGTCAAATTCATCGATCCCGAAACCGGCCGATCTCTTCCCAAGAACACTCCCGGTGAACTTTGTGTTAGAAGCCAATGTGTTATGCAAGGTAAATCATTTTTTGTTTAAAATGTATGTGACTGTGACATATTGCTATGTCTAAGCAACTAATCATCATTAATTTGTTGTTACAAACTAATTTTCAGGTTATTATAACAACAAAGAGGAAACTGATAGAGCCATAGACAAGGAGGGTTGGCTTCACACAGGTGACATAGCTTACATAGATGATGATGGAGATATCTTCATTGTTGACCGAATCAAGGAAATGATTAAGTTCAAAGGTTTCCAAGTAAGTAAGATTAGTTATACTAATTATAACATAATAAGCTTAGTTATTAAATTTTGCCTAAATTTGGGAAATTATGAAAACTCAAAAGTGCATAACTTTGGTTGAATTATTGGTGTATGTGTATACATATAGGTAGCTCCTGCTGAACTAGAGGCCATCCTTCTGACTCATCCTTCCGTAGAAGACGCTGCGGTTTTCCCGTGAGTCTTTCACATCTTATCATGGCCTTTCTAGTTCGTCCTAGTAAAAATAAATAAATAAATAGTAATAATACACAAGTGTATAATTTTACAAGGCTAATTATTTTGTCCTGGCAGCGAAATTTTGTCAGGATTACTCTAACAAAATAATGAGTTGAAAGAGAAAAATAACATAACATCGATTGTGAATTGTGATAGCGAATCATTCCGAAAAAAATAACGGGTTTCAAATAAACACCACGTAATTTTTTATTGGTACAGACATATACTTCTTAATGTTTGAAAACGACATTTAAAATAAAACATGATCACTTTTTTTTTGGGTTAAAAATAATACTCCGCTTACTTGAATTTGTTATTTTCTCCAATTAATTCGTTACCACAATTTACTCTCTTTTTTTTTTAATCTGTGGACTTGTGTAACTGCTGAGAGTTTCAAACTAAAATCAAGTTCAAAATTTAATAATAAAAAGTAGAGTTGTCACATGAGAATAAAAGACTCAAATATTAGACTCATAATAAACTGGTGCAACTTAAAGTCTATAGTTACACATTTACAAATACATGATAAATCATTTTATGGGGTTTCAGGATGGCGGATGAGGAGGCTGGGGAGATTCCAGCTGCTTGTGTTGTAGTAGCCCATGATGCGAAAGAGACTGAAGAAGATATTTTGAGCTATGTGGCCTCAAATGTGGCACATTACAAGAAGATTAGAGTGCTTCAATTTGTGGACTCAATACCCAAATCACCTTCTGGCAAAATTATGAGAAGGCTTCTTAAAGACGCGGCGAGACTCAAATTTGCAAAAAAGTGAACATCTATTATCTATATATACATTACATTATGGTACACGGAGTGAATTATACCGAAATAATACAATAACAGCTTGATACTTGATAGTATTATGATATTCATATGAATCGTACGAATATTTGTTTTAAAAAACAGTTACCATTATGTAAGATTAGCTATTAGTATGCATAATTAATGAGTAAATTCTTACACCAACTGCATCATATTTTAAATCGCAACATAAAACTTCTTATATATAAACACGTATATGCTAATCACCAATTAAAAATGATCGCACACTTATTTTATCATCTTTTTTTGTTTGCCTTAAAAATCTTATCATTTTGGCACCATGAACTCGTGAACACGTGATAATTCTAATATTTTTCTTTTACATAATATATTATGATCTTTGTGGATAAGCTTTACTCTTTTTATACATTAGTTTTGCATAAATGTAAGACTACAATTTTAAGCTCCACAGCCGCCTGCCCAAAATAGCACTAAAAATGACCACGACAAGCTTTTTGTGGCCTTTTTAATCATATTACTCAATTGGGATTGAAATGATGGGTTTTTCTTTATTTAGCATATTATGCGTCCACTTCTTTGAGTAGTTGGGACAATAATTATCTAATTTTGTGCCACTTCACGTGTTTTTTTTTTATTAGCGATTTAATTGAATTGAAAAGAAATGCTTACCACAAGATATTGTTTGATAAAAATAAATAAATAAAGGAAAAGGCATTGGGGACACATTGCTTAGGGGTTTCAATTCCTTCACTTCACATGGGTCTATGGCCCACCAATCTGCATGATTAGCAATCCCATGTCTTTTGGGCCTTCAGAGCCATGGTAGTTGAACTTCATTACTCTATTCATTTTACCAATTTCTTATCTTATTTTTACAATATATAAATATATATATATATATATATATATATAAATAGTTTCCTTCTACCAGATTCACTCAACTGAATTGACCGTATAAACGCACAATGGGTCTAAACTAAAGTAGTAACAACGCTAATAAATGGTCGGTCTCAATTCTCAACAACTTAATAGAAACTAGCTTTCAAACCAAAATTAAAACCAAGTGTAAATGATATTTTTAGTATTGATCATCATTATTGACATAATTGTCATGTAAAACATAAGTTAATTAACACAGTTTCTTATGAATACGCGATACCCTGATTTATTTTCACATATGAAATAAATTTACTTGGGAAGATGATGATGATACAAGTCCGAAATTTTATTTATTTATTTATTATTATTATTATTATTATTATTTGAACTTCTTAATCTCAAAAAGAGCAGCATAAAACATTGCAGCACGTGCTCACGTGCAAGTCCTGGAATGAGAAACATCATGAGATCTTGGCATATCAGGCTAAATATAATTAAGCAGAGGTTTACGTGATTGATTAACTTTGTATATGCCAACCTCAGTCAGTCCACACGAACTAATAAAATATTTCTATAATCAAGTTGTAACAGATAGAAAATAATTATTAAAGCTAATCACTTTGTGTAGTTACACATATCTGCCTGGAGTGCATAAACCCAACTCTCAATTTCCCACCTACCAATTGAGGAATATATTATATATATATATAATTTATTTATTCCTTCGATCACATCCAATGTCGATATTAATATCTTATGCTTTCTTTTTTTATTTTATTGATTTGTTTATTTACAAATTTTTTTAACCCCAAAATGGGACCTCCCTCTTTCAGCAATTCCTTCCTTTTTTGCCTTAATCATAATGTCAACTAGTCCAACTTGCACCGAGAGAGAGGAAAAAATAAAAATAAATAAAAGAAAAAAAAAAGCTAAAGGAAAAACATTGTCCAACTTGCTAATAAAAAAGTAACACATTCCCTAAGTTTACTTGTTTAAGTAGATGCCGATATAGAAACTTAAATTAAATATTATACGTTATAAATACACTAGCTTGTAATAGACATTTCACACCACTTTTCAGATGTAAAGTAAAAAAAAAATTCCATTATACCTGCGACATTTTGTAATGACACTTTAAAGTAATGGCATTAATATATATGTATATTCCACTACAAGCATAAAATAAAGGTGCAGTGGAGTAGGATCTTTATTCCTTCGTTGGTCAAATTTACAGAGTTAGTTAAGAAATAAATAACCTCTTCATCCGCAAATACATTTACATATATTGGACTTAAAAGTTGTCAAAAAAAAAAAATCAATCAATGTGTGCACTACATTTCTCCATTGATCATTAATAACAACTCACTTTTATTTAAAAATAAAAAAAATTAACGCTTTCAGATCAGTTCATTTAATTCTAGTTCCTAAAATATGAAATCGTTTTTCTTTTACAATTCTTTTTAAAAACTAGAACCTTAAACAAATAAGGCCAGTTAAACAATTAATTATTTTAAAGGTAAAGTTTGAATTCATGAAATTAAGAATTTAACGTTATGTAACATTTTATATTAGGATTTAGGGTTTAGGATTTTATGTTAGGATTTAACTAGATATGCAAATATGGAACAAATTTTTCCGGGTAAACAATTACCTGGTATAATTCTCGGGTAAATTATGGGTATTACCCGGAAATTACCCAAATAACAAATCCGGGTATATACTCGGAATTACCCGGGAAGCAAAAAAAAAAAAAAAAAAAAAAACCCGGTATTTGCCCGAAAAAATCATCAAAATTATAACTTTTTTAGTCACGGCACTACCAAGCTATGAAAAAAAAATCATAATTGCCGGGGAAATTTTGGGTTAATTACCCGGTTTTACCCGGCATTTCAATTCCATTATTCTAGGGTAAATACCCGGGAAAGTGTTCCTGGTAATTTTCGGGTAATTACCCAATAATTGTTCCATGGAATGAATTAGAATTCCAAAATTTATTGCCTAGATTTAACCTTTATACAAGCCCTAAACCCGTGTAATATATATACGTGTAAAAAGTGTAACATTATGTATAACATTTATGTAATGTTATAAAAATATATTATGGCTAAATCTTTAATTTCGACATTTAAGGGCCAAATCTTAAAAAAAATCTAAAAATTTGGTTATATGCCTAAAAAATTCATAAATAAAAATATAAAACTAAAAAACCATGCATTACTCGTTAGCAAACATTTTGTTCCACTTTTTTTTTTTTTGCTTGTGTGCTAAAAGATTTCTCCAATTGCATTCTCACAGTAAAAAAAAAATCAATTGACAAATTTTGTTTGAAAAGAAAACATGAGAAAGTCAAAGACTTCGAACCGAGACCGGTCATAATTCGAAACTTTTTATTTTGAAACAAAATGTAAATAACTCAATCAATACCGATTCAAATTCAATCATCTAAAGAAAACTCTATATGCGACTCTAAAATACCCAGAAGGGGCAAAATGCCTCGAATTCTTGAAAATTACAATTCATGCCTATTGTGTTAAAGTATTTTTCGATTGTACCCCTCATAAATTCTAAAAATTAATACCATGCATTTTGAATCATTTTCCAATTAGTCTCCACATAGAAGAATAATTTATATTAAAAAATAAAACTATAGACATATCTCTAACTGATAAAAAATTTAGTTCAACACATTGCTTTATGTATTTATGAAAAACAAATTAATGTAAAATTTTTCTCAATTTAAAAAATTTTCTGACTGCGTATCTAAATATGGCCTTTAACGTAAAAAAAAATTACGTAATTTCTTTTGAATTAACATTACACCTTTTTGTTTGTTTGTTTTCAGTTTCACAACCCCAAATCCAATAGATGGGGTGGTGAGAATAGTAAAAAAGGAAAGAAAAAGATGGGCCAAAATAGAAATAAGGAAATCTTGAGTGGTCAAGGTGTGAGAAGT
This sequence comes from Boehmeria nivea var. tenacissima, assembly GCA_018132145.1. Lineage (NCBI taxonomy): Eukaryota > Viridiplantae > Streptophyta > Magnoliopsida > Rosales > Urticaceae > Boehmeria > Boehmeria nivea. Next base: position 17,194,541 of record CM030881.1, on the reverse strand, counting down.
GGGAAAGGGAACGAGACAGTGGAACGGCCAAAGAAATGAGAACAAACAATTTTAAAGTGTGATAGGAAAGTGATGGTACGTCTATACCTTACCACGCATACATACATACATACCCCTATAACCTATTTTTATTTTATTTTATTTTATTATTGTCTCTATTCAACAGTGAATTCTTTGTAATAAAAAACCAAAAAAGACCATTGGCCTCTCTTCTCTTTTATACTCTTTTCATTTTTTTCACCGAAATCTCTGCTATTGTTTCAGACCCATTTTTCATTTCTCTCTCTCGCTTCCACAAATCGGGTAAAGTTTCCTAAATCTTCTCGCTTTTTTTCTCTTTTTCTTTCTTCATTTTCCTCTCTCCTCTCTATCACAAATTCCAAAGCAACAAAGGAGTGTTTTTTTTTTTTTTTTGCAACAAAAAAAAAAGATGATTTATTGCTGTACTTATTGACATCGATTTAGCTAAACCAAGGGTGGTTTTTTTTTTGTTTTTGTTTTTGTTTTCTTTTGAGTCAATGCGATCGTCGAAAGTTTCTATTTTGGGTTTAATTCTTTTACGGTTTTGGAATTAGTTATATGGTTTTTACTTACATTGTTTTTCTATATTTTCTTGGGTTTTTTTGTTCCTCAATCTGTAGGTGGATTAGGTTTTTTCATTGAATGATGAAATAGTTTTGGCTTTGTATAACGGGATTGTAATTTGTAAATTTCGTTTTGTTTTTTAATAATCCTTTTTTTGTGGCTGATTTTTTGTTATGACTGTGATGATTAGCTGTGAGGGTTGTTGAGGTTGATTTTTCAGGTAACTTATTGAGAGAATGAGACTTGTTGGGGTTTTATTTGCTTGTTGAATTTTGACCGATTAAGATTTTTTATTTTTTATTTTATTTTTGTTTGAAGAGTCATTTTTAGGCCGTGGTGGGTCTTCTTCAATTACTGGCTTTTTTGAGATTTTGATTGCTCTTCTATTTCTTGCCTGTGAAGCTCTGAACAATACATACTGGCTCTGACTGTTCTGCTAATTAGCAATAAGTGGAGAGAGAGAAAGACAGAGAGGCAGAGAAAGGTAAGCCCTAGAAATGTAAAATTTCAGATGGGTTGTTATAAAACTGTGAGTTTTTGTTTTCATTTTTAGTTTTTGAATCTTTGAAAAAAAAATTTGGGGTCAGTTGGAATCTGGGCATAAAAATCACCTCAAAACTGTTGCAGGGAAATAGGGAACACTAGCCATCTTTATTACTGGGGCTCTTTAAGTTGATTGAAATTTGTCCTGTGTGAGTGATGGGACTTGTTTGGTTCTAGGGGAAAAAAAAAACTAATGGCTGAGATATGAAGAAGAACCCAGTTGGTGGACCTTTGGATTTATGTCACCAGCTTCTACATTTTTGTCATCATGGAGGAGAAGAGGAGAGGGATCTTTGTAGGGCTATATTGAGTTTTGGCTGAAAAAATTCACTTCATTTCACCACTGAGTTGTAGTCCTTTGGAGCATTTAATGGCTTTGCAGTGATGGTAGATTGGTGTTTCTGTGTAGTGGGTTGCTTGGTTTGCTGTTCTCTTAGTTAAAACTCTATCTCCATTGCTTGAGCTGTGAAGTTGGGCAGATCTGAGTTAATATGCAGTTCCTTTTTTTGGATCTGTTTGTGTTAGTCCTTTGAAACAGATATGCGCGGCTCTTCTGTGACGTGAGTTAGAAAGGTAATTCTACGTGAATGCTATGCAATCTGTCTCTTGTCTGATTTTGTGTTGCATTTTGTTGAAATTACATGGATTTGAATATGCGAAGTTTATGTTTTTTGCAGCATCTGGTGACCTGTTTGCTTGTGCATTATTGGAAGATAGGTGGGTGGAACCATTTTTTCCCCCTTTTTCAAGGTCATTGCTGGTTATGGAGTGGAATTCGAAGACTTCCTCATTGTGGGACTGGGAGAACCTTTTCGAGTTTGAGGCAAAAGCTAACGAGAATCCTAAGAAGCTGCAACAACGAACAGATTGCTCTGTCGAAGTAGATCGAGGAATTAGCTCTGGATCCCTCCATTCACCTGGGGATGGTGGGGGCAGTAGTGCAGGAACTGGTGGTTCTGGCTCCGATTTTGGACATGCTTCGTCGAAGAGCTCTATATCAGCTTCCATCAACTCTTCTTCAATTGGGGAAAGCAAGGCATCCAACAAATTCACCCTAGACAGGTTTGAGCCTTTTGCAAAGGATATGAGGAGTGAAAAAGGACTGATCACAGTTCAACAACTCGGATCTTCTCCTACGCCTGAAATTTCAGCTGGCTCTGGTGAGCCATTGCTCAGTCTGAAGTTGGGCAAGCGTATGTACTTCAAGGATATTTGTTCAGAGAGTAACGGCAATGCCAAGACCTCTTCCCCTTCTGCAGCGTCTATGTCGTCTGCTACAACGCCAAAGAGAAGTAAGTCCACTAGCCATGGCACTCTTGCACCACGCTGTCAAGTCGAAGGCTGCAACCTGGATCTTTCATCGGCCAAAGATTACCATCGAAAGCATAGAATCTGTGAAGATCATTCCAAATCTCCGAGGGTTATTGTAGGTGGTGTTGAGCGTCGGTTTTGCCAACAGTGTAGTAGGTAAATCTTCTCTAAAATGTTGCTTCTTGCAAGTCGCAAGATAAAGAAATTCAAATAATATGTAGTAAAAAAGGAGTTATGTATTCTTTTTGCTTTATCTGTGGTCCTATAGCTGTTTAATGATTCAGTCAAATTAAAATCAGTATTGATATTTCTTAGCTTGCAGCAAGTAGATTGATTTACATAATTGCTTTGTGATGCATAAGGTTCCATGGTCTATCTGAATTTGATGAGAAGAAGAGAAGCTGTCGGAGGCGTCTTTCTGACCACAATGCAAGGCGCCGCAAGCCACAGCCTGAAGCTGTCCGGCTAAATCCAGCTAGATATTCTTCACTTTTTGGTACAAGTTTCACCCTTGAAGATCTTTATTTTCATATAGCAATTACAATGCACATTTTTTTCGGGGACACAAGGCCGTCAGGTACTTTGCACCAAAATCTTAGCTGATTTCTTTGGCTCCATGTCAGACGAGACGCAGAAGATGAGTCTTGTGTTCGACCAAGGCCCGCGCCTCTATTCAAGGCATGGTGCAAATTTTACATGGGGTAATAGCACTGAAAGCTTGAAGTTGGGGCATACAAGAGAGTACTTGTCAAGGCCTGTGAAACCCAACGTCCCATCGGGACAGCTTCTTTTGCCCAACAATGAAATTCCTGGCAGTGTTACCATGCTCTATCCTCATGATTCCACTAGGCTAACTCCGAATAAAAGCACTGTTCCTGAGTTTCTCCACTCAGGTTTGTCTTCCTTCCGTAAATTGTGCAAGCTCATTATCCTTGTACTCTACTAACTCTTAACTCTACTACTAACTCTAACTCTAGTTAGTATAGAGCATAGCTAGCCTGAATTTGGACTTGATAGGGGTTAGTTACGTTTGGCAGATCTAATTTTTAGACTCGGGATAAATTGTCAAAGGATTATTCAAGCTTAAGGCTTTTTGCAGGGTTGGAAGAATCTGTGGTCTCTTCCGAGCTAAATACGACACAGGATCTTCATCGTGCTCTCTCTCTTCTGTCAACTACTTCCTGGGGTTCACGTGAAGCAAAGCCCGCTTCCCTCGATGCTCCGCTCAACAATGTGAACCATAGCAACAGCATGGTTCAACACACGATGCACCCAATCACCCAAGGCTTACCTCTTGCTTCGTCAGAGGACTGGCAGACCCAACAGCCCGCCATTGACACCGAACCAACCATTGCCCTTCCCCGCAGTAATGGCAACAACCACTTTCAGGATCTCTATTTGTTCAAAGCTCCTAGTGAGTCTGGCTTTTATTCCTACCAGTTTAATTAAATTAACTACTTAGCTCGTATTTTGATTATGAAATTGAAAACATGTAATGGCACACACCTATGAAGATTTATGTTTCTTCTTCCTTTTGTTTTGCCCATGAAAAATGTTTAGTTCCTACGCAGTTAAAACTCAAACATGATTCGTTCATTTTAGCGCACTTTTGTTCTTTCGGCCAAAAGATAAGCAAATTTAGCTTTTTTTTTTTTCTTTCTTATTTTTCATTTTTTGGCCGTTTCGTAATTGGAAAACTAAAAGCCTAACTCTGAAGTGAGTAGTTGTTCCCAATCCCATGGCCTCTCTTTTTTTGCCCCACTATGTTATTTATGGTCGTTAATCAGGGATAGTTACTAGTCGTAAGTAATATTCGTCTTGTAATAAATAAAGACTATACGTACTTGGTTGCATTTAAGTTCTCTCTCCACCGTACAAGAGTAGATAATAGAGCGGCATGTTTAGCTAATATTGTATTGCATTATTGTGTGCCGCTTTTTTTAGAAGCGATTGTGATATCAGTGTAGGCTGCTTTTCTTTTCCTTCCTTTCATTCGTACTTGTCTTTTTAACTTCTTTAAAATCAAATTCCTTTGCCATGAGCTCTACCAATTAATCAAACACGGCCGTTGCATGGACCTTGTTTACCATCATAATTCCCCATAAGCAAAATGTTATTCCCTTTTGACGACGATAGCCTAAACGGCACCCTTAAAAGGCTTTTAATTTCGACTTTAAATCCTTAATTATATGGGAATCAGAGAGTTTTTTGTTTTTGTTTTTTCTTTTTTAAGCCAACTCATTTAGGTATTTAAAAATTGGTGATATGACAATAAGCATCTATACTTCAACATTATAATCTTATATTCATCAAAATAAGCAAAAAGAGCCAAGTGAATGGAATCTTGGAGTGGGAGTGGGCACTCAATACTTAAACGAACATTAACTTTTGCACGCATCGACGTTTCAACACAGTGCAGAAAACCTGCAAATCTCCCTTGGCGTGTTTTCAAGTTTCTAACCGCTAGTGGCTGCAGGCCATGTCATTCGATTCACTTGCCGACTTAAATACATTTCACACGAACGTGCAAATATTGAACGAAACGCAATTTTAACGGGCATCATTTCTTCCACTCGAATGCTCAATGCAGCCACATTCAAGTCATACAGTATGGAAAAATCGAAAACTTAGGGGTAAGCCTAGCAAAGGAAGGACATGGGCTAGCAGAGGCCAAATTTAGGAAGGTGACGGTATAGCACAATGAATGAATGATGGGTATAGTGCGAAGAAAAGTATGATGTTTACCAAACACACTAAGAGCTATAACTTGACTTGCAATATTATCTTACCCATCGCATTGGTCTAAATATCCTATTTCAATGAAACGCTTAGGGCTAGTACCTGATTCTCTACACTACACTCCTACGATGACAAGACTAGTAAGGCAAACAAATACTGATGCTTCACCCATTAACCTGGTCGAGCCGATTTTAACTTCAGTTGGCTCGACCTGTGCGACTCTCTTAAAAGAAACCGACTAAACAGAATATTTCCCTCCAACAAACAAACTGGGGCCTAAATCAAACTTAATACTTTATCGTACACTCTTAAAGATACTTAAAGGGCATAAAGACAATTTAGGATCAACGAAACAAGAAATGCAGCCCATAGCAACCTTAAGCTATCGGGGACATTTCTAACATCCACTGCAGTATACCCTCTAGAATTGCTGAGTAGATTTCAAAAGTATAGTGCCTAAACTATTAGAAAACAGAACAAAACCTGTAAATCTTATCCAAATCATTACTGGCTGACACAAGATGCATTGTATGATCCACAAAGACCACAAATACCATTGTAGTTAATACAACAACTTGACTCGTATCATGAGAAGGTAGAGTAACTTGACAACCCGCTGCAACATGAGGACGACAAGACTGACTTTCAGACACCCATATAGAGCAATGCTGGACGACTCTGGACCTTCTCAACCCTCAAACATGTCCTAGAACTCACTGGAACAGTAGATAACTTTAAATTAACGAGGTGCAATGTAGACAAAGAAAAAGAAATTATAAAACCACCACAAGAAAAGGGAGCTAAAAAAGGGCAGAAAGTAGTAAACCTTTGTTGATCCATTAACATGAGTAGTTCAAATATTGTACTTTCTACATAAGTAACCAAAAGCCAAAACGATGTAAAGTACATTTTGGAGGTACATAAAAGGTGCGCAACACAACGAACCTGATCGTTTTCCTCAGGTGTTGGAGAAGGGGAATTTGTTGACTCAGCTGGCTTATCAGCCCCACAATTCTGTCTGTTACATTTGGTTCTGAATGGATAGTTTATGTTATTACATTTCTCACACTTCCAGCTACCTTCTGGCATCTTTTGTTCTGAAATCCACATATATTATAATTAATGATATAAGAAATCTACAATATATTTTTTGGTATCTTTAAGTACGAAGAAAAGCCGCCAAGTGAACGGAATCACGGAAATGTGATTAAGAAATAACTTACTAGAATTTTTGTCAGACTTTGATGGCTGCATGGCAAAAGAAGATTCTTATGTATCAGACAGATTATGAAAACAAACTGAATAAAAATCTATTCATATGAATCATATACTACAACCTAAAGTATCAGATGAAACGGTGAGGGACAGACCTGAGAACCAGGCTTTGGTGTGTTGCATTTTCTCATATTGCAAACAGTCCTAAAAGAGAAGTTGATATTTCCACATTTTGGGCATGTCCAGTCATTATCACGTGCGGCATCTAAAATGCATAAAAATAGTAAATCTGAAATCAGTTAATGAAGATGATGTTATATTCATAATAACCACTAATGAATAATACCATCATGACTATCATAAGTGGCGTTACCCTTCTTCTGAGATTTGTCCTCTGGAAAGAATCCAGGCCTTGGCCCCTACAAAAATTTTACTTGTAAATTATAATACATGCATACCCAAATCTGTAATTCAGTTTTAATAAAATCTCTGAAGGATACATTATTACTCTAACTTCACCGCATATAAAGACGGTGCCAATATAGGAAACTAATACCAAATGGCTCAAATATATCATATATAAAATAAAATAAAATAAAACTTTGACATATACCATGGCTGCAGGCCCCATGGGCAAACCCAAGCCATATCGATCCATCATGGGAGGAACTCCATACATCCCACCTGAAAAGGAAGCCATGAAACAAACCCAGAGACTCGATAATATGCTAAAGGAACATGATAAAACAAAGAGAAAGGGATAACTTATTACCACTGTGTGTTGGTCAACTCATCTTTCAAAATTCTACCCAAAGTTCATAAAAAACAAAAAATAACAAAAGTAAAAACTGAGACATTGAAAATTTAGGAAACAACGAACTGATGTTGGTACCTAAATCAACTACGAGGCTTTAGCAACTACCTATTCGAGCTTTATAAACAGACTAAAGGATTGCAAACATAGATGCCATCATTACCATTACCAATCATTGATCCACCTGAATAAGGTGCCGGGCCAGGCAAATGTAAAGGTCTGTAAGGGCTGCCTGTAGATAAACGACTGCTGTAGTTGTAATGATATGCTGATCCACCAGAAAATGGAACATCATAAGGAGGAATGGATGATCCATTGAAGAGAGAAGAACCATAAGGTGGCACGCTGAGATACATTGAAGATGGTGCTCCGGAACCCAAGTAAGGCGTAGATGACGAGTAACCTTGAGGGAGTTGGACAGGTTTAGCAGCAGATTTCTGAGAATTACAAAATTTCCACAACAATCTCATTTTTTTGACATTAATGAAATAGAGAAACAGAAGAGTTAAAAGGGGGAAATAAAATTACTCGGAAAAATTTTTCATCAGAAGGTAAGCAAAACGTAATACTAAAAGGACAGTGTCATTAGCTTGTGCAGATTAACACTGAACAGTGTGCATATATGTTAGCAATTAATAGCTCATCCAGTATTTCCCTAATTGCAACCTCCAAAATTCTACAATGACACAAACATATTCTGGGATGATAAACAATACATATGGAAGAAAGTATTTCAGAAAGCTATAAAAATAAAAATCACTGCCCTCCTGAGCAGAGCAGAAATCATTACTTTAGATAAAATATGATTTTAATTTCCAAGTGGCAAGGTTGAATCTTCGCCTCGTTCATACATATATTATCATATGCAGCCACAAAAGACAACTAGCATTCAAATTAGGATAAGCTCACGAATGAACGTTCACCTGGCATTGTCTTTATAAGGGTAAGTGGAGATAGCAATTCATGAAAAGAAATATAGTTTACTAATCATATTTGACCAAAATTAATAGTTAGCTTTTATCTTTGCAGATGCTCTCTAAAAACTATGTACTAAAAAACTCATGGTTTCTAAAAACTCTAGCTTCAAAATTAGTTCCTGAGGTCAATCTCTTACCAAGTTATGATCAGCTGGCCTCGGCTGAGTGCAATTGCGCATATTGCAAGTTGTCCTAAATGAGAAGTTGACATTTCCACAGCTAGGGCAGGTCCAATCATCTTCCCTTCGACTACCTGTAACATTTTAACATTCAAACCAGAACCACAACGACGGCAACACACAGACGTACAAAACCCAGATAGTAAATAAAAGCAGGATTCAATTGGCTTTTCGAGTGGCAAAAACAATTCGATTTGTCAATAAAGAAAGCCTCAAAATATCTAAGTCAAAGTAAACCTCGTCGAATGAGATTAAAAAACTCAAGTAGAGAGATAATTGTAAGAACAATGTAGTTCACTATTCACATTGAATTAATACGGACAAAAAAAACACCCGAAAATCATCGCAAAAATAACAAAAAATATAAAAACTTTAACAACAACAAATGGAAATCACTGAAATAGAATGGCATACCATCAGTTCTAGCGCGCTTGGAAGCTGAAGAATTTCTGTTATCAACCTAAAACGCCACAAACAAACAAATTTCAAAAAACCAAATTGTTTCGCTTATAAAACCCTAAAGCATCCGACTCTCATGGCGGCCAAAAATTAGCTCTCCCAAGCATCAAATTCACATCAATTGCACATAATTCCGAAGAATCACCAATCGAATCGAATCGAATTAGCTCCTAATAATTTTCCCAATCCACAAAGAATTCAATAATCAATCTTTAAAAAAAAAAAAACCGAAGCAAAACGGAGAAGAACCGAACGAAATCGAGTAAATTAATGGAGAATTACCTGAGACATGTTGAGTTCGAGAGAGAGAGAGAGAGATCTTGTGTTGTGTGGGTTGTTGGAGTGCGAAGTATGCGATTATGCCCTAACCAGACAGACAAAATACGGAAGACAGAGAGCGAGCGAGAGAGAGAGTAACAAAGGGAAAGTCGATGAGAGGCTCTGAGGCTGTGAGACACATGTATTTGCGTTTGCGTATGACTCTGAACGCACCGTTTTAATCCCACCACGCTGGCACACGCTGATATAATAATAAGGTTTTTTATTGGGAAATTCTAAGAAATAGCAAAAAAAAAATATATATCGTTTTTAAAATGTAGTCATGTTCAAAAAATTAAAAAAAATAGTCATAGTAAAATATTTTATAACAAAAAACGTCAAATAAATATTTACACATTTATAAAAAATATTAACACTTTCATTTTAATGAGTCAAAGTTAAAGTGTTAAATATTTTTTACAAATATACAAATATTTGTTTAATTTTTTTTGTTATAAAATTTTTGACAGTGCTTTTTTTTTTAATTTTTTTAAACATGAGCTATATTTAAAAAAGAAAAAATTAATTTTTATTTATTTTTGCAACTCACCCTTTTTTATTTAGTACAATTGTACATCAAAGCCATAAATTGAAAATATAAAATAATAAAAAGATAAATCATTATAACATGGTATATTAAATATATATTAAATTTGTTATAATCACTTTTGATTTTATAACTTTTTTACTTCATGGCGTATCAGTACATAGCTGTACTGAATAAAGTCCCAATAATAATAATAATAACCCATTTAGGAAGATTTGGCTGTGATTAGGTTGTGTTTCTATTCTACTTTAGTTAAAGAGTTGAGAGAATATAAAATGAGATTCGTGCAAAGCACATTGACAAAAGAACAACATGGAGGCATATTCGAGCGTTTTTTTTTTTTTTTTTGGAATAGTTAATGTGCAGAATCTCATGTCGTTTATTTTATTTTTATGTCGTTCATCTACATCATTGTAGTTGCTATTGTTTTATCTTTTTATTTTGTCCTTGTCCACTATCGAATATCGCTCTTACACTCTTCAGTTGCATTTCGCTCTTCTTTGTTGCTATTTTCTTTTACCAATGTTGTCGTTTTCAAAAGCATTGTCGTTTTCAATATTATGTCGCTTCTTTCATTGTTGGTTTTTTACCTACGTTTTCTCAAGAGTCAAGATAATAGTCGTTTTCAGTTTTAAGTCGTTTGAATTTGCATGGCTGCCACGTGGTTGTTCTTTATTTATTTAATGCATACCTTTGTCTTTTACATTTTCAATCTAACGTCGTTCTTCATGTATTTGTCTGTTATCACTCGGTGTCGTTCCATTATTTGTTTGCTGACAGTTTCAATTTAATTTTTTTGTCGCTTTTACTTTAATGTCGCTTGTGGATTCTTGTCGTTTTTACTTTAATTTACTATCGTTTTTAAATTAATGTCGTTTAGTTGTTCTGGTCGGTTCTTATCCCTTCCGTTTATTGATTCGTGTCGTTTGTATCTTGATGTCGTTTTAACATTCTTGTCGCTTTCACCTAATGTCGCTTTTAGATTCTTGTTGTTTCGGAGTAATGTCGTTTGATTTCTTCTCTTTTTCATTTCTGTGTCTCATCTGGATTCCTGTAGCTTTTAGTGTGATGTCCTTTTCCGATTCTTGCCGTTCTGATCCCATGTCGTTTTTTTTTTTTTTTTTTCACTTTATCGTCGTTTTAATATTGTCGTTTTTCACTTCGATGTCGTTTTTTGGATTCTCGTGGCTTTATTATCCCATTTCGTTTATGAATTCTTGTCCTTTGCACCTTAATGTCCTACTAATATACTCTTGTCGTTTTCCTTCTTAATGACGTTTTTTATTCTGGTCATTTTCACCTTAATGTCTTTATTGGATTCTTGTCGTTTTTCACTTCATTTCGTTATTGGATTCTTGTCGCTTTCGCTTAATGTTGATTTTAGATGTTGTCGTCTGTCACTTTAATGTCCTTTTTTGAATCACTGTCGTTTTTTCTGATTCTTGTCGTTTACAGTTTCAAGTATTTTTGCACAAATGAAAAATGATCTCGTTTTTTAGGCTCCCGTCACAGTGTCACTAAAGCATAACTGATGTTAAAACGAAATCTGTTGCTTCTCAATATAGCTCTTGCTTCACTTCGGCGAATCATGTTATTTTATTTCATCAGTTTTAAACTCTGATTTAGGCCGATTAATTCTCTTCTCAATTGAAAAGCATTTGTCAAAGAAGAGAAAGAACGAGAAAATAATTATTCTCAGGGACACAGAACATGTAAAAACACACATGGGAACTGACAAAAGATAATGTAAGATTGAAGTCACAAAGACAAGCACAACCCAAAAGACAATGAAATATATTGGTGTCCTAAAACTTCAGCCAAAACCATAATGCAAGGGAATTTCTTTTAAAAGAGAGGAAAAAAAAAATCGAAATGAAGTTGTCTCTTGCAAACTAACTTGAACAGACATACTGCTCTCATTCGGAAAACCCAGCAGGGAAGGCAAAGAGGACGAAAGCGGCCACAGCGATGGCCAGAGGAGCAGCTAGGCGGGACCCGGTGAGCTTGGCCGACCCGTTTTGGCCGTCGGGGCTGCTCTGCGATTGCGAGGTCCCTGCTCCGGTCCCCACAGGCACCGTCGAAGCTGCGGGAACCGCCGTTGAATTGTTTTTGAAGATTGCAGCGGCAGCGGAGTTTGGATCCAACCCTAGAAGCTCTGGTGATCAATTATGTCCAATGTTAGCAAATTATATATCTCACATCTAATATTGTCAACTTAATTATAAACTAGTTGCATAAAAACCTTTTTAATACATATGAAGCTTGTATACTAGTTAATTACACTAAACAATCACATGAGACTTCCGGTAAATTTCTGGCCAAATAGGGTTTTCTATACAAAAAAACTATATGTGCATGTTATTATTAATATTATCACCTATGTCTAAAAAATCTCCAATAAAAAATATTTAGATGGATTGTTTGAAGATGGGAAAACAAGGAACTATATTATATAGTGGAAATATAATAATCAATAGTCCTCTGAGACCAGTAATAAGTAGCGACATTAATTTTAGAAGTACAGTTTGGTGTCGCTACCGGTAATTAATTTTACGTGCTACATTTATTGTATTATGGACTCTTTCATACTTGCCAACTAACATAATTAAACGCGATGACCGACTTATTCGAAAACATGTCAAACACTTCTCTCTCTTTCCTTTTTCCAAAATAAAATAGTCACAATTTGGAGAACAGGAAAAGGCAAAGCAAGTGCTCTGTAAACATGCACATTGGAGTTAAAACGACGGAAACCGTTTTTTTTTTTTTTTTTTTTTTTTGTTGGTCCTACATCTATTGTTTGCCAAAACTGAAAATCTTAGTCCTTAATTACAGACAATCTAGTTTAAGTATTCTAGATCTAGTTACGAGTACTCTTCACTTCGTTATTGGTTAACTATTTAACATCTTTTTCAATCTAAGATCATGATGAACAATCTCTATAGCATAAATATAAGTTACTAGTTGTTGAAAGTTCAATTCTCATGGGCCATGGCATCCATGGAGTGCCAAATGCATTGCTTATATTAATTACCTAGTTCTGACTTGCCAACGCAGACTCTTATCACATCTAGATGTGTAGTAGTTGGTCATAATTAATGAGTTCATAAAATTGATTGAACATGTAACATATCAAGAGTACAACACACTAATTGTAGACAGGCTTCTCGCCGACATGATATAAACAATATTACTAAAAGCTCATCAAGATACATATACGCACATAACTGTAATTCTACTAATATATAGATCTCACTATATCAAAACTCAACACTCATGATATATATATATATATATATATTTTTTTTTCTAATTTGGATATATTAACCTCATCTTTGCACCTATTATTACTAGTACTGTTCACGTATAAAATCATAAAAATTCCCAAATAACCGTTACTAATACTATGAAAAATACTTAACTATATCAAAACTCATCAAAGACTCAAAAAAAAAATCACTCTAATTTTGATATATAACCATCATCTTTGCAACTAGATATTTCTACTGTTAACGTGCAAAAACATAAAAATTCACAAATAACCAACATTTCTAATACCAATGATACTTTGACTCTACTACTTACATCTAAAATATAAAACCCTAGATCACACTAGTAGCTCGCTAACAATTATAATAAGTGATTTATTTTTTCAAGTCTTTTTCGTTTTCAATAGTAGTAATAAATTAAATAGGCGTTGAATGAATGAATGGAGTTGGAGGGAGGGAGGGAGGGAGTTACTGGGGCAGTCAGAGAGCGTGGCGTTGTGGAGAGAGCAGGCGGAGGGGAGCTGGAAGAGCTTGGACTCCTGGATGCCCATGCTCTTGATCTTGTCGTTGCCTGAGTGTGTCTGCTGCATTATGAAGCAGAGGCACTCCGGCTCGCTCTCCCTTATCCCTTTCACCGACGTGCAGCAGTCCTTGGTCGGCGTCGTCGCCTTCCCCGTCGCGTAGCTCAAGCACACCGCCAGCTTCTGGAAGTCCGCCCCGCATTTCTCCTGCATCGTATTGTCCTCCGCCGCCTCCGCCGCCGCCAGTACCAGCACCGCCACCACCACCAAATGTGCCCTCCAACCCATCATCTTCATCATCATCACAGTACACTCTAGACACACTTTTTTTTTTCTTTTTTGGCAAGATAGTTTGAAGGATGAGTACTCTTGTTACATAGGACTACTGCTTCAAAATATATAGTAATAGCTAGCTAGTCAATGAGGTCGCTTGATCTGATCGTCCACGTAAGCGAAATCTGATCGTCGTTCACATGGTCGAGGGCTTTCCCATATTTGGAGTAGTTAGAGGGCATTTATGGTGTCCAAATGGTGGTCCGTTTTCTAGGCACACAAGCAAAAAAGTAATTATATTGAGTAAGTTAGACAAATAGGCATTTTAAATTTAAAAAATATATATATAATTTTAAAAAATTTAAAAATTATTTATAATATATTTTTTATATATGTAAATTTTTTTTAATAATAACAAAATTATATATAAAAAATTATTGTAAAATTTTTTTTAATATGTGTAAATCTTTTTTAAAAGAAATAATTTTTTAATTTTTTTAAATTGTGATTATTTTTTAAAATCATTCTAAAAAATGACTATTTTGACGCTAAAAAAATTACGGTCATGCGACTCTACGTGAAATTAGCATAAAATTAGTAACGAAAAATCAAATCAACATCTAATATTAAGTATATGTAAATTATATGTATTGATAATCATTTTAGTCACTTATGCGGACGAAAAAATCTAATTCTCTAGCATTGTTCTTCACATTTATTTATGTAAAGCTGCAGTTGTCGTGAACTAGCTGGAATCGCCGAAAGCTTTTAATGATTTAGTTGTGGCTTTTGGAGAGATGTGGTTAATTCACACGTAGCATGTTCTCATCCACGTGTTGGAGCGGTGGGGTATATATAAAACGTATACTAGGAAAATGATAAAAGTGATGATCGAGCTTTTCCCATTCAACATTGGCACATGATTGTGTGATTAAACATATTTTTAGTTTACTGTAAAGTTCAATCAATCATCCGTTTTACGCGTTTATAATTAGAAGTTGTCTTCATTTGTGTTTTAAAAAATAACTGTAAGTCTTGTTTATTTTTTAATTTTCATTATTATGGATTTATTTTTTAAAATTAAAAATTAAATTAAATTCAATCGAAAATTAAAAAAAATTCAAATAAAAATTTAAAAAAATAAACCAATTGAAAGATGTAGTGTATCGTAAATAGCCCATGACGTGTGTATTGTTAGAGAATTTTCCTTACTTTCACAGTGTGAGCATGTGCTCACTAGAGATATTGTTAGCTTTGATTAATTATTTCTTCATAAACAAGTATATATATAAATGAAGTATGCAAATACTTAAAATTTAAAATTTATATAACAATAAAAATAAATGTCTAAACTTTTGAAGTAATTGAGTTCCTAGTCAATTCGTTAATTACTTGCACATATTTTTGATAACTAAGTTAATTACCACTACTTAAGTAATTTAATCACTTAGGTAGTTAGTTATATTTTTTTAAAAATTATTAAAAATTGGGTATTTACTATAATTTCTCTATATATAATAGACGAGAATAACAAACCATTAATGCTCAACTCATAAAAGAATCTAGTTTGATGACAGCAATACAATTAAGAGAACAAGTCAAGAAAATGCCTCATTTCCGCATTTTGCGTATTATATATAGATATTTATAGAGTGTTTCTGAATTACATTTTGCTACAATTCATTAATATATAGCTTGGTTGGCTATCCTCATCCTTGAATCTTGATTATTCAATTATTAGGATTTAATTTCTTGCACAAGTTCTACTACTAATTAAAACGTTATAAGTTTTACGTGAGTATAGAATAATTAATTTCATTTCTACCCATTAGATGAATTTATATATAATTCATAGATATTAATATGGCTTCATGTGATTTTGTTATTGACCAAAGCAACAGCTAGCAATGATATTAATGAATTGAAGGAACACATAACAATGTTCATTTCTTATAGAGGGATGGCCATTAAATGATTATCTAACACAAGTGCAACACTTGGAGAGATAAGTAAAACATGCTCTTAACCTCTTTTACTAACATTATAGGCTGCTTGTGCGCTACAAATGCAGTAAAGCACACTGAGTATTGAGTAATGACTCGCAATGAATGATGTTGGACAATTTACTGCAGTTCCACGGAGGATAGGTCATGAGAGCAGTTGGGAATTCAAGACAGAAATAAGAAAACTACCTTATTGTATTATAGTGTATTTGATACGAGGGAGAGGTGGGAGGGGGAGGATGAGCGGGTTTTAGGCGGGTTTTCGGACGAATTTTGACGTATTAAGGGCTCGTTTAGTTAACGGATTCAAATTCGTTGTGAGTCATCCTAACGACTATGTCAATTTAAATCGTGGTTTGAAAACTTTTATATTAACAAATTACTATTTCATGCCTACTCTTATCTTCTTCATTTGTAAAATATAGGTAATTTAATCCTTCTGCTAAAACGTTAGATATCATTGTAATGTTCGTGACAATTTTTAAAACACATGTCCAAAAAGTGCACTTTTATAATTTCTCAAATTGTTAAGAGGAATTTTGAAAAATACTTCATTTTAAACACATTAATAATCTGTGATGCTTTTGTGTTAAACTTTTAATTTTTATCTTTATTTTATACTATAAATATATAGTTAAAATTTAAAAAATATATTATCAAAACATAGATTATTAAGTGGCAAAACTTTTGTTTTGCAATTTCTCTATTTTTTTCAATGGTCTAGAGCCTCAAGTCTCAACAGTCCACACAATCGAGCTTCATGGTTAGCTGGGTGACAGTTTGGGCTTTAAACTAATACTGTTGGGCCACTTTATGGGCTTATCTCTTATGAATGAGAGAAAATTTGATCAAATCCAACATTCAATTTTATAATCCGGGAGCTACAAAACAATGCCATTTTAGTGGGAGAATTTCAAAATAAAGTTACTCTTAATGCCACATATAATTTATATCACATATGGTGTACTTCTTTTATTTCTATTTTATGTTTGTAGTATAAAATTTAGGGTACAAATTAAAAGTTCAATACACATGGACATAAATTATCATTGTGTCAAAAGAGGGCATTCCTCATAATTCTCCCATATAATTTATGCAACTGTGACAAGTAATGTAATTTTTTTTATTAATAAGTTACTATTTTATTTATCTTTTTGTCTTCCTTATTTGTAAAAAAGGGTAATTTAGTCAATTTTACTGTTAAAAAGTGATATGGACTGCAACACAATTTTATGGTGACAATTTTAAAAACACGTTGATCAAAAAGTGATATTTTTCAAAATTTCCCATACATTGAACTTTCCCATCTTTAATTTTCTATAAAAAAAAATTTGATCCAGTGTCTTAATCCAACTTTACTATCCATATTACTACTGCAAACTATGTCATATTTTTTATTATCAAATTACTATTTCACACTTCCTCTTGTCTTCCTCATTTATAAAAGAACTAGACAATTTTGTCAAATTTACTACTAAAAAATGACAAAAATGACATGAACTGCAATGTTTCTTTTAAGGTGATAATTTTCAAAACATGTTGTTTATAGGTAACGTTTTTCAAAATTTATATACACACACTATTAAGATAAAACGAAGAATAATGTCGATGCTTGATGGACAATCATTATTACTTTATGTTGCATATGGTTTTTTTTCCTTTATTTATTTGTACTCATTTTATAGTGTAAACGTGGTGTATAAATTAAAAGTTTGACACAAAAAAATGCATAGATGGTGCGTAAAAAAAATAATAATAAGCAATATTCTTCAACACCTTGTATTATATTTGTTGAATTGTAAGGTTTTATGGAAAAAATTAATACGTATTATTAAAAAAAAAATTATAGGTAAGATTAGTCATCATCAGTGTGTGCTTACTGTCTACCCAACATATATAATTTTCCTTTTAATTTCCTTCAACGGACAATGCATATCTGACGCTTGATTATTAATTAATTAATTTTAATGTATCGTATATGGTTAGTTCAGTTGCTCGATTCTTTAACGTGTCCTTTTGTCGAGCGATTAAGCTCAATTTTTTTTCTCTTTAAATAAGGTGAAGAAAAAAAGGAAAGGGAATTGAAATTATTGGAGTTTCTGTGCAAAGTCAAATTATAATAAAAATCATAGATGTTGAGCATTTGGTAGGAGACACAAAATCTATATATGCTGCAAAATGGGATGTGTGACCACGTGGACTTTGTATCATGTCGAGACAAACTCTTTAAAACAATGTAATTGGCAAAAAGAGAGAAAAAAAAAATAGACCTCATACTCATAGTAGGTGCATTGATCTCATATATATATATATATATATATATATATTTTGCAATATTTTTTTTACTGTAGGAGATTAGTGTCATTTTACGAGTTTTATTGTCGTTTTTAATTTATTATTTTACTTGTCATTTTATTTACTTTCTTTATTGTTTGGTTTAAGTATAAAATGTTAGTTTAGTGTATTACTGAATAGATTTTGTAATCAAACTTAGGGGTCGTTTGGCAAACGGGTTCAAACTGTGACAATTTGAATTTTTTTATTTGAATTGGAAAATTTGAATTGGGTAATTTGAACGAAAAATTTAAATTATTGTTTGGGTTAAATAATCTTATTTGAAAATATTATTTGGATTGTTGTTTGGGTAGATGTGAAATGTGTGATGTTGAGTAATAAAAAGAGTAGTTGAAATGTCAAATCAAAAAATACTATTCAAAATAGATTCAAACTGTTGAAATTTGAGGGGGGGAAGAATTTGATTTTGAAGGGTTTGAATGACTTTTTCTCATTTGGATTTTATCCAAAAAAAAATTACCAAACGACGATTTGGATTGACAAAGTCGTTTGAATTGCCCAAGATGGGTTCAAACCCATTTGCCAAACATGCCCTTAGTGTATTACTGAATAGATTTTGTAATCAAACTTTGAGAATAGTGGGGTAAAAGCTAACTTTATTCCCTTTCATTTAGCCATATGAATTTGGCTTCACCGTTAAGTCACCTCCCGGTGCGTCAGTTTTCCTTCAAAACTAACTAGTGAAAAGGCTCTTCTTGATCACTCTATTTGTGTCCAATAAGCAATACTTTTAGCATTTTGTTGTCTGGCTAGTTTGAACATATAGCGCCGTTTACATTATGATCATTACGAGGGTTTGGCCATCGGATTTATTGCTGATAAAAAATCTATTATTATATTAACTTTGTATATGTGCATAATTGATTAATTTAGACAAAAATAATGAGAAGAGTAAAGTCAAAATTCTTTTTGTTTTGTTTTGTTTTTTTTTTTTCCAAAGAAGTCAAAAATTCAGTTCGATGAGTGAACTTTCCGTGTGCGAGTACTGTACTGTTTATATTTTCTATCTTTCGTTAATATTCCCATCTTATATTATATCACAATTGTGTACTTTCTATAATCTACAACCGTGACATGTTAAATCAAGCTTTCAATGAAAAGGCTCATCATCCATTATTAGTTAGGTACATCGAAAGCAACCTGCATATTTATTGTTTATACGTATATTTGTAATTTAACTTTAATGCTTCCCTAGAGATCTTTCAATTCTCTTTTATTTCTTTCGAAGAAAACAAATGTCCTTTGTATTATTGTATTTAGAGCAATGATTATATATATTTGATTATATATACATTCTAGCAAAAATGGTTTCACAAAAAACCACTTTATTTAATTTGTTACATGGTGTGAAAGGTTTAAAGATGCGAGATAAACATATTGGTGTAATATCTGATTCTAATTAAAGTTCGTTATATCTTAGTCTGAAAGGTATTGATTATATTGATTCAACTAATAAACATTTTTAATCTAAATATTACGAAACCCCTTTATGATGGGTTTGCTAGTGGTTTGTACCTATATTAGGATATCAATTATTTATTTATCGCATGTATATAGTTTCACCTCAAAATTGATGTCTGTCCTAACGAATAATAGGCGAGTTAAAAAAGCAAAAAAAAAAAAAAAAGATAATAAAAGGGAAAAACAGGTACGTGAATATTTCATTATTATATATGTTATATATATGTGACCTACATGCTGTTTATAATGGAAGCATATGCACATTCGAATTTCTTTTTCCAAGAAAAAACGGAAGCCAGATTTCAACAGAAGATTAAAGCCATTCTGAAATGGCAGAATAAAATGTCAAAATTAATTAGAAATTGAGCCTTGAATAATCTTGATGAATATGTGTAGCTGTAGCGATAAACTTGACTAATATGGCAGATGATTAATGTTGATTATTTTATTTTATTTTATTCTAACCTTTATATCTCCAATTTATAGAGACATGCTAAATTTTCCTTTTCCTTATAAGTACTTTATAAGAAGGAAAAGACTTACCCTTGTTTGCCTTACCCATTTATCTCATTCCATTCCATTCCCATTTTTCATTTTTTTTAACTATTCCATTCCATTTCATTTTTTTCAAACTATTCCATTCCATTCCATTTTTTTTCAACCATTTTTTTCAACTTTCCAAATCCCTATACAATATCTTTAAATCTCAACCATTCATATCACCTCGAAATTAGCAAAGTCAAACCATTCTTACATCATTTTTACAAACCATTTTCAAACTATTCCAAACCATTTTTTCCATCCCATTTCCATCCCAATAAATGGGATGGAATGGCCAAAATGGCCAAACCAAACACATGGTAACCATATGTTTGTATAACCCATTTCTCCCATCCCATTCCATTCCCATTTTTCATTTTTTCAACTATTCCATTCCATTTCATTTTTTTTCAAACTATTCCATTCCATTCCATTTTTTTTCAACCATTTTTTTCAACTTTCCAAATCCCTATACAATATCTTTAAATCTCAATCATTCATATCACCTCGAAATTAACAAAGTCAAACCATTCTTACATCATTTTTACAAACCATTTTCAAACTATTCCAAACCATTTTTAAAACCATTTTTTCCATCTCATTTCCATCCCAATAAATGGGATGGAATGGCCAAAATGGCCAAACCAAACAAGGGATTTATCCCCCGTTTGGGGAAACCATTTTGGTCATTTTTGACCATTCTAAATGGTTTGAAAATGGTTTGAAAAATGGTTTGGAAAATGGTTTGACTTTGTGAATTTCGAGGTGGTATAAATGGTTGAGATTTAAATATATTGTATAAGGATTTGGAAAGTTGAAAAAAATGGTTGAAAAAAGTGGAATGGAATGGAATGGTTTGGATGATTGAAAATAGTGAAAAAATGGAATGGAATGGAATGGAATGGGTGGTGTAAACAAACGGGTGGTTACTATCTTTGGGATCTGATCTTACACCGGCCGGGACATTGAAGAATATCCACTTAGACATTTAGACAATATTTAGCATGCTACTCCAATGTTATCGTAGTTAAATGAGATGCTATATTTGAATTTTAATTTTTTAAAACATTATTTACTTTATTCAAAAGCTAATATTAATTTATAATCTACTATTATTAGTTAATATTCATGTTATATACTATCAAACCATCAAATAGGTTTATTTGGTATTTAGCCATTTTCTATCAATGTTTTAAAGAAATAACCAACGTTTTCAAAAATAAAGAAACTGGCCATTAGCCCCTTAAAATACTAAGGGTATAAAAATAACATCACACCATGATAAAGTGACTATTTTCTTAATTAATAAAAATGTTGGCTATTTTTTTAAAACATCATTAAAAAATAGCTATTTACTCAATAATCTCTATTAAAAAAACAAATATATTGAAATAAGATGAGACAACAAAAATTTTCAAATATATAAATATAGATTTTTAAAATATAATTTTTATGTAAAAAATAGTAGTACAATAAGTGATTCATTAGAAAACATAAAAAGTGACATATGAAATAAAAATTAAATAATGTATTCAAGTATGATTATTCTAATTATTGGCAGTGACAATTTTATAAATATGTAATGATATTTTTGCAATATCATAGTCATATTCTCGTAAAATTGTGCTCATATTAAAATATGAGAAATTATAGTGAATATCCAATTTTTAAAACTTAATGTAATTATTACCCAATCTTTTAAAAAATGTAACCAATTACCCAAAAATGCAATTACTTACACAGTGGTAAGTGGTGGTAATTCGCTTTGTTACCAAAAGCATGTGCAAGTAATTCACAAATTGACTAGAAACTCAATTACTTCAAAAGTTTGGGTATTTATTTTTATTGTTATATAAATTCTGGGTATTTGCCTACTTCACCCATAAAATATTCCATATGCTATTTTTTATGTTAAAATTGTCAAAAAATAATAAATGAAAAAAATTATATTATGTATACTAGTATTAGATCAAATTTTTTGTACTCACGCTAAAATTTGACATTTGCAAGTGATATAGTATGCAGATTTGGAGATGCTCAAGTATATATATTCGTCTAGGAACTTGGCAACTTGCGTGTCACCCCTTTGATCTATCTTTTTTGTGTAAGTTTGGTACCGTCTAGCCTAGCTCCTAAAAGAAGGTATTGTCTAAGAAATTAGGATTTTTTTTTTTTTTCAGTGGTGTCCCCTTACCTTATAGTGCGGTTGCAATGTGGCCTTTAATCATTTTTTTTTTTTTTTTTTTTTGCAATCGACTCATCAACCTTTTAAAATGTTGCAATTGGACCCTTCCGTCTGGCTTCCGTCTAAAATTGGACGGAATTTCTCACCTAACCCGCATGTGGGCTTTTTATTAAGGACAAAATCAGTCATTTTGTAGAATGGTATCCGCGCGCAACTCATTTTGCCCATTCCATCTCATTCTTGGGATGATTTGAAAATAGTTTGGAAAATGATTTGAAATGGTTTAGAAAAAATTAGAATAGTTTGATTTTGAATATTTCAAAGTGGTATAAATGGTTGAGATTTAAATATATTATATAGGGATTTGAAAGGTTGAAAAAATTATTGAAAAAAAATATAGAATTGAATGGATTGTAAGATTATGAAAGTTGAAAAAAATGGTTGAATAGAATGATGAGAAAAGAATGAGTGCATGGGTAATTTGCAACTAAGTTTTTTTTTTTAAATAAATACACAGTGTCTCTATTTTTATTAAAAATACAAATAAACAAAGGTCGAGGTCGAGGACGGCGCGGGGGGTTCGAGGTTCGGCATTAGTCGACGGTGCAAGGGGGTTCAAGGTGTAGGGTGGCGGCGCGGGGGCCCGGTGTTTGAGCTCGAAGGTCGAGGGCGGCGCGGTTGAGCTCGGAGGTCGGAGTGGTTATATTGGGTTTAGGTCGCCGTGGTTTTGAGATTTCTCGCACGAGGGTCGTCTCGTGGGGTTTGGGTCGCTATGGGTCGTCGCGTAGCATTTGGGTCGTCGTCGCGTGGGGTTTGGGTCGTTGTGGGTCGTCGTGTTGCTGTGGGTTGTCACGTGGGGTTTGGTCGTCGTTCGTGGCATGGGAGTTAAGGTTCGAGAGGTTTGGGTCGTCGTTGTTGCCGGCGACCCACAACTTATCGGAGCTGTACCTTATCAGATTTTTGTTTTATGCTTCGCTGTGCATTTTCTATGGTTGGGAAAGCAAGATTGCTTTTCAATTTACCTACCTTCTCGAATTCTACATTTAAGTATAAGGTCATTGATGGAAAGCAAGTTATAGCTATTTTAGTATTTTAGGTGCAAACCCGATTGTAATTAGGGCCAACAATTTGGGTCCAGACACGACACGAAGTTACCGGGTCTAGGTCCTCCCTTAATAGGTCTGGGTCTTAACGGGTCGGACACGATTAACACGATTAAATAATGGGTAAATACGACACGAACACGATAAGACCCGCTAAGACACGATTATTAAATTAATTATAAATAAATATACATTTTTAACACCCATTTACATGTACTTAAAATTTTATTTATTTATTATTTAATAAATTTTACCTGCATGACATAAGAATTGCTATCATAATTAAATACATTATCAAGATTAGATCTTTATTCAACAAAAATTACTTTAGATTTACAAAAAATAATTAAAAATTTGTTGATTTAAACTCAAATATAGCTAATTGGGTCAATAGACACGAGAGTGACACGACCTATTTAGACCTAATTAGACACGACTTATAAATGGGTCGTAATCAGGTGACACGATTAACACGATATTTAAATGGGTCGTATCTGGGTCTTCCTTTCAGACACAATTAATAAATGGATTGTGTCTGGATCTGTTCAAAATTACTTGGACACAAATAGGACACGACACGAACACGACTTATTACACGAATTGTCACCCCTAATTGTAATATTTGCCGAGACGCCATAGAAAAGGAAAAGATACCATTAATTACAAAACAGAGAAACTGCCATCAAACTTTTATGTGCATTGTTAAAATACCAAGTTCCTTTTCAAAATTTTAGATAATAAAATAATAGAATCAAGTATATCTTTTGTTTGATATAAAATTTATAGATAATTATATTTTAATAAAAGCTCCATCTAATTGAATTTCAAATAATACCCATCTCTCCATCTTAAAATATTTTCAATTTACGAACCTTCGCAAATTCTACATTTAGTATAAGGTTTGGATCTCCTAAAATTTTTGAATTAAAGCTTGTCGATGCAAAGCAAGTTATATAGCCTTTTTAGGTGTGAACCCAGTTGTTTATATTTGCTAAGAAGCAAAAGGATAGAAACCATTAATTAATTATAAAAAGAGAAACTACCATAATTATGTTTTGTGCTTTATTAAAATACAGTACTCTTTTTAAAATTTTTTATAGCAAAAAATTAGAGTAAAGTATATCTTTTATTTAATTCAAAAATCTAAAAAGATAATTAAATTTTCTATCACAAAAAATTTCAAAAAAAAAAAATTCAATAAAATACAAACGATAATTATGATATTTTTCTTATAACATAGAAACATATTTATTTCCGTCCCTCCCTCCTAAGAAAAAAAAAAAAAAAAACCATCAAAACATCATTATAGACATCTGTCCACACTCTCCACTTATATCTTCTCCCCAATCAAACCCATCTCTCTATTCATCACCTTACATAAAAGAAGCAAACACATTCCCATATTCTCCGTCCCCCGAAACCAAAAAACGACAATGAAGCTGTACGGGCGAAGCGCGCTGTCGGAGCCGAAGCCGTGGTTCGTTGGGCTGACCCTTGCCTGCCTCCTCGCCGGCGCCCTCCTCCTCTCCACCTTCATCCGCCTCGACCTCGACGTCGGCTCTCGCCTCTGCTCCCTCTCCGACTCCGCCCAGATCATCAAAAACGACACCGACACCCCAACGCAATCCCAGCTTCGGGCATTAATCCACTACGCCACGTCCACGATCGTCCCGCAGCAGTCCCTGGCCGAGATCAGCGTCACCTTCCACGTCATCCAATCCTACGGCCACAACCGCCCACTCAACTTCCTGGTCTTCGGGCTCGGCCACGACTCGCTCATGTGGGACTCGCTCAACCCGCTCGGCACCACGCTGTTCCTCGAAGAGGACCCCAAGTGGGTCCAGACCGTCCTCAAGGACAACCCTGGCCTCCGCGCCCACCACGTCCGCTACCGCACGCAGCTCCAGCAGGCCGACCAACTGCTCGCCTCCTACCGCGCCGAGCCGCGCTGCTCGCCGTCCCGCGCGGCTCCTCTGCGCGGCAACACGGCGTGCCGGCTGGCGCTGGAGAATCTGCCGGACGAGGTTTACGAGAAGGAGTGGGACCTGATCATGATCGACGCGCCGAGGGGGTACTTCGCGGAGGCGCCGGGGAGGATGGCGGCGATATTCTCGGCGGCGGTGATGGCGCGGAACAGGCGGGGATCGGGCGTGACGCACGTGTTCCTGCACGACGTGGACCGCCGCGTCGAGAAGACCTTCGCCGAGGAGTTCCTCTGCAGGAAGTACCTCGTTAAGGCTGTGGGGAGGCTCTGGCACTTCCAGATCCCCGCCGTTGATGCCGCTAACGTGAGCCGCGCCGACGCCGGGCAGGATAGCAGCGGCGGGTTTTGCTATTTCGGCCGCGACGGCAATTCTAAAGCGTGAGTTTTTTTTTTTTTTTTTTTTTTTTTCCTTTTTATCGCAGACAATAAACTACGGTATGTTATCATTAGGTAAGTATATTAGCCATTAGGGTTTTATTTTATTTTATTTTATTGGAGATTGATGATGATTGGTCAGTGATACATGAAAGGAAGAGATACAAATACAATTAGTATTTTCTGACGATACGTTAATGTATATTTAGTGGCTGATAATAAGTACATATCTTGAGGATAATATTTATCGATGGTTACAGACTTTGGATTCTTTCGATAGTGTATTAATTATGTATTTATTTTGGTTGGTTCAAATACGAAATCCAAATATAAACTTTCATAGCGGACTTTCTTTGTTTCAAAAAAGAAAAAAAATATTTATCATAGGCTTTTTGGGCATGTAGAGACTAGAAAATTGAATCTTAATTCACCAACCAAATCTATCCAACACAAATTAAGTTGTCATGAACAATTATATCATCTTAACATGTGTGTATGTACCATATACAAACAACAAATATTCCAATTCGTAATTCTTTCTTGTAAGCACATCCAACTAACAACCTTACCTACAAACCATAAATTTATACGAAAAATTAAATATATAATTTATATTTGGATTTCGATTCCTATGATGCTATATCAAAGTAATCTTGATAATAAATCTTTAGGCGTTAGCTTATTATTATTATTTGCTTTAAGAGAAGTTTCTAGGCCTGTGAATTTCTTCTATACGAGTCAGTTAAATCTCTAATTACGTCCTTTTTAGTCTTATGGGAAATTCACTCAAGAAGTATTTCTAAGTTCTAGCTATGTTGTTTTCACTAGTTTAGAATTATGGTAATTCTATTCAAAGGATGAGATCCAGCTAGTTTAACTCTCCCAATTATATATTTAAATTACAGTACCCTCAATGAACTGGGTGTAGGGCCCTTAAAGTAAGACCATGTTAATTATCTTTTAATCATTTATACCTCAAATAGTATACTCTTTTTGTTTTATTCTATATTTATAATATAAAATTTAAAATATACATTAAAAATACAATACAAAATGAATATAATTCTTAATGTGTTAAAAGATGAGCATTTCCTCAAAATTCTCCGGTAAAGTAAAGTTCCAAATCAAACCTGGAGCTATCTAGTAATAAAAGCCCTATTACTAACCCAACCCATTGCTAATAAAAGCACTATCAATATATCATAATGTTAGTGCTGTTTTTTCAATGCTGGCTCGGAATATTTATTTAATTAATCTCCTAGGTCGGTTCCTTGATATTGGACCACTGGGATTCAATGAAAATTCCTATTGAAACCAAAGACTTTATATTGGAATGCCATAAAGTTTGGCAGTGATAACTATTAACTAATTATGAAGAGAATTTATAAGTCAATAAGCACTAAAAACTTTCGTAGCCAATATTGCGTTGGCTATATCGGTCCACATTAACGTGTAATTTCTTTCGTACATTTAAGTCACAAATTACAACCACGATGAAGACTTGAACTAACACTATAATTATAGTTGAGTTCAGACTTTGAAGAAGGCGTATTAAAGGAAAAGTTATACGATATGGTACATTGGCTTAACGATGTAGCTAAACTTTTTTAATCGCGCGATTAATTTATGACGAAAATGTATATAAGTGGTTTTTGTATCATTAATATCCGTTGAAATTAGGTAACACTAAGAAAGATTTTTTATTACACATTTAATTAATTAAAAACATTTTGAAATTCTATTGCACTTGGTTGATTACAGACATCAACGTAAAATTAAAAAAAAAATTGAATAAATTGAAAGTGGGAACAAGTAGCCGCGGCAATAGTGACACATGTAAATTCATATAAAAGTTAGAGACCACAATCTTGGAATTAGGGTTAGAAAAGTTGAATAATTCCAAAACGTTAATAACGAAGAACGACACATCGACTGGAAATTATGGCAGCAGGGAAATATAAAACTACTCTTTGGCTTTTTGTGAAGGTTAAAACTTTGCATATATATGAGAAAGTGACAGCTTCTTTAATATTATTGGTCACAAGTACAAAAGTTAATTCTCGTAATAAAAAGCAAAGGTAATTTACAAGGAAAACCCTTTTAACTTTGAAGATAGTTCTTGTGCATATCGACAAATGCGGTCTGACATATATTGCCTAGGTATTGAAAATTTTCATTTAGTGTGGCTGATTATAGCTATTTATTGAATAAAACTTCGAGTGAGGAATCTAACTAATATCTATGTATCTGTCAACTTTCCTTTGGACCGACCTGGTCATAGTGTTGTCGTAAAACAGCTCTGTTATATGATAATAAATGACAAATGATAATATTATAATTTTGATATTACTAAGATGAAACATGAGCCAGTACATTATTGAAATTGTTATTAGTTCTTTTTATGAAAACATACTAAAAATATTTTATATTATTAGGAAATACTATGTTTTGTATTATAATTAATATTAGACAATAATGTACTTTTTTACTAGAGTTAGTATTCTGTAATTGATATTTTCTTCACTGTATATAATTAGAATTAGGATACTTTCCCAAAATATGTTTGCTTTTTATATCAAAAGGTGAAGACCATGTTTATTTAAAACTTACCCCATATTTGGACAAACCATCCAAACTATCTCATTCCATTTCATACTATTCCAAACCATTCAACTTTCTAATCCTACAAACCATTTCATCCCATTCCATTTTTTTTCAATCCTTTTTTTTTTAACTTTCCAAATCCCTATACAATATCTTTAAATCTCAACCATTTATATCATCTCGAAATTCGCAAAGTCAAACCATTCTACTCATTTTCCAAATCATTTTTTAAACCATTTTGACTATCCCAAGAAATGGGATGGGATGGGCAAAGTAGTTTGTCTAAACATAAGCTTAATATAACGTTTAACTCCTATACAAAAGTTTACTATTTTTAATTGAATCGACACTAATGGTCCCTGAACTTGTCATGATTTGGTAAGTTGGTCCTTAAATTGATTTTCTTGGCAATTTACACCTTGGAACTTATAAAAATTGACAAATTAATGCATGTTAGTAGCAGAAGTTCAAATTTTGACGGAATTGAAGATGAAAAAAATTGAATTTCCATTATCAATCATCAGGGATTAATTTGTCAAATTTTATAAATTCAGAGCGCAAAATTGTTAGCAAATGGTCCTATCAACTTTTCACTTTGAAATGCAAAATGGAAATAAATGTGAATGAGTGATGAACTAAACAAGACATTGAAGTTTTGGCAGTGTTTTTCTTGACAGTCATTTAGAATGCTCAGAGAAGTATGGAAAATAGCAGATCCATTAATCAAGATAACCAGAGCATGTGGCAGCAAAAAGTCTCTCTCTCTCTTTAAAAAAAAAACATATATTATTTTTAAAAAAATGAAAGAAATTGAGGAAAAGATATTTTAATGGTGTACGTATAATAACAGTGTATGATTTTATCAAAAAAATACTCAGTAATTATATCCTCATATTTACTGTTCCTAAAAAATACTTTTATCAAAATAAAGTAAATATAGATGATCCAAAATAGTATATATTTTCATAGTATAACCCCTGTTTAGTACACTTAAATGTGGAAATTTATATAGTTTTTGACTTTCATATCCTCTAGTTTAAATACTTAAATCTTAACATTTAAATTACTTTAGAATTAAAAAGATCAACAATAATTTTTAAATGACCACATTTTCAGACATAAACACTATTAAGGACGAGGGAGCTGTAGTGTGGCTATACAGTATGTTTAGGAAGGTAGAAAAGTAGAAGGAAGGAAGTTGGTGGAGAAAAATTTTAGATAGAAAATAACTAACACACTTGTTTGATACGAAGAAAAAGAAGAAAAGAAAGAAAAAAAAGGGGAAAAATAATACATGTGGGGCTACCATCTTTTATCATTTTAATAGTAGGCGGAAAACTCTTTTTAATCTATGCAAGTATAAAATTACCATTTTATTTGTATTTTTTTATTATAATAATACAATAAATAATCTTTTTGGTATTTAGTCATTTTTCAATTTATGTTTCAATAAAATGACCAAAGGTTTTAAAAATTAAGTATAAAAGTAAAATCAACGTACAATATAATTAAGAAAATGACTATTTATCTATTTTCTTAAGTAATTGAAATATAGACTATTTTCTTAAAATATCCATAAAAAATAGATATTTACTTATTAATCTCTATAATCAATGTATAAGATTGTAATTGTCTAATAAAATATTTTATTTCATGACACTTAAAATGACCTTAGAGTATAGATTATTAAGTAACACTTATAATGAATTTTTTTTTTCAATTCCCCCAACTTATTTCTCAACTCTGTTGCACTCAAGAGCATCTCTAATATATGTATTAAAAGTCATATATATTATTGTTAAAATATAGTATTTGATATAAAAAAAAAAGACTCCAATTCTACGCTAAAGTTAGCATGAATTTTAGCTAATATAACATGTGTCAAACCATAACATGAGTTCTAATTACAAGCCACTACAAAATTAATAAAATAAAATATCATGAATGAATTGGAGTACAACATCATTCATTTTGGTGCGCTATACACAACATTTGAGATGGTCTAACGTTATTACCAAAGAAGAAGTCCTAGGTTCGGATTAATATATGCATATGTTTCTCAAGGATGATTTCCAATAGTCCTATTCTTATATTCAGATAAACACGATCAAAACTTTGTACACGTCAAGTGTCACATATATTGAAAAACGAAGAAAACAAAAGGAAAAAAAAAAATCATATATAGACTTGAGTACTTCTATGATATATTTTTATTTATTTATTTTAATAGAGATGCAGAGATTTGAACTTGAACGATAATATTAAAAGTGAGCGTGGAATCACAATCTCTCTACACTTATACTTAGCCAATAACCACGCCTTGTATTGAACATTATAATCTTATTTGAAGCAACATGTACAAATGGACTAACCAACATTTGCCAAAGTATCAAACGATTTCCTCCTAACCAAGAGGCAAGTGATGATGGAAGGCTGAGCATGCGTGTTGCTGAGGCTGCACAGCACGAAATCGGGCTGGTGAAGCGCGAGCGCGATCCTTTCCTCCCCGAAGACCAGCCCCGTCGCGTCCAAAAGGACGTGCCAAGAGTTCCTATGCGCCTCCGATATCCAATGCATCGAGTGCCTAGCCCCGCCACTCACTTTGGCAGGGTAGGAAAAAAGACCCTTGGGGCTAAACTTGCACTTCTTCCTAAAGTACTGGCTTAGCTGTGACCCTTTGATCCTAAGATCCAACCAACTCTCTGGCGCCGCAATCACCTTCGACTCCTTTTGGGCCACGAATTCCCTTATGCAGTCGAGCTCTTCGCTCATGATGGACATGTACAAGTTGCCTCTGAAGAAAGGGTAGCTCTCTCCTATCATCATCATGGCATCCCTGTAATTAGCCATAAAGAGGACCGAGTAGTCCTCCTCTGGCAGCCCGCATTGGCTCAACGCTCGGTTTCTGGCTTGAACCTCGGGGATTGACATGAAATTCCCTTCGAACGACGACTTCTTGGTGAGGATGTCAAGCAGTCTTGAAGGCTCCAATTGTGTCTTGTTGAGCTTGGAGAAGACACCACTATTGAATGAGAAAGAGGAGAACTCTTTTGGTATTGGCGATTTGGGCTTTTCATGGGGATGTGTCGCCGAAGACTCTTCGTTGGTTGAGAGATTTTCGACGCCAAGTTTGTTTCCCTCGGCTTCCACTAATCCATTGCTATATTGTGGATATTTTGCAAAGACATATTGCTGAACATATTCCATTTCAGTTGGGGTTATTGGACCTGACCATCTCAAGTCAAGGCCAGGCAGTGTTGAAATGGCCTCAGCTACCAAGTGAGCTGGGATTATTGTATGTGCCTTCTGTAATAATCAAATTGCACTTAATAAGATTAAACAAAAGAAGGGAATACCCAGAAATTGAAAGGAAAAACAACCAAAGAATTAAAATTAATGACTAGTTACCTTGATAACCATGCTGCTTGGTCTTCCATCTTGAGTTGGTGACTTTGGTGAGGAAGCCAACTGCAATTCCTCTATTTCACTCCCTAAATCCTAAAATAATAATCAAGATTGAAAATTTCATATTAGAATAACTTGTAAAAATTTTGAAATTGATTAAAAACTTGGAACATGGAAATCATGTAACACACCTTGAGTTTTCCATTCATGATATCCTTTATTTTCTTTCCGTGATAATAAAGAGAGAGAAACAAGCTAGGAAAAGAAAAAAAAAATAGAGTGAAAAAAAAAAAAAGAAGGTAGCTAAGCCTTTGTCACATTGACATGTATCATTGTATTGCTCTGCTTTTGAAGTTGATCGATGTATTATAGTAAGTTAAAACTCAAAATACATATCCTAACGACAAATAAAGAAACTCCATCATTTGACATCATATGTCCCCACCACCATTTTTTTTTTTTAAATCAAATGGCAGTTGATGATTTTATTATAGTCAAATTAATCAGCCTCAGCCAAAAACATCTATCATCATTAAAAAGTTAATGCGATGTCATTGTAATGTTACGTCCCATGATGTTGCAGCTCTATTACTCAGGCCCTAATTTTCATTTGGGTACAAGATATATGTGTTAATTCCTACGTTCACGTTACACTTTATTGGTGGTCGATTTTGGTTCATAATTCTTATGTTTACCATGTTCAAGTGACACTTGAGAATAAAAAAAATTTAGAAAAAGGACCGCGGAAAGTTTGAAACAATGAAATACCAACAAACATAATATTTAAAGTGATCAAATAGCTGGATTGGGAATCTTTGGGACTGAGTAGGACTTTTGGTGAAGTCAGCAATATGACTCGGTTTCAAGAATGCTGATATAACAGCGCAAAAAGCTTCCAATATCAGAAATCAAAGTTTAAAAATCGAATCTAACAAAGCAATAATGGTATAGCATATCAGCCAGAACTCAGAAGCCAAATAGCATTATTGGGATGACGTGGAAGTGGTAATTGAGAAATTTTCACATACAACCAAGCCAAATGGCAAATGATATAGGCTATTGTTTTTATTTTCTTTTGTTTGGAGATGGGGTTAGGTATTTATGATGATCCACATAATGCCCAAGAATGGTCCAAATCATTCAAATCCAAGTACCATTACAAACAACAATGGGATTTATAGTTAGTGCGAAACTTATCCACCACCTTATAGCTTATGCCATAGCTAGTCAGAATATGCTACAAGCATATATGGCAGATTTCATTTCATTTACTTAGGCACACATGGGTAGTTGGTTAGGTTCTTATTATATATTGCAATTTATAAAAGATTTTTTTACAATTTCTCTCTCCTCTCTCGTCCTTTTCTCGCTTTTTGATTTTAATTGTTTCAACAATAGTGTTTTTTTAATAATGATTTTTGTTGTATTAAAAAAAAATTCACAATCTTTTGACACACATTCTTATATATTTTTTGTTTGTTATCTTATTTTTAGAGTTTTTTAGGCATTTAACCAAATTTTTTGGTAATTTTTTAAGATTTAGCCTTAGTTTCGTAATTGGCCCCTTTTTTTTATTTGTTTTCTTTGTTTTAGGCTTTTCTTTAAACTTTGGTATTTAGAAAAATTGTAACAGAGCTCATCTATTATGATTGAAGGATTAAATTGGCGACGACAAAGTTATCAATTGATATTTTGCATCTTAACAAAAAAAAAATACATTGTTATTTTTTATTTTTTCTTTATATTTTTTTTCTACATTATATTATTCTATTTGAATTATTTTATTTTTATTTTTTTATAAGTATATATACAGTTATTCATTTATAAATAAGCTTTTTTTTCATCATTTTGATCATAAGTTTTACAATAATAATCTCAGTTTCTTAACGCAGTTGGTTTTACTTCTTGAGATAATTGAGTAAATGACAATTTTTTAAATGATGTTTTAAGAAAATAGTCAACGTTTTGATTAATTAAGAAATTAGATATTTTCTTAACTACATAATGATGTGCATTTACCTTTATGCCCTTTGTTCACTTATGTATTAGTGGCCTAACTTAATTTTTTGAAACGTTAGCCATTTTCTAAAAGCATTAACCAAAAAATGGCTAAATACTAAATAGACCCTTAATTGTTTTCCCTCAATCTTTTGCCCTCATTCTTGTATACTTTTTTTTTTTTTTTGCTAGAATTATATATATTTTTTATTTTCTTTGTTTTAGGCTTTTCTTTTCATTTTTTGTGTTTATAAAGTTTTAGAGAAGCCCATATATTTTGAATTAATGATAAATTTGACCTACAATTAGCCGGGATGACAAAAATATTAATCGATTTTTTAATCTTAAGAAAAATGTACACTGTTATTATTATTATTATTTTAAATATTTTTCCTGTTAATTTTTTATTTGAATTATCTTCTTTTTTTTTTTTTTTGTGTAATCAATGTCATATATAAATATCTTGGGGCTATTTTTTCAATACAAAACTTACCTTTCTTTTTTTATTACAATTTTTTAAAATAAATTTACTAAACTTCATTTAGTCGTTGGTAGTTAATATCAATACTTGCATTTGGTATATCGTGATCTAAATGTATCAAATTTGGAAAAAATTCACAAATGCTCTACGCGCTCTACTGCTTGCCCATGTATAAAATTAGCGTATACAAACGTGATCAATAGAATAGATGTTTCCAAGCACTTTCACATTGCATTTTTGGAGTTTAGTTGAAATGGAATCTTAGCATCTTGTAATCGAGTCTCTACATTTTCACATGACGCAGCTAAAACTAAAACAATAAAGACAAAGCCAAATGGTTAATGGATTCTTAAGTTAGGGAAGAAAATGACAAGAGATAATAATAAAGATGAGAAAACTTTGACTTTAAGACTAATTATGTTGTATACATGTTGAGAAAATACATGAAATAATTTGAAAATTACTATCTTTCAGCCCACTAGGACACTGTGAGTGACTATGAATTACACTAAAAACAGAAGAAACAAGGGATTGCTACGGGAATAGAAAGGAAAAAAGCAGAGAGCCAACTGCCAAGGCCAGAAAATTGATCTTCTGTACAAAGTAAGAGCATTATCATACTACAAAAAGTACTTCATCCGATCGTCTCTCCTCATCGCATTGTAAACAGCTTGAACCTGGTAAAATGTTAAAATCCCATGTCAAATATTCGAAGCCATTTGCACTAGAACGGGCGATACTCCTAATACTTGTTTTTTTTAATTTAATTTTTTTATTTTTTATTTTATTTTTTTAACGCGATTTGAATCTCAGTTATAAAAGTATCTTTGTGGAAGCGATAAGAGAGACAGAGAGAGAGAGACCTGCTCACTAGAAATGACTTGAACAGGTCCAATGTTTACAGATACATATTTACCCCTTGATGATAACTTATGTCTCACACGGCCCTGTACAGAACAAAGAGTTAAACAGTGATTCATGTGATTGGCTTAAATTTGATAACCAATAGCAAAGATCAGACTACAAAAATCCAATAGCAGCTAAATTAACCAGACAAAACCATGATAACCACAATATGAAGAACCATGAAAGAGCAATTTCATTACAGCCAAGCTAAGGCAGATATGATTAATATTATCTGGTTAGCTTACGTCATCAAAACAAGCAGAAGAACAAAACACAGTAAATTGCCTGAACTTCTACTTCGTTTCTCCGTGGTAGTTGGTCTTGTCTTTTTTTGTAACAATCGCAATTATGTTCGGGAGTTCATTTTGTGACGCAGTCAGCTACTCCAGAGTCACAATATCTCCCAACTAGATAAACGTGTGCCGGCAAATTGTGTACACGAAATCCATGAATTACATTTTTTTTAAATTTTTTTGGATAATTACATCAACTTCATACTTCAAACCATGAACCCCCTATCCAGCTATTTTTAGCCACTTTAAGTTCTTTTACACCTTATAGAGCTTCTATTCATGAGCTTTCAAGTTGGAAATATTTCTCATTCAACATGTGCCCATAAATTACACTAAAAAACCGCACCACTTTCCCTGATAATCTAAAACTCACTCGAACTAAAATCATGCATACGTTCTACGCTCGAGACAACAAACACCAACGTAAATAGCTGTCAGGTCTTAAGTCTAGAGTTTCACAATAAACAGAAATATAGAGTCCCCTTGAAGACTACCGAAGTGGGTTAGACATTCCCACGAAACCCTTCTCTGGGGACAAAAAAATGCAGACAGATAACTTACTGACCAATAAGCAATTGCAAACCAAACAGTTCAATAACTCACCGGCATTAACATACCAAGCCACTTAAATAAGCAAACCAAACCAAATTGAAGCCGATACACATAATGATCCTCTCACAGTTCAATAACTACCGAAAGGCGAAAGCATACCTCAGGAATAGGTTGTTGAATCACGGATTCAACCGCAACTACCATAGCTTGCACAAAATCATCACCTCCGGTCCCAATCGCCGTAAACCCTCTAACCATCGGGTATGAATTCACCTATCGATTCACTTAAGAGTTAAGACAGTCCTTCCAAATAATGAACAACGAAATGGTCATGGAAAAAACCAAATACATTCTGATCCCAGTCGAATTCATTCAATCACCATTCATCGTTAAGCAAATCCAAAAAGAAAAAATAAAGAGCCGATCAAAATCAGGCTTTTCCTTTTGTTCATACCTTCTGATCCAATTCGAGCCATTCAGTGGTTGAATCATCAGTGACTGTACCTCCAATGACCACATTCGTCGTCTGACCAACCCTCCCTTCTGTCTTCGACACCTCTTTTCCCAAAAATCCCCATTATCATTACCATTATCGAAGCAACAAAACCCTAATCCACACTCAAAAATACCAGAGTCAAAGAGAAAGATCGAAACTTTCCAACAAACGAACCTGAAATCGCCTTGAGGACAACTTCCTGTGGCGGACCTTGCTCTTCCTGAGGCGACGACTCGGGGGGTTCGCCGTGGCAGCAACTGAGTCGGCGAGTCCGAGTCGCCGAGTGGAACCCGCGAGCCCTAACGGGCCTGAACTTGCCGAAGAGCCTGGGCTTCGCAGCCGGAGAGCCGAAGACCCGGAGCGAAGCCCCGACGAAACTCCGAGACAGATTAACGGGTCGCCACGGCTCCGCGAATATCACAGAACGACACGCCACAGCTCTGCACGCCATTTCCCAATCGAAAATCTTATTTGGGTTTTTGCTTTCTCAGCGTCAATTTTGTTTATCTGCTTTTTTGTTTTTCTTACTGAAATTCTTTTTTTTTTTCTACGGGCGCTCTGGATTTTTGTTTTATTTTCACTCCGGGCTGTTGGTTATGGACAATATTACCCTTTTCTGGGACTGGACGAGCGAGGTGTTAATAGTCTTTTGGTTCAACTAGTTGATGGAAATTAACATAAGATTGAGCGTTCGTATCAAATTTTTCACGTTAAGGGGGCAATTAACAGTTTAACACAATATTGAGTCTCTTGCACGCAATTCTGGCGGGTCTTATTAGCCCTTAGGCGACGAAACCACCTTCGATATATATATATATATATATATATATATATATATTCATTGAGAAGAATTATATTTATATATCCCACTTATCTTGTTTTGTATTATAAGTATTATTGGAATTAAAAGGCGTTACTCTAAAATAATGGGCATAACGTCTCTGTGGTATTTGACACAAGCATCTTACTCATGCGTCGTTTTTCTCTTTCCTGTCGTTTATAAAATTTCTTGTCGTTTTTATATTTAATGTAGTTTTCCATTGTACTGGCTTGCATTTCAAAATTGTCGTTTTCCATTTTTAATGTCATTTTTTCATTCCCTTGCTTAAAACGAAAGATTTGTCGTTGACTAATATTTAGTCCGTCCTGTATATAATGTCGTTTTCAATTTGATGTCGTTCACACAATTGATGTCGTTTCTCCATTATAAGCATTTTTTTCGATTCTAAACGACAACTAGTCACTATAAAATCTTTCAAAACATTTTCTTGTTTTTCATAAATATTCGTTTCGTGCTTAATTCTTAAACCACGAATTCCATGTCGTTTAAAGATTTTACAGAACAAAACGACAGAAAAATCATAACCGAAGTAAACGACATTTTACGGCCTTCGCAACGCGCTTTGCGCAGAGCGCATCATCACCGGCAGAGACAAACAATCCACAAAACTATAGAACCCTAAAAGATCAAAACCCCAAAACCCAACAACCAATCGTCGAGCTACTTCGCCGGCCAAAACGACGCCGTGAAATGTACGGATCCGATAAACCATCCGACGACTCCGAGCGAACCGCTTTCAGGCGAGCCGAGAAGAAGTACAAGCTCTACTACGAATCCAACTCCAAAAAGTAATCTTCTTTTTTCTTTTTTTTTCCCTTCCTCCAAAAACCCTTCGTATTCGATTCAAAGCCAAACACTGCCTTAAGTCTCAGTTATGTATTTTTTTTCTCCGTCTTCTATTATCCAGGAAAAAGCAAGCCAAACAGGTTGATTTGTCCGAGGTCTTGGATTTCAAGTCCATTCTAGAATCTCACGACAAGAACCAGGAGATACCGGAAGGAATCTTGGCTCTTCAATCCGATTTTGCTCGCACTGTGTTCTGCTTGGAAACTCGTCCTGGTATAAATCTCTTCATTTTTTGTTTTATTTTTTTTTTTCAAACTTTAGTTCGTTTTCAAGAAAATTGAATCCGAGAAAACAGGGTTTTATTTCATTCCTGGAGCTTTGAGCGTGGAAGAGCAATGCCGATGGATAAAGGAAAGCCTGATCAGCTTTCCTCAACCTCCGAATAGAACGAATCACAATGCATTTTATGGTCCTATACATGATCTATTTGTCTCTGCAAATCAGAGGAAAGCTTTGGTCGAAGACGAAGAGCTTTCCCTCGGCAATGGTGATGCTAAAGAATGGAAATTCGTTGAGGAAGATCGAGTTTCATCCAGAGGAACGGCTGGAAAATCGATTTCGGCTCCGGTTCTTCTTCGGAAGCTGCGTTGGAGCACCCTAGGCCTGCAATTCGACTGGTCCAAGGCATGTCACAACTTTTCCATAAAGCTTGTGTCTTTATGCTAATGTATTTTTTTCCTTTTTCCGAATATTTGTTTCGTATTGTAGAGGAATTACAATGTATCTCTTCTGCATAACAAAATCCCCGATGCGCTCTGTGATCTGGCTAAATCAATGGCAGCGCCAGCGATGCCTTTGGGCGAAGTGTTCCGGCCAGAAGCCGCAATAGTCAACTACTTCGGGTTAGGTATTTGAACAATTCCTCATTTATTCGTTCCTATATATGTGTTCAATGCTGTTTTTTCAGTTTCCAGTGTTATCCTTGCAAAGGTGATACACTAGGAGGCCATCTTGATGACATGGAGAAGGATTGGACTAAACCTATAGTTAGCATGAGGTATGTTTGCAATTGCTTATCGTTCTCGATTCTTCTATTTTAATTATGAAGACTTGTATATTTCTGGGAAAGTAGACCGCAAGTCGGACTGTTTGGTTGTTATTTCCGTTGTGGCTATTGCATAGTTTGGGCTGCAAGGCAATTTTTCTTTTGGGTGGGAAGTCTAGAGAGGATATTCCACTAGCAATGTACCTTCGTAGCGGTGATGCTGTGCTTATGGCTGGAGAAGCGAGGGAATGCTATCATGGTAAGTCACCTTGGCTTGTCTTGTATTTCATGTTCCCCTCTTTGAGCTGATCCAACCAAGAAATAGTGAAAACACTTCGCCAATATATTGATAATTTACGTGATTTCAGTAGCTAATCCTAACCAATTGAAGGAAACAATGGTAATTATGCTCAATGTTATGATCGAAGATATGGTGTTCTTATTGCTTTCAAGCATCCAATTTCTATGGCCTCGTAAGAAATTTGCTTTGGGTTTTATTTGCAGGTGTACCGCGTATCTTCACGGACAAGGAAAATGCTGAAATTCAAGACCTTGAATTGCAATTATCACAAGAACAAGAGAATTCTATCTTGGAATACATTTGTACTTCAAGGATCAATATTAACATCAGACAAGTATTTTAAGATTGTTGCTCTCTTTCAATTATAATTTAAGGTTTCAAAATCGAAGTCATAATAATACAACTGATGATGCCTAATGCATTCCGTTTTCTTCTTGTTGCTAGCCATGTTTTTCTTCAACAACGTGCCTACTCATAATTAACTAACTAATGAAATCTGTCATTTATTTAACAGATGGTTATTAGTACATAAAAACCACCATGTCCTTTCATCCTCTTGAAATTCTCTGCTGAAATTTGACTGTTTGACACTAATAAGCAAAGAATATAGCATAATGGCTCCTAAAAACCACCATGTCAATTGTCATTTTCGGTGCGTTGACAATGGCATTGGTTTTTCTCTTTGGTATATGTCTTCGAGCGATTTTAAACCTTTTGTTAATATGATCGCCATCTGCTCACTTGCCAAAGAAAAAATATTAAAGTACTACTAATGAGATTAAAGTGAGAGTGACGAATCAGCCCCATGAAACAAAGATGGCTTGGGGAAAAAAAAAATAGAAATGTTGAGAGTGGGATTTGAACCCACGCCCTTTCGGACCAGAACCTTAATCTGGCGCCTTAGACCAACTCGGCCATCTCAACTTATGCGAATTTTTTATAGTTGTAAATATTACATCAAAATTAAGCAAAGAGTACCATAGTACTTATTCTTCGAGATTGATTGATTTTTTTTTTTTTGAATGCCATGAAACTTCTCGTTTGTGTTGAAGTTGGACCAACCTGAAAAAAGCGCTTAACTCACGAAAGTCTCAATTATGGCATGTTAATACTTTTTTTGTTAGTTGAAAGTACGACTTGAAGCTCTTTGAACTAATATCGTTTTTTTCATTTTTTGGTCCGTCAAAAGCAATTTTATTTGTCAAACAAACATGTTACAGTTGCAAATTATGTTACCAACCGTCGGAGACTTTTTCCTAATGATCATCACGTCAGGTTTGGGCGGCGCAGGCAAAAAACATGGGTTTTAACACATGGGTTTGAACAAGTAAATATAGACTCTGACAAATATAGACCGTCTCTAATTGGCATCTTTGTGGGCCTTTGGAAAGTTGGCCACTCTGGCTGTTATCTAATAGCATGAAACAAAAGAGTCTCCAAGAAGTCTCAAGCAAATTGTTAGTCAACAATATTTGATTATTTTTTTTAATTGATAGTGATTAGCAAAAGAAAACTTTATGTCACAATTATTTGTGCATCACTACTATATTTTATTAAACATTAAAAAGGCTAGTGCTTCTGATTGTTGTTTGATAATCCCACAACGTATGTTAGTGTATATGACGAGTATAATGATACTAACAACAATGTTAATTGCTCTTAACAAAGTTTTTTATTATTATTATTATTACTTATAATAAGCAAGACGCTTTTTATATAAATCTCAAACTGCATTCAAATTGAATAAAGAAGAAAAGAGAGAAAAAATCTTAGTTGAATTAGGATAAGAAATTCAGATGGTATGGTCCTAAGGATATCAAGAAGAACCATATCCACTTCATTTTACGCCTCGCATAAATGGACGAAAGATATTTCATTATTTTCAATCATGTATTTTATTCACTCACAAGCAACATTCCGTACTTGTAAAACACACGATAAATAAAAGAAAAATAAAAAATCCGCCCACAAAATAATCTAGACTGATCTAGCAGCGTAACCAAACCATCAAATCATGACCGTCCAAATAAGAGGACGAAAAAAACAAAGAAAGAAGAAAAAGAAACACAAAACAAAACTCTCTTTCCCACTATAATCCAAAGCCTCTCTCCGACACTCTCATTTTGCCACCAATGCACGAGTCTACGTGTACATTTCCACCACCACTTTTATTGCCCAAATCTTTTAAATATTACTTACTAGCCTCCACATAAACCAAATATAAATTTTATAAAAAAAAAAGCAGAAAAAAAAAATCTCTCTCTTCTCTCTCTAAAGACTCTCAGATTCATCAAACTCATCTCCGCTCATTCGGTTGCAATTCCAAATTGCCTCTAAAACGCCGTCGTTTCGTGTCGTCGTCGAGGGCAATGGGGGGTCCGATGGTGCTGAGCCAGGTGGCGACGGGGCTGAGCGTGCTGGCGGGAGCGGTGCTGGTGAAGACGGTGATGGACCAGAGCTCGCCGCCCATGGCTGGCCCGTTCCCGCGCTGCCACAGCTGCAACGGCACGGGCCGCGTCACGTGCCTCTGCTCGCGCTGGTCCGATGGCGACGTCGGCTGCCGGACATGCGCCGGGTCGGGTCGCATGGCCTGCTCCAGCTGCGGCGGGACCGGCACGGGCCGCC
Organism: Boehmeria nivea var. tenacissima; assembly: GCA_018132145.1. Classification (NCBI taxonomy): domain Eukaryota; kingdom Viridiplantae; phylum Streptophyta; class Magnoliopsida; order Rosales; family Urticaceae; genus Boehmeria; species Boehmeria nivea. Next base: position 17,152,452 of record CM030881.1, on the reverse strand, counting down.
CTCTCCCGGCCCAGCTCGCCGTCAGGCGTAACGGCAACAACAACAACAACAACTCTCCCTCGTGAGCGTCACGTGACTCTATCGGGTGGTTCGGTTTGTTAGGGATTAAGCATATAGTTTGTTTCGGTGTTATATACAATGATGAATTATGAATGAACAATCTTCTTTAATTCCTTTGTCTCTCTCTCTCTCTCTCTCTCTCTGGTTTTTTTTTTTCAAATCCTAATTTAGTTTTTTGTATAATATAAGCTGATGATGATGGTATATATACTTTTGAGAGAGAGAGAAAAGGTGAGAGATTTGCTAGGAATATTTATGTATTGTTCAATTGAAGAACTTGATCGTACTGAATTATCATGAAATGGGACATATATTTAACTATAGCTTATTAGTTTAATGTATGTTTTTTTGTTTTATTTTATTTTAACTTTCTTGTTTGTGTGAAGCTGAAATTGAAAATGTCTTGTTCTGTAGATTAGAGTAGAAGAGAAGATGAAACGAGAAAAACGAAATTTAATATGCAAGTAAACTTCAATGCTTTATTTTGCACTCTTTTTTCTCTTTTATAAACTTTTGCTTAATATACTTTGCTTTCTTTAGATGACAATATACAGACATGAAAATGGAATTTGTCTCAACCCAAGACGTAGTGGTCTCTTCAAGCACAAGACACACTTTTATGTAACTAGATTGAGATTAATTTGATAAAGGGGTTTTCTTTCATTTTTCTATCAGTAGTTGGAGCAAGTACTGGGATTATGGATACCGATTAAACAAATAAGAGATGTTGCTTAAGGCTGAGAGTATAGCGACGGATCCAAAAATTTAATTTAGTTGGATAAAATAGTTAGGATTTTTATTTTAATAAAAGCATTTATGTTAAAATATCAATTTTTTACTCATCATAATATTATATGAAGAAATAAAAAATTGAAGTCACAAAATATTAATAGAGGATATTAAAGAACAGAAATTCAAAATTTATTGGAGTATTTATTTAAAAAATTAATGGAGCAGCAACTATGAAAAGAACTTAATTAATATATGGGGTAAAATTTATAATTTTGAAAAGTTGAGGGGAACAAGTGCCTCCACTTGTCTCCACCTGAATCCGTCTCTGGCTGAGACTATTCAAAGTTACAAACACTTCAACAAATCTTCCAAAAAAATTATAATAGCTACAATCACAAGCATAGCGAAACGATTTCTTATCACTTGCAATTATTATATTTTCTTTTCCCACTAGAGTAACCTAAGATTTAAGTGGTTCTGATCTGATGCACAAGTTGTTGTTTTTTTTTTCCCAAATTACTAATTGCACTAACGTGTACAATTATCTTACTCGCAAGCAAGTACAAGCTATCATTGAAAAACACAATTTAGTGAGTTCTATTTCAAAATCTTCTTCCTAACGCACAAGTTGGTTGACATAAAGCCACCATGACAATGCAAACGGCTTATGACTAGTCCACTTGTTTTTATTTTTGTTTTTGCATGGACTACTTGTTTGCTTTGACTACATGACCATACTTACGCTTCTTGCTATATATATATATATGAGGTAATACGAACACGTGTGTGTGTGTGTGTGTGTGTGCAGGGAAATTTAATTTGAATTCCACAACGGAATAATTATTTGATGGTTTGAGAAGTTGCCATCTCGCGAGGAGTACTTGTTGTATTCTATAAGGAAACTGGAAAAACATACTTGTAAGTTACATCTTAATAATATTTCTTTTTCCGTCTTTTATGCCAGTCTTTCCAATCTTTCGAAATTGCCAAAATGATGATTTAAAAGCTTTTACCATTATTTTAACTATGTTGTCTGTTTTCCATTAATCATCTGTGGTTATTTGCTGTCCCATTTATTGTGCTTTCTCGCATTTTTCCTTTTTTCAATTCAAGAAATTGCTAAGGTGGTTATTGGTCATCTTTTCTTAATTAACGCTTACTTGCTTCCTCTTAGTTGTTGTCCCTTTAATTTCCGGTACGGTACGGTCCAGATTGTTGTTTATCGTTAATTATCGTCGTTCAATTAATGTAATTTTTATGTTGGGTCGAATTGTTTTTCATGCCACTTTGCTGTCATTTCTGCAACGTCTTACCTTTTTTGTCGCTTTTTCTTCTGCTGTCGTTTCCCCTGTTTTGTTGTCGTTTCCTGATTGGTTATTTTATTTTTTGTCGTTTCCTCAGATTTCTGGCTCACGTTGCCGTTTTTATTTTATTTTTGTCATTTATTCACTGTCGCATTTCCGATAAATTTTTTTTTTTTTTTATGCTTCCTCTAATTCTGTCGTCTTTAATGTCATTTTTAGGTTACTGTCGTTTTTAGTCGTTTCTCTGGTTTATTCTGTTGTTTTACACTTATCTTTTATTGTCCTTCATTAATTTGCCGTCGTTTTCTCTTATTTTGTCATTTTAGTATACTGTCGTTTTTCTGTTCAGGTTATTTTGATTTATCGTCGTTTTTTAAAAAATTTCGGTCCACGTTGTCGTTTTTTCGTAGTTTTACCTTTTCTTGTGATTTCTTATGTTTCTTAATTTTTTTCGTTTTGTTGTTAATGTTGTTTACTATCATCTCTTCAATGTGTAACTTGTTTTGTCGGTTTTCTCTATTTTATGTTATAGCTTTACACTGTTATCTTTATTGTCGTTTCTTCATTACTTGTCGTTGCCTCTATTGGTCTTGTATTTGTAATAGTTTCGTTTTCTGAATTTACCGACATGTATCGCTCTCTCACATGTCATCTTTTTTGTCGTTTCTTCATTTATTGTCGTTTCGTCTAAATATGTCGTTTTTTTTATATTAGCGGTTGCACTTTATTGTCGTTTCTTCATTTCTTGTCGTTTTCTCCAATTTTCTTATATTAATGACAATTGCATTGTTATTCTCTCTCGTTTCTTCATTTTCTGTTCCTAGCGTGTTTAGTTGCTTTTACTGTCGTTTCTTCAATATATTGTCGTTTTCTCTAACTTTGTCGCTTTTCAGATTGAACGCGTTAACATTCCTCTGTCGTTTATTAATTTCGTGTCGTTTTCTTGATCATGTCGTTTCCAGTTATTATTCAAGTCGTCCCTGTTACTCTCGTTTTAAAAGTTTCTTTAAACTGTCAAAGGGTGACTTTAACATTAAATATTGACTCTTTTTTTCTTTTCTTCTCCTTTCTTCAAACTATGTTTTAAGATTTCCTCAAAAAAAAAAAAAAAAAACTATGATTTAAGATATTAAACCAATTATTTATACAACAAACTATCAACATATATCAGTGAACTAAACAAAAGTATAATTATCAAATTAAATAATTTTTTAATCGATTTAAATAAGTTTTAAAATGAAGATGTTTAAAATCATTGTTCTTTGCAGGTTCTATTTTTAATTGCGTGCTTCAACACTCGCTTAAATTCTGTAAAACTACCCATCATTGTATTTCATCTAGAATTTTTTTTTTTTGTCTTCCATTCTCTTAATGATATATTTTTGAGATATAATTAAACAAAGGGATTGCAACCAAATTACCAATCATAGACAAATACCAATCCTAGCCGATCACGTTATGTCCATGAGATCTGAATTAAAGGTTTCAAAAGCAACAATTTGTACAACAGCAAGAGCATCAATTCTATATAGAACAAAATATACGAGGCACTACGAGTTCTAACGAGACAAATTTCCATTAGAACAAGTGAACAACACACAAATCTCCATCAACATCTTAAAAGCCCCATAACTAATCCTTGATAAGACATTCACATTCCCGTTCCATCGCCAATGTTAGCATTCCTCCCATCTCTCTCACTTGGGTGTGAAAGCCTGAAAAAAAACACACCAAACACATCCCACAATCACATGCCAGTACATTTCAAGATACATCGTCACGTCTAGATTAATATTTTTCAAAATTTCACTTTTTCACTTACAGCAAAAATGGTGGCGTGACCAGGATCAGCAAGGTGGGCAAATAGGTTGTCAATCGGGCCGGTGCCAGTGTAAATGTGTTGGAACCAAGCGCCCATAACGGCCAACATAGCCAAGCGTCCATTCTTAATTTCCTTGGTCCTGAGCTCCTTGATCTTCTCGGGCGAGCCGGATCCCCAGCCGAGCGGGTCGAACCAGAGGCCGCCAGGGTAGCCGACGTCGGTGCCGGTGAGCTTGTTGTTGGGGAAGATGGGGTCGGTGTTGACGCAGCCGGGCTTGAGGATGTCTGCCCAACGCCTGCCCTCGGCCCACCCGATGAAGAAGAGCTCGACAATGAAGAGGGTGGTTGTGTCCGTGAAGTACTCTTGCTCTCCGGCAGAGTACCACGACGGGGTGTTGAGCACCCCAATCTTTGTTAGGAATTCAGGGATGAAGATGCCCGCCGCGCCCAGCATCGCCCACCGGCAGTGCACGATCTCCGCTTGCTGGTTCCATCTCAAGCTCTCCGGGTCGGATCCTACATCAGTTTTACCATTTTTGTAACCATCTCTTTCAAAAATACACTAGTATGAATAATATGTAACTTGTGTTCCTTTTTTTTTTTGTTAATTTGGACTTACCAAGGCCGAGTGGATCAAAACCAAAGTCTCCTGGAAGGCTGCAAAATTAAAAACGATTACGAAGTAAACAATTAGCTTAGAATTAGAAATATCTCACGAGTTTGAACACGAATTATTTATTAATTTATGTCACATAATTAGAGAGCGGACATGAGGATGAGGGGGGGGGGGGGATCACCTGCCATCGAGCCACGGGGGAGGGGTGCTGCCGGGGAACCAGAGGGGTCTGTCGGGGTCGGCGGCGGCGCAGACGGTGGGAGATGAGCTACATTTGATTGCTGCGCTTTGCTTTCTCACTCTCAATTTCTTCCCGCCAAGGAATGAACCCTTGATGGCTCCCAAACTAGCCACGCTCTTCTGAGAGCTGCGCTCAAACGACGTCGTTTTAACAAGGCACGTTGTTACCAAATTATCATGCTACTACTACGTTAGATTTCATTCCTCCATCCTAGCTAATTAAACTATCATATTTAACACGATCGTGCTACGTGGGATCATAGATCATGTATGAAAGTAAATTCATCTTTGATTATTTTCACACTAAAATATTCCAACGTATAAATATGAATCTTAGAAGGCATTGGTGACCAAATATTTAATACAAGACAAAAAACACGGGCTCTCTCTACGTGTTAATATAGGTCATAACCAATGACAAAAATATTTGATCATACACGTAAAAGTATTTTAATATTAATTAGTTAAAGCGGTTGGTGAAAAGAACTTGCCTTGGAGAAGATATGGCCACAGAGGCGATGGCAGAAGAAGCACAAGCCGATGCCATACCTGTGCAGAGATCTAAAGTCCCACAACTTTGTCAAACAATGTGTTGTGTTTTTTGTGGAAATGTGTGTCTTTTGGTATAACTCTGATCAATACAAAGCAAATGACCATCACATGTAAATCAGTTTGGAGTGTGGGAGGCTTATCCTCAAGGATAGGAGTGTGGATTCCGATTGGCTTATGGGTCGCCACGTGGCAGGAAGAATCTGATATTGAGAAACACATCACCTCCTATTTCATGGCTTACCTGCGATCATCACAAACATGTGGTTCACACGCAAGCCAGGTATGATGACACAGATTTTAGAATCCATTTGCTAATAGATATGAGCCATGTCACTGTGGGACCCACAAACATCTGAAAAATCCACTCAACTGTGGTCCCACTTTATCAGTTCATCTTTGCTTGAGAAACAAACGGGTTGTAATGAATTATCATTTTAACTCTATAGTGATATTATCCTTAGCAAAAAAAAAAACTCTATAGTGATTTAGTAATCAAATGATTTTGAACGGTTGCAAATTTAAAACAAACCGGTTGCGAATTTCTTTCCCTTCTCTAACTTTTTGGGCTTGTGATTTTTTTACTGTTGACCCATTATTTTGATAGGACTGTTCTGATCCAAGTTGCGTTTAGCCCAAACTTCCTAGAATAAAGCAGCTAACTTATCAAATCTGCATTTGGCACAATACATGATTCCATAATAGATTGTGTGTCAATGTTTTTCATTGGAGTAGACTTATGCAACACATCTTTATATGTAACAATATTTTGATATGTCAAGTAATTTTTGCAATTGTCTTTAAATCTATTAGCATAAACTTGTTTTTACTGAAAATAATGGCAATTCCAATATTCACTTGTTATGGATCGGAAATTAAGAGCAATGGTGAAGAACCATCCATTAGGACTGGATCATGATTCAGGCCCAACCCAACCACTCACCCTTGTGCCAAGAGAGAGCTAAATTTATTACATGCCTTCTGTCCTAAACAGTTGAATTTGATCAACGAGATGTAGAAAAGAAAAGAGCAAAGTCAAAATACTACTAAAAATCATATTTCCTTTCATGAGTGCCACCCCCAAAAAGCTAGCCATTATCCATTGAATCATAGATCCAAGAGGGAAGCTAAAAAGGAAATAAAAAATAAAAAAACTTGATCGATTGTTCAGCTGATTATTCTTCTTCCGGAGACCAAACGTACACAAGAAGGAAAATAGGAAAGCCGTTGTAACCCCACAGCAAATGGGCTGTGTTGAAAGGATTTGAATAGTATCAAAACATGACCTAAAATGCATGCCAACAACACACAACACACAACCTCATCCTTATCTTCATTCATTAATTGCCACTTGCCAGTTGCCACAGACAAAATCATAGCCCTTGTATATTAAAGAACGAAAAGAAATTCCAAGTCCCGCAAAAGAAATAATTGAAAAAATGGCCTGAAAAGCAATGAGAGATAATTAGAACATAAGTCAAAACATAGGAACTCCTATGCCTTAAGACTTACCTTCAACTACTATGGTTGTGTTAACTATTTACCAGGCAACCGCTATCAAATTATTATCATATTTTGGGTTTAATCATACAAACTGTGACTAACTGGCACAGGTAACTATAACCCCACTTGTTGTTTTGATTTACTTTTATTTTTCATTAATGAGTTCTGAATTTAGTTGCGATCAATAGAAAGCAATCCACTTGAGAGAGATGGAAATCCAAGACTTGCAAATAGATATGGCATTTAATAGGCCACCAAATTATTATGGGTCAAGATTGCTACAATCTTCTCAGACATGATTTGTGACAAGCATGGTCATGTAGTATCCACATGATTTAACATTTGCAAACACTCGCTTAGATTTTTTACCTGATTAATTTGGTAAGGAAAATTATCAGTCCACGATTTTACTCATAAGGTAATGTGCCAACCAAAAGATTGGGATTTGGTGGGATAAATAGGGATTTTAAGGAAGTAATTAGTGGTGCTTAAGATATCAATGTGTCTAATGTAATCATATGCCATGTTGTTTGAGGTCTACCAACAATATCAAAGCATGTTTGTTAGGATATTTAGCACCAATATATATCCCTTAATGCCAAACAGATCCTGATTTTGTTTTGGTGTTTCATATCTTACTTCCTCTACTTTGGATTCCTTATAATATGGTTTTTCTTCATGCAAGCATGTGCTAGCTGTTAGTACCGCAATTATGTCCCAAAAGAATTGTAGCACATATATATAATAAAAACAACTCTCTTAATTATGTCTCCTCAGAATTATAACTCATAGAGCAGTCTTCAAAATTATCACACACACATAAAATCTCTCATCCCTCTTCATAATAGTGGGGTCAATGAGTTTACCATAAAATAATACCTTTTTTTTTTTAAGTCTTTTTTCATATAACCTAAGTTGCGGAGTCAACAAGCGAAGAAGCAGTCTTGGGGAATGATTGGCTTGTGGAGTAGAGAGAACCAACTCTTTTTTTTTTTTTTTTTAACTCTCTCAATAAGCAATTTGTTCTGAAAGTACTAGATTTAGGCAACATTTGGGTGTTATAATGAGTAAATACAAATTCACACTTCAAAAAAAGATGGGATTATTGTGTCGGATTCGCCATCAGTCCGGCCCTACGAAAGGGTTATGATTCTGTTTTCTCAGTTTATGTTCACACCTTCCATCATGAACCTCACATGCCAATAGGGTTTTACCATAATAATTTTGCTCATAAAATTAGCCTTCGGTTGTGGGTTCAAAAAATAAGGCCAATAAATATGTCTCTATATATGTAATGTATTTTCCCTCACTGAGTGCATCACAAGACTTGCCAAACTTAGGACTCGTTGAAATCGTATAATTCTAGCGATTCTTATGGATGTCATATTTGTGTAAATGATATATTGACTATAAATATATGTAGCATATTGTACTCTTTTTTTTAACCTTTTTTTGAACTTAGTAAAGTGTCCAGGGCAGCTTGTTTCATACATGCATTAGTTTACAAGGTGGTAAGTGAGAGAAATGTCTTTTTGGTTGACAAATTTGGATCAAATGAAGAGATAATATAGACAAATCTATGCAAGTTTGTAACTGAGAATTGACATGCTTAAAATAATTTGTGGATTTTTTTTAAGGAAAAAAAAAACAACATGAATAACACAAATTTTATAAGAAGTCAAAGCTCAAACTGCGAGGAAAAGGCACCTAGGAGAGACATGAACACACGTCATGGCTTTAGAAACGGAATCATCTATTGAATATCGGAAGAGGCTAGAATAGTGCACGATTTTTTGCACTATCAATAGTGTACGGCTTATAATAGCTTAAAAAATACATAAAATTATTTTTTTTTTACACATAAATACATTACAACGTCTATTTTCAAATTATCAATTCATTTATCAAATTGGAAACTAAAATTATGTTCAATCGGAGATGAAATGAAGAAAGAACAAATAAAAAATTAAAAAGACAAACTTCTTTTTTCATCTTTTTCATCTTCGATTAAACATAATTATTTAGTTAAATTTAATAAATGAATAGATAACATATTAATAGATGATGTAATGTACTTATGTGTAAAAAAAATTTTAATTTTATGTATTTTTTAAGCTATTATAAGCCGTACACTATTGATAGTGCAAAAAATCGTGTACTATTATAGCCTCTTCCTTGAATATCATGCCTATTTGAGAGATTTTACTTTCAATTGTATATGTGATCATGACGATCACACAATTGGGTACACTATGATTGCCAATCTGACAAAGAATTATGTGCTAATCATGGAACCATAGGACAATTTGATGAAGTAAGTTACTAACCTTCTAATTCTGTATTTTAATAATTCGAATTTTTTCTGCCCCTAAAGGGAAAAAAAAATAGAATCATCATTTTTCCTCAAAAAATTTAAAAAATAATATAGGAAGACAATTTCATTTGCAATGCATAATAACTTCACACAAGCAACTATATATTAATATACGTATATATATACATATATTTTGTCGAAGGAAGCGTCTTTTTGTGATGGTAAATGATTATGAATTGTAACATTTATCTTATGTACAATTCATTATAAAGATAAATATGAGGATTTAAAATGATCCATTAAAAAATTATTGATTGTCGATTAATTAACTTAATGGGCTTCGAGCTTTCGTTTCTCTGATGTCCCACGTCAAAATTTGTATTTATTATACTTTTCCTGCCATACAAAAAAAGGGAGGTTTATTGAATCGGCTACATACTCTAGCTCTCTGTACTAAAAGTACTCTAGAAAAAGTATCCTCTATTTCTTCTTCTTCTTTTCCTTTTTTTTTTTTTTTTATCCCTTTAACCACTCTAAATAGTCCAATGCCAAACTTGTGGTCGCTCTCAATATTTCCTAGATCTTCCTTTTTTAGTACCTATAACTTTTTAGACCAACCAAACCAAGTTTGATTTAGCTAGATAAAACCAAAGAAATATTAAGCCCCTGTTGCAATTTTCGGCAATAGTCTTTCCATAAACTTGGCGCATCTAGTGATTATGACCCATCATGTATATAAAAGTAAAATAAGGATGAAATTATAAACCGCCATGAAAGCAACTACTATATATATATGCCCAAAACAATTGGGAATCACAATTCACAACCTTTTTTTTTTTTTTGGTCTTTCATCAAGATTAGACGCCGACCTAACATCATGATTTTGTTTGTATTATTGCCATGTAAAAACTGATGTAACCCCATTAATTGATGCTAATCCTTTACCACCTAAACCTAATCTGCCTATACAAATTGATCAATTTTCTACACAAAATTAATATATATACGTTTGTCGGTCTTTTGGACGGCCAATATACAATCATCAGATTGTGTATATGTTCTCATAGCAGTCAACCTTTTTTATGATTATCTCTATTATTGTCGTTATTATTATAATTATTTTGATAGTGATCAACGGCCTTATATGGCTTATATATTCCAATAGATGAATATGGACATTTATTTTGGTTTGTGAATAAGTCAAAAAGAAAGGGAACGAAGCAAAAGTTAGATGAAATGGAACTCTCAACCGTGACGTCCAAAATAGTTAGAACTTCCGTATTATAAAGTTTAAAAAAAATAAATAAAAATAAAAAAATAAAAAAGCCCTATAGTACTTCTTGTCCTTCAAAGTGGATGAACATGACAAGCCCCTAAGTACATGCGAAGGGTTACAATTACACTATGTGACTGGCTAGTTGTAACTTTTTCTTATAATTAAGATAATTTTAGTCTAATCTTATGCGTCAATTCTTTGGGTTCTAACCCTTTTTAATAGTTCTTTTAAGTTCGGATCGAAAAGTAAGATTATTTTTATGTGAAATGACGCCAAGTTTGTATGCTATATTCAAATTAAACAATGTCTAAGCTACTTGCATATGTTGTACTTTTTTTACAAAATTAAGTGTAAATTTGGAAGTAACGTAATCTACATATATATTTCTAGAAGCAGTTACATCAAAATGAAATTTAAAATTTGGAATAAGTAGCAAAAGTAATCTAAATATTGATAGCTTACATATATAATTACGTCTTTAACTATCCATGCATATCTCTTGCCATCTACCATGCCGTAGTTCGCATTTGATCATTTTTAATTAATTTGAACGAGATTTATGTTTATACTAATCAGTCTTTTTCCGGCTTAGCTCATGAAGATTATCCCTAACTTCTCTACCGTTTCTTAGTTAATTAATATATTGATCAAAAGAGCATGCTGTGGCACTTTACAATTAATTAAACATATAGCTTAAGATTATCCAAATAACTTATTTTTCGCAATCAGAAAGACGAAAAACGACATAAAATATGATGACATTTGGTTCTTTTAACCTTTGGAAACTGACAACTACTAACAATAACACGATAATAACAAAATTTAAAGTTTAATAATGTGTGCTTTTCCAACAGAAAATTTGTTGAACTCAGGCAAGTAAAGATGTCGAGAAGTATGAGAAAATACATAAAATATATATACTCATTAAACGAAAACATAAATAAACTAAACATCTATAGTAGCTAGATAGTTGGTAAAAAGGAAAAAAGGAAAAAGCAGAAGTAAAGAAAGAAACAAAAGATAAAGTGATGAAAAAAGAAAGCAATTAGATTGCGGATCAATAATTCAGTTTAGGATTTAGGCCCAAAACATGTAATGATATGGAATATATATCAAAAGGCCCGGCATTTATCTTTCTTTATGATATTTATCCCTTTTTTTTAATTTTCTCTAAACTTTTACCACATATTATTTATTAATGAAGAGTGAGAAATAAGAAACATTGTCACCTTTAGTACTGATCTAGTTAATTTCTTGTGGTAATTGAAATATTGAAAGTAAACCAAAAAGGTGAAGAATGATTGGTATTTACAAGAGATTACTTAAATGGAAAATTTGAGGAAGATTAGCTAATAATAAACGCCGGTTGGAAGGCATAGTTATATATATATATATATATATATATATATATAATATATGTTGAAGGTCAATATCAATAACATACATACTTACCATGTAAGTAAAGGGTGTCTCAGAACTGGCTAGCAATAAGCAATCTCACTGCCCAACTTTTGTTTTCTCAGATTATGATGGAATTGTACTTCTTTTCAAACTTTGAAAATTTAATAAATACGACTCAAAATTGGTTTTCGTTGACATTTAACACCCCTCAAGTTACGCCGCATGGACACAAAATGACAAATTAATTGTTCTTATTCTCATCTATATAAATTCTTCACGTATGTGTATATCACCAACTACTCACTCTTCTATTATTGGTCAGCCTTTGAATTAAAATTTATAACTACTAAAGATTTTGTTACAAACTATAAGAATTCTATAGATTCCTTAATATATACTAGATGGAGTTAATTTATGAGAATTTAATTTAGTGAAAAATAGTAAATTACATGTATATATATATATATATTTATGCTTTTAGTGACAATCATTGAGACATACGAGGTATTCAAAAGAGGGGAAAAAAAGAAAAAGGGAAAAGGAAAAAAAAAAAAAAGGATAAGCATTATTGGGCATAGTTGCAAGTGGCATGAAGGTCCCACAAAATAGCTTTGTCTGCTTGACTGACCCAGCTTGATCAATATATACATAACTCATTGTATCCAAAGGTAAATTGCTTTAATAATTGATGATGGATGTTATTATAAACTGTAAAGCAATGAGAAGTAATTATATAATGAGACTCCTTTGCCTTTGGACGTCGCTGAAATTAATAGAATTAATTAATAAATTGCTAAGGAGGAATTTGATTCCGGAAAGAAAAAATGGACTGAATCAGAGAATGTTTACATTGCTTCTAAATCACTCAAGCATTGGGCCAGCACGTGTGCACGCTCACTGGGATTTTGCACGGCACACGAGAGTTTATTATCAAATTATATAAAGAAAAAAAAGACATATATTAAGATAAAAGAATTTACAAGAATTTATTAAAGAAAAACAGATGTCAAATGCGTTAAGCAACGTTCTTATTACTTCCCTCTGTCTAATCTCATTCTCATTTATAGTTCGTTACGCTAAATTCTCACAAATCCCAATCAGTTAAACTAATAATTTTCAGAGCATTTAGGAATGAGAGAATGATGGCATTTTTACGCTACCTTGAGCTGCCATTGTGTTTCATAGGTTTCTTTATTTTTTCTTAATTTATAAATCAATTAGCCATATGCACAATTAAAACTCTATTTTTTCGTGTTAAAAACGAAAATATATATATATATATATATTTTTTTTTTTTTTTTTTTTTTGCTCCACTTTAAAGTTTACCCCACCTTCTAAAATATTTTTCCACTATTAGTTTTGGTTCTTCTAAATAATTTTATATTGCTTAACGTTACTCCTTAAGTACCTTCTTTTAGAAAAGAGATATATATATATATATATATATATATAACGTGAAACTTGATGTTTTTTCCCTGAAAAATATTATATATATATATATTTTTTTTGGATTACTATTAATAAAGTTAGCATGTGATACGGTTGAGTAGTTTTTGTGCATTTGAATAGTAATAATAATAAATAAAACGTTGGAGAGTAGCTAGAATATGGTTTAGTTCGAGGATTAGTTTGCTAATTAATTGGAAATGTACTTGGGAGTGAAGAGAATAAAAACGTGAACAATCGGACAACAGTGGTTAGGTCGGTGTCATGTCATATTGGTGTGTCATTTTGCCTTAATTTAAGGGTTACTACTCTCTCCTCGTGATGTTTAGTTAGGGTTAGTTACCGGCCTTTGCATTATTATCACCCAAAAACAAATTATACATATAAATATATATATATGAGTTTTTTAGGTATTTAACTAAATTTTTGGATAATTTTTTAGGATTTAGCCCTAAAATGTCGAAATTAATGATTTAGCCATAACATGTAACATTTTATGTTATATGAAACATATATACGTGTAAAAGTGTAACATTATATGTAATGTTACATGTGTTACATTTTATATTACATGTTATGGCTAAATCTTTAATTTCGTGAAACTATGATTAAATCCTTCAAATTTTACCTTTAAAATAGCTAATTGCTTAGTTGGCCTTATATATATATATATATTTTTTTATTTTTTTTCACGTAATTAAACCACCATATATATCAAAGTATCAGCTATGCAAATCTTTTTCTTTATTAAGCTATATATATTTATTATTCAGCAAAAAAATAAGGCTATATATTTTTATTTAATTAATTAATGGGGGAATCATATATGAGTAATGAGTTCATATATATCTAGATGAGATTGACCTTTGTCTTTTTATAATGTTTTGTAATTTAAATATTGCTTTATTTGGTTATTTAAGATCGGAAAGTTGTAATAAATATCATTTTTAGATTTTCATAATTAAAAAAATTGGGAAAATAACAGATAATCATACTATTTTACTGTAAATTGTGTTACAATTATTATGATAATTAATAAAATTATCAACCGTTTGCTATTTTTATAAATATTTTAGGGTAAATACCATACATATCTCCTTGGTTCCATTGATATTCCACGTTTATCCCGTGAGTTTTTTATAATACAAGATTTGCCTCTTAGTTTCTTCAATTAGGTAAAATATATATTTTGTTATGACTTTTCGTTGATCAAAAAGTATATATTTTTTTATTAAAACATTAAAAATACTTTAGTGCTTCGTAAATTATTCAAAAGAGAACATGTAAATACAGTTGCAATATAAAAAATTTATACGCATTTTTTGATTAAATGTTAAAACTAAGTATATTTTTTGTTCAAATTAAAAAAAAATACTAAAGGATAAAATTTGCATAATTACAAACTCATGGTATAAATGTGAAATTTTCATAAAACACATGAAATATTTATGGTATTTCTTCATTATTTTAAGGGTCTATGGTACTTGATCATTTTTTTGTTCAAATTTTAAAAAAATTGTCAATGTTTGAAAATTTAATTAATTAGTCATTACCAGAAAACAATTAAGAGTATAAATTAAAGGTGAAATCACGACCTCATTTAGTTAAAATAATAATTATTTTCCTGATTAATATAAACGTGGGTTATTTTTTGAAAATATCATTAAAAATGACTGTTTGATTAATTATCTCTTATTGTAATTACCCGATATTAATAAAAAAAATAAGTCAAATTTGGGTAATTTTCTAAATTGCCTTTTAAGATATGAGACTGTTAAAATGACACAACATGTAACCAAAAAACAAGAGCCTTACGTTTAATTCCTTATGATCAACACAAAAGTACTAGTCTTAGCTGTTTACAAGTATTTTTCACTTTTCGTTTGGATCGTGGTTCCCACATTCTTAATCTGAAAGTTTCAAAGAATATAATATGTTGAGTGAATACTCAGCAGTACAAGTCGTTGTGCCAATTAAATGGAATCAATTTTTTTCTTTTAATGCAATCACGAATCTTTTCGTCACAGTTTCTCTTTTTAACCTTATTCACCATTGTTACATCCGTATATTGTACAATTAAAATTTTTTTTTTTGTCTTTTTGCAAAAGCTTAAAAGTTTATTCACACATTCTCCTTTTTCTTCCACATATCAATAATAATATTAGACAAGTCTTTTCATTCAAGTATATATACGTAGATTTCGGTTCTTGGACCCAACAACCTTACAAGTTTCAATGACAAATATGTTACCTTGTACGTTGAACTTAAAAGTTGAACAGATTTCATGCATGGGAATTTTTCATAATATTTGTACATGATTTGTATCATAGTTTAGTAGATATTTTCACTCATACACAATATATAATATCCATGGATTTTGTTCTCATCTTTTTATTTATTATGTTTAATTTGTTATCTAATTTTAGAACCAAATTCACAGTTTCACACACACACACACATAATATTATAAGTCTAGCTATAGCTAGGACGTGAAACTTCTGTGTTCCACCCACTCCCACATCTTGATAACCTTATCACTTTCCGTAACAAAGCAACAAAAATAACACTACTTGAAGAAAAGAACCAAAAAAATTAAAATCCTTGTACTGGAAGAGTAAAACTCACTAGAAATTTCCTCTACGTGGACATATCTGATTGGCTCTATAAAATCCAAGAGAGAAAAACTGATCTGACCCCATATTTGGACAGTAGTAGAAGTGATTTCTACTTTAAAAAAAAAAAAAAAAACCCGGTGGGAAACAATAACATTATTAGCATGCTTAGAGTTAGAGTTTTGGTTAATATTAAGCCAAAAGTTTTTATCATAAAAAGAGTAGTTTTACTTACCATGCACGTAAAGGCAAATCTCGTGTTTGTCCCATAACTAGGAAGCATAAAGCAACCCATCACTCCTTGCTTGCACGGCGAAGCAGTTAGACCGACGACACTATATATACATGCATATATGATATATGATATATATACACGCCATGACAATCTCTATATAATTTACAATTAATATTTACCAAAAATACCCTTGCTTTCTTCATTCTAGGTTTATCTTGTCTATATGATAAAATAAAAGATTATCGTAAAGTCTATTTTGAACAAATAAAGGAATCAACTGAAGAAACGTTACCTTATACATAATAGAATTTGTTACATTTGGGCACATCAACTAATAAAATTAACTGATAGACTGTGCTTATTTTTGTATGTTAAATATGACATGGCTAGCGTAGGGGCGTAACTCAGACGATAAGTAACTATTAACTATTGTTTACAGTTGTACATTTTTTGTTTCAATTCTTAGAGATGTATGAAGAAAAACAAAAATTAATTTGGACTTCAGCTCACCTTTTTATTTATTTATTTTTAAATGAAGAATTGTTAAACAAGGCCATTATTAGTGCCATTTAATATTCTAAACCCAAGTAGTAGTATGTTCTCTTTAATTCTATTATATGTTTGTAGTGTAAATTTTAATAGAGAAATTAAAAATACAACACACATAGATGATAGATTATTATTAGCCAAAAGAAGGGCATTCCTAAAAATAAAAAAAAAATTTGGCATGGCCAAATTTAATTCAAAAGAGGTACTTTGGTCATTTTATTATACTCAAATAGCAAAACATAGCAACAATTCCAAACAGAAAGATACATGTACAATAACACACATACATATATTTATAAATATATATGTTTATTTATATACTTGTGTGTGTAAAAAACGACAACGTAAAAGGAGTTCCACCTCAGAGAGACGTGAATGAGATACGTTGGCGTGTTTATCCACTCGAGCTTTCGATCATCAACTTGTGTGTAATCGATATATTATATTAAAAACCAACAAAACAAGATATGAACTAAAATATATATATATATATATAATCCGTATATTACACGGTCTACTAACAATGCAATCAAAGATCCGTCAGTCAGTTTGAGGCGAGCTAAACCACACAGAATATTCAGTCACTTGCGAATCACGGGGATTAATATCATATCGTCATGTATGTGCATGCGTAACATCAACACGTACGTACGAGCAAGCAATTTTGGTTAATTATATTCTTCGTATAGATATAGCTCAGACAGGTCTAAGCCTTTTTGGTCAGCAAGGTTTTTGCTGGTTCAGATATGGAAATTTGACTCTCTCGATCTTTAATTTCTGGGTAAAGCGAGGTTTCGCATTAATCAAAGCTCAAAAGGGTTTTCTCTGTGGAAGCCTGGGCTCTATATATATGGCCCGACCAGTTACCAAATGTCTCTGACTTATTAATCTCCTGATCTAATTTTGTTTTTTCTCTCTGTTTTATCAGTGATTGTGTTCTGAGCTGCTTCGTGTCAGCAGTAATTAAATATTCCACGTTGCAGTGAAAATACATTATATTATATAAGAGCATTTCTAATCCAATATCAAATATGTGTTAATGTTAAAATTTAATATTTTCACATGAAAAACACCTTTAATACAATATTAAATTAGACAAATGTTACATACGGTGCCAAGAATCATTATAACTGTTCGTGGCCTTATTTACCATGATTAACATCAATTATTTTTATTGGGTTTTACTATTAAAAAAATAATAAAATAACAAAATAACTTTTAAAATGACATATATGCATTGGAATATCAAGTGTTAAATATAATATTTTTATCTTTTTAAATGACAATTTTAACATTGACATTGACATTTAAATTAAAAATTGTCTAAATGCTCATTATGTAGTACGTCATTTTTTTATATATAGATAAAATGCCACTTCATTTCTATGATACCAAAATAATGATCTAAAGCCATAAATTAACCCCAAAAAAATTACAACGAACCAATACAATGAATTAGAGCATCTCAAATTAGGGTAAAATTAATTAAATATGCCATTTTAAAATTTGCACTTTAAATTTAGGCAATATTTCAAAAAATTAATAAAATAATCACAGTTTATATACAAAATATATTGATGAATTTTCATCTATAACTATTTCCTGATTCTATTCTTAATAAACAGAAATATTGATCATATTTTTAAGTAACTTAGGCGAAATGACTATTTTTTTATAACTTCTCTTCAAAACTATGACAATTAACTTTCTTTTCTTTTTTTTTTTTTTTACTCATCACGCATTTTTAGTGACAAATTGATACGTTATTTTTTTAAGTGGCGCTTATATATAGTGCGCCATTTTAAAAATGACAGATATGAATTATTTGTACGCGCACAATGTGATGTTTTACCCTTTTTTTGGTCAAATCTAAGTCATGTATGATAACATAAGAATATAATAATCATACCATATATATAAAAGTATAATCGTAATTAACAAACAGAGAAAATGGCATTAAACTATATATATGTATCGTAATTTATAAGAAAATAATTTTACCAAGAAAATTGATCAATTACTATTAAGATGGGGGAAAAATGGCTTAGAAAATAC
Source organism: Boehmeria nivea var. tenacissima (assembly GCA_018132145.1). Taxonomy (NCBI): domain Eukaryota; kingdom Viridiplantae; phylum Streptophyta; class Magnoliopsida; order Rosales; family Urticaceae; genus Boehmeria; species Boehmeria nivea. Next base: position 17,133,739 of record CM030881.1, on the reverse strand, counting down.
TCAACAGTGGGCAAAGTGTCACGTGCGAACGCATGTGAGGTGGGTTCATTGCTCTCTCTCTCACACACACACACCAGTTACGAGGAAGTTCCTTTTGGCCTGCTTGCTAGCTATGATCTTCAGGCAAATGCGTTAAGCAACAAATATCCTCTCTCTCTCTCTCTCTGCATTGTCTCTCTCAAAATTCTCTGATTTTAGCCAGTTGGGTTTTCAACAATTATAAATTAAGCGAGATATTATATATAATGTGTGTGTGTGTGTGTAGCTTTCTCTCATTAAAGTTGGTTCATACATATTCAAGTCTTCAATTCCAATCGATCGCTTATGAATCCCAACGTACGGGAATGATTCATGAAGCGTGCGATAATTATATGGGGTTGATATTTCTCTACGTAATTACCTTATGACTTGTCTAAAATATATCTGTATAATTTGTGAGTTGTGACTGTAATTATAACCCCATATGTTATGTATATATACACGGTACAAATATTCTTTTCAAATTACTCTAATATTTCTTTTATAATAAATTTATTATTTGTATACCCTGCATATGTTATGGTATATTTTTACAGTACTACAAAGATTTTTGAGTCTAAAGTTGGCGGAATATTGAACATGATGCTTATATATTAGACTGTATATGATGGACGTAATACTTCATAGAAAAAAGATGGGAGATTTTGACGGTCCTTTTCTATGTTCCACAGCTCCTTGTTTACACTAAAAATATAATAATATAAATTAAGAGAACAAATCACTCCAAGTATAAATTACTAAACGACACTTAAAATGTTTCATTTTTAGCGATTCTGAAAATTATAACGTAGTTAATTGTACTTGATCTTTTATGTGCATCTGTTAATTTAAGGGGATTTTAAGGAATGTCCCTCTTTTGTCACAATGATAATATGTCTCGTGTGTGTTGTATTTTTAATTTATGTCTTAAAATTTATATTACATACAAATAATATAAATAAATAAAGCATACTACTTAGACATAGATTATTAAGTAGTATAAGAATTTTTTTTTTTTTGCAACTCTTCCTTAATTTTTAATTATGGGATTATATTCAATCTAATAAGCCTAGATAGTTGACAATTACTGGGTCTAGCAATATTTTTTACAAGAATATTGGGTGCATGTAATTATTAATTTTTTCAAGTCCAATCTTTATCAGTAGCTTTTGAATGGTCCATGGAAAAAAAAAAAAAAAGTAAAGAAAAAGAGAGGAAATAGTTAGGAATATAATTATCATGATCAGTTGGAGTAGTTACTTTGTGTACAAATCTTGTGCGTGTCGATTTAAAAAACGGCCGATCTCAATCCCTGTCAAATTAAGATAGCTCCACGCGTGTATATACATATAGACATATATACAATATTTATATATTATTATATATATATATATATATATGGTTTAGCTATCTTTGATTTCTCATATACCATGTAAACCTTTCTTTAACCGTTTCGTCCTAGATAAGTTATGTAGCTTAGCCTCACGTTGACAAGAAAACCAATCGAGTTTAGAGTTAATAAATAAATAAATAATAATAATAACACATGTATACACACCCCTTCACAGCAATACTAGATGATGTTTTTCTCTTAATATTTATTCAAAAGCAAATAATTGAGAAAATATCGAAATGATGTGATATGTGTATTAATTGTAATTTATGGTTTTTTTTTTCTCATAAATTGTCAGAAAATTTTGACTAATTCGGCCAACTATTGTAAGAATGTAATACTTTTCTTTAAATTATTCATTTTAAAATTTCGTCAAATCAATTTATAATGCTTAAAATTGATTATGTATTGCTTAAGAAATCTGTTTATCAATTAATGCATGCGTGAATGTCATTATTTATTGCTGAAGAAATGAAGGACCAATAATCTTTCCTAAAATAATTCTACGGTTTCTCTTTTTCCTTGTAGTCTATTGTGATATACAAAAGCAGCCAATTCTGAGCGATGACTTTTCTTAGAGGGGCCAGTTGACTCGTAAAATCAGGAGCCGTATATTGAAACTCAGAAACTACCATAGCGTAAATATATTACAGAGTGAATCAATTATGCAACTAATAATGAAATTGAGAACTAATTTATATTAGCTTATTTTACAATAATTCATCTGATACACTTGTCCCTCCTTTTTTCTTTCTAAATTTTGGTAATGCACACTTTTCATTAGTAGTTTCGTCACTATCATGAGAAATAGCAACTTAATATGTAAGTTTGAGTTATGTATTTAAAAGAGGGATTTTGAGGAATAGCCTTTTTTTATAATGATAATTTATATTATATATATATATTATATTTTTAACTTATGTCTTAAACTTTTACATTATAAAGTATAAATATAGAATAAAAATAAAAGGGTGAAATAGGCAAATACTCAGAATTTATATAACAATAAAAATAAATACCTAAACTTTTGAAGTAATTGAGTTTCTAATTAATTTGTGAATTACTTGCACATACTTTTGATAACTAAATGAATTACTTACCACTGTGTAAGTAATTAAATCGTTTGAGTAATTAGTTATATTTTTTTAAAAATTAAGTAATAACTAAATTTTAAAAATTAAATATTCACTATAATTTTTTAAACTATTAAAAATAAGCATATAACTTAACATATAAATTATTAAATGGCAAAAAAATGAGGTTTGTTTGTAGTTTCTCCAGTTTTTATATATCTAAAATTTACTTTGTTTGCTTTCCAAAGAAAATTTACTTTGTTTTTTTCTTGCATGCGTGGCAAGTGAAGAAAGTGCCAGCAAAATAATGGCCCAAAGAGAAGCCACCGGATGCCACGTGTCCGTTGCAGAGAGCCGTGGGTGCCACGTGTCCAGCTGTCCGTGAAACCTCCAACAAAACTGTGGGACCCACTCTAACATCTCTCTTTAACAGATTCTGTCGAAATCTAGCCAAAAAAAGAGACCAAAGGAAGAAAGAAGGAAGAGGATTCGCCAATATTTGTTCCTCTCTCTCTCTCTCTCTCTCTCCTCGTTTGGGACTTGTTTGGATTTGCTTCTTTTCTTGTTTCGTTAGAGAGAGAGAGAAGAGACTCAAACTCAGTTGCTTGGAGTTACTTGGAGCCTACCTCATTCGTCGCGTCTTTCCTTCAACAAACAAACTCCTATCTCTCAACCGTCAGATTGATTTACGAAGTCATTAATCTGATACCACATGCTTATCATAATGATTATCTTATCCTCACGTTGTCTCTCAATTTAGTAATAAGCGCCATTGTGAACAATTACTCAATTAGTGTTTTGATAAATAATTACTCAATTAGTTATTACAATCAATTTCGCCCCAGAAATACAATAGAGAACTTCAATTATATGTTATAATATCCTTTAGGACCTTTACCCTTCCTATAAAACAAATTTACTCTTCCAATAAAATACAAGACCGTTTAGAAAACAATCTTAACTCAAATTTAAATAATTCAAACGGGCCTTAAATCACTTCGCATGCTTATTTGAAATAAACTTGTAAATTCTTTTAGAGAAAGTATAGGATACTCAATTTTTGACACTTAATTTAAATAAATAATTATTTAAAATATATATAACAAAATACGAGAGTGATTTAATTATTTATGTAGTGATAATTAGTAATAATTAATTAAATTATTAAAAATTTATGTAAGTAATTAATAAATTGATTAATTATTCAATTATTTTAGACTATTAAATATTTATTTTAATTATTATATAAAATTGTAGATATTTCTCTAAATATTTCTCTATTTTACCCATTGTTTTAGGGGTAAAATACCGTATCTACTGAGCAAAATGCACTAGACGTTGCGTGATGAGAGGTAAGACCGTAAGAGTAATATCTCATAGGCCTTGCTTTATTAAATAACAAAACCAAAGACTTCTTAAGCTTTTGAGTTTGAATTTCTCGTATTTCTCTCCTTTTTTTTTTTTTTTTGGTATGATATTTTTTCGTCCATGAATTGGTACCTTTCTACCGTGTCATGGAATCAAATTTCTTCATATATATATAGGCCCTATCTACAAGTAGAAGATCATCAATAAATAAATATATATATATATATATATATATATCATCTCAAATTTTGAAACCTCCCATGTTGATATTCTGTAAAGTTATGGGCGTGGACCATATATAACCATGATGCCACGTGGATATATATAAGGAACACACTTGAAATGTACTCCAAACATTAAAAGTATTCATGAGAGAGCTACCATGAATTGAAATTTAGATCTATTAATATATATATATATACACATATGTTTATATTTACTGTATACAGAGAAACAAAGCTAACCCATGACGTGGAGATTTTTCCCTTCTACTCTCTGCATGTCATTCACATTCTTCACTTGTCATTTATTTATTTATTTGGAATAATCATAGTATCTTTTTTTCTTAAGAAGCGTTTTCTTTTTTCTCAAACCACCTCATTTAAATTTCAAAAAATCTCACTAGCTGGAGTGTAGCGTATTTGACTAATAGCAGAGTATTCACGTTTTAAATTTAAAAAAGAAAATATTCATATTTCTTTTTTGTTTTTATCCCTAATTCCCTATTGTGGAGAAGGTATCACTCTAGGAGGCCACTTGACATGGCTCTCCACCTTTGCTTTTAAAACCAAATCACCTTTGTTTTATCTTCTCAGATAAAGGGAATAATCTCCTGCTACCATTATGCCACGTGTCACTTTCTTTGGAGAGCCTAATCCAAATTTTATTTTATTTTGTTTGCAAATATCCCGTACCGTAAGAGATCCAATAAACTGAAGAGTCAGCGTCAAACAACTTGCAAGGGTACACCTAAATCAATATCTAGATGTTCAAATTTCTAATCTGTTAATCATTATATTTTAGATCTCATTAGATTCAGCAATCTATCGTCGATTTCACGACATAATAGTTTAGCTAAATTTATGCATGTTCCAAAATAAAAATATAAATTCCGATTTGGAATTATCATAAGCAATTAATTTTCTTGTTTTATCTCCAAGGGATATTTTCATAGCTTGGATACCATACTGCATAACATAACTATTTGGACATAAAATAAAAACTAAGAAAAGTTTTTAATTAATAATCTGAATTAAAATAGACTAGTAAAGTGCTAAGTTTTCCTATCGAGAAAAGTTTAGAAAGTCCACTTTCGATTGGAATTGATCACGTTAATGAGGCCCTGAAATAATCTACTTTAATATCTAACAACCATATTTAAATTTTAAAGTATATATATCAAAGCCTAGAATGCCTTGTACGATCGGAAACTAATTAATTTTCTCAAGAATTCCCCAGAAGTTCTGTTAGTCAAGCCGTCGGTTTTATTGTAATTTTTATATTATATATATATATATATATATATATGTATTTTGAGTTTAGACAATCCAATTAGTCCAATTATATGAGGATTGAGGAAAGATCCAATAAGTCCATTCAGAGTTTAGACAAAGACTGGTGCTATCCCATCAAAGAGACAAAACAAAACAAAATCTCACTGAAAATCTTCTTTTTAGAAACCGGAAAAGAAAAGAAAAGCAAAGAAAAAACAGCTTTGGCTAAGATTTCTTTGACGCTTATAATGAGAAAACCACACCTTTTAAGTAAGTCAAGAGAATAATTCTTAAAATTTATTACAATTTATATAGAAAGGAAAATGACGATATAAATTTATTTAAGTGCCAATTTGACATTATTGTGTTTATAAAAAAAACATGGGTGAAGTAGGCAAATACCCAGAATTTATATAACAATAAAAATAAATACCCAAACTTTTGAAGTAATTGAGTTTTTAGTCAATTTGTGAATTACTTGCACATGCTTTTGGTAACAAAGTGAATTACCACCACTTACCACTGTGTAAGTAATTGCATCTTTTGGGTAGTTGGTTATATTTTTCAAAAGATTGGGTAATAACTTACATTAAGTTTTAAAAATTGGGTATTCACTATAATTTCTCAAAAAACATTGTAAATTATATTGAAAAAAGAAACGATTAAAGTTATAAACAGACAGAGTTTTTGATAAATTATATTTTTAAAATTATTGTTTATAACATAAGCATGATTTATGTGTTTGGTAAAATTACTGTGAATATATATAATTATTAAAATAGACATAATTTAATATTTTTTTTATAACATTACTATATGTTATTCATTTATATATAATTTTTATGTATGGATTACGAGACATATTTTTGCATTTTAAATATATAAATAGAAAAATAAATAAATTATATTATATTATAATAATTTATTATAATTTATCTAATATTCTTAAAATATTATATATATATAAAATAGTTAATTCGTATCAATAGATAGTAGGAATATTTAATTTAACATAGTAAATAAAAATTAATTAAAAGTATAAGTATCAACAAATTTTATATATATTTTATTCTTTAGAACATTTGTTAATTCATAAATAGTTATGATGGCATGTCACCAAGTAATGTGAATAAAAGTTTTAACGTGGGTGTATGATAGTATTTAGAGTATTTTAGTAATTGTAAAACTAGAAGCAAGATTAGTTATTTAAAAGCATCTCTAACTTACTTTTCAAATTCTATAAAATTTACACTATGTAGAAGCAAAATGATTACCTGTTTATTTAAGAAGCATGTTTACCGAACATTTTAAACTGCTTTATATTCTTTTATAATCTAGAAGCAGCCCCTAAAAGCAATGTCAAACTAGCTCTAAGGCATTGGTATTGTTGGGTAAAATAGTTAGGACTGACATTCCCTACAGAAGTCCGAAGGAAACATTAGTTTCGTTTTTCAATTGAAAAAAAAAAAAAAAACCTTCTCAAATTAATTAATTAAATTTGCTAATGAGCATGCTTATCACATGAAATTGATCAACAACTATACAAAGAAAATTTAATTATATACTCTAAGAATCCAACAACTAAAGCACTATATATCAATATTGAGTACATATTAAACGAATAATAGTTGTTTCAAGCCGGCAAAATAGTAACTAATAAAAGTTCCATGAATCTATTCTCATCATTTAAAATTTTAAATGAATATGATTGTGCACGAAAAAGAATAATATTCAATATTATAGATTTCAGTTATATATCAAGGTCAAAATGCTGCTAATGCGTGTAATTTGGTAATATTATATAGAAATATAACAGCTGTCCTTTTCTTTCTCACAGTTTATGTGAAATCACAAGCAATCACCTAATTAAGAACGACTCTTATCCTAGCTAATGATGTTTATTTTTTTCTTTTAAAAGGATAATTTATAGTCCATTGTTTACTATTGCTTGGTCGTACCGTTTACACATTCATTTCCTGGTTTTTCCAATTTAAGATCATCTGATAAGGTTTGTGAACTTTGGTATATAAGTACGCCAACAAAAAGTTGATTATCATGTTCTTATGTGGTCAAATCTGTTGATCAAATTGACACGAGAATTGATATCAACAAAAACAAAGATAATGTACGAGAACATTGGATACTCTATATATCAATCCAAATCATTTTTGAAAAAAAAAAAAAAAAACACATAGTGAGAATATTTCACGCAGATATTGATCGCGCTCTTCAATTATTATTTCTTAATACTTAGCTAGTATTTTGTTTTTCTGCCGGATGTTATTTAAAATTCTATTACTTCTTTGAAAATACATTTTTTTATCCAAAAATTTTATTACATTTTTTATGATAATTATGTCAAATAATTGATTATGATTCAAAACTTATATTAACTGCTTTTATAATTAATTAATGAATAAATAATTAGCATTAATTGATATTATATTTCCAAATGTTTTTATCACGTATTTAGTGTTTACTCTTTAAATAATAAATATTGCTACTTCGAAAATATAGTAAAATCGTAAAGATTTTAATTATTTATTATCATGCCCCTTTATTAATATTCCGTCTTTGACTAATGTGAATTAGCTGATTAATCTATTTTAATTTTTTTAATTTTCTATATGTTTTAAAAATTAAAAAAAAATAAATGGATGCAAATAAAAAAGAGTACTTCTGTGATTGTTTTTTTTTATAGTGATAAATAATTCTGGACCGTCAAATTCACTTTTTCAGTGTATCCCGCATTTTAAAAAGATAAATCTGATGGTCTATAATTATTTTTCACTATAAAAAAAACTTACTAAAAAATTCTCTATAAAAAATACATGAATGAATTTAATTTTTAATAATTAGTTAGTAATTTTTTAATACAAATTAAAATTATTAACTATATTTTTAATAGCCATTAATTTTGATGGCATGATTAAAAAAAAAAGTGAATTTGGCATGCAACGGTGGCAAAGCGATTGAGCAGCAGGTTGGCAAGAAGAACACGGTCTCTCTGTCTGCTTTCTCACTCGCTGCTATGGGTACCGTACGTTATTTTATATATATATATATATATATATATATATTAGTTTTAAATGGTGGGACCCAGAGCGCGATCTCTGATTGGAGTCCAAAATTCATCCACCTCTTCCAGAAGAGAGGAGAGGGGACAAGTGGGCCCATACATGCTGTGACATGAGTGGTCGACATCACTCCTCTTGGTTTCCACGTCATTTTTTTTTACTTATCTACGCCTCCACTCCCTCTACCTCTTTCTATCTACATAAATTCGTATATATATACACATGTATGCCAAAATTTTGTATTCTTTCACTAGTTTTTATATTTAGTTGAAATGAAACTTTTATCTGAGTAAGAAAGTTTACTTTTTTATCTTTCCAAGACATTTTAAACCTAGTGAAGTTGAAGAAAGTGGGAGATGGTAGATTCAATATGTAGTGATATTAAATGCGTTTTGATGGTGTAACTTATTTGTGTTTTTTTAATAAATATATATAACAAGATTATTAGTAAATAATCATTTTTAGAATAATATTTTAATAGAAATTGTCAATTTTTTAATTAATCAATGAAATAGTCATTTTTCTAATTAGATGATCTTTTAATTTTATTTATATACTCAATTTTTTTAAAGGATAAATGACTTTTTTTTTATTTTTAAAAACGTTGACTATTTTGTTAAAATATAAATCAATAAATGACCAAATAACGAATAAAATCTTTTATAATTATTGTTAAAAACTCTCCAACGTATTAATATGTTCATATTGTGTCGTGTTTATTGTGATAGTTTGTTTTGAATCAGACTCATTTTCGAAAAAACTCAAACATTGTGTTTGAATCCAATATGCGGTCTCTTTATATAATTACAACAAAATTAAAGTACCTCTAATTTGGTCAAATTAAAATATTATTCAAGAAACTGATTTGTTTTATTTTTGTGTGCTTTTTTTTCGTTTATAGAAAAATAAAATTAAGAGTTTTTTAGGCATTTAATCAAACTTTTAGATAATTTTTTAAGATTTAGCCATATTTCACGAAATTAGAGATTTATCCATAATATTTTTGTAACATCTAACATATATACGTGTAAAAAATATTACATTAAATACAATGTAAATCTTTTAAATTTTACTTTTAAAATGACTAATTGCTTAACATATCTTAAAATTAACTATATTTTTTTTTCCTTTTTCCTTTTAGATTGAGATTACCGCCTTAAGTTAGGCTTTACCACTTAAACCAAAAGCAGATTGTGTCCTATTTACCACTTAAATAAGTGATTACCTATTTGCCGACACGGCCTTTAATTGTGTCCTTCCTCTTTTGAATTATACAGTTGTTTCAAAAGAAAAAAGAAAAAAAAAAAAAAAGGACACTTAAAATTTAAGAGATTCACTTGTTTGATTGTGATTCCAATTAAAATAAAATATTCAAAAAAGTTGCTGTACGTATATTTAATACTTAACTCATAACAACTTAAAAGATAACTACAATCAGCAGAAGAAAAAAAAATAGCTATTTTATTTTAGTGATTTTAAGAATATGGCAATGTTATCAATTATTAAAAAATATTAATTTTATAATGCTTTATATCTATTGATGATTTACGTACTATAAATAAATAGTTATTGTAACGAAGATAGAATAAACAGTTATAATAGGTGAAATTTATCTAAGACCAATTAAGCAATTAACCATTTTAAAGGTAAAGTTTGAAGGATTTAACCATAGTTTTACGAAATTAAGGAATTAGGCATAGCATGTAATATTTTTTGTAACATGTAACATATATACGCATAAAAAATATAACATTTTTTGTAACATATAACATTTTATGTTATACTTTTACACGTATATATATTTCATGTAACAAAAAATATTACATTTTATGGCTAAATCCCTAATTTCGTGAAACTATGGCTAAATCCTAAAAATTACCCAAAAGTTTGGTTAAATGCCTAAAAAACTAATTTATCTATTTGAATCATGGCTACTTTTTTTTTTTTTTTTTTTGCAACATAAATTAAAATTTCAAAAAATATTTTTAAAAATAACTTATTTAGCTAATTCGCTCATAAATAAAATTACATGTACATTAAAAAATTTGTAGTTATTGATACATAAAAAATGAACTGCATGTTCGGTCAAGCAAAATTATAGTATAATAACCATGACAATACTCCCGAGAGTTAGTTAGGGTAGTAAAGTCATCCAGCAGGAAGTTGAGATCCCAGTTTTAAATCATGGTATTTGCATTTTCTTTATACAGACTAACAGAAGAGTAAATACATAGTGTGATCGAATCCATGTTAGGAGTATTGTTTAATATGTAATTACATATAATTTTTTTCTTAAAAAAAAGAAAAACTATTATGATGATTATTTTGTACTTTTTATGAGATTATTAAGCTAATAACTACTTTTAAATACTATTTTAAGAAAATAGTCAATGACTCTTGACTAATTTTTTAATTTTTTAAAACGTTGATCATTTTTTTGAAACATTGGCAAAAATGGTCAAATATCAATTAGATTTTTTTAAGTGATTAATCTTCATACTATCTATTAGCAATTAATATCAAAATTTTCTACGTGCTTTGAAAAAAAATTAATTCAAGTTATTAATTCTGGAGATTATTAGTAAATAACTATTTTTTAGATAATATTTTAAAAAAATAGCTAACGTTTTTAAATTTTTGAAAACATATACTATTTCTTTAAAAGATATATTAGAAAAAATAACTAAAAACCAAATAGACCTTAAATAACAGTAAGGATTTATTCCAATCAATGCAATGGAAAACATTCAATCTATGATTATTAGTTTTATAGGCCATCAAGAAGATATGTTCATCTATTCTTCAAAAAATAAAAATAAAAATGATCTAACATTAAAAAATCATTCAAATACGACTAACAGTCATTGATTATTGCTGAATTTTGATTGCCATTCATTCAATTAAATTCAAATGACCTAATTCCAAACTAAAAATGTCCATATAAGATGGGGACACTAGGATCAAAAAACACCCCACCATTCCAAAAGCGGTCATGTCCTTCCCATTATGGACACGCAGAATCACGTTTCTAATTTTTGCCGTAAGGGTTTTGCCTTCAAACAGTTTACCTTTTATTTTGCTCTCTCATTCAAGTTTTCTTTTTGTGGAATGTGAAAAATAAAAGTCGCACATTTAAATGTGGTAAATTTGCTACAAAATTATCTAGGGAAATGTTCAGAAAAAGATATACAGATAATAACAGCGTATAAACTCAATATCTAATCACCGTAGGTCAGAAAAATAAACACCAATTTTCTCGTACAGATTCCATATATTATGAAAATGACCTTATAGACAATTAGGACCGCTAAGATATTCTTTTCATTTTCCATCATGATGTAAGTATAAATAAAAAAAAATTACTCCAATACATGTAATGTAGTCTAATAATATTAATACTATACCAATAATTTCGTACAAGTTGGCAAGAATGTTGGTGACTTTTGAGCATAACATTTAAGGCTTGACATACATTTTCCTGTTTGTGAAAGGAGAATGACATAAAAAGTATGTTGACATTTTTCAATAATTCGAATTTGTTACCAATCTTAACAAGCGCAACATTAATGTTAAGATCGAGTCATAAAATTCGTGTGATAGTGTTTTCTTTTTCAAAGCAAATAAATGACATCGACATGCCAAGAAAAAAATATAAATCCTTTAATATACTTTAATTTCATGGCTAATTTACAAAAAAAAAAAAAAGAAATTATAAGAAATAATCACTTTGTTCAAGCGATTTTAAAAAGTATAGCAATGTTTTTAATTATTAAAAAAATGGATTTTGATCGATTTTTTTTACATATTATATTTTTATGTCATGTTGCATTACTAGTTTGTGCGTCTATTTTTATTTTATAATTTATAAATATAGTATAGAAATCAATATTGGAGTACACTAAGTGATATTTAGAATGATTTTTTTGCAATTATTCTTTAAGAAAATAGTAATAAAATGATTATAATTTATGCAAATTAATACAAATCTGTCATTTAAAAAATAATATCATTAATTGAAAGGACAATCAACAAAATAGTTTTAAAAAAAGGTCTCCGTGCATATGATGTAGCATAATTAGTTTCCCTAATTTCTAATAGTAAACCTTTTACCATTATTTGCAGCGTAGAAAGCACAAATTTGTTGTATAAATCATAGATTTTATTTTTTCATATTTCAAATATCACAAATAAAAAGAAAAAAAAAAGGTTTGAGATTATGATTTACAGTGAGGTAATGCTAGCCTAGCATAAACCAGAGAAAATAAATTTAGTAAGAAAAAAAGAAGTCAAGCACAAAAACAAAAAAACAAAAACGCATGCAGCGAAGTAAAAACAAACAAGAGTAACTGAACTGTGTAAGTGCTGACTCATACGTTTGACCGTCATACGGTTTCGGTCGTCGAATGCCCAGAAATCACTAACCTGAAAAAAAGAAAAATGTTTGTTAAAACAAAAGCGAAATAAAAACAAACAAACAAACCAATTAAAAAACGCTCTCTTTGCTCGCGTATCCAAACGCTCCAAGTCTCCAACAACCCAACATACCACGCTCTTTCTTTTTTACTACAAATCTATTGCCATTTTATTCGCCTTCTGTTTTATCACCCTGTAAAAAAAAAAAAAAAAACGACCGAGTAAAACTGTTAAATGCAAAAAAGTTGCAAAGTAACCGAACTTGGTTGTTTCACTTTGCAACAAAATTAACCGTTTCCAAAACAAACCCCAAATATTTTTAGAGAGAGAAGCATAAACAAATGAAAGAAGCCCTCAATCACCCCCACCTGTTGCCAACAATATTCTCTCTTAGAGAGAGAGAGAGTGACAATTGATTTGTGTGTTCAAAAGCTTTGTCGTGCAAAATAAAGGAAAAATAAATAAATAAATGCCAAAATGAAACCGACGAAAAACAGACGGATCTTGGTCAACGGAGTTTGACTGTAAATAAAAAAAATATTAGAGGGCCAAAGCTGTAAATAAAGGAAAATGGCTAGTCCGTCGGATTTTTATTTAATTAGTTGGTGCGTCAAAATTGATTTTTCAATTATATATACACAGGCAAAGCTTATTCGGCTCTGTCGTTGTTGTTGTTCTCTATTTGGCTTTCATACCCATATATTTTTAAAGATATATATCGCCTATATATATATAAAGCTCTTTCTCTTTGTATTTTATCTTCTCATTTATCTTTACAAGAAACTCTTGTTACAAGTTACAACTGTATCATGAGAACAAGGAGAGGCGTATGTTATCCTACCGTACATGGCTCGTGTTCTTCAGAGACTAATCTCTTCAACAAGAGGAAAGATTTCGCCGCCGAACGGATATTTAGTCGGAAGCGTAGCAAACTCTCGCCGGCGATTCGCTCCGGCAGCGACGGTCCAGATTTGTTCGATTCTTTGCCAGATGATCTCGTGATTTGTATTCTTAGCAAGCTCAGCTCCTCCGCCGCATGTCCTTCCGATTTCCTTAGCGTCTTGATAACGTACGGCTTCGTTGATTTGTATTATTTTATTTTATTTTTGTTTTTTAGAGAAATAATCGTAGATGTTGATGACGCCATTGATGAAAATTCAACAACCCTTCGGAAAAATTCATATATTTTTTCTTAGATTTTTCCATTTCATAACATTTGTTTTGGAATCTGATTAACAGATGCAAGAGATTAAACGGACTAGCACTCAATTCTATGGTGTTGTCGAAGGCATCGCAAAAAACATTTGTCATTAAAGCCAATAAATGGTCAGAATCGGCTCATCGGTTCCTCAAACAGTGCGCTGATTCCGGCAACGTCGAGGCTTGTTACACTCTCGGCATGGTAAGTTACAAATAATATAATTTAAAAATATATTACACTGAATTGATTTTAATATAGTGACAAATTTTTTTGATGTGTTCGTTTCACTTTCAGATTCGGTTTTATTGTTTGCAAAACCGAGGTAGTGGCGCGTCGTTGATGGCGAAGGCGGCGATAAACTCCCATGCGCCGGCGCTATACTCGCTGGCGGTGATCCAGTTTAACGGAAGCGGTGGGTCGAAGAACGATAAAGACCTGCGCGCGGGGGTGGCGCTGTGCGCGCGCGCGGCGTTTCTCGGCCACATCGACGCGCTGCGTGAGCTCGGCCACTGCCTCCAAGACGGCTACGGCGTGCGACAAAACATCGCCGAGGGGAGGCGCTTCCTCGTCCAGGCCAACGCGCGCGAGCTCGCCTCCGTCATTTCCACGCGCCAGTGGCTGACGTGGAACCCGCATCCCCACCCGCAGTTCCGCCACCTGACTGCTGCCGCGGCCGCGGCCTCGGCGGGCTGCCCGCTCCTGAGCGACTTCGGCTGCAACGTCCCGGCGCCGGAGGCCCACCCGGCAAACCGCTTCCTGGCGGAGTGGTTTGCGGCGCGCGGCGGCACGTGCGCTGCGCAGGGGCACGACGGGCTGAGGCTCTGCTCACACGTCGGGTGCGGGAGGCCGGAGACGCGCCGGCATGAGTTCCGGCGGTGCTCGGTGTGCGGCGCCGTGAACTACTGCTCGCGAGCGTGCCAGGCGCTCGACTGGAAGCTCCGCCACAAGGCCGAGTGCGCGCCAGTCGAGCGGTGGCTGAACGACGACGGCGACGGTGTTGAAGTGGCTGCGGGAGAAGGCCGCGACGACGCTGTCGCCGATAGTTGAAAAACGGGCAGATTTGCAATTACTAGGAGTTGAGGGGTGAAAATGGGAAAACGGGAGGTATTTACTGTGTTAAAAAGGAGTGCTTCTGGTAGGGAAACAAAGTTGGCCATTTTTGGTGGGAAACAAAGCGATTAAGTTAATCATGGCCGTTGGATCGATCGCATAACTTTTTTTTTTCGGATTCCCCGTTGGTGTATAGAGGCAGGTTTTCGGTGAAACGATGTGGGGTACTAATTTTTTGTTCTCTGTTTTCTTTTGTACCTTTTGTACTATAGAGCAACTGTCAGCCTTAATTTCGGTAAAATCAAAAGTCTAGATTTTCTTTAATATTCTCCCTTTGTTTTGATTTAGAGTAATTATATATCTCTGATTCGTAATATAATAATAAATCTAAAAAATTATTGAGCATTCTTATTGGTTTTGGCTATTGAATGCACTAATTGGTAGTTGTGTGAATCGCCTATGCAATTCGGCTTGATTTGGAGGAAGCTGAATTTATTGGGTTCATGACACAGCGAAGCTTGTTTTCAAAATTTCTCATTTGGACGTCTAACAAAGCTACCATATGAGCTCTCATTTATGGTCACTCTTAGCTTTGGGGTAAAGTCTTTTTTTTCTTTTTTTCTTTTTTCTTGTCTTAAATGTTAGAGAAAGCATGATTCTCTCTCTATGTGGAATTCGAATTTAATGTAATTTAATTTAAAGTCTCTTAGTACAGCTCTTTGCTGCGAAGGTCAAAGAGGTCCGGTTGGGTTAACAGGTAGTGGTGAGGCCGAACCTATATAGTACTCCAAAATGGTACTTACAAATTTTGCTGCACTATTCTGCCATCCATCTCCCAACTTTTCTTGCTGGCTTTTGGGTTAGTCAAAAAGGGTCAGACACACTTAAGCAATTGACCAACAAGTAATGGGCAGATAAATAAATTAAATAAAGAAAAAGTAAAAGGAAAAAAGCAAACAAAAAAAGGTAAAGGGGATGAAGTAGTGGGAGAGAGGGACATACAATTTGCAAATTGGTGGATACGGTTGTTCGGAAAAAAAAAAAAAAGTTTTTGGGGGTAACAAAATTCAATTGAGAGTGGGAAGAAAAAAATAAAAGCAATATATGGTGCCTAAAAAGCATCTCAATGTGGGAGTGCACTTATTCTATCTTTTATCATCATATTCTTCTTCCTCTTTGGTTCTTTTTTCCTTTTTTTTTTTTTTCTTGTGTACAATTATTATGGGACAAATTTTGCATTAACGCTGCTAGTCAAGTTACTAAAAATTTGATTCTGAATTGTGGTCCAACAACCCGCATATGGAATGGCAATTGTGGGGAAATACAACTGTAAATGAAAACAAAATCTGCTCTAACCATTTATGCAATAAGTACTGCTGCTCACAGAAGTTTGGCAGAAGAGATAAAGGAGCAATTTCACACACACACACACAGATATATATATATATATATATATATGTATATATATAGCTATGGAATATGGATGGTGTATTGATGTAAAATTTAAAACATGCAGGGCAAAAAGAGATGAAAAATATAGCAAGGGACGGTGTATATATGTACATGCTTATTTGATTGGAGGATCTAATAGTTATAGGCTGATGGTTTGTTCTGGAAAAAAGACAGGCTTAGGTCTCAGAAAAAGGCAATCTTACATGGTTTGTAATTAAGTTGGGATATTAATAATAAAATTTAAGATGGGCAGTTTTTGAGATTTATATATAAATTGAAATTCATATATATCATCTTAATAAAAAAGAACTATTTTACTTGATCTAAGTAAATAAAGTCCTTTAGCAGGTGGTTTTTGAAATTTGAATCTGCCCCTCTCAATTGTCTTGGTTAGCATGGCAAATCTGTTAGTTATGGGTCGGTACCAAATACAACATCACAATGTTTCACCTTCTATTTGAATGCTTCCCAGCATGAGATTCAAAACCAAAAAATAAATAATAATAATAATAATAGAATCAAAGTTTAGCTATTTTGTGAGATGGTGTGAATTAATGCACTGTACCCATTTCTAAACACTTTATTGATTAACCTAATGGACAATTAAAGTTCTCAGCCTTAGGAGTTAGGACAGAGTAGTACTTAAATCCAGCAGCTAAGCTGCTGAATATAGTTATGAGGCTAAAAGTGAACAACTCTCAAATGGTTATTTGGAAACGGTAATATTTTATTGACAATCCAACAGACAGAGTGTAATTCTAGCTCCAGTCTTTCATTAAGTTACAAAATTATAAAGGAAATCAGTCTCTAAGTAGTAAGTCCACAGTTTTGCGTTAAAAGTAGTAACTCCTCCGAAGTCTCTCAAGGCAACTCATACATATAGCATCAAAATCATTTTATCTAATATCTAATGGCATTTGACTATTTTTTTCCCTTATATTTAAAAAAAAATGATAAACATTTTCAAAAATTAAAAAACTAATTATTATAGCTCATGAAAAATTAAAGATATAAAGCTAAAAATACGACATCAAGTACGGAAAAAATGATTATTTATTCAATTATTTTCTTAAAACATCTTTCAATAAATGGCTATTTACTTAATAATCTTTTAGTGTTTTTTTTTCAATAACCTACTAAATCAAAATCTGCTTTACTCCTCAAAAAAATTATAAAAAAATTGAAAAATTTTGATGGAATTCCACCTTTTAAATGATTTTTCATATATAATACCACTCTACAGAGGTCTTTTATGTATTTCGAATGACACTATAAAGAGGATGGCACTATTTCAAATTCTTTTCTTCTTTTTTTTTTTTAACGATTTTGATTACACACTATTATTAATCTACTCGTTTTTGTGTTATACTTAAAAATTTTATCTCTATTTTTGTACTGTAAATATAAGCATATCACTTAAAATATAAATTATTGAGTGTTGCAAAGGTCAATTTTGAGATTATGAAAAAAAAAAAAAAAAAGAAAGGACAATTCTTTAGTACATCTAAGGCCCAATAAGGATTAGACTTTAAATTAGCTCCATGGGCAATTACAGCCCAATTTGTATAGAGCTTCCAGGACGACGAACAGTGCACATATTTTTCATTGCCACTCTAAAACCAAGGTCTAATAGAAAAGAAATCCCCAAATCAAGCAGCGAAACAACTGTCGGAAAAAGCTTGAACCTCTCTTCTCTGATCAGGTAATTCTCCAATCCAAACTCTCAAATCTCATTTCACTTTCTTCTTCTTTTTTGTGTGTGTGTGTGTGTGTGTGTGTTTTTAATATCGCCAATCGAATATATCACTTGTCTATATCTCTGTCGCATAGCTAGTCTCTAGGGTTTCTGTTTGGCTTCCGAGAAAGTATCTAATTCAAACGCGCTAGCACTAACAATCGGCGATCAAAATCGGTGCTTTTGGGGTCTCAGGTGAGAATGGGATTCATAATGGAATTCGCAGAGCATTTGGTTCTGAGGATGATGGAGGACCCGAAGGAGAGGGATCGGAAATTCAGAGAGCACGTCTACGCGGTGAAGGACCAGTGCCAGAAGACCAAGGAGATGTGGAGCTTGCCGCTGCGTCCGTACGGCTTCTGGACCTTCGAGCGCCACAACTCTCAGCTCCGATGGGACGCCCAGATCAGCCAGGTCCCCGGCCGGAGGGACCCATACGATGACGTTCTCCAAGCCGCCGCCAATGCCTCTTCCTCCAATTGAGGTTTTTCATCGCCGCCTTTTCAATTCGGTTCGGTTCTTATTAGCTTTGCTATGTTTTGTATTGTGCTTGTCTCGAAAATGGATGGTAGAGAATCTGTTAGTTGTATTAGAATAGAATATTTATGTTAAGTTGGTTAGCGATGGTGAGTGACATTGATAGGAGATTAGGGCGTGGTTATGGAGTTGGTGGTTGAGTTCGGGGGAAAAAGAGAGCCCTTTGGCTGCATATATTAGATGTTGTTTTGCTTGTGATATTAGATTCGTGCTGCGAGTATAGTTTTGCTTGTTGTTGGTAGTCAAATTAGAGGCTGCTTCTGTGTTGGACTAGATCCTAGATTGAGTTCAAGCGGATCTTTACGTAACATTGCGTCACAATTGTTCTGGAAGTGGGGCGGCCTCTAGTCTTCTGTTGGACCTGCAGGCTTTGGATCATTGTTTAAAAAAATTAGGAAGAAGAAACATTGTGATTCGAAAGAGGGGATTTTACAGAGGAGCTTTTTCTTTACTCTTTAAACTAAGGAATGTAAGAGACGTATTTTAAACTACGCTATTATTCTTGAAAATAAGTCTTAGACCTAATAAGTTCGCAATCGCAAACATAATCTATCCATTTTTCCTTGGTTTTGAACCATTTGGCAAACAAATTTCTGTCCGAAGTCCTTCGTAGATCTTTAGTTTGGCTTTAGGGTCTAACTTTGGGGTATTCTTAAAATTCTTTGATTATCCAAAGTGCCCTTCGTTTACTTTTTTGTTGGCTCGATTTCTGCAGGTCGGGCTTGAGGTGTTCTAGAGGAATGTCTTAGCATGGTTTATACTACTACTCTCATCATGTTATTTTACTTGAACATGTTTGTGGCTGGAAAGTCAGCTGGAACTTTACCGATCGTTCTCTGTTTCAATAAGCGCTGTACTGCTCTCAGCCTCTCATGGAATACTTCATTTCCCGTGTAATTTTCATCCAGTAATTAGTTTGACCAACTTTTGCTTTGTATGAATGTGTTTCTCATTCAGGTTTATGGCTTTCATTTTTATAGAACACCTTGTTTGTCAAAGATCTCCTTTTCATTTGGCAATTTTTTTTCTTGGTTTCTCTTGCTTTCCATGTGAATGAAAATCCTTTCCTTAACTGCAAACTTTAGGGAATAATGGTTTATCACAATTGCCCGACTGATTACCATGGACTGAAAATTGAGTTATGTGTCGAAATTTCAAATCCAATAGCCTCGGAAATCCTAGATAAGCCAGAGTCCATCATCTATAAAATTGCATTTCCTAGGAGTACTAGGTATCGAAAATACAGCCTTACAATTCACATCCATTCACAACCAAAAAAAGAGTTGAACTGGAATAGAAATCATGTACATAGATGCTAGCAGCATCCACTTACTAAAAACTACACACAAACACTAGAAGATGGCTTCAAAGTTTGTGGTTCACAGATCGATGAAGGCACGTAGTTCTGGCGAACCAGCTTCGAAAAACCCCACCCTCTCAATCCGAATCAGAATTTGATTTATCCTCAGGCGATGCAGCGGATTTATTTTCAGGAGGCGCAGGAGATGTACGCTCTGGAGGAGCAGGGGAATCTTCTTTCTTCTCTGCCTCACTCTGCTTGATTGCTTTTGCTATCTCCTCCATTGGAATTAATGGCAAGTGCCTGATAACAATAAAACCCTTCTCTTTCAATCCCTTGAGGACATTGTTGTACTTCTTGGAACAGTGGGCAATCATAGGCGCGGCCTTCTCTGCCAGTGGGTGGATGGAGGGGTATCGGTTTAGTACCACCCAAAGATTCGCTGTCTGCTCAATGGCGAGCTGCTTGGACTCATCTGTGGCGTAGTTGATAGCAGCCCATGGCCCCGCAGTGCGAGCCTCGTTAACGAATTTGTGAGCCTTCTCGGCCGCTGCCAGCACGAAACTGTGGGTTCTGCTTACAACCTGCTTCGCCAATGGCGAAGCATGGCTATCGAACTTGTTTGTGGCTTCATCTACCTGCATGATTAAACAGTTCCTAGTTAGACTTGAACTTTTTCAGGCCAAAATCACTAGTCTTTTAAATCAAAGCGCATGTACTATAGAGAACCGAATTTAGTACCAGGAAAACATGAAGCATAGAAATCAGTAATTTAAAACTCGAAATAAAAAATAACACAAACAAGAAGCACAAATCAAGACCGGGACAACAAGCATAATGAAACATAAAACTAAAAACAACTTGAAACCACCTAATTTAATTTTAATATTACTCTGTTTTGGCAAGACACTGTGCAAAAAAATGAAACCATGCAACCATAGGATGACAAATTTCAAAACCCGATCTGAGCAGAGCATTGAAATTCATGCATTCACATGACGATAAATTTCAAAACCTGATTTCCAATACGAAGCTTCTCAAAATTTGATCAACGAAAAAAAAAAAAAAAAATCCCCCACAACTAAATTTGCCACTAGTGACACTCTTCAAATCCGAACCTTCGACAACACTCGAGCCAAACTCTCGATTCTCAACCATTTCTCGACCAAGAACAAGTCAAGAACACAATCCAACGAAAACAAAAACGACCCAAGAAACGAAATCAAGGGATCAAAAGAGAAACTTGGACGCACCTTGCGGTCGATAAAGGAAAGCAGATCGTCGGGGACGGGCTTGAGCTTGTCGTAGACGGGTCCGACGACGGTGGCGACGGCGGTCTCGACCTTTCCGACGGTGGTTCGAAGCGGCCCAGAGCTCTGCTTGGCGTAGTCGTAGAGACTCGACACGCACACCAGCGCTTGAATCGCCGCCACTCTCACGAACCCCAGTCGCTTCAGTTCTCGGCTCTCGTTCTCTGTCTCACTCTGACTCAAAAAGGACTCAAAAAGGAAAGTGCTTTTTGTCAAGATCTAAAGCCCATAAACCCAGAGATTAAAGAAATCAACAAGGTTAGACTGTAAAAGCAAGTACCTTTTGGGTGGCCATTTTTTGCTGCGTCGAATATCGATCGGTTCTTTGTTGGAGACGTTGTTTGATAGAGTGAAAAGCAAGGTCTCTCCGAAACCTCTGGAAGACTGGGAATTGGAAAGGAAAGTATCGATGGGTTTCTGAGAGTTTCACTTTAGACACTGTGGTGGTTGTGTATTTATATAGCAAAGCTGATGTTTTTGGACTCATTTCCGAGATCAACGGTGGAGATTATATTTGGGTTTTTCTTTTTTTTTTTTTCCTTTTTTACCGGTGAAAGGTGATGGGGCTCTGGTCCCCTGGATCAATAAACATGGTGATAGAAGTTTGTGGACATGGGGTCCGTGGGACCTACTTGGAGGAGTTCTCTAGGCAAAAGTAGAGGCTTCGTGAAGACCACGTGGCAGGTCACAGGCGTAGGTGGGCCTACGTAAATAATTATATTCGCGATTGATCTTGTTTTGTATTGGCGAGAGTGCTTGCCAATTGCCGTATACGAGTCTGCTTTTGGTAGTACGTCATTTTTGGGTTTTCGGGCTCTCATTTCTCCATTCTAATTATATTAAGATTAGAATTAGATAAACTTTCGGATAGAGTTTTCAACTCAATCTAATCAGCCGACTATATTAGATTAATGTTTTATTAGGTTGACTATATTAGATTAAATTTTAACTATTTAGACGCCAGCATATTGTGTGTGTAATAGAAGCGATATTGCAAAGAATAACTGAAACAATGAAGCCTGTAAGATAATCATTTTAGTTAGTTGTGTAATTTGATTCGGTCTAAAATAAGTTATGCAAGGAATTGTTACCATTACTATTTAGTATTTACCAATTGCCATAACAATACCAACAGTCTCTTAATTGCAGAAACTTTAGATATGCAATTCCAGTAATTTCCTACCAGATTCACTACCCTTAGTAACTTGTCAACAAGCATGTATTTGTTTGTTGGTTCAACTTCAGATATTTCGGCGTCATAAAGTCCTACCAGTTTTCTAGCAAATTTTTCCAGGTAATATGGGGTCAGTTTTCCTTGCAGAGCTGTTGAGTGTAATTAATCTGTAACTAGTAAAAAGTAACCTACCTCAAACAGTTGAGACATTTGTGTGTGTGTGTGTTTGTGTGTTTTTAATGAGCAAATATCCACTAAACATAAGCCTAAAATAAAGCATAGTACTTAAAGGGGAAAAATAAAAAGGAAAAAAGAAAGGGAAAAAAAATACTACGAATAAGACCATCCCAGTTATTCCCAACACTAGAGACAAATAAGAAAGAAGGTTAGGTATATATTTCGCATAGAGCTCCGAGAGCACAAATGTATGGGGCATTAAACATTCCCAAAAAATTAGATATCTGAGGTATGTAATTTCGCTATCCAAATGAACCATGATATTTAGTAGTTGCTCCTTTAAATCTCCCAAAACTGTTGTATGTGGACAAGCAATGGAGATTGAAAAGAAAGTATGTTCACATATTATGAATGAAAATGAAAACCTCTCAGACGGCTTGGGATTTCTGGCGCTTCATGTACTGCAGTATCGGCTCTTTGACCTGCAATGCAAATGAAGACAAACCAAAAGCCTCAGTACCATAAAGGCAGCCTTATTTTACCAGCATTGCACTTGTCAGGCGAGTGCTTATCTATAATATCAGGCAAGTCTAACACGAGAAATAATCGAGCTTTACCGTGCTTGTTTTTCTGGTTCGCTTGTCTTGGCTATTTGATCTGCTGCACAGAGCCCCATCCACCTCATTGCAGTAATCTGTGTTCCCATTAGCTCTGCTCTTGTCATTCGCTGCTGTGAAACTCTCTCGCGATGCTATTGGCTGCAGAGTTTTGGATTGAGTCAAGTGTCAATTTCCCAAAACAGTCGAAATAAATCCGAGTATTATATAGTGGTTGATGTGTTTACAAAAATCACTTGCCTCGGCCCTGCTTGTGGGAGTGTTTCCAGGCTCTTTTGCTTTGGAAATAGTTTGTTCGCTCCTGATTGAACCATTGTGATTGCTTACTTTCATTCGTGTGAGCTCCGAGCCAATGGAGTGGAGGAGACCAACTGTGGAGAAGTCCCTCTGGTTGCTTGCTGGTAACAATGACAATTAATAATAAAAACATTCTGCAGCTGTTAGCAAGTTATTGCTTTTAAGAGTCATTAAAAGCATAGGAAAACACGATCAATTAAACGATTCTTGAATTTGTAAAGCTTCTGATACTGTACCCGAAGTTTTACTTTGTAATTCATTTGTATCCACATCCTGTACGATTCAAAAGAATAACTCTACTTAGTCTATTGTATTTGAAAAGATATATATAAAAAAAATAAAAACATGCAAATGTGACACAAAGATAAAACCTTAAAGAGGTATTTACCATGAGGTCTTTCTTCAACGCTTTCTTGACTTCGATGAGCTTTTTCTCAGTCATATCAGAATGGATCACGCGTTTGCCTGGTTTTAAAAGAATATAAAAATAAATAAGATAATCATAGTCTATCGTAATAGCAAATGGAAACTTTGGCTGTCAGAGAACTACCTAGCCTTCGGCTGCCTTTTGCTTCAACAAAACCGTCCTGTGCCATTTTATCAATCATCTTCCGAATAGTATTGCGATTCATTTCTCCTGAAAGCATGCTCTGAAGTTTTGCTACTGTTACGTAGTTCATTGGAAGAGCATGATATAGAGCCTGAAATTGGATAATGGAGTCAGGAAATCCCATGTTGTAAAACCAAATTAAGATAAATAGAAAGATGATTATTGAAGGAAACATATAGATGTTACTGGTACTAAAACAACAATTGAAATTATCTAATTTTGGGATCAATGCAGATGTTACGGCCAGTTTGTTTCACGGATGTAGTCATGAATGTTATGAACTCTGGAGAAATGCCACCAGAAAGAGTGAAATGCAATTACCTTCATGTACATTGAAGCATCATCCTGGATAGTTTTTTCTCCAACTTGACCATCCATTTCTTCTTTGACCAAATTGAATTCGAAGTCAAATTTCTGATCTCGTGGATTTGTCATAGAAAGAAAGAGTACAGTTAGCTAAAACAATAGAAACAGTCAAATTTGAAGTGAAAGCAAAATAAAATTGAACAAACCTTCTGCTTGGTGATGGCATAAGTGTCACTTCCTGTTTTGCTTAGGAAGCCTTCTTTAACAAGCTTATCCATAATTTCTGAAATCCAATTAAAACAGTTTAAAGCGGGATATCCTAGATATCCTCTCTAAAGTACCAGCATTTGATGAATTCTAGTCGTCACATGAATGAATAGGTTTACCTTCAATCAGAGCCTGCATTAATGTTGCAGAAGAATGTTATAATAAATTAAAGGAAGCGAGGAATCTAGGAAGTGATCTGATTGCCAAATGGACTATCGGTTTCCATGTTTTGTCCGAAAAGACATAAAAATTCAAATGCTTACCACTGAGATGTCTGGGAAATTTGACAGAACATCAGTAAGTTCAACAGTGTCAAGGTGACGGCAATTGATCCAGTCCTTAACTCTTGCCAGTTGGTGTTCATCTTCGATGGGGTCTTGTGTATTATCTTCAAAATAGAGAACAAATGATTGAATTAGTACCACACAAATTGCCATATTTTATACAAAAGTTAAAAGTGGCTAAAGACACTTGTAATTTGTACATATACCTTCCTCAACCATGGGAGTATCTTGCAGTTGAGGTTTATCTGTCCATAGAACTGTTAATATTTCCACAAACAATTGGCATAGATAGAAGAATTAAGTGTCAATCATAGAGAAAGATGTTTTATGTACTTCTTACCTACTGGCGCAACTATATATTGATCTTCTTGAGAGTTGTCAAACTGAGAGTGGAAAAAAATCTCATCATGCTTGTCTCATTTAAATTCCAAACAGAAACCTAAAACTGAAGACTCAAGTAAATCATCAGCTTACCTCACTGTCAGAATTGGAATCATCGGCCATTTGCACAGAATCACCTCCTAAGCTCACTTCGTCATCTTGAACATCTTCATTTTCGTCCTCGCAAGGATCCAGCACACTTTTCACCTGAATGAACAATAGGAAATACACAACATAACCCGACATCGGAACTACAAAATTTTAAGTGTCTTATCTTTTCTCAAATACACCAAAAACCCAAAGAACAGCAAATTAAATTTTTTTCTACTCCCAATTAAATTTTATCTTTTCCCAGTTACACCCCAACCATACCTTAAGAGCTAGAACAAAGTGCTTGCTGTTTACATTTCCAACCTCCATTTTCAAAGGACTTTTGGCCCATGGATTGTGAGCCTCTTCCTCAGAGCAGCCTCTGAAGAATGGAGGCTCATAATCCCCTGGCTGCATAGAAGAATAGATGGTTTAACATTCTTTCTTAATCAACTATTTCTTAAAGGTAGGGGTGGAAAGTTAAGAAACTCCTTAAAGCTTTAGATGTACTGAATTCCATAAGCTAAAGATTTACCAGAATCTATGAAGCTATAGGATTCAATTATTAGATCTCCATAAAACCATTCAGAGTCCAAAGAGTTGAAAAAAAAAAAAAAGGGATGAATGATACGGTGAATGTATCAAAAACGACTTACAGTCATATCATCATAATAGAATAATTTCATCAATATAGTACGCTGAAACAATTGAAAACATAAAAGTATTAGTTAACAAACAAACAGTATTGAGAGTACTTCCCAATGCATTCACATAATTGAGAAAAATCAAAGATATATTCTGAAATGTAACAGTATCGTGAAATTATTAAAGCGTATTTCATACCTCTTCAGGCATCCTATCAAGAGTCCTCATGAGCTGAACTAGAGTCCGGACCATCTTACAAGCAGAGCTCCTGATAATTAGCAATTTAGCATCTAATTAGAAATTGAAGCTAAAACAAAACAAGCTGAGGGTGAAGCTAAAGAGCATTGATTGAAATAACCTCATCTGGTTAGGAGTAATTTCTTCCATAGAGTTGCACTTGAATGTCCCGCCTTGTTTCCTGTTTCCACTACGGTTGATATTCATTAACACCTCCTGGCTGTCAGCTCCAGAGTAACTGAAGGAAACTGCAGGCAAATACATCACATTATAGATGAGACAGTTGATTTCAAAACTTGATCAATGAAAAGCATGCAGCTCAGCAGTGTCACTAGTGTTTAGATGGGGGAAAAAGGATTAATGTATATTTCCGTGATTTGCTTCTGATTAGGTTATGTAACAAATATAGCTACCAATTAAATCAGCGTTTCTGA
Source organism: Boehmeria nivea var. tenacissima (assembly GCA_018132145.1). Lineage (NCBI taxonomy): Eukaryota > Viridiplantae > Streptophyta > Magnoliopsida > Rosales > Urticaceae > Boehmeria > Boehmeria nivea. The sequence continues at coordinate 17,106,800 of CM030881.1, read as the reverse complement.
AGTTATTTTTAAGTGAGTTTAGTTCCAGTATCTAGAGTTAAGCTCAACTGAAGTTATTTCTTGTTTCCTAGAAATAACAATTAAATCAGAGTTTCTGAAAGAAAAAAATTACATGCATATTCCTCAATCATTGGTCCATCTATTGATTCACACACGCAGAACAGGAGTGTCTTCAGGTACTTCTTCTGTAACGCGTCGTATACACCTGCAAAGAGAAACTCATGCAAATACATAAGCATTTGGACATTGATTGCTAACGAGATTCAAATCAACCAGAAAGTAAAATAGGCTTTGATTATTCGAACCTTTCTCCATCCAGTCAATAAGTCTGCGAGACTCTGCATCCATTGGCATAAGCTTTTTGATCTTCATATCTGTTTACGATGTCAACATTCCCACAAAATTCAGCTCGCTATTCATAAGCAGTGACTAAAAACCAGAAGGAAACGCCTGACTAAAAAGTATTTTACCTAAGGCTGGAACAGACTTATCATTGAAATACTTCTCTGGAAAAAGACCTCTGATGTAACTGATATTGAATATAGCAATTCGAAGCAGATTCCTCGTCTAATCTCAGATAAAATAGAATAAGATAACCAGAGTCAAATTCATAAGATCTCATATATTTTCACAAAAGCCTTGTTGGATCTAAATTTATACACACGCAGTTACGTTCATGAGAATGGTAAAGTGAACAGAGGAAAAACTTGATAAACAATGAGCTCTAACTCCGACTTCCACTAAATCATCAAACTATTAGTGACAGAAACTTCTCATACAAAGAAATTAAGATCGCTTTCACAGCTAAATGCGACATATTCTCACAAGATCAAACTCGAACTTCACAAAATTCAGAATAAGATACAGATCAAAAAACAACTCCGACATTGTTCCATCAAATCAAGCAAGATTCGTCTAAAAAATTAAGTACAAGAACCGGATCACTCATACACCATTCAGGCACCGATTGCTCAGAGAAAATAGAAATTGAAGCAAACAAGCAGCACTAAACGGAACAATTTTTTACGAAATGAACAGGGCGAGCGAGAGAGAGAGAGAGTCGATTACCAGAAGAAGCGAGTCCTGCTCGGTGATCTCCGCTTCCTTCACTTTCTGTGCGACGACCTGAACAATCCGATTATGTCAATGAAAGATATCAACAAAAAAATCACGATCGATCGATAAACATACAAGAGGAGAACCATCAAGTATCAAGGATCCCTCAACGAGCTGCGATAACTCACCATGGTTTCACGAAACTCTCTGAAAAATTTGAGAAACGCCTAAAGAGAGAACGAAGAGAAGAGAGAGAGAGGTCTGAGAGTTTTGATTTTCAAAAACTCAAAACGAAGTTGAAAAAAAAAATGTGGGAAGTGGCGGGAGATCAAAGAGACTCTGCATATATATAGACCACGGCAAATGCATTGAGGCTTGAGAGAGAGACGGTTTTTGCCGGTCAGCTCGAGATGGCATTATCGTTATTTATCAGAAAAGTGGGGGCGTTTCTATTGCCCTGCGATTAGTCGTTATTACAGAAAGGAAGGAAATAGTGGAATAAAAGAGCAACGCCCGCAAAGAAGGATGATGGAGGTGGCGGGAAACTACTATCGTGATGCAGTGGGCCCCACTCTCAACGGCATCACGTGCCATGCAGGCTCTTTTTGTTTTTTGGAATTTCATTTTTTTAAATAAAATTATAAAAAATAGAAAATTTGGCTTTTAGCAATTTTTAAATCCATGTTTCAAAGTTTCACGAAATTAAGAAATTAACTATTTTTATCATGTAACAAAGTTTGATACACGTGCAATAAAATTTAATACGGGTGTAACAAATTTTGATACACGTGTAATAAATTTTAATACACGCTAAAAATAGTTAATCTCTTAATTTCATTAAACTATTGCTAATCCTTAAAAAAAATCAAAAATTTGACTAAATCCTTAAAAATCTTTTATAAAAATTAGTAATAATTCTTTATTTTATAATATATATATTCATAATTCATTTTAATTACAAAAAAAAAAACTCAAACAAAATGAAAATATATAAAAACTAGTTAAACAATAACGGTTTGACTATTACCTAAAATTTCAAACCAGAAACCATAAGAAACGGTTTACATAATGATAACGGTTACCATTTTATCAAGATGACTAATAATACTTCGTTTGCGTGTATACTGCCTATCGTAATTCATTATATTTAAGGTCGCATCTAGTAACATTTTTATTTAAGAAAATTGTAGTAAATAGCTAAATATTTTTATATTTTTAAATGATAGCCTATGTTTTAAAAAAATTTAAAAAAATAGTCATGTTACTAATTATATAACAGAAAAATATCACACAAAACATTACACATCTGTAAAAATTATAAAATATTTTGTAACACTTCAACTTTTACTCATTATTTTTTGAAGTATTAAACAATATCTTACAGATGTTTACAGATGTATAATTATTTGTTTGACATTTTTTATTACAAAATTTTTTACAGTGACTATTTTTTTAATGTTTCAAAACATGAGCTATCATTTAAAAGATACATTTAATTTTAACCTATTTTTGCAACTCTATTTTTTATTTTTTTTTTAAAAATTGATTAAAAGTTTTAAAAACTTATTTGATAAATATATTTTCTTTTTTTTTTTTAATTTGGAAACATATTTTCCGAAATAGAGGAAAAAAAATTTTCCAAAAGTATTACCAAACGGGCAAAATTCTATTTGGGGATTATTGATTTATTGTCTAAAATGGAAACGAAAGCTTGAGGTTCAACGAGAGTTCAATTAGGGGATTGAATTGAAAATAAGAGTACTAATTCGAGTCATTGGTAAAGGGGAGAAAAATTTTACATCACATTTCAAATTTTCAAGGCTTGGTAATTAATGGCATACTCGTGAAATTATTAGGGGATTATTCCTAATTGATCAATTTTCGAGACGGTGAACGTCTTTCTTGTATAGCAAGTACCGAGTGCGAACAAATGGTAACACCAAAGCAACCTGGATCATCTCTCTCCATCTCCCTATTTTTCCCCAGCTAAAATAACATAATTTCACAACAAACATGACGGTGTGTTCTAGGAGGGTAAGTTTCTAAAATTACACGGAAGATCTGGACCAGATCAGAAGCTGCAACACCAAAGACTCCAATTGAAGGCCTATCTTCCGAAGGGGTCAGCTCTGATTGAATTGAGAGGATAAACAGCAGCAGCGATTCTCTCCCGGAGGTTGAATTTCTGTGCGATCAGTGGCCGGACATCTTCAACCCCAACCAAGCTCTCCAAAAATGGTAGTAGTAGAATCAGTTCTCTATCTGAAGGGTCGTCAAACCAGCTCTCAATTGGTATTCCATTGTCCACTTGGAATCCAAATGCCTGAAAGAAAGACGCACAACTCAAATTCTTATAATGTTCGAAGATTATGTCTTTGCAAAGTTGAAAATTGTGTAAATTTTTCTATAAAAAAAAAAAAAAAAAAAAAAAAAGCAGAGGCAAAAATTTACCAAGCATACTCATTTAGCAAGTGGACATTGACAGATAATTGGACCACAAACAAAATCAATATGAAAGCAGGGAATGACACCAATAAAACCGATGGTGTTAACAAAATATGACAACTAAACTAAAAAAAACATTTATCACACGGGCATTGCAAGAAACTGGAAATTAATCACTAAACCAAGGATGAAACACTGATAGGATTATGAAAGGTTAGAGAAAATAAAAAATAGTAGTTAATAGTGAGGAGGGATTTGAAAGTATTAGGATTCAGTTGACTATAAATAAGAGTGTTAGGGGCTAAAAAATGGCATGCAAATTGTATTAGTTGTTTAGGGAAAAAGAAATTCCTTTGGGTGAGAATGGACCTCTCATAAGTCCTGCAAATCTATCCTTCATAATCCATTTATCCTATTTTCCATTAATACAATATCCAAGGTTGCTATCAAACACCTAAACTCAAATCATTTTAAATATGAACAGTGCCCTAATATTTTTGAAGTGGAGGTGAGGATTGGTACCTGTGGAGAGTTATCAATTATCATTACGCGTGCCAAATCACGACCAAGAATTGTCAAATCCTTAAGGTAATTCCCCTCCACGAAAACGCAAGAATCGCGATACACCCGATGGCGGAATATCTTCCTTTTCGGGTCGAGCACATTAAGAAGCTGCTCTGCATAAATGCTCTGACTAGCTGTAAATATAATAATCTCAAAAAGACTCGAAACTCTTTCCAAGAAATCTCTGAGATGAGGACGGCACCGGACATAGACCGTATGCTCCTGGAGATTAAAATTTACAGGAAATGTAAAGTCTGCATCATCGCAAGGTTCGAGTGTAGAGTGCACCAGTGTTTCTGCAAAATCAATGTTCCTCAGATACAAGCATAATATGGAGTGTTTGATTCCTTGAAAGGCTACAAGTAAATGACTATTATCCATGAATAATTTCTACTCACCATCCAAATCCAAAACAAGAGTAGTGGGAGGGCAACTCCGAGTCTGTTTTGGCAGCAACATGGGTCGAAAAGTTGGAACAACTGATGACAAATCAGGTAAGTTCTTTATGAATAAATACGGGTCAAAGTCGTCAAATTCCTCAAAGTCCTCATCCTCCACATAACCTTCAGTTGACATAGGGTCTTGACCGTGCTCGTCAATACACTCTAATTTAGAATTTCTCATGGCAAGATATATAGCTGAGACGTCAGAGGAAAGAGTTGCTCCTTCTACATCTGCATCATAGTAAGAGTCTGTGTCATTGGTACCTATCTTAAGCATACGGTGACTACTGGTCTAACAAATTTATAGAAAAATATTTTCCCTGTCAAAAAAGGCATTTTATCTTCAATGAAAGAAGAGCAAAGACAGTGGACGTGTACATAAACGATACATCAACTGACAAAAAGAAAAACAAGAATATAAACAACAGAAAATTTCATAGTTACATCTACCTCCAGTGGTTGTTTCCCCATCACAGTGTTTGGCTATATGAAAGGTAGGAGAAAATATGGTTTCTAAAACATGATCATCATTAGCCTCACTACAATCCTGCAAAAGGGTGAAAAACTTGTTACGCTTCGCAAATGCCACAGCTCAACCAAGAGAAACAAAACAAAAACAAAACCAAAACCACCTACAACTGAATGCAAATATAGACATGCTCAAAAAAGTGCGTCTACATTTGCACATGCAAAGAAATGCTAGGCAATTACCTTATAATCCATGAAATTGTCGCTACTTCCATTATGCCCCAAACAGACATCGGAAACCTCATTACGCACCAAGTCATACTTAGCTTCCAAGTTTGGTTCTGCTACATGTTGTCCATTCTTCTTAAGCAAAGTTTCAGCTGTCATTGCAAAGAAAAGACAAAGATGTAGCCGAATTAACTTAGAAAGTTGAAACATTCTTGCTTAAAACACCAAAAAAAAGTTTTGCAAAGGTCTGGCTGTAACTTTTACTTTAAGTTGTATTCTCGTAATTACTGTCTTGAAATCTCATAACAAAAATGAGAAATCATATGACATACAAGAATTAATGAAATCCCAATGCATCTAAATAAAAGACAGAAATCATAAACATAGGATTTCTCAGTACGCATTATTTTGAACTCTAATGACAACCCACAGTTATAACACATTTTCGACACCATACAATGAGGAGTTTGATGACCTACCAATGCTTTGCTTTCTTGCTGAAGATGTAATGAGGTCGGTAACTTTCTTTTCCGAATCTTGCACCTTTGCAGATGCTTTCTTCTGAGCTCTAGAAACTTTAGACCCAGTTGTATGGTCCCGAGCAGCTGATCTTCCGCTACCCTTTTTCTTGGTTTGCATTTTCCACGTTGGAAAGAACACTCGACAGTCTTGAGCGGGGGAACAATTTAGCAGTTCAACACTTCATCGGAGATAAGATCAGTAATTCTTATAACAACGTAAACATAAATGCATATGAAGCTCGCCTAAGGACTCCCTATCGTGCATATAAAGCTTGCCTAAGAACTCCCTACCACTGAAGATTATTTAATACAGACCACAGACATTTCTAAAACTCGATTTATCACAAAGCAGAGACATAAGTAGTGTCAACATGGACTTCAATATTGTCATTGCCAGATGATTATATTCATAATATCCCCTTAATCCAAGTAGCAAAAGTGTTTCGCAACAAAAACCCAACTAAGCATCAGTTTAAACATACCCAGAAGTGCTTGTCCTCCGTGTAAACATATATAGTCAGTATCAAATTGATTATGAATTCCAAATAAGAGATTAGGCAGGGCATTCAATTATATAAGATCACATAATGTCATTATTGTCTCTAATTATCCCCAAATACCCAGCTAAATGGAAGCAACATCAAACTAAAACCCGATGATTCATCAACTTCAACATAGCAACAAATGCTAGTTCTTCTCACAAGTTTTCCTTCCGTGAAACTAAATCTACAAAGCTCTAAAATAAAGTTAAAACCCTAGAAAACCAAACCCCGAGTCGTTAATGGCGATTTCCAAACACATAAGCAAATTAATAAGAACAGGATTCACAAAACCATAAATCACTGCAAATCACACTTCAATCACGAAATTTAGAGAGCCAAGACCATAACCCTAGACTAGAATCACAACAATGAAATCTACAGAGCAAACGAATCTGAAACACGAGCTCAAAAAACCCAACTTGAAAAATTCAAAAACCCTTACCTGGCCAAACAATATCGAGCACCGAAAACGTCAAAGAAAAAACCTGAAGCCAACACAACACACACACAAACACAAAATCAGCTCTAGGTAAGAGTAAGAATGAGAGAGAGAGAGTGAGAGAGAGCGAAGAACCATAGAAAGTCACAAGCGAAGCTCAAAAACACTAAAACCATTACCAGCAGAGATTAGAGAAGCAGAGAGGGTTTTGGGTTTTCGCTGTTTGGAGTTTTTTTTTCCATTTTCCCTCCAAACGCTGTGTGAAAAGAGAGGGAAAATCTGAGGGATCGAAAATTATATTTTGTCTGAAAAAGAGGATGAGAGGCAAATTTTTGTTTATACGAAATTCTCTCTCTGAAAATCCCTATTTTTTCGAATACCTCCCATGGAATTCACAACTAATTCCAAAACTCGTCACTATACGCGGTGGATCTATCCGCTTTGATCGACTAACACGTGTCCACCTGTCAATTATGAACGGCTATGATCGTATTTGATTTTGGAGACGCCTATTTGCGAGTGAGAGATTGGAATGGTATGTTTATTTTACTGAATTTAGGAAAAGAGTGTCTTTCCCCACTGAAATTCGTCCGAGTTTTATTTTCTAAACGCGCCTCTATGTTTGAGAATTTATGAAATTGACCCCTTGTTCCTTCATTTGTAAGTTTTCTATTTACTCTCTCAAGGCTGAATTTAGGAAAAGTTTGACTTTAATATAGATGGTTAAATTAGTGCCAACTTAGCCCTCTATGATAATGACTCTTAACTATATATATTGTTATGAATTTCATATAAAATTTTATACGTGTTCTTAATTGCAAGATTAGAATTCACTTCTAATATAGCTTTGCTCATTCAAGTGTTTTTTTAGACTTGAGTAATGTATTATTATGGTTGTTATTCAATTCGGTTACTTGTCAGCATTAATTATTGAAAAATGTGTTAATGCAGAGGTTTGCTATAAATATGACGTTCGCAACATGCTACAATGTTGAATATTATTAAGGTACTTTTATGAAAGCTCTTAAAATCAAGTTAATTTATTTTATTAGAAGATGAACAATAACTAAGCTATTAAATCAATATAATTTTGTTGTCTTTCATTCAATATTTTACGAAAAAAGGTAAAAGATAAATTTTTTTCTCCAAAAACGGACATCGGGTCAATGATTGCGTTGAACAATTAAATGATGGTTTTTCAAAAGTACTACTCATTAAGATAGTGTATAACTTGCAATATTTTAGTTAATTTTTTGTTTGGTACACCAATTTTACCAATTTCATTTCATTTTTTTCAACTTTCAAATCCCTATACAATTCCTCCCATTTCATTATATTTTTTTCAACCATTTTTTTAACTTTTCTAATCCCTATACAATATCGTTAAATCTCAACTATTTATACCACCTTGAATTTTGCAAAGTCAAACTATTACATAATCATTTCAAACAATTATTCAACCCATTTTTTCCATTTCAAGAAATGGAATGGAATGACAAGTGACAACATAGTCGAAAATGAAAAGAGTGCAGGAAAATTGGGGTATTCTTGAAATTTATATAATATTTGGTGAATACAAAATTTTGAAAAGATAAAGGGCTATTATGTAAATATGAAGAGAACTTTTTTCATAGAGTGCCTCGTGAAGAGAATCTTTTTGAAATTTTGAATATAGAGCTCTCTTATTCAGAGACAGGTGTTTGAAGTCAAAATTAATCAAGACAACCCATCTTGTCATCAAATTATTCTGCCAGACCTCGCAACTTCTCAGTACACTACAAACTACAAAGTACAAAGTGGCCTCAAAAGTCAATAAATATGAGCCACGTCATCACACATCACTTTTCACATTAGACTTTAGATTGGACTTTAGCCCAAACTACTTAATCATATACGCTAAGCCCATATCTCTTTCAACCCAAAAATCATAGGCCCAAATGAAAAAAAATATGCCATTAAAAAAAAAAAAGGAAATTGTAAACACAGTGATTCTAAAATCTAAATATCACTTATTATTATTTCAGCAAAATATATATATATATCACTTATTATTATGCGCTAAGTGATATACCCTACTGATTTCTTCTTTATATTTATAGTGTAAAAATAAAAATAAAAAATAAAAAGATAATATAAATAGAGAATATATTATTAATATGTAAAAAAAGATATTAACAAAATTCCCCAAATCTCAATCTTTCGAGATATACTTGAAAGTCCTTTTCCCCTTCATTTTGATAGGAAGAATTGACCGAGAAGATAATTCAATGACACATGCACTTCAATCATGTATGATTCTAAATCATTTGAATTTTTTTTATTCACATCAATGTTCTTAAAAAATATAAATTTGACGATTTAGATACCGTAGCCTTAGCGAATAATTTCCTTTGAAATGATGATTCACTAAAACATTTGCAAGATATATGAATACACTTGAACACAAATTAAAAAAGAGAAGAGAACCTAATAATCATATGGCCGATGTTAGAGATGGTCAAAATATTAACAGAAAAAAATTGTAAAACATTTAACGGGACAGAATACAATTTGTACATTAATGGTTCTATTCGTCAGCTAATATAAAGAGTAAAGACATAACATCCTACCCGCTAAGTTTGTTTCAATAATTTTACAGATTCTATGGTATTACTATTTGAATAGATAACTTCACATCAATTATACATATATATATAATATATACTTTTTCTTTTAAAGATATTGTTATTTAAATTTTTTGCACGAACTCACCAATATAAACTTACGAACTTGAGCATAGAGAGTTCACGCTAGGACGCCCCAGGCACCTTCTTCGTGCTCTCTTGTTTTGCATAGTCGAATGTATGAGTTTAAGTCAAAGTTTGAGACTATCTCATTTGATCAATAAACATGTGACTCAACGTATACAGTTTTTCAAAATACGTAGTCACACGACCTTACGTGAATTGGTGCAAAAAAATATATTAACATATACTACGAAGTTTGATAAAACAAAAACAAAAACAAAATTCTTCCTAATTTATAAAACATCATTACACACACGTCGTTAATGTTCGTGCATACGATGATGTAGGACGAATTACAATATAAAACGATGTTCATTCATTTAACACTATGCTTAAATTCCCGAAGTCTATATTTTGAGACTTCTTGGTGATTTATGTTATCTTTCTTAAAAGAACTCTAGTCCTAAACATGATTCAAATTAATTCAGCAAAGCCACACGTCGCATTGGTGATCATATATTTGCTGTAAAAGCAGTCTACTTTCTTGTATAATATATAGTTTATTGATGGATAAATGGTACTATGACGCATCACGAATATTATTACTTCAAGGGAAAGGATTTGTTGTGGTGGGTCCCAACCCAATCAAACAACACTTTTGTGGAGCATTATCATGCTAATTGCAAGAGCTTAATTTGCTTATGTGACAAAAAATATTTGCATGTTTTTATTTATTTTTTTTTCTGCATTTGATGGTGCATTTAATGGAGAGAAAAGAAGAAAAAAAGCATCAATACCGAGAGATTTGGATCTCAAAAAGCCAAAACTTTAGGGCATGCCATCAAAATATCTTTATCACATCATGCACAAGTTTAAGGAACATGGTTGGTCCAAGACTATAGCATATTCCAATATTTTTATTTTATATTTTTGTTACCATTTTTGAGAAACTTAGAATGCAATGACTTGGAACAACAATTGTGGGGTCTCCATATTTTTATATTCAATAGAGAAACGAAAATTCGTGCAGTTTTTTTTTAAGGGTTTAATTTATTATTCTAACCTTTTCCTTTCTATATTGTTTTGGTAATAACAATGTTTCGCGACCTTTCGTCATCTCATGGCCAATCCGTACAATTCCAGCAACTTGCAACTAGATAAGCAACAAATTAATTAACTATGGAATGTCTTAGTGATTAAGAATTAAATATCAATATTCCCTGAAACACAAGCACAACAAACGCATTTAAAAATCCTAATTTGCCAAACCATTGCAATCACGTAAATGGACAACCTGTGATCAAAGAGGAAAAGAAAAAGAAAGAAAACGACGTAAAGGCGATGCATTTTTTGGGGGTCCATGGCCAGCTTGAATGTCATTGTAAATGGTCCTCTTGTGCATTGTTAATGGCTTAATGCCTAAGCGTAAATTGGTGGTGGGACAATAAGTTCAAGGCCAAAAAATTGATCCAATTGGCTAATTTGTGGTTGTGTTGCTTTCACTTATTTTGTGTTTTTCTCCTAAAAGAATCATATATGATCTCTTAAAAAAAAAGATTATGATGTAACATTATCTACAATTCCTTTTCTCTACCTCTGCATGTTAAATAACTCTTCTTTCATATGTAGTTTTAGTATTTTGTACTATTGAAGTACACACCTTAATTAGTTATTTTACTAAAATTAAGCCATTATAAGTGATCGCGGAACATTAGTAGTGACCACAATATGTGATCGTCGATACTTTTTTATTTTAACGGGCAACCACTGACATGTCGAGGGGTTGCCAATAGTATCGACGACCACAAGCTGATAATAAATTATCAGTGACTACTAACGACTACTTAATTTGACAAACATTACTTAAGCAGCAATGATTATTAGCGGTTGATAATATAATACAACGACGGTAGTCGTTGATACTTGATATGGCGGTCACTGATATTACTTTTTAGGTGTAATGAATATAGGACTCTACCTCAATGATATATCTCCTTTTGTAGTTGTCATATATATATCATATGCGGGTTTATCTAGCCCGGCTTATAACCTCCATATTTTATATCTTTTTTTTTTTTTTTTGTTGCTAGGAACCTTTTTTATATCATTAATTTGAAGTGTATTTTAAGGGACTAATTGACCATGCATGGCTGTTTTCAGTTATAAAATTCTTGGTAGAAAAGCAACGGAAAGCAATATGACATTGGCCACGGACAGACAAAAAAAAAAGTACACGTATAAATATATGGTACTAGATTAAGAATTTCAAAAGCTATAGCTATATATGGCGTTGTTTATCTGATATGTAGTATTGTGGGATTAGCAACATTTGGGTCTAACATTTTTTGTCTTGTTTGAACAACATATGTATGACCAACAATATAATGTGTATTAATAATGGCCGCTTTGTCGCTATATCGACCCATGTTTTTGGAGCACTTCAAGGTTTCATAATATTTTCATGACATTTTGGCAACTTTTACTGTCATGCTGGATTGCACAAAATATATTGCATGGCCTGCTGGCTTTGTCTCCTATATGTCGTTTTGTTTTTGGAAGATAACAAATCCTTGGGATTTAATTTGTTTATATGTATAATTTCAACCTGAGGATTAATAGTTTGAAATTTAGTAACAAAATTACAAGAGCTGTTTCAATCAAGAAAGAGTTTGATGATGACTGATGATGTATCATGAGAAAGTAGAGCAGGAGATATTTCTTCAAACTGAGGCCAAAAATTTGCTTCTTATAAGTTGGTCGATGAAATAGTATACTTTATCATACATTGAGTCATTATTCTTTGCAAGGAATTTCTTTTCTTTCTTTTTTTTTTTTTTTTTTTTTTTTGGTTTTTGTTGTTGTTGTTGTTGTTGTTGTTGTTGTACATCTTTAAATTAACCTCGTGGGCAAGGACAAACAATTAAACTAATACTGTCCACACTCCACATATTTATCAAATAGAAGTAAAAGTTGATATAATAGAGAACATTTGTGCAAACCTTGTTGAGAATAAAACACTATAGAATAGAGGACACTTGGGGATATTAACCAACCAAAGTTAATATACAGTTACCATTTTACATACTTAACATTTAGCATTTTAGGGTTCATCAGATCTGAGGAGACTTACTAGTCCATCCCCTAAACCCCACTTTATATATATATATATATATATATATATATATATATAGCACACGCACACATAGTAATACACGCTACAATAATTTTCTTGCGAAATTATCAGTACTTGAAATATATTTTTCACAATCCAAAACGCATAGTAATATATAATTAGCTAGCGATGCTGCAACGACGAGGAGTGACGTGGCACAGGAGTGGGTTTTTCATCTCCATGGAGAGCCTCAGGACCTCTCCGAGGTCCACCGGCTGAGCTGGCAGCCACGTGTACTGCTGCAGAAGCCGGGCTAGCCAGAGGTGGACCGTGGCCAGGCCCAAATCCCTTCCGGGGCAAACCCTCCGACCCGACCCGAATGGAGCGAGTCTAAGGTCTGAACCCTTGATGGACACCTCCTCTTCTATGAACCTGTTGGGCCTGAAGGCCCACGGGTCCTTCCAAACAGACGGGTCGTGGGCTATGGCCCACATGTTGACCATGGCGGTTGTCCCTGCGGGCACGAAGACCTTGTCCACGTGGACGTCGTGGACCGCGAGACGGGCCCACGAGAGAAGTGGGCCCGGTGGGTGGAGCCTGAGGACCTCCTTGACCACGGCTTGGAGATAAGGGAGTCTTGCCACGTCAGAGTCTCGCACGTGCCTATCGCCTCCCACGCACGTGTCAATCTCTTGCTGGACTTTTGCTTGGATGTCTTGGTGTAGTACCATCCTGGCCATAATCCACTCCAGCAGTATGGCAACCGTGTCTGTCCCTCTAAATATCAACTCCTGAAATATTAATAAGAAATGGAAAATGAATGTATTGTCATTATTATAATGCATAAAAAAACTCGATCTTCGTACGTACAATCAGTATTGTTGGATCCTCAATGGAAAAAGGAAATAAGGAATATTATTAATCCTAGTATTATATATTAGTTATATAAATGAACCCACCAACCTGTGCCTACTGCTAAAACTAAAGTCCTAACAGAAATCTTTGGATGGATTAAGATTGGTGAACGTGGAAAGCACAATATTGCATTTTTAATGCATGATATATATTATAATAAAGATTCTATGCTTGAATGTTGACCAAACTCGGATCACATTCTTAGATTGGCGTAAAAATTCTAGCTGAATATAATTGATGCCGTTCAAATAAATTAATTATATATATATATATATATGTGTGTGTGTGTTTATGTATAAGTGAAGTGGATATAATAAATCCATTAAACGAAGATGAGATCATCATGAGATCGCCTAGCACCCAAAAACAAGCCAATCGTTGTGCGTTTGCGTTTTTACTCTCACTTATAATAATGATGAGCTTAAGAAGTAGGGCTATGCCGCTATGGTCATGCAACTCAATTTGGAAATTGGAACTTGTAGCAAAAAGTAACTTGCAAGAAAATAAATAAAGAAGATTTTGTTTGATGTAACATTTGTGGTCAAAAACCTAGTGATAGAACCTACACAGTATGAACCTATGCATATGGAGTCATGCCACAACGATTCATCCGAATATTCTTAAGAGCTTTGTGAGTGTAACTCTCTTTCTCAGATCTTTTTCTCCTGAGATTGACTAACAACGAGTCATGTAGCCTTTTGGGCTGTTTTGATCAAAGTATTTGGTATGAAAATTATTATAAGGTGAAATAGCTAGCAAGCCCTTCGAAAACACTACGATTAGACTTGACCAACAACAAGATGAAAAGTTCAGCAAAAAAAAAAAAAAAAAAAAAACAAGAAGATGAAAAGGTAAGAGTAAACAAAGGCTTGTTGTGAGGACAACGTAAAAGAAAACTCAACCTATCAACTACAAAAGAATGGGACACGTGTGTGTATATATATATATATATGACGCTTTTATATGGGAAATATTACGGTGCGGAACAAATGAAGAACAAATATGTGGCCCAGAATCATTCAAAAAATTTTATTTATTTATTTTTTAATCTTTTATTTTTACTGTATTACAATTTAAGCTCAATTTTTTTAAAATTATTTGCATTTTTGCCCATAAAATAAATGCGTTTTTTTCATCAAAACGATAAAAAAAAAATCCAACAAATTATTTTGAAAAAAATCACAAATTAAAATTTAAAATTTTCAAAATGATTATGGACCACATATTTTGTGCCCTATTATTTTCCTATCTAAACATATCCCATGTGAAAATTATCTATATATATATATATATATATAGCTTTTCTCATTAAAGTAAATAAATAAATAAAACAATAACAAAAAAGAGAGAGAAAAAACAACACTTATTTATGATTGTGATAATGATTAGTATTAAATTATCAATTAGTGAAACGTCTGCTCAAACAGTGTAAATGAGCAGAAACTTAATACTAATGCTTACCTGATTTTCTCTCTCTCTCCACCTTAGCTTTTATTTGTATCTAATGATCATAAGGTACGTATCATTAGCTTTTATTTGTATCTAATGATCATAAGGTACGTATAATTCTTACTTTTGGAAGTTGGATAAATATCATTAAAACTTAGAATTTTACCTGTTTTGTTTTTGTTTATAAATTTAGCTAGTTGAAACTAGAGACTCTCTAATATTACACAATAATCTAATGGCAAAAGTCCTTTGTTTTTTTTTTTTTTTTTTTTATGTTTTTTGTTTTTTCTTTCGAACAAAAGAGAGATAATTAAAGAGAGTCCTTACCCACAGTATAGCCACCGTATCGGAATCACTCAGTCGGTCCTCCCTAGGTAAAGATAGCAAAGCACTGAGAAAGTCATTACTGTTATTTTCACTTGTACCATTTATATCACCAGGACTGTATTTTCTCTCTTTCACAATTTGACCCACAACGCTTCTAACTTGACTGGCTAAACCATTACACCTTCTCTTAACACCGTAAAAGTCCAAAAAGCCCACGGGAAAATAGTCCTCCAAGTTGAGCTGCGAGATCAGCTCGTACCCTTGTTTGACCATTTTCCCCAACTCGGCCTCCAATTCCCAACCCAAATAACCACCAAAAACGCTCTCCAACACGTTGGTTAGAGACCCCTCTTGCAAAACCCCTCTCAGCCCAACGACCCCTCTCTCCCCGCGCGCCTCGGCCCCCACGCGCGCCAGCATCGACTCCGCCACGCGCTGCCTCAGCCCCTCCAGCCCTCCGATCCTCCGCGGCGAGAACATGTGTACGGCCGCGATGCGGCGGAGGTGGCGCCAGTGGGGCCCACTGCCGGGCGCGAAGCCGATGGCGCGCTCGAACATCAGCAGCCGCGCCGACTCCTTCACCGGCCGGTCCGCGAACGCCGGGCCCGCCAGTATCTCACGCGCCGTGTCGGGGTGGCTGCTGATGATCACGCGCGTGGCGGGCCCCGCGCTCAGCGCCATGAGCCGCTTCGCGCCGAACGAGGCCGCCAAGTGGGCCAGCCTCCGGTGGGCCAGTGGGCCCACCAATTCGGGCAGGCTGCCCAGGACGGGCCAGCCCATTGGGCCTAGGATCTTTCTCGGCCCGTTTGACCGGTTTGACCACGCCAAACCGCCTGGGACGAGCCAGTTGTTGAGAAAGACGCAGAGGAGAGACGATAATAACACCAAACCGAAAGCGCTTCTGGTTTGGTTTAGTACTAAATCACCAAACCAAAGGGTTGTGATGATTAAGAGAGAGATTAGAGGGACTAGTGATGGCTTCATTATTAAATAGTTTGATTAAGGTATTTCTTCTTCTTTTTTTTTTTGAAGTGAAATGGGTATTTTGGGGGAAAAAAGAAAAGAAAGAAAGCTAGCTTAGCTAGTGGAAATGTCTGGACTTGGACATCTGTCGTGAGGAGTTTGAAGGAGGAGTGATTAGTATATATAGGGATGAGTTTGAGGGGTTAATCACATGGTTAGTTTGTTAACCAGGGTTAGCTCACGTAAGCCCTCGTGCTGTGTTTGCTCTGTAATTAATTTAGTCTGTATATATTGGATTCTAAGTGAGGTTGGGTTAATCACATGCTTAGTTTGTTATTAACAACACACGTACCCTTTCGTGGTGTGTTTGTTTATGATCAATATCATATATAAAGTCCTAATGATGATAGATTGTGATCAAATTAAGAAAATATGTACAATTGCTATAAGAATCTTGTAGCAGATAATCTAAGATAATTTTGCAAATACAGCACAATATCCATTAGCTCCGACTAAAAAAATCTGATCTTTAATGACGTAGAATATACATGCATGGTATAGGATATATGATAACCTTTTTTTCTTAATAATAAGAAAATTATAAATTGTTGATTTTGGACATATATATCAATATAATTACTCTCGCGTAATTAAGATGTCGTCTAGCTAAGCCAAATTGTCATTTTCCTTTTTAAGTTTATTAACTAATGTAAGTCAAACGGTGCCTGCTATCAGGACAACTATGGTGTCGTCTTGCTACAAGCAAGTTTAACCAGATTACAGTATATCTTTTGAACGAAGCAATAATTACATGTACGATTATATATATACCACATATATACATATTATATATATATATATATATAATTTTTCTTTTGTCCCAATGCGTAGTCATTATTTGGAGCAATGAAATCTAGCCAGATACATTATTACATTATATCTTTACATGCAAGGATCATTGAACCTTTAGTTTCAACTTTCATTTAACACCATATTCCTTGCAAAATGCATGTTCTATTTTTTGTAATTTTTTGTCCTATTTGGACTGTCTGAGTTATATCAGTGATTACTATAGTCTATCTTGTATGTGTATATATGAGTATATAAGCGAGAGAGTATATATATAAAAAATAATAACCCCTCTAAAAAGTTTTGTCACTAAAAAGCAGATCTCAAGATGTAAGGAAGCGGTCTAATTAATTCATTAGTAAAGGCATAGCCAATTATATTCAGCTACTTAAATATCTTACACCTTCTTATCGCGCATGATTTTATCGTAAAAAAAGTTCCTTTTAAAAAAATTTTAAAAAAAATTCCTTTCATTTTAATGTCCTTGTGGCCAACAATGCTTCTTCGTTTTCAGTACTACAAGCTTATAATATTAGTACCTTTTTTTGGTACCTTTCATTGATATTATCCGATTGATTGCCAAGTGTATTGAAAAATCTTATGGTGGGACTTGACGTTAAATTTGGAGATATATATATATATATATAATTAAAATTGGAACCAATATTTTTTGCCCTGCATCTTATATACTTTAATCACTGGACTCGACTCATCGGTGATCAGACTCGTGTCAAATAGTGGTCCGAATCTCTCGTATCTCTTCTCTTGTCTTTGATTTAAACATGAAAATTGACATCCTTCGCTAAGTTCACTTTAAGCATTTGTCATTTTCGTATAACAAAATGCCAGCACTAAAGAGGGGGGGGGGGAAAAAAAAAGAAGAAGTAGAAATATAATAGAAGGGATATTTTGACAAATGCCCTGTTTTGACATATAGTGCCTTTTTTATTTTGTGTTAAGCTATTTTGATTCGTACTCTATAAATAAATTATAAAATTAGGATAATAATTATAAATATAATAAAAGAAGGTAAAATAAGAAAATACTCAAGTTTACATAACAATAAAAATAAATACTCAAAATTTTAAGTAATTAAGTGACTAGCTAATTTGTTAATTACTTGCACATATTTTTGGTAACTGAGATCATTACCATTATTTATCACTATGTAAGTAATTGAATCACTTAGGTATTTTGTTATATTTTTTAAGATATTGGGTATTAATTTAAAGGGTGAAGTAGGAAAATATCCAAAACTAACACAATAATAAAAATACATACCCAAACTTTTGAAGTAATTGAATAACTAGCCAAATCATTAATACTTGTATATGTCTTTGGTAACTAAGTTAATTATCACTAAGTAATTGAATCACTTGGGTAATTTGTTATTTTTTTTAAAACAAATTGGGTATTAATTTAAATTATGTGTTGAAAATTGAGTATTCACTATAATTTATCTAATTTAAATTAGGTTTTAAAAATTGAGTATTCACTATAATTTCTATAAGAAAAAAAACATAAATTAATAGTGTGAAGAAAGGGGCTTTCCTGTCAAAATCTCCAATAAAGTATTGGGCTATCATTTAACAAGGGATAATTTCAAAATAAAGTCATTATTGGTGCTACTTTTTTGTGTTTGGGCAAACCATTTTGCCCATCCCGGTTTGAAAAAAAATGATGTTGAATGGTTTGACTTTGTGAATTTCGAGGTGGTATAAATAGTTGAGATTTAAAGATATTGTATAGGGATATTTGGAAAGTTGAAAAAAAAATAGAATGGTTTGGAAATTGTTTGAAAAATGGTTTGACTTTGCAAATTTCGAGGTGGTATAAATGGTTGAGATTTAAAGATATTGTATAGGGATTTGGAAATTTGAAAAAAATAGTTGAAAAAATTGGAATGGAATGGAATGGTTTGGAGGATTGAAAAAAGTGAAAAAATGGAATGGAATGGAATGATTAGAATGGGTGGGGCAAACGGGAAAGTTGAATAGTTTGGAATAGTATGCAATTGAATGAGGGTGATGATTTGCCCAATATGGGGTTAATTATCCATACCTCGAGTGGTGTGCTCTATTTGTTTACACTTCAGGTTTATAGTGTAAATTTTATGGTATAAATTAAAAGTGCAGTATACATGAGTATGAGTATAGGTTATCATTGTGTGCCAAAATGAGGCATTCCTCAAAATCGCCCATTTAACAACGAAGGCATGAAAAGCCCACTTTTATATGTACTTTAATTGGGTATTGGTCCAAGTTGTAGCTTTGTATTTATAACAAATGGACCGATTTTCCGGCCCATATAGTCATTAAATGGCTATATTCCACCTCCTCAGGCTATATAACTAGTTTTGAAAAGAGAAAAGGAAAAGAATATATGAAGTTGTAGTGAGTAACACGAAGGATAATATCCCTCAAGATTAATACCTAACAAGCATATAAAAAAAAATCTTCAAGTTTATGATTAAAAAAAAAAAAAACTTCAAGCATTAAACTAGCTTTCATAAAGACACGGCAAGGACGACACAAGTGACAAGGGATAACCTAAATGTTTATGGATCGTTTTCTGGCAAGATTCACCATGGCACGTACACGAACACAAAAAAAAAAAAAAAACACCAAACAAACAAAACAAAAATTTAATTTTATTCGAGTGCATAGTATAAAGCAAACCACTAGATTTTTTTTGCAAAATGATTAGCCACCAAAGCATATGCAATAAATCCCTAGATTTCATCGTTATGTTTTAGAAGATCACTAGACCCCCTCTGAAGTCCGTAGCTATCTAAACCAATGTGACAGAATTTAATATCTTGGTTATTATATCGTCCTTCACCCAATATAAAATTCAAGTTAGTGGAAGCTAGAAGATTTTAGAAAAGAAGAGCATAATTAGTACTCTCTTATAACCAAACCAAGCCATTATAATTAGACGAAAAGGCAAACAAAGAATAGCATGCCTTCCAACCAAAAGGCAAAACGGCTTTAATTCTTTCTCAAGGACAAAATGACAGGGAGAGAGAGAGAGATCAACGAGAAAAGTTTTAAAAAATAATTAAATAAAATCAACGAAAGAAACATTTAATCAAAGTTAAAACACCATTTTTCCATTTTGCTTTCTCACACTTCCATTGGCATCCAAATATATTGGGACCATAAGGAAAGCTACGTATCAATACATTACATTATAGTATCATGTTATTACATGGCTTAAATGACCAATAATATTGATCCAAAAAGAGCCAGGAAGACGCGTGGAAATCTCTCCACCTGCTAAAGTCTTTCTCTCATTTCTTTAATTAGTAATGAAAATGAAAATCATATTCTTAATCTGTCTTTTTGCAAGCATGCCCACAGGAAATAATTAAAAACTCATGAAATACATTACAACTTGCTTAGTCTAGTGGTTATTGGAGGAGGCAACCAAATAATGGCCTATTAAGAGTAATTAAAAACCAATCTTTTGACAAAGACTACCAATAAGAGTCTCAGCCAACAGGGATAATTCCAGGAGGATTTTCTCATAAAATAAAAAATAAAAAAATTCTAGCCGATCCTTCAGGGGGAATCTCATAAAAAGAATAAGCCATAAAAAAAAAAGCAAACTAAAGTGGAATGAATTCTTTGCCTTTTTTTATTTCAGGCATTAAAAAAAAAAGGATGGTATTACCTCCTAATATCCACACATAAACCACTGTGGAAGTGTAAAAAAAGAGGATTTAATTGTCATAATCTTGGTCCAACTAAATTTCTTTCCACTATTGGCATGGTGTCCAACGCCAATATGACACCTTACTCACCACTTCATGCCATTAAGAGTAAGTGGTGGATCCCAGCAGCAACTACTAGCAGCCAGCAGCAATATAGTTCTTTCTTCATATTATATAATATATTATACAAGATTGGAAAGCAACATTTTTATTACTTAAATTACAAGGAATACACCGTACGAACAATCTTTGTTTGGCCCTTAAGTCTTGCTTCTAAATCTAAATTGATCTCAAAAGGCTTGTAGCTTGATTGTTTTATGTGTGTACAGCTAGGGTGTAATCGAGCCGAGCTGAGTCGAGCCTTGAAATTTTCGAGCTCGAGCAGTTTGATAAGAATTGAGTTATTAAGCTCGAGCTCGTTCGAGCTTGACTCAATTAACATGCTGGCTCTAAATTGTGATATAAATCGAGCTCTCATTTATAATATAATAATTTTAAAATTACATGTATAATATGATAAATTTAAAATTACAAAAAAAAAAAAAAAAGATACAAGCTTATAAATGAGCTTTTAAGTGAGTAAGCTCACAAGCTCTGAAACGAGCCAACTCGTGAGCTTTACTAAGGCGAGTACTTGTGAGCTCAAATTTGGGTCGTTTATCAAACAAGCACTAAAATAACGCTCTTGGCTCGTTTACATGACAAGCCGAATACGAACGAGTTTTTATCGAGCTGAGCCCAAGTAACTCGTGAAAGGCTTGGTTCGTTTACACCCCTATGTGCACATACGCATATGAGCATCAATAGTTACCATCAAAATTATTCAAGATCAATATATTGATAAAAATAATGTTAGACATACCAACTCTTTTACCAACATTTTAATACTAACTGATGTGGCAATTAAAGTATTATGTTTTCATTGATTGAATATCAAATCTTTCTAAAAAGGTGATAAACACTCACCAATATTAATATGACACATAAGTTTGTAGTAAAAATGTTGATATGTCCAGCGCTACTCTATTGATAATTATATTGTTTGGACCAAGATAATCACATTCCAAACTATCAGCATGACACATCAAAAATTACCTTTAAAATTATTCTAAGATCATATCTTGACAATTGTATTGTTTGGATCTATATAATTACTCATCTATAACCTATCAAAAACTCATTTTGGTGTCAGTTATTAGGGCTGGTTTAAATTATGTAATGTTGATTATATTGTAACATGAGATGCAGGTTTTTTACTTTTTCATTATAAGTATTTAAACATTCTAAAAATATATAGTTTTTAAAAAATGTTCATTTTTCTTGAATATATGGGCATCATATTATTCCTAAATTAAAACTTTAACATTGACACCAACATGGATATCGATATTTTAGCCATAAAAGATAATGCTATTCATGGAAAGTCACTGAGCAAAAATAGCGACACATTATTGGCTTTACAAAGTTGTTTATCAACTTTTTAAATACAACCGATGCAGAAATCGCATAATTAAAATACAACCGATAAATAACTTAGAATTGATAAAAACTTTGTTCATGTGTTAGATATAAATTAACTCAATCAACATCGATCATGACCAACACGATCAATATAAGCCTGTATTTTTCGTGATCTTAAGAGGAAAATGTGCATTATAATGAAAGGAATTTAGGGTTTATGTATTTGAAGGATAAGATCGTGAAAGGATTCATGGATTGTTGCTCTTAGATTGGTACTTTACAAATAGTTACGAGAAAGGTCATTGCATTTTTTGGCCAATGATTGTCGCTAAATGTTGGAATTGTTTAAGAAGATAAATGTTTTTTTTTTGGCCAAAAGAGGAAAGTAGATATATGTGCTGGCCCATGAAATTGAATCCCTCCACATAGGAGCCAAAGAAAAAGCAAGCAGATAACTTTAACAGTAATAAGTCCACTGCTTTATTCTCAAGAAATTAAAAGGATTTGTGTTAGATCACTTTTGGGCAGATATCATCTCAAGAAATCAGATATCCTCTATTGAGATCTTTAGGGGAACCTAGGATTTGTAATAATTGAGTCCTCTACACGAACCAATTTTCTTAAAAAGAAGATACAAAACTACTTAGTCAGAAATTCGAAAAGAAACACACATGAAATGAAATCAGATTTGGTTTAAGTATCAACTACTATGGCTTGCATACAACGCTGCCATTAATTAATAGGAGAATCGCAAAACAAGATCATTTTTAAAGCTACTTAATAATCTGTCTCAAATAATATACTACATTTATTTTCACTTTATATTTATAATGTAAATTTTGAAATATAAATTAAAAGTACAATACACGTAAAGAATAGATTATCATTATGACAAAAAATGAGCATTCCTCTAAAAGTCCCTTAATTAATGCCACCTTGTAACAGGAATTTTCATATTAGTGGTCACAGCTTATCACTCATCATAAGAGACGCATAATTGAATAATTCGGGGAAATAATAATAAGAATAATAATAATTGAAAAGTGGATTGGTATCGGTTAAGCTTATGACGAAAACGGCACGTACTGGATTAGTCAGCTCTCAGTAGTGCAATTTAAAAGTTAGTTTTCACTTAAAAATAAAAGGTCAGAAAAGCAACTCGAGGAAGATTATATAGAAAGATTTATATGCATATGAATAGTATTCTCGAGTTGGCGAAGGGCATATGAGCATATGAAGTAGTGCAGGTTCTAGTAGATTGAAGTAATTTAAGAGATTGACAAAATAAAAAACATTGTCTTGAATCTACAATAATATATATTTCTACTGATCCAACACGATCGTAAATACTCAAATGATGAAACTTCGTTATGAGCCAAGGATACTTATTATAATAATTATTTCTTAAAAAATATTGCAGATATGAGGGCCATAGTCATAAGCAACAGAAGTTAGCATACAAATGAATAACAACTTAATATACCAAATAACAAACTGGCCAAAACTTTCAACAAAAATTTGAACCTTCCAGTGGATACACAGGTAAGGTGATCTAAACGGTATTAATTGCAGATAATCTAGGGTTTATCGAGGGGGTGGTGGCGGTGGCATGTTGGATTTTGCCATACCAACCCATGCGACGATGCCAACAGCAAGAATAATCCACCCAAATATGTCATACTTCAGATCGCTGCTATTCTTCGACTTGGAACTCTGAGATACATTTAAGCGGAGAGAAAACGTCAAAACCGTCGAAACGGAGTTCAAAACAGTCATAACGTTTCTTCTAGTTTTATCTTTTTTTACATCAGCCAGAGGAATATGCAGGCAAAGAAAAAGCATAAGCACTTGAAAAGACAACTGGCTTCAAGCCAGCAACTAAGTTTAAAAGATAACACGGATAGCCCAATGATGCGTACCTCACTATATTCCAGTCTAACAAGAAAATTACCCCTTATTTGGGGTGGCCATTTTGGCCATTCCATCCCATTTTTTGGAATGAAAAAAATGGTTTGAAAATGGTTTGGAATGGTTTATAAAAATGATGTAAGAATGGTTTGGCTTTGCTAATTTCGAGGTGGTGTGAATGGTTGAGATTTAAAGATATTGTATAAGGATTTGGAAAGTTGAAAAAAATGGTTGAAAAAAAAGGAATGGAATGGAATGATTTGGAGGATTAGGAAAATTGAAAAAAATGAAAAAATGGAATGGAATCGAATGAGTGATCCAAACAAATTGATTAAACGTTTTTCATACGACAAAAGATTAACAGAATCAAGTTAATCAAAATATACTCAACAGCCCATGAAATGATATATCATTCTGATCAGCATGTAGTGCATTGAAAGAAATGCACATTCATACATTAGTTAACGCCCGACACCGACAGTTGCGAACGATAAGTTACATGTGACACAGATACTATTTTTTTGAAATGTGATACAGATACTATTCATACCAGCATAAGTTGCACGAGCATCTGAAGGTATGCTGCGACGTTATTAAATTATAACCAATTGACTACAAAATTCATCATCAATGCCTCAAGGATTGCATGATTTGGGAACCAATTTGAATCAATTGGCAGTAAGTAAAGTAAAATCGAAATGGCCATCAGAGCAGAGTCATCGCGTACAGATAAATGTAAAACCTTGAAGATATCTAACTGCTAAGTAACCTTTCAAGAATTACCTTTGACTTGCTGAATGAAGGCTCAGGTCCTGCATTAATAGTCTGCTGACCAAGTCCATTCTTATGGATCTCCATGTGCAACTCTGGTGCCTAGGATGGTCAAGAGTGAATTTGAGCGACTTGTATTACATTAGAAATAAATAAAATCTTTCGGACAGTTACACTAAACCCCTGAAATCCATCATTCACAAAACAAATAGACAATGCTAAAAGCATGTTTGCAGTAAGGAGGTTATTTTTATGATGAAGCAAATATTGATCATTCTCTTTTGAAGATACTATCCCATGTTAATGTTAACTATTTTACAGAAAGACACTCTCACATTCAAGCAAATTAAAATCTCACATAAAAATAAAGATTGCTCTTATCGAAGAACAGTTCCAGGTATGTCAGGTCGGTCAATTTGATCCCTTACTAACTATCGGATATAACTTGATAGTGCAGCCTGGTATAGACTTATCCTAATACGTCTTCTTGTGTCTCTATATGCAAAGTTCGTTCATCAATTATAAGCCTGGTACCGGTCAATATGAGCGAGAATATTTCTTAACAAAGTGACAATATTTTACATGGTTTGAAGACCCAATACCAAATGAAAATCATAGCATTCGTCCCAAATATTCAACCGAACTTTCAATTCTCCTACACTCATCTCATGTTTTGTAATATTATATCAGTCTGCTATTATATCCACCACACAACACAAAACAGTACTAGTAATGTTCTCAGTTTCAATCTTTCAACACTCGACTCAAACCAAAGCAAATACATACCTTAGAAGTGACTTCCAAAGACTTCAGATAGAGCTCGTTAGTCGGATCCTAAAACAAAAAGGTCCCATCCTTTAGCAGCTTCTCTTAATAACCAAAACATTTTAAACCTAAGCCGATTGCAAATTCTAAAAAGGGGATAAACTACCTCGTCGACTGCCTTTTCAAAACACTCGGACGCTTTGTCGAAACACGGCTTTGCCTCATCGAGGTCCGGCGTGAGAAATGCCAGAGAGGTATGGGCATTGCCTAGGCACCACAGAGCATCGTGCTTCGAGGGATTGATAAGCAAAGCTTCCTCCAACTTTGCAATAGCATCTATATGATAAAATATCAAAATTCAATCCTTTCACAAAGAATTATTTCATTTCACTTTTTTTAATAAATTTATAAGAACAAAGTACCATTAATCATCGTCTTTGACTCTGAAACACTCTGGAACTGTGATAACTCGAGCAGCGAACCACCCCATTTTGTTAAATTCTGCCAAAATAAATTAATAAAAACTCTGACCTAAGAAACTGAATTTCTCCCCAAAAAATATACGCAAACAAAGGCAAAACACAAGCCAACCATTCAAAAAAAAAAAAAGTTTGATTGTTTATAGCATGACGACATAAAGCGAAAAGCTTGAACAACAAGGGCAGAGAGAGAGACGAACATCGGCGTCAAGAGGGTCTTTAGCATAAGCAGCTTCAGAGGTTTTGCGAGTGTGCTCGAAGAGAAGAAGGCGATCGAAGTCGTCCTGAGAGAATTGCATGGTTTCTTGATTGACTCGCTGATTAAAAGCTCTGTCTCTCCAACTCTGCCGCAAACTACTCGACCGGACCGGTTAGGGTTTCCCGAAAGCTCAAGCCGTACTGATTTGAAAATTAATAAATTAATTAATGAATTAAGAGAAGGAGAG
Organism: Boehmeria nivea var. tenacissima; assembly: GCA_018132145.1. Lineage (NCBI taxonomy): Eukaryota > Viridiplantae > Streptophyta > Magnoliopsida > Rosales > Urticaceae > Boehmeria > Boehmeria nivea. Next base: position 17,080,208 of record CM030881.1, on the reverse strand, counting down.
ACTAAGGAGAAACAAATGTGGGCCCTATTGGACTTCTTCGAGTTCGAGAAGGAGAAACGGGCCTACAACCCCACAATGATCATTATGGGCCTTTCACGCCCAATCACTGACTTACGCGATTGGGCTTCATAAAACACCGTTCTTGAAGAACGACATAGTTCGAAACGATGGGGATGTGAACGACGAGAATCGGAGCAAGATATCAATTTCGGATGAGGACAAAAAGAGGATAAATCATCGGGAGCAAAGAAAACGACAAGACAATGAAAACGACACGAAACTACAAACGACAGGGAACGTGAAAAGCCAAGAATTGGAGAAAGATATCACTTTGGGATGAAGAAAAAAATAGGATAAAAACAACGGGAGCTAAGAAAACGACAAAAATATGAAAACGACAAGATCCGACAAGAAACGACATGAAGCTAAAAACGACAGGGGACGTGATACGGCAAGAATTGGAGATATTCATCAGTTTTGAAGCGAAGAGAATTGGAGAACAAGATGATTAGATGAATAAGAGCGAAAAAACTTTGATAAAATTCCCAGCATAAGACTTTTACGGTTACGCTTCAGAAAACGACAAGATCAGTAAAACGACAATTTTTGAAGAAACGACAAAAGGTTAAAAACGACAGCGGATATAAACGACATGAATTGGAGAAAAATGTAAGCTTGTGATGAAGACAAAAGGAGCAACAAAAACCAAAAGAAACTAAAAACGACCGGAACCGTGAAGAAACGACATGAAGCTAAAAACGACAGGAGCCATAAACGACAGGAGCTAAAAACACCAGTACTAAAACGACGAGAACAAGAGCAAAAGTCGGCGACAGTACGAGAACAGCATTATCAAGCAATACAGCAATACTTCTGCTTTCCCAAACTGATGTCGTTTTTAGTTTATTGCCTTAGGATAAACACATATGTCGCTTATATAGGTCAACCATAAATGTCGTTTTTAACGAAAAAGTGCATTTTCCCGCCAAATACCCCTTTACAAATTCCCTCCAAAACCCAAACAGCTCTCCAAAAAAAAAAAAAAAAAAAGCCTTCAATTTCCATGGCGGAAGAAGAAGAGAACACCGAGACGACCCGACCCGAATTCCCAACGGGGCGGGTCAAGAGGATCATGAAGCTTGACAGAGACATCAACAAGATCAACTCGGAGGCGCTGTTCCTCGTCGCCCGCTCCGCCGAGCTCTTCCTCCGGTTCCTCGCCGAGCGATCCGCCGACGTCGCCGCCGAGAAGAAGCGAAGGACCGTCAAGTTTGACGACCTCGCCACGGCCGTCAAGAGGCACCGTCCGACCAGCGATTTCCTCCTTGACTCGCTCCCCTCCGCGGCGACTCAGCTGCCTGAGAGAGAGCCGACTGAGCGTAACCGCCCTCGCGCCGCGGCGGAGAAGCCGGTCCCCATCGGAACTCGCCGCATTGACGAGTTCTTTCGCAAGCAAGCGAGCGAAACCCCGGTCGAGGCCGATGAGTTCTAGATCTCTCGAATTTTAGTCTGTTCATAATTTCAATGTTTTGTTTTTGTTGTAATCAAGATATTGAATCTGAACTATGCTTATGGAATTAATTCTGTTTCATTTATCTTCTAAATCCTCAGATGTATTTGTTAATTGCGTTTTAATTCTCTGTTCTGTGGATTTGATCTAGTTATGTGATATTTTTCACGCATTTTTGTCTCTTAATTGTTACGTTGATATCGGTAATCCACGAGAAAGGTATTTTCTGATTTGAACTTGCCTTATCTTTACTTATTTTTTGCAAATTCAGTTTAGTTTTGATTTTGTAATGATATAACGTTCTTCAGTCAGCTCTTGTCTCTTTTGATCATGGTATTTGATTTCTAGTAAGTGGGAAAAAAAAAAAAAAGGTGTATAGTTACTCTAGAAGATAGGTATTTCCTAATTTGTTTTTACCTTTTCTCTATACATTGGTTAATTTGTGCATTGCCTTGTTGTGTCCAAGGAATAGCGGCATTCATGGCAGAGCTATAGTGGCAGAGCTATTGGAAGATACTTTTTGGATTTGCTTCTGGAATAAGAATAAGGTAACATATTGCCAAATCATTTTGTGTTACACATTTTATGTGCTTAGCATCTTTGAGTTTTTCTCTACTTAAACAAATATCTTGTTTTTCAAACCGTATGCCAGGGAAAGTTTTATATGTATATGGGGGGTACTTTAGTTACACAAATATGGTTTTGAACTTTCGATATGAATGGAAAAATATTATTCAACTCATTTGTCGAGCTCAAGCACAGAGAAAATATTCACAAATTTTATTTCATTTCGAACTTGTTACTGCACACTCTAGTGTATCCTATGTAAAGAAGAAATACATGAATGGAAAATATTATTCAACTCATTAGTCGAGCTGAAGCACAGAGAAAATACTCACAAATTTTATTTCATTTCGAACTTGTTACTGCACACTCTAGTGTATCCTATGTAAAGAAGAAATACAACACCCGTAATTCTTATTCAATAATTGTCTTTTAGTTCTCTGGCATCTCTGCTGGTAAGTCTTAAATAAATTGGCTTTCTTGAAACGACAACCTCTCATAGAAGCGGAGGCAGGCCATTGCTCACGGGGAAATTGGGCCGGAAAATGTTGATACCACAGAAGCCGTTTCATCTCTAAAATTAGAAGCGAATTCAGGCCGTAAAAATGTCTTATGTCCATGTAGTTTCTTCGCTTCCTTCATAAAGTATATGCTTTGACTGGCCGAGTTGATTGTATTTGTTCCAAATTGCTGAATTCCAAGAGATACCCTTCTGTTTAGAGGCATGGCATTAGAGAAACCTCCATTCAGGCTCCTGTCTGATAGTCGCCGACTACTGGTGCCTGGCCTAGTTCCGAACGGCATTTCTTGCTGAACTACTGCAATATTCTGCACCTTCTTCTTTTCCTGTGAAGAGGGGCAAGTGTATTGAGAATGGAAGCATAATGTAAGCATGTTTTACTTTAAAAAAAAAAAAAAGGCATTAGCATGTTTTTAGCGGTCATACAAAGTCGAGAACCTGCCAAAGCATTCTTGAAACAGAACTTACCCTTTGTCTGTGCTTCTCCTCCTCCTTTTCCAGCCTAAACACGTTATATTCTTCAAGCATTGCCAGGAGTGGCACCTGTATAAAGAGGAGATAGTTTCTTAATACCTTTTTTATATTTGCATTTTGCCTTCCATCTGTAGAAATTCAGGATAAGAACATATTTTAACTATTGAAGAAATGTTATAACAGCTTTTATGACTCACTGGGATTCTTGGGCAATAGGCATAGGCCTAAATTGGCATAATTGGTCTAAGTCAAATAGTGACGTAGGTTCTGATAGATTGATGTGTGTATATAGAAATTATTTTTTGCTGAATTGTAGATAGAAATTATTAGTTGAATACCAACAGTGACAACTTGTTTAATGCTGATATGCCTTTAGTGAAATATAGTACGGTCTTTAGTGTGCCACCTCATATTCAGTTGTATGGTTAGGTTTCTCTCTCATGTTAACGCAATCCTACTCTTGATTTGCTAAACTTGAACTCGATAAATCTTAATTGCATTTTCAGCGGACAGATTAAAAAGTAAGCATAACCTAGCCCATTCAGTGATATCAACTTCATATCTTAAAAGTTGTTTATCATACCTCATCATATAGGAAAACCTTCTTTCTTTCTTCTTCCCAACTTTTTGTCTTCTCTATTAGCGAATCCACTAAAGCTGCAAATCAAACCATTATGTGGAAGAAGAGTTATATTTAGTCAGAGCTAGTACCTTGTGATCTGAATTTCTGCAAGTCCAAAGAAAAACTTTTGCTCTGGTTTCTTTTATTGGCATTTCCTGATTAAAAAGATGCCGCAGACTTTCTGTTGGACGCTTTATTGATTTTTAGTGTAGTACCTTAGTTGTGTGCCTACTTTTGTAACTATCTATAACTTTTACCTGGGATTTTGTTGACTGCTATTCTGGCTCGTTCTGCTCGTATTAGATTTTTATGAGCACCTCTGCTAACCGAGTATCGGTTGTCATCCTGAAAGTATAATTAATTTAGAAAACATGATTGGCACCAACAAATATACCTCTCTACTCAGCTACATATACATATCTAGTAATACATTAGTTTGGATTTTTGAACGAAAATCAGTTTGAGAGTAAATCAACCCTGCTATAATCTTCCAACCAACGCTCTTCGTCACATGCTAGCATCCACTTCTCTGCCTTCTCCATTATAGCCCTTCTGCTGAAAGCTTCTTCTTTTGCTTTTGAAATCTGTTCATCCATACTGACGAGGAGATCGGCATGGTCAATCTCCCCTTTTATACATAAATGTCAGTTGTCGGGCTAACGATACACTTGAAAAGGAGCAACAAATCTTTCTCAAAATGGAATTTCATAATAGGCCCACCAGATCTAATGAGGTTAAATAAATTTTCCATTTCTGCCCTTGAAGGAATCTCCATATGTGACTTATTGCATATCTCCTCTAGCTCTTTCTGTTTCTTGAGGAACAGTTCCTTCATCTTACTAGCTTTTAATTGGTCCAGTCTCTTGACTTCAGCCTCAGCCTTAAAAAACATTTTAATATGTTACCTCGTTCGTTCTAATTATAACCATAGTAAGCGATGAGCAGTGAACAGTTGTTACCTGCACAAGTATGCTTTGGGTGAGGCTTCCTGGATCTGATACCTCTATTGATGAGACCGATAACAACCGAATGACATGGGAAAACAGTCGACGCTCTTCATAGGGCGTGTCCATTAGATTCCACAAGTTTGTTAATGCTTTACCAAGTTGGTGAAGCTGCGAAAAGAATACGGTTATTTATCATGATGGTGCTTGATCCCACAAGGCGTACCTTTCAAATAAAAGAAGAATACCAAGTGCTCGAAGCAGAAGTTGGAGCATTCAAATCACTGAATTTGTGTCTAGTTGCTTGTATGTGTACTATTTGCTTAATAATTTTAAGGTCGCATGTAATTGAATGTCAATGAGAAACAGGTTGCAACTACATGTCTTGTTGAAATGCAGGTGTTTCGAATTAAGTTCTTCCGTATTAAGAACAAAATCAAAAGCGTATATTATGATCACCTTTTCAAGCCGCTTTTTCTTTTCTTCCTCAAGGGATTCCACTGTGCTGTTGAGTTTAGCCAAGACACTGTTGCTTATGTTTTTTGAAATCCCACACAAGTCATTTAGGCTTGGATGAACTTCGGAGATGATTGTGGTGGAATCTAGGCCCAATATTGTAGACAGCTTGTGGACTGTGTCTATATATTTTTCCACTCTCTGGAGCCTTTCATTCTTTGAAGCAAGGAATTCAAAGATATGACAGATTGAACACATTGATCAAAAGAAGCTATTTTAATGACCCCAAAAAAAAAAAAGTAGTACCTTCTCACTATGGAGTCTTTGTAGCTCAATTTGATACTCCTCAAGTTTCTTCAATGTAAGGTCGTTCTCATTCACCCTGAGATCTAATGGTGTGTCATTACCTTCTGATTGGCCAGCTATTTCTGCAGAAATTTTTTGGATTTGACCTTGTACTGATCGGAACTGGTTCACCCTCTCTTCCTTCTTTAGTTGCATCTCCCTCAAAGCTGGCGCAATGGAGTCTAGCTGCTCCTTCAGTGTTCCCGACATTTTCTCAGGCTAGTAAGACACAACAAGTAGGAATCAACTTATGGAAGTAATGGAAGTTCATATACTAAGATTCTGTCTGCGGATTCTAGAATCGTGAATCTAATTATTGTTCACCTTTTGCACTAGAATAGTACAACACAGGCACACTATTATGTTCACTAACTTGAAGCTTCACAGAGATTGATGAATTATATACCCGTGCAGGTAATGATCGTTCCCCAAGTGACAAAAGAAGATGGGTGAATTCAGCCTCAGCTTCTGCCAATTCCTGGTGCAGGCGAGCTCTCGATGTATTGGCTGCATCAACTTTTTTCCTATATACTTCAACGCACTCTTGTTCCAAGTCAAGTAAAACCTTCTCTCTTTCAAACTTATCCTCTCCGACTTCATTCCAGATCATCTGTCAAATTTTAATCAATGGAAAAAAAAAAAAAAAAAAGATGAAATCAAAATGCCTCGATGGGAATCAGAGAAAAGTTCTTTTTTTTTTTTTTTTTGAAAAAATTTAGTGATATATTAGTGCTCTTGCCTGCAGTTCTTGAAGAAGATATCCACATGAAGTTTCTATCATTTTGGAACTGCGGGTGCCTATTGACGTTTGAAACGAACTCATTTGGATGCTGCTTTTGCCTTTCTGTATTTACAGATCTCCGAATTTTTTTTGGCTAAAAGGTGTAAGTTCCTTGATTGTCAACCAAGGAAAGAGGGACAGATTTAGTGGAGCTTTGGTTGTGAGTTTTGCTTAAAAGACAAGTGTGACAGAAAGGTAGGTATTTCTAATCTTTGGGTTCAAGAATCACCCAGTCATGAATTTGCAGCTTTTGCCTTTCCCTCTTCTAAATATTTGAACTTAAAAAATGTGCTAATATAGAAATAATAGAACTCTCTCCCATCTTATTAAGTTAAAGTCTCTCATTCAGAAGAGTTATTTACCTATTTTGCACCATACTGACTAAGCTTGGTACAACTTAAGTTCTAAGCAATAATTGTATTTGGTGAAGAAGTTCCGTTTTCAATTTTAGAATGTAGACATTTGCTTTTCATTTTTTTGTTTACCTGTAAACTAATGTTTGATGAATGAACAGCCTCAGCGATGGGCCAATGCTTTTTTGGAGAATAAGAGCCCTCTGATCCGGTGATGATCATTGATCAAATCAGATAATTCATTTAATTGATTACTCTTCAATTTCTGTGACTTTTTTCCTGCCTAAAAATGTTTTAATGATTAATTCATATTAGTTTGAGGTCCCAAACCTTTTTAGGCATCATTATGACGTGATTAAGGGCTTAATTAGTATATTTGCAGTAAAGCAACATGCTTTCTTCGCCTTTCTAATTTGTAATTATTGTAGATTTGAGCAATTGAAGTCTTGCACACGAAGACTTGGTTGTGGAGACGGGTAGAGAGAGTAAGTGACAACTAGATACCAATAGTGCACATGACCAAATAGCTGGATGTAAAGTGAGAAAATCAAACAAATAAATTTGCAGTTTCAAGAGCTTGCTAAGATAAATGAAGATGGACCCAGATCGCATTCAAAAGGTCTGATTTTTGCTATCTTAATGTGTCAGTTATCCCACAGAACATGTATATGTTTGTGTCCAGCGGCTCACGTTAATTTAGAGACTTGAGCGAAAAGATTTAACGGGGTCTTTTTAAAGAAAATATAACGGGGCTTTTTAAAAAGGTAAATAGTTATTTTGGATTGTGTATTTTTAAAAAATAGCTACATTTTGAAAAAATTTAAAAATTGGCCATAACACATTGTAAGAAATATCTGATAATAATAAAATTATACAAAATATGCTGTAAGAAATTTTTGACACGCGTTATAAATTTCTGAAAGGACTAGTTTTAAATTTTTTGAAACTCTGGCTATTTTTTAAAATCATTTTGTAAACAGTTGCTATTTTCTTAAAATTCCCTTTAAAAAAATATTATAAATTTTTAGTTGTTCAATTAATATTTGATATCTTCAATTAATTCCATAAACAAAAAAACAAAATACTTAATTCATTTTTTATAAACAAGAAAACCAAACTGAATAATAAAAAAATTTAACACAAATACCATCTCTAGTTACTAATATGTTTATTTTTTGGGGCCAATTAAACAATTAGTCATTTTAAATGTAAAGTTTGAAGGATTTTGCTATAATTTTACGAAATTAAAGATTTAACATGTAACATTTTATGTTACATGTAATATATATACGTGTAAAAAATATAACATTAAATGTAACGTTACATGTAACATAAAATGTAACACATGCAATATCACATGTAATGTTACACTTTTACACGTATATATATTACATGTAATATAAAATATTGCATATTATGGCTAAATCCTTAATTTCGATATTTTAAGGTTAAATCTTAAAAAATTACCAAAAAGTTTAGTTAAATGCCTAAAAATCTCTATTTTTTAACCTTAGGAGAGATTTTTTTTTAATGGAAATTAGAGAATTTTTTTGTGGGCTATTATAATTCATTGGGAACAACAAAAAATAATGTTATTGAATCTAGGCTTTAGTATTTCTTTTCCTTGAAAATCTCTAGCATTCAGTTTTTTTTTTTAACTAATCTCTAGCATTCAGTTAATGACTAAAATTAATTTACAATAACACATTTGTAATATAATATCTTAAATAAATTTCTTTTGCTTTTTATTTGATAATTTTATTAAAAATAATTTATTATATGTAAAAATTTATTTTTTGAAGGCCTTCTTTAATTTGGGGTCTCATGCAATTTCTTAACTTTCGCGGAGGTGGAGCCGTGTATATGTTTATGAATATTGAATGTCTGTGTACTGTTCACGCTCCAACTGAAGAACAATAATGGGAAAAAGTTTCATTCAAGAGGGGCATTTGACATGTGGAGAGTTAGAATGAGAACTACAGTTTAGCCTTTTTCCACACTTGAAATGGACGTCTAACTTGTTAGATACACACCTAAAAGACAAATGAAAGAAATGGACGTTTAACTTGTATATGCTTTTGTTTCAAATAACTTTAAAACTTAGATATTTAAAGACGAAGAAAATGGGGAAATATTAAAAATGAAGTGTAGATGGGCCCATGAGCTAATATGGGCCGTTTAGAAGCAAGACTACAAGTTTAGCATAGCGTTTAAAAAAAAGCCTTATCATCAAATCTGAAGAAGTCCCACGTCGAAAAGCTATAGAGTTTATCAGTCTGAATTTCACAATCAATTAACCTCCCTTCGGGGACATCCGATAAAATTGGAACGATACAGAGAAGATTAGCATGGCCCCCGCGCAAGGATGACACGCACAAATAGAGAAATGGTCCAAATTTTTTTTCCCGTTTTTGAAAATGCTTGCAGATGATTATAGACTAATAAGAAGATATTAAAGACTCAAATCATTTGTACTCATTATCATTCATCATCATTATTTTTGTTTTCATCGTCTTTGCATAAACATTCTATCACTCTTAAGATATGCAAGAAGTTCTTGGCCACACAAACTAATTACTACAGAGTTACTTTCTTAGTACTCATCTCCGGCAAAAATTGAAAAAGAGGAAAAACCAGGTTTTGCAATACACAAGGCACTGAAGGTTCCTTTATGGGCTAAAAGGTGTGTGCCGGGCCCTCTGAAATAGACAGTGTGCCTACTGAAATCCTTATCAGCCAGGAATTGTGAACTGAACCCAAAAGTTTTACTATCAAACAGGCCCGCATAGGTATGCCTGGCGTGCACAGGAAACAACACTAGTCTAAAGCCCAAAAATGTCCCACATCGCCGAGGTATAACATTTTGTAAGAGTTTATAAGCGAGAACTTCACAAATGGTTATTGTCCCTTCGGGGACATCCGATAAAATTGGAACGATACAGAGAAGATTAGCATGGCCCCTGCGCAAGGATGACACGCACAAATCGAGAAATGGTCCAAATTTTTTTTTCAATGGTAATGGTAAATTTATCTCCTAATCTGCTTTTTCCTCAGCAGCATCTGAGACCAAGCTGCATTATTCAAAAGAAACTAATCAAATTAGTATTGCTTGTAGCTCAAAAGACCAATTTAATTTTGCCCAAGATGCGATTTAGATGAATGAAAACCACATCAGATTTTTTCCGCACAAAAAATTATTCAAGGCGCCTTAATAACTGGCAAAACTGTTCCATAATATATAGGATAGCTCTAGAACTAAGAACGACAAAGCAGACGAATATAAATTCGATTAGTCATTTCAACCTTATAATTCAAACATTTGTACCATTTTCATTAATCTTGTCCAAATCTCACTATACCTTGAAGATGTTGTAACATGCTAACAACTATCCTCTCCTCAAACTGTCCAAAGTTAAATCAGTAAAAAAAATAATATAAAAATTGCTCGGTGGATTCCAAGACATTTTGAAGCTCAATTGGAACACATTTGAGGATTCATAGGGTAAGGCTTGATGTCACAGAATCAGCCAAGTATAAGATGCCACGTGGCAAGCAGAAGCAAGAACTAGAGATAGACAGAGATTGTACAATTTCAGGGTCTTGGTAGATATTAAATGGCTGAAACACTGTATTATTGTTTTTAACCATTCAAGAAAGAAGGCTATAAGATGGCATGTCTTCGATTCGCAGGACATCATCCATCAGAAGTTCCCTCTCTAACTGCGTCCGAGTAGATTTCAAAACATCCTGCAACAACGTCAACATGTACATATTTAAAGACTCGCCAGAGGCGTAACTTTTTTATATATCTGGAGCGTGTCATGTATCGTATGATTTTCAAACGCGTGAAATGTAATAGAGGACTTTGGTTTTGTTCTCACATTGAACTCCATGTATGTCGCGTTTCTCTCGAGCCATTGCTTGTCCATAACCACGAAAGCCACGCAATATAGCAAGTCAAACGCCCACTCATTCTCTGCAAACAATTTTTTAGTCACAACGTGGACAGTAAAAAGTTAAATCCTACAGGTAGTCAGGTACCAACAATATAATTTAATCAAAATCTCGGGCCCTTACCTGATAATATCTGCAAGAAAACTGCTCTGACAAAAGTCCTCGGTTTTACTGCAACGAAGAAGTTGCACAAATTAACATCTACAAGATAGTCTATTAGCAATTCAATTTCTGACATAACATTGCTTGTTTACACTTACATGCGTCAAGATCAAGCATTTGCATGATCATAAAGGTGATATTTACACCAGCAACAGCAAATGGATATTCCCAAGCCGATCGCTTTCCTCCTTGCTTCTTTAGTAGACGCTGAAAAGACGTCTGCGGTGGTACGTAGCAAAAACTAGGTAAAAATCAAGCATACTTTTTGGAAAGAAACGACAGTCCGTAAGAATACATTTGGAAATCCAATCTCTGTGAAGCTTTTTATGCAGACAATACATTATGGGATATGGTCTATAAGTCTATAATTGTCTTACCGAAAAAGTCTTTGCAAAGAACAACAGGTTCTCCAAGGAAATGAATCCAGCACCTCTGTTGAAGTAAAAGAATTCAAATTTCAGTCAAGAGAATCATGTGGCGTGAGACGAACAGAAAACAAAATACCGCAGAAGAAGACCAGTAGAGACCGCAAATTTAACCTGAAATCGGTCGATGGATCTCTTCCTTGCCATCCCATTTCTTTCCATTGATCAGATATCAAGCCATGAAGCTCCTGATCGGGGTAGGTTGCGGACCATAGAGCTTTCAATGCTTCCTAATCTCGTGGAATTTTTTGTAGTGGATTAGTGAAGTAGCAAAGTTAAACTTAAAACGTACGACTATATACAGGAAAACGAAATAATTCTGTCTAAAATTAGTAGTTAAAAATTTATAATGTGATCATTCGGAAGTGAATTTGAAATCCTTTAAGATTATGAGAACACAACACACCTGGTGATCTGGTCTTGAAGCATCAAATAAGACCTTCATTCGGTGCTTTAGTCGCTTTAGTCTCTCTTCCTGCAAGTATTTGAACAACTCAACAAGGAAGGCATAATAATGTAAAGAAAGGAAAGAAGGAATATAAACCATCTTGTTCAATCAACCAAATTGTGCTTCTAATCAAAATTTAGGATTACTTGCTTAAAGCTAAAACTTTAAGTTGTAACAAAATACAATTACTTGATAAAACTAGATAAGAAAGCAGCATTAAATAAAAAGAGTTGAATGCAATAGAACAAGACAATAATCAATGTAGATTTATTTCCTTATTCATTCACTTCATCCGCTATTTTTACCTGTTGGGGCGTCAAGGTTAGACAGATTCGCTCGTAATGTCCCTTTCGCTTGAAGCAAACACATGTAAGGCCTTTTCCAATCCATGCGGGCGTGACACAAGTCGCCTCATCTGCAGAGCACATTTAAAAATAAAAAAAAATAAAAAAAGATTTATGAGTTCAGAATCAGCACTCTTTTCCCTTTAATGCCCACAACTCGACAGTGATACTATATTCAATTCCATATGAGCTTCGTTTTAACATCGTGACACTATGATAAACAATCAAATAAAAAATTTGCCGTGAAGAAGCAGAACAATCGAAATCTATAGAGACCTTGGACAAGAGCAACACCAAAGCATTTCATAACAGCAATTTGATTTTACCACTGATTTTGCTGCTTCAAGCGGGTTTATAATTCATAGGTGGCAGTTTTAACTGCCATCAAAATTTGGTCCGCTACCAATCCAACACTTCAAAAAAGTAAACCAAAAAAATAAAAAATAAACAAACAAAAGTCCTTGATCACCAAAACTCACTAAAAAATTTCACAATGATGACATGACCGTATATATACACATAAATCAGATATAACTAACCACATGACATGTACATGTACACATATTTTAAAAGTTCAAAATTGCTTAATGTCTCAGCTGAGAAAGAGGTGATAACAAAGTGTGCAAGTGTTACACCAACTTTATACTCTTTTAACTAACACCAACTACCTCAACCATATCCACAGCGCTTGTCACAAAAGTCCTAAATTCTCTCATTATTCTGGGAGGCTCGGAGATGGCGTTTTTGCCTTATTTTATTTTATTTTATCCAGATGACATTATAGACACGTTCTAGAGATCTCATAGGAGACACAATCAAATGGTGTTTTGAATGCGGTTGTGGTGTATTCCTTGTCGTATTATTATACACTTCAACTAAATTATACGTATGCTTTTGAATGCCTCGACATATACGGATACATGGAACATAATAAAGCTGTAACAACTTTTTGGAAATAAATAAATAAATACACTTAACCGAAACCATCAAATATATTTAATAGGAATCCAGTGGAAACACAAAACTACAGGTCCGAGGAACATTATTATGAAGCCCCGTTTCATGTGTGAGAGAGCACCTGATCCAATCTGGTCGGCCAATGCGTATATTGCACGCGCTTAAAAGTAACATGACGATTAGCTTATAGAGTGTTGCCATTAGCCCATTACTATATTCTTTTAAAATTACAAAACCAATAACATGCTAGCAAAAAAAAACCTCCAAAGATAAAGAATGCTTAGAACCAATTTGGAAATTTTCGATAATTAATACATTTTTTAGATCATATTTAAGAAGATGTTTATAAATTTTTGTTAAATATATTATTTATTTTTTATATATAGACAAAAGATCAGTGGAAGACTGTAAGTAGAGAAAATACCATGTACTAACTAAAAACGGACTACTCACTAAAAGAACAAAAATTGTGAGTATTTTTTAAACAATTTTTAATTAAGTTATTTGACTTTTAACTCTTTTAAATAATATAGTTGAGCAAAGCACGATACTATATCAATCTATATATATATATATAAGAAATTAAGTAAGACATAAAATAAGTCCAATCATAATTCTTCTTAAATCTGGAAATTTGTAAAAATCAGTGGGGCACGTCCATGATTACCATAATATACGTATACAAACTTTTATTATCTTTGATTAAAGTGACAAATTATATAACTATTAATAATAAAGGGTTTGGAAGGGTAGTGTTTGGTTGTAAGCGTGACATATCATATTGTAATGTGGGCAATGGCATTACGTAGAAAAGTTTTGTTTGAATCCCATAATGGACGACCGGTCCAATCATCAAGGACCGTCGGCGTGAGATGGGTCCCACCCCCACTCACAACATGAAAATGTATCGGACCATTTTTCGCTATTGGAATTTTTATGATGGTCAATTATTAGATCACAAACGCACCGTTTCAAGACTCAGCCCAAATTATTAATTTTTTTTAAATTAAAAAAAAAAGTGTTACCAGAATTCCGTCTAATTCGCCACTATTCATTCCACTCTATCTTCAATACACTTCCAGATTTCGTTTTCAATCTAATTCGTCCATTACGTACATTCCTAATATCCTATATATTCGCGTCGCTAATTCTCGGCAAAATCTACGATAACAAATATCAAATTTGTCGAAATTGAAAAAAAAAAAAAATGTTTTATCTTTATTTTCAAGGACCACGAACAGAGAAAAGAGCATAAAAAAATGGAAATAAACGGCGGAGCGATCGATGGCCTGATGAAGTTTTTTTTTTTTTTTTTATCATTATAGAAAAAGGAATTGACTTTGATTGTATCTTCACTGAAATAAAAAGAGAAATCAATGAGATTAAACGGTCGTAATTGAAATTAAAGCACTTGACTAATTATCTGGATATGTGGAATTACAGATCCTCTGACTTTGGTAAAGAAAAGGAAATATGACATGGCAAATACACACACACACACATATATATATATACACACACACACATATGAAATAGTTGGAAAGAGATTAGAACCTGAAGAATTAGGAGAATGGTGATGAGATGTTGTGCTTGAGCAACGAGAAATGGAAGAAGAATTCGAATTGGAATTAGAAGGAGAGACTGTACGGATCACCACTGTGCTTGCTTCAGTTCTTACCACACTCATTTCTCCCAATTTCTCTTCTCAAACACACACACACTCAAATGCTCAATCTAGAGAGAGAGAGAGAGAAATTCCTCGAGAAGAATCTAGAGAGAGAGAGAAGTGAGAGAAAGTGAGAGAGAGAGAGAGAGTTCTTTTTTGGTCCCAACTTAAGCGAGCTAACCTGATGGGCAGCATTAGTGACGTGCAAGTTTTGGGCTAATAGCAATGCTAATGTAAAATGTCAAAACAATAACTATTCCTAATATTCCTTTTTAATAAATAAACAAAATTGAAGTTACCCTAGTGCTGTAAAAAGACGTATTCATTGTCATTGAAAACAATTGATTGGTCACCACCGCACTCACTGTATCATTTTTAAATTTTTATTTTTCATTTTTTCCCCTTATCCCGTTTTTTTAAGATCATGTTATTGATAGGGTTTTTGCCTTTTGGAATGAATGAGACATCTCAAAGGGCAGTTTAGACTCTTAAAATTGGTGTTTAGATTAGATTAAATTAAATTAAATATGAATCGGCAGTAAGAAGCCAAAAACAGAGGGGACATGAATTTCTGGTTGGTTGACAAGAAGTCCAACACCATCAGCAGATTCCACATGGCAGCTTTCCCTAGGAACTCCCCTCCCGGCCAACTTTCTCAAGCATTTCTTTTTCTTTCTTTCTTTTTATAATCTTTATGGATAAAAAATATTTCTATTTCACTTTCCTCTTACGGGAATTACTAAAGCTCCACAACCACGCGCTCTCCGAATTACTAAAGAGGCATCATTTTTTTATCATTATTATTTTGAAGTGCCAAAAACAACATTAATACACCCATAACAGCAATATCAAGCTTTTTTTCTTTTTCTTTTTTTGGAACTTCGTGGCACTAACTTCACCAATGAACACTAAATCATTGATCACTATAGATCGATGAGGAAGATCCTCTAGCAAAATTATCTACATCTTAGTGATAAGCTATTCTATTAGTATTACTTACAACTACCTGTAACGAGAGTCCAGAGCACAATGTGATATTTGACAATATAAGCTATGCATTAAGGTCAATATAAATTTTGAAACATCAAATATTTTTTTTTCTTTTACAAAATATTGCTAGAAATTTTGTCTACCAGAGAAAATAAAATAAAATAAAATTTCCTTGAAGTTCTTCCTAGATTCTAAGACTCCTAGTTCAAAGAATTAGATGCTAAAATATTGAGTGTGACCTGATTGTGTTTAGTCAATAGAAGTTGGATTAGCGCGTGTAGGTCTGAGAAGAAAAGGAAAAAAAGGTTGGCAATGTAGAAAAGCAGTGACGAGAAAAGCTATAAGATTTTAAAAAAAAAAAAAAAAAAAAGGAAAGTAGAGACTTTTTTTTTTTTTTTTTTTAGCTGGAAAGGAAAGTAGAGATGTTTTTGGCTTAGGACGTGGCTAAAGTTTGTTCTAATGTAATGTCTCGATCGATTGGTTCTTCCTCTGAATTTCAGATTTTTTGATATGACAAGTGACAGCCAGGTGGCAGTGACCGTGACATCTCCCAAAAGCCTTAGCAAAGTACTGAAAGCCGAAATGCTTTTCCTTTTCTTTTTTTTTTTTCATTATAATATCGAGTTACGCAATTAAATGATCAAAATTTGTTTAAAATTAACTTCGTTTAATACAATAATCTAAATACGAATATTTAATTTTTTATCATTATTAAATGTTTAGGTCTTAGTTATATAAATCATATAAATTAATAATAATTTAAATAATTAAATTTAAATAGTACACTAAACGAAGTATAAGTATCTATATAAAACGATATTAAATAAAAAAAACTAGGGAAATCGTAAGAAATAGCCAAAAAAAAATTTTATTTTTAAAGTTCAGCCCATGTTTCAAAAAATTAAAAAAATAGTCATGTTACGAATTATATAACAAAAAAATATCACACAAAATATAACACATTTATAAATATTTGTAAAATATTTTGTAACACTTCAAGTTTTACTTATTATTTTTTGAAGTGTTAAATAATATCTTACAAATACTTATAGATCTGTTATATTTTGTATGATATTTTTCTGTTATACAATTCGTAACATGACTATTTTTTTAATTTTTTAAAACATAGACTATCATTTAAAACAAACATTTAATTTTGGCCTATTTTTGCAACTCACCTTAAAAACTACTAAATAAACAATAAATTAGTATAGCATAATTGATATTTAATTAACAATAAAAAATGGTTTTTTAGACATAATTAAAAATTATATAGATAACGGATATTTAATTTTTGTTTTAATTTATAATTTATTTTTGGAGCCTTAAAGACTCAGCAAAATAAAAAGTCTTCGCCCCTCAAATGAATCATGGATGCTACCCACGCTGCCCCTCAAATGGGTCTGATCTCTCTCTCTCAGTATTGTCTGTCCCTCTTTTTCCTTCCACGACCCACGTGGTTTATTACGGCTGTTGTAGCTAGCAGCTTTAACACATCACTTAAAAAAGGAAAAAAAAAATTCAACACTTTACTTGATCGTGTTATTAAAGTACCTTATTTTAAAAACTTCCGACACTAATGCCGTTTTCTCATCATCTTAATGATTGCTATAAAATAGTAGATTTTGGGCCATAGCTATGGCCTGCTAGGCGTTCACTTCTGGCCCAACCACGACCATAGACGCTATACCAAGTCCACGGACATGGCAAATGGAGATTTTGACTGGATGTGTTTCTTAGGGGATTTTGAGAAATGCCCTTTTTTGACACAATGAATCTATGTCGTATATATGTATGGCAGTAATCTTGTTTTGCAATTCTCACTTTTTTTTACACGCTTATGTCTTTTTTTGTATTACAACTATAATTTCTTTTTTGTATCATAATTATAATTTCTACCCTTATTTTTATATTATAAACACAATTAGAGTACGAATCAAGAGAGCATATAACATAAATTATTAAGAATGTCCTTTTTTTTTTTGGCAATTCCCCTATGGGAAAAATCGGACTAAAAGTGGCGTGGTCTGATAAGCGATCCACATAATATATATATATATATATATATATATATATATATATATATCCTGCATTGAGAATTGAAAAAAATATTTTTAAAAAAAACCTTTAACAAGAATATTAAATCGGGTTTCTCTGGTGGTGGGAAAAATTATCTGAATTGTGAGATTTAACAATCCATAATTATTTCCCAAAAAAAAAACAAAAAAACAAAAAAGTTCCCTAATAAAAACTGTAAAATGAATAATTAAGTTAAAATTTGGGTATTTTGTTAAAAAAAAAATTGTTGTTATAACAAGACCGAATCAATTTTTTCACCAATCGACCTCTATGTCATTATTGTATCAAAAATATTTGAAATTCAATTTCTTCATCCGTATCTTCAAGCAGGTTTTTCTAATAGTTTAGGGGTAAAAGAGTACCATATTTAAGTAATGTAATTTTGAACATTGTATATGTATTGTTGGGTAAAAATATTAAACGATTATTCATATGATCTGATAATTATAAACGCAAAATACGAAATCAAATCACTTTGTGATTCTTACACACATCTATTTACTTATCATTTGAGTTTTCAATGCTATTGATAAACGAAGCATGGAGTACGGATAAAGGACAACTCAGTCCTATATCCAAGGAAATTACTCTCATTTTACTATGGTAGGACCATAGTTGATGACAATAAACTAAGAGATTGATACGCCATTTTCATAAATTAGCTTCAAGCATCTAATCCATATCCAAGATTTTAGCAAATATAGTCCCAATTCACGAGTCCTTTTATGCAAATAAGAAGAGCACCGATGAACTCAAACTGAGTACAGTTCAACAAAATGAGTACAAACATTAACATATCATTATTCCCTCAAAAGTAACAACCTTTTATTTCCCTCCCTTATTTCTTTCTTTCTTAATAGAGACGCCTACAAAGGGTAACTCCATCACCAATTGAAACAAGAGACGATTCGATACGAGGATCGACAGCAAGGAAGCTATTCAGATCGCGAATATGTCTCCGGTTTTTCCTCAGCGAATCGTCCAAGGCTTCGTCGTCCTCGGAGAGAGCCACGGAGCCGAACCACAAGGTGTTATCGTAGGCGATTATCCCACCAACCTTAACGAGCTTCAATATAGGCTCATGATATTTGAGGTAGTCCTCTTTGTTAGCATCCACAAAGGCAAAGTCAAATGTCCCTTCTTGTTTGCCCTGCTTTGAATCATGAAGCTTGTACAAATGTGATGCTAAAAGAATAATTTGTAAGAAAAATCTCAATCTATAGTGATCGGGTTGATAAATCTAATGTCATTTTCAATTATTCAGTAAGCATTTATTCAGAATGTTGACATTCGAATTTTAGAAAAATTCTCAAATAACAGGTTATGATTGCAAGAGGGCATATGTACGCCAACAAGCATGGAAATGAATAGATTCTGTTCTTGAGTTATTAAAAGACCACACACACTAGCATGTTGCAGAACCAAATGTACTTAAAATAAATAAATAAATAAAAGGAAAAAGGAATATGATTCGGTAATGAAAACATAAGTACCTTGATAAGATCATCAAGGGCTGAGGAAGCATCTGATTGAATGAAATTAATCTTATGATCAACACCAGCTTTCTTAATGAACTCCAATCCAAAATCATAGGTTTCTCTATTCATATCAATAGCCGTAATCTGCAAAAAAAATAAATAAATAAATCGTTTTAGCTAGCACAATATTATATGATTGGTTGGCGTTGCTGAGCTGATTAATTCCTAAACCTATATAATTGATAACACTAATAAGGTAAGGCAGTTAATAGGCTTACAGTGGCATCAGAAGGCAGGGCAAGAGCAGTGGCAAGAAGAGAATAGCCAGTGAAGACACCAACTTCAATTGTCTTTTTTGCATTCATCACTTTTAGAAGCATTGAGATAAGTTGTCCTTCGTCCACAGGCACGCTCATCACGCTCCTGTCACGTGCATTCAATTATTATTTTTTTTTTTTAATTTTTATTAGCGAGAGACGAGAGTTGAGTGATCCACAATGGGGGAAAAAATTAAAAAAAAAAAAAAAGACTAACCGGTGTGGATATTTCTTGACGGTTGCTTCTCTCAGTTCCTTCAATTGCTCATGTTCTCTTGGATAAGCGTTTGTTTCCAATATGTACTGTGATTCAAAGAAAAATTGTATATATTGTATATGTTTTTTTTTTTTTTAAGAAGTAAATTATAACTAACTGCAAACCGAACTGAACTGAGTAACCACAAAAAGAGAGAGAAAAATTTAGACTTCTTCAAAAGCGGACAAAAAGATCACAACTCGCCATCACATATTATCAGCAATGCTTGGCTAAAGAATTATCAACTTAAGTCTAGAAATGACCAGAATTGGAATTACAAAAAAGAAAGGGTTGAAGAAAAAACCTGCAAAAGAGCTGGGCTTTTGAGGATGATCTTCGGTGGAAAAGAGCCTCCCATTGCTGAATTTGAGTGCTATAATAACTGAAACTGAATATATATATGTGTGTGTGTGTGTGTGTGTTACCTTTGCTTGCCACGACATGCACTGCTAAGACACGTTTATATATACATGCATAGTGCTCTGCCTTGGAAAGAGACTTCGGGTTTCTTCTTTATTTTTCATCACTACTCGAGCGTAAATAGTGTTTTTTACAATCAAACATCTTATTTATTGACATATGTAAAATTTCGTTTGAAAATTAACGGGGGAGAGAGAATTAAAAAGAAGAGGATTTTGATGAATGCCTTATTTTTTATACGTTGATAATCTATGTTTCATGTATGTTGTACTTTTAATTTATACTTCAAAATTTACATTATAAATATAACATGGAAACAAATGGAGCATATCACTCGGGACGTCTATTAAGTGACATAAAAAATAACTTTATTTTACAATTCTCCTTTAAAAAAAATGTATAAGATTAGGGGAATAATTGCAAAAAATATATAAAAATGATGAATGACATTTTTTGAACTTAAGAAGCAGAATAAAACGAAAGATAAAAATCAATGGAGATATATGTAATTTACCGGTTTATGAACTCAGATAAATGATATCACATAAGTTTTCTATTTGTTAATTTTACTGAGTTTACTTTTTTTTAAAGATGTTTTGAAAAATCAAAATCAAGATGATATATTAGCCTATAACTCGGACAAATAAAAGTATGATAACCACGATAACATGATTAAACAATCTTTTACTCGTCCGTGATAACATGATTGTACCTTTCATTTTTGTGGTGCTATGGTTGTGTTGTACTTAGAAATCTTTCACTCTCCCAAAATCAGCATTCCTGTTTCTATATGCGTGTATACACTGCATAATGGTATGCTGATAGCTAATCCCTATCAGCAACTGTAGTTGGAAAATGAACGATACACTCTCGGAAATAAACGAAAAGAGTACTTTTCACTAAAAAGAATATCCAAGAATACATTTGCAACAAATGAGAATCAACTAGTGTGTAAAATCTGTGTGTAATTACATCAAAAGAACTCGCCTCTGTCCGTGTAAAAACAAACAAAATTGCCCGACCTCGAAGTTATTAAATGAACATCGTTACGATAAAAATGCCACATAACATGAAACTCAATGTAACACTAAGTGGTAGACGCCTAGACGGGCAGAGAATAGACAGTTAACAAGAATGAAGATGAGGCTGAGAAATCCGGAAAAAAATTGCTGGTTGACTATGGAGTTTGTGACTATCTCTAGTTATTCTTTCCCAACTGAGGGGTTGTAAGTAACTGTAACAGTAAAGAGATCTTGAATGTACAAAAAAATTGTGAGCCTCGAAATCATCTTCTTCTCCACCAGTCGGGAACTTTCAACCTCCGGCTTCTATGGACGGCGAGCTTAACACCGGGAAGCTTGTGCCTCACTTGCCTCCATAACATATCTACCGCGTCCTCTTTTCCTGGAGGGTACTGAAATTCAAAATGATGTGATATGCTTTTGAGCCGTCTCCACATTTCGAGCCATTTTTCCTTTGGAAACTTCCTGAGCTGTTCAACCATGTAGCCGGGCTCCAAAGCCTCCTTGAATGAGAAAAACAATGAGAATTGGCTATAGTCGATTTCATCCTCGAATGGGAGCTCAATCTGGTCGCTCACGATGACAGGAACACAATGGCTCACAATGGCATCGAATAAGCGACAAGACGAGGGAGTGTCTCCTGCTGGATGTAGACAGAACTTTGATAACCGCATACCTTGTGAAGACTAGTGTAACAGGAAGGAAAGAAATGAGATTGACAGGAAAACTTTAATCTATAATAAACAAGCAAAAATAAAGTCTGAAAGAGAAAACTGCCGTGGCTAACTACCTTATAATATTGCAAAAGTAAAACTTCCTTGTAAGAAGATTATAAAAGCCTACTCAGGGAAAAGGAAGAGCACATAATGATGGATTAAAAGTTTAGTTGCTTGGTTTCGATCCAACAATTACTCTTTTGGCACAAACTTTTACCATCCGCAGCAATTTTAGCGAGTAGGGTTCTAATATGAGAATCATGGATGATTAAAATGAAATGAAAATGGACATTTCTGAGTGAATCAATAAATGAAATGAAAATGGACATTTCTGAGTGAATCAATGTAACTCTCTATGCAGGACCAAGCTTTGTAAATGACAACATCAATCATGGAATTAGGACACAGAATAATGTCCACATATATGCGCAATCTACAAAATTCCACAACATACCGCTCTTATGTTTTCTCCAGTTGCAACGCTCCTCTCATAGTGAACATCATCGTAACTAGCTAATACTTTTGCCAGCTTTACACGCACAATACCTTCCTGCACAGGGCATGATAAAAGATGGTCATTTCTAGCTCAAGACGGTTTTAGGACCACGACTCTTTCCTTTTTTTTTTTTTTTTTTTTTTTACTTTAAACGTACATCTTTTCTGAATGTTCTGCCCCGAAAGAAAAGAAGTGTGGTTCGAGACTCGAACGGATCTGAAACATCATCGTCAGTAAACGAATCCACAACATGTACATATGGAGCCACCACATCTTTGCTTAAATTTGACATGGAACGAGCATGGCGGCCAAAATCTACAACAATCTGAATGGATGAATTCAACTCTGCCCGAAGAAATCTGAAAGCATTTGGGTGAGTCATAGGAATTACATGGTCTCTGCCTCCGTATCTCCTCCAGTACTTGGATTCCCCCAACATCTTGAGCAAATCGACCTGAAATCAGAAACAAATGCAGCAAAATTTAACCACCACAATAACAAACAAGTTCAAGTAGAAACATTAAAAAGGCACAGAAATATTATGTCAAGTTAGATAGTGATGTCCCATATAGAAAAGCATTAATCTTAATCGGGCTCAAAACATAACAAGCCGATTGGCAAGGAAAAGAAAAGTGAATAATCCATGATGAACTAAAAAATGCGGCTGCTGACTAGTACATGTCTCGTGTATGTATGTATGTATGTATGTGTCAATATATTATGATCTTTACTGACAAAGGTACTAATTAGCATTTAATATTAAATAGATCATCCATAAATTGACCAAAACAATAGATTATAGGACACTATTTCATAGACGTTAGCAACAACTACGCTAAATACTCTCTGAAAGTGAAATTTGATAATCTCTTATTCTCGTATGTCAATCCGATTCTTGAACTTTTATATTCCAATCTATTAATTTGCTTCAACATTCAACATCACGTATCGCAATTCGAACTCCATATAGGTCACCAAAACTATAGTTGACAACAAAATTCATATATTAAATCATCAATAAACAATCAACACAACCACAAACCAACAATCAAACAGTTCCGAACAACAAGAAATTCAGAGCCAATCCGCTCATACCTGCAATTGGCGATCAAACCGAGTGTTCGGATCGGTCATGTTATGTCCGTGGGTGTTGAAACTCAACGAAGAAAAAAAGGGCACGAAAAACGCCTCGGCCATTTCCGGATCCGAAACCCTAACGACCTCTCTCTCGCCACCGTGGTAGAGAAGCGAGCCGGTCATCCAATACTCCACGCTGTGCTGCTTCTTCAACCCGGAGTTCTTCGGCCACGGCGGCCACGTCAGCGACGTCACCGGCGTCTGGTCGGAGCTCCGGCGATTGAGCATCCCGACGTTGAACCGGCGAGGGAGATCGTACATGTAAACTCTAAGAGGAACGTTGGTCGCACAGAGAGACTGTGCGACCGGCTGTGATTCTAGAGGGAAGAAGTACGATCTGAGATCGACGGTCCCGATTGAGAGCGAGTACGAGACGACGAGGACGAGCACAAAGAAGAGAGAGATTGCGAGCTTTCCGTACATCTTGGAAGGTCTGTTAATGGCGGCGATGTTGGTGCTAGTGTCTCTTCTCTGAGTGGTTCTGACTAATCCATTGATTGTGATGGAGAGATGAAGAGGAAAACAGAGCATGGTTGGTCAAAAGACAAAAAGAACCAATCTTTAGCTCTTCGTTTTAGAGCTCAAAATAATGAAAATTAAAATTAAAAAATAAATAAATAAATAAATATTTTGGTCGCTACGTTGATTGATTGGAAATGAGATATGAGATGAAGGATAACGTAATTGCGTCTTATTAATGCAATTTTAATTTTTTGCTCAAGTATACTTTTTTTTCTTGTTATTAATAGCATTTTTTTTCCTGTTAAAATTTTAACATATTGTTACTGAAAAATGTATGATTAGTTAGACAACTTAATAAATCGATGACTGATTTATGAATTTTAAAATCGAAGTTAATTTAAATTTGAAATAAATGCGATAAGCCCTTTTTTTTTTTTGCGGTGTGTGATTTTATAATGTGACAATTGACATACTTAAAGTAAATTAACTTAAAAAGAAAAAAGATGTTAGGAAGAGGAAAAATACCAAAAACTTCTTAATTCATGCATAGTTACACAAATATCTATTTAGTTATTATAATACGATATTTTTTTATTTTTTTAACTTAATCTAAAACTATACTTTGGTTGAATAAGAAGTGAATGTTTCTTTGAAATATTTTAAATGTCTCAATTATAATAAATTATTTTTGTTTAAGATAGTCATGTAATTTATTATGATCAAGGAATTAAATGCACTTCTTAATCAAACGAATATATAATTTTAGATTGATTAAAATAATAAATAATATTTTTTGTATTATGATAAATTAGTAGGATATTCGTGAAATATACCAATAATGCATGAGTGTCTTTTTTGTATTTTTCCAATAGGAATGTAATTGGGCAATTGCAACCGATCAAGTGTTATTATATTTCTATATATATATATATATATATTTTTTTTTTTTTTTGCTGCTCTTTTATTTACTTTGAAGGCAAACAATTGGCAAGGGAAAAAATCTTCCTTCGTATTGGTTTTCCCTAAAAGTGTTTAGTTTTAAATGTCATTATTGGTCAAAGGCACTTGTGACATAGTGGAAAATGAAGTCAAATATTTTAATGTCTACACTTTAGTTTATTTATAATAATAAGGACGATAACATGGGTTGGATCCACTAAAAATGGCCCTAAAAAGGGGAAATGAAAAAATATATATTTTAAGTGTCTTAATAATTTATAACGCAAGTCATATATTGCTTGATTTATTCTATGTTTATAGTATAAAAATAGGGCCAGTTAAGGATTTAGCCATTTTGCAGTCCATATTTTAAAGATATAGCCCACGTTTTGAAAAATTAGCAAAATAGCCATCAGGTCACCATCTAAAAATCTATGACTAAAGAAATAAAATTTGTGACTAAATAAATAAAATACACAATCATAAAATTTGTGACTATAGTCATAAAATTTCAGAAAATTTAAAATAAACACAATAAAAAATTTAAACATCAATTAACAAAATAATCAACTCACAAATAAATGATTGCCTATACAACTAACTTCATAAAAATTAATACTAAATAAAAAATATCTTATAAATAGCAAAAAAATATGCAACCAAAGAAGTCACAAATTTCATGACTAGAGACACAAAATTTTAGATAATATTGTCTGCAACAAACAACAAAAACAGAATTCAAAAAATTCATGACTGCAGTCTCAAAAATCTAGACACGAATGTATGGCTATTTTGCTAATAAAAACAAACATAGGCTAATTGTTAAAAACATATATAAAAAATGGCTATTTATTTAAAAAATCGATAAAAATATGAGTATAAATTAAAAGTGTATAATGTGTCTAAAAAAAAAGACATCAATCAAAATCTCTCATTTTTAATGGAATAAGAGAATGTCACTCAATAATTTATGCCTTTACATGTACTTCCTTAATTTGTATTCTATGTTTATAATGTAAAAATATAAATACGTATAAATTAAAATATAACAAAAAATAAATATAAATTATTAATGTGTCAAAAATCAAGCATTCTTTAAAATTCCCCTTCCTATCCAAACAGAGCTCTAGTCTAGCCAAGATGCCTTAGAAACTTCTTGAGGACAATCCAACTTTCATTCGTTGACTTTTATTTTTAATATTGTTTTATTTTTAATTGTTCTTTGCTTGAACTTTCGACTTTCACCCCGACCATAATCGATTATTATTGTGCTAAATTAATAATATATTAATTGATTTGACACGTACTTCAATTTTCTGATGGCAAGTTAAGCCAAATTTATATTAAAATAAAAATGACAATGTGCTTATAGTATTAGAATTTGAAATTAAAATATTTGTATATCTCAATATTATTACGTGTGTCGTCACGTAATAGGAATTAATTCATTGTGTTAAAAAAAAAAACTTATTTGAGTCCAATATTTTAACAAATTGACATATGTATCCAAAAAATTAGTAATTGACCATCAGACCTGTCATAAAGAGATCGAAAATCAACCTGAAGATCTTCGCTAGCGATGATGTAATGAATCAATTGGTGATTCTCGTCGCGAAAAGGCTTTTCTTCGAGCACGACCTTTCACAGAGGCAGGCAATTTTGTGCATCCACGACTCCAAATCTCCAAACTCTTATTACGTGCGACGACGTCGTGAGATTTGCCATCCTTATTTCACGACACGACGACCAAGGTCTCCTCTTTTGTTAGTGTTGCTACTTGCAGCGATGGTCTCTTCGTTATCTATTTCTCCTTTTCTTTCTCACTTTGTTTTCTTTGATGATATAATTTTTTTGGAATGATTTTATGTTACGCTAGGTTTTGGGATTATTTGAAATTGCTTTTTTGTTATTTATCTAAAGTTATGAAAAATCATAAACGAAGGTTTGTCGATCCATGTCTCCATTTTTTAAGATGAAGACTAATTATCGATGTAACAATTTTGTCCAAAGCATAACAATTTTTGTCACAATAAAGTATAACAAAAGTATTTTAGATTGTAAACATATTTGTTATAATATATCTAACAAATTGTTCTAGATCGTAATAAATTTTGTTATATATAATAAAAAAAATTGTTGCAATGTAGCCATTGATGCGATAAAGGCTATGCCAGAGTTACGGTATATGTTAATAAATTTTGTAATAATATGTACAAATTTATTACGATAAAAATATATTGATTACAAATTGTAATAAAAAAATGTTACGATCTTTTGAAGGCAAAAAAATCAATACTTGTTGCTTATAAAAACAAAAAAAAAATTAAAAATAGTTATTTACTTTGTTTTTTATTCATTGGCCAATTACTAAAAAGAATGTTAAAAATGACAATTTTAGTCAATTTTCTCTACAAAAATATAATTAATTAATCATGGGGGGTTAGGATTTGCCTAAACCTATCTAGGATTTGAGATTGACGATTCTTATACTATATATATTTTAGGAGCGGCCGTGGTTTTCGTACTCTGTTAGTAGGGGGTGAAACAGATTTCGATTTTCGGTGTTTTGGTCACTTTCCTAACCGAAACTGAATAATCGGTTATTAGAAAATGAGAATCGAAAACCTTTTTTTTTTTTTTGCCAAAAATTAAATTCAGCAAAAATTAAAATTTTGGTTTTTCAATTTGGTTTTTTGGTTAATAACCGAATTCGGTTATGCGGTTAAAAAATTGGTTATTCAGTTATAAATTCGATTATGCGGTTTTTAGTATTCCAGACCAAATAATCGCAGCGAATTATCAGTTAATTCGGTTTTTAAGCACTGAATTTTTATTTTTTTTAATTCAATTTTATGTTACGGTTTTTTAAAAAATCGGTTAATTTTTTCAGTTTTTTGGTTTTAATTTTCTGCCCTATCTACTGGTGGGTAAATTAGTTAAATAATAATTTTTTTATTTATTTTAACTCATGTTTCAAAAAAAAAAAATTTAAATAACCATAGTCATCCTCATAAGTCATAATTATTGTTGGCTATTTCTCGATCATTGAAAATAAGGCTTTTTAAATAAATAGCCATATTTTTATGTATGTTTTTAATAATTAGCTCATGTTTGCTTTTATTAGCAAAATAGCCATACATTCGTATCTAGATTTTTTAGACTGCAGTCATTAGTTTTTTGAATTATGTTTTTGTTGTCTGTTGCAGACAATATTGTCTAAAATTTTATGTCTCTAGTCATGAAATTTGTGACTTTTTTGGTTGCATATTTTTTTGCTATTTATAAGATATTTTTTATTTAGTAATAAATTTTATGAAATTGGTTGTATAGGCAATCATTTATTTGTGAGTTGATTATTTTATTAATGGATGTTTAAATTTTTTATTGTGTTTATTTTAAATTTTCTGAAATTTTGTGACTATAGTCACAAATTTTATGACTGTGTATTTTATTTATTTAGTCACAAATTTTATTTCTTTAGTCATAGATTTTTAGATGTTGGCCTGATGGCTATTTTGCTAATTTTTCAAAACGTGGGATATATCTTTAAAATATGGACTGCAAAATGACTAAATCCTTAACTGGCCCTTGAAAATAATGGTCATATATTTTTGAGAAATTATAGTGAATACCCAATTTTTAAAACTTAATATAAGTTATTACCCAATCTTTTGAAAAATGTAACCAACTATCCAAAAGATGTAATTACTTACACAGTGGTAAGTGGTGGTAATTCACTTTGTTACCAAAAGCATGTGCAAGTAATTCACAAATTGACTAGAAACTCAATTACTTCAAAAATTTGGGTATTTATTTTTATTGTTATATAAATTCTGGGTATTTGCATACTTCACCCTATATTTTTCAATCACCCATGCGAAATAGTCATCTTTTATAATTTTTCTTTAAGAATATATGTAATTATCTTATATTTTTCTTTACATGAAATAGTTTTTTTTTAATTGTCAATTCAAATTTTCTCTTTTAAATCTTAATCCAAATAATACAAATCAAACTCATATTTAAATATTAATTTAAATTATAATATAAATATAAAACTTTAACTTTTTAAACTTAAATTGAATGAATATATATTTGGACCAGTTAAGAAATTTGTAATTTAAAAATAAAGTTTGAAGGATTTAGTCATAGAATGTTAAAATTAAGGATTTAGCTGTAATATATGTGTAACATAATATGTTACGACTAAATCCTTAATTTCATGAAACTAAGAATAATTCATAAAAAATTAACCAAAAATTTGGTTAAATCCTTAAAAATCACATATATATTTTTAGTATAAATCGTTAGACCAGTAGTTTTTCATAATTATACATTTTGTGGATCATGTCTTATTATTAGACTTACAACCCATTAGTCATTTCGTTCTTGTAAGCGCAGATCTACAAAGGAGTCCAATTAGCTCATTATGAATGTCACTTAATAATCTATATCATTAGTAATGTGCTCAATCCATTATATATTTATAATATAAAAATGGTATAAATTAAAAGTGCGATATAAAAGAGACTTAAAATATTAATATGCCAAAAAGAGGCATTTCTCAAATTCAAAATTGGAAAAAAAAAATCATTTTGAGTGCCACATATTACTAATTCTACAGTACTCCATACCTATCGGTGCTTCACGTAATATTGTATGTATAAGAAAGATGTAATGATATTAAAAACATCTAAAAAATCGTTGCGATATGATTTAATATCATTACTACACACTTTATTAGTGCTATATTAACACACTACTAAGTAAAGTATTGTAACAAAATCTATATTTTATGCCCAAATAAATACTCTTTTTTTATTTATAAATTAAAAATACAACACAAAAAACATATATCATTAACGTGAAAAAAAAAGGCATTCGTCGAAATCCCCAATTATTTAATGGGTGAAGTAGATAAATACACAGAATTTATATAACAATAAAAATAAATACCCAAACTTTTGAAGTAATTGAGTTTCTAGTCAATTTGTCAATTACTTGCACATGCTTCTGGTAACAAAGTGAATTACTACCACTTATCACTGTGTAAGTAATTACATCATTTGGGTAATTGGTTATATTTTTCAAAAGATTGGGTAATAACTTGCATTAAGTTTTAAAAATTGTGTATTCACTATAATTTCTCTTATTTAATTATCCTTTCAACATCATTCACTTTTTTTTTTAATTAATTTGTTTCTCTCTCATCCAATAATATATTTATTATTATATTATAAAACACTCGTCGAAGACAAAAGAAGAAAACATCGTCCGTTCGCGTAAGGTCGTACCTATCGCACTTCTCGACT
This sequence comes from Boehmeria nivea var. tenacissima, assembly GCA_018132145.1. NCBI lineage: Eukaryota > Viridiplantae > Streptophyta > Magnoliopsida > Rosales > Urticaceae > Boehmeria > Boehmeria nivea. The sequence continues at coordinate 17,050,059 of CM030881.1, read as the reverse complement.
AAACTTCAAAACTTCACTTCCCAAACAAACCGAAAAACAGAATCTTCCGAAACTTCCCAACAAAAAACTCAATTTCATATTTCCATTTTCCAAAACTCTTCTAGGGTTTGCCGATTCCCACACGCTTCTCTAATCCCTCTTTCCACTGTTATATTCTCTATCCATTTTCTTTCTTGTTTTCCGCACAGCCAAACACTCGCACACATTCACGCTTCTCGCGTTGTAACGGAAGCGAGAGATTACTGATCTCGTTCGCATTCGCTCTCTTTCTGTGTCTGCGATCGAGAGCTTTTGAGCGGATCGTCAATGGCGTTCAGGCTCAGTTCCGGCGATGTCTCCGGGTTTAAATTCCTGTTTTCCATGGCCATCGTGTACGGACTATTGTCGATTTTGGTGCATTCCATCGTCAACATGAAATTCATCGCGCCGCTAGGGCTCGACGCGCCTCCCGATCGGTTCTCCGAAGCCAGAGCGATTGAACATGTTCGAGTTTTGTCCAAAGAAATCGATGGACGACAAGTGAGCCAATGTGTTTTTTTTTTTTTTTTTTTTTGCTTTTGAATTTGTTTTTTTGATTTGAGTTACTATTTTAGGTTTAATCGTGCTCGATTTGGTTCCATGAAAGTTTGGTTAATTAAGAGGTCATGGTCTTATGGAAATTTTTTGAGGTTTAATTTTCTGTTTGGTTTCCGAGAAAGTAGAGCAAGCGAGACAAGTGAATTTATTGATTGGTTTTAGTTCTCATCTTCTTGTCGAAATTGAACATAATTTTTCCTCTGTTTCTCAGCTAACAATCAGCAAGTTGCTTCTAAATTGATAGTGGTTATGTTGATACTTGACAGAGATAGAAGCATTGTTTTGTTTGGTAGAGTTATTTATTGGTATTTTCGTTTGGTTGTTGATAGGAAGGAAAACCTGGTTTAAAAGAAGCTGCTCGTTACATTAAAGGGCAGTTGGAATCGATAAAGGACCGAGCTGGATTAAAAATGAGGTAGATATAGTGTTAAATGAGGTTGAGTGTTTTTTTTAGTTTTTTTTTTTAGTTTTTGTAATTTTATTTTAATTATTGAAAAATGTTAAGTTCTTTATGGATCTTTCAATTTGGAGTTAATTATTGTAAGTTTGATTGGAAAAAAAAAATTTTTTGTTGCAGGATTGAAATTGAGGAGACGATTGTTAATGGATCTTTCAATATGATGTTTTTAGGCCATAGCATATCTTTGACTTACAGAGACCACATTAATGTTATCATGAGGTACCTTCACACTTTTATGGATGTTTATTGCACTTTTTGTTTGCCGCACTAATCGATTTAACAATTAGTATTTTAACTTTAAGCATTGGTTATCACATAGTGAGGCAATAATGCTTTTAGCTTGATACATGTTCTTAAAATATCATCGAGGATTAAACTTGTTTTATGGCAGAATGTCATCAGCTGACTCACAAGACTCTGACTCATCGGTACTGTTGAATGGTCATTTTGATAGTCCACTTGGTTCACCTGGTGCGGGTGATTGTGGTTCATGTGTTGGTGGGTACATAAAATTCCACGTATTTCAGAATAACACATATTAGTGTTGGTTTTGGTAATTTTGTTTTTATTGTATTTCTTTGTTCAGCATCACTGCTGGAACTGGCAAGACTTATGGTAGACTCTGGATGGGTTCCTCCTCGGCCTATTATTTTTCTATTTAACGGTGCTGAAGAGCTTTTTATGCTGGTAAGGTGCTTGGGAAAGATTAATGTATCTTCCTGTTGTAAGTTTGTGCTGTATCATATTGTGTGTGTAGTAATTTAAAAGATTTGGGACAGAAAAATAAAAGTGCAACTTTTTGATGCTTAATATTCACTCTCACCGGATTAACTTTTATCGAAGTGTGTTTGGGTGTATATGTTCTCCTTTCTTTTATTTATTTTTTTGTTTTTTTTTATTTTCACCTTTCCTTTTATCAAAGTGATCATTTTTTGGTGAATAAAAAAAAGAGGGAGATAGCTGGTGAAAGCACCTTTTAATCTTCTTGATGAAAATTTGTGATTGGGGTATGAAAAACATGAATATAGGAAGGTTATCCTTAGGAATTATGCTCAAAATCATGAAGTTAACAGTTGCTATATTGCCCAGTTAATAGTTGCAAGCTTATAAAAGACGTTTGCATATTTTCAATTAGGGAACACATGGCTTCATGACGACTCATAAGTGGCGTGAAACAATTGGAGCTTTCATAAATGTGGAAGCATCTGGGACAGGAGGACCTGGTAGGGCATGCATAATCTTTTTCCTGTTACTCTGGGTTGTAAAACGGACTTGTTGGTTATCATTTTTCTCCTGATCAAAGAGAAGGCAATGTTCATTACTTAAACCAATACTTGTCTTTCATGATTATTATTATTATTATTATGATTATTTTTGCAATATTAGTCATATTATACATTTATAAGCGTTATGACATGTATAACTAACTGCCTCTTATAGTGATTGCATTCTGATAGCACTTGCTTCGATTCTTTCTGATTATTAAATTTTAGCAAATATATGGGAAAGTTTGTAGGCTAGATTATTTTCTTGAATTATGAAAGAAATACAAAGCATGTTGGTGCCACACGAGACTTATATGTATGTTTACTTGCAGATTTAGTTTGCCAATCTGGACCTGGTCTGTGGCCTTCTGAAGTATATGCCCAATCAGCAATACATCCAATGGCACATAGTGCGGCCCAGGTTATTTTCTTTTCAAGTCAACATAGCAAGCATTTAATCTTTTTTTATCATGTCATAATGTCATCGTCATAATCTCTACTATTTATCCTCTGACTTGATGATGAAAATATCTGGTATGTTCAGGATGTTTTTCCAGTTATTCCTGGGGACACAGATTACCGAATATTTTCCCAAGACTATGGCAATATTCCTGGGCTTGACATTATCTTTATACTTGGTGGTTATTTTTACCATACCGCCTCTGATACAATGGAGAGACTATTGTATGCATTAGAACTGCTATTTTGGTACAGATTTACTTAATATAAATCTTTCATATCAGCTCTTTCCAAAGCATTTTGTCTGATTCATCCAAAAAATTCCAGACCAGGAAGTATCCAAGCGCGTGGAGAGAATTTATTAAGTATAACAAAGGCCTTTGCCAATTCTTCAAAGCTAAAAAATGCTCATGAAAGAGCATATTATGAAGCTACCACCAACTTGGACAAGAGCGAACGTGCTGTTTTCTTTGATTACTTAACGTGGTTCATGGTAGGCTCATAAGTTCTTGATCTTTAGACAGCTCTTTGTTAGTTATTTCACAACAAGCATCTGTTTTAAGTGACAAGTACATTCTTCTTCTTTCTTTTTTTTTTTTTTTGTGGTGTGTGTTGCTTTCATCATAGGTATACTATTCAAGAAGAGTGGCCCTCGTACTTCACAGCGTTCCTGTTGCCATTTTCTTCCTTATGCCGGTCTTTTTACATTTAAGTTCGTCTGGGCTGCACTCTTGCTTTACGACTTTATTTGATTTTATGAAAGGTAGTTAATTCAATTTTGCTTATAGTGAGTGCATGCACTCAAGTGTATGTGGGTGTTTGTCTATCTCCGTAAATACATATATCTCAGGCTATGCCTTATTACCTTTTTTTTTTAATCCCCTATCTCCATAAATACATATATCTCAGGCTATGCCTTATTGCCTTTTTTTAATCCCCAAAGTTCCTGTATTTTATGTTATTATTTAAGCCAATGCCTGTTGACAATCTTTTTAATGTTTGCAAAATTGGTCATTTTTCAGGGTTGCTGTTCCATGCAACTGGGGTTATACTTGCTATCATTGTCCCAATAATCTTTTCCATACTGAGACTGCTTTTTACTAGTCACGCTATGAACTGGTACGTGATTTATTTCTTTTATGTTCTATGTACATCGAATGTTATAGCACTGTGCCTTTCTCCTCATGCAGCAGTAGTTTGCATGGTTCTTCTTCTTTTTTTTTAACGTACGGGACTTTATGTTCAGGTTTTCTCACCCTTACTTGGCTTTTATGATGTTCATTCCTTGTGCACTTATGGGTCTGTCAATTCCACGGATTGTTTCAAATAGTTTTACCCTCACGCAAGATGTTCCAGTTCAGGCATCAAAGGAGGTAGTAGTACGCTTTGAAATTTTAAAATGTTCTAGAGCAAGGTCAAGTTAATCTTTCACATTCTTCAAGCAATTTTTTGGTTGTAACTTTTTTAGCACCTAAGTGAAGCAATGTTTGTTTCATAATAGAGGGAGCATGAGTTCTTTGACTGTAATGGTATTTTGGTAGAATGGATAAAATTTGTTCTTATAGGTGGTTGGTTGCTTTTTAGGTTATGCCTAGTAGCAAATTGGGTTATCCTAAATTTGTTTCTGGTGGAGATCTGTCAACTATTTTGTTTCATATCAAAGAGCAATTTTTAAAAATGATAGATCTCAAAGAAACCCTAAACCATAAGTTTCAAAAGCATAATTTATTACAATAGTAGCAAAAAAAATTATGAGGTACAAAACGGTGCAGGCACAATTTGTTGAAGCAAGATTTTGGGGAGCTTTTGGATTTTATGCTGCACTAACTATGGTATGTATTCCGTCTATTTAAGTATTGATTTACTCTATTCTCAAGCCGATGAGCATGAGATTTTTCACCAATATGGTCGGTCTCTCGGTTCTTTTTCGTTTCCAAGTTTAAGCGGCTAAACAGAAAAAAATGCAAACAGGTTTATCTGGTAGCTGGGCTGAGTGGAGGCTTTTTAACTTTTATACTGTCTGCTTCTATGCTTCTTGCGTGGATTTCATTTTGCTTTGCTGTCAAATCTTGTGGTCATAAATCCCTCAGGTATTGGTTTCTGAAGCTGTTTATGCTCTCACTGTCCTGATTCATGTTAACTTTTCAAGTCCTGTTTGATTCTGTGCAAAGGAGTTATAAAATGTCAAACATGTTAGCATTTTGGTTTGGTTTATTTGCTGTTGTCAGGTCAACAATGTTCTACGTGATCCCTCAAATTCCGTTCCTTGCTTACTCTGTTTATTTTGGTGGGTTTCTTGTCCAATTCTTGGTGGAGAAGATGGGGATGATGGGTTCTGTTCCACCCCCATTTGGTTAGTTATTCTCAACTTCATTCATCTAATAAATCCATTTCCATTTCCTCCAGTTTCTTTATCTGTCCAAACATTTTTTCACTAAGCATGAGGCAGTAGTCAAATTTTGCTGGCCCACTATTGTTATTTTTGTTTGTGTTTGCTTTTTCTGATAACTAGCAGGCAACCATAAAATGCCACTCAGTCTGCCAGATCTTGTTAATGGATGCAAAAAAATTTATTGGATGGTGTTAACTTGGCAACTAATCAACGTCCTTTTATGCACAGGTTATTTTATTCCTGATGCTGTAGTTGCAGCAGTTATTGGAGTTGTGACGGGCTGGTGTGTGGGCCCTCTTCTACCTGTTTGTGGTCACTGGTTAGCGAGGCGGTCTATTATGAAGTTTTTGCTTCATCTTACTGTTGTAGGCATGGCTTTTTCATCTCAGTTCTTTCCATACACTGATGCTGCGCCTAAGAGGGTTGTCTTTCAGCATTCGCTTCTTACTGCAGGTAAGTAACTTGCAGGAACTAAAAAAAAGAAAATATATATATATATATATATATATTGAAAAGGTTAATTGTAAAATTAGAATTATAGCTTCTGTAATGAGATTTTTTTTCATTGTTATAGGATATTCTATACTGTACTCCCTGGATACTAAACATCACAACCCATTCAATTTTTCACCCCGTTATCAAATTGTATTATGCATAGACTAGATAATCCAACCTCCTCATCTCTGGCTTATTAACTGAATGTTTTATTTCTTCTCTGATTGAAGGGCCAAATCAACTAGTCGATTCCACTTACGATTTTGCTGTGGTGGATTCCAATTCCTTACTTTTTATTTTCAAACATGCACCTGAAGTGGCAAAGGAGCTGCAAATAAGCCCCGAGTTTTCATTTGAAACTGCAATGTTCTCTCACCGAGAGAATTGGATGGTATGTGATTGTGAGTTTGAAGATGATTCCGTATCAAATTCATGATTTAGGCTGGTCCTTCCAGGCTGTGATATGATTGAGTAGCTGACTTGATTTATTTCCTAATTTTGAATTTGAACAATCTCTAGCTTCACATAATTTTCATCCCAGTTTGAATTTCATCATTTCATAGGTTGAGAAATATCACGATGACGTTTCATCTTTTTGCAGGCACTTTTTCCTGTTTCCTTTTTGTTTTCAAGGAGTTTGAAGTTCCCTGCGAATAGTGATGAGATTGTAAACGAATACAGACACTTCCCCGTTGTGTCTACTTATGAGCCACATACATCATTTGGTAAAGAAAATCGAAGAATAAACTTGAAACTTTCCATGGGGTGAGTACAATGAAATGCATATGCCATCCAAGTTAATCTGCATATATTTATGATAAACATTCTGAACTGCTTCATATTTTGATGGTGTTTTAGTTTGTAGGTTCTTTCACATTGCATTTTGCAATGATCAAATTTATTGATCTTCATTCATATGAATAAGATAAGCTGGTTGTTCTCCACTGTTGTTTGATTAGTGTACACAAAAAAAAAGTATCATTTTAACCCCCTCATTTTCTCGTCTAACAATCAAGGCTATAATCTATGAACATACCCTCAAACAAATTTTGAAGGTAACTTCTTGTTAGCAATAATTCTATTCTCTTTTTGTCAAGTTTTTATTGCCAACTAAGCTATAGTGCTAGTTTCTCTTAGTTCTGTTATGTGGATGCATGTACACAACCTTCTTCTGGACCTGAAAGTTTTAGACTTGGTTTCCATAGCATATTAACTGGCAAGATCAAGCAGTCATAGCTTAATGTACTTTCTTTCAGGTCCCTAAAGGAGGTTTGGGTGGCCGTTCTCAATATTACCGGCCCATTATCGGGTTGGTCATTCGCTGATGAAGTGCTTCCAGGTACGTAAAAGGTCTTTATGGATATCCTTGGCTGTCGAAACCATTGCTTGCTAGTCTCACCTTTGAAAATTGGCACAGCTCCTGAAACAGTTGATGGAGGCCCACCGTCGTACATATGTCGCCTCAGCGGAGCTAGTCATGAGAATTGGACCTTTTGGTTGGAGGTAAAGTTTATCCCGATAGACTTTTATTTGCATTACTATGTTTCTACTTTTACATTCACCACAAACTTAAAAAAGTAAAAAAGTGCAATTCTCAAATTATATGTTATTATTACAGGCTAGCACTCGTGAAGGCTTGAGAGTCGAAGTTGCGGTATTAGATCAACACGTTGTTGGCACGGCAAAGAAGCTGAAAGGCCTTTTTCCAGATTGGGTTGATGTTGTTGCTTATTCTAGCTTCATGTCTAGTTACATATTCTAGCAATATCTCCCAATTAACATAGGTTGAATTTCAATCTTAGCAAAGGAATAGGATGGCCTACATTCAGTCGAAAATCAATTTTGTATAAGACGGCATAATAATAACTTCTTTAAGTTAATTCAGGTTTTAGAGTAAAAGTGATTCTTCCGTTATCATCTCTACCCGTTGTTCAAGTTGTTTTTCGTTTCCTATTTTAAGCAGTGTCATTTTGTTATCGTATAGTAATGTGGCAAAAACCAACCAATTCTATGGAATCTAAATAGCAATATGTATTATTTGCAATTGCAAGCATTAACCCCTTTACACTTGAAACTATTTTTTTGGTGGGGCCTAGGAATGTAGAGTTTGAAACAATGCCATTGTTGATAATTTGGCGAGCTACATAGTTTCTTATGGCGACACAATCTAGACTCTTAGAAGCAAAAACGAAACTATAAGCGTCCCCAAAGAATAATATAGGGTGAGTTGTAAAAATATGTTAAAATTAAATGTGTCTTTTAAATGATAGTTCATGTTTTAAAAAATTAAAAAAATAGTCACCGTAAAGAATTTCGTAATAAAAAATATCAAACAAGTATTTACGTATATGTAAATATTTGTAAAATATTGTTTAACACTTTAAAAAATGATGAGTAAAAGTTGAAGTGTTACAAAATATTTTGCAAATATTTACAGATGTGTAATATTTTGTGTGATATTTTTCTAGTTATATAATTCATAACATGGCTATTTTTTTTATTCTTTAAAACATAGGCTATCGTATAAAAACATAAAAAAAAATGGCTATTTTCTATAATTTCCCTAATATAAAAGTAAAAAAAAAAAATATCAATGTGATTGAAGAGTTAGCTGCGTAATGATTATTTATTATTATTATTATTATTATTATATATAAATTGCAGCCACGGCTCGAAAATCCTCGATAAAAGATGATTTGAAGAAAAGAATTTCACACAATTGAATGAAGAGCCAAAAGGTGAATTCTTGTACTTATATGTTGTAACCATACTAAGCTTATGTTTGGGGTGGGCATTTTCCCATTCCATCCTATTCCTTAGGATGAGAAAAATGGCTTGGAATTGTTTGAAAAAAAAATGATGTTGAATGGTTTGACTTTGCGAATTTCGAAGTGGTATAAATGGTTGAGATTTAAAGATATTGTATAGGGATTTGGAAAGTTGAAAAAAAGGAAAAATAGAATGGAATTGAATTGAATGGTTTGTAGGATTAGAAAGTTGAATGGTTTGGAATAAATGAATAATATGGAATGGAATGAGTGGAATAGTTTGCCCAAACATGGGGTAAAATGGCATGATTAAGGAAATAATATTTTGCTATTATTAGAGGTGTGCAGCTACTATTGTTTTTTCTCTTTTTTAAAAGGGGTAATTGCAATATATGTATATATATATACATTTTTAAAGTGTTATTTAATAATTTTTACTCTAGGTAGTGTGTATCTTTGATTTTTACTATAAGTATAAAAGTGAGGGCATAAATTAAAAAGTAACACAAAAGAGGCATAATTTATTAATGTGTTAAAAATAAAAAGGAGATTGCAAAACAAAGCCATTTTTAGTGTCGCTTAATAATTTATGTCTCAAGTAGTGTGTTTTTTTTTTCCACTCTATGTTGTAGTGTAAATTTGGAACATGAATTAAAAGTACAAAACCCATGGTGTACAGATTATTAATGTGCCAAAAGATTGGCATTCCTCAAAATTCCCCCTGCCCCCTGCAAAAAAGAAAAAAAAATCCTCGAAATCTCTCTTTTTAAGTTAATGGGTCAAGTCCCAAATTGAACCCAAAAAGCTACATCTACAAATATTAAGAGAAAATTTGATTCAAATTTACAACCTATATAAGTATTGTATGCTACTTTTTTTTATTAGCAAATTATTAACCACTTACCTTATTTCCTATGAATACATACATTTATTAATTACATAATTAAAAATTAGTATTAATTATTTAATTGTCATGCATAATAGGTTTTTTCTTGGTCATAAATTTGATTTTTCTGAAATTCTACTCCCAAAATTTCATATTTCTCTACATATAGCACATCTCAACATGCCTTTCTTCTTTCTAGAGCTCTTTGTTTAGATTTAGATATAGATTTATAGTACTTTCAGATCTTTACATCTTACCACTTCTCAAAAAATAAAAAAGAGGATGTAAGAAAAATTTACAATGGTATAAAATCTAAATAAGATCATGAACAATACCAAGGTCCTAAATTCCTTTTTTTTTTACCCCCTCAAAAATCCTAAATTCCCTTTTTTTTTTTCCTGAAAAAATAATCCTTTTTGGGAAAATTGCTAAAAAGAATCACTCTAAATATCACTTAATAGTTATTACTACTCTATATTTATAGTGTAATAAAAATATACAAATTAAAAGTACAACACAATTAAAGTATAAATTATTAATATTAAAAAAAAAAGAGTCAGTTAGGTAAATAATTATTTTGGACTTTGTGTTTTAAAAAAATAGCAACAGTTTAAAACAATTTAAAAACTAACCATAAAGAATTTCTTGCACTAAGAAATTTTTTACACATAAAAATTATTGTAAGAAAATTTATAACACGTATAATTTTTTTTTAAAAGAAGTAATTTTTAAATTTTTTGAAACTATGTCTATTTTTTAAAATTATTTTCTAAAAAATAGATATTTCCTTAAAATTCCCTTAAAAAAAAAAGCATTCATCCATATCCCCCAAAGTTCTTCTTTCAAAGTTTGGGCTAAATTTGGGCCACATGGAGAAAAGCCCAGTACTTAATCCGCCTCAGCAATAGTTTAGCCCAAGTCACAAGCACGCTTCGATCGACTCGAGCGTTAGGGTTTTATACGCTTATGACCTTCTCTCACTCTCTCTTCTCTATAAAATAGCAAACCCTAGCACCTCCCTTGTTCCTCTGGGCAACTCATTCAAAACCTCTTCACTCGGACTTTCTCGCCGACGCCATGGTAACTCCTCGAAGCTCTTCCTTCAATGCTCTTCTTCTTTGTAATCTGTACGGTTCCAAAGCTCATGACCTTGGTCTTTTCGAAATTTTCAGGTGAAGTACTCCAGAGAGCCCGACAATTCCACCAAGTGTGAGTCTTTTTCTCGATTCTTTGCCCTTTTTTTTCTTTCGGTTCCGATGGTTTTTCTTCTTCGAATCTGAATAACAGAAGTTTCTCGGTTCTCTCATTTTTGTTTTTTTGTTTTTTTGTATAACTCTTTAGATGAGGTTTTCGAGTCAGTATTGTTGAAGTTGGAGTCTGATTTGTTGTTTTCTTGATTTATTCTTTGATCTGTAGCTTGCAAGGCTAGAGGATCGGATCTCAGAGTTCATTTCAAGGTATATTATACTGGTTATTATCCTTGTTGATCTTTGGTTGTTTGATATTGTGAAATGAGGGTTTCTAAATATGTGTTGATCGTCGCTCGCAATTTATATATAAAAAATTAGGTCTTTTGCATATGCTTATAAGTCTTTCTTAAACACCATGGAAGCGTTGTTTTGTTGTGAAATTAGGGTTTGTGAATTATTTTGCGACAGTTTTTAGTTAGGATATGGTAATTAAGCTTTGGATTTATTTTGTGGTTGAGCTTCATTGTTCCTCTGAGATGTGTCAGTTTGTATTTTAATTGTTGAATCGAACCTGATGATAAAAAGCAGGGGCTTTTTGCCTATTGTGAATTAGCCTCTCGTAAGCATCAGGGAGATCAGTTGTGCATTGTTTTTGGGTGAACCTCTGTTTTTTTTACGTGTGGCTGATGGTTCAGTAAATGATGCTACATTTTTCAATTGCATAATGTTCGGTATTGCTGATATTTGGTGTTTTGTTCTGCCTTTGATATTAAGGAGTAAGTTATGATTTTAAATCAATAACTAGTTAGAGTAAAACCTGATGAAAAAAAGCAGGGCCGTGTTGCTTTTTGTGACCTGGGCTCTTGTAAACTTCAGGAAGATTACTTGTGCGTTGTTATTGGGTGAACTTCTGTTTTGTTTGTTGTGACTGATGGTTCAGTAGATGATGCTACATTTCCTTTAGGCATTGTGTCTTGTCTTTCAGATTTTGTTATGTTGAATTTCTACATATGCATTACTAGGATATGAAAACCTGATGATAAAAAGCAGTGCCTTGTTGCCTCTGTGAACTAGGCTCTCGTAAGCTTCAGGAATATTACTTGTGCATTGTTATTGGGTGAACCGTTGTTTATTTCTTGTGACTGATGGTTCAGTAAATGATGCTACACTTATGTCAAACTTTATTCTGTATTCTTCTTCCCTTTTAGAACCATTTAGCTTCAATTTTATAGGACATGTTTTTCACGGTTCTTCTAGAATTTTATATGTATTCTTCCTCTGTTGCAAGGACATCTGTAGAGTTATAAAACTTATGTTTGACGCGTCTTTGTTTCTGTCTTGTCATTTACAGAACACTAGGGAGACTGCGTTCGCCATCAGGAAGCTTCCCTTGACCAAGGCAAAGAGATACTTGGAGGATGTTCTGGCCCACAAACAGGCTATTCCCTTCAGACGGTTTTGCGGTGGTGTTGGGCGTACTGCGCAAGCAAAGAACAGGCATTCTAACGGGCAGGGCCGTTGGCCAGTGAAGTCTGCGAGATTCATTCTTGACTTGCTTAAGAACGCTGAGAGCAATGCTGAGGTATCTATTATCCTGCTGTTTACTATTTCCTTGAGCATTATCTGTTATATGTGTTAACTGACTTTTTTTCCTTATTCTTCCAGACGAAGGGTTTGGACGTTGATTCGCTCTACATATCTCACATCCAGGTCAACCAGGCGCAGAAGCAAAGGCGCCGGACCTACCGCGCTCACGGAAGAATCAACCGTATGTCTCAAATATACTACTTGGATTGAATGTTTTACTGTTTTCCTTTTTATTTGCTCTAACATCTGCTTAATTTCTTCCAGCTTATATGTCATCCCCATGCCATATTGAGTTGATCTTGTCTGAGAAGGAAGAGCCTGTTAAGAAAGAGGTATTGATGATTTGTTGTGAATAGGAAATTGGAAACCTTATTTTGTGAAAGGGTATCACATTGGAAGTTGCTGTTGCTTTTGGTTGTCTAAAATCTAGTTATTATTATTTTTCTTCCAGGCTGAGACCCAGTTGGCAACTAGCAAATCCAAGAAATCTTCGGCTCTGCGTAGTGGTGCTTCTTCTTGAGTTCCATCCCTCAAGTCGGACTAATCGAGGGCTATTCTTGTCTTGTGCTCTTGGAGTTTTTGTTGCTTCTCATATAGCATGAAATATTTTGTAGACAATTTTCAGACAGCGTGTTTTTTGTTCCAATCGTGTTTAGCTTGATGTTATCTGAGGAATCTCTATGAATTTTTGGTCGTTAGCCCCAATTCTAGATTTTCCATTTGTCAAGAGTACTACATTAATTATCCTTTCAAAAGTTCTACATTAGATCTCCTTTACTTTTTTTTTTTTGTTTGTTTTTGTTTGAATCATGAACTGAATCTAAGAATACAAAAGTATTTGTACGCGAGTGGTGGTAGAATTTAGCTAAGCTCTTTTTTGAATCTGTAATTACAAAAAAGGCTAAGCATTAATCTTAGCCTCAACGTTGGATAAGAGGATTGAGGAAAAGAAAATTCAACTTCTATAGGCCTCCTTTCTTTTAGTAGGACTTCATAACTAGTCTTTTACCTGTTTGAGGAATCGGAGACCCTTCAATCGCTTTCCTTTCAACTTATCACTGCTTTTAAAATTGGGCCTTTTCTTGCTCTAGTTTTCCGTTTACTAAAGTCTTCAGCGAATGCAAAAGCCCTCGGACACTGCGTTGTCAAACATCCAAATTCTAGAGCCCCGACGTTCATAATTTAAAGGCTGAACTGAACTCATGCAATCAGCACGAATGACCAAAATTTTTACACGGTCTCATAATTTGGCTTTACATTGCTGCATGAAGAACTGTATGGTTAGAGTTGAAAGATCAAAAAATAAAAAAATAAAAAATCCATTACGTGCTCTTAATCACCAATGACATGATGTGAAGATCTCTGAAATCAGCTTTTGGTGTTCAATAAACAACACAAACGTACAAAGTTTTTGTTTCCATTGACCCGGGAGAAACTAGAGGGAAGATGAATTCTCATCTACTATCTTTACGAATCTAGTCGGTTGCAAACAAAATGTGGACCCATTAATTATTTACAGTCGTTGACCAACACACTACCTCCCCTCTTTCCCAATTGCTCGATTAAATTGATCGTCGTAGTAGTCATCTTCATCATCTTCATCATCCAACTTATCTAGCTCCTCAAGTATTGACTGATTCAGACTCTTACGAGACTGTCTCCGATGCTTCTTGAGTTCTAGCCTCGGTTCTGCTATTTTGACTCCCCCATCTCTCACCTTGTACCTGTGAAAAGATGTGAGACGATTGAGATTCAATAATAAAAAGGAAAGGAAATGAGAAAAAAAATTGGACAAAAAGATACCCTTCGTAATGCTTAACAAACTTTAACCGTTATGTCGGTCTAGCATACCTTACATCACCCTCCCTTTTGGTTCCAAATGTCCGCAATTGAAATTCTTCCCTGACCTTTATCTCATCGAGCAGTTGATAATAGTATGGATATCTTTCCCAATCTGCTCCGATAATGCATCCTGGTTCTCCAAGATGTAAGCAATCCTTGAATGAACATTTAGCTTGCTCGCTGGAATTTAGCTTTTTCTGGATCTGAATAAAGGAAAAGATAAACTCAGTCAAAACAGGTGATATCATCACATCTTGTGCCAAGAATGTGGTGCAAAAGAAATAAAAGTCATAAAACAACTCAAAAACATTAAGTCTTGACGAGAAAATACCTCTGGGAAAGCCTGCGGTAGAGACTGCTTTGTTACTTTCAACAAACTAGGCTGGTTAAATCCAGGAGTATCAGCAAGGTAACCACCTCCAGATAATGGAAGTAACGAGACATGCCGAGTAGTATGCTTTCCTCGACCGCTTCTTGTTGAAACTTTGCCAACACGCTGTTCCTCCAACCACTTGCTGCCAATGATCTGGCAAGAGCAAAAAAAAAAGGGGATTGATTATCACATACCAAAACTCATTTATATGCAAACATAACGATATTAATAACTTCTCAAATGGAGATCAAACTCACAGTGTCGAACCAATTATCTTCCGCATCAGCTGAAGCGTGCGGGTTGTTTCTTAAAGCATTGATCAGACTAGACTTTCCAACTCCACTTGGACCGACAATTACAGTCGTTTGGTTGCTCAAAATAGATGCGAGGGAATCAAGCCCATGTTTGGATTCGACACTGCAAAAGACGGGTTCGTAGCCCCAGCTGGCCAATCTAGACTTCCATGAATCAATGGACTGGAAATTCCATCACCAGTTACCAAAATAAAGAATCAACATAAGAAACCAATAAAATTACCGCTTATAATAATGGCCAAATTCTCCGTTTCCAGCACGAACAAGATCCGACCAACCTAGAGTTTTAACCTAACTCAAACACCCCGTAACAATGCGTCTTGTACCTAATTTAACATCCACGTTCCATTGGATTCCAGCTGACAAATTTTTCATCTTTTGCATAAATATCACTGTTAAAAGTTTCTCGTAATCGATTACAATCATACACGAACTAATATATCATTTGATTAAGTCAATTCTAATCATGATAACAAGCTTCTATGTATCAGCTCAAAGCTTCACTGATAAGCAACTAAAAACACACGAAGATTCATATCATATAGCCGCAAAAGCAATCACACCATAAATAATAATGACAAATAAATCAATGAATTATAACAAATAAGCACTTAATACTAACCTCTTGATCAACAAGCTCCGATTTATTCAAAGCGAGCGTGATCGGAATCATAGTGGACTCAGCTTCAACCAAAAACCTAGTGAGCGTGAAAGGCTCGAGCTTTGGCTGGTCCAGAGAGAAGAGCACGAGAAGATGATCAACATTGGCCACCGGAGGGTCGAGAATCTCGGAGCTCCGTTGAAAAACATTCTCGATCATCCCTCGCCGGTCAACCCAGTCAATGGACCCCACCACCACCTTGTCGCCGACCAAAACCCTCCGGCGAATCTTCTTCAGTACCGCCCGAACCACGCAGAGCAATTCGACGGAGCTTCTAGAAGAAGAAGAAGCTTCTTCTCCGCCACCGGAGCTTCCAGAGGGTTTTTCCTCCTGGGCGGAGACGATGACGCGCATGAAGTTGGCCTGCGCGGAGGCGACGGTGCCGACGGCCTGGCCGGCGGAGAGCGGCGGCGGAGTATAGTCGTCGGCGGCGGAGAGGAGCGGCGCGAGGGAGGCGAATTCCTTGGAGGCCTGTTTGGCTCGGAGGAGTTTTTTGTCCGGGATTTTCCGAGAGACGCTGTTTGGGTTATGGGACTGTTTGGCTGCGGCGATAGTGGTGCCGAAACGGCGGAGGAGGGTGTCGTTTAGGGCGGTGAATGCTCGGTAGCGAATGATTGAAATGGGAGCGATCGGCATGGTGAGAGTGGGAGAGAGATTGATTGTCTTTGTGAAGGAGATTGATTAGTTATAATATTTGGCTTTGTTTAGTATAGTGGAGGAGTGTGGATTGAGAAGTTTATCCATTTTCTTTTAAACCTTTTTGGTTAAGAACAGTTCCTGGAAAAAAAAAAATACTGAGAGTTTAAAGACGCTTGTCGTTTTGGTACTGTCGCTGCTGCAACAACTTCTAGAGTCTCGCTGCATAAACGACACGTCGTCGATCTCTCATGGCTGAGTATGCACTGTCGTTTTTGTCGGGGTTAAGGTTAACTCTTTTCCCATTATTTAGAGGAGATAGTTCGGTAAGCAATTTGAATATATAAAATTTTGATTCAATTATTTTTGTTACACTATTAATATATTTTTTTTAAATATATAATTTTTCAACTTAAGTGTTATTTCTACAGTAGTACAAACAGTGTTTTAATACTCTTAATATAATAAAAAATAATATTTTCAATTCTTTGTGCAAATTGTCTCTCTTACAATCAAAATCATCTTAATTTTGTTATCTGAATGGCTTACTAAACGATTCCTTGTAAGAGGATTTATAATAAATAATAATTAAAAAATAATCAAATTTTATTATAGTAATATTATTGTTTATCAAATAATTGATTATTTATCATATAATACATTATGAAACGTTTCTCTAATGTCTTAGAGAAATTTTAAAAAATGTCACTTTTGCATAATTTATTTTGATTAATGTTACTTTAAAAGAAATGTTGTAGTACATGTCATTTTTATGTCATTTTTTAGTAGTGAATTTGACCGAATCGTCCTTTTTTTTTTTTTTTAACAAATAAGGAAGACAATAAGAAAAAGGAGGTAACATAAGAATTTAATGATAAAAAAAAGACCTGGTATGTAATAAAAACATAGGTCACAAAATTTTATATGAAATGTGGCATGTGATCAAAATTTCTCAATGTCTTTGAATCCAAGACTTGGGCTTTTCAACTCCATGTCCATGGTGAACTAAGAACTCAAAGCCTCAATGGGTCATTTACATATATAGTCACATTAGAACTTAATATTACATATATATTCATCATTTATAATATATATTAAATATATTCAATCATCTTATTAATAATACCATTATACCCCTTTTTAATATATACCCATATTATAGATCCGGATCCACAAATAGGTAAGAGAAAAACGTGGAAAAACGAGAGAGAATTGAATGCTTATACGGGCATTAATACCAAATCAAAATAAAAAATTCAAAATCAAATATTAAATGAATAATATGAAAGCCTAATTATACGGACCTAGCACTAAATGGCCGTTTGACTAGAACCTTTTAATATATATATATATATATATATATATATATATAACTTAATGCGATTTTCACTGGGTTTTGGATTTTTTTTTTAAAATTAGTTGCCATTCAAGATTAATAGGAAAACCGTTTACAAATAAAATTAATCCCTTTAATATTATATATTCCCTCAATTTATATTTAAACAAAAAATTGAAACGTTAGCCCTTAATTCTCTTTTGCACCCTGCCCTTGAATTGCAAAAACATTGTTGACCATTCTTTTCTTCAAGCAAGCCCTGTCGACTACCACTGCAAGAGAAACATTGCGCGAGCATCTCTTTGCGGAACGCAGTCGTCCGACTACCACCGTGCAAGAACCGTCACATGAGCACCTTCGCGCATCGCAAAAACCCACCTTGCATCTATGTGGAGGACGATTGCCTTATTCAGTGTCGATAAAAGACGGGCAATGAAAGTAAGAGATTTAAAGGGAGTTGAAGGTTGCAAAAGATCTAATGTAAGAGATTTATCTCGTTTTGATATGGTTTTCATGATTTCATATTGAAATTTTAATATCATGTCATTGTTTTTGTTTCTCAAAGATTTGTAATATTATTTTTGCAATATCATATTATGATAAACATTACACATTCGTGTATTATGTGATTTTATACATAATGAAGAACATTATTTGTTTATAATATCAAAATAAAATTTAAATATCATATTACAATACAAAATTTGTGCTGCCATGCATAACTCTTCATATCATATTATATTACTAATATAATATTAAGAATCGTTGGTTATTTTTGTGTCTTTGATTCCCAATAATGCAATATTGTGATATACATTTATTTTATTAACTCTATATTTAATATTTTTCTTTATATGGTTTGCAGATAATTTGTGAGATTTTGAATTCAAAAAATAGAAATTGAAAAGGCAACGAAGAATAAGATGGGCGAGAGTTGTTGAACTAATGAAAATGATAATAAAAAAAAAACAAAAAACAAAAATAAAAACGGGTCGGATCCATCAACAAGTGTAGTTTTGGAAGCAAAATTTATGCCACGTAGGCAAAATGAATATATTTAATATTAATGTAAATTTGAAACAAATATGTAATATACAATTGAAAGTTGAATGATCATGTAAATAGTTCCAACTGAAACTGGATTGCAATTTTATGATTCAGCCAATATTTATTGCAAAAGTTACGCAAAGGGATTTTGAGGAATGTCTATATCACATGTGTATTGTATTTTTAATTTATACTCTAAATTTTACACTATGAATATAGAGTAAAAATAAATAGAGCACACTACTTGAGTTATAAATTATTAAGTGAGACTAAATGACCTTGTTTTGTAATTCTCCCAAATTTTAAAAGTACAACACAAACAAAGTGTGTAAAAAAAATCCGCATTTTTCGAATTTTGGATTGGCATTTTTCAAAATCTCCAATATCTATTCATTTACGATGTTTCTCTAATGGTTTTTTTTTTGAATAATTATGAATTGTCGGATTTACCTTTTTAAGATGTAACACCCACTAAAAAGGTAAATTTGACCATTAAGAATTGTTTCAAAAAAAAAAAAAAAACGATCAGAGAATCCCCACATTTTCTTTTTGTTTTGTTTTTCTTTAAATATTTTGATTTATTTGTTTTAGTTCGTAATTCCATTTGCTGAATGTAAGTTGAGTCACAGACAACTCAACTAATGATATTTTTTTGGAAATCTACAGTTCTGTTTCTGTTTTTTTCTTTTCTACAAAATCCACGAATCAATTTAATGTTTCTTCTATTTGTTCTCAAATTTGAAACACTGCCTAACTTCAAGGATCAGCCTCCTATCATTTCACCAAAAATAAAAATAAAACCTCAGGGGCTATTAACATGCAATGAACACTTCAAATGGAGTATCTATAACTCAAAGAATAAACCAAGTTTAGTTGAATTTGAATATGGCCTATTGCCAAATGTATTTAGACCAAATTGTGAAAGACTTGATCAGTTCCGGATGAATTTCGTAGACATGCAAATATGCACAATTCAATTGTACGTCAGATTTTAATTCCTTATCCAACTCACTTTTATCATCCTATTATATATCTTAAAGTTCTTACTTAGATATAAGAGAAAACCCTTTTAAAATCTAAGGTCATTTGGCAATAGGAATAAAAAATCAAAATAAAGATAATATCTTTAAGGGACGTTCTCAGTTCTTACCCATTCAACGATATTAGGAATTTCCATAATTCCTCTTATCAATTAAAAATATATAGTAGTTGTACATGTCTCTTCAACATTGCTAAAAGTCGGATTAGCAGCAAAACCAACCTTAATGTTGCAAAAGCTAAATTACGTCTCTCTTTTGTTGAACGGTTCATATTTAGGACAAATCAGCTGATCAATAAAGGGCTTCTATTCTAGACATTGATAAGGGAATTGCAAATGTCGCGTCTCATACTCTAAGATCACCCGGTAATATTAGAAAAAAAAAATCAGAAATAAAAAAAAGTATCATGTAACATGTCATGATGAGAATTATATACTCATATTTCATAAGGATATCAAGAATATATATCCTAATTATATATATATATACATCGTTTTCTGACTTGCAAACCTTACTTCATCAATGATCCACCTGTTTCTCAAGGAAAACGTCTTCTGATCAAATATATATCTCCTCGTTCTCTTATCACTTATGCGCCAAAGAGAGAGAGAGAGAAAGAGAGAGGAATTTCAATCGGCAGAGAGAAACGTTTATATTATTAAAAAGTCAGATAAGTAAATAGTTATTTTACATTTTGTATTTTTAAAAAATTGTTACAGTTTCAAAAAATTTAAAAATTAAATTATTGTAAAAAATTTGTAACAATATCAAAATTACATGTAAAATTACTGTTAGAAATTTTTGACACGTATTAGAAATTTTGTTATTTTATAACAGTGTTAGTTTTTAAATTTTTTAAAACTCTGACTATTTTTTAAAATATTTTATAAACGGTGGCTATTTTCTTAAAATTCCCTCTTAAAAAAAGCACCATTAATATGTATGTATACTATCATAAATTTAAATAATTTGTTAAAGAATGATTTTTTTTTCTTTTGTGCTAAATTTATTGAAAATGATTAGTGAACTAATGCTAGTCTCTGAAAATTGTTGTTAATACTGTCATTTAGCTCGAGATATATACCAATATATCATATCATATGCCGACAAAGTCTACCTCTTTTCTGAAAGACAGCTGTGGCAAGGAAATTTCAGCCGCTAAACCAAGCTAGGTTGCTATTAAATATTGCTACCTAGCAGCATAAAGTCAGTAAGTGCAAATTATTTATTATTATTATTATTATTATTATTATAAAGGCTATGCTTTATTATTTTTGTTGTATACGGTGGGTGACCCATCGTCTCTTCATTATAATTATGAACTGATAAATAGGAGCATAAATCTATTAATAAACCAATTACATCGTATTACATATCGTTAAACCTCATAATCACGTTTATAAACATATCGGATTCCATATCTTAATGAACATACCAAATACCAATATATATGTTTAGTGTATGTAATGATATAAACAATGATAGTCAATTCCGAAACTTTTGCTATTGCAATTAAAAGGTCTGTATTCTCCCCACAAAAAAAGTCAAATATAATAAAAGCTGGACAACAGAATTTAATCCCATTAATAGTTAGGACCACTATTAGTGGTATTGGGAAAGTTTTAATGGCACAAATGCAACAAATTGTTCTACTATATAAAGATGGTGCGATGCAAATAGGATTAGTCAATTGGAAAAACGCGTGTAGTAGTAGGGAAAATTTATCTGCCATATATGTATATATATTCATTTAATATAATAGATGATATGTTGTTATAGAAGAAAAACCGATGTGCTACTTATCTTGTAAAAAAATGATATGCTACTTAGACCTTTTCCAATGTTAATATAATTTTCAAATTTAGCACTAAAATAGAGAAAATTTAATATTTGGTATTGGCATTTAAGTTTTATTTCAATGCACTAAATGGCATTTAAAATGATAAAATATTATTTATTATTTATTGAGTGATATATTAGTGAGAGTCTATGATGATATCATATTATTTTATTATTTATTGAATAATATATGAATAGATGAGAAGAAAAGTAATATATAAGACGAGAGACGTGGACTTAATCAACAACTATTACTTGAATAATTTTGGAATTTTTGAAAAGTAAATAGACAAAAACAATACTAAAATTTAGCATTATATTAAATTTAAATTGTAAATTTAACATTTAAAATAACATTAAGTTGATAAATACAATTTTTTTCTTAAATATTATATTTTAGTATTGATTGTAAATTTGACATTGCATTATAAATGCTCTCAATGTCAGGATTTGGGATATGTTACTGCATTAGAACTTCAAAATCAATCCACTTATCTTCTAGATGTACGTTATAACACGTCATTACTCTTTTTATACAATTTCTATTCATACTGGACGGTCCATATCATATATACGTCAGCCTACTTTTGGGAGAAACAAAGTATTAAGAAAAAAAAAGAACACAAAGCAGAGTCAGCAAAGCAGTTTCAATGGATCTCAAAGAAGAAGATAAAACTCTTATCTTCCATCACTCTTCTCCAAAAAGCACAGCTTGTGACCTTTCCTCGAAATGGAGACCCATCCAAAGATAAAATTCATTTAAAGTTGCCAAATTATCATAGAAAAAAAAAAAACGTCTGTTTTCAAAATATGATGTGCATAGTGCATTACATAATTTTGTTCTCTTAAACGAATGTTGAAGCCCGGGAAATTAGCTTTAGTATTTTTCTTTCCACGTTATCAAAAATTGTTACAAGCACTAATAGTAAACTTCTTTGAAGGTTCTTATTAAAATACGGATACATAGATGATAGATGCACTTGTTTCTGTATTCTACATTATCTAGTATTAGAGTGAGAAACACTAATCTTCACATTTTAGATAATAAAAAAGACCACTTAGTAAATAAATGCATTATAATAGCCCATTATTGTTAAGTCATTACACTTGGTGGTCATTCGAACTTTGTGTATCTATGAAGATAGTATCTTCATTAATAATGATAAATAATGAAAATTTTCTTGATACAGAACAATTTTTGATAGTTAGATTTATCTTTTTAAAATTAGCATAAGAAATAGCAATTGTAAAATCGTTTCATATCATAGCTTGTTCAATAAATAATATTATTCTGCACCCATTTGTCAACTCAATTCATATTTTTTTGACCAGCGGGTCCCACTAAGAAGTTTGATCCAATGGTTCACCGGCCATCAATCTAGACCGGACTACCAAGTTGCCTCCAATTGACTCAAAACCAAAAGCCAACAAACGATCGAGTCGATGACCTTATCTCATATTTCACTATCTTCAAAGACCTTATCAAATACAACCTCTACAAATAAAGCCTGAAAATCTATTCATTACTAGTTTATTAATCAGCTTTTATCACAAGCAACTCTAGCAATATTGTAATTTTCGTTTCACCAACGTTTCAATATCACTAGCATTGCTCGATATATATATATATATGTATATATATATATATATATATATTTATATATATATGTTGAGATGAGTTGAAGCCACGCATGTCATTTGTCCACCACCCAAATTCCTCTACCTAAAAGGGATAGAAATTCCACGTCCAAGATTTCAGGAATTATCACTAATTAAACACATGAGCAAGTTTTGGGAAAAAAAAAAGTGGTGAATATAAGCCGTGGCTTCGTCATTTATCAAAAATGTGAAATTGACTTTATAATAAACCAGACTCATACATATTTATTTTGTTATTTGGCAATCATGTCCTTAAAAACCATTAAAATCACTTGTCCATTCGGAGTATCTTCTAGATATACCTTGGATTGGTTTTCTAATATTTTTGGACTCTACTTTTATAGTGTCGTCGTTGCATGGCATTTTCTTGCCAGATTCTGGTTTTGGAACACGACTTGTGTTTGGCACACACACACACCATTCGTTTTTAGGTTCCCAACTTTTGGCCAAGAAAAATTCAGTTCCGTGGCTTGAGATAATAGATTCTTGGTGAACGAAAATCGCGATATGTGATATTTGAGCTTTTTATGGCTAGCAATTCAGAAAATGAGACTAATAGATTGTTACATCGATCCGATTGACGCCAAAATGGATGGACAAAGTTGTGTCGTTTTCTTCGATGGAAAAGGTTAAAATTTAGCCATTAGTTAGATAATGATAATGCTAATTAGTAACAAAATTCAAGATTTCTCCTCTAACCGTGTTGTGTTATTGGATTAGAAAGAAAAATGTTTGTTAATAGTGGATAAATAGTGATAAGCTAGGGACAAACCTAGCCTACTAAATATGGCACTGCTTTTCTGTAAAGCATTAACTACCGGTTGCCCGGTTGGTGTGTATTGACCCATGGCTATATGACTACATCACGTGTTAGAGAAAAGAACAATGTTAATATGCATTAGTTATTGTTGATAATATATCACTACACTCAAAAATTAAATGTTTAATAATTGAGTCTTGATAGTTGATATTATGAGTTTACTTTGATGATAAAGAGAAAAAAAAAAAAAAACCGTGTGCGCGTCACCGTGCAGTGACTGTATCACTAATTGTCCAATTAATCAAAATTATACTCTCATCCAGCAAATGAAAAAAAAGGACACATACAAAAAGCCAAAAATTAAAAAGCGGTCACCGATCATCAAATTACGGCGACTATATAAATCATGCGATCCACATTCCCTGCACAGAAAACCATAATATGTATACGAGATTCCCTTAATTTTTTTTTTTTTATAAAGTGGGATACAGAATTAAAACGATAAAAAAAGAAAAAACAAAACAAAAAAATCAGTAATACATATTTCCTTGTCTCCTTTATTTCAGGAACAAACACAACCACACTAGATTATTTCTCACATCTCTTTCCTCACCGGTTCGCTTTAGTTTGGACTTTGGAGGAAAAAAAAAATCATTCTGACGTGTTTGAGCTCTGTCAGGTTTATCCTTCCCTTCCCTTCCCTACTCTTTCGTGTCTTATAAATTCTCATTCTCTCTCTCTATCTATTCAAACACTATCTCACAGCGCGTGTAAGATATTCTCTCATTCCAACAAGATTTTTTCCCTCTATTTTCCAGGTAAAGCTTTCACTTTCTTTATAGTTTCCCGTTTTAGCCTTCCCATTTCTGCTGTGAGCTATGTTTGTTTTCTCCCCCTTTTTTTTTGACATGAGATCTGGTTACATTTTCGAATCCATTAAGAATTGTGTGTGAAAATAATTTTTTTATTGTGGGATTTTGGTCTTTGTTGCTGGTGTGAGCTAATAATGTGTTTTTTTAAAGGAAATTTATACGTGTAGATGTGAAGTTTGGACATTTTTAGACTCTATTTGGGATTTAAATCTGATAATTTGTTGTCATCAAAGCGGTAATAGTAGTCGCGAGCTCAGATATCTGTACAAAGCAATCTCAACAAGCACTGTGTCAGTATTTATGTCTTCTGTGATCTGACTTGTATTCTGAGACTTTTGAATCTATTGAAATTGGTATTTCACAATCTTTTATTGAAGGTTCAAGCTTTGTCGGTAGAATGAGAAATGACCATTTCATTCTTATTCGATCTGTTTCGACTTTCGATATATCAAGTACTTTTTTTTTGTTAAGGCTTCCTTTTATATCAGATTTCTTTACTCAAGGAGGACCAAAGAATTGCTTTTACAATCATTGTTGTACTCTCTGTGCTTTAAATGATATTCTTATAACAACATATGAGTTGACATTTTTTTTTTTTGCTCTGTTTCTCATGTCACATATATATGATGATTCAGGTGATTCGGAACTTAAAAGAAAATGGATGCTACAGGAGGCTAAAACCTGATCGGTTATATGGCATTGACTGGTGTGATTTCTTAAACCTGTCTATTTTTATGACTACAATTGAGTTTATATGGTTTCTTTTTCGTGTTACGGCGTCGCTTCAGCTATGTGATATGATTTTCGTTTGCAGATATTTGGGCAATGTGTGGTGTGGGAAACGGTACTAGAAGCGTAGCATCGAGTCTGAACAAGAGGAAAGGACAAGGTTATTCCAAGAGCAATACCACTGGAATGGAATTTGAGTCGGACTGGACGACACACAGGAAGTCGTTGGCATTCACCGCTGAAAACATCCGTTCTGCAACAGCTTTTATGCCTTGGTCTTGTAAAATCCCCATAGGTGATGGATATCATGAGTTTCTCTAATTAAAGTCTTTATCTGTAAAGTTATTGATACATTTTCCGAGTAGTGCAACCAATCTAGAACGTCGAATACTCTGTTGATCTTATTGGCCACTACTCGATCTAGACAATGCCGGGTTTTGTCACGAGTGAGAAAAAGAGATTCAAAGAACCAATGATGAATTTGTCCGAGTCAATCAAACACGATACTTCAATTCACTCGAAACTTTACCCTGGTTTGAGTTCTCAACCGCTTGATGATTACGACAGCCCCATTCTCCCCGGGCTGCCTGATGACGTGGCAAAACATTGCCTCGCGCTTGTTCCTCGTTCCAACTTCCCGACCATGGGCGCTGTGTGCAAGAAATGGAGATCGTTTATTCGGAGCAAAGAGTTTATCAGCGTGCGGAATCTGGCTGGGGTGCTCGAGGAGTGGCTCTATATCTTGACTACGGATGCTGAAGGAAAGGACAGCCACTGGGAGGTTTTGGATTGTGTTGGCCACAAAAACCGCGTTCTTCCTGTCATGCCTGGTCCCGCTAAATCTGGGTTCGGCGTGGTTGTTCTTAACGGGAAGCTTCTTGTTATAGCGGGCTATACAGTGATCAATGGCGCTGTCTTTGCGTCGCCGGATATTTATCAATACGATTCGTGCCTCAACAGGTTTGTTTTCCTTTTCTTTGTAACGGTTAAAGTTTGTTTCTTTTTCTTGGAAAGCATTTATTTCAAGTAGGGTTAATTTATTTCATATATTATTCACTACGAGACCAATTAAAATAAGTTGAGAGAACATAGCCGTCCTTCTTGATTTATGTCATAGCTGGATTATTTTCAACATTTTGTTGCCGTCGAAATCAGCAAAAGAAGTTTCAAACACTCAACCACAAATTTTAAATTCTCTACCTAGTTTAATTATTGAAATGGCCACTTGCCTGAAATGTATTTTGTCCGCAAATTAGCTCTAGTTTGGTGATCTAGCCGATAAAAAATGGAAGACTTTTTGTATGAATTGAAAAATGAAAGAATTTGTTTGACCAGGTAAATCGGGTACCCTGAATTGACATGTACTTAAGTATTGGCATCCTTTTTTCTGTTACTTTTCTTCAACATTTTTGCTACAGTCATTTGGTCACAAAACTCTGTACTATCGCCATTTAATCAGTTTGGTCAATCAAAAAGCAATTTTGCAGCTGCAAAGAGTTTGATCATTTCCTTTTGCTAATCTTTCGATGCATCCTTTGTTCTATTTGCAGCTGGAGCAAATTAGCAGACATGAATGTTGCTCGATACGACTTTGCTTGCGCAGAAGTCAACGGAATGGTTTACGCTGTCGGGGGCTACGGGATGGACGGCAACAGTCTCTCTAGTGCTGAGGTGTACAACCCTGAGACCAATACATGGAGCCTCATAGAGTCCATTCGCCGCCCACGGTGGGGTTGTTTTGCGTGCGGCTTCGAAGGGAAGCTGTACGTGATGGGCGGAAGGTCAAGCTTCACAATCGGGAACTCAAAGTTCGTGGATGTCTACAACCCCGAGAAGCACGCTTGGTGTGAGATGAAGAACGGCTGTGTCATGGTCACCGCGCACGCTGTCGTAGAGAAGAAGCTCTTCTGTATGGAGTGGAAGAACCAGCGGAAACTCGCCATCTTCAATCCAGTGGACAGTACCTGGAAGATGGTGCAGGTCCCGCTGACTGGAAGCACTAGCATTGGCTTCCGGTTCGGGATATTGGACGGGAAACTCTTACTGTTTTCACTCAAGAATGACCCTACTTATCAGACACTGCTGTATGATCCGAACGCATTGCCCGGATCAGAATGGCAGACCTCTCAGGTTAAGCCGTCGGGTTCGTGCTTGTATTGCGTTACGATCAAGGCGTGACCAGCCGTGCCCCGAATTGCCAAGATCTCATGCTAATGTGTGCCTTTATTTGATGAACAACTTTTTTGAATTGACAGGTTATGAGTTTTGCATAACTGCCTGGTTTCTGTGATGTTTAATCAGCTATGGTATTTCAGTTTCATTATGTAGCCTAAACCGCTTGTGGATTACTCAAACGTTCCTTGCATTTGGCTTGCATGGTATTCTGGATTCTAAGCGGACCGCTAATTTATTTTTCAAGTGAACGTTCCCTTACGATATGTTTATCTTAGTTCTTCAAAGATCATAGTTCTGTGAGGGTGAATATGGTATATATTTTCGACAAATTAACTAATCCAGATAATTTACCAAATACACTAATTAAAACTAAGAGAAATTTAATACTTAATACAATTTACTGACCATTGCCATCCAATGACCTTTTCCTGTCAAATCCTACTTTAAAGAGTAACATTGAGTGGAACAAAAAATCAACCAATAAAGAAATACTAAAACAAGCTCTTTTTCAAAGGCATTTCAAAAGAGTAATGTTGCATGCTACGTTTTAATACAATCTCAATTCTCATTTACAGGTAGTATGATTAGCATTATGGTTCTGTAAGTCTAAACCATGAAATAACCATATTGCTTATAAAAAAGGATTTAATGCTTTTTTGTTTTTGGATACATTAGTAATCTATGCCGGTGTAGACTTTAATGACTTTATATTTTGCATTAAAAAAAAAGAAGCTAAAAATAATCTTTTTGTCTCAAAAAGGTCACCGAACAAGCCCATCACAACCGGCCCAAACAAAAAGCCCATAAGAAAAAAAAGACAAACACTACTACTCCACACTACACAAGTGAAGTCGATCGAAACATCAAAGCAGCCTCTCTCCCGCTTCTCAAATCGAAAGCTCTGATATCCTAGACCTAGGGTTTCATTCCGTTCTCTCTCCAAATCTCTGCGCCAATCAATAAACCAATGTTCGGCACTCCATCTTCCACGCCGGCGTTCGGTGCTCCGTCCTCGACACCGGCGTTTGGAACTCCGTCTTCCACGCCGGCGTTCGGAGCTCCGCCTTCGACTCCGACGTTTGGAACTCCGTCTTCCACGCCGGCGTTCGGAGCACCGCCTTCGACTCCGGCATTCGGAACCCCGTCTTCGACTCCGGCGTTCGGAGCGCCTTCTTCGACTCCGGCGTTCGGCGCTTCGTCGTCGACGCCTGCGTTCGGCACTCCTTCGACGCCGTCTTTCGCCACCGGAGGTGGCTTCGGATCGTTGCTTTCGACTCCATTTTCGTCTCAGACGCAGCAACAGCCTTCGTTGTTTCAGCAGCCCGCGTCGACCGGCGGTTTTGGCTTTCAGAATTCGTTCGCGACGCCGTCTCAGCCAGCTCCATTTCCGAACTCGCAGCTGACAACTCAAATGGCTCCGGTCGCTCCGATCCCTTTCTCTCTTGCCGATCGCGACATTCAAGTTAGTACGGTCCTTAATTTTGTTTTTAAACCCTAGGTTTTGTTCATTTTGTCTTAGGTGTGATTTCTAGATTATAATGCTGTTCATTTCGTCTTAGTTTTTCTCTGTTGGACATTCGATTCTTGTGATTTCTATACTTTTGCACTTCAATTTGGCATGTGTAACCCTGGGTTAATTTTCTCTATATGATATCTGATTCCGGTGATCTCAATGCTGTTTTATTCTTAATTAGACATTGAAATGTACTTCAATTTGGCATATGAAACCGTAGGTTAATTTTCTCTATATGATATTCGATTCCGGTGATCTTGATGCTTTTATATTCTTAATTAGACATTGGAACCTGGAATTTGTGTTATTGTTCTTTGTTTACTTTATGTGAAATTCGTTTTTGTGATGTCTGTCTATTACTCTCAAGTAGAAATTAGCACTTTTTTTGTTTGTTTGTTTGGGAATCCGAAGGTTGGTTCATATGGTCACAGTTTTGTTGATTAAACGTGACATTACTATATCTGTATTTTGAATTAGGCATCTGCCTTCTTTGTTGTTTGATACCCTAGGTTACAGTCATTGTTATACTTTTCTGTTTCGTATGCAATTTTTGATATATTTCCTTTTTATCTGAAATTAGGCAATCGTCGAGGCTTACAAGGATGAGCCTGGAAACCCGAAGTACGCATTTAAGGTTGGGTTACTGATTGTGTTCTTTCAGTTTAGAGCTTCTAGTGCATTTATTTTGTTTGTGTTGTAGTCTGTGCCTCATGGCCGCCCAATCACCACATGATCGTGTGAGGACTAAGGTCTACATTGGGGTTTTTTTTTTTTTTTTGCAGCATTTGTTGTTCAGTGTTACTGATCCGCAGTTTAGGGTAAAGCCCCCTGGTGTATCAGACGTGAGTTTATTCTTTTCTGTGCCTTTTTGTGGTTTCTAGTATTGTATATGTTCGTTTATCATTATTGGTTTTCTGTTCCAACTTAATCCGAAGTATAGTTTGCTTTGCCAGATCATGTGGGCAGAGGCTACGGGAAAGCTTGAGGGTATGGAAAGTAAGGACCGAGAACGTTTATGGCCTCAGCTTGTTCATGGTTTTAAGGATCTTTCACAACGATTAAAGGTGCTTCTGTTAGTTTAAACCGTTCAGATTGGTAGTTAATTTGGCCTCTTTTTTTTTCATGTCAATGATGGGAATTGTAGAAAAAGATTAGAAGGTTCTATTGGATAACAATAACATATTAATTGAATAATTGGAAAAATAAGTTCAAAATTAAATGCATTTATATAGTCATGTATAATGCATGTCAGAATAAGTTGTTACAATCTGATATTTGTGTGCGTGGTTGACTATTATATATAGGCAAATGGAAAAGGTGACATGATTGTCTTTTTGTCATTTGTGTGATTCATCTGAAACCTGCCAAGCTTTACACCTGGAAGATGAATATATGCGATAATATCTATTATTTAGTTGGTTATCTCTATTACTGTAATAAAGTAGGTTTAAGATAGCTTCCTCTTTTTAAAATAGATGTGGTAGTTGAAGAAAACTACATGATTGAGCAGATGCCCCGATGATGGGGAGACATATAAGAGGCCTCAAAACCAACTAGGGGCGAACGCTTAAATTACTTAATTTCTGTAGAAACTTGCATTGATTGGCAATATTGTCCGCTAGTTCAATAATATTTTTGTGGCCCGAGTCTGTGGATTGATTGGAATCATGTATTCCGCACTATTGTCATGTGTTTTACAAATTTTAGTCTTCTGTTTAACCTGGTTAATTGGGAGTAATGCCCCATTAGTGTGACATGCGGTTGTTAATTTGAGTCTTGTGGGTTGCTATATATGTACTGTGAGAGGTTTTCCCTTGAGGATTTAGTTTTCTCCTCCATTATTCATTGTCTATTAATGGTTTTCTTTCAAGATTTTGAGGTTCTAGCTCTTTTGTTGCAGCTCCAAGATGAAGTTATTCTTTCAGATTCTGAGAGATTGCGAATGACACATAGCAATGTGAAAATGGTATTTTCCTCGTTACTGATGCGTATCTACTGCCAATTAATTTAGAAGTATGTCATTTTTTCTGTTCTTGTTTGCAGCTTCAAAGGCATTTTCAAGCTGATACTCTACCTCGGATTGAACGAATGAGACAGAAAGAGCAAGGTCTTCAAAGGCGCCTTTTAAAGGTGGCACCTTAAAGCTCTTCGTTTGAGATTTCTCTTGTTCTTTATTAAATGCTTGCTTATTAATTTTATCTGTCATGTAAAAGGTGATGAAAATGATGGAGGCACTAGAAGGAAAGGGTTGTCGATTGCCCTTAATGAAAGGCGAAGCTGAACTGGCTGAGAAATTAGCTGCAATCACTAGACAGGTGGGGCTTTTCTGGGTATCCTTTTCCTTTTAGGTGTGCCATTTCTCATCATGCAATGTTACTGAAAAGCATATAAATCTCTAGTTGAAAGGATCCGGAGCAGAGCTTTCTAGAAGGGTACAAAACCTTCTCACCATTTCACGTGTTCAAGCAAATTCCATCGTGGCGGGCGGTTCTGTTTATCTTCCTGGATCAACCAAAATACACGAACACAGTCTTGCTGAGATGCAGGAGGTGAGAAAGCTGACCACTCATCTTTTTGTTTTTCCTTTCTTGTGCATGATTTGCTTTCTTCTTCGGTTGTCTTGCTCAAGGTGTTTTATATTATATACTTTATAAGAGTGTTGGTTACCTTGGAGTAGAGGGAAAAATAAGGATTGGTGATTGTGGTGTCAACCAGAGAAGTTATTGATCTGTTGAATGTATTTGCATGCTATTTGTTTTACAATTGTATTTTTGGAAGAATATTGACTGATTCTTTTTGCATGGCAGGTTTTACAACAGCAGACAGAGGCGATTGCAAGACTTGGCAGTGTGTTGAAGCGAGATATTAGGGACATGGAGATTATTATGGCCGAAGATGCAGAAATGACCGATGATGCGAACTAAAAAAGATGAAATTCCATTGCCACATCATCTTACAGTGATGATATTCTTCTTCTTCTTCTCTTTTTTTTTTTTTTTTTTTTTTTTTTTTTTTTTTTTTAATGTTCAGTTTTAGCTTGATAAGTTCTAGCATTGTCTTAGTAGCTGGTATTTTTCTTGCTGATCCTCTGGAATGTAAGCTGTGTGTGTGTGTCGGGCTCTTTTGTTTTTCCCCCTTTTAATTATCGTTTTTTGCGCTTTTTATTTTTACTGCTGGTTGTGTCCTCCCAAGTACACACCATTGGTGGCGTATGCGGAAATGGCTGGTGCGCTACTAGGTAAGTACTTGCTAAAGGCCAGATGATAAAAACAAGTACGTAAATGAGTTGAGGTGCATGGGCTAACAATTTTTTTGTCTTGCTAAAATGATTATAAATTGTGTTTTTTTTTTTTTTTGTCCTTCTCAAGTGCCGAAAATATAACGTTGCATATTTTCAGTTCGCGTCGTCTTTAAAACAATAACGACTAAATTTGAATGCAAGTGCAGATTTATCTAATTAATCCAATAGCTAATTAAATTTAGTTTCGATGAAAGATTTTCTACGAATTCCGATTAAAGACGACTACCAGATTGTGGGCATTAAGGTGGGCCTGTGTCTAGGAATCGTGGTCCCAATTTTAGATTTAACTGGCTTTGGGTCCTTTTATAGTAAATGGACAACTACGGCCCAATCCGAGACTTGAGCCCAGAAAGCTATTGGACGTAAGGCCCATCATGGCCCAGTTATTGACTCCTAGGCCCATAAAGAATGTTTGTGGGTTTTTAAAACTTATTGGGCTAACGGGCCCATTACGTCCCAATCATTAACTTTTTGGGCCCGTTATTGGGTTTCGAAGCCCATTAAGGCCCAAAACCTTATTGGGCTTACATTTATATCAAGCCCAAGAATAAACTCTTTGGGCCTTTTGGGCTCTTTAAGAGCGTTCGAGGCCCATTCGGGCCCAAAGTAATTGGGCCTACAGGCACAAACCCTTGGTGAAAATACGTAGTTCTTTAGGCCCTCTATTGTCCTATTATAATTGGGCTTATAAGCCTTAAACCCAATAGTGAAACTATTAGCCATAATGACCCCAAATCATAATCTTGTGGGCCTCCCTTTTTGGGTTCAAGTTCTTAATCTTGTAGGCCTCGCTTTTTGGGTTCAAGTTCCTAAATATTTTCATAAATATTTTTTTTCCAATAGGGTTCAAGTTCTTACTAGAGTACAGTAAAACTCAAAAGCCGGTCCACTTTTTACTTGCCGTTGGCTTTTCCAATTAATTCTAGGGGCCTAATAGAGTTATATAATACGTTTTAGGTTGAATTTTGCCGCAATCCTATATATATCGAACGCCAGTACGTCAATCACGGCCTAATTTTGGTCAGTTCAATTCCTTTTAGATCAAAGTTTCGTCCAACCTATATCAACTAATGACGGGAAATCTGATTAACTTTGGCTGATTACCCTATGTTCGTATCTGTTTTACGATTATATATTTTTAGCATCCCATCTTTTGATGGATTCAGACTTGACAAAAATAAATATAAAAAACCTACCTATGGCAATGCTTTTAGCACGATAATGTTCTCAAGTAATCCTTAAGACACCCAAATTATAGAAGCTCCTTTGAATTTTATGCGAACTAAATTTCTGGATAAGCTTCTCCCATGATCAAAAGCACGAGAGACGTCCAACCAGTGAAAAGGCGTGTCCCTTTTCCCTTGCCATTCCTTTGATCGTATTGTTCCCACAAAAAGCCGGTCCGTTGATAATTAAGAACCACATTTCTACAGAAAAAGGGTAAAGACAATAGACAATTAAATGTTGAAAGCTAGCTACGCCGACAGCAAGCAATTAACAGATAATGTATGGTACAGTACCTTATCAAATTTCCTCTCAGGTCATCATAGATGGTTTTTGCTCTCTTTTTGAATGGCCCATCCTCTGCAATAACTCAAAAATTAAATTGGACAGAACAGTCTACACAATGGTGATTTCTTATTTAGGAAGTCATACCTTTGGAATAATGGTTAAGCGCTGACAGAATCATGTAATTCATATTCATCCAAATTGGACCTCTCCAATATGGAGGGTCGTGTTCCGTGTTTCGTTTCATGTACAAGGAGCTGCATACACAAAGCGTTGTTTCATTCTAGCTAAAATCAATAGTCTCGAGAAGATTTTGTATATAGAATGAAACCTATTAACCTTGTTTTGGCCAGAGAGCGGACCCCGAAATCAGTCCATAAGATACTCCTGTTTGATATAAGGTCCAGCTGTTTTTCCAGAATCCACGAGTCCTGTGTCATTGACAAACAAGATGTCTTCTTATGCTGAGGGTGCAATATTAAGTAAAAGAACATTGTCTTTCAACTAGATTGTGTACAACTTACAGGTGGAATGATCCTCCTCATGAACGGGAAAAGACTCACGTAGCCAATATGAGGAACTAGTCTCAAGTGTGGGGGTTCTAGTACTTCTCGCACAACCTCTTGATTTGTATAATGATTTCCGACGTTTATCTCTTTCCGGGTTAAGCGAACCTTGTACACCAAAAACTCCACAAGTCAGCAGATGAATTTGGTAGAATGAAGAGAGGTATTGATCCCATGTTAAATAGTATAGGAGGCATTGATACACGTTTAGGACAAGTTTTGGCACCTATTATAACGCAATTACTGACAAGGTCTTTAATGTTCTTCCCGAATTACTGAATGCATATGTTGAAGAGAAACAAATGAAATCATTTAGTAGATTGTGTGAAACAATCATGGACGACCTTATTAACTGCAAGTTCATTGTGTGCAGATTTTCAGGAGGAAAAGGCTCTATACCAGGGTGAGAAGTGTACCTTTTCCGTATGGTACCCAAAATCAAAATATGCTCCAGACTTATCATCCAAGTGCATCTGTTTAAGCATCGAGAACAAATAAGATAAGAGAAAACTGAAGCCTATTTAGTGATCTACACATCTCTCTTAGTATATGATGGAATACAACTAATCAGTAATCAGTAGTATATGCTGAAAGAAAATAACGACTCCAGACAAACCTTATTCAGAAGATCAAAATCTGATAGAAGCTTAGCTGTACTACTATACTCCTGCATCATTTTGTTAGAAGATTAATTCATGATATAACTAAATTCTTATATACCAATACATTACCATACCCTTACCGAATCAGTTTTCTTGTCAAGTAGATTCGAAATGGAATGCAAGCAACCTGCTGCAAGATGCATCCAACATCTAAGATCCAAGTGACGTTCATCTTCAGAGGGGTGTGAAGCACGTGGATAATCATCCAACCCGGAAGACAGCGCCTGAAGGTTCCAGAATATGAAATCAGTTTATAATTTTTTTCAGAAAAAGCATTAGTTCACAGTGATAGTATATGTTGCTTCACACCAACAATAATAATAGTCAGAAGTTCAGCCATCATAAATTAGAATCATTTAATCTGTTTTGGGATCAAACCAAGATTCAAACAAATCGAGAGCACAATTAGCAGCCCCAAGAAGATAGGATGACGTGAACCTTCGATATCGTATAATGGAAAATATGGTAAAATGGAAAATAACAAGATAGTTGCAGGACTTTCGAGTGGTCTGCTCTCTCCCAAAAGGAATTTCTTCCTCACCAAACACTAACAAATTTGTCTTCCCTTCATCAAACCCCAACCCTTCCTATTTATAGACTAAAGGAGACTACTAACAACTTCTAACAATTCTAAATCCATCCCTTAACTAATTATTAATTATTACAATTTCCCTTCCTCTCCGTAAGGGTAAACAAAACTCACCCCATAATTTCATGATGGATACTAAGCCATACATAATAACTCTAGCCCATCATGCCTGGGATGATTATAATGATCCATATAAAGGAATAAAAGAAAACAAGAGAAACTTGATCATACAAAAGCCTCAATGCTATAACATAGAACCTTTGGATTTAGTTCCCGAATAGTTGAATTGTCTCTCCCATGCCAATAGTAGTTGCCCATTTCCTTCCCTGAGTACAAAAAACACAAATGTCCAACTCGATTAAATATATTTTTTTTTATTAAAAGAAAAAAAAAAGCGTACAATTTCAGAACATTAAAAAACGTAACACCGCCGTTATCAAAAGAAAAAAAAAAGGAAAGGAAAAGAAGCAGCAGCAAACAAAATGAACCTTTACCTGACTGGGTCATATTGAACCACTGAAACCATGCTTCTAAGCGAACAAAAGCCCGTTCCAAGAATGAGGAGATCTTATTACTTTCAGTGGAATCAAATTTGTTTTTCTCTAAACCACGAATCAGATCTGGAAGAAGAAATGTTTTAAACCAAATTAGATATCACTGTTACATCAAGACAACACAATTTTAGATAGATGGCATGCCTTATGGATATAGAATCCCCGTCACCGAAAAAAAATTGTATGAACCCATATATGTGCACTAATGAACAAATTGGGGTAGGATATATAAAAAGATGCGAAAGGAAAAGCACAGCACATTAAAAGATAGAGAGGAGATGGCAAACAAAAATCCACCCAAATGTTGCGTAATATTCACAATTAACACAATAATAAATCCCATACACATCTAATAGGAGGAAAGTATACAAGTTATGTATCATAATAATAACAAGACAACTAAGATGGAAATGAGATGTCAAGGGCCGTGATTAAAATCTAAATCTAATAATCTATATAGTCCTTAAAGCACAATCTACCCTAATTCCCAGACAAATTTCTATAATTAAAATTTATGATAAACATCTACTCTAATCCAGACAGCAAACATATCATTTTCTGAAGTTGCTAAGGTTAATTTATCAACAAGGTGGGATCAACAAGTATTATAACAAACTTGTAAGTCACCAGTTTACAGAAAAAGGGCTATGGACTAATTACCATGTAACACCAGAAATAAAGTTGGTGGATTCCCATTTGTCGGATGCTGAGGAACAAATTCCTCAGGTACCTTACTACAATAACACAAAGAAGGACACTGAAATTGGTTATCGAACAAGTTAAAATGCCAAACAATCAAAATCTCGAACAAGTAGACGACCTTAGAGCTTCGGCACCTAAAATTTGCTCACGTGGAATCCATCCATCAACATTCATTAGATCTAGCCAGTGTCCAATGATATCCAAGGAAATGTGAATATCCCATCGCCTGCTCAATATTTATTGGAAATAAAATTGTAAATGAGTTCCTTACTAAGAAAAAGAATTTCGCAAATGTTCATATCTCGTGTTAATATTTCACAAATAGACATGAAGAAACACACCAGATCAATAACTGATGAAAACCTTCATCCCACAAAAACCCCCTAGGGAAAAAAGGTCGACTTGGGACAGCTGTATAAAGCTCAGCCGGCCAATAGGAAATAAAACTGCCATGACCGTCCACCTGCAAGAGAAAATTGCCAACTGTATAATTTTGTCAGAAAAAGCATGATAACTGAGCATAAATACACATATAAACACACGCACACTCGCACATTCAAACTAATTTTATGTGTGAACACTGACATACAGAGGGTGGATGTGAGAGATAGAATTTACAAGGATTCAAATTATTGGCAGAAATGACACATAACTTATAGTTTGTTATGCCATTGCTAATTGGCAATCTCCAAAGGCCAGACAAAGAAAAAAAATTCATTAATATTTCACCTCTAGGTTCCTCAATAACATGATTCTTTAAGATACTCATTTTTTTTTTCCTCTTAAAGTATCCCATAAAATGAAAAGGATGATCAGTTACTCAGTTGGCTAGGAAAGTGTTGGATGGCCCATATAGCTGGTTTACTATTATTATTTTCTTTTGGCTAGTAGCATAGCTAGTTCTCGCTTTGAAATCTTTAACCATAAAACATGAAAAAGCAAAAGTTACAAATAATCACTTCAATTACTTACATTGGAATCTCTGGGGAGTGAAATTTTTGACTGACCATAGAAATACCCAATTCCACCCAACATATTTCCAATAGCAGCCTTACCAGCAACAATAGATTCTAAATCAAGCTGAAAAGATAATAGCATAATGTCAAAATTCAAAAACAAATAAAAATAAAAATAATAGAGGAATGTGAATTCTCATGCCTTTAGGAGAATTTCTTTTTCGGATTTGAGAATTTGGAGGGGAAAAGACCTATATAAGGTGGTCACTGTCATAGAGGTGCAGCTCTAGCTTTTATCTACTGTTTTATTATTACTATTACTGTCGTTATTATTTCCTTTTTTTTTTTTTTTTTTTTTTTGTGAAAAGAAACATACGAGGCACCCCTCCAGCAATTTAGATCAAAATACACAATTCTACAATCTTGAATGAAGCAACAAGTTGTTACACGAAGTAAAAAAATGCATTTTACCATACCTTGTTGTCATTATTAAAGTTTTTCTCAAACTTTGTGTCAAATTCTATCTGCTTCTCCTTCAGCTGACTTGTGAGTGAGGTACCTTAAGATTATAGAGTTTGATGGATTAGGTTCAACTGAAAACTATTCTTAAAAAAAAAAAAAAATTCTAACAAGCTTAATCCGGTCAATGTTTGACAAAGTTCGATAAAGAAAAATAACATGCTAAACACCTCTTTGTGAAACGAGTGTAACAAGACGCATTGCATATCTCCCACCAAGATGACTACAAAATACATATATATTTGACAACTACAACTATGGAGGCAGAAAAACCTGTAAGACTGCTAATGCGTTTTTCTACTCTAGAACTCTCTGAGCCAACTCCTGAGACAAATGCAACATCCATGCTGAAAGGAATCCTGGCAGAAATCTGCACAAAAATAAAATATCCAGGGGTAAGGTAGATGAGAAAAGTTCAAAGCTGAGATGACCTAAATGATATAGTATGGTTATTCCATACGCACTAATTGTTGTTACTCAATTGCCACATACCTGAAAAACTGCAATATTTGGAGACACATCAGATGTGTCTGGTAGCTCAAGTCGATCAAACCTTCTAGCCTAGAGAAGTGTTTAATAAGTCAGAATCAGAAAGATATAGAAAAAAAATTATAACGAATAAAAAGAACTGGAACTATGTTGAATCAGGTCAAGAAAGCTATAATTTGCAGGTATATAGAAACCTACTTGTGTCGCGAGACTTTGCTGCACAAGGTTGGATAAGTTGTGAATATGAGGTGTCCTAAAACCAGAATAATGAACTTCCAAATCATCCTGCAAAAAGCGGAATAAAAAAAGGACAGGTTTCATTTCAAAGTATCCGATAACATTATAATTTGCATGGAGAAAAAGAATAAGAAATGGGATCAAATGGTCCCTGTATGAGTTAATAAATTTAGAAATTTTACATTATCACATATAACCTATTCCTAAAGAGGTAGCCCAACAAATTGCATGGTATTGCATGGTACTTCACAACAGAGCTTCTGGCCTCATATTGAGCAAGAGACAAGTACGCAAAAGTTGAAGGTAGTGTACCAAGGTATTGAAAAAGACAGACAGCTACTTTTCATAGTGCTCTGTGGGTCTATCCAACACTACCTGTGATTTCAGGTGTAGCTGCCAGGTTCCAACATCTACTCGTGAACCAGATGTAAGAAGAGAATTCCTATGAATGTCCAAAGTCTCTTGACTTAAGCTTAAACCACTCTCATTTTCATCAGCCAAATAGAAAAAAAGATGTCCAATTCTCGATTGTTCTTCGTCTTTTATATCTCTGCAAGCAGAGAACAATAACAAGTACCCATATATTAGTATTTAGCACACGAATGATATTTAGCTAATGAAGATAACCTATTCCTACCAAGTTCAATTCATAATGCTCACTCACAACCGCGAATCTGATTCTCAAAACAGAAACAAGAGAAACTATTCAGTCTAAATGTGAGAGACAATTTGCTGACCCTCAACATTTGAACAAATTTCAAGGTGACTTTGCACCGTAGTTAAGAATCCACAGGCATTTCATAAAGCAGACTGTAAAGAATTAGGCCAGGATATTTACTTCACATTTTGCATATTAATTCGGACTGCCCAGTCTCCACCATAACCACTTCCCTCCTGCTTCAATTTAAGGAAACTTGTGCCTAAAGTTAACTCCTGGTCAATAATTTCATGATGTCCATAATTGCGTCCATTATGACGTGTCCAACCATATTTGCTTAGCTCATCAGAATTTTCACACACGTGCCTCATGAAGTACCTTCCATCCTTTATACCAATCCACATTAATCCCGCGATCAATGAACGAGGAGTCCTAGACAGGTAAAGAATCTAGTTATTGTCACAACCATGTTGCTTGTAAATTGTAAATTAGAGTTTGTCATAATTGCAGTGAGCGGATATAGAAAAATGATTTAAGAAACATTGGAGTGATTTTCACAATTACAATTACTGTACAATTAACCTAACTTTAACCTTCATTAATCCAAAAACTTATTATCACAACCACATCACTTGTAAGTCGTAATCCATGAAGTTTAAAAGAAACATATAGGAAATCTATTTCTGAAAACAGTTCATCACTTCTTCCAATTACAAATATGAAACTCTAGCAATGAATCAATGACGAGTGTAGTTACTCACAAATATTTCCACTGTAAATCGTAATTCATGTTAAATTGAGCACAAAGAATGATAAATAAAAAAGCGAGAGAACTTATATCAGTAAATATGAAAGTACCTGGCACGGATTCCAAGGTAAACGTGAGGGCGATATGTTCCCCAGTACAAACTCTCCTTGTGCTCTCCTTGAAACTGCGACGAACCAGAAAATTTCAGCAAAAAATGAAAACACGAATAAACACGAAACATAATCAACAAAAGATCAAATCTAGGTCACAAGATCTCCTCATGATTCCTCGGATTGCGACGAACCAGATGATTTCAACCTCGACACGAAACAGGAACACGCACACAACAGAGTTAAAGATAAATCAAATCGAGGTAAAAAAATCTCTCGCCGCGATAGCCTCGAAACTGCGAAAAACCAGAAAGTTTCAAAATCTAGATAACGATCACAAACGCCTCTTTGTGATCGCCTTAAAACTGCGACAAACCGGAATATTCAAACCATAACTAAAATCACGACGACGAACAATAACAGAATTCAACAGCAATCAAATCTACGTCACAGATTCTCCTTCAAAGCGCGAAAAAAAAAAAGAGAAAAAGAAGCGAATCTAGTTGACGATGTTACCTGAGGAAGGTCCATGAGTTTGGGAGCAGGAAATG
Organism: Boehmeria nivea var. tenacissima; assembly: GCA_018132145.1. Classification (NCBI taxonomy): domain Eukaryota; kingdom Viridiplantae; phylum Streptophyta; class Magnoliopsida; order Rosales; family Urticaceae; genus Boehmeria; species Boehmeria nivea. Next base: position 17,009,034 of record CM030881.1, on the reverse strand, counting down.
GAGTGACAACCCTAGGTCTCCGGGAATGTTCATCGGCGGAATTGACGAGATGACGAATGAAGAGAAATATGGCGACGAAGGCGATCGCGCTAAACCCTAGCATGAGCTTAAGATCGACGTTGAGGATTCGAATCGAGTCGTGATTTCGAGCTCGATCTCTGCGGGGTTTGGGAAGGAGATTGGTTCGTCGCTCGTCGTCGCGATCGCCGGCATCTTCGGAGGGCTTGAATCGGCTCCGAGCATTGGCTCTGGTCATTTCGGGCCAGTGCTTTCTCGGTACAGAAATTCTCGGGCGACACGAGAGAATTTCGCGACTGTGTTAGTGTTCGGGCGGCTCAAAGGTTCGAGTGTTAGCTTGTGGGCCCACAATAGCATTAGCCAGCGGGAAATTTTGAGGAATACCCCATTTTTGACACAGTGATAATCTATAACCATGTGTATTGTATTTTTAATTTATATCTCAAAATTTACACTACAAACATAGAGTGGAAATGAAGGGAGCACACCACATGGGATATAGATTATTAAGTTGCATCAAAAATGGCTTTATTTTAAAATTTTCCCTTGGCGCTAGCGAAAAGTGCTGTGGAGTACCTTTTGCCTGGAAATTTTGAAAATGCCCCCCTCTAGGCTTGTTTGTTTTGTAATCAGAATAAATAAATTAAAAAAAAAAAGGTTTAAATCCTTTTACAACAACTCACTCATAAAAAATCAAAATTAAACCCTTTTGTTACGGTAAAAAGTGGTTCTGATTGTAATCAAATGAGGCCTTAATGTTCTCATTTTTAAGGGGGAAAGAATTCATTTCCTGCCTTTTCTATTATCAAATTTTTACACAAGTGAATTAAAACTGATCTGTCTATTTATTGTTATTAGAAATGAGAAATTTTGGTACATAGTCCATTTTTTAGATCATATTCAAAAAATATCAACAACTTTTTAAAATTAGGTGAATGACCCGTTTTTGGTAAGTAGACAAAATACTATGATAAGCGGATGAAATACCAATTATTTTTAGCTTGAATTTTATTTATTTACTATGGTAAATAATCGATATACCCCTAAAATTTTTTTGGGTAAATAGATAAATTATCATGGTAAGTAGACAAAATTCAAGCTAAAAATAGCTGGTATATTATCTGCTTACCATAGTATTTTGTTTACTTATCACGAACGGGCCATTCACCTAATTTTAAAAAATTATATACATTTTTTTAAATAGGTTCTAAAATTAGGCCATTTAGCAACAAACCCAATTAAAAATTTATTGATAATTATTGAGTTTTATTCTTTGAAAAATTGTGCCACAATAAAAAAATAAAAAAATTAATTGAGTGAAGTAAAAAAGACAAACATGAAAATATCACATTTATATTTATACCAAAAAAAAAAAAAAACACACATTTGAAACTTCTTGGATTCAAAGAAAGCGATAACTCAAATTGCCAATGTTGATTTTTATTTTTTTATTTTTTATTTTATAATAATCGAGGATTTCTTGTACAACAGATTGGTTTCGTAAATTTGTGAAGTTTGGAACGGACGGCACTGAAATAACGAAGCGAGAACTTTGATCTGTCACTTGGTTATTTTAGTTTATCACTGCCGGTCTTATCATGTAACAATGAAGACGAATAACTCATAATTAAAGAACAACTGTTTGCGTAATTGGGTGAAATCTTATAAAGAACTTGCTGATGGAAAAGTCAAAGACTGACTTTAATAAAACAGATCAATAGTCTTGAACCACAGACTGGCAAGTGGCTATGTAGCCTGATTTTTGGATGGGAAGAGATTGTTTGGGTTACAAGATAATGACAATGTATTGAACTGCAAAAATTCTATTCAGCTATATGATAGATCTTATCAACCGAATATTAGTAAGTCAATGACCATAATTACAAGTATGAATAATCCTGGATAACGTTGGAGTCATATAAAAGCTGTTGTTTTCCCCATAGGTTGGCTTATAATGAATTGATTTGAATTAGATTCGGAAGTAAAGTATTTTAAGATGGTTTATGACCTCTCGGTCATTGGGAGTGCAAGTCAGATTCTTCTTTGGATCATTATTTAAGTAAACGCTTTTTGCTGTGAGCCATTTTAAAATAGTATTATTGATAGCGAAAATGCTATCAACTTCTTCATTCCTATTAAAAAGAATTAGTATCGTGCAGAGTTTAGGTCATCAATAACATAATTCAGACATCATTAACAAGTAAAAAGTCCTATAAATCAATATCTATGTTTGTAAGTTAAATTGCCTAAACTAGATGGATGGCATAAAACTCACCTTACCACTTTTTGCTCTTCTTTTGCTTCTTTTACAAGCTAAAACAAGCACCGTTGAAGCTGTTGAGGACTCGAGCTCTCTTCGTTGCACCAAGAAGGAGATGGACGCTCTTCTGGCATTCAAAGAAGGCCTCAGCGACACTTCGAATTGCCTTTCATCTTCGGTCGACGATGATTGTTGCGCTTGGTTGGGCATTGGCTGTAGCAACCAAATAGGACATGTCACAGAAATTGATCTCCACAGCCAATACTTTTTTAGTATTCCCACAAAAGAAGACAACAAAGCAGCAACAGTACCATGTACGCTCTTGAGTTTGGGTGCTAAGTTAAGTCCTTCTTTGCTTGACTTAGAATATCTAACTCACTTGGATCTAAGTGGCAATAATTTCCAAGGAATTCCCATCCCGAGTTTTGTCGATTCTTTGAGGAATTTGACATACTTGGACCTATCAGATGCATCTTTTGGAGGGATGGTTCCTCCTTATATCAGAAATCTATCAAGGCTGAGCCACCTTGGCCTCGCAATTTCTCTCTATCCATATAGTCTTCGGGTCTCGAATTTGTACTGGCTTCCAAACCTTTATTCCTTACAATATCTCTACTTGAGAGGTATAAACCTCAGCTCTACAGCATCTTATTGGCTCTAAGCTGTCAACATGATTCCTTCTTTGTGGGAGTTGGACTTATCCGGTTGCGAACTTCCTAACCTTCCTCAACGTCTTCCATTCGTAAATTTTACGTCACTTCGAGTCCTTACATTCTCTCGTAACAACTTTGTCTCTCCAATACCTACTTAGGTTCTGAACATTAGTACCATAGAGGAACTTGGCTTCTATAGTTCCCAACTTACAGGCAATATTCCCGAAGTTGCTCCGGGAAAACTTTGCAACTTGCTTATTCTAGATCTATCTGTTAACGATCTTACCGGTGACATAAACCAGTTCATTAAAGCCATGTCTCAATGTGGTAATAGTAGCTTATAGTGGATAGAGCTAGGCAGTAATAAACTAGAGGGGAATCTTCCTGATTTCATTTTGTCTTTTCAATGTTTGTTGTACCTTGAAATTCCCTGGAATTCCTTGTCTAGTCCAATTCCAGCATTGATAGGGAATTTGTCGCATTTAGGAAGGTTGGACCTGTCTTTTAATAAGTTCAGTGGCAGCATTCCAGTGGGTATTGGCCAGTTGCCGTGATTGTTTGACTTAAATCTATGGGAGAATTCATGGGAGGGAATTATATCTGAAGCACATCTTAACAATCTTACAAACCTGTTTTCATTCTCTGTATCATCGCTTAATAAGTCCTTAGTTTTCAACATAGGCCATGATTGGACTCCGCCTTTCAGTCTAAATGCCATTGCGATTGACAGTTGTGAACTAGGTCCTTCTTTTCCGGCTTGGCTTAGAACACAGACCGAGCTTGACACGATCACACTAAAAAATGCCAGCATTTCAGATAGCATTCCTAGTTGGCTTTGGAAATTATCACGAAGCATTTCGTGGTTGGATCTTTCTAATAACCAACTCACTGGAGTGCTTCCCAAATCAATAGATTTCTCTCCTGGACTTTACCTGCAGATCCAGTTAGGCTTCAACCGCTTGGAGGGTCCCATCCCACTCTGGCCAAATGTCACGTAGCTCTCGTTGAGGGACAATATGCTCTCAGGCCCTATTTCCTCAAACGTCAGCCACAACATGTCAAAGTTGAAAACACTAGATCTCTCTGGAAATTCTATGAATGGCACAATCCCGCCTTCCATCACAGAAATGAAGAGCTTGGATTTCCTTGATCTATCGTCCAATTACTTATATGGATCCCTCCTTGATCAATGGAAGGGCCTGGAAATGCTTCAAGTCCTAGACCTGTCCAACAACAATCTCTGTGGTCTCATTCCTAGCTCAATGTGCTCATAGCTACTTTCCCTAGACTAAGTGGTAACAGTTTTTCGAGGGAGATTCCTTTTCCTTACATAACTGTACTTTCTTGTTCGCGCTTGATCTCGGGGAAAATAGATTTTCCGGAACCATATCATCATGGATTTCTGAAGACCTTCGTCTCCTTAACTATTTAAGTCTGCAAAGCAACATGTTCTACGGCAACATTCCTCACCAGCTATACAATTTCAAAAGGCTACATGTCTTGAACTTGGCACACAATAATTTTTCGGGCCACATATTTAAATTTCTGGGAATTAGTTCGTTGCCGTTGCAAATTCCACAGAGTTTTTTCTTGTGGCCACCTTCGAAGGAAAAGAAAACATCCGAAGCTCGTTTAAAGTTAATGGTTAAAGGAAGGCTTGTTGAGTACACTACGATAATTTCAATAGTAAATCTGATAGACCTTTCGAGCAATAACTTGTCGGGGGAGATACCAGAAGAAATGACGAATCTTTCGAGATTGGGATATCTAAACTTGTCGCGCAACCACTTGACGGGAAAGATACCGCAAAGTATTGGCAAGTTGAAGCACTTGGAAACGCTTGATCTCTTGTGGAATAGTCTCTCAGGCGTCATTCCACTGTGCATGCCATCTATGACTTCCGTGAACTACTTGAACTTGTCGCACAATAACTTGTCGGGACAGATTCCCTCCACCAACCAGTTCTAACGTTCAACGATCCATGGATTTATGAGGGTAATCCACACCTCTGTGGAGCTCCATTGCCAACCAACTGCTCATTTTCAAGCAATGACGAGAATTCAGAGGACGTGGATCAAAGTGAAGATCATGAGAATGAAGTGCTATGGTTTTACAAAAGCGCGGCAGCCACATATGTTGTGGGGCTCGGTGCTGTATGTGTGGCCATGCTGATGAGCACATCTCTGAGACATGCGTATTTCAAGTTCGCAGATGAAGTGGGACAAAAAATTTCACTGTTTATTGCAATAAATATGGTTCGCTTGAGAAGAAAGCCAAAAATTTCTCACAGAGGTAACTTGTCTACTTGATCATAATGAGAGAGTGAAAACTTTCTCTTCTATGTTAAATTATTTGTCGATGTATTTTTCTTTTTGCGTGTTTGTTTGCGGTATGTGTGGACATGTCTACCAAAATATGCAATGAGCAGGGGAATTCATTAAAATATTGTTTGTCGTAGAAGTACTTATGTAAACTCTGCTTCTCACACAGTGTCTAACAATTCATGTCTGTTTAACATTGATATTGCTTGATTATATAAATGGGAGATACTGATTGAGTTTGAGAAAAAGTTATAAACAATCTCTAAATGATACATTCTCAACGCTAGTTGAATCACAAGAACATTTTCTTTTTCTTGTTCGTAATCAAAATCAAGTTAAATTATTCTTTGACAGATCAAAGGACACATGCATTATTTATTTATGAAGGCATGATAATTAAGTCAACTGAAAAAGAATGATACCAACTGTTGAATGCCATATTTCCAAGAAATTTAATATAATACCAAAATACTAAGATGTTTTTCATTTTCAAAATATTTAGTTAATTTTGTTTTTAGGAGCTAGTAATTGGACAATTGAGATTTTCAAACAATGCAAACAACTGTTCAGAACAAATAAGTAATAAGTATAGAATTCCCAACTTTCATGACTTTCATCACTAATAAGAAATCTGTCATACTTGGACCTATCGGATGCATCTTTTGGAGGGATGATTCCTCCTAATATCGAAAATCTATCGAGGCTGAGCCACCTTGGCCTCGCAACTTTTCTCTATCCATATAGTCTTCGGGTCTAGAATTTGCATTGTCTTCCAAATGTTTATGCCTTACAATATCTCAACTTGAGAGGCATATGTTAGACGTAAATTAATCTTCGTTTCGTGTTTGTCAGCTGAAGTGAGCAAGGGCTTTTCTTCAAAATAAAATTTGAATATTGAAGACTATAAGTCAGAAAAGATGAAGGAAGAACTATGTTCTGTTACGTGTTACAGTTTTCACGTGCTAGGAATTTGTAACACACCAAGTTATTAGTACTACATAAGTAGAAATCTCTGTCTGCTTGTTGTTATAAAATAAATTCCTTTAAATCAAAGGGGATTTTATCGAAGTTGGCATTATGTTTTGCAGTGTGTAAAGACGCTACCCTTTGAATAAACTTTTGCTTCTTATATTATATTTTCATTCATATTTCTGTAGAGAAAAATGAAGCTGCTTGATTTTCTAAACAGGACTTACGAATCGAGTCTCAGCTAAAGCTATGAACTCTATAACACATCCTCAACACTACTTAAATCACAAGAACATTTGTTTTTCTTGTTCGTAAACAAAATCAAATTCGAAAAACTCCTTCTAGCACTCCCGAAAATCCAGCTTCGACAAATCACCCACTTGAAAGAGAAGTTCTTAAAAGCACCTTTGACTGCAATTTTGTTGAATTCCTATTGGAACTTCTTTATATAGCCATAGAATGAAAAAGAAAAATCGGAAAAAAAAAATCTTGGATAATCACCTACCGCACTCTTCTACGCAGGACTAAGCACCTTCTTTCTCTCGCTATAGCTCAGACTTCGCATTAGATTCGGAAGACAACATTTTGCATTCTGCCTTGTTTTCCTACTGTTGGGGTTGGAATGTGATTTTTGGGTTCTTTTAGTGTTGCAAACAAAGTCTACCATCGACACATACGAGCTTTTATTTTCCGGCTTTGGAGGGAGGTAGCAGAAATTGGAAGGTTTGGCTTCTGGCATTTGATGTGAACTTTGATTCTCATCGGGACCATCACTGCTGAAGCTCTCGTGAAACAGATCGATCAGAAGCTTGTTTTGAGAGGTTTTGTTTTGAGAATTTGTTGCATCGTCTGTGTTTAAATCCTCGTCGAGTTGAGGGGTTTCTCTTACTATGCTTCTACATGATGGTGTGGCGCTGACAGTTGGGGTAACATCTGCATAAGTTAATAGAATTTAAGCGCGGATTTCGTATATTAGAGGCATTAAAATGTGGCAATTTGAGCTTTGCATTGCTCGTTTGCACTTATGTTTTCTATATATAAAACTACGATAGATATTCTCAGCAAAGTCTTACCACCATTGACACTAAAGTAGTCTTCACAATCAGAGTCTAACCAAAGGTGAGAGTCGAAAAACGTCTCTTCCAAGCTACCTTCATAGAGTAACAAAACACACAACACAGCTTTGATATAAATTGATATAAATATGATTACATACAAGGAAATTAGATTGCTTGCGTGGAAAGGCATAGAACTAGTACGAGTAGCTCTAAGAGTTGAACAATTTCCAAGTACTTAACTTTTTTCGGCCACCAAGGCTTGGGCTCGAGAAATTTTAGGCAAATATCATAGATATACAAGCAGATTCAACAAATACTATTGTGTCAATCAATGTGATCAGCTGTAGCTATCATTTTCAGCCGTTGACAGAAATCTCTCAAGTCAAAAAAATCAAGATCATCTTCTTCAAATATTGGATTGCAATTCATTATAACATTGGTTATCACACCAGGAACTAGAAGGTTCTAAAATTAAACATATCACTTTTAAATTGAAATCATCAGCAACATAGCAACAAAAAGCCTTAACATAAATCTAACATAACATACACGCTAAATAAAATAGTAGAAGAAAAAAGAAAAGACATTTTGCGCAAAAACTTGGAAAAAGTTAAAATCCTACCGGGTTCTTGAAAACTAGTCCTCTGAGGCTTGAAACAGCGGTCCGATGATTGGCATTGCAAGGTCGCCGAATTCTTTTGAACTGATGTCTCCGTCGAGGCACATTCCATGTTGTCGGGGTTCACGCATTTCGGTTCTGTGGCCGAGCCTGGAATAGTAACACAATTTCCCATTTTGGAAGAAGGGAATGTTTGAGATTCACTGTCATTCATCCCAGAATGTCATCTTCTGTTCTCTGCGGAAGAAGAGATAACATAGAATATGCAAATTAAAAAGGAGTTAGTTAGCTCTACACTTAAAAAGAAATGAAGTAGCTCAACAAGAATCAGCTAAGGTAGCCAAATGGTCTTGAAAGCAAAGTAATGGTATCTGCTCAAGTGGGTCCCACTTGGAACTTCCTTTAGCTATAAGGTTTGTTATCCTCTGCATTATTGCTTCTTTTAAAAGCTTCTTTTTGGAGTTCCATAATAAAAATTTGAAAAAGAAAATAAAGTAACTTTTTGGAGTGGTTGCTCATTGCCAGGTTGGTTACGTTGCATGTTCTGTCGTTTTGCAGGAAAATATAATTACTTGACTATTTAGCAATTGACCCTATGATGAGGTACAAGTAAAATTACGCAAAACATACCACCATAATGTGCTAAACAAATAATAACTAACAACGATGTGATATTTGGACTAGGAAAAGATTCATTAAATAAACTGGTAAGGAGTGAAAAGCTGTTCTCAATCAAGGAAATTAACGTTAAAACTGGCAAAATAATAGTTTAAAGAAGATTAAAAAAAAAAATTATAACTTTCGTAACGTTGTTGGCAAAGCTAACGGTTACAAATTACAATATCTTGTCGTTTTTATATATGGCTCATCAATATCATCTTTTCATACTTTTCGTTGGTTTTGATGAATTATGATTTATGATTTTATGATATCGTTTTCAACGTGCCTTGTTGGTAAGTGGTGACTTTTTTTTTTCCCCCCTTCTCTCCAAGGCACAAACTTAGAGATTTAAGGTACATGTGTGATCAAACTAATAGTGTCCCTTGACAGCAATCTGCCATTTTTTTAAAAATAATTTTGTCACCTAACTTCTAATTCTTATAGACATTAATACAAGGTCATCTCTAATTGTCATCGTTTTCAACGTGCCTTTAAAAGCATATTCGAGATGAGAGAGAGAGCCAAAAGCGTAATAAAAATACACAAAACACGTCCAATTGGAAAGATAAGTCATAAGATGTTGACAATATCGATATGTATGACGATTTTCAAATGATCATTAAAAAATATAAAAATAAAAAAACCAATATAACATTACTACATTAGCATCCCCAAAACATAGAAAACGTAGTTGTTTTTATTTTTTTTAATTTTCTTTTTAAATCCACAAATTATTTGATCAAATTACAAAAGAATATCCCTTTGAAAGATAGGAAAGATAGGAAGAGCCAAAATTGAAAATACCAAGGGTCAACCATCGTATTCAACTACAAACTAACGTTTCTAATTACTAAATTCATATTCCCCTATCATTTTTGTTTGTTCTCTACCATAGTAATATTTCTCTCAAATCTCAATATAAAACCAATAACTAGTTCATGAAGTGAATCCGACCTTTACCAAAGCCTATTGCTGCTCTTAGGCATGGATTGCGAGGCCAAGATGGGGAAGGGGATGCGCTCGAGGAGCTTCCGCGATGAAGACTACAACACACGGAGGGTGTTCCTGAGGAGCTACCCTCTTCAATGGGGAGTAGAGGAGCGAGGGGACGTAGCAGAGGCGGCAAAAGAGGTCGGGACGAGGCGTAATGGCATCGGAAAGAAGCACATGAAGAAGATGATCCTCGCGGCGATCCATTGGAGTGGTGGCAAGGTCTTGGTGTTGAGGAAAGTCAAAGACAAGATTTGCATTTATGTTGTTGCTTGTGTTCCTATTCGCTTTAAGCCTCCAACTGCACTTATTTCTGCTTGAACAATACTACATACATAAATATATCACTTTGAACAGACTTTTTGTGATTTTAATTCTGTTTGTATCCACAACAGTCATCATTTCTTAAGAATTTCACCATAGGTAGTTAGAGAATGAGGTTTCACATTTAACAACATGAAAGCCTTACGTTTTTTTTCTTTTCTTTTAAAAAATGTAAATCAATAAATGCAAAGACTTGTTATATAAGGTGACTCGAAATATTAGATTTTCTAATGATTCAGAAACAGAACTCATAAGTAATTAGAAGAGACGATGGTGCTTTGTTGGCCAGAGCTCAGAAAAAGGTTATTGAAAACTAATAATACAAGGAAATATTTCTGAGAAGAGTGGTTTTGAGGTTTCAAATACTTTTGAGCTTTTCTTCAAAATCTGGGTCAGAGAAAAACATTATGTTATGCCAAAGCGCACAAATCACAATAGGTAATATGAAAAACCAGCCTATTGTTTTGCGGCCCGAATATAATAAACGACTATAAGAAGCAAACGACAATAAAATCAACTAGATATTTAAAAACGACAGTAAAAGCCAAGCGACAGAATTTAATAAACAACAAGAAATATAAAAACGACAGGAATATAATAGAAGACGGTAAAGAAGTCGACAAGAACTGTATATGAATTATTAAAGTATTCATGAAAAAAAATGACGACACAAATAAACGACAATATATTGAAAAACGACATGGACGAACAAACGACAAGAATATAATAAACTACAGTAAAGAAGACAATAAGAGCTGAACACGTATTGAGGATAAAAGGACAGTTACATATAAACGACAATAAACTCCAACAATCAAAAATAGAAAAAACGACATCAACGGATAAGGAACATTAATATAAAAACGACACGAATCCAATAAATGACAGGAGCTGAATATGAATAATAAACTACTATAATAAAAAATGACAATAAAATTGACTAGAAATTAGAAAAACGACAGGAAATAGAAAACGACAGTATGATGTAAAGAACATGAATCCAGTAAACCGCAAGAAAAAAAGAAAACGACACGGACAAATAGATGACATAAATCTAAGAAACTTGAATAAAGAAGGGCACGAGTCACAAGAGCTGAACTTGAATAATTAACTAGTATTAAGATAAAAGGAGGATAGTTAGAAATAAACGACAATTAAATCCAATAACAGACAGAAAATATAAACGACAAAAACCAATTAACGACTGCATCTGAACATGAATAACAAACGACAGCTGAATTCAAACGACAAAAAATGAAAAAACGACAAGAACGAGTAAACGACACGAACATAAAAACGACTGTAAGAAGTCAACGACAGAAATCAGTAAACATCATGAAACAACTATAACAAGCAACAACATGAATACTTTACACGATAAAATCTAAACCACAAGAAATTGAAAAACAACACGAACGGGAAAACGACATGAAAACCATAAACGACGATAAAAGCCAACCACAAGAAACAAAATCAACATGAAAGAATAAACGACTATATATAGCAAATAACTGGATGTGAGGAACCAATGAACGACATAATATGAAAAATGACATTGACAGGGAGACAGAAACAATCAACAACGCGAGTTAGTAGCAAAAAAAAAAAAACAACAACAACAACAACGCCGCGAGTATAAGAAAGAGGCATAAATTTGGTACAAAGAAAATCTCCTCGTGTACCCAATTCCACTTGTTCCACTTTCACTTGCAAAATTGATTTTTTTTTTTTCTTTTTTCTTTTCAGTGATAGAGAAACAAAGTATATGATTATTTTCTTCCTCTACCGTCCATTTTTCGCTCGAGAATGGAATAAAAACTCGTGTTAGTTGATACAAGTTTCCGAGTTTCAACATAATATACTTTCCTTTCAAAAAATTAAGGATTCAACTATTTTGTTTAACACAAAAGTCAATATCTACAAGCCGAGCCTCTTCGGTCTCAGATAGGTAGAAGAGCCCTTCAACAACCCTGGTGTCGAGACTCGCTGCTGTTGCTTAGCCCTCTTTTCCCTCTCTCTCTCCTTGTTCTCTCTCTCCGCCTCGGCTTGCTCCTTCCTCAGATTCTCCATCTCCTCCTCCATCGCTGTCTTCTCTTCCTTCTGCCGTTTCTTGTGCTCCAACAACGACGTGTCTGAGTCCTTCACAGAGAAAAACATCGGCCCCAGCTCCGCCAGCCACTGAGGCTCCACGGCCGTCGCACATTGCATATACTCTTTTGTTGTCAGAACCAGCTCATGGTAGACCACATATTCGGGCGTGCAGCCCATGCCATAGAGTGCACTGCTCGGATGCAAATGGCACGGCATTCCGTTCCTTGTATTGACGTACTCTCCGACGCCTTTTAGTCTCGCTGAGTTGTGGAAATAAGCAGAGCAGATGGCTTTTCGGACTATGTCTGTATCGGGCCAGGATGATGTCAAGGGGATTTTCAGTGTCTTCATAATATCCAGCAACTGAGATCTCACTTCTCTAGCTTTACGTAACCCTTTAACATGTAAAAAGTGGTCGTTGCACCAGTCTCCCCGGTACTGATGTTGTTTCCATTGCTGATAAACGTTATGGAGTGTCAAGTGGTCAGACTCTGGAACAAAAAACTTCTCACGTGCAGCATCGCTTTCCTCTGCCCTGTCTTTGGGCCTGAAGAATACTGATGGCACCGAAAGCATCGAGACAATAGTCAAAACCTCATCTAAGCATTGCAACTGTACGCCCATCAAAAGCATCTTGGCAAGTGGGGGATCTAAAGGGAACTCGACCATTTTCCACCCTAGGTCTGTCAAGCTTCCCACGTTGTTAAGAGCACCCAAGACCCACAACTGGTACATGGAATTTAGGATATTGTCCTGAGGAGGCGGGTCCATGAAATCGAAATCAAGCAAATTCTCAACCTTTAGAGATTTGAGCAACAGGACAACATTTCCAAGATTGGTCCTTTGGATCTCAGGCACAGGACTGGGCAGCATTTCGTTCAAGTAAGCACTCTCGGTATACAGCCGATAACATGTGCCTGGCCCGGTTCTTCCAGCCCGTCCAGAACGCTGGTCGGCAGCAGCACGACTGACGGGGAATACTTGCAAAGCATCCATACCCATCCTAGGGTTATAAACCTTCATTTTACCATACCCTGTATCAATAACATAGTATATTCCATCAACTGTCAAAGATGTTTCGGCGATATTGGTGGCCACGATGCACTTGCGTGCCCCTTCTTCAGCTTTTTCAAATATTTTTGCTTGCAAGTCAGCGGGAAGTTGCGAGTATATGGGGAGTATCAAGAGCTTCGGAACCCCTTTCTTTGTTGAAGCGATAAGTTGTTCCATGCGCTCCGCCAGAGAATAACAAGCTGCCTCAATCTCTTCTTGGCCAGTCATAAAAATGAGGATGTCACCTGGAGGACTAGTGATGTGGATAGTCATTGCCTGCTTCACTGCAGCATCAACATAATCTTCGCATGGGCTTTTACTGTACAATATGTTTACAGGAAATGTTCTCCCAGGGATGTGAAAAATTGGAACACTGAAACAAAATAAAAAATGATTATATTGAGCAAGTCGATGCAAAGAGGTGATGACAAGATCATAATTTTAAAGTGTAAAGGGTTACCTTCCAAAAAAATCTGAAAATTTTTGTGCGTTGAGAGTAGCAGATGTCACAATGAGCTTGAAATCACGACGCCGACCAACAACTTTTTTCAAAATTCCAAAAAGAACATCTGTGCTCAGTGATCTCTCATGGGCTTCATCCATCACAATAACACTATAGTAGAAACAACCTTAGAAAGTTAATGCTTTCGTTCTTGCAGCACATTTAACCAACAAAGAGCAAAAACAGACAAATGATAAAAATCAACTTCACTTACCGATACTTCTCAAGATCAGCATCCTTGAGTGTCTCACGCAGAAGTACTCCATCCGTCATGTACTGTTACGTTAGAAATAAAAAGATTTAGCGCATCATAGTATGAAGTAGAGATCTAAATGAGATATCAGTATTTGCATCAATAATGAAAAATATGCTATAACATTGTTGAGCTCAAGTTTTATCAGTGACAAAATCCTGTCTAAGAACACTTTATTTGATGTAGATCGAAATGTATTTGAAAGTGAGAAACGGAGAGAAAATTACCTTTATCAAAGTATTTGGCCCCGTCACATCCTCAAAACGAATAGCATAGCCAACCTTCTCGCCTAGCTCAGTCTCCATCTCCTCGCTCACTCTCTTTGCAACACTCATTGCAGCGACACGCCTGGGTTGGGTGCATCCGACAATTCCATTTGCAGTGTAGCCATCTTCATGAAGATACTGCCAACCAAATTCGAAAATCAGACGTCAGACCCTGGATACACATGTTGCCTAACAAGCCCTAAAACAATGGCACGATCATTTCGGTGATAATAAATGAAGAGGGAAAGTTAACCTGAGTTAATTGAGTTGTCTTTCCTGAACCAGTTTCTCCGACGACGACAATAACTTGATTTTCACGAACCACCTGCATAATGGATATTTGAAAACAGGGTAAATGACAACATCCAAAATTATAGTGCATGCAAATGAACTTATGTATATGTGTGTTTAACAATCGAATGCAACAGAGCAACATCAGACCTGTAGTAACTCCTCCCGCACCGAGTAGATGGGAAGATACTGTCGTTGTTGTGATAACGTTTTTGTCTTGGCAAAGTCACTCACAGCTTCCCCCTTCTTCAAATGCTGTGCAAACTTTGCTTCTTCCTTGAAATCAATTTCACCATCTTCGCCTACATCTGCAGTATCTGCATCAATCTGGTGGAAAAGCTTAAATAATTAGCATCTATCCTACGAAGGTGAATCGCTGGACCAAACTTGTAACATCATGCTAAACTCAATACCTGCTCTGCTGTTTTCTCAACACCAAGAATATCACCCAGTTTGGAACCCGCAAGCTCCCAAAAGCGTTGGCGTGATTTGTTCGCACTTTGTTTCTCATGGATTTCCCTAACCAGAGCAGATCCTTTGCGTGAAATTATGGCCATGTCAGATGTAGGATCCTTGATCGGCATTATTGGCTCTGCTTGTTTGGTGAAAACAACCCTACCATCCAGGAAAGGAGGTTTTGTATCTGTACAACAGAAAGTGAATGACAGTTTGTTCAGCAAATGTGATAGCCATTTCTTTTTAAAGAAACTGCAAATCAATTGTGTATTCCTATTACATTGAACAATTGAAATGGTTCTTTATAAATTTTCTTACCATGTACAAGAAGAATAACTTTGCGCTCATCCTCATCATCAAATTCAGTGTCTACCTCAGTGCCACGAACTGCTCCAGATCTCATTAGTTGCCTGTCTTCCCACTGATCATTATCAGCAGTGCGTTGAGACAACTTTTTGCTTTGAGCAAGAGTCATCTTGGTTCCATCTCTTCGAACCTATAACCAAAGAATTACTTAATAAGGATGATAATACCATGCATGTTGAGAGCATTAGGGCATGAAGAAAAAGAAGTAAAGCTTTATAAACTTTTTCCCCTTTTCTGCTTACGAGATTTATTGAGCAAATCAATGCATCAAAAAGGCAAAGGAACTAAAGTTAATAACTTATTAAAGATGGAAATTGTTGTCACTAAAACATTTCGCATATGTCCTTAAAATGGTATCATAGACAGGCTACAACATCGCACCTAAAAAATTCGAAATTCATTCAGCATAAAACCTGAAAAATCAGTTAGAGAACTATTATTAGCACAGATTATAAACTTACCAGTCTTTTGGTTAACTCTGCTTCTTTCTTTTGAAAAGAAGCTTCATCTCCGAGGAAAAATGATGAGCTATCACCATCAAACGCTGCATTACCTTCTTCTCTGTCATACCTATATAACAAGATTTTGTTAGTCAACTGTCTTTCTCATTTGAAAAATTAGCTACTAAGGTTCATAATCCTCAAAACCTAGAATAAAGATACCATATTTCAAACCATTCTGAAATCTAAATTTTATTACGAACGCATATATGTATGTATATGTAAATTCACATGTTGCATTACCAAGAACGGTCAGAATTATATTCCATCTCTAGGCGCATGCTTTCACTAATCTCGTATTTATGTTCTTCCTCCAAATCAGTGTTCTCAGGTTCTGCATCCTGCAGATATAGACACAGACAACGAGGTAAATAAAGAACAATCCAAGAGCCAAGAACAAATACATGCTATGTAGGTGGAAGAGTTTCAAAAATTATCCAAGCTATTTTACCTCATATGATAGAGAAGTTACTCTAGAAAAATTAGGTTGATGCGACCTCCCACTTTGTCTAGAACTTGAAGTCCTTACAGAGGATCCAGAGGCACGTATTGGAACTGGTGACGGCGAGACATGGTCCCAAGGAGAAGCATTTGAACCTGCACCAACCCATTGTTAATCTATCTGCTTAAAATAATCTAATCAGGAGTAACAGCTAGTTCAATAATCCAAAGAACATACCATTAGAGTGAGGGGTGTGGCCACCCAACCACGGCGAAACAAGTCGCGCATCTGGTGAGGCCCCAACTAGCATCGGAGATGGTGAAGGTCGATGGCTCCTGCTAGATCCAGAGTAATTATCTCGACGTGGTGTATCTTCCCACTCCCATTTTCCATCATCCCAGTCAGATCTGTCTGAAATTATTCACACATTTTGGAACTAAAATCAGTAACATAAATGAATTTCTACCAATAAGACATAGATATCCTAATGAGAACTAGTGTTTTCTTAATACGTAAGCAATATGTAACCAACCAACCAACTAATACATGGAAATATATTGTCTGTATTGCTAATGTCTAACTTGAAAGCTCAAGAATACAAACAAGGAACAAGTACCAGATCCCCTCTTTGAACCCTCATATCTACTACGCTTTCTTTCGTAATCTCCACCATGCCCTGGTCCATATCTGTCCCTTCCATAAGACATATCCCGACCATCGTGACGTCTCGACCTCCTGCTACGACGGTCGTCGAAGTCATCATCTTTGTATGTTCTTCTTTCATACACAGGGCTTCTTGACCGTACGCTCCGGGATCCTTGCTCAGTTATAGCTGAAACCTTCAATTCAAACACATCATTAAAAATCACACCATGATTCACTTACAACACCTTAAAAAAGCATTTTACAGAACACGACCACTATACCAGAGTAGCACTTAAATCAGAAGATCCACTTACATTTGAAGAACCGTCAAGTTGTTCTGCTTTTCTCACCGTACTTTCTGCAGCATAAAAAATTCCAAATTTCATCAGGCACTAAAAGAGTAATACATAGACTAGGGAGAAACCACATTATTAGCAACGAAAACAATGTAAAGTCAGTAAGTTGACACAGCATAAACCAACACCATACCTCTACGCGGTGTCTCATTTGCAGCTATTTCACGATATCGTCTGCCAGCAGGTTTACGTTTGCCAGCAAATACATCACTCCCCGTATCATCAGTTGCAGAAGATCCATTATCCTCATCTTCATCCATAGATGCCACAACAGAAACAACTTTATCTCTCGGAATTTTAAACCCGCCTTCAACTTTAGACTCTCCCCTCTTGGCAATAGCTAAAACATCAAGCCCTGTTACATCACAAATTAGAATTCAGAACATCGAAAATCTCCATAGATTGATTATGCAAAACACGTAGAACTAGCACCAAGGTGAAAGACACAAGAAACTACTTGAAAAATATTTATAAAAAACAAAGAGTAATAGAATTTATACCCAATAGAGATTTCCTCTCGGGGCGTTTAAATTCCACTCGATCCTTCCCCGGAACGTACAAACCCCCACTGCTAATCTGCTCGGCTTCCAAAGTTACGGTGGTCTTGTCAATATCAATTGGCTCGGTTATCTTTACTTGCTTCTGAAAGAAACAAACAAAAGAAGCATCAATAAACAAAACCAAAAATGAAAGCGAGAAAATAATAATCAGAGAATTTGACACTAACCTCCATTTGTATAGCTGAGCCCCTCCTCGTAGTCACAATTCCCAGAGAAGCTCAACTCGGCGAGGTTCCGGGCCGACCCGGAGAGACTCGCTGCTATTACCGGGATGTCTCCGGCGACACGTCGATGCAGGTCGTTACAGTGGCTATGGCGTTAATACCCTCAAAAAGTGATTTCTTTATCAGGCTCTTTGCTCTTTAGGTCTTCAATTCTGTGCTTTGTCTGGTTTGAGATTCTTAAAGCTAGAGCCTTTATGAGATTTGTGATTGTGAAGATTTCTCAAACCCAAAGAACACCACAGTCAACAACCAAACAAACACCAACACGCCCGAGACCTAACTTAGCGACTCGATCTGACTCAATCCCTGAGTCCCCGGCTCGGCCACGCTCAGTGACGCCGAGTCCGCTGGGGGCTTGACGGAACAGACGACGGTGCTTCGGGGCCGGCGCGTAGGGAGGAGTCGCAGAGTCTGGGAGGGCGGAGGGAGGAGTCGCAGAGTCTGGGAGGGCGGAGGGAGGAGTCGCGAAGGTGGGCCGGAGGAGGCGCAGAGGGCGGAGGGCGGACAGAGGAGTCGCGGAGGTTGGCGGAGGTCGAAGGGAGGAGTCGCGGAGTCTCGGAGGGCGGAGAGAGGAGTCGCGAAGGTGGGGCGGAGGAGGCGGAGGAGGCGCAGAGGGCGGAGGGAGGAGTCGGGGAGGTTGGCGGAAGTCGGAGGGAGGAGTCACGAAGGTGGAGGAGTCCGGCGGGAGAGAGGAGCGTAGGTTGGCGGTGTTTTTTTTTTTAGTTTTGGTTTGGACGGTAACCGGTGGAGTAAGAGGATGGGGAGTGTTTCTGGAAGGGGATTACCGACTTACCGTTCAGAAATTAGGGATTTTTTCTATGGAAAAAATAGGGATTTTATTAGCTTGTGTGTTGACCAATATTGAATTGGGAAATGAGTAATGCTTCCTTCAGACGGGTAATGAATCATAGCCGTTCATCGTGGTGGAGCCATCATGATGGACGGTCACGATTCGTCAAACACGTCTAACGCTAATATTTTTCTAGGTAAATATTTTCAATTAAAATTTTAGAAAAATTACTGTGTATACTCAATTTTTATCATCTAGTTTAAATTAATATCAAATTTTTAAAAAAATATAACAAAATATTTAAATAATTAAATTACTTACATAATGATAAGTGGTAATAATTAATTTAGTTACTAAAAACATGTGCAAGTAATTAACGAATTGACTAGTTACTCAATTACTTCAAAAATTGAGTATTTATTTCTATTGTTATATAAAGTTTGAGTATTTCCATACTTCAACATTTATTTTATCAATGAAAAATTAAATTTTTAATATTTAATTTATAAAAAAAGTTTATTTTTTAGAAAATATAAAAAAATACTAAAGTGATTTAATTACTTACGAAGTAATAATTAATGAGTGGTAAAAAATATGTGTAAATAATTAATAAATTGTCTAGTTAATTAACTATTTTAAATTTTTTGGTATTTATTTTTATTGTTATGTAATTTTTGGAATTTTCGAATGAAAATTAGTTGTCCTATTTGGCTCTGTTTATAGGCGTCTAGCTCACTCAATTACAATAATTTACATAAGACGCCTAACTCAATTACAATAATTTACATAACCTATGTAAGTAAATAAATCACTTAGATACTTTTATATTTTAAAAGGATTAGGTATTTAGCTAAATTAGTGGTTAGAAATTAAGTATTCGTAAAAAATAAAAAAGACAAATTATTTAGTTGTCGTTTATAGAATAAACGACACGAAAGTTTGCATTGTAACGCCTGTTGTATTGTTGAGAATCGACAATATGTTAACTAGAGTTGTTTTTATCGAATATTTTGCTCATTAGTTTGTTGGGAGTGAAAAAAATAACATGTCGTTTCATGTTACTCGTCTGCTACCCGTTAATGAAAACGATACGTAGTTCAAAAGTTTATGCTTTTGTTGTATGAATGAAGTTTGGAGCTACAAAATTTCTCATCTAACTTCCGTGAAAAACATGGTTTGTCTTTATGCTAAATATTAATCCAGCTATAAAACGACATGCAGTTCAAAAGTTTATGCTTTTGTTGTATGAGAATGAAAATTTGTGGTCTCAATAGTCGTCTTTAAGATTATTTCATCAATTATATTTTAACAACTCATCAATTTTTATAATATTTTTTATTTAAATATTATTAACTTTATCACTAATTATTGCTCATTTGATGAGTTGTGGATTAGTAATGGTAAGTTGGTAACAACCGATTTTCATTCGCCGTATTGAAGTGTAAAGCTACACAATTTTTTATGTGACTTCCAAAAAAAAAGACAGTTTGTTTTGATGCGAAAAGGCCAGCAGACAATTTGCGAACGACAACGACTAAAAATCAAATGTCGTTTAGCTTTGATAAGTGTTGACTTGATGTTAATATACATGTCGTTTTCTTTGTTCTCGTTTAAAACAAACTTGTAGACGACAAATAGTTTTTTAGTGCATTATTATCAGAAAAACATACTTGTAGACGACAAATAGTTTTATAGTGCATTAAAATCAGAAAAACATTCATGTAGAAAATAAGAACTGATCTGAACAGGTTGGTGGTGAGAACATAAAAAGTTACGTTATTAAAAGCACATTCTTTGGAAATTGCCGGTATACAGCAGCTTAAATTACAAAATGAATCTACCTTCTTACTTACTTGTAACAGAAGGAAAAAAAAAAAGAAGAAATTGTTCCCAAAAATTTGCTCAACTTGAACCAAAATAATAATAACAATATTCTGGGATGGGTCAGGATTAATTTGACTTCTCAAAAGGATCATATTCTTGTCCAATTGTGCCCGAAAATTTTAGGCTACTTCGTCACTAATATCATATCCGTCGTTTTGAACCGTCAGATTTACATGGTCGTCATCATGTTCCGATCCTCTCGAGATTTTCGGAGACAGTTTTCATCCTCGGCCGAACCTCAGGGTCTGCCTCGGTACAAGCCAGGGCGACATGAAACACGGCAATCACCTCCTTCTTGGCGTGCACCTCTTGCAGCAAGACGGGGTCCACCATGTCGGAGAGCGGGTTCTCCTCCTCGAAGCCCTTGCGCACCCAGCGCACGAGGTCGGGGACCTCTAGCGAGGTCGACGTGGTGGGGGAGAGCTCGGGGGACTTCCCGGTGAGGAGCTCGAGGAGGACGACGCCGAAGGAGTAGACGTCCCACTTCTGCGCGGGGCGGGCGCCTGGGGCGCGGGCCTCGGGGGCGCGGTAGTTGTTGGTGCGCTCGGGCTGGACGGAGTGGAGGTAGGGGAGGGCTCCCCCGATGAAGCCGCCGGAGGAGGGGTTGTTGCCGGTGATGCTGATGAGGCGGTTGAGGCCGAAGTCGGAGATGTGGGGCCGGAACTCGGTGTCGAGGAGGATGTTGGAGGGCTTGATGTCGCCGTGGACGAACTTTCTGGGGCTACACTCGTGGAGGTAGGCCAGCCCTCGCGCTGTGCCTTTGGCCACTCTCAGCCTCGTGGACCATGAGAGGCTGGACGTTGATGGCTGGCCATTTCGCCCTGTGATCACATGCAAAAGAGCCAATCATATCAATTTGCTTTTCTTTTTAGAATTTGATGAACAATATGTTAATTATACCACACTCACACAAAAAAAAAAAAAAAAAATTGATGATTTGGTCTCGAACTATGTATCAAATTAATATGATGAATGGTTTAAAATATTTGGAGAGAACAAACAAAACGACAAATAAACTAATAAATTATAAACTATAATAAAACTAATAAAATGACAATAATTACTCTCCTACATTAATTAGAAACAAAATTCAATAGCAGAATTGTAAAAACATGACAAGCTTAGGAGCCTATAGTGCCAATAAAATTACCATTCATCCACACAGGCATGAAACTTCCAAAACCTAAGAAGATTGTCAGTTTGACCTTTTACGGGCGTTGAATGAAATAGTCTAATACATGTAGACTGTAGTTGTCCGATAACATTATGGGACGAGTTGAAGTGACTTATAATCCTT
Source organism: Boehmeria nivea var. tenacissima (assembly GCA_018132145.1). Lineage (NCBI taxonomy): Eukaryota > Viridiplantae > Streptophyta > Magnoliopsida > Rosales > Urticaceae > Boehmeria > Boehmeria nivea. The sequence continues at coordinate 16,987,186 of CM030881.1, read as the reverse complement.
GCAACCATGAAGACTGATGGTACATGGAAAAGTGGAGGAAAACAATTAATAGACGTAGCAAGAAAGTTTTTTTTTTTTTTTTTATTTTCTTTTGAGGAAAAAAGGCATAAACTTCCTTTACGAGCAACAAAAGTCTGACTTTCATGCTTTTTGTCAAGTTCAAAACAGACAACAACAGAAAGACAAGCTTAGTAGAAAAGCAATCAACACTTCAAAATTTGAAAATCAATGTTCCAGACTAGTCATAATGGAAGAAAAAAAAAAACAAAAAAGCAAAGTCGAAGTAAATTCAACAGTAAATACACAAGCATAGAGCCATAGACAGTACTAGAAAGAAGAAGATTAGAACGCCGAAAACAAGACTCCTGGATTATTATCTGGGCCCACAGACCATGTTGTAATAAAACTCTAGGAATACTCAAAGGCCTTCATCATAATTCACTCACTCACAGTTCATACCCAACCCATTTCATATCCTAACCCAGATAACAGCCACGTGGGCATGGGAAAGTGTTTTGTGGGACCAAGAGCAACTATTAGATAGATCTCACGCCAGGTTACAATTGTCCCTCTGTCCCACCAAAGTTACCAAAAGTTAGGTAATTTCCAAACACTTGTGCCACCAAATTTACTCGTGGCCAAGTAACTTTAAACACAAGGGACAATTTTTACCATAAAAACAGACACAAAGGTAGATTTTCCTACCAAAAGCAGAGATAAAAATCGTCTTCCTTCAGGCATATGTCTGTGCTGTCCGATTTGGCATTAATGTTGTGAACCGTCTTGAGAGAGAGAAGAGAGAAATTTTAAATAGACTCGAGCCATGGAAAAGAAAATTCTATTGGCACAAGTTCTCATAGGCCAATACACTAAAAAAAGCAAGAATCTTTAGAGTCCTTCAAAAAGAGAAACCAACCCCATTTACAGTCCACAAACACATGCATGCGTTTCATCAATGCCAAACCACATCATAATTTTTATTCTAAAATACCATGATTATACTAATCATCACCTCCTATTTACACAACTAAACTCTATTATTAAATTGAACCCCACCGGTGACCACCTACAGAATAATTCCCAATCTAAAAAGTCAAAATTCTATGCACGCCAAAAAAATTAGCTAAGCACAGACTGACCTACTACTACTAGTACACAACTAGTAGTCTACTCCTAAGCCCACCCTAAAAGTAAAATATAGCAAAAATGCTACGTAATTTTACAATTCTAAATTGTAATTTATCTTTTATATCACGTCTCATGTTTGAAAAGAATTATATTGGCAACACGAAGTTGCTCTACATTAATGTTTTTACATTCCCCATCCCCATTACACACAGTCACGCATTAATAACTCTGTTTTGTTATTCAATTCCAAGAGTCAACGTCTACGTTAGAACGTTTACGTTAACTTTTTGTTAGGAAAAAGTCATTGCGAGAAATGGAATCTTAAGCCCCCAAACAAACAATAGCAACAACAAATGAAACAAAAGAACAACAAAACTCACCACGGAGAGCAGTGGCCAAGTTGCCATTGGAGATAAAGTCACTAATAAGCAGCTTCTCATCGGGAGCCCAATAGTAAGCCCTGAGCCTCACAATGTTGGGGTGCTTCACCTTCCCAATGGCATGCACCTCGGCCGCGAACTCCTTGTACCGCTGGTCTCCGCCCTCCCCGAGCCGCCGCACCGCCACCGGCACCCCGCTCCCCAGCACCACTTTGTACACAATCCCCAGCCCGCTCTTCCCCAACACGTACGCCGACGCCCTCAGCAGCTCGTCCAGCTCGAACGTGAAGCCCTTGTCTATCGCCACGAGGTCGCCAGTCCCGGCCTTCCCGGTCTCCGGTTTCTCCGCCTCCTCCTGCTCCGAGTCCTCGTTGCTGAACCCGCTGGCGCAGGGGCAGGAACAGAGGTGCGTTTTCTCGGTCTGATCGCCGAACTTTCGTTTGCCAGTGCAGCTGCAGGCGTTGGAGTTGTCCTTCCTTCTCCAGTAGATGTAGACGATGATGAGGCCGATGAGCGCCACGCCGGCGGCGTCGGCGAGCGAGATGAGGATGATAACGCCCGGGCTCAGGCCCTTCTTGGGCCCGCCGAACGCGTCGCGGCCGGCTGAGTCGGACGGGTTCGAGCCGGGCGAGCTCGGGGCCGAGTTGCGGCACTGCTTCTGGAGAGGAAAGCCGCAGAGAAGGGGGTTGTTGAGGAACGCCGTTGGGCCTTGGTTCGAAAACGACCCCGTTTGGGGAATCTCGCCGCTGAGGTTGTTGTGCCTGAGGTCGAAGCTCACTGTCACCGGCAAATCGCCTAGGGTTTTGGGGAGCTTCCCGGCGAGGTGGTTGAACGAGAGGTTCAGCGTTCCGGCGAGGGACTTGAGCTCGCCGAGAGTGGACGGGATCGAGCCGGTGAGGTTGTTGGCGGAGAGGTCGAGCTGGAGGAGATTCTCCATGGCCGGCCAAATTCCGGCGGGGATTTCGCCGGAGAGCTTGTTTCCGGCGAGGATCAGCCTCTGGAGGCTCTTGCATTTCGCGAGCTCCGGCGGGATTCCGCCGGAGAGAGAGTTGTTGGAGAGGTCGAGGTTCTGGATCCTCGGGAGCGCGCAGATCGACGGAGGGACCTGGCCGGAGAGGTTGTTACCGTAGAGGAAGAGGCTGTGGAGCGACGTGGCGTTGAAGAGCTGCGCCGGGATCGAGCCGTGGAAGTTGTTGCTGTGGAGGTTGAGTCGCCGAAGATACACCAACGTCCCGAGCTCCGACGGGACGTATCCCCGGAGATTCTTCCCGGAGATCGCGATCCCGACGACTCGGGGGTCGGGGAATCCGGAGACGTTCATGCACGAAATCCCCGCCCAATTGCACGGCGTGGCGTCGTCCTCGTTCCAGTCGGAGAACGCCGAGCCCGCGGAGTCCGGTTCGACGGCGGATTTCAGAGAGAGGAGAGAGAGCCCGTCGGGTGTCAGAGAGAGAGCGAAGGTCAACAAGGACTGAAACAGAGCAACGACGAAGAGCTTGCTCTTGCTCTTCTTCATGACGTTTGGACGGTCAATGCGAATTGGCCGTTGAGAGCTAAATGTGGTCTGTGCTCTGTCTTTTCGTTGTATTTGCAGAGAAAAAGAAGAGTGACTAATAGTAGTGGTGATTGATGGTATTGTTTCTCAGAGAGAGAGAGAGAGAGAGAGTGCGTGCAGTTGACGATAGTCAAGTTGGTGTATAGAGAGAGAGAGAGAGTGTGTGTGTGAGTGTAGATGCGTGTGGGGGTCAGGAGTGGTTGATGGAGGTATTTATGAGAAAGAGACTTAGGAAGGACGAGATTTTGATTGGTGGGACCCATCTCCCGCCAAATTAAAGCTTGGAGCAGAGCTTCCTAACGGATGAGGGAAGTAGAAGAAAAGCAATATATAGATACATGTGTGTGTGTATATATATATATATACGCACACATACTAGACCAATGATATTTGTCGAATTGTTGTGATTGACACTATACAGTATAAATACATTAGAGCAAATGAGCAATTATTTTCTTGGTTTCAGCCAAAAAAAAAAAAACAATTATTTTCTTGTACAAGATAAAGTCAGAATAATATCGTCTATAGTAATTAGTTATAAAACAAGATTATTTATGCACAGATCTTTATTTCACTCGAGATTTAATTACTACATCATTCTAATATCTCCTTTTTGATAAAAGAATTCTAGTCATCTCACTAAAAATTTGTTGGAAAATATTGTTCCGGAAAACAAATAAGTCTCACAATATCAGTATGACATTTAATTTCGTGCACGCATAAAGTGAATACAATGTCTTCTCTGCTTTCATCATCTACGTTTGGTGTCATATTGCTCTAAGTACTTTATTTTATTATTGACTTAAATATCATCACTTGGAATCCAAGATATCTTTGGTGCTTTGGTTTGGATGTATTTGTTGTTTGGAAAACTTTTGTACTTTTCTGCCGCTAAAATACTAAAATAAAGAAGAACAAACAAGGAGTGAAACTTTTAGTGTCAAATGTGAATTACTGATGTTGGTTAAGACGTTAAGTAGTTGTCGAAAAATGTTTCACTGCAAATTGCGACGTACTTTTATTTCCTTTTATTTTTTTATTTTTTATGGGATAGTAATTTTTGTTGCTTTGTATCATTTGACCATATAAGGAAACTCTTTTTTTGTTTCCAAGCACTCTGGTTTGTTTTGAGTGTTGGAAATGAGCATCTGATTGTCAGTCAGGCATCAAATTCTGTAGCATTCATGTCCGTTTCTTTCTCTTCTTCGCTTGGGAAATTGTTTTTTTGAATTTTCTTTCTATTATTCTCTCTCTCTTTTCTTTTTCGACTGTTGTGTGTAAGTGCAAAATTTAACTGGCTGAGACAGAAGGGATTTAAGATAAAAATAAGAAAGAATCTTTAAATCACACCCAATCTAATTCAAGGGGCCAGATAAATTGTCAGTATCTGAAACCCCTTGAGAATTGAGATGAGACAACGAATACAAAGGGAAAACCAAACACTTTCATTTGTGTTGTCCATACAAGTTTCTTATGTTTCTTCTCTTTCTTGCCAATTTGCAAGATAATGGTATGTTTTAGGGTGCAATTTTGGAATTCCATGGAATTTCATGGAATGAATTCATGGAATAAATAGTGCAATAGTCGGGTAAGATCCGGGTAATTATCCGGATTTTTTTTTAAAAATTAATTTTTTTTTGTCATGATTAAAAATATTGTGGAATATATAATTTATCCGGGTAAAAATCGGGCAAAAAGCATTCCAAAATTTTTTCGGGTAAATCCCGGGTAAAAAGCATTCCAATTTTTTTTTTTAATTCCGGGTAATTTTCGGGTATATACCCGGATTTACTATCCGGGTAATTTCCGGGTAATACCCGGATTTTACCCAGTAATTCTACCGGGTAAAATTTTACCCGGTTACTATTCATTCAATATTTGCATGCCTAGTATGTTTTCTTTGGTATCAAATAGAAGGATTAATTTGATGTGAAGTGAACAATAAATTGTTCAAATTAATAGATGGTCCTTGGAAAGTTTGGTCTAACCAATAAAGGCAGCTTAGTTTAGAGGTAACTATAATGCAGTTTGTACTATATATCCTGTATTTGAGGTGCCCTATAATAGAATTCAAAATGATAACTCATAATACCAAAGCAATAACTCTTAATTTATTACATTTTTCATGATAGTTGACAGGAATAACCATCGACTTTCTTGCTTGGAAGATTTTTTTTATTTCCTTTTTATTTTATTTTTTTTAAAGTGCTTATTCAATAAATCACTTTCCCACAACCAACGCCACTTTCATCTATATTTTTAAAAGGACCTATCTCATTGATGACAATACTTCACATTCTTATTGTGCATTGCTTTCCTTTTTCCTTTCAAGTCCTGATTGATTCCAAATGGTAGAGCAGAAAGTGTTTTGTGAAACATGATTACCTTATAAAAGATAACAAACCAAGATTATTATATCTTTGAGTGAAAAATATGCGCTATGATTTTTCTCATCTCAATTTCAATCATGAATACATGCTTAGAAGCTAACTAAACAGAGAGCGAATGTTTCCGTTCCAGCTTGTTATTAGTTGTAATTATACTTGTGTCTTGTTTTGGGTGGTTGAAAATGTTGGAATCTAAATACAGCTCTTCCTTTATCCTGAATTATCTCTATTATATTCAGGCTTATTTAACATAGGGTATGTTTGGCAAATGGGTTTGAACCCATCTTGGGCAATTCAAACGACTTTGTCAATCTGAATCGTCGTTTGGTAACTTTTTTTTGGATAAAATCCAAATGAGAAAAAGTCATTCAAACCCTTCAAAATCAAATTCTTCCCCCCCTCAAATTTCAACAGTTTGAATCCATTTTGAATAGTATTTTTTGATTTGACATTTCAACTACTCTTTTCATCACTCAACATCACACATTTCACATCTACCCAAACAACAATCCAAATAATATTTTCAAATAAGATTATTTGACCCAAACAACAATTTAAATTTTTCGTTCAAATTACCCAATTCAAATTTTCCAATTCAAATGAAAAAATTCAAATGGCCACAGTTTGAACCCGTTTGCCAAACGAGCCCATAATATGACACAAAAATAGGAACTGGCAACATGGTCTTGTCCTGTTAAATTGGGTAAAATGCCAAAGTGCCTAGCGTCACAAGAACCATATTTTCCCCAAGTAAATAAATAAATATCTTACTAGTCTATACACGTATTTACATCCATTGGCATCAAATGACACACCATTTTATGAATCTGAATTCTGAGACAGCCTCTTTAATATTTCAATTTTCAACATTATAAATCCCATGATGCAGTTAAAATCGAGTGCGTAAATACGACATGATTGAAAAGCGAAACTCATTGGCATTGTATTTGCGAGATTTAATGGATGGATATATGAGCTGAATCCCCAAACTAATCAACTTCTTGGTACTCTGATTGCTCGATATAATCATCAAGGTAGGTAGTGGGACTGGGTCCATCAATTTGGGTACATGATTTACATCTCTGCTTAATCCTTTCTTAATTCCTTGTACTATATTCCTTCCATGGGCTCTTCGAATTTTAGACGCAACACAAACTTTGAAACCCCACACAGCTTCAGTCGTTAAACCATTACCATCAAAACGTCCCAAATTAAGCAAAAAGGTGTCTTGCAATGAGATGCAGTTCAAGGGAAGTTTGACTTTAAAACCTTACGAACATCAGCAACATTAAGATAGTAACGATTAATTGTATATAGTGCGATCTTAATCGGAGCATTTGTATGAAAATAACTGAAAAATCTCAGTTCTGTAGATGACATGTTCCACAGTGTAACAGGCAAAAATAAATTTGCAGCTTCCTTTTGGCCCGTCTTAGATTCCGCCTCTTCCCTCAGACGTCTAACAATAAGCAACTTCTTAAAGAACCCAGTCCAGATAGTGAATGACTCTACGCAGCGGTTACTTCAGTCATTTCTTGTTCTACTGTCCCTCCAGTAACCGGGTAGTAATGGTAGTGGAGTTCCCCAACATCATCACCAGATAGCTTCTTCCATCCACTTGGTCCCACATAATAAACTGATAATAAACAAGCCCCCACAAGTAGATTTCATTAGCCCAAGTATTTTGTTATGATGCATCGATGTTTATTTGCGTGAGAGAGAGAGAGAGAGTACCACTAGCAACTCCACCGCTGGCCCCATCACGGAACGTTGCATGATAAATAGCTCTTCTAGCCAACTCAGCAGCTTCTTCAATCGACATATCATACCGATACCTATAGTGTAGCAGACAAAATATAAACAAACATGAGATCGAATCGAACACAATATGTAATGACCAAGAAAGAAAAATCACGACGTATCACAGACCTATTAAATCCAGAAATAGATTAAATGGAACCACGAAAAATGACAAAACTTAATATCTACCAATACAAATGCAACATGTATAACACACTACCACACACAGAAAAACATCAGTACAAAAGTGAGTAGCAAATACAAAATATTGCGAGGAACAAAGAGTTAAAAAGTAGTTGCAATCCTTACAAAAAAGTGGGTAAGTTCCCTGTTCATTAAAAATACTCAAATGGGTTTATTGTAAGTCTGTAACTTGTTTCCAGCCCACTGCATTACATAATCACTTTCATCGTATTATGATTGAGTAAAACATCGCTTTCTTGTTCCTAGTTTGTCATCTCATAACAAATAGTTAAAGAATGTAGAGCAGTTTCTTTCACAAAGCAAATTTAAAGCCAATATTAGATATTTGCTGCACAAAATGAACAATACAAATTAAAGGGGAAAATGCACAGACCCATCATCCAATACACCATAAGCATATGGTGAACCAGATCCAACAGAGAATCTTGCCCCTTTTAGCCTTCCTCCTTCACTGTCCACATAATATAGTCCAGGACCCTGCAATCAACAACAAACATAAATTACATACTTCATGTGAAACTGCATCGTCGTGTGATAAGCTTTGAATTTGCGTTACCGTTTCATCCCATCCAGCTATCATTGTCCCAACAGAAAGTCCCATGCCACGGTATGAGTATAGAATGTTGGCCAACAGCTTTGATGCCCCTGTAACTGAAATTCTGCGCTTGTTTGCCAATTCATGCAGGCGGCACTAATTATACGGGAAAAAAAAAATCTCTGTCAAGAATTGATATAAAACTCGAAGAACATAATAGTTGTTCAGAATTATTCCACACAGTCAAATTTGTCATGTCACACTTGAGAAGATACAGTAACTGGACATGCCCAGAGGGTAAGGCAATTGGATACAGGTTACTAGAACTTCACTCATTCTACTTTTTTTTTACCGTATTACTCTCTCTATATATCCAAAAGCAATGTGTAAGATGTGAAAATAAAAAATAAAAAAAATAAAAATCTTAAACTTAAAACAAAACCAACAACACCACCAACTGTCAAGGTCAGCCACAAAACATGAGTTTCAGCCTAAAGGCATAAAACTGAAAAATTGTAACATGAATCAGAAAATGCAATATAGTACCTTAATTCCAAGATTCCTGTGCCAAAATTGGCAGTCGGCAGCTCCTCCGGCCATGGTGCCAAGCATATAAGGATTTATTTCAATGATTTTCTTTACAGATTGTGACGCTGAAAAATTAAGTGCGAGTGTGAGTCTAATCTTATTTTCATGTCCAAAGACTGCGACACGACATTCGACTCTAAATAGTGTGATCCACAGGCCAGGAAAAACAGTGTCATATAAGCCCCTTAAACCAATGAACGATATGGCCAAAATCAGAGGTATAAGAACAATTGCAAAATTAAATAAAAGCATTTTAATCAACAATTGAATTCTAAATGCACTAACAGCTTCTTCCTAGTGAATCACTATGATATTAGACTTATTTCCCTTAAAACCACGGACTAAAACAAATTCCGAAACTCAAGGGCATAAACTTGAAACTACCGAACACAAATGCAAACTACACCAAGGAAAAGAGACATACATATATAGCCACCCATGCTAGCTCGAGAATCAGCGGCAACCATGACACCCTCCTTGAAAATGAAGGCAAGTGTGGTTGTCCCCTTCGCTGGCTTCACCATTTGGACTGCCTCTTTGAGAAACCCATCAAGCTAATATCCATGAAAATGGAATTTATTAAAAGGGAATAAAAAAAAAAAACACAGTAAGGAATATTTAACAAAAATCCCAACTCACGTCGACATTGCTAGGAAGATCAAATGACGGAGCTGCAGACAGCTCATCATGAAACCAATTGCTCGCCCCGACGAGCGGTAGAGTGGATTCCAAACCAATAAAGTTGGGCTTCATAATTAAAATCCTGAGACCACAAACCACGAAAATCTCGGATCGGAAAATTTTCGCATGCAATACACAGCCATAAAATGAAGCATCCGAACCGAAATTTATATGTCCTCCGTCAATTTCGAGAAAAATTTTACGCCTACACGATGTTCACTAATTATTCACAAACCAGAGAACTTTAATACCAAAAATGACATAAATAGCCACAAGAAATAGTTTCATGCGAAAGCTACGAACATAAACACAAACTGCAACCCCTAAATCTCAGAAACTATTACAAAAGTGAACCGATACGAAACCCTAGAAATGTCCAATCTGCTTAAATGTCCAGTCACGGATTGCGAAATCGAGATAACGAACAAGAGATAAACGAAACGTACCTTTACGATTGATTTGAAGAACAACGAAGACGAAGAGATCGAAGATCGAGCGAAGAAATTGAAACTGAGAAAAAAGCTTTTCTGTGTCAGAGACAATCTAGCAGAGTGGTGGTTTCTTGTTCTCCAGGTCAGTGAAGAGTATTGGATCGGGCTTTTTCGTCTTCAACTGGGCTTTTGAGTTGCAAAAAGCCCAATGTTTGGTCAAATGTAGGCCCAAAGGAAATTAATGATGATGGCCCAGTTAAGGCGTGGATAGGTCCAAGCCCAAGGGATTCAAGAGCAATGATTAAGTGTGGAAATAAATTTCGAACTTTTTTTTTTTTTTTTTCCCTTTTGAGCATTGAGATTTCTTTGGCCTTTTCTACATAATTGTACCATCTCTTTAATTCCTGAAGTAGTTTTCATGCAAAGAATGTGGACACTCGCAATGTCACATGCATTCCATGACCCACCAATACGACCCATTTACACACGTAGGTCCTAGTCAAGTGATATAATTTGATTAAGCATGAAAGCCATTCACCCAAGTAAAACCTCAATTTTGACAAAACAGTTTATCTTGAGCAAAAATCTCTATTTTAAGCTTCTTTTTTTTAGCTTAAAAAAAATTCATTATTAGTATTTGTGTCAAATCTCTAGTTTAGTAAATATTTATACTAGTTGTTCATACTAAGAAATCTATTTTGATGATATTTGTATATATGGGACAGAATTCATGAGTATTTGTCACTTATTAGTTTTGTAACTATATTTCAATTTCATGTTCTCTTCTTTAAATTGGGTTTATGTGTCAGCTTTCTATTTCTGTTGTGAGCACAATAAGAGAAACACTAATTTAGGAACATCATATCTTATTTCATATATATCATATGTAAAATTAAGGTGATAAATGGTATTGCAACTATGTTTTTCAAATAGTTCCACAGGACCCACCCCCCCGCCCCCCCCCCCCCCCCCCCCCCCCCCCCCCCCTCCACCCCAAAAAAAAAGGAGGCCCTTCATGTTCAAATATTTTGTGCTACACCATCATGAATGTAATTTCCAAATGCTAAAAACTCTTCCATTCAAATTCATCATGTGTTAAATTCCTATTTAGATCATGTTCATGCATTAACGGTCTAAATCCACAATTCAAAAGTTCATTATTTAATTTTTTTACATATCACGTTACTCTTGAGGGCAATCATACCAACCCAAACAATTATGACCAAGTGAATGATGAATCCTAGCCATATTTCCTTTGACACAATTTTCATCTTCTTCTTCTTTTTGTTTTAACTTTTATTTTTTATTTTTTTCCCCTTTTGTTATCACTTATCACTTGACATTAGTACTACAGTCCACACAGATAGAAGACAACCCGATGCCTTTTTCTTTAGGGACAGTCATAATTTGTGGTACGGCAAAAAAGTCCAAGTTTAAAGATTCACTGCTCAATGAAAAAGGACCTATTAACCACTTGCATATTGCAATATATTGCAAAAAGCGTTCAAAATAAAGTGAATAATGACGGTCAAGTGTCAACGCTAACTCAAAGAGATTATCTGGTTGTTGTGTTTTGCCTGTTCGAGGACCACCGACGTTCGTCCACAGAGCTACACTTAATGATGATATGTGTGAAGACACGTTATTATGTATCATGATATATGATCATTGCATGCAAATAAATAAACTAAATACATGTGATATATACTAAAATAAAATATGATCTTTTTAACAATTACAATGAATATCCAATTTAAATTAATACATAGTTTTTTAAAAAATATAACAAAATATCCAAGTAATTTAATTACTTGCATAGTACTAGTCGGTGGTAATTAAGTTAGTTACAAAAAATATGTTCAAGCAATTAACGAATTGGCTAGTTACTCAATTATTTCAAAAGTCTAAGTATTTATTTTTATTCTTTTGTAAATTTGACTGTTTTCCTACTATTATTATGTGATATGTATTTAAAAAAAAAACACAATCATTTTTTTGTGAAAATGCATGGGTATGTGATACTACCTAGCATCGTGTTCTCCGTCGTTGTGATTATAACCCTTTATTTGGAACAATTGATAGTCGTTAGTTTTTTGAATTTTAATATAATGTAAATGATTGAGATTTAAGAGTTTTTTTTTTAAGATTAAAATAGTTAAAACCATTTAAATGGTTGAATCAAAAGATTTATTTCATAGAGTGATTAAATCCTTTTGCTCTGAAGCTTGTAATAGATTTCTTTAGGTTAATTTTGTCGTCCAAATGTTATAAATTCAAGTTCACCATGCATAGGTTTTCGTTGCTGTTCATTTACACGCCACGTATACCAAAGCGATAATCATGATTCATGGTCATTAACAATATTTAATACTTAAATTTTATCCTCCTTACTATATCCCTTCTTTTTTTAACTTTTAACGAGTTTAAATTGGATATGAGCTTGCAAAGTGCTGGGAATATTCACCTAGAGAAACACCCACCTAATGAAATAATTATGATAATGATAGCTCTTAATTTTAAACATTTTACATGCTATTAGGTCCTCCTTAGAAAGAACCGTCTTTTCGTAACACATGACATGTGTGGCATTGATCAGGAGAGACCCCTCCACGTCCCACTTTTACCTTCTCCATGGTAAAATATGCATCTCCACCAAATTTTCTTTTTTGAAAAAACAAAACAGTTAGAGGGTTTGTCTTAACTTTCTAAGGGTCATGAAAATTTTATATTTAGAACAATAATTGACACTATTAATTAGAGTTTTTTTTTTTTTTTTTGTCCTAGACATGAAGCCAGCCGCATGTTAGATGCACAATCCAGAGAGATTTTGACCCCCCAAAGATGTTACTCATTTGGTCTATAGTGCTTCCCAAAACAAAAAACTTAGTTTTGCCTTTGAGAATCTTGGCCCCACAAATTGAGATGCCATATCTTCTGGTTCATATGTATTCAAATTTACTATTCAATGTCTTCTATATATACTTATAACTCACTTACCCTTTTTCTCTAAATATAATAAATACTTTCAGCAGTTTACTCAAAATATTTACTCACACCCCACCAATGAGAAAAAGAGGAACTTATTTTTGCCTATAACTTCTTCAACCATTCGAATAGTAGATATCACCATTAGTTGGTATGCTAAGTTATGTTGTTTGTTGGCTCAATAAGGAATGAAACATGGATTAAAAAAAAAACAATTGCGTTTGTGAAAATACAGTTGATTTTTTTTTCTTTTCGCAAGTATTTATGTATAGTGAAACTACAGTTGATTGACTATACATAAATACTCGCGAAAAAAAAAAAAAAAAAAGAAGAGTAATTCATGCCCTTACAAATCCAACTCTGTGGCTTCATTATGCTCAAAAGTCAGAAGTCAAGACCTGTAATGAATAGCATCCACTTGAGCAATACAAAAATTGTAATAGACATACCACTAATAGTATATCTAGACAGAACAAATTTCACACAAAATTAGTTATTTGATGGCCTTCTTTTATCTTTTATTTTTATTTTGTATAATTTCCTTCTTGAAAGAATCTAGCCTAAGAAGGAAATTTGGTTTGGTTAGGCATTGGACAATGTCTTCGACCTGCCAGCGATTGAAATTATTTGGATTCACTGGGGAAAAAAAAACAAACACAAAAAGAGTATCAATCAATATCATCGTTAAAAATGGAATTGATTTTTTTTAATTTTTGGGAAGACACATTTTGTTATTCCCGACAATTTCTCCTAATTAAACAAGTGGAATGTCAAGCAAAGAGCGTCCCACGTGCAATTCATACATAAGATGTTGACGTGTACCCGTTTAAGGACTATTTTTTGGGTCAGTTAGGTAAATAGTCATTTTGAACTGTGCGTTTTTAAAAAATAGTCACAGTTTGAAAAAAATTAAAAACTAGCCATTACACACTGTAAAAATTTCTGACAATAACAAAATTACACATAAAATATGCTGTAAGAAATTTCTGACACATGTCAGAAATTTCTGAAAGGGCTAGTTTTTGAATTTTTTGAAACTGTTGCTATTTTTTAAAATCATTTTATAAACAGTGGCTATTTTCTTAAAATTTTCCTTTTTTTTAATATTTATTTCAATATTTCAACTGATGAAAAATTGAAATTTTGTTCAAACAAAAAATATATATATATAAAAAAACAAAAAAACAAAACTTTGGTGGATCTCTTTCCAAGCGCGAAGCTAGCGCTTCTTCGGACCACCACATGCCGTTATGGCCCTATTAGTCAAACGGTGTTACATCATTTTCTTTTCATAAGTGGAAAAAGGGGACACTTTCATTCAATTCAATGGAAAAAAAAAAAAAAAGAAAGAAAGAAAAAGACAAGTTCTTTATATTTTTCCCAAGCAATAGATAGTTTCAAGTTGACCTCGATCTTCAGAACTTGCGTTGTGAATTGTGATATGTTCCTCCCAACTGTATAATATCTTCAAGTTGCAAGTGGCAATTCCCACTTTTCATCTATTTTTAAAACATGCATTGAAACATTTGAAGACAACGTTATAAATTTGTAATTAGTCATTCAACCGTAAGAACTTCTTTTAGAACTTCAAATTCGGTTATAATAATCATAATTCTCTTTATAATGCCACAAGTTTTATTGTTTTTCCTTTTCTATAAATATTATTAAGTGGGAACATAATTTATAATAATATTCGAGTTAAAAAATAATATATAATATACTTAATCTAAAAATTAGATGATTCATGTGCTACATGTGTTGATAGTAAAAAAAATGGTATAAAATTAGGATACTTGGTATTTTTTTAAACGTTTGAGAAAATTTGTAACTATAATATTTTTTACGAAAGATTAATTCAACAAATAATGAAAATATGCATAAAAATTATGGAATCTAAAAATTGTTTTAAGATAAAAAAGAAATATAAAATAAAATTATATAAAAGTGTGAATATTAAAAATTGTAGGGCAAATAAGGGACATAATTGAAAACTTTTTATGCTTATAAGTAAAAGTATAATTTTGAAAATTTCAGTGACGACACTTGCCCCCACCTATCCTTATTGTATTATTTGTATCCTTGATATCCGTCACTGAGTATATATTTTTTATTGTTGTGTAAAATTTTATATATTTTCATACTTCACCATTAATATAATGCCTAAAGAATACACCTAGTAAGATTAGTGTGTTTTTAACCAAAAATTAGTACTTTGTCCTTTTTTCGATTAAAATTTTCCAACATATTTAATATCTATACTCGTATTTAACGAGTACGTACTATTGGAATCTAAATAATTATACTTATATACAATATCTTCTTCTTTTTTTTTTAAGTGACTACTTTGCCCATATCACATCAAATACGATAAGAGAAAATTTCTCATCAAATTATAAAATCTACACAAACTATCAAATGCAAACAACACCATATCACTTACATAACTAAAACCTAACCTAATAACTTTTTTAGTGATAACTGAATTATGATGAGATTTTTTTTGTTTGTTTTCTTAGTAATTAGCAACGAAAAAGTGCTCGTGTGTGGTGGGCTTGATGAAGATGACATCAATCCAGCAGCCTCAAAGATTGGTATACGTTCAACTTGACAACGTCGGGGATGTAGGATAGAACAAGGTTCATGGAGGCTCTATCTAAGGCACCATTGCCAAAGTTGTTGGCATGGACGACGATGAAGCCAATAATGTTACATATACTATATTCTTTAAGCATTTCAAACGGAATAAGTACTTTTTGTCAACTGTCAATAAAAATAAAATATAACTTTAGTATGCTTTCTAAAACGTATAGGATAACTTTTGTACTTTAAAAGATATAGCCTAGAGAAATTACAAAATAAAATCATTATAAGTACCACTTAATAATTTATATCTCGAATGGTGTGCTTTATTTGTAGTATACATTAAAAGTACAACACAAAAATAACATAAATTATTAATGTGTCAAAAAAGGCATTCCAAAATCTCCTCTATAAGTATGATATTATTTAGCATAATTCAAGGCTTAGAAACCAGGCATATCTAGCTAAATACACAAATTTAATAATTTTATTCATCAAATATGTATGAGATTTGTCGTCGTAATTCAAGGGACGAAAATGTAATAATCCAAGATATTAAACGTTTGGTCGGTGAGAAAAAGCGCGCGTGAAATATTTATATTTGACCCGAATGAGATATTATTTTATCTATTTTGGTAAATTCCATTTATTTTTTCATCCTGATTGGGGAAAAACTACAGATAAATCCGTGAATTACGGATCCAGGTGGACCCACTAGGTGGAGTTTCTAATGGTAAATGGTCTGTCAAAATCGCTGGTTAAAAACACCACCACGTGGACGGTTATCGAGCCCACAGTATTTCTTGTATTATTATATCACATTATTATGATTATTATATTCAGACAGAATTGGGGATTCCTGATTCCGTACTCCTGCTTGGAGACATCCGCTGCTGAAATAAAATCATTTATAATACTAATTGACGAAACTGCCCTTGTCGACTAAAATATACCATATAACTCATTGCCCTTTTTTTTGGGATAAAATCCTTGCCGTTTGAACACGTATGATTTCTTTTGGCTATTAAAATAATATAATAAATAATATAAAAAAAGAAGAAAAATAAAACCCACCCACCATATCTTAATCCAAGTTTAAATGAGAAAAGAAAAATGGAAGCTGACCAAACGAATGCGTTTTAATGCCTTATCCTAATGCTTGAGCTTGAGCTAACTTTATGGTTTTTTTTTTTTTTTTTAACGTGTATGGAATAAATTGGATTTAATATCATGCAACCCAATTCCCAAGTAGAGATGCCTTTGTGAAGCACTCAAAAGTGTTCCTTAAAATTCCAAAATCCCGAAGGAAATAAAATAAAATTAGAAGTGTATGTGTTGCATTTAAATAGTGTTGTATTTTATGTAGGCATGCAAATATGAAACAATTAACCGATCGGAATTTTTCACCACCGGAAATTTTTGATAAAAATTCAGTTAATAACCGATTTTAACCGGCGGTTAAAATTAGGTTATTAACCGGATTTTCACTAGTTTTGTGAAAGAAAAAAAATTCACCGGATTTTAACCGATTGAATACAATATTTTTTAGTCATGGCATTTTTTTTTTTTTTTTGCAAAAGTTAATCACAGGTCACAACTTTTTTTTTTTATACTACTTTTACTTTATTTATTTGATTATTAAAATTAGTAGTTGTTATTTTATTAGTTGTTACTTGATTTATTTGTTTAGTTAAATTAATAGTTATTAATTTAGTATTTGTTAGTATTTGTTATTTTATTTATTTTATTATACTTAAATTAGTAGTTGTTATTTAAGTACTTGTTATTTTATTTATTTGATTATAGTTAAATTAATAGTTATTATTTAAGTAGTTGTTACCTTGTTATTCTAGTTATTGGGAAAATTAGTAGTTATTATTTAAGTAATTGTTAACTTGTTATTCTATTTATTTGATTATAGTTAAATTAGTAGTTATTATTTAGTAGTTATTATTTTATTTATCTCATTATAGTTAAATTAGTAGTTATTAATTTATTATTTGTTATTTTATTTATCTCATTATACTTAAATTAGTAGATATTAATTTAGTATTTGTTACTTAATTTATCTCATTATACTTAAATTAGTAGTTGTTATTGAAGTACTTCTTATTTTAATTATCAATTACCATTATAATTTATAACACTTCATCCTAAACCTTAAATGTTAAAACATAAATTTAAACATTACTAAAACAAAACTAAAACTTATAAAACAACACTAAAACAAATAAAACTTATAAAACTAAAAACGGTAAAAAAAAAAAGTGTGAAAAATCAGGTAATGACCAGCTAATTAACCGGTATTACCCGGTGCCAAGTTTCGGTTATTCACCGAAAATTAGCACTGGTTAATACCGGTTAATTAACCAGTCATTACCCGGCAAAAAAAATTTTGGTCGATATTAACTGTTGGGCCGT
Source organism: Boehmeria nivea var. tenacissima (assembly GCA_018132145.1). Lineage (NCBI taxonomy): Eukaryota > Viridiplantae > Streptophyta > Magnoliopsida > Rosales > Urticaceae > Boehmeria > Boehmeria nivea. Next base: position 16,969,511 of record CM030881.1, on the reverse strand, counting down.
AATTCAACCCGAGGCCTAAGGCCCAAACTTTCTGAGACGCCAGGCCCGAACACCCTAAGACGATAAGCCGACAGTGTACCGGGTCATCGGAAAGCCCAAATGGGGACGGCATCGAAGAACCGAGAAGGCGGTCCGCGACGCACAAAGACGACAATGACACCCGGCGTCCACATGGGCGGCCGCCCATCGCCCGAGTGGTCACCCGTCGCTCGCCGCCCGCCGTGGTCACCCGCGGTGATCGCCCGCCATAGTCGCCCGCGTGCTCGTCCGCCATGGTCGTCCGCGTGGTCGCCCGCTGTGCTCGCCCGTGATGGTCGCCCGCGTGGTAGCCCGCCGTGGTCGCCCGGGTGGTCGCCCGCCATAGTCGCCCGCGTGCTCGTCCGCCACGGTCGTCCGCGTGGTCGCCCGCCGTGGTCGCCCCGTGCTCGCCCGCGTGCTCGTCCGCCGTGGTCGCCCGCGTGGTTGCCCGCCGTGCTCGCCCACGTGGTCGCCCGCCGTGGTCGCCCGCGTGCTCACCTGCGTGCTCGCCCGTCCGCCGTGCTCGACCGCGTGCTCGTCCGTGTGCTCGCCCGCCATGGTCGCCCGCCGTGGTCGCCTCGTGGTCGCCCGCATGCTCGCTTGTCGTGGTCGCCCGCCATGGTCGCCCGCGTGCTCGCATGTTTCTCTCGACGCACTCGTTTCGGAATCATTAATTCCCGACCTCGAGTTTCCAAAAATAGATAAACGCGTGTACTCATTACACAATTGTACTCGGCTATAAATAGTCAATGATAATCGAATAATAAAAAAGAGAAATCAATTTCGCTCTGAGACTTATATTTTTCCTCTGATTACTTTTGTCTTGATTCTTTTATTCTCACGTACTTTATACGTGTTAGTTGGTGCGAAAAATTGCATCAACATTAACCGCCATATTTGCATGGTGAATTTTATGTATATATTTACCTCCATCACTCTTATCCTTAATAGTTTGTTATTTTACATTCCATGATTAAACTTTTGAAGTAACTTGACGACAGTAGTGTTCTAAATCTTCAACTATTTCCTTGTTTTATGGGTTTTAGTTAATTATTTATTTGCAGGAACTGTCACTCTTTATCAAGGAAATGCATGCCTTTTATTTGACTTTAAAAAACGATAAATCAATTTTCAAAGTGAAAAGTCAAAAATGATGTCAACCACAATCAATTTCAAACACATAAAAGGCATGATGAGAATCTTTAAGAAAATCATTATCGATCCATTTTAATATTTTATGATCTATTATTTTCATTTTCCTAAAGAAGCAAAAAAAAAAAAAAAGTGAAGTGAAATAGGAAAGCAACGACAATAGCAACGACAATTCAAAGTAACTTAACAAAAATCTAAAAGAAGGATGTGATAGATTGATTCATGCTTTTTTGATATACTAGTCTATGGTGTATTCATTACATTAGAAAAGATGGTCTAACAAAACAAGTTTTCCACTTCTTTTAGTCTAATGGATAATTAGGTTTTGTTAATACCCAATATTGGAGTTCAAATTACGTTTTAAGCTTTTAACTAGCTTCACGGGTTTCTTGTTGATGGAAGGCTAATAAATTGCCAATGGTCCTAGCTAGACTAGCCAAGATTATGGTGTCTCCCAAAAAATAGGAAACTTGATATTCTCTTATCTTTCTTTTGAAAGAAGAATTTTTTTTCTATAGGTGTCCAAGCATCGGTATGGAATCCCATTATTTGTGTTAATGATACTAAAAATATCAACCTTTTAATGGGAAAAAATTTAACAAGAGCAAACCCTCTTTTTTTCCCTCTACATTAATTCTCTGTCCACTAGGTATATGATCATACAATAAATATCTCTCTTGTGTGCATTTATAAATGGATTAATGGATAGGCTATGATTTTTTAATACAAGGTTTAAGTACTTCAATAAATTACATACTTCAAATTAAGGAAGTTCCCATGTATTAATATACAATAAAATATATTTCATTAAAAAATGAAAATAACATATAGCACTACCATCAATTTTTTAATCCCATTTTACTTCTGATTTTTCAATTGATGTACCATATAAAACATCCATAACATAATCATATAATATTCACTTATCATAACATCCTAAACTCGCATAATGGCAATTGTTAATAATCAATATATATTTTTTGATACTCCTAATTCTATTGGGTTTGATATTTATATATGAAGTGGATGATGTATTTGAGGCAATGCATACCGAGTCACGTATACACAAAGGGAGTGGAATTAACTTTTTATTAATATAGTCGCCGGCACATCTTCTTATTGGTATGACATCAAGACGCAACACCAAAAAATGAAATATAAGATTAATAGATTATATTTATATGGTCTAAGCCAAATCTTTGCTTAATACCAACACACAATCATGGTCATATTTTATACCATTAACCAACAAACTAACTCTATTATATTTCATACAATAATATACACACCAAGACCGAGTGGTAGTGTCGTGGACTAGTGGCAACTTCAAGCTGCCCATGTAATTGAAACCAAAACAAAAAGAAAAAGGAAAAAAAATATTTTATTTTTCCATTTCGAAAAGGGCATTTCAGTCATTTGTGCTCATTTATGGCAGATCCGCTAACCGACAAACTAGGGGGTCGGCAACTGTCGGCCGGTGAACCGGGGAGACAATAGCGGCGAAAATTCCAATAATTAAATATTAATACATTATTTTTATCTCATTAATATATTACTTAATTAATTCCTTACATTAAAACCTCAACTCTCTCAGCGCTCACAAAGTATTAAATTTTTAAATTTTTTTTCTCCCTCAAATAACCTCGATATTTTCAACTATTTTCCATATTCCTTAACCATTCACATTTCACAGAAGATTAACTAAAAATCCAAATCTCACATCTGTCTCTCTCTCTCGCTGAGCTCCAAGAAACTCGCTCTGCGATTCGAACTACCAAAAAAAAAAGCTTAGCTGTAATGAAACGAGAAAGCACAGATCATTGTAGGGACACTGTTTTTCCGTTTGATTCCCGGGAAAATTTCGCGAATGCTGTTTTATGAAGCCTCCCTGGCTTTCTCTCTCTATCTGCGTTCCGTTCTGGTACGTGTCCGTACCAAACCCTAGGTATTTGTTGAGCACGATTCTCTGGCATTAACTTCGCGACGCGTTGGAGCGAAAATAGAAAGAGAAAAGAATAGCTTTTGTTCGGAAAATTTTCCCGTGTATAGTGCGATTGGATTCCGTGTTCGAATCGCATTCCGTTAGGACTTCGCGCTTTTTTGCTGGATTTACCTCCTTAAAGTGTTTCTTACTTTGTCTGGTTTTCGATCTCTAGTATTTGGTTTAGCTCTAAGTGTTTGGGATTTCTAAAGGTGATTATAGTTTATTTGAGATGTCTGTTTTCGAAGTCTCTGGTATTTGATGGGTCGCTCATATCAGCGTCTATGTGGTTTTCATTGTCCTTTCAACGTTTCTTCAATGGTTTTTGGTCAGATTTTTTTTCTTTTTCTTATTTTTGTTGAAATTCTCAAACATTTCTAGTTTCATATCATTGTTTATTGAGGCCTACTTGTTGTAAATCAACCTTGTTAGTGTCTTTTCTTGTCATTTTAGTTTGCAATTCCTTTTGATTGATTGGTTGCCGAGAAAAAAAAAGGTTCAAAAAAGCTATTATTTCCTATTTGAAAAACACGACTTGAGAACGAATTCCCCCACTGAACTTGAAATAGTTAGTTGTTTCAGTACAACTTCTCTCTCTCTCTCTCTCTCTCGCCCTTTCTTCTTGGTGTTCCCTTTTTTGTATTTTTCTTAATACAAGCGATTGGAAATCCGGATAAGGATTCAATATTTTAACCTGATTGGTTCTTCCTAAGTGTTAAACTGTTTGTGTTACTATTTTAGCTTCTTTTGCCAAAATAAACCCAGGTTGGATTTGGTAAACGATAGCAAAACTTCACGTTAGCAATAGTAATTTTGACTTTTGTGAATTTAAATTTGTTCCTTTTCTGAATGCAGATGGTATAAACTTGCATGACACTTTTCCATTCTGAGCTTAAATCATGGATATTGCTGATGTGGAAGAAAATCTGTTTGCGGCTGGTGATGCAAAGGTATATGAATTGGAAGCCACAAGAGCAGGAAATCCATTATAATTGTTTATTAGTTATATATTTGTTACATATTTAAAATATGTCTTGCGACTTGGATTAGGCGTTTTGATTGTTTTCTGATGATGTATGACTGTGTATATATATAAGGAGTTGGATTAGAGTTACATCATTTATATTTAACTTAGCTGTTTTCCTAGCCTGACCTCTCTCTGCCTTGATGAACTATAATTAAGTCATTTGACAGATTAGCATATAATTCTTTCCAATTTCGATTCACTAGCTTTTGAAATTTTATTGTAATAATTTTGATTTAGGACCAATGATTGACCACTTTTCTACATATTGCAGTTACATGGAGAGATGTGCAAGACACTTTCTGCAATTTATTGCAGAATAATGTCAGTTTTCCCTTCCTTGGAGGCGGCTCGACCCAGGAGCAAATCTGGGATTCAGGCATTATGTTCATTGCATGTTGCACTTGAGAAAGCCAAGAATGTCCTTCAACATTGTTCCGAGTCTAGTAAACTTTACTTGGTAGGTTTTTTCTTTTTGTTGTGTTTGTTATTTGTACGGTGAATATCATTATGAGCTGTTGAAAAGGTAACATTTAAAATTGTCTCGTAGCTAAAAAGTGCAATTTAATTAATGGGGTTTGTGTATAATTAAAACCTGGCTGCATTTTGATATGTTTTTATAGACATGTATGTAACAGCTCAATTCTAAATGCAGGCTATAACAGGAGATTCGGTGTTTTCCAAATTCGAGAAAACAAGATCTGCTCTTGAAGATAGTCTAAAACGTGTTGAAGATATTGTTCCACAATCTATTGGTTGTCAGGTTAGAATCATTTTCTCACGGTGTTATGTATTGTCAATAAATCTCCTACCATGTGGATGCTTTTTACCAAGCAATATCCAACATATGGTTGAAACAAACTATCAAGTGACTTCTAGATTTTAAACACAAATTGATAATAAATAAAATATGATGATTGCATATATTTAAACTCTCCTGTAAAAAAATATGACGCTGAGTAAACTGGTTGTGATATGTCATGGTCGTGCTAACACCCTGGATTCTGACATTTTTCAGATTCAAGAGATTGTTAGTGAACTTGAGGGTACAATTTTCTCACTCGATCCCATGGAGAAGCAAGTAGGTGATGAAATAATTGCACTTCTCCAGCAGGGAAGGAAATTCGACAACTGTAATGATAGCAATGAGCTTGAATCATTTCATCAGGCTGCTACGAAACTTGGAATTACCTCTTCCAGGGCAGCTTTGACAGAGAGAAGAGCTCTGAAGAAACTAGTAGAAAGAGCTCGTGCCGAGGAAGATAAGCGGAAGGAGTCTATTGTTGCGTATCTTTTGCATCTGATGAGGAAATACTCTAAATTGTTTAGGAGTGAATTCTCTGATGACAATGATTCCCAGGGTTCTGCACCTTGTTCTCCCACAGTTCTTGGTTCTATAGATATTGTTGGGCCTGCAGGAAATGGTCATGCCTTCGAGCGGCAGCTATCGAAACTTAGTTCTTTCAATTTCAAATCAAACAATAAGAGGTCAGGACAGATGCATCTTCCACCTGAAGAATTGAGGTGTCCAATATCACTGCAGCTTATGTATGATCCGGTCATTATTGGTTCTGGTCAAACTTATGAAAGAGTTTGCATTGAGAAATGGTTCAATGATGGTCACAATACCTGTCCAAAGACTCAACAAAAGCTGTCTCATCTCTCCCTGACTCCCAATTATTGTGTCAAGGGTCTTGTTTCTAGTTGGTGTGAACAAAATGGAGTTGCTGTCCCCGATGGTCCTCCAGAGTCTCTTGATCTCAACTATTGGAGGTTGGCACTCTCTGAATCTGAATCCACAAATTCTAAATCTGTGGGCAGCACCGGCTCTTGCAAGTTAAAAGGGATTAAGGTGGTTCCTTTAGAGGAAAGTAACACCTTAGTAGAGGCTGATGTTAACGAAAGAGAGAACTTTTTTCCATTGGACGAAGAGACTGAGCTCAATGAGTTTGAAACTTATCAGGATTTTTTGACCATCTTGAGTGGAGGGGACTTCCACAAAAAGTGCAAAGTTGTCGAGAAAATAAGGCTCTTGCTGAAGGATGATGAAGAGGCTAGGATATACATGGGGGCCAATGGGTTTGTTGAAGCACTAATGCATTTTTTGTACTCCGCTTCGCAAGAAGAAAGTCCTCCTGCTCAGGAAAGTGGAGCCATGGCTCTCTTCAACCTAGCTGTTAACAATAACAGGTGTGCTATTTTACCATTTCAAGGTTTAAAAGGAAAATATATGACTATATAAGCTAATGCAAAACTAATAACAAACAAAATTTAGGTTATTAACCTAAAATAAAAATCAAATTTCTATTTGATAGGAACCCATCCCATTATGTGCCAATCCCAATGTTCACAAGTCATGGTTGGAACTCACTCCTAAAAACTGGTTTGTAGGGAGAGGGGGCCATGGGTTTATATAAACCATCATCTAATCCCATACTTGGTCAACGTGGGATCATAACGCTCCTATACAAAAAATGTGTATTGTTCTATAATTCCTTTTTATGTAAACTAGTGATGAGCAGTTTTTTTATTGCAACAGTCTCATTTCCTCTTGTAACAGAAACAAGGAAATGATGTTAGCAGCAGGGATAATCACATTGCTGGAAGAAATGATCCCATCCACGAACTCTCATGGATTTGCCACGGCCCTTTACCTAAACCTCTCCTGCCTTGAAGAAGCCAAACCCATCATTGGCTCATCTTATGCTGTTACTTTCTTGTCTGAGCTCCTTCAAGCGAATGCCGAGGTTCAGTGCAAGCTTGATGCTCTCCACGCCTTGTACAATCTCTCAACTGCTCCCTCAAATATCCAACAGCTCCTTTCATCTGGTGTAATCTGTGGTCTCCAATCCCTTGCAGCCACAGGTGAGCACATGTGGACTGAAAAATGTCTAGCAGTCATGCTAAACTTGGCTTCAAGTCAATTGGGACAAGATGAAATGGTGTCGGCGCCTGGTCTTATCGGTGTGCTAGCAACTATTTTGGATGCTGGGGAACCCATTGAGCAGGAACAAGCGGTTTCATGCCTCTTACTTCTATGTAATGGCAACGATAAATGCTGTCAAATGGTCTTACAGGAAGGCGTGATACCTGGATTGGTCTCAATTTCAGTGAACGGGACATCACGGGGAAAAGAGAAGGCTCAGAAACTTTTAATGCTGTTTCGCGAGCAGCGACAACGAGACCAACCACCTCAAGAAGAGCAAATGGATTCTGAAAGTAGTGAGGTTTCGGAGCCCACTGCTCCGGCTTCCGAATCGAAACCTCTGTGTAAAAATATCTCTAGAAGAAAGATGGGCAAAGCTTTCAGCTTTCTATGGAAGAGTAAGAGCTATTCGGTTTCCCAGTGTTAAGACCCTCAGACTGCTGTAAATTTTTTAGTTGTATCAACTTTCTCTTTTTCTTTTGTGCTCTCTGATGAGCACTATTATTTTTTGCATTTCAAAGAGAAGAATGTACAGGCCCTTGTAAGTTATGAGTTTTGTTATTTTCTTACCTTGTCTTGCTCTTTTCAGGTAGGAATACATGTATTATGAATATCATAATTGAAGCTCTAGATTACAATATATGTATTTTGATTTGCAATTAAGTGTTGGATTTAATTTCCCGAACAAATATCTTATAAGCTGTACAAAAGCCACCACTTTTGTCTAGTTCTGCTCAATTCACTTTATTTGCTCTATCTTGAACGTACACTTTTTCTTTTGCTTTTGCTTGGCAAAATATTTTCTCGACTTCATAAGTGATCAAATTGTTCTTTGCGTGCTGTACTGGCAAGCGTATAGATAGCCCGGTTCAATGTAGTATTCTGACACTTATTCTTGTGTTACATAACATGGATGTACAACTGTTCTTTGCTTCATATCGCAAAAGAATTCTCAAAAGGAATTTGTATGCACGAATATTTTCAAAATAAGAAATAACAGAATAGTGAATACATTTATTTATAGACTATGAAAAAAAAAAAAAAACCACGGAACAATAACTTATTAAAGAGAAAAAGCATATAAAATACATACACGCAAATAATGATAAGACTCGTCTTTTGTATCTTTCATTATTAGCACCTCAATATCTGCCTCTCATTCCTCTTCCTCTGCTTTTCTTCACTCCCTCCTTCTGAACCCTTTTTCCCTCCAAGTTCCCTCTCTCTTTATCCTCTTCTTTGATTTCTTCTTCATCAATTACACTGACTTGTTCCCCAAGCTTCCTCTTCTTCTTCTGCCGCAGCGACTCCACAAGCCATTCAAGGGCTTCATCTGCATTGTCACTTCTCATGAGCTCCTCCGTCACCTCGGCCGGGGTCGCCTCCACCTCCTTCAGCATCTCCTCGATTTCTCCGAACAGGCGATGAGTTCTGATCTGGAGGTAGTTGAAAGCAAGGGTCTTGAACCCACATGGAGTGCAATACGACATGTGAATGTGCATATCCATTCGACCAGGTCTCAACAATGCAGGGTCTAGTTTGTCCTTGTAGTTGGTTGTGAACACTATTATCCTCTCATCTCCACAGCTTGACCATAACCCATCAATGAAATTAAGCAATCCAGATAGAGTAAACTGTCAATTAGAGCACCCAAATGAGCAAAAAAAAAAAAAAAAGAAAAAAACAAAAAAAAAAAACAAATGAAAGTTGTCAGTTGTGACATATAATACGAGCTTCATTTTCACACTCAGGCAGTGAAGTGAATAATGATGGTCATACTAGCCGTTACAAATGTTCGTCAGGGGTTAAATTATCAACAATACATTAAATACTCAAAAATGAAGCTTGAGAAAATTAGTACTAGAGAGTTAAATATTTGAACTTTATTAAAAAAACTCAATAATTATCACCTTGCTGTCACTGTCGCCATACCCTCCAGACGCCCTGTTTTCCAGCTCAACACTGCAGTCAATATCTTCGATCACAAGAATCGACTGATTCGCGGTGGACACCAGCAGGCTCCTGAAATCGGAGTTGCCCCGCAGTTCCGTGAGCTCCAAGTCATAGATGTTAAACCTGAGATAATTCGCCATTGCCGCGATCAAGGTCGATTTTCCCGTCCCGGGAGGCCCATACAGCAAGTAACCCCGCTTCCACGCCTTGCCGATCCTCTTGTAAAACTCTCTCCTCTTCACGAACCTGTCCAAGTCCTCCAACAGCTCCCGTTTCGCTCCCTCGTCCATCGCCAGCGTCTCGAAAGTCGAAGGGTGGCGAAACTCCACCGACCTCCATGGCCCTGCACTCTCGTACTCCCCGAAATTCCCCAAAGACATCAGCTTCACCACCTTCTTCTCTTCGTCTATCGCCTTCGCGGCCTCCATAACGTAAGGCAGGTAAGCTCTCACCACCGTTTCCAAGAACCGCTTGTGGAAGCGAAGGCGATACGTTTTTTTCTCAGGTTTCTCGGTTATTAGCTGATCGCCCGCTTCGTAGTCGTAATACGACTTGTTCGACGACTCGGTCGAAACGTACTCCCACGTTAAACGGACTCCGTCAAATTCGTCGACGATCTTCTCGCCTTTGTTGACGGTGACGGAGACTTGGGTCTCTCTCGCCGTCTTCGTAGCTTTGAGATTTTCGTTCGAGGGTGTGATTTTGGTTCTCAAGTACGTGTCCGAGGCTTGGTATATCTCGTTCACAATGGACGAGCCTGCGTTGCAATACTCGTCGATGGTGAGAGTTATTTCGTGAGAAGAGAGATTGCCAATTAGGGTTCCAAGCTTGGCGATGAGTTTGTCTCGAAGTTGTTGAGGTACGAGTTGGTTGGTCAGGCTTTGTAGCTCGTTGAGCACTGTCCGAGCCAGCATAGCCGAGGCAGCGAAAGTTGTGTAGGTTGAGAGAACTGTGGTTGTTGAAGGAATGTTGGATATGGCCGAAAACATCTTGGTTCGATGTTGTTGGGTCTCGTGTGTGTATATTGTATTGTGTTTTAGATTGTTGCAAGAAAATGTTATAGAGACATTGCTATATATATGTGTGTGTGTGTATTGGTTGGTAGATTTAACCTGGCTTTCAGAGCAAGCTTGTTGATCTTTGTCAGACTTGCTAGGTCAGAACTTGGATTCTTTCTTCCTTTGAAAGCTTTGAAGAATCAACTAATCAATTAGTACTTGTAATTCACAGTGAGTTAATTTCTGTTTTTGGTTAGCTTGGATTCTTAAGATCGTCAACTTTATTAATTTATTTATATATTCTATGCAATACAAAACCGATATGATATCACAAGTGGGTCAACTGTGTCAAATTGCCCGTCTAGCTCAGTCGGTAGAGCGCAAGGCTCTTAACCTTGTGGTCGTGGGTTCGAACCCCACGGTGGGCGTTTGTTTTTGTTTTTTTTCCCCTTTTTGAACAATGTTATCGGTGTTGTTTCTTTAATTAGTTTTAATTATTGTTTTCTTTGACGATTGCAGGGCTTTTCTTTTTTGCTTTCCACTTACTAGCTTATGAATTTCTACATAACTAGCTTTTGTAAATTGTCATTTACCCTGTGTTAGTTAGCTTTTGTAAATTGTCATTTACCCTGTGTTAGTTAGCTTTTGTAATTGTGTTTACCTCGTGCAGATCTCCTAATATAACAAATAATTCATCATGTGGCGCTAAGCTAGGCCTAGCATGTACGACATGAGCCTTTATTATATAAAATTATCATAAGCTGAATTATCAAGGAAATCTCTTGCCAAAGCTAAAAAGCCCAACAATATTACAAGACAAAATGATTATTAGTCTCGTTTTTTTTTTCCCCTTGACATCTCCGCTATCTTTTTCTATAAATACCTAAAAGTATACGTATTCTACACCAACGTAAATTGCAGAAACCCTAGAAAGTACCTATCCTTGTTCTAACAGCTCCTTTTTAGTAAAGATACACTACTACATATTAATTAGGTTACACATAGAATATGGATGTCTTGAGCTATCTATTGTATCTTTTTCTCATGGTGTTGATCTTAATTCTAGCCCTCCAATTTTGCTTTTCATTTTCAAGAAGAAACCCTAGTAATAAGCAACTTCCACCGGGACCAAAACCATTTCCCATCATAGGAAACCTCTTGGATCTCGGAGAAAAGCCTCACAAAGCCCTAACAGAACTATCGAAATCGCACGGCCCAATCATGCGCTTGGAACTCGGCCGGGTTACCACCATCATAGTCTCGTCCTCCGCCGCAGCGCAGCAAATCCTCCAGGCTCACGACCGCTTCTTCTCCAACCGAACAATCCCGGACGCCATCCACGCCACCCAACACAGCAAATACGGCCTGCCGTGGATTCCGGTCTCCCCTACTTGGAGAAAGCTCAGAAAAATATGCAATTCCCATTTATTCTCCGTTAGCGTTCTTGATGCCAATATGAACATGAGGCACAGGAAGGTGCAAGAGCTCATAACCCATGTCGGAAAAAGCGCTGGCGGCGAGCCGGTAGATATCGGAAAAGCGGCTTTCAAAACTTCACTCAACCTGTTGTCCGCGACTTTCTTCGCTATGGAACATTTGTCCGATCAGACTAGTTCGGACACGATCAGAGACTTCAAGGAGACTGTCTGGAGCATGGTAGAGGAAGTTGGGAAGCCAAACTTGGCTGACTATTTTCCTTTGCTTCGGAAGTTTGACCCTCAAGGGATTAGGAAGCGAATGACTGTTCATTTCCAAAGAGTGATGGACTTTTTCAGCGATATAATTGACCAAAGATTGCAACAGAGAGAAAAAACTGGTTGCGTTGAAGACAATGATATCTTGGATTCTCTCATCAGCATGATGAGTAGTACCAAACAGGACGGAGAAGATCACCTTGACAGAACCACTGTTGAGCATCTGTTATTGGTATGATTTTTTTTGCCTTCTTCCTAAATGACGCATATATATACTTGCATAATTATAATTATATATGATGTAGCATGTATTTGTTTTATTCGAGTATATATATACGTAAGCACATACCCCACCTCATGCTCATTTGAAATCAAAAGTATAGATGTGAGCCTGTGCGCATATTCAGCGTGCATGCCACAATATTTACTAGTCCAACTAGTGCCTTTTAGTTTTACGGTCGATGAGTTCAGATTTTGAATATTCTAATTAAACAATAAAATTAAGTTTCAATTTAGAATTGATATATAATGAACAATCATATATCACGTTATTATCAATTAGGATTTATTCACTGCTGGCACTGAGACAACTTCATCCACGTTGGAGTGGTCGATGGCAGAGCTACTAAAATCCCCAGAGAGCATGTCAAAGGCCAAAGAAGAGCTCAACCAAGTCATTGGCAAAGGAAATCCAATGAAGGAATCGGACATACCTCATCTCCCTTACCTACAAGCCATAGTCAAAGAAACCTTCCGGTTGCATCCGGCTGTCCCATTCCTGGTTCCCCGAAGAGCTGAAACTGACGTCCAAGTCTGCGGCTACGTCGTCCCGGAAGGCTCACAAGTCCTGGTCAATGTGTGGGCCATTTCCAGGGACCCGGCCATCTGGGACAGTCCCGACAAGTTCATGCCAGAGAGGTTTCTGGGGTCGAGTATCGACGTCAGAGGCCGCGATTTCGAGCTCACTCCGTTCGGCGGCGGCCGGCGGATCTGCCCCGGGTTGCCGCTGGCGACGCGGATGCTGCACTTGATGTTGGGCTCTCTGATTCATTCCTTTGATTGGGGGCTGGAAAATGGGGTTTCGCCGCAGAATTTGGACATGGAAGACAAGGTTGGCATCGCATTGCAGAGGGCTCAGCCTTTGCGCGCTTTTCCTAGGTTTGTTACATGACAGAATAAAATTAATGACATTACTGATATCATGAATAAATCCAAGAATAACTGTGTAATAATGCTATATATCTATGAATGAATGATCGATATTTTCTAGCGGCGTTGTCGTCGTCGTCGTTTTTTTTTTTTTTTTTTTTTTTAACAATGAATTATAGAGATAGGAATTCATCTCAACTAAATTGATTCACACCTAGAATGAAGTCAACTTTCCAACAAAATTGGTACCTAGGCTCCCTTCTCGCTACCTCTAAACCCAAATTTATTAAAATAAAAGAAAATTAATACAATAATTAGTAAACGGTTAAATTCTAAGTACATTATGCATACATATCTTAAAGAATTAAATATACTTATGTGTAAAAAAAAAAGGAAATACAGACGATCTATATTCTTGCACACAAAGTCGACCCTACAATAAGGCATACTTAAGCCTTTGCCTAAGGCCTCACACCTAATAAGGCCCGTGTGTGAATTAAATTTCTTATTATAGTAAGATTGTGAAATGTTGTAAATTACTAATTTCATTGGCATAATTCTATCATTTGAAAAAAAAAAAACCCTTTCTTTTGCTGAAGTAAAAATAATTTTAAAAGGAAAAGTCATATGAAAATTGAAGGGAAAAAAAGTCATTGAAAGCCTTTTCTTTGGGGGATTCTCTCGTGGTATTTTTTTTTTGGAAAAATAATTGAGAAAAAGTGATCTCATACCACATTTGATATTCAAGTTTGTAACATATACCACTATTGCATGTCATGCCACTTTTTTCATTATCAAATTACTATATTGCCTCCATTCTCCCCTTTTGTCTTCCTCATTTGTAATAAAAAAGGGGCAATTCGATCAAATTCACTACTAAAAAGTGATATGGACCGCAAACTTTCTTTTAAAGTTATATTTTTCAAAATTTTTCAAAATAATTCTGGATTGTCAAATTTACTCTTTTAAGATGTAGGGCCCATTGAAAAGTAAATCTAACAATCCATAATTAATTCCCACAAAAAAAAAACAACCCACGAGAGAATTTCTCTTTTCTTTGATCATAAAATTTCCATCTTATCTTTTCCAAATGTATCAACTGCTTAGGCCATTTCCAACCTAATACTTCAAAATATAGTACTATATGCTCTAAAATAGACCAAACATAATTGTCAAACAATATTTTATCTCCAACTTAATATTCTATCTTTCACTTTAAAAGAGAATATGATCTCTATATGTCTTCTATCTATATTTAATTAGTTACTTTTTTATTTATTTATTAAGACAACTACTAAAAAGACTAAGGATAAATTAATAACCAAAACTACTAATTTTTTGAAGGAAAAAAAACAAAAATAGCGTATTGATAGGCTAAATGCGACACAAGTGCACGTGCCGACAAGTAGTAAAGTGGACAAAGAGTCCGTGTATCGATCCCACGAGGACTATTGTTGATTACCAAACTAATAAGTCGAATTCACTAATTGAAATAATAATAAAATTGGGATGTTGAAGAACGAAAAGTAAGGACAACGCAGAAAATTTAAAGGATAGAATTCAGTAGCAAAATAATCTAAGGCATCCGATTTCACCTCACCTAGTTATGAACAATGCTATCCAAATCAATTAATGACTTATTGCTTCTCAAAGATGACAATTCACAAATGTAACTATCTATTTCTTTCGAACACAGCTAGTCCTAGGTTTTGCAATCAATCTCGTCTTTCGAATCTCTAATTAATATTACAAAATCCGCATTAATCATAAGAATCTTGAGTCACACAAAAGCGATTACTATTTCTAGCTAATCGTCAATTCATGTTGTTCAATTACATAATCCTAGTTTCAATCTCCTCTCTCGAATTTTGAATGAAACATAAACAACCAATCATAAATTGCGTGGGTATATGAAAGTATTAAGCACATAAATTAAACAATCATCAAGAATATCAACAAGAACATCAAATGAATTACTCGGAATAACAAAGATTCATAACATTGGTTCGGCTACTTCGTAGCCTTAGACAAAGAAATTTAGTTCATAATTCGAAATAAAGAGACAACCCAAATCAATCTATTCATATTGGAATTAAAGAGAAAGGTTAAGAAGAAACGAGTTTGGCGAGTCAATCGGCTCCGTCTCCGGCGTCCGATCTTCCAACGTAGCTTCGAATCTTCTTTTCTCCCTCTCTAACTCTTCAAAGTGTCAATTCTTGGTCTAGGTTCGGGTTTGTGGTGATTTTGGGGTGTTTTGGCTTTTATAGGGTGAGTTTTAGGTCACAAAATAGCAAAAATGCGCGTCTCGAATCGGGCTATCGCGACACGGGCACCGCGGCGCTGGGATATCCAGTAAAAGCCCAGAATTCTGGGCAGACTAGAGCCGCGACGCTAGTTTTAGGTGCCGTGGCGCTATGGCGCATCCGGGCGCGCACTGATTTTTAAAACTGCATATCTCTCTCATTTCTCGTCCAAATCGTGCATGTAATACGCCGTTGGAGAGCTCTTTCGATGAACTTTAACTTGGTATGCAATTTTCTTCAATAAACCTTCAGAAATCTTCATGAAAATTTGCCTCAAAGATGCATGTGTATTTGCCTTAGCTTGAATTGCTCCGACTTTGCTCGTTTTCACTCCATTCTAATTTTATCTTATTTTTCACTTGAAATTATTAGAACATCTCTTATTAATTATTAAGACTAGAAAATAATGCGTGAATTATTAAGTTTTTTTATTTACCATTTTTATAAAATGAAATAAAAATGAACAATTTACACTAAAATGCACTTACTAAACAATTCTAACCTATTGATTGCAAATGCAATCAAATTGGACTCAAATATACACTAAATGAACCTAAAAAATGAAAGAATCATGCAGTAAATACGGAATACATCACGTATGAAAAGTACCACGTTATCTCTTCCTCAAAATAGCACATATCATAACGTTTGAGTTGGGGAGTTTTATACACTATAAAGCAAATATTATTAGAGTTGCTTGTATAGAATATTAATGCTAACTATTTCAATAATTATTGCTTCTGGTAAAATGAGTTTTTTAAAAGTGAAATTGATAAATACTTATTTAGTATAAACGATGTTACAAGAACAGTCGAGTAGATTAACTATATATATATGTATGGTTTAGCTCGAATACAAATATTTAACTAAGAATTTTATGTCTCATACGACAAGAAAAATAATTTTTGAATAGATATGATGGTTAAAGTAATATATATTATTATATTAACTTATATTTTATAGGCCTCATTCATATGGGGGGAATTGCAAAACAAAGGCATTCTTAGTCTCATTTAATAATCTATGTCCTAAATAATGTGCTCTATTTGTTTCCATTCTATGATTATAGTGTAAATTTTAAGATACAAATTATAAGTATAACACACATGAGACATCGATTATCATTTGTTTCCTTTTTATAATTCTTGCTTTAAGGCATTAAAATAGGTTAGGCTTACTTTAAAAAAAAAAAAAAAGATCACGTTGATTGTCTCGCAAAACAAATTAAAACATAATAGACTTTTTTAAAGTTTTAGGTATTTTATTAGATATACAAAAGTCAGCTGGGGCGGGCAACGTCACCTACCAAAACACAATATTTTGCTGTAAACATTGTCCGGCTTTAAATTATTAAGTAGATTAATTTGTCTAGCCTCTTATAATTAAGTATCATTATTTTATCGTACACGTTTTGTCTAGCCTCTTTATAAAATATAATATGGCACCTTACATGTTATATATTAGTATTAGCCATTAGGAGTGTCGTCATTAATTAATTGAAAGGCGTCATTATTGTGATTTGTGAAGTGGCCGTCGCGAATAACTGTCGACTTATTTGGCCATTAATTAACAAAAATATGTATGTCTCTAAAAAACTCTTTTCATAAAATTCTGAAATTTGTATCATATGATATGTTCAATATATATATGTACTATAACATAATTTTTATATTATATTTAGACTATTAATTTTTCAAAAATAAATGAATTTTGATTAGTGTTATTTGAGATCACCGAAAATTTTTTCTTGTTCATGAGCTAGTTAATTATAGTTACACGATAGAAAAAAGGAATTTTAAGAAAATAATTATTTTTTAGAAAAGAATTTTAAAAAATAGAAACATGTGTAAAAAAAAATTTATGACTAATTTTTAAATTTGTTAAAAATATTTTAAAAACACACATTCCAAAATGACTCTTTACTGAACTTGTACTCTTGAAAAAATTAGGAAAAGTTTAAATTAAGGAGAGAAAAATAAATAAATAAATAAACCTCACACGCTAAAACTGATCTTTATATATGTATCCTTATTAAGGCGCTCTTTTAGTAAGGATATATAGAGTAGTTCTAATTAGCACTAAGATAATCAAAGAATGGAAGTCTTGAGCTATTTATTGTATCTTTTCCTCATAATTTGTATCTCAATTCAAGCCTTTAAATGGTGTTCCTTTGCAAGAAAAACCAAAACGCGACTTGAACCGCCTGGCCCAAAACCCTATCCCATCATAGGAAACCTCTTGGAGCTCGGAAACAAGCCCCACAAAGCCCTAGCCAATCTTTCCAAAACCTACGGTCCGATCATGAGCCTCAAGCTCGGGCAAGCGACCACCATCGTCGCCTCGTCCCCCACGGCGTCAAAAGACATCCTCCAGACTCACGACCGCTTCCTGTCCAACAGAGCAATCCCAGACGCTATCCGCGCTGCCGATCACGGTGAGTTCGGCATCGCGTGGATGCCGGTCTCGCCTACTTGGAGAAAGCTCCGAAAGATATGCAACTCTCACTTGTTCTCTGCCGGGGTTCTAGATGCCAACATGAAGCTAAGACACAAGAAGGTATATATAAAATATAATATTGTTTGATAAATTAATTAATGTATTGTATCAGAGTAGAAGATTCTGAGTTCAAACTTTTGTGATCACAGGTGCAGGAGCTCTTAGCCCAAGTCCGGAAAAGCGCAGAAACCGGTTGCGAGGCAGTGGATATTGGAAAAGCCGGTTTCAAAACTGCTCTCAATCTTTTGTCGGCGACTTTCTTCTCTATGGAACATTTGGCTGACCAGACAAGTTCGGACACCATCAGAGACTTCAAGGAGACGATTTGGGGCATGATGGTGGAAATTGGGAAGCCAAACTTGGCTGACTATTTCCCTTTGTTTAGGCGTTTTGACCCTCAAGGTATTAGGAAGCGTACGACTATTCATTTTCGAAAAGTAATGGACTTTTTCAGCGATATCATCGACCAAAGGCTGAGAGAGAGAGAGAGGAGTAGTGGTGATTGTGAGGAGGAGACTGATGTATTGGACACTCTCATAAACATCATGATGAAAAGTACCGAAGATGAAAGAGAAGATCACATTGACAGAACCATAGTTGAACATTTGTTACTAGTATGTTTTTTTTTTTTTTTCATAAGCAAACATACCTTCATTTTGGAAATGACATATTTATTTATGGCCAGTTAAGCAATTAATCATTTTAAAGGTAAAGTTTGAAAGATTTAGCCATAGTTTTACGAAATTAGGGATTTAGCCATAGCATGTAACATTTTTTGTAACATGTAAGTATGTAACATATATACGTGTAAAAAATGTAACGTGTAAAAAATGTAAAATGTAACATAAAATGTTACACTTTTACACGTATATATGTTTCATGTAATAAAAAATATTACATTTTATGATTAAATCCCTAATTTTGTGAAACTATGACTAAATTTTAAAAAATTACCCAAAAGTTTGGTTAAATGTCTAAAAAACTCTTCACTACCTCATAAATGACTTTATATCACAAGATATACATTATTTCTTGATTATAATGAATCTCCATGAGTTCTGCAATCTCACAAATCTTGCGCCCATAAAATCCAAGTTCTAACTGCGACTTTCATAGATACTCATCTAATCCAGATCTTTTATCTTCAAATTTCCCTTGATGAAACGCCATAATTGAAAAACAACTGACAGAAACTAACTTGCCAAAGCTAAAAAGTAAAAACATTTTGCCAAAAATCATGCCAACAAAAACACCAACAACATTTAAGAATAATAGTCATTAATATGATATTTAGGATCTAGCAAGAATTCATTAATCCTACTCGTAATTAAGAAATGACACTTTCGATGGAACAAAAAATTTCATGACATGTCAAACTAATAAAATTAGAGCCGTGCTTTCCTCATACGCGACTGAAGCGTCTGAGGGATCCCCACCGTCTTCCCATAAAATTAACTTGGCAAGGAAATAGTAATTTTGTTTTATTTAAAGTCATAATATTTATATTTATATAAGGAAAAATGCTAAAGACACTTTGTTGATGAAATCACGAAATAATTCATTTATTTCAAATATGATTGGTAGATGTATATATGCAAATCTTTACCAATTTAAAGTTTGTCAGGTTTTTTTTTTTTTTTTTTTTTTCACATCATCCGGTATCCAACTCTAGTACAAAGTATTAAATATAATATATATATTTATATTTACTACATTATTGTTCCTTTAGGTAAAGTTCTTGATGCCAACATGGACTTGAGGCAAGCCAAGGTACAAGATCTTCTACAAGATGTGAGAAAAAGTGGACAAACGGGCGAGGCATTGGATATTGGAAAAACCGCTTTCAGGACTACCCTAAATCTGTTGTCCACCACTTTTTTCTCCGCCGATTTTGGCGGATCTGCCTCCCACAACGAGGACGGCGGCGAGGCCGCGAGAGAGATTAAGAAGACAGTGTGGAGCATCATGGAAGAGGTGGGTAAAAAGAATTTGGCTGATTATTTCCCTTTTCTTCAGAAGTTTGACCCACAAGGCATAAGGAGACGAACCTCTTTTCACATGAAAAAGTTCATAGATTTGTTCGATCTAATTATGGACGAGAGGTTGAAATTGAAAGTCACTAGTACTACCGTTTCATATAATTCAACCAATAATAATGATATGTTGGATGGTCTGATCAACATGATGATGGTTGGTGAAGATAAGAGAGACGATCATCATCTAGATAAGAACACAATTGAGCATTTGTTAATGGTAAGTTTAATTTTAGTGTTATTTCTTATTCACCTACAAGAAATAGTGTTTAATTATGATTTCTACCATTCGTATGTTATTAGCATCTTTTTCTTATTCGTGAAAATTGGTTCACTTGATCTGCACATACTTGGTAATATAATAGTCATTCATGAATCTATATGTATTTGATCTCAATTTTTAATCTTCATTCATCGAACTTTAAAAAGTAGTAGTTGTGTTCTGTTCTCCACTTAGGGAACAATTTAATGAACTTTAATTGAATATCAATCAAGATGGGACATATAAATAATGGACGTACAAAAGTATAACAACACTAATAATAGATCAATACTGCCAAACAATGGGTGCCGTGTCGAAATTTTACACGGTGTGGTTATAAAACTAATTGCAAAACATGTGCGTTTATTAATGTTTTTAAATAAAAACGTTTTAACTATATATTCTCGTTAAATGTTAATTTAATAAAAAAATAAATTATTTGAGAAACAAATTTACGATATTTGCTTAAATTAAGTATCTTTTAAT
Organism: Boehmeria nivea var. tenacissima; assembly: GCA_018132145.1. Classification (NCBI taxonomy): domain Eukaryota; kingdom Viridiplantae; phylum Streptophyta; class Magnoliopsida; order Rosales; family Urticaceae; genus Boehmeria; species Boehmeria nivea. The sequence goes on along the minus strand of CM030881.1, from coordinate 16,949,036 downwards.
GCTTACATGTTGTTAATTAATTAACTATCAATCTATCATACAATGCATTGCATAGGATCTACTTATTGCAGGCACTGAAACAACTTCATCCACATTGGAGTGGTCAATGGCTGAGCTTCTAAAAGCCCCAGAGCTAATGTCAAAAGCCAAAAAAGAGCTTAACCAAGTCATTGGCAAAGGAAACCAAGTCAAGGAATCGGACATAACTCAGCTTCCTTACTTACAAGCCATTGTTAAAGAAACCTTGAGATTACACCCAGCGCTTCCATTGGTCCCACGTCAATCCGAATCCGACGTGGAGGTCTTTGGCTACACAATCCCAAAGGCCTCACAAGTGCTTGTCAATGTGTGGGCTATTGGGAGAGACCCAACCATTTGGGGCAACAGTCCCAGCGAGTTCTTGCCGGAGAGGTTTTTGGACTCGAGCATCGACGTTAGAGCTCGGAACTTCGAGTTCATTCCCTTCGGCGGTGGCCGGAGAATCTGCCCCGGCCTGCCGATGGCGATGCGGATGTTGCACTTGATGTTGGGGTCTCTAATTCTCTCGTTTGATTGGAAGTTGGAAGATGGGGTGTCACCGGAGAGCATGATTAGTGTTGATGACAAGTTTGGCCTATCTTTACAAATGGCTCAGCCTTTAAGAGCTATCCCAATTATGGCCGTTTGAGTAGGGTATAACTTGTAAGTTAAAGGTTGCATTTCTATTAGGGAATGTCAGTAATTCATTTGTTTGAGTGCTTTTAATTGTTTAGAACAGTGCTGTTATAAGAAGAAAATTTTGTTGTACCACATATATATATATATATATATATAAATATACATGTCAGTGTGTGTAGACGTGCAATTATGGAACTTGAAACATTACCCGTTCCATATCCGGTGACAAAAACCAGGTATTACCCGGATTTTACCCGTATTTTCCCAAAAAAATAATTCTCCGAGATTTACCCGATTTTTACCCGGGTATATATATTTGTGACTTCAATTTTTTTTGTCACGGCGAAGGGGTGCAGCGTGCATAGGCAAGGCGTGCTGTGCATTGGGTTGGGCACTTGATCAATGGTCACGGGCATGCAGACAAGCGGTGGCAGTGGGTTGGGCACTTGGTCAATGGTCATGTGAATGTGCAGTGTAGGAAACAATCTTGACGGCCACCGTTTATAAAATGATCTTAAAAAATAGTCACAGTTTTAAAAAATTTAAAAACTAGTCATGTAAGAAATTTTTTACAAAATTTTTGCCTTGCGTCAGAAATTTCTTACAGTTTTTTTATGTATATTTTTGTTATTGTAAGAAATTTCTTACAGTTTTATGACTAGTTTTTAAATTTTTTAAAACTGTGACTATTTTTTAAAAACACACAGTCCAAAACGGCTATTTACCTAACTGACCCCATTTTTTTAAACCCACTTTATTTCATCCAACGGTCCTTCTTTCCCAGACTGACTAGTCCGTCCATTTCGAAGTGCCTGACTATAGCCATTGCCAAAAATAAAGATTCACCCTTTGTTTGTATAACTCATTTCTCTCACTCCATTCCATTCCCATTTTTCATTTTTTTCAACTTTTTAAATCCTTCAAACTATTCTATTCCATTCCATTTTTTTTCAACCATTTTTTTCAACTTTCCAAATCCCTATACAATATCTTTAAATCTCAACCATTCATATCACCTCGAAATTAGCAAAGTCAAACTATTCTTACATCATTTTTACAAACCATTTTCAAACTATTCCAAACCATTTTCAAACTCTTTTTTCCATACCAAAAAATGGTCAAAAATGGCCAAAATGACCAAACCAAACAAGAGTCAATCTTCGGCATTAGTCACTACTTACTCAGTACTCACTGTCTCTCTCCCTTGCCATTCACGCCTGCAATATTTCATTCACTTCAACCGCTTAATAAAAAATCCAAAAAAAAAAAAAAGTGGAACTGGGGATTTTCTGGGTAATTACCCGGCTATTTCACTAAAAAATTTTCGGGGATTACTCAGAAATATTTCCCGTATTATTCGAGAAATATTCTCGAGTAATTCCCGGTACTCCGTATTTCTATGCTTACGTGTGTGTGTAATTTAAAACTAAATTAATATTTTTAGTGAACTAATTGCTAAACGGGAAGAGTAAGTCTAATCTCACGTACTTAACATTTATTCAACAAATTAAAGAGATTCTAGTGAATACTCAAATTTTAACACTTAATTTAAATAAATACTAATTTTTTTAAAAATATGATAAAATATCCAAGTGATTTGATTACTTACATAGTGATAGTTGCTAGTAATTGATTTAGTGATAAAATACATGCAGAAGTAATTAATGAATTGACTATAGCTAGTTGTATAATTACTTCACAAAATTAAGTATTTTGTTTTATTATTGTGTAAATTTTAAGTATTTATTACTTCACCCATTAACAATTTAATGACACTAAATTCCAATAATATGTTGACAAATTACACGTCACATCATATGCATATATAAAAAATTTAGAATTCTAATTCAATTAAGTGCTAGAATTTAAATGCATGTACTTTTTTATGAGCTTTGCTCCAATTTTTATTAAGCAGTTCAATAGGATTTTTTTTTTTATTGCTAAAAAGCAGTTCAATGGGATTGATCTAGCTAATAAGTGGTTTTTAAATCTAAATAGTAGTCACTCAAGAAAAGAAATGACTCAACCCCTCCACTAGCCCAACTGCCCAACAAATTCTTAATCTTTTTCAATTTTTATAAAGTCGTACGTAGTGCGAGATTTCGGGTCTGATTAAAATAGAATTTGCAACAAAAGAGATAGAGAGAGGAGTTTAAAGAATTTATATTCAAGAAAATGACCTATCACTATATTGGTAAACTGAACCGAAATATAGTGCCCCCTTGTTACTTTCGTCCATTTGATTTGAATCTGGCCATTGGTCTATATTTCCGATGAATAATGTTAGAGAACCTAATATATACATATATATTTATATATTATATATGTCATAATTTATATATGTCAAAATCTCCTTTGTGTCAAAATCTCCTTTGTCTTTTCTTCCAGCCAAATAAATGACTGTGTATTCCTGCAAATATTTAAGGATGCCGATGTAATTAGTGTTGAGAGCTAGTCTCAACTGAGAGATCATAACTAAGAGAGATAATATGGCAGATTATTTCTTGAGCTATTTCCTGTATCTTCTTCTCATCATTTGCTTCATCCAAACCCTCAATATCTTCACCAAAAGAAGCCAAAACAATCAGAAAATCAATTCCCCACCAGGACCAAATCCCTATCCCATCATAGGAAACCTCTTGGATCTCGGTGACAAACCCCACAAATCCCTGGCCAATCTCTCCAAAACCTATGGTCCGATCATGAGCCTCAGGCTCGGCCAAGTGACCACAGTCGTGGTCTCTTCCTCGGCCATGGCCAAAGAAGTCCTTCAGACCAACGACCAGCTATTGTCCAACCGCACAATCCCAGACGCCGTGAGAGCCTCCGATCATTCCGAGCTCGGAATGCCGTGGATTCCGGTTTCCACGCCTTGGAGGACTCTCCGGAAGATATGCAATTCCCATTTGTTCTCCAACAAAGCTCTCGACTCCAACATGAGGCTGAGACACCACAAGGTGCAAAATGAGCTGTTGTCCGAGGTTCGCCAGAGCGTCCGGGCCGGCGAGGCAGTGGAGGTCGGTGCAGCGGCGTTTCGGACGTCGCTGAACCTTCTGTCCACCACCTTTTTCTCGGCGGACTGGTCCGATTCGAGCTCCGGCGTGGAGAGAGAGATCAAGGAGACGGTTTGGAAGATCATGGAGGTGGTCGGAGAGCCGAACGCGGCGGATTACTTCCCGGTGCTTCGGAGGCTTGACCCGCAAGGCATCCGGAGGCGGTGCACCGCGCATTTCCGCAAGCTCATCGACGTCTTCGACCGGATCATTGAGCAGAGGCTGCGGGCGAGGGGCGAGAATGACAATGGTAATTGTGAGAAAGAGAGCGTTGATGTTTTGGATTGTCTCTTGGACATGATAGGCGAAGAGGGTAAAGAGGATGAGCTTGACAAAGCCAAAGTAGAGCATTTGTTATTGGTACGTTATTCTCTACTACTTATCTTGAATCTATGGTTTCTGCTTAGTTTGTGTACGGAAATTAGAGTTGTGTTTTGATTAATAAATCATAATAATAAGCAATTCCAATTGACTGATTTTTGTTTTGCTTTTGCTCAGGACAAATTGATGAGAAAAAATCTTTTGTCCCTTTTGAAATTGATAGTCCCACATATATTTGTAACTATATTAGATGAGTTTTTTTAAAAGATATTAAATAAAAATTTATTAGTTGTTAATTTATGATTGAAAAGAACAGATTTGAACACAGTATCAAATTGATTGGTAGTTAGTTAATGGAAATATTGCTATATATAGTCGAACAATTAATATATTTATAAGAACTATTTTTGTGTATTTAAATGAAATAAACGTCTGATTGTTAATGCAATATTGTACCGTAATTACTCGAGCGCAGATTATCTTTATTCAATACAACAAGATGATAAGGAATGCCTACCTTAGGATTTATTTTTAGTTAGAATCCAAAATTATATGTATTTATTTGAGTTGATTTATTTAGAGCACATTTTACAACGGTTTCAGACTTCAGTTATTTAAAATATGTATAAAATATTGCTTACATATAATATGTTTCAAAATATGTATATGAAACACGAGATAATCATTTAATAGTTTCCAAACACCTAGCCTGATCAGTAGTTACAAAATACAGCTGGACAGTTGACCAATACAAATAATTAATCGAACAAAATTTTAAGAAATATATAAGTGCTGCTCGATCAATGAATCACGGCTTTATCTTCGTGATGTTAATAAAGTTATAAAAAATAAATTATATATCCGAATATCGAGTCATATTTTATTCGTTAACATAAATTAACTTAGCCATATCAAAGTTAAAAATAAGATTCGAATTTCAATCAGGACAAATATATTTAAAAAATGTTCTTCCTTGAAAATATATTAGAGTAATGATCAATTGCTAATTAACAACAATATGATCAAAACAGGATCTATTCGCTGCTGGCACAGAGACCACCTCATCCACATTGGAGTGGTCACTGGCTGAACTACTAAAAGCCCCAGAGAAAATGTCAAAAGCCAAAGAAGAGCTCAACCAAGTCATTGGCAAAGAAAGCCAAGTCAAAGAATCAGACATAACTCAGCTTCCTTATTTACAAGCCATTGTCAAAGAAACCCTCCGGTTGCACCCGGCTGTCCCACTACTGCTGCCCCGAAAATCCGGGTCCGACGTGGAAATCGGCGGCTTCACGGTGCCGGAAGGCGCGCAAGTCCTAGTCAACGCCTGGGCCATTTCCAGAGACCCGGCCGTTTGGGACAACCCTAACAGGTTCATGCCAGAGAGGTTTTTGGGCTCAAGCATCGACGTCCGAGGCCGCGACTTTGAGCTCGTTCCCTTCGGTGGCGGGCGGCGAATCTGCCCCGGATTGCCCTTGGCGATGCGCATGTTGCACTTGATGTTGGGCTCTCTGATTCACAGCTTTGATTGGAAGCTGGAAAGTGGTGTCACACCTGAGACTTTGGACATGGAAGAGAAGTTTGGGTTGACTTTGCAAATGGCCAAGCCTTTGCGAGCCATTCCTAGCTAGCTAGTTATTTTCCTACTATGAATTAATGATAATTGCATGCATTGCGTTTATTACATTTTATTTGATTGTCACTACGTGTAATATGGACCACATGTATGAAGCATTGAAAGTGTAATCTGTACACGTATGTTTTAATTATTATAAGATCTTGAATAATCAGATTGTGTCCCTTTTTTTTTTCTTTTGTTTTTGTTTTCGATCTTCTGGGTCGGAAGAAGAATGAGAAACAGACAAAAGGTATTGATTTCTCGGTAATCGATCACATTAATAAAGTAGTAAACAAACAGTTCTCGAACTGATTTGATGAAAAGATAGTACTACGTACTCAATGCAACCAAATTAATTGATTGTAGTAATTTAATTATTAATTGGAGAAACCTACTATTAAACAACAACTAAAAGTTTAAATTTTTATGTTAATCAGTCTGCTGGTCGAGGATAATTAGCTTGATTTATCAAGACCATCTAGGGCTGACGGGAACTTTAACCATAAACAAAATTTCTAGGAAGTACCAACACGATAATTTCTATTATTCAAGAGAAAAAAAATGATAGACTATAAACTACAGATCAGCTTATTATTCTTGAACGTCGACATGACTACAGAATCAAAACTTATAAAGTAAAACGACAAGTTTTATTTAATCAACATGAACGACTACAAGTTTTGTATGACAAATCACAAGTCCTTTTTGTTTGCTTAAACGAGAGGAAAAAATTACCCAGTAAGTATATCTTTTCACAAACATATCAATATGCCATCAATTATGTGAAATTTTAAAAAATGTCACTTTTAGACAACTTGTTTTGAAAAATATCACTTTAAAATAAGATTTGCCGTAAATATCATTTTTTATTAGTGAATTTGACCGAATTGTCTTTTTTTTTCGCAAATGAGAAAGATAAGAGAGGAGAAGGGGGCCAACATAGTAATTTGCTGATTTAAAAAGTGTCATGATATGCAGTACTCACAAGTGTATATAAGAAAACAAATCTCTGTAAAGTTCTTCTCTTTTGAGCTGGTCCATATAGAAAAGTTTTCTACTGCTTCAGTCCTTTTCTTCTTTTCACCTTTTCTTTCACCTAGAAGTTGTTGATTATATAAGCTATGAAAAATGAGGGGAAAATAAATCCCCTTACAGTTGTGCTTCCACTAAAATTAAATTAATTTGGATCCATGCTTATGAGTTGTCTTCTTTTGGTCATGTTCATATCACCTCAAGATCTCGTCAGTCCTATTTATCTTTCTCCAAGCACAAAAGGAGAAAGAAAAAAAAAACACACACACACAACAAAACAAAAAAAAAAAGAGAGGAAAACAAAAACGACCATTATTTAGTTACATCCTTATTTTATCCCGTAAAACTTTTTTAGTTTACAATTCTTCAGAGTTTGTTTATAAATAATTCATTTCAGCCCCCAAAAAATTATTGAGTTTCAAATCATAGACTAATATTTTTGAGGGAAAAAAAAAAAAAAAAACTCAAGTTACATTATTACTTGATAATAAACAACTAATTAATTAGTTACATCTATTTGTCAAGTTTTAAAACTCAAATTACTGAACGCCGAAATATACTTGTACTTCCTAATTTGACTTGTATATAAGAATTCAACCGTAAATTTTCCAGTTCAAATTTTGTCATTAAGTGTGCCCCTATAGCTACCACGTCACTGCTCATTTATGTCTTCCTTCCAGCAAATAAAACACAAATTGGACTTTTCCTCTAAATATATCACCGTATTCCTTCACGCCTGTCTGCATCAGAGTTGATTCATATATATGCATAGATATATATTGATAATACCGGCACTTATTTCATATCATAAAACGAATCAAATAAGGAAAAATAAAAAAATAAAAAAGAGAGAGATATGGCAGATTTCTTGAGCTGGGCTTTTCTGTATCTTCTTCTCAATCTCATCACCTGGTTCTTCCTTCAAAGCCTAAATTCATTGTCCAAAAGAAGCAAAAAAAAATGGTCAGATACTCAAAATCCCACCAGGACCAAAACCCTATCCCATCATAGGAAATCTCTTGGAGCTTGGTTACAAACCCCACAAATCCTTGGCCAAGCTCTCCAAAACCTATGGTCCGATCATGAGCCTCAGGCTCGGCCAAGTGACCACAGTCGTTGTCTCTTCCTCGGCCGTGGCCAGAGAAGTCCTTCAGACCAACGACCAGTTCTTGTCCAACCGTACAATCCCAGACGCCGTGAGAGCTTTCGATCATCACAAGTACGGTTTGGCATGGATTCCGGTTTCCACTCCTTGGAGAACTCTCCGGAAGATTTGCAATTTGCATTTGTTCTCCAACAAAGCTCTCAACTCCAGCATGGACTTGAGACATGAAAAAGTCCGAGAGTATTTCTTGTCCGACGTTCGCGAGAGTGCCCGAACCGGCGAGGCCATGGAGATCGGAGCAGTGGCTTTCCGGACGGCGTTGAATCTGCTTTCCACCACATTTTTTTCTGTGGATTTGTCCGATTCGAGCTCCGACGTGGCGAGAGAGATCAAGGAGACGATTTGGAGGATAATGGCGGTGGTGGGAGAGACCAACGTGGCGGATATTTTCCCGTTGCTTAGGAGGCTTGACCCGCAAGGCATCCGGAGGCGAGCCACGGGTCTCACCCGAAAGCTCGTCGATATCTTCGAGCAGATCATAAGCCAGAGGTTGAGAATGAGAGATGGTACTGTGTCTGGTTCTGGAGAAGCCAAGGATGTTTTGGATATTCTTATTGGCATGATCGGTGAAGAAGGAAGAGAAGATCAGCTCAGCAAAACCATAATTGTCCACTTGTTATTGGTAGGCTAATTTCTTTTTCCTTTTTTTTTTTTTGGGTCCTATGTGTGCATGTTGAATTAATTATGAAAGAGAGAGTTGCTTTTATTTATCATTATGTTAGAACTAATCAAGTCTGAGTAGTAACTGGAATTAGTTAGACCTCTTGCCACATCAGCAAGATTTGTTACGTTGTTAAGTTACTATTTGTTTAGAACAACTATTTAAATAGTTGTTGTTCTCAAATTTTAAAATAATTTAAATGGTTGACAATTGAGATTTAACTTTCAAATCAGTAAAATAAAAAACTATTTAAATGAAAACACTGATGGTTGAACCAAAAACAAAAGTTAACTGGCAATATATTAGCTTAGTTCTATGTACAAGAGAAGACTACATAAGCAAAGCTATTTATATTAATAGAGTGATTATTCAGAGCCAAAAACTATCTGCTTCTTTATTCTTTGGTTAAATTGTTTTGTTTTATATATATATTTTTATAATAAATGATCTAAAAGTAGTTGTCAAGTCAACCCATACACAGAAGAATGTTTGTTTGCCATAGCACTTCTCACAAATTACTATTGAAACTTTTGTTACTCTTTTCTGTTATTTCCCTATCAATTTTTTATTACGGTCTTTTATACTTCCTTTCTTAGTTGACCTTTTGTTAAGGAAAAAAAACTATGATCATTGTTTGCATAGCGTTTTGTTATTTGTTGAAAATTGATTCATGATGAGCTTTATTCAAGGTAGAATATAAAAGACCTTATTTATTTTAGCAAATATTGTTGAATTTGGGATTCAAGTTAATTCAAATGAATGATTGAAATAATAATTTACGACAAACAAGTTAAATTAGAAATCAATAATTTAAATTCTTTCCTAAACAACCCCTTATCTACATGCATCACGTGGTTACGACTGTATTTATATTATATACAATTTTGATTATTTTTTGCTTGGTTGACCGTGAGCAATATTTATTATATCTTTGATTTGTTTTGAATAATTTGGGTGCTCTAATCTTTTGCCAATAATTTGGGAAACTATTATATAAATTAGGTACTGAAATAAAGAGAAATAATATGTTGAATTCTTTCATATTTAAATTCAGTTACAAAGCTGATTTAATATTTGAATCATATTTTATCGTATAGATAATATGTCTTTCGTAGTAATTTTCAACTTCATAATATATAAATTTACAAAAATCATAATCAACAAAATAAATTTGTAAATATTCATTAACTTTGATATAGATATAATAATCTCCCTATTTTATTATTTTATTAGAGTGATCATAGTTTAAACTTAATAAAAAAGCGATCATTTAAAGACTTAAGAGACTTTAGATGAGTATATATAAATTTTATTATTATTGATGATTACGTTCAAATTTTATAAAGATAAGGTATTAGAAATTATATAGAGCATTTTTTATATTCTCCAGACACTAAAACCGTTTTTTTTTTTTTTTCTGGAAGATTAAGTAACAATAAATTTATTCACGCGAGTCATGTAATTTGTTATACATATGATCATTTTAATTAACAATTAATTATTATAAACAGGATCTATTCACCGCTGGCACAGAGACAACTTCATCCACATTGGAGTGGTCAATGGCTGAGCTTCTACAAGCCCCAGAGATAATGTCAAAAGCCAAAGAAGAGCTCAACCAAGTCATTGGCAAAGGAAACCAAATCAAAGAATCAGACGCAACCAGGCTTCCTTACTTACAAGCCATTGTCAAAGAAACCCTCCGGCTGCACCCGGCGGTCCCGCTTCTGCTGCCCCGAAAAGCCGGTGCTGACGTGGAAATCCACGGCGGCGACGGCACATTGTACACAATCCCCAGTGGCTCACAAGTCCTAGTCAATGCCTGGGCTGTTTCCAGAGACCCGGCCGTTTGGGAAAACCCCGACGAGTTCACGCCGGAGAGGTTTCTGGATTCGACTATTGACTTCCGAGGGGGCGAGTTTGGGCTCGTCCCCTTCGGAGGCGGGCCGCGGATTTGCCCCGGAATGCCGCTGGCGATGCGGATGTTGCACTTGATGTTGGGCTCTCTGCTTCACAACTTTGATTGGAAGCTTGAAAATGGCGTCAGGCCAGAGTTGGTGGACATGATGGATGACAAGTTTGGACTGACCTTGCAAATGGCTAAGCCTTTGCGAGCCGTTCCAAGTAATCTGCCTATTATTATTGCATAGCGACGTTGATTTTAATGTCCACCGATGTGGCTCTTGTTTGTTGTTATGTGTGATAAAATTTGGACCCATTTTGGCAGCATGCAAAAGTTATAAATTACTACGCACTTAACTATAGACCAAACAACCATGAATATTATTTATTTTATTTTTGCGTACGTGCTCGTTTTATATATATAATTGATCTACATTGATCCATATATTTCAGGGGTAAACAATTTCTAACATTTAATTTCTCCTTAATAAATAAAGAAATATTTAAGGATTTAGTCAAACTTTAGAATAATTTTTTAGGTATTAATTAGTCATAGTTTTAAAAATTTGAGAAATTAGCCATTTTTATTTTTTATTTTATCATAATCGATGAAAATTTTGGTAATAGTAAATTTGATTTGCTTTTTTAAGTTGAAGGAGACGAATTTTTAGAGATTTTTTTTATTTGATTTGGGCGATTTTTTAAGTAATTATTATGGATACTTATGTCCATTGAGATATTTAATGGTTATTTCCTAATTATTTTTTACATTCTAAGGCTAAATCCTTCAAACTTTACTTTTTAAAATGACTAATTTCTTAACTGACCAATAAATAAATACTTAATTTTTTGAAAAATATAGTAAAATATTTAAGTGATTTAATTACGTAAGTAGTGGTAACTGATGGAAATATTAACTTAGTGATAAAAAACATGTGCAAATAATTAAACAATTGGCTAGTGTGTGGCTGGCACTAAATTAACCTAAAACATATTGGAGGTCCATGGCTGAGCGCTATTGGAGAATCCAGATATTATTGAAAGCCAAAATAGAGTGAGCAATTAGTTGTCGGAAAAAATTAATAACCAAGTGAAGGAATCGGACATCATTAACTCATGGCTTCCGTACCTGCTGCAAGCCGAAGTCAATGAAACCATTAGCTCGCACTCGGCAGTTCGATTGCTGCATCCTAGAAAAGCTGAAACCCATGACACAAACATAAGAATAAAAGACATTGGGACAGCAAATCTTGAAAAACGATAATATTGTTCAAAAACGACATGTTATGGTTGGAAACGACAGTTAAGTGAAAAACGACAATATAAAGAGAACGACGGTTAAGCTGAAAGACACTGGAAATAAAAACGACATTTGATTGTGAAACGACAAAAGGAGATTTCGTGGAAAAGGGGTCAACAAAATTAAAACGCCAGCAAATGAAAGAACTACAGTAAATTGAAAAACGACAGAAAAACTGAAAAACGACAGTGAAAATAGAAACGAGGAATGAAACATGTACTAATAAACATACATCTTGAAATTATTTTCAGGACATAAAGCTTATAGGCATATCTTTAAGTCTTGGCGTAAGTCTAAAATGTGACTTTATTAATCTATGTATAAATGTGAGAAATGAACATATCCAACCAGAAAGGAGAAAAGAGATTCACACACTTCTGAATTAATCAACAAATATTGCCATACAAAGATTAAAGTTTGGGGCTAAACCGTGGCAAAATGTGTGGGCTATTAAGGGGGCTTACAAAAAGACATTAGCACAAAAAACTAACAGCAAAATTTGAAAACAATAATAGTCAGAAAGCGACAAAAAGATAACTAAAAAAAAAAAGGAAAAAAGAAAGGACATCTTATGGTTAAAAACGACAGTTTTATGAAAAACGACAGGATATAAAAACGACATGAAAAACTAAAACTGTCCGTTCATCCATTAGCTGCGTTGAACTGAAACGACACTGGAAATAAAAACGACATGAAAAACTAAAACGACATTGATTTGTAAAACGACAAAGAAACGTTTATATATTAAAAAACGACAGAAAACTAAAAACGACAATAAAATGAAAACGACAAACAAAAAACCAACGAGTACAACTACTGCTACTGCAGTTAAAATATCAACGAGGAAAGAAATGTACAAATAAAACTAAAAGCATATCTAGAAATCATATTGAGAGGACATAAAGCTAGCCAATAAGCATATCCTGGCCAATCTATGTATACAAGTGAGAAATGAACTCAACCAACCAGAAAACAAAAAAAAAAAAAAAAAAAAGAAGAGATTCTCACACTTCTGGATTAAGCAATAAACATGACAGATATATTGCCATACAAAGATTGAAAGCCAAACCAGTGAACCACTCACTGCACTCAGTCAATGCAGTGCAAAGGACTTTCTCTAAAACATATACACACAACATAACATTTTAATCATAAAGTCCAACTCTTTGCTGCAATATTGCTGCGTTTTCAAGCATAGGAGAGAGGACCAGAAACTGAGCCTCCTTTTCCTCGTCGTCCTCGTGTCATAAGCCACCCTGACTCGAACATCTCTATTATCGGATCATCCTTTCGAATTCCATCTTTTTCCTCTGCTGTTTTCTCCCTCTCCTCTCTAGTTTCTTCCCGATTAGCAATCTCGCTACACTCTTCGGTTTCTCCCTCCTCCACACCCTCCTCGTAAGTGCTCCTCTTACCATCGGGTTCAACATTCACGCAATCTGTCTTGGTCCCATTACGCTCAACCTCAACTACAGGAACAAAATCTCCCTCGATATCATCCTCAGTTATACTCTGAGCATGAACATTGGGGTTTGTTTGGTTCTGTCTCCTCAACCAACATAGATTCACGTTCAGCTTTGTTGGCTAATTCAGGTTCAGATTCAAATTCTTTGTCCCGATTGTCGCAGTTTATATCGACCATAATCTCCTTTTCTCTTGTACCTTCTGAGCCCCAGTATGTCAATTTAGTGATCAGAAGTTTCAGCAAAGAGATTACATGTGCCAATACCCAATCGAATTTATGGACCATGGCAGGGAATTCTTCCACCGCGTAATCGAATTTCCTGGGGAGTGTTTCAACGACTTGGACTAGGTCGTCTATATTATCGAAAAACGCTTTGACGGAGGGAAAAATCTCTCTACAATGTCCTCACCAAATAGTATGATTTGATCATCAATAAGAGAGAGGTCTCTTAGCCAAAAGTACAGCAAGGCTTGGCAAAATGGTGTGGCAAATGAGGCTATTTTGGCCATCCTTTTCACCGACTTGAAGCTTAATGGTTCGATTAGATCTTGGCCAACATCACAGGCTCTCTGAGCTATTTTGATAACGGAGACGCCACACGTGTGTAATGGCCGACGACGCCTAGAACTCATTTTTCCGATCTCTACCAAATCAGGGCAAATTGTAAATAAAATAAGGATTACCATGTAATTTCTTTTACTATATATAGCTCAAAACTCAAGAATCTACAATGTTGTTGCTTGTACAACCAAAATCCAATCAATGCAAACAGACACCTCCGAGAAGATAATCCTATTAAATGTAGAACTGTTAACTAAAACAGATCAATAAACTTAGGAAAATTAGAAGGAAGTCCAATCATAAACCTGCTAATCAAAACGACAGCTTAAGATTATAAACAGAGAAAGAAATTCAACAATTAATTCTGAAAGCAAACACTGAGACTTCCATAAATCAAAATGGAAAAAAAAAAAAAAAAAAAGCTATAATCTTGAGATTACTCAAAAGAATAAAAATTGGATCTTTGTTTTCCATTTGAGGGTTGAGAATTTTAATCTACTTACCGTCAGCTTCCAAAAAGAGAAATGCCCAGTAATTCAATTAACGCAAATCAACCTGCAATCAGAACAAAATTAACAAAAGACTTTTCTTTATTAACGGACCGTTTTAAACGGAGCTTTTAACGACTGGTGTAGATTTTGGCGGGACCAAAACCGCACCCTTGGACTTTGCTTGCTTTAAGTACACGTGGTTAAATCCTATTGGTTCCAAGTCTTCATTATGTTTTGGTGGCTACAAGCTCTAATCACCTGCTACGCAGTTCATGATCTTTATATTGGTAACTGTCTAAGATATTGACACCTGTCTAAATCACCTTCTTCTTCAAAAGAGAAAAATTCGAAGAAAAAAAAAAAAGCCATGGAATTGGATTCTCTGAACCTCTCGCTGTCAAAGTACTTGGAGGCTCAAATCTCGAATTTCGCAGTTTTTTTTTATAATTTTTACGGTAATCTTTGGCTTGCCTTTCGAAATCAATGGTGACCAACTGTGAATCGCTCGCTTTCCATGAACAAAGCTTGCTTTTCGAAGCTTCTCTGGTTGGAATTTAGATCGTAATTATGGTTTTTTTGTTGCCAATTTCTCGTCTTCGAACATCAATGCCGAAACTGGAAACTACTCTCGGTAACAACCCAGCTCAATCACCGATAATTTGTATGTCTTGTTTGTCCAATTCCATTTCCCAGATTGTTGCTCAGAACAAGAAAAGGAACTATACAAAGCTTCGAAATTTATGGCTTAATCGATAAAGTTTCCAAACTTTCGCTTACTTTTGCTTTAATATTCTTTTCTTAATCGTCAAAAGCTTGCCATTTCGTTTATTCTTTTCTTGCAACTTGTGGCTTTTGCACTTTTGGGTTCGTGATTGCCTTGCACGCTTTTCTCTATACAGTTTGAATTTCGTGCACTGTATTTCTTTTGCCTTTGGAAACTTTTGCTTATCAATATGGATTCTGGTTTTGGTTGGTTCTTTGTTCTTTTTTTTTTTTTTTTTCATTTTTGTTTGTGACCTTTAATTATTTCCAGCTTTTTTTCGTGGCTTCCTTTTTCATAAATTATGTAAAGCAAAGGGTTTATGCCTTTTTCAATTTGCATCACAAAAGTGTTATGTGAATTCATTCTTATATTTATTTATTTTTTTTTTATGAAGAGAGTTTTCAAGCTCTTCATGACCTGTTATGTAAAGAGAGAGAGTGAAGATGAAAACAATCTATATTTGGTTGATTCAGGTATCCCTGGTGATGGAAGATGTTTGTTCCGGTCGGTGGTTTACGGCGCTTGCCTGAGATCGGGGAAGCCGTCTCCGAGTGAGAGCCATCAGAGAGAGCTTGCTGATGAGCTCAGAGCTAAAGTACAAATCGAACTCTTTACTTTTTTTCATTTCAATTTGTTTTCCAAATTCAGGAGATATAGTGTTGAATTTGTGCTGATATGAATTGGGATACACATTTAGAAAAATAATAGAGGTGTAAGAAATTATAAGACTTGGTATTAGTTCGCTGGATGATCATGTTGATTCTTCTTTGTTTGTCTTTACCACTTCTTTTTGGTTGTTCATACAATTATGATACAAATTATCATTGAATGGATGATTGGAAAATTTGGTGTTACGAGCCAATTATAATGTTTGTTTCTTTGTACATAAGTGAAAAGTAAGATGGAAAAGATTTTTTTTTTTTTTTTCCTGCTGAATAGGATGCACTGAAATCATAACTCATTAGATACGTGTTATGACAACCGACTACTGAGTATGAGTATCGTTAATTAAATTTTTCCCGGTTGTTCAATAGTTTAATAACAATCTATGAAGCTCAGTTATCCTGTCAAATTATTTTGAGTTTATAATTTTGTTTTTATTTCCCCCCCTAAAAAAGCTCTTAAAGAAACTTATATACATGGGCTGGACAGGTTGCAGATGAATTCATTAAGCGGCGGGCTGACACCGAATGGTTAGTTCTCTTCGGAATGCTCAAGTGACTTTGTAATTTTCAGAAAATTTTCCTTTACTAACATCGTTATCAAGCTCCTAATTTAAGAAAATATCTTCAAAACCATGTGGCAGGTTTCTTGAAGATGATTTTGAGAGCTATGTTGTACAGATGAGACAGCCTCAGAGTTGGGGAGGCGAGCCTGAGTTGCTCATGTCCTCTCATGTTCTACAGTATGTCCTTTTTGTCTTCTCTCCTAAAAACATTGCCCTTATGTTCCTATGAATCATATAATTTGAGAGACATTTTACATGCCAATGATTGGTGTAGCTATATCAGTTATCAAGCCCCTCGATTGTCTCAGAATTTTAGTCACTGCTTACTGAATATATTCTGTCTCTACCCTATATGCCATTGAGTAAAAGTTGAGAGTAGACTTTTCATATAACATGTTTTTACATTGTTTTTGCTCCAACGCTTCAAGCTTTTTCCAACTCGTACGAAAAACCTAGCTTTTTTTTTTATCAAATTCTCACAGGTCAATAGTGCTCATTGTACTAAGTAAACAGTTATCAATTTCTGTGTCCTAGGATGCCAATCACAGTTTACATGAGAGACAAGAATTCTGGTAGGCTCAAAACCATAGCTGAATATGGCCAAGAAGAATATGGTAAAGACAACCCTATTTGCGTCCTTTACAATGGTTACGGACACTACGATGCATTGCGGAGTCCAACTGGTAATACACAATCCAAGCTGTAAGATTTCGCTGTTCTCTATCGCTCTTGTTACCCATCAACCAATTTAAAATAGACGGAAGTATTCAAATTTTAAAATATTTCTATAAATTGGCAGATACAAGCAAAGGTGAAAAATATAGTTAGCGAGGGACGTTCGTGATGATCAAGTTATTGGATTTAAGTCCCATTGTATTGTGTACCACTTGAAAGGGTGTAACTGACTGGATTCTGTTGTTGCTTGTTGTATATTCTTTGTGCTTGAAATTACCCGCACAATCGGGAACTATAGTAATAAACAATCTCAGATTAAATTGTTTCCTCTCGGCTTATTCTCCACTTACCTTTTAACAAGTCCAACCATTTTTTTCCAAACCTGCAATTTATGTCATTAATATTACAGCACTCTGTCCAGGGCCATAAAGGACGTGTGATACTTTAGAACTAAATTATGATTGATAGTGCTTCATACCAAGTCTATGCTCAATAAGGTAAATCTACTTGTATAAGGAAAATTAAAATTGTACATGCTCGAAATTTGGATCACTATCACCAATGAAAAAGAAAAGAAAAGAAACAAATTAAAACCGGATATTTACAACTCTGAGCCAAATGGTCTATGATGGTAGTATATAAATATAAGAAACATACAACAGGTTACCTTTTCCAAGCCCCGGTGTGTGAAATTCGTAAACAACCTGTACAAGACCTAGCTAGAGAAAAGTGACCCATGATCATTCACTGTCCTTCCATACTTCTCGGAGGAGTTGATATCTGACTATTTTTCGATCACCCTTTCGTCTTTCCTGGAACTTGTCTTTGATGATCGAAGTAATGGGTGAATCCAACTCATCGAGCTCATCATCGCTGGTGTGTGATTTTCTAAGCACTGAAGATGCACTCCTCTGGAGAGTTTGACTTCCTATATCTCCTATAATGCCTGCTAGTGCCTCGGCGGAAGGTGGTGAATAGACAGTAGGATTTGCAGTGCATGGGAAAGTTGTAATAGATTCTTCATCAACCTCATAACCATCCTAAACCGAGGAAAAATAAAAGATTAGTGAAAGTGGACTTAAAGATTTCATTCTAACTTTTATTTTTCTAGGTTTCAAAGTGTAGCTCAATCGGCATAATGAGTGATTACTTAAGCCAGACAAGTTTTTACATCAGGTGCAATAGAGGAAAGAAAGTAAAGATTTTGACTGTACAGATTATAAGTGGCTTCCTGGACGTGAACTTACCTCAGACTCCAATGCCTCAAAAACTGCCTCAGGAATGGGATTCGGGCAAAACTCGTCTGGGACAAATGTGTAGAGAATCATCTTGATCAATGTAGCACCAAGGGAGGGGCATACCTTCAAAATATTAATTGAAACGTGGTGAGGACACAGAAAACGGAAGAGAAACTTCATAAATTAACTTGAGAACAAATATACCAAGCAATCTGAGGATTGTACCTCTGTTCGAGTGGACTTATCTGCAAGCATTTCAAATGGAATCATCATGAGGTCACTCAGAGCATTTAGGAGACGGAAAGCTTTAAATGGTTTTTGAGACTCTGGTTTCTCTCCGTCTAGCTTACTCTTATCGTCAAGACCATCATCAATATCAAATATATCAGTTAGGCACCTGGACCAATTCCCGATCTGAGGATATCAAGAGAGGAAAAGAAGCTTCAATTAAAAGAGAGTTGGAATTATAAGTCAAACAAACAAGCAATGGCCACAAAGATATTTAGCGAACAAACAGAGAACGAAGCAACACACATAGGACTAAGAGCCTAACTAACCACTTGGATTTCAAAAAGGTATTGCATATCAAAGAAATATTTTGGATATACAATAACCAGCCAACCCAAACTAGAAACAACCGCACAAAAAGGGCACCAATTACTCACCGCATTTTTTAGCTGTGCACCAGCCCCAAAGCTTGATCTTCCAGCCGGAATGGGCAATACCTTGGAGTCACTTATCGGGTCAGATACTGGATCTGTTGGCATCTCTTCACCATTTTCACGAAGAATAGCATTGAACATTGCCACATCAAGTCTATCAACCAACTGCTCCATAACCTGAAGCATGACAGATAATGCACTTCTCAATGGCCGCATCAATGAAAATTGCCCAAAAAAAAATGTGGATTGCGATATGCTGAAATTGTAATCAGCACCGAATCCTTAGGTAAGGTCATGAGAGAACATTATGATCCAATGAACATACCAAGCGAGCCAGCACTGGCAAGCAGCCACATTCGTGCCCACCAGCTCGAGCCGGACAAAGCCTTTGACACGCATCTTTGAAAGCTTTCTTCCAGAGCTCGATAGAGAAATTACCCTGTTCATGATCACCTAAACCATTCTTCTTTCCAGAAGACTTCCTTGAGCTGGAAGCCTTTGCAGCTGCAGGCTGCATATGTGGAGTCATAGTCTGGATAGACAACACACAAGACGTTGTCAGCCTAGATGGCAAAAAAGACGCCACTTTCGGCTATATCATCCTGGCAACAGAAAAGAAAATATGAAGAAAGATTAAATTGTGTCTATATAAACTGACCTGCCACCACACTGACTCCACAATCCGGGAGAAGATCCAAGATTCAAACTTTTGCAATGCAGTCATGAATGTTTTAGGGTCATCCCAATTATCAAACCCCTCAATGGAAAACTTCCCATTGCCATTATTGTTAACACTCCGTCCGGCAGATGGTTGCTGTTTCCCAATAGTGTGGCCAACAATAGCTCTTAACATGATTGAATTTGACAACCAGAAAGTCAACCTGTTTATAAATAGCAAAACATTAACAAAATTTCAATTAACAAAGAGCTTGCTAGTGTCTTCATGGCCCCAGAAAAACCTACAACCGAATTCCATATATGACAACTACGCTAAGGGAAAAAAAAAGCTTCAACTCGGGATATTTAGCTCTATAGAGCAACTTAGATGTGTCATGCAGATCTTAGCATACCTTGGAACATCATTTCCACAGGCTTTAGAAACCAAAATAAATCCAGAGATCGCAGTTCTAGCCGCATTTGCCTTCTTAGTCCTGGAGCCTGCTCTGCAAGCATGAAAATAGAATCTAGAAAGTCGTCGAGCAGGTGCGTGGATTTTATTTGCAGAGCTTCCATGCTCGGCAACAACTGAATAGAGTCCAACCTCAACAGCTGCAGCTTCCCTCAACTCTTCCTTGAGCATCTCAATTTGGGACTCCAGTTCAACTTTGCTATCAGAAGAGTTGTTTGTTTTTCCCTTTACTAGGCCTATTGCCTTAGTAAAACCACCACCATCATGAGTAGCTTTGCTTACTTCTGTTCTCTTTGGCTTTTCGACAAACTCGGTATTATTCTTAGCTGTGTCAGAAGGTAACTGCACAGAGTTCACATGCTTTAACTTATTATTATTCTTTACAATACCACGAGGGACTCCAACATCTCTAATGCTGTATGTAGAAGGGTCATCTGTGCTAGAATCTAGTGACGGCCTAGAAGTTTTTTTGACATCGGAGGTATATTCTTTCATCTTTACAGGCTTATCTTTCTCTCTGTATTCTTGGTGATCTTGATTCCCATTGTCCTGTGGAGAACTAAAATGAGAATTAGGACCTCTGGCTTCCTCGTGGCCATTTTTGGCCTGTCTCCAATATTTTCTGTCATCCTCTTGAGCGACTTTGGAATCAATATGGTCTCCATACACGCCCTCACGAATATAACTACTTGATGATGCAGCATTATTTGTATGGCTAGCAACAACGTTGTCTCGTGAGGATTCTTGAGCATATTCTAGCACTTGCCAACTGCTTTCAACGAGCCTTTTATTGGCCCAGTTAGGTGGATTATTTTGGTAGCCCAAGGAAGGAGAAGACGACCGGACGCCTTGGGTAGCAGACTTCTTCAGTATTGGCATTGACTTCTCCTGTGAAACATAGTAAGAAACAGCACTTTCTTTCAGGTCATTCAATGTTTTAGCTGAAGAACTTGACCCTCTGCTTGCAGTTTCATTTCTTGAAGCCATACTCGGGTCGCCAAAAATCCTTTCAACATTGCCCTTTAAAGTTTCTGGTTCAATCTGCAATTCAATGACGCAGCTCAATAACAAGCATGAAATTTAACTTTCCTAGCAATGAAAAGACATTACTAAATCAGATTGAAAACAATGATCATTGCTTTTAAGTACAATGACCGGATAACTGCCACTGAACAATGATTCAGTGGCAAAAATATAGTCATTGTTCAATGATTCAACCAGATAGATGCCCTAACTAGTGCAATGGATGATTGCATTTGGAAGATTATACTAATGGATTATAGGAATAAGACTATCTTTCAAGTGCAATGTCATCCCCAAAAATGGAAATGCCACATAATTTCGTCCCCGTACCTTTGCACTATATCGCGTCGAACTGGTTGTAGTTCGTGATGAATGAGAAGAAACATCATCATTATCATCATCACCATCAGTAAAAGAAGTGATCTCAGCATCATCGTCATTCCCATCACCTGTTGCTTCAGAAACAGAATCATTCACCTCACTACCAAGTTGCTGAATATTAATATGCAAAACTGGTTGCCCGGCGTTCTTAGGAATCTTCTTGCAGTTCATAGGGGCAGTTACAGCAATGGTTTCCCTGATACGCCCATATTCCGCAAGATTTATTACAGCCGTTCCCAAGAGTAGACCTTTTGTTGGCTTGTCCTTTCGAGGTTCATACAAGAAAAACTCCAAGATGTTCTTCTGGTAACTTTCATGAGCCGCGCCTTTTTTCGATGTCTCCCTGATTAGTGTGATCGGAAGCCTGAAAGACTCCGCAAACTCAATCCTCCCATCTCCAACTTCGGACGTGACTGATCCAGAAGGTTGATCACCGCTTTCCCATTGAAGGAACACGACGGATTGAGCAGATTTCTGAGACTCGGACAATGGCCAAGGGTTGATCTCCTGGATATGGATGAGGTACTCTACCCGGATGCCCACATTTTTTCGACTCTTCGATCTTATCCCAAGAACCATGGTTTTACTCTAGACAACACTCGGGTTTTTTCCGCTCTTTACTGGGTATGGCCAATTACAAACTCTTCATGAATATCCATGAATCTGATTAAAAAGGAGATTTGTAAGAAACAACATAACTCTCTAGAACTCAGATGGGAATTGCCCAAAACCAAACTTGATTGAAAGATCACTTCTTTTTCTTAACTAGTACTCGATCGAAACTTTTCAACAAACTGGAATGAGCAAAAGGCCAAACTTGATTACAACAGAAAGAGTACAAACCAAGGAGAATATTGTGATTCTTTTCTTAGCATACGAGTTTAACTTACTATAAACTGCAATATATAAAAGGCCAAACTTGATTACCGAAAAAAGTTCAAAAAGAATATAAACAAAGCAGGACGTGAGAAGGTATGATATTTTATTCTACTTTTAATTTATTTCATTATATGATCAAACCGGCCATTTTAAAACTATATATACACTAGATATGCTGAAGAGGGACACCATACACGACACGTTAATCAGGAAAATTAGACTTGATTATAGTTAAACGATCACTTTCCAACTAATTATTAAGAATTAAATAATAAAAGAGAGAGAGAGAGAGAGAGAGAGAGAGAACTGGAAGAGCCAGTCAAACTTAATTGCTCCTTGACATAGCCGACTAGAGAAGCCAAATAATAATAATAATAATAATTATTATTATTATTATTATTATTATTATTATAACCTGTGAGATTTAGATCTATAACAGTAACTAAAGCTCAGGCATGATCAAATCGAAATACGAGTAGTGAAAACGACAATTGGCATTTGAACAAGAGAAAAAGAAGAACAAGAGAAAAAGAATTAAGAGAGAGAGAGAGAGAGATCAGAGAGACGTTATTATCCAATCTAATCATGATAATGGATGGGGTAATCAGACACTAATAGTTTTACAATAGCTTTGGATGCGAAGAAGAGGTATAAACAGTATAATTTAACCAAAAAAGTGAACTTTGCAAATCAATAGTGAAAAAGCAGAGTAATGATCAAAGCTGATATGAGAAATGTACCTTCACTTACAATCAGGAAGGAGAGAGAGAGAGAGAGAGAGGTTCTGGTAAGTGCAAAAGCAAAGAAATTGGAGAAGAGAGAATGAAGAAGAAGGCTCTGTTGCTGTCAACTTGCCTTTTTCAGAGTTTGGTGGCAAAAGCTTGCCTTATTTTTTTTATTTGGCACTAAAAAAGAAAATTACAATTTTGCAAAATTAATAAATTTTTTCGTCTCGTCAAAATATGGGGAAAAGAAATGCGTAAGAAAATATATGACATGAAAGTTGAGAGGTGTTTATCCCCAAAAAATTAAATAAATAAATAAAAAATAAGAAAGGTGGTGTGAGTTTGCGAGACATGATCGTTGAAAAATGAATGAATGGACAAAAAAGTGCGCTTCACGAGCGAAGTTTCCATAGTCTCAGGCCTCGTGTCTGAGTTTGGCCCATAAGGGTCAACTCTATTGGGCCTCTTTAACCTTTTTTGGCCCAAAGCCTTATCTCCATCAATCAAACGACAGTTCATCCGTCATAATTATTGTCTTTTACTTTTTCTTTACTGTTTTTTTGGTGGAGTCGCATATTCAATGCTTATAAAATATGGAAAAGGTCTTTTAAGTTATGGTTGAGGCATCAATTGATAGAGATTTAAGTTATCTCTATCAATGCTTTTGAAATAAAAGCTTTTTGTATTGGTTACGAGAGTTGATAAACATGAACTTGAGTATGAATTTAATAGTACTACCATTCAGGACATACGAGTTATTATGACCTAATGTCTTATGACATCAAATTAAACTTGGGTAAAGTTAGAATTGATGACACAAAGTTTTACTATTGTGCAGTGTTTGATAAGTCGTCGAACTTTTGTTGGACTCAATGAAAAGCGGTAATAAAACAAGATGTCACTTAGGTTAAAACTCATTGAAGAGTTGATGATTATACACCAGGAAAGTTGGAAAACATGGTTGGAGGGACAATGTTCCATTTGGTTTTTTATTGATGAAGCGCCAATATATAAGTTCATGTCATAAATGACAAATACAGACAGATATAAACAAAAATTCATCCAATTGTATAAGCAAAACCAGGAAAATCCCTGATTAAATCATAGTTTTATCAGGGCCTCAATGAAGCCAAACTTGATACAGCTTAAGAAAACAACATAAAATACCAGCACTAACACGGATGCAGTGTCGCCTATTCTCCCGCAACCTCGAGCACTAATCTTTTTTCTTTATACTTTTTTTCTTTTTTTCTTAAATAGGGATTTTCCTGCAAAGTGGAAGAAAACAAATTATTGAATAAAATGTTGTCGATATGTAAAGTCATCCCAATTATGAAAGAATGCACTACCATATAAACAGAAAGATATATAATAATTTATACCAAGGGAATGTTTTTTCAAGAGCCACAAGATACATGGTCATGGCAGAAGCCAAAAGCGTTAAATCGATACACTCCTCATATCATCAATCAACTACATGAGAAATTTCTTGATTGAGAAATTCAAAACATTATGACTCGTAGCATGCTATGAGCCAATGCAAAATGCAGACAGACTCAGTTTCTCCTATAAGGGAAATATGAATTACTTGAAGTTCTTTTGAAACTAAAATCCTTTTTCTCTTCATAGTGAAGAAGGCTTTTTTGAAACAATAAAAAAATTACGCTTCAGAGCTTTCTAGATTAAACGTACCATCAACTTCTACAGACAGCAAGATGGACTAATTTGTGAAGATAATTATCGTAGTTATCGTAAAAAATAATAATAATAATAATAATAATAAATTAATAGGGTTTGTAGCTAAATGGCCTAATTTTAGAACTTATTTAAAAAAATATCTATTACTTTTTAAAATTAGGTGATTGGCCCGTTCTTGGTAAGTAGACAAAATACTATAGTAAACGGATGAAATACAAGCCATTTTTAGCTTGAATTTTGTCTACTTACTATGGTTATTTATTTGTTTACCCAAAAAATTTTTAAGGGTATATCGATTATTTACTATGGTAAGTGGACAAAATTCAAGCTAAAAAAGGCTGACATTTCATCCGCTTACCATAGTATTTTGTCTACTTACCAAGAAGGGTTATTTAACTAATTTTAAAAAGTTGTGGATATTTTTTGAATATGATCTAAAAAATAGACTACTTACCAAAAATTTCCATTTAATTAAAGCACAGACCATACATTACATAAAAGATTTTCCGGCGTATGATCTTCTCGTATATTTACCAACAAAAAACTTAGAAGCATACATGCAGTTGCTCACTTTCAGTATTCTGGACATAACCACAAACAAATCCAAGGAGGGTCTCATATCTCTATTTGACTTCTTCGAAAATCAACAATAAAAATCTCCTTGTCAGGCAAGTGTCCCATTATTTTTAAAAATCTAATCAAGTGAATTTTATCGTACATATACCAAAAAAGACTAGGAAAAATAGAGTTAAGTCTTTCATCTCTGTGTTCTATATAACTAGTCTAAGCATTGGTTTAAATCTCCACTTGACATTAAAGAAAAACGTCCTATTAGTACTCGGTCACGCATCTACTTATCCTTCTTTTATAATAATCATTATTATCATTTGAAATCGAGATAAGAATAGGCGAAGGAAGCTACCTGAGACACACTTAAGCAGCAGCCTCTAGCAATTCTCTCTCAGCACGCTCCCTAATCCTTCTCTCGAGCTCGGGCCTGAAATGCCTTATAAGACCCTGCACAGGCCAAGCAGCAGCATCACCCAAGGCACAGATTGTGTGCCCCTCAATCTGCTTGGTCAGCTCCTGAAGCATGTCAATCTCTTCCAACTTTGCATTCCCAACTTTCATTCTTTCCATGATCATCCAGAGCCATCCAGTTCCCTCCCTGCATGGTGTGCACTGCCCACAGCTCTCGTGTTTGTAGAAGTAAGAGAGTCTTGCAATAGCATCAACAACATCGGTCGACTTATCCATCACAATAACAGCTGCTGTACCCAATCCTGATTGGACTGCCTTGAGCGCATCATAGTCCATCAGGACATCATCACAGATGTGCTTGGGAAGCAGTGGGACCGACGAACCACCTGGAATTATAGCAAGTAAATTGTCCCATCCACCTCTAACTCCACCACAGTGCCTCTCTATCAACTCTTTCAAAGGAATACTCATCTCCTCCTCAACAGTGCAAGGCTTATTCACATGTCCAGACACACAGAATAATTTTGTCCCCGAATTATTCTTTCTCCCAAAGCTGGCAAACCACTCTGGCCCGCGTCTTAAAATGGTGGGAGAAACAGCAACAGTTTCGACATTTGTAACAGTAGTTGGGCAGCCATACAAACCTGAATTAGCCGGGAAAGGAGGCTTCAATCTTGGTTTCCCTTGCTTCCCTTCAAGACTCTCAAGGAGTGCCGTTTCTTCACCACAAATATAAGCACCAGCACCGAAATGGATATGAACATCAAAGTCATAACCGGACCCACATGCATTCTTTCCTAACAGCCCAGCTGCGTAAGCTTCTTTCCTGGCCTTTTCCAGGTTTATGCGCTCATTCACATATTCTCCCCTTATATAGATATATGCAGCAGTAGCCCTCATCCCCACACCAGCAATCAAGCAACCCTCTAATAGTTTGTGTGGATCATGCCTCATGATCTCCCTGTCTTTGCAGGTTCCTGGTTCACTTTCATCAGCATTGACAACAAGGTACGAAGGACGGCCATCAGATACTTTGGGCATAAAAGACCATTTGAGTCCAGATGGGAAGCCAGCACCACCACGCCCGCGGAGGCCGGACTTCTTCATTTCATTAACAATCCAATCTGCACCTTTGAGTACCAAGTCTTTGGTTCTATACCAGTCACCTCTTTTCATAGCCCCTTTGAGGAAAGGGTCGTGCAACCCATATAAGTTGGTAAAAATCCGGTCTTCATCCTTCAAGCCACCAAAATGAGTCTTCTCGGGAGGCGGGGGAGGTGGCGCCGGTTGTGCTTGTGGCTGCGCAGCACCAGCCGGTGCTGGCCCCGGGGTTGTTGTACCCTGGGTGCTGAATGATCTGAAGCAAGTCGCCCACTTCTCATTGTGACGAGCCAAAGCTGCTCTTTGAAGAGAAAGAATGCCCCTGATGGGTGCCTAAAAATGCCCATTTTTCATATCAATGAAGAAAGATATAGGCAAGTTAAATTGCTCTAGTAAGACTTTTACCAACTATATGAACACTTCAGATTTCAGAATTCTCGAAAAAAATAAATACCAGTGGCTTTAAATGATATAAGATAAACGGACATTTCAAAATATCAGTGGGCACGCGATTGCAATTTTACACAGTGATGCGAGAAGAAAAACAACATTGAGGTAATTACTAGTTAAGCATATAGCTCTTCTCATGCTATAATGTCCCTAAAGTTGGGCCACACATTACTGACCAGACTGACAGGAAGATAAATTCGTGCAAACTATATTTTAGAAATTCTGAAAAAAAAAAAAAGTTTTCAAAATCGTCCGCAAACTACATGATCTCTAATTGCAAAAGACCTAAGTGCTCCAAATGAAACAAAATGGAATAAAAATATAACTTTGCGAAAAAATAAAGTTATAATTTCTCAACATTTTCTCCAGTGAATCCATTAATACCAAGTTGATTTCCCTATCAATACCTAGAGCAAAAACAGACTAAGTAATTTACGGGCTTAAAGATTTAGGGCCAAAAATCAAAACTTTATCTGAGCTAAGCCATATAAAACACTCCAATTTAGTTGAGTATAGCTCCAAGGTACCATGAAAACCATATTCTCAACGAAACCGAAAGCGATGAGACCAAATAAGCACTCCAGATCTACCACAAGATCAAAACTTCACAAAATCACGCCGTAACATTACGGGAAAATACAATGACAAAATACAGATTTTTCGATGAAATTATATCAATCGAGAATGGGCAATAATCCGAATAAACCCTACGACAAACAACTGAAAATGCTCGAGCAAAATTCGAAAACAGAGAACAATATAATCAAATATATATATATATGTACACACACACACATGAGCTAAGTCTGAGGTAAAGATTGCGTACCATTGAAAGGTGTTGCAGAGAAACCTCTATGCGGTCACTGAATCAGGTTATTGAATGAGGGGGGAGAGAGAGAGAGAGAGAGAGAATGAGGAAGAAGAGGAATATGGAAATAGTTCCCCAGTCTCGCGTGTGTTCGGTATGCAAGATCGACGGTGGCAGCGTGCTGGTCAGAATTAAAGTCGCGCTATCAACGGTGGAGATCGGGTCTGGTTTTGTGATGACCGTAGGTAACACGTAGACTCGCTAGGATGGTAACCAGAGGTTCTGGGCTTTTAATATGGGCTTAAAGCTTGAGGCCGTTGAGCCAGTCTGTGAAAAAGCCCAACGTCACTCTTTCAGACCCCAAACCCATTGAGCCTAACAAATGTAATGGATCAGGCTCGTACAAAAAAGGTAGGCCCAATATCAACTTGCTATTGATTAATTTTGGGGATATTAGGAGGAAATGAAATAGTAATAATTTGGGGCAGTTAAGAAATTAGCCTTTTAAATGTAAAATTTGAAGGATTTAGTCCGAGAATGTCAAAATTAAGAATTTAGTCACATATTTTATAAATATAACATATTATGTTGCACGTATGTTACATGTAATATATTATGTTACTAAATTTTTAATTTCATAAAACTATGGCTAATTCCTAAAAAATTAGTCAAAAGCTTGATTAAATCCTTAAAATCTCAATAATTTATGCCTTTTGTATTACACTTTTAACTTATACCTCAATATTTTTTTTAACTTATATCTCAATATTTATTTATAGTAAAAATCAAGAGGACACATCACTAGGGGCTTAGATTATTATATGGTAATTAGAATGAATTTTTTTCTGTGAGAGAATGATATTTATTTTCATTTGTTACTTTCTCTGGTGAAGTGTCACTAACACGGATAAATAGGATAAGCAAGATTGCAAAGACAACAATAAAACAACCTTGTAGAATTACGTCTGTAGTAGAGACTAGATTCCATAACATTTAAACCTTTTTGTGTTGAATATTCATCGAATATAAAAAAATATAGTTATTCCATGAATATTCACTGACAACAAGGATTTTTGTATCGTTCTAAAAGTTGGTAGCTCTTAGAAACAATTATTTCCAAAAATCTAACAAAATCTTTATTTATTTATTTTTTCTTTTTATTCCGAAAGAGTGCGGCTAGACGGCAGGCCAACAAATATTCCTACTATTTATTCTCTTATTTTTACGTTAAGAAAAAGCCAAGAAAGCGACAACCACTTTGTAAAACCAATTTTGTTGTTAAGCAAATAATCATGAAATATAACATACTTTTCTACGTAAGCGCTTTGTATTTCACTACGTGTCCAAAATCCAACCCAAATGCAGGCCAAATCCGGCCATGGCTATAACTATAAAATAAAGCATTGTTACAAAAATTAAAAAGCATTCTGTGCCATGTGATCTTGTGGACAGACAGGACAATGACAGTTTTGTTTAACGGTACAAACAGTCTTAATGTCAATCTCACTAAACAAATTCAAGTTAATTATGTCAAAAGACAAAAAATCACTATTAGGCTATATATTGATTTCCAAATAATCTTTTGTATTTATAGCCGAAAAGTTATACACTATCTTGAGTAAGACAAACTTGACTGTAAAATAATATTTCTCACTTTCTTGACACGTTGAGTTCATGCAATTAATACTAAGCTTAGAGATTCAAGAGACGTGTATTTTTATTTATATTTTTTGAAAAGTCAAGAGACGTGTATTACTGGGGCCTTTCCTTTATCAACAAATTGTACATCTCTTGTGTAATTTGAATGTGGCTAGTGTCGAATGAAACGCTATACATTCAATATTTCGGATTAGTGGATTGAGCAATTCAAGAATAAATCGATTCACTCGAATTTATTGATTCTAATCCAAAATCAAGGATATGATTTGGTTTTCACGTCAAATAATATGGCTAAGAAATAGACATGCTGATTAATACACTTGAAAGGAAAGGCAAAAAAAAAAAGAGAGGAAAATATAGCTCATTATTAGAGGGAAAGGTTAATACAATCCAATAGCAGTGAAAAGCCAAAGACTAGGATCTTTTTAAAACGTTATTGTATGTATCGAAATATATCGATTCTGTGATATAAATAGCATAAAACTGGCATGATGTACGCATCATAATAAAAGGTATTTATCATGTATATCAACTATTGATGTGTAATTTTTAAAAAAAATTTGAACAGATTATTTGAAAAAAGTACTGATCTGTAAATATCTTAAAACTTAAAATTGCCATTAATGAATAATGATTATCAAATGTTTGGTAAAAAGAAGAAAATCAGATGCGTTTGTCGCTGTGTAGCTCGCTTGTTACAACTACTTGTACGGAACTCAAAATCTTGAAGTAAAAAAAAAAAAAAAAAAAAGATTTTCGCTGTAATGGCCCAAAATTTATATTTATATGACAGTTTGATCCTTAAATTAATTTTGTAAATGATATTGGTCCGTGCACTTGGAAATAAAAGGGGAAAAAAAAAAGGTTTAGCGATCGATGGTGTTTATAAAGCTAACTTAGCGACTAAATTTTTATAAAATAAAAGTTTAGGACTAGGATGCCAAAAAAATAAAAATAAAAAGACACACATCTGTTTAGTGGACCCCACCCATAGCGTACTTGTTCAGTGTTAATACTCTCAAAAGACATCAATCAGGACCAAGTCAAATACAATTTATAAACATTTCTTCACAACAACAATGAACAACCTCCTCTTCTTCTTCTTCTTCTAAGAATAGCCAAAGCTTTTTTTTTCTCAAGCCAAACGCGTCTGTCATAGATTAGACAAGATCAGGCAAAGCTAGAGTCACGGACAGGTTAGGTGGTCACCGCTAAATGACGGTGTTCGCGAGCTCTAACGCCGGTTACCTCACGACGGCGAAGCAGGTGTTTCCCGTCGACTACGAAGCCGAGGTCTCGCAACGCCTCGTCGAAGCTGCACACGCGAACGACGTTAAGACGGCGTTAGAGTGTATCGCCGACCCGTTCGTCGACGTTAACTTCGTTGGAACCGTGAGCTTGAAGTGTAAGAAGACGGAGATCGTTCTGCGCGGCGAGTTGGCTCACGAGGTCCGAGTCGAGTCCGACGAGTTCAGGACTGACGTCACCGCTCTCTTCCTCGCCGCTCATTCCGGCAACTTCGAAATTGTTAGGACGTTACTCGTAAGAACTAATTAGAAGACTCTTATATCATCATCAAGCTTTTTCTTTCTTAATCTTTGTATGTTCTGAAATTAAGTTGTAATATTCATCGTTATTTTAAGTTAATTCAGGCTCTCTTGTTTGCTATTTTTCCAAGGTTTTGAATTGATTATGATTTTTTTTTCTTTCTAAATAGTCTTGAAATTAGATATCATCTTTTTTTCTGTTACTGACGCAAGAAATAAGCTTGAAGAATATTCACTACGACAATTCTTTTTTCTATTTTAGCAAACTCTCCTAGCATAACGTTTATTCTAAAAGATAACATTTACGTAACGTCTTTAGATTTTGTTGAAGAAAGACAATTCAAAAATCTTATTGACGTTATGACACAATAAATATTTTTCACATTTCAACAATTTTATTTTATTTTTTCAAAATAAAGAAGCTTGAAAAATGAGCTGTCTGATTGGATTTACGTGTTAGAGTGTTGGAGCCAATGTGAATCAGAAGCTGTTCCGGGGCTATGCGACGACGGCGGCGGCGAGAGAAGGGCACGCGCGCATTCTGGAGGTTCTGATCAGCTGCGGGGCGTCGCAGCCAGCCTGCGAGGAGGCCTTGCTGGAGGCCAGCTACTTCGGCCGCGCCGGCCTCGTCGACATGCTTATGGCCTCCGACATGATCCGTCCCCATGTCGCGGTCCACGCGCTTGTTTCCGCAAGCTGCAGAGGCTTCGCCGACGTAGTCCACGCCCTTATCAAGGTAATAAGAAAAATATACCAACTATTATGGGTTAATATATCAGAGTTTTCTTAATCAAGGTTTGTATTAGTACACCAATGTTGACACTTTCAATAAAATTAATAGAGTGGAGTGGATGCAAATGCGAGTGATCGTTTGTTGCTTCAGTCTTCCAAGCCGTCTCTGTACGCAAGCGTCAACAGTAACGCGCTCGCCGCCGCGGTAGTTAGCCGGCAGATTAACGTTGTCAAGCTTCTCTTGCAGGTACTAACATCAAAAAAGCTACGAAGCAGAGTTATTCAAGGCATGTTTTGATGAGATTTATCTGTTTTTTGGAACAACAAAACTAGGCTGGAGTCAGGACAGACATCAAAGTTAACCTGGGAGCGTGGTGGTGGGACGCCGAGAGCGGCGAGGATTTTCGGGTGGGCGCGGGGCTGGCCGAGGCTTACGGTGTGGCGTGGTGTGCCGTGGAGTATTTCGAAGCCAGCGGTGCTATTTTGGGAATGCTTCTCCAGCAAATCTCTCCCAACATTCCTCACTTCGGAAGGACTTTAATCCACCACGCAATCTTGTGTGACAATGCGAAAGCCGTCCATGTGCTGATAAATTGCGGTGCAGACGTGGAAGCTCCGGTGAAGACGACGGCCTCAAAAGCCGATTTTCACGACATTCACTTGGCATCGCGACTCGGATCGGCTAGAATTCTAGGACGACTGATCAGTGCTGGCTGCAATGTGAACTCTGTGACGAAGTTCGGGGAAACTGCGCTGATGATATGCGCTCGACAGAAATTCGGGGAAGGCCTTAAAATCCTAGCTCTGGCCAGGGCTGATTTTGGCCTGGCTAATTTTTCTGGTCAATCCGCTGGCTCGATCTCGGAAATGGCCAAGTGGAATCTTGAATTTCAACGAACAGTTTTGGGCATAATTCGCGACGGTATTGCCATTCGGTCGAGCAATAAGGCGGTGTTCTCTCCCTTGCTGTTTGTGGCCAGAGCGAATGACGTGGACGCACTGAAGATACTCATCGAAAGAGATCAAAATCTCGACCTTGACGAGCAAGACGAAGACGGATTCTCGGCTGCAATGGTAGCTGCAGCATTAGGTAACGTCGAGGCTTTCGAGTTACTCCTCAATGCGGGGGCTGACCTGAACATGCACAACAAATTCGGCGAGACTGCGCTGAAACTATCCGAACTGAAACCGAACAGTGATGAGTTCGAGAAACTAATGCTAAAACATGCACTCGAGGCACGGCACAGCAGCCCAAGTAACTTCTTCGCCCTGCACCGCGCCGCACAACGGGGAGATTTCAGCTATATTCGCGCGCTGATGATGACAAAAGACTGCGACGTCAATGCCGTCGATGATGACGGAAACACTCCGCTGATGCTGGCAGCCAGAGAAGGCCATGGCGAACTATGCGGGCTCCTGATCTCGCTCGGGGCAAGGTGTGAAACCGAGAACGCGAACGGCGAGACAGCATTGTCGCTTTCGAGGAGCAATGGCGCGGAGGGCGTGATCCTTGACGAGCTTGCGCGGGGGCTGGTGGCGCGCGGCGCGCGCGTGGTAAAGCACACGAAGCGCGGCAGAGGGTCTCCCCACGGCAAAGTGCTCAGCATGGATGGGGGAGTTGGGGTGCTGAGGTGGGGGAATTCGAGCAAGAGGAACGTGGTCTGCAAGGCGGCCGAGGTCGGGCCGAGCGACGCGTTCCGGCGGAACCGGGGGAGGAAGTTAGACGCGGATGTGCCAGGACTGTTCCGCGTGGTGACAATGAAGAACAAGGAGGTGCATTTTGTGTGTGAAGGTGGGGTTGAGATGGCAGAGCTGTGGGTTAGAGGCATTATGCTTGTGACCAGAGAGTCTATGTTGGGGAGGAACATGGTGGTTTGAGACTCATTTTTTGTGCAGTAGTTTGGGAAAAATTGCTAGGAATTGGATGTTATCAAAGGTACTTGTATTATTAGCTATTAGCTAGGATCAATCTCTAACTAGAACTAGGATTGTCCAAGTATTATGACGATTCTTGTGTGATCTGGTTAAGAAGCTAGTTTTGTTTTGTTTTTCTTAATCTTCCTCTTTGAATCTCAACCTTTTCTAATGGTTAAGGACCCGTTTGAGTTTGATAGTATTGTGTTGCATGAAAAGTTGTTGGTTGTTGTGCTTGTGAATAAGTTGTTATGATAATCAAATTTAAAAAAAAAAATTAATATAAAGTAATTTTAAAAAATCAATCGGACAACTACACTAAAATCTAAAAAAAATATGTCTGGATTGATTTTTCAAAACAGTTTACAACAAATTATTAAAAAATACGTAATAATTGACTGCAAATTCTTCCGAAAATTAAAAGTATTTCCAAAAGCATTCCGAAAAAGCCTAACTCAGTTTTCTAGATCTTCAAGTCAATGTCCCTCAAAAGGAATTCAGTACGACGTAAATATAAGAAACCATGAGACCAACCAAAAAAAAAAAAAAAAGGGAAAAAACGACAGGTTAAAAGAAACGACAAGGAAATTCAAACGACAATGAATATTAATTGACGTACACTCAAAGACGGGAAACAACTGATACAGTGACGTCAAGAATGCCAAACGACAATAAGTAGTGAACGACATCAATCCGAGAAATAGTAAGAGCTACAAAATAGTATGCACACAGAACGACAGGTATAAGTATAACTAAACAACAACATCGATGAGAAACGACAAGAATTAAGAACCGACAAGTGCATTAGAAACGACAAGACGTGAAACGACAATATCGTTTTGAGACTCTTTGAGTTTGGGTCAATCAAGTGAGAGCCCAAATTATTTGCTCACACGATGTTAGGCTTTATTCACACTTCAAAAGCCCAACAACGTAGCGAGTTCTTCTTAGGGTTTTCGAATGAGAGAGAATATATAAGAACGACGAAGACGACGAAGCTGTGCCTCCATTGAAGATCCATTGCAGAACTCAGACTGAGCCACTCGAGCACCACTGAGCAATCATGGTGCACGTTTCCTTCTACCGAAACTGTGAGTCTTTCTCTAACCTTTTGCTTTCTATTCTCCAATCTGATTTCAATGAAAACTGTTCTCTTTTGGCCTTTCTTGGGGTTTTCGCGTGATTGCCTGTGATCTGCGTTTCATAGTTTGTCTGATTTTTCTGTGTATTATTCTTTTGAAAAAAGGAAATTTAGGGTTTAGTTCTGATTGTTAGGAAATTTTCTTAGTAGTTTCTCGTGAAACATACAGAGAACAGAAAATTTTAGGTGTCCACATATTAGAATTTTGTTAGGCGCGAATATATAATTTGAGCTATGATTTGGATTTAAATAATGCTAGGGTTTCATAGGTAGTGGTAAGATCTTCAGATTTTTGAAATAGGGTTTACGAGACTGTGAATACGATTTGTGTGAATTTTTGGGTTTAGATGGTAATGTTGTTCATAATATGTAGATGGGAAGACTTTCAAGAAGCCAAGGCGTCCGTACGAGAAGGAGCGTTTGGATGCGGAGCTGAAGCTCGTCGGAGAGTACGGTCTGCGGTGCAAGAGGGAGCTGTGGAGGGTTCAGTATGCTCTGAGCCGTATCCGAAACAATGCTAGGAATCTTCTGACCCTCGACGAGAAGAACCCACGCCGGATCTTCGAGGGAGAGGCCCTGCTGAGGAGGATGAACAAGTACGGGTTGCTGGACGAGAGCCAGAACAAGCTCGATTACGTGCTGGCTCTTACTGTCGAGAACTTTCTTGAGCGCCGCCTCCAGACCCTCGTCTTCAAGTCCGGCATGGCCAAGTCTATCCACCATGCCAGAGTCCTCATCAGGCAGAGGCATATTAGGTATTGACAATAGTGTTTTACTTTGCGTTTCTTTTGTACGTCTATGTTTTGTGTGCGAGCATTGTACACCAGTAAGTTTGTGTCTACGATCCTAATTGGTCGTATTATGACATCTCCTTAATTTCATTAGATAATGATACTGCATTTCTCTTCTGTGTGTATATGTTTCGTGGATGAGCGTTTTACGTCATTGAGTTTGTGTATACGATCCTAATCAGTCTTATTATGATATCTCCTTAATTTTATTAAAATAATGATAATGTAAATAATGCTTTAAAGCAATGGTATTTGAATCAATTAGTGTAGTTGAACACTCGAAGAAAGTATGTTGTGCTTGCTGGTAGTGTTTTTCCTTAGTCATTAATGCCTTTATTAGATTCGAATAACAAAGCTGTTTTTATTGAATGACTTCAGAACAAGGTTGGCTTATTTTCATTGATGACTTATTTCATTAATGTTTATGTTCGATGGAACTTTCCCTTTCCTTCAAGATGAGTGCTTTTTTCTTTTCCCATAAGTATTTGTTGAACAAGATCAGTTTATGTTCGATTGAAATTTTCCTTTCCTTAAAGATGGAGATCTCAACTCAAAGTTTCTTCAATGTGAATTGAGGTCTTTTTCTATGCATTTTGGTTATTGATTCATACAAAATTCATCCTGTATCGTTTGACAATCAGATTCAACTTCATCTTTGATTCTGTTTCTTGTCTATAGCGTCTTAAGTACATGTTACTTTTGGTGTTTTCAGAGTTGGGAGGCAGGTCGTCAACATTCCCTCCTTCATGGTGAAGGTGGACTCACAGAAGCACATTGACTTCTCACTCACGAGCCCATTTGGAGGTGGACGTCCCGGACGTGTGAAGCGAAAGAACCAGAAGGCAGCTGCCAAGAAGGCTGCCGGCGGTGATGGAGACGAAGAAGATGAAGAGTAAATGAGTTTAGATCAAGGGAATCTGGTCTGAGCGAGTCACACAAGACCTTTCCTTGTACTTTTTTGAATTTTGTTCACTGCTTTTGCGTATGTGTTATAACCTTTTAGGATCTTTTTTGCGCACCTTGTTTGCGAGTATGTTACAACTTTTTAGGAACTTCTGCTTGCCATTCCTTTTTCGTTGTTTACTTTTCGTTGTTCTTGGATAAATCTGTTCCTATTAGATCGAGTGGAGTTGATTTATATTGGTTTTACATTATTAAATTATTGGGTGAATCGCAAAAAAAAGCCAATTTAAGTGTCATCTAATAATTTATGTTGTCAAGTAGGGGTACAATCTTCTCGTTCCATTTAGCTCCAAAGTGTTTGCGGTTTTCACTTTTCACTTTTTCAGATTTAAGGCAGGTAAAGGCTAATTTTACGCAATAAACTCAAGCTTTCAAATACCTAGATTGATCTCATGTATATAAACGAACGGCTTGTAATTGTTGACAAAAACTTTTTAAATTCTACTTAAATATTCATTTAAAGTTTGATTTACATTAAATAGTAAAAGGGTGAAGTAGGCAAATACTCAGAATTTATATAACAATAAAAATAAATATCTAAATTTTTGAAATAATTGAGTTTCTAGTCAATTTGTGAATTACTTGCACATGCTTTTGGTAATTAAGTGAATTATCACCATTTATCACTGTGTAAGTAATTGAATCATTTGGATAGTTGATTACATTTTTCAAAAGATTGGATAATAACTTACATTAAGTTTTAAAATTTGGGTATTCACTATAATTTCTCTAGTAAAAAGCACTTCTTTTCTTAAATTTGGAACCAAACACCTTTTTCTTCAAATTTATATTTCCAATTCAAATGGCGTAAATCAAATAAAAAATTCAAATAAGCCTTCAAGGTTCTCGATGGTTAATGTCTTACTAAAGTTGTTGCTACGAGGCCTTCTCTAAGACACTACATAATCTATCTCGTTGAACATTGTTTTAGTTCGAAGATGAAGACGACCTGCTTTGAATGTAAACATAAGTGGCATAAATCAAAATGCGTATACAAAAGCTGCCATTCCATCAAACTCTCTCCGGCTCCGCTTTAAATCCGGTGAAGACTATCTATGAAACTTGGCCGGAGTGATTAAAGTTGCTGAGAAGTGAGACCAATGGATGGCCACAACTTTATTCTTGCGTCGCTGCATGTGCCCTCTTCCCTTTCCCATTGTAGCCGGTTTTTGTGAGAATGAGTGAAAGTTGGAGAGGGTTTTAAGAGAAAATTAGAGAGAAAAATCACATGTATTAGATTTATTTTTCATGACACAACTAAGAAGCGAGATATTGTATCATTTATTTATTTATTGAGAAAACGACATGTTATCAGATTAACGGATATGTGGAAGACATGAAATTTATAAATAAAAATAAAAAAAGAAAAAATTTAAAAGAAAAAACTCTGTTTTTTAAAATACTCAAATAAACCCAATGTTTATTAAGCTAGATCATAAATATATCTATGTTTTTCTATAAATCCTAAAAAAAAATCAAAATTTTCTAAAATGGATCATAGATAATGGTGAAAACAGTGCGAAAACGGACATTTTGTTTCCGTTTCTGTTTCCGCCAAAAACATAAACAGAATTTTGTTCTGTTTTCGTTTTGCCTTTTTTTTTTTTTTAATTCCAATTGTCTTATGATCGTTAATTGTGTGGAAGAAAAAAAAATCCAACGGTTGGATTTAAAAATAAAAATAAAAACAAAATACAGAAATTTTGTTTTCGCTTTAAACGGATTACGAAAACGGAATTCCATCCGAATTTGCAAGATTAGTTACAGATATGCTTTTTGTAGAATTTTAATGAAAAAAAATGTAATCTTGCATAATAAGAATGATAATATTTTTGAGACATGCTACAACAATAAATTGATATTGTATAATAAGAATGATAATATTTTTGAGACATACTACAACAATAAATTGATTTTCATTATTTTTATTTAAGAATATAATAAAAAACAAAATGATTTAAAATTGAAATATTGTGATTTCTACACATTATTTTGACTAAAGACTAGCATAAAATATATTTATTATCATAAATCGAAGGTTTAATTTGATATTATAAATAACACAAAGTTTTAATTTAATATAGTGTTTAAAAATTTTTAAAAAAATGCAAAGTTTTTTTACGGTATTTTCTCTCTATTTTTTTTTTCTTTTGAAAAAATAATATTTATAACAATAACGTGTTATTCTATGATTTAGACAGCAGCTAATTTTGACAAATTAACGACTTGTCAGTTTCTGACAAACGATGAAAAGACTTAAATGACAACAAAACTCTCACGAAAAATATCGTGTTTTTCCAAACAACAATTCATTTTTCCAGTAAAACGACTTGTTGCTTTCTAGACAAACGACAATGACCCATAAACGACAAAGAAGACTCTCATAGTTTGTTTTGATCTCAAATGAGTATTTGAACATATAATATATTATAATAAATTTTAAGAACTAATTTCGAGCTCTAATAAGCCTTACAAAGTCACTTTGCGCTCAAACGTGGTCATTATAATTAATTTTGCCGAAATCGAACTTTTAAAAGGGCTTTTTTGAAAGAAGACTCTCGTAGAAGAAACGATATGTCGTTTTCATTCTAAAATCTTTCTTCTTAGAAGTTGAAATCTCTCCCACTGAATACGAGTTTCGAGCTTCGTCTTGCTTCAACAATGGCGTCCAATCTTCCAATCGTCCAATTCGAAGAGAAAATCATCGAAACAGTGGAACAAAATCCCGTTGTGGTAATCATCGGAGAGACAGGTTCGGGAAAAAGCACTCAGCTTTCTCAGATGCTTCACCGGAGAGGCTACACCAAGTCCGGAACGGTCGCCGTCACTCAGCCCCGCCGAGTCGCCGCCGTGTCGGTCTCGAGGTACATACTGAGCGATTACAGAAACCAAATCCATCGTCTTTTCGACGAGTTTTCATTTTCATGTATGCGAATTCACTGTCCACAGACGTGTTGCGCAGGAGCTCGGTGTTCGTCTCGGAGAAGAAGTTGGATATGCCATAAGATTCGAGGACCGAACTTCAGAAACAACTCTCATCAAGTAAATTATTTGGCTTTTAGCGAGCTTTTCGTGTCCAATTTCATGGCTTGTTCAATGCTAGGTTGGTCTTTTTGCTTAGTAGTTGTGAATTTTTTTCTCAGATACCTAACTGATGGAGTTCTTCTTCGCGAGAGTCTGGCTAATCCAGAGCTTAGTCAGTATTCGGTCATCATACTTGACGAAGCTCATGAAAGAAGTTTAAACACGTATGTTTTTTTTTTTTTTCTTCAAGCTTAATTTTTGTACTGATTTTTCTTGGTCATTGACGTAGTCTTTAGGTTTGATGATTTTTGTGTCAATTGTATGGTGTTAGAGCAAAAAATTTTTTTTTTTCAAGCTTCGTTTTTGTGCTGATTTTTTCTTGGTCATTGCTCGTCTTTAGGTTTGTTAATTTCTGTGTTAAGTGTTTGGTGTTAGAGCTAGATTTTCTTTTTGTCATTCAGGGACATATTGTTGGGGCTGATGAAACGCCTGATCAAGAGGCGAGAATCGAATTTGAAAGTTCTCATCACTTCAGCGACTCTTGACGGAGATAAAGTATCAATTCTTTTTTCAAAATGCCCTGTACTGACTGTTCCTGGGAAGCTATTCCCGGTGGAAATAAAGTACAGCAGTGAGCGTCCTAAAAGCTACGTCGAGGCGTCTTTGAAAACTGCTCTTGGTATGAACAGGGTTTGTTTTATACCATTAATGCCGTAACTTATTTTGATTTTTTTTTTTTTTTTTGTATGATGAACTTGGAGAAATTTTTGACATCTGTAAATGAGGCTGTACTAAGTAATAACCATTAATCTCCTACAGATATACATGTTCGAGAACCAGAAGGTGATGTTCTAATATTTATGACTGGCCAGGTATTGTTTCTCTTTGGATTGCATCATGAATTATTCTAATTTCTAGTGATGTTATGCTTTGGCTAAACCAAAAGCTGCCATTGCTTATAGGATGACATAGAGAAGTTGGTATTGAAACTAGAAGATAGAATACAAAGCTTTCAGGAAGGCTCGTGCATGGATGCCATAATCCTTCCCCTTCATGGTTCTTTGCCGCCTGAAATGCAGGCAAGTGCATTGATTCTTTTTTTTTTTTTTGGTGAGGCTAATGTCTTTAGATGGTAAATAATTTTATGCTCGACGCTTATCGTTTCTGACCCTATAGGTGCGAGTGTTTAGCCCTCCTCCTCCAAACTGCAGGCGAATAATTGTTGCCACAAACATTGCCGAGACTTCATTGACTGTCGATGGTGTTGTGTAAGATTTACATACATACTTGCAATACCCTAGGAGTTGTAATCGTCTGTCAGTTTCTGTTTATTTTTGTTTTGTATGGGAGTTTCTCATTCTTAATAAATCATCGTCGATGATAGGTATGTTATTGATGCTGGTTATGTGAAGCAACGGCAGTACAACCCATCAACTGGCATGTACTCCCTTGATGTTGTTCAAATTAGCAAGTAAGTACCTCATATATTGATAGTGCATCGTACTTCTTGATTGATTATTGTCCAACCAGATCGTGCTGTGCTTAATTACTGTCCAAACTACATTGGTCCTTGTACTTGTTTGGTTATCTTTACATTTATGGTTTCCACATTTTTGTTACTTTGGAAGTTTGATATATTGTGAATTTGATGAAAAAAAGTAAAAGGAGGTTTGCGAGTATAGTTGTGAGGCTGAATCTATTCTTTTGCTTGCAGAAATCTTTGTTTGGCCTTTTTAATTGTTAAAATTATCATTATGAGAGATTCATACATTTTTGAATTTGTAATTGATCTAGATTTTATGTAATTTGCAGAGTACAAGCTAATCAACGTGCAGGGAGAGCTGGAAGAACGCGGCCTGGAAAGTGCTACAGATTATACCCTTCTGACGTTTATAATGATGAGTTCCTTGACGTAACAGTTCCTGAAATACAGAGATGTTCTCTTGCTGGAACCGTTCTTTATTTGAAATCATTGAACCTCTCTGATCTTGACATTCTCAAATTTGATTTTCTTGATCCCCCTTCCTGTAAGCATTTATTATTATTATTATTATTATTATTATTATTATTATTTCACATTCCTTCTTTTCGTTGATTAGAAATATAATTACAAATCTTGTTGTCTTTGTGGCAGCTGAGTCTTTACAAGATGCTTTGAAGCAATTATATCTCATTGATGCTATTGATGAAAATGGACTGATCACTTCCATTGGTCGAACAATGGCAGGTTACATTTTCACCCACTTTTGGAAGATTTTAACAGCATTAATTGCATGTTGCCAGCGTTTTGAAGTGTGAAATAATTTTCAGCACTTTGATTTATCTCAAATGGTTCAAGTTTTTTGCATTTGAGATTCCTGAGAAACCACATCATATGACTTCCTTTCTTTGTCAAAGGGTATCTTTTCAAAATTCATGTCTGACTTTGATTGTGATAAGAAACTTAAATTAATTCTAGCAGAATTCAATTCTAATAGTATATAATAAAATTTAACTGTTTGTTTGACTGCTGTTTTCTGTTAAATTCCGTCTTCGACTATAATTGCTCAAGTAGGTACGAGATGCTGGAGAAACTGGATGTACTAAATGGTTGAGTGCGCTTTTGTTGATTCCATGCAGAGCTTCCTTTAGAACCTTCACTTTCAAGAACCCTGATGGAGGCAAATGAATATGGTTGCTTATCCCAGGCTTTGACTGTTGCTGCTATGTTATCTGCAGAAACCACATTGCTTCCCAGCCGAAGGTTAGAATATGAAATTTTCTTGTAACACAGTGATTTCTTAATAGCTAATCTAAA
This sequence comes from Boehmeria nivea var. tenacissima, assembly GCA_018132145.1. Lineage (NCBI taxonomy): Eukaryota > Viridiplantae > Streptophyta > Magnoliopsida > Rosales > Urticaceae > Boehmeria > Boehmeria nivea. The sequence goes on along the minus strand of CM030881.1, from coordinate 16,906,501 downwards.
ATTCTATTATATATTATTATCGTATGAATTTTACAAATGCCATAAAACTTGCCACTAGTTTATTTACTTTAAAAAAAAAAAAAATTTATAAGAATTTTTTTCCTTGAACTTTGTTTACATTGTTACCTCTACATACAGCAAGCATGCCGAGAAGAAGAATACCGAGAAAAAGAGGAAGCAGAGTGATTTTCACCTTCCTGATGGTTCTGGCTGGGGAGATCACATCCAGTTGCTACAAATCTTTGAGTGCTGGCATCAAACTGACTATGATATTGCTTGGTGCAAGGACAATGGCTTGCAGGTACTTTATTTAATTACAAACCGTGAAAATTTGCAAAAAATATGGATGATTCATATGAACTATTCAGGGGTAACTTAGGTTACCATTCGAGCCTGTTCTTCTAGAGCTCATGCCATATATCATAAGTGGATTTTAATTAGCACATACTCGTTCCTATATCTAAAATGAATATGAATGCATTTTGAGTGTTAACCATTTCAGGTGAGAGGAATGATGTTTGTCAAGGATGTCCGCAAACAATTGAGTCAGATAATGCAGAAAATTGCTAAGGGTCAGTAAGCCACACTATTGCAAGCTCTATAATAAATACCACTTGTATGCATTTCAAATATCCAAAGCAGCAGTTGGAACAAAAAGCATCACTTTATACCTATATGAGAAGGAAAAAGTCACTAACTTTGGCTTATTCGGCCATCAAGAAGTTTTTTCTTTCCAGTACTTATAGTCATCTTAGTTGATATTTCTCCCATCGGCAGGTACTGATTTGACGTTCATGTTTATGTTATTTCTGGAAATCAGGTCCGTCAGATGTTCAAACAAGTAGAAGATGGAGAGAAAGCGAACATGATTATTACAAGTTGAGAAAGGCTTTGTGTGTTGGTTATGCTAGCCAGCTTGCTGAGAGAATGGTCTACCACAATGGATATCGGACATTAGGGTTTAAGCCTCAAGTAGTGCAGGTATTTCTCTACTTTTAGCAACTGCATTATCCAATAAAATGATGGCTTATGTTTCACTGACATGGTTAAATAACTGGGTACTAGACCTTAACTGTCTTGGAACTTCCAATTTTCCAACTGTTGTTAAGAGTGAACTATTTTTCTTTTAGGTGCATCCATCGACTGCATTAAAACCGGATGACGAAGGGAAATTCCCCGACTATGTTTTGTATCACGAGCTAATCGCAACCTCACGTCCATACTTGCGTACTGTATGTTTGGTCGATATCAAATGGGTGGCACCCATATTAAACAAGGTTAATAACTTGAATATCAACAAACTGAGGTAAGTTAGCTTCTCTAAAGCTATTCCAAAGGGAGATTTTTTTTTTCTGCTCAAGGTTTTCCCATAACATTGATGAGTTTTTGTTTCTTTTTATTGGGTACAGCGGTGGGATCGGTCACGCTGAAGAGGTAGTAACAGATGGAAAAGACTCCAGCTTGGCAAAGAAAGAGGTTGAGGGTCCTGATGACCGGGAAGATAGAATAAAGGCGGCTCGGGAAAGATTTCTTGCTCGCAAAGGAAAGAAATAATCTCATTCCATCAGTGTTTCTATTGGATAAAGATGTTATAGAAATCGTGTCTTCCTTCTGGGTTCAGTAATTGGTGTTTGTAAGGAATGAGCTTATGAAGCTCCATTGAAACAAGAGAAAGAAAGGCCGGTAAGAAATAACCGGCGAGACCATGCAATTTCCTAGTTCCCTCGAACCGTTTTTTCGTCTCATCCCAGAGGATAGTCTGTTGAAGATTTTGCGTACCCCAAGGATGCGCAATTGTTTAGCAATCCAAGGACCATGAAGGGGCTATTTAAGACGTCAATGTCTCTGTATGACCGTCATATGGAAACAAGAAAGCACAAAGCCCAATGCGCTACTTGCAGGCGATGATTCTGCTAATCCAAGTCTTTTCTTTTATGGGTCACAGTTAGAGGCTTATCTCATCCAATATGATTGAAGCGAAATGGTGGGTCTAAAGCTCTGGTTATACTTTGACAAGTCTGATTTTTCGGGTTATTGTGTTCACAAAATGAGTACAAGCACAATTTCTCAAGTCGACAGATTTTTATTTTTAATTTTTGGTTTTGCTTGGACAGTTAGTGCAAAAATATTAGCATGATGAGAATCTCATTTTACTTCAGAAGAATAACGTGACATGCTTAACTATGACACGATGATACATTTTATTCCAGCAAGTCTATGACTTTATTTAGATGTCATTTCACTTGAAGTATTTTTAGGGTCATTACGTCTTTGACAGTTTTAAAAATATCAATCAACCCGGCATGTTCTGCTAACGTATTTGATCTAATTGATTCGGTTGTCTTAATTTCTGAGGAGATGATGCGTTGAACACAACAAGAAGCACCATTAATAGAAGTACATGAGCCAATTTCTTTTATAATTAAATAAATACTCGGTAATTTTATAAATAGTTAAATTCTCGGTTGTAAATTGTTAAAAGGACTTAATAATAATATAATTAGCATAATAGAGTTTTGAATATATATATATGGGTCAGTTAGGTAAATAGCCATTTTGAACTTTGTGTTTTCAAAAAATAGTCACAATTTTAAAAAATTTAAAAATTAGTCATAATTAAGAAATTTCTGACAATAACAAAATTACACATAAAAATTATTGTAAGAAATTTCTAACACTTGTGAGAAATTTTTGAAAGAACTAATTTTTAAATTTTTTGAAACTGTGGCTATTTTTTAAAATCATTTTGTAAACGGTGACTATTTTTTTAAAATTCTCTATATATATATATTATTATTATTATTATTATTATTATTAACTCTTCTAGAGTTCTAGTAGTAGTGAAGAGCCGGCAGTCATTGGTCAATCATCATAGGCCACCAAATCAGACACCAACCCATCAAAAGGCACAACCACCAACCACCATTTTTTCCTTTCTTTTTGTTTTATGTCTATTTTTCGCCAAAAACAAAATGAGATACAACACCTACCACCGCGGTTGGTCATTTTTGTGTCATGATTTTAAGCTCTCTCACTATTTCCAATTTCCCTGTCTTTCTTCGTAGGTTCATTTATACAATAATCAATATCGTAACAACGCCAATTGAAACACAATAACAAGAGAATGGCAAACTCTGCAGCGGCATTGGAGGAAATAACCTCCGTGGACATTATGACCGAATTGCTTCGTCGCTTCAAGTGCTCTTCTAAGCCCGACAAGCGACTCATTCTCGTTGGTATCAATTCCTTCGTCTTCTTCTTCTTTTGATGCAAGTTGTAACAATAACATATATTTCAAGTAAATGAACAAAAATGGTTTGTCTATTTTTTCTAAGAGGTTGGTTTGTTTTAGTGAAAGAATGAGGCCTTTTCAATTTGGCTTCATCTTTTTCCCATCTCTATTTCAAATGTCTATTATGTTTATAACATTTGACCCTAGATATCTGGTCATTGGTATGTCCGCATTTGTAGTTTTTAAAGAGATGCAATATGGATACATTGGGAATTTTTGGATTTGTTCAATGAAGATGTATAATTGCATAGCAAGATCCAAAACATAGCTTGAGGAACAAGCTTAAGAGCTTATAGTGCTATTATCCGTACTCATATACAAACCAGGACTGTAAATTGCCAAAATTACATGGGAAAATTGGTCCGAGTCCAATGTGCATTGGGTTTGAGATGCTAAACAAAAATGGCAGGCCCGCCTGGATCGGGAAAAGGAACACAATCGCCGATTATCAAGGACGAGTACTGCTTGTGCCATTTAGCCACTGGTGATATGCTGAGAGCTGCTGTTGCTGCCAAAACTCCTCTTGGCATTAAGGCCAAGGAAGCCATGAACAAGGTGGTGCTTCTTTGCTTCTAATGTTATTATATTGTTCTTCTTTTGCTGATGCAGTTTTTGTTGATGATTCCGTATGCTATAATTTGGCAGGGTGAGCTTGTTTCTGATGACTTGGTCGTTGGCATTATCGACGAAGCGATGAAGAAACCGTCATGCCAAAAAGGCTTCATTCTTGATGGCTTTCCGAGGACTGTTGTTCAAGCACAAAAGGTCTCTTTCTCTTCGGTCCCCTAATTTTCATGCCTTATCACTTATACTTTTTGAATTTGACTTGTTGTGTGTCTTGCTCGAGGTGCGTAACAGCTTGACGAGATGCTTGCAAAGCAAGGAGCGAAAATCGACAAGGTGCTCAACTTTGCCATTGATGATGCCATATTGGAGGAGAGGATCACAGGCCGATGGATACACCCATCTAGCGGCCGCTCTTACCACACGAAATTCGCTCCTCCAAAAGTTGCTGGTGTCGACGATGTAAGTTGATGTATATTGTCCTTCTTTTTCTTTTTCAGATTGTCAATGTATTAAAATCTTGTTTAAAGTTATATTTTTGTAACTAGAGTTTATCAAGGTGGTCTAGTGTTTAGGGTGGACAAAAGGTAACACAATGCATTCAATTTATCTCAAATATTATGTCACATATGCTACAGTAATCCATGAATGCACAATGAATAATGAATTGACAACAATAAACTGTTATCTATCCTAACAATATCATTTCCCTGGCCTTGATTCTTGGCTGAAGATCACAGGAGAGCCTCTGATTCAACGAAAAGACGACACTGCAGAAGTTCTCAAATCAAGATTGGAGGCATTTCACAGGCAAACAGAACCCGTAATGCTTCTTACTTTTTCGATACGAACTTAACCATGACTCGTGGGAAAAAAATTTGCCACTGCATTACTACATTTGGCATTACAAAGGAAACAGCCATAAAAACAAGACATTGCTACTTTTTTATTCCAGAATGACAACAATCAATCATCATTATATTTTACGGGAATGATTGCGCTAATTCGCCGAAACATCTAATTTTTCATGCGTCATAAGTTTACTGATCTTGTTACAAATGTCTGCAGGTTATCGAATATTATGTGAAAAAAGGTGCACTTTCCCAACTGCATGCGGAGAAGCCTCCGAAAGAGGTCACCGCCGAAGTTCTGAATGCTCTCTCGTAAAGAAAACTACTCGTTTGTCGATTCAGTTGATCCCTATTGCTGCGGCGGTCTGGTTTTTCTGATGCCAGATATTGAGCTCTAGTTAACCTTTGTTAGTTGCAAAGCTGTCTTTTTATGGAACAGAATAAAGTTTGATACAATATGTCATGAATTTTGTGGTGGTTATGTTATCTAATCACTCTCTTCATTGGTTTTTCCAAGTTTGTGAATTATCATTTTCATTCTTTCCATGGTATTATATGAAAAGAAGATTAATTTTGCGGGCGTGAATAAAATGCAACTTCCGATAGGAATCAAACAACTCAAAGTTCTATGTATACTTTCCTCTTAGCAAATGCAAGTCTAGCAAAACAAGCACTGATATATTGTTTTTCTTTAAGGATAGGTAAATAGTCATTTTAAACTGTGTATTTTTTAAAAATAGTCACAGTTTTAAAAGATTTAAAAACTAGCCGTAAAATTGTAAGAAATTTCTGACAATAACAAAAATACACATAAAAATGCTGTCAGAACTTTCTGATACTAGGCAAAAATTTTGTCAGAAATTTCTGACATTACTAGTGTCTAAATTTTTTGAAACTGTGACTATTTTCTTAAAATTTCCTATAAATATTAAATCAAAACACCATGTCCTTATTCCCTTATATATACCACAATGTATCTACACTTTTCATATACACAAAATGTAGTACACGTTTAGTACACAATTCTATTAATTTTACAATAGTCTCCTGATTTTTATTTTATACAAAAATCTGCAAAGTAACAAATATTAGAAAGCTCGGTTTTTCTTTTTATTTTTCTTTTTTACTAACGGAAAATCCGTGTCGTTTTTACTAATAAAAAATCAAAGTGCGTAATATTGAACGAAAAATAAATAAATAAATAAATATATTGGGAGGGGGACATATAAATGGCAAGCATTTAAAAACGCATTAGAGGGAAGAGAGAGAAACATATGATATTTACGAGTAGGAATTACTTGAGTATAGGCAGATACTCAGAAGAAGAAAGAAAGAGCTTGACTTTCATTGGACCGCTTCGATCTCTGAGCTTCACTAAATCCAAACCTAAAGCTTTCATTTCAGATAGGTAATGGCGAATAACAAACTCTCTCTTTCTCTCAGATACTCATCTCATTCTCTTCAGTTTTCTCATAATTTGTTTTTGTGTATATGCAATCTGTTTTTTTTTTCTTTTTTTTTTTGCCTAATTTGATTGAGTTCGTCGATCGTTCGTCGCTGTTTTGGCACTGAAATAGAAAAGGATTCGATAGAAGAGCATAGTGTTGGTTGAGAGCGAGAAGAGGAAAATGAAATTGACGCCGAGAGAGGTTGAGAAATTAGGTCTCCACAGTGCTGGATTTCTGGCTCAAAAGCGTCTTGCTCGCGGATTGAGGCTTAATTATTCTGAAGCCGTTGCACTTATAGCCACACAGGTTTTACTCTTTCCTTTTTCATTTACCAAAAAATGTCAGACCTTTTACTTAAATATCGTTTCTTCAAGCAGCACGTTCGTTGGGTGTGTCGTACTGTATTATATTATGCTATGCTATATACGTTTGAGCAAGTTGTGAATCGTGTGTGTATTAAAGATTGAAAAGATAGTCTCTTAGACAATGTGGTCTAACAAAAACATATTTATATGTATTGTATTAAACATGTCTTTCGTATTATATATTACAATAGTTTGAACATTTCTAATATTGTATTTTATAATACAATATGATGGTCTTGTACGGTGTAGCAACCGTGCCATCAGAGACTAGTCCATAAGCGTTACTGGCATGTAATTGTTGGATATTTTGATGTCAATAGGTTGAGATGTGACTGGAATTTTGTGTTGTAGATTTTGGAATTTGTTCGAGATGGTGACAAAACTGTGGCTGAGTTGATGGACATAGGGAAGCAACTCTTAGGAAGGTATTAACTGTGAGTTTTATTTCAGTTTGTGATTTCTATTGATGTGAAAAACGTGCTTGGTATTCGATAGTACGAGAGAATAGAAGTGTATATTTAAACAGAATGTAAGTTTGGACTTTCATTTTCAATGTAAGTTTGGACTTTCATTTTCAACAGGAAACAAGTTCTTCCTGCTGTCCCACATCTTTTGGACGCTGTACAGGTAATGCACATTACGGCCGTAATTGATTAAAACTTTCGTCTCGAACTAAGAGAACTCTCTGGTTGATTCTGTCGTTCAAGTTATAGGTGGTGTCACCTTCTTTTTTGTAGGTTGAGGGAACATTTACTGATGGAACTAAGTTAATCACCATCCATGATGCGATTGCTAGTGAAGACGGAAATCTAGAGCTAGCTTTACAAGGTTCTTTTCTTCCAGGTGAGGGCTGAAAGTTAGACTGCGGAGATTTTATGGCCTTTCTTTGGATACTCGAGTAGTGCAAGCATCTTATGGAGATAATAGAATATAGATTCTATGGATAAGGTTTTCAAACTTGCTTGTCTTTTCTTTTTTTTCAATGTTAAAGTTACATGTTTTAACCTCAGTATTTAATTGAACATTATTTAGTTTTACGACGCCTCAGTATCTTTGATAGATCTAACCTTGGCTCTTCCCATGTGAAAATGGAGAAGTGAAACTAAGTTAGAATATATTTGGTGTCATATCTATGTTAACATGGGGTAATTATTTTGCAGTCCCTTCTGCAGACAAGTTTACCGTACTGGAATATGATATTGATCCTGGTGAAGTGATATTTGGTGATGGAAATATTAGCCTCAACTCAAGAAGGAAAGCAGTAATACTCAAAGTCATCAATACTGGAGACAGGCCAGTTCAGGTCTTTGCCCTTGCTTGCTTGTTCAATTTGTGCATGAACTTTCTTTCTTTATTATTATACTTTTTTTTTTTTTTTTTTTTTTTGTCGTTGTTCTAATGAACATCACATTTTCTGTTTTGTTCAATAACATCCTTGAAAGAATTACTGTGATGTTTCTAGGTTGGCAGCCACTATCACTTTATTGAGGTCAATCCCTTACTGGTTTTTGATCGAATGAAAGCATATGGGATGCGGCTCAATATACCAGCCGGAACAGCCACCAGATTCGAGGTAACTTACCTCACCGACTCCTTACCATTTCAATGTTATTCACCTGAATACTTCTGTGGTCACACTATTGTAGTTGTTCGGTTCATCTTAATCAGTTTAATTTCCTGTGCATATTGTCTTTTGAGATCTTCCAAACTCTCACACATTTGAAACCGCCATATTTTTTACCTTTGCCAGCCTGGCGAAAGCAAAAGTGTCACGCTTGTAAGCATTGGAGGTAAGAGAGTAATCAAAGGAGGTAATGGCATTGTAGATGGTCCAGTTGATGGTGCCAGGTGGGGAGAAATCCTAGGAGCTGTAAACACACGAGGTTTTGGAAACATCGAAGAACCAAATGCCAGGTTCAGATGCTACTTGACAATTCCATATTGCTTATTTTGTTTCGGTAGTGCTGTTCCCTTAAATAAGCTTGCAATATCAAGATTATGGATGCATAACAATGTCTTAGCTCAAAACTGATTTGTAGTGAAGGTATTGTTGGAGAAGACCCAGGTTTCATTGCGGTCATGTCTCGAGAGGCATATGCGAACATGTACGGCCCCACAACTGGAGACAAAATCCGGCTTGGTGATACTAGTTTGTTTGCTGAAGTAGAAAAGGATTTTTCTGTGTATGGTGATGAATGTGTATTTGGAGGTGGGAAAGTTATAAGAGATGGGATGGGACAGTCATGTGGATATCCACCAGAGGAATCTCTAGACACTGTTATAACTAATGCACTGGTTATTGACTATAGTGGAATTTTCAAGGCAGATATTGGTATCAAAGATGGCCTTATTGTTTCGCTTGGGAAAGCTGGCAATCCAGACGCCATGGATGGTGTATTTCCAAACATGATCATAGGGGTAAATTCCATCTCATTTGCATGCAGCCTTATTTGATGGATAACTTCTCACCATAAGAATGACACATATTTTGTGCTTGTCCCTTCTTTACAATTAGGCCAACACTGAGGTTATTGCGGGAGAAGGAAGGATCTTAACTGCTGGGGCTATAGACTGTCATGTACACTTCATATGCCCTCAGTTGGCTTATGAAGCTATATCAAGTGGTAATACTATCTGGTTGGAAAGACTTATGTAGTAAAGGTGCTCAAGAGCATGAAACTAGTTATATATACTTGTAGATGCAATGCTATATGCACATGTTTATTGATTTAAATATTTGTTCGGGGATCTGGGTCTAGTGATAAATGATGACACACATCTCTTTTTAAAGTATTCGAGCCTTCAACAGTTCAATACCACTTTGTTATGACAATGTCACAATCTTGTGTTACAAGTTGTTCAAATATGAACATATACTTTGCTGTATGAGTTTTTCACTTGTCTGACTTGATATATAGGCATCACCACATTAGTGGGCGGTGGAACAGGACCTGCGGAAGGGACTCGTGCAACAACCTGCACTCCGGCACCATTACATATGAAGTTAATGCTGCAATCGACAGATGACATGCCTCTAAACTTTGGTTTTACAGGGAAGGTCTGTAGACTGTTTCTTCTTATTTTTTACTTCTCTGCAAACATTGATGATTTTAATGTGCAAAACTTTGAAAGATGAAGATGCTGGCATCCTTATATCAAAAAAGAGAAGCGATGACTTACAACTTCTTCGTGTACTCAACATTTTTTCGGGTTTAATTTAGGGAAACAGTTCTACACCTGATGAACTACATGAAATAGTCAAAGCTGGGGCAATGGGACTTAAGCTGCACGAGGACTGGGGTACTACTCCTGCAGCAATAGACAACTGTTTGGCTGTTGCAGAACAACACGACATCCAGGTACAATCTCCTACATGGCATTCTAGGTTCTCTGTAAATATTTTATAAATTTAATATTTGTTAATATCTAACACAACGAACTTTGTTTGCTCATCTCTTTGGATAGGTTAATATACACACAGATACCTTGAACGAATCCGGATTTGTGGAGCACACTATTGCTGCTTTTAAAGGAAGAACAATTCATGCATATCATAGGTATATGAGTAGCACATTCTCCCTCACTCTTTAATAGCTAAGCACTAACTTAGCAATACAAAACCATTAGCTTCTGTTGTCAAACAGTTACCATCATTGTTCAAGTATAGGCATTGTAAAGTATTGCTTAAGAAATTATGTAAAAATTTAAAGTTTTCTTTTTGGCATTATACTGGCTACATTTAGACGTTTTGGTCTATTTATTCACAGGTTCCTTGACTTTGTTAATTTTTGGTTTACATTGGAGCTATTTTGAGTTTTATGTTTGCCTTTGGTATCATTTTTTCCAGTGAGGGTGCAGGTGGAGGTCATGCGCCAGACATCATTCGAGTATGTGGAGTGAAAAATGTCTTGCCTTCATCAACAAACCCCACACGGCCGTACACCTCCAATACCATAGATGAACATCTTGACATGCTGGTATTAGAAAATATAGAAAAAAAATGACAAAGTATGTAAATTGTGGATATTCGATATACTAATTTTTCTGTGGACACATACAGATGGTCTGCCATCACCTTGACAAGAACATTCCAGAAGATGTAGCTTTTGCTGAATCAAGAATAAGGGCTGAAACAATTGCCGCAGAAGATATTTTGCATGATATGGGGGCAATCAGCATTATATCTTCTGATTCACAGGCCATGGGACGCATTGGAGAGGTTCTCAATTCCATCTTATGTGTATTTTTTGTTCACATAAACTCAATGGGTTGGTAGCGTGTAAACTCTAATGTGATCAAGCATAAATATGTCATGGGAGCTCTTGAACGTACTATTCTATTTGGTAACCTAATGGGATGTTCAAATTGGTTTGAAGAAATACATGTCCACGGATTGCTATGACATTCCAAAAACATCACCAGTGTACTGCAGGCAAGAATTTCTGATAAGTTTCTGTCCCGATGCTTGGAGTGGCTCATGTTTATACATTTCTTACCAGGTGATTACTAGAACGTGGCAAACTGCTCACAAGATGAAGTCACAAAGGGGGTCGATTGGCCCTAATGGATCGGACAATGATAACCTTCGAATCAAACGATACATTGCGAAGTACACTATAAATCCAGCAATAGCAAATGGGATCTCTCAGTATGTTGGTTCCGTTGAGGTATGTTACGAGAGAGTTCTCAAGGTCTTGGCGATGAATTTGTTTTTGCATTGAGCTAGGTGATGCTGAAAGTTTGTAATTGCTGCCAACGTAAAGTGGAGTATCTAACCTTGTCTGGAACTTACACTGTGCCAGGTGGGTAAGTTGGCCGATCTTGTGCTGTGGAAGCCATCATTTTTTGGGGCAAAACCTGAAATGGTTATCAAAGGTGGTGTAATCGCATGGGCTAATATGGGTGATCCAAATGCAAGTATTCCGACACCTGAACCGGTAAAGTTCATCCCATTTAACCTCCTTCTGTTGCTGAACAGCGCATGTAGAGGCTAAAAATCCAGGCTTTGATGATAAAAATCCAACTTGGCATGCTATCTGATATGAAATCCAGGCACCTGCTGAGATATTCCATTATGCTAACTTGGATAGAAGTGAATTTCATTTCTTAACATTAGTTAATCATGAGTCCATGCAGGTATTGATGAGACCCATGTTTGGAGCATTTGGCAAGGCTGGTAGTGCGAACTCTATTGCTTTTGTCAGCAAGGCATGCCTCTCTCTCCTCTTTGAAAGAATTGTCCAAAGCATTTGTTCATCATTGGTTTCTTTTATTTCTACGAACAGGTAGCTGCGGACAGTGGAGTAAAAGCCATATATGGACTGAACAAGATTGTGAAAGCTGTGAGCAATGTGAGGAATCTCACCAAACTGGACATGAAGCTCAATGATGCCCTGCCGGACATCACAGTCGACCCTGAGACATACACCGTTACCGCAAACAATGAGGTTCTTGCATGTGATGCAGCCACCAGCGTCCCCTTATCTAAGAATTACTTCCTCTTTTAGGCTTCGCCGAACATTTCAATGAATCCCTATCATCAGTAGTTCAGTAAGATTTGATCGATAAATACTTTATGATCCCCACAATGAGACAGATAGTCAAAAACCAAAAATAAAAATGAATAAAAGTTTTTACTGTTTCTGTTATGTCTCTTAAAATATTGATTACTTATTTACATATAGATATACAAACGGTATTTTCATTTTATTCTTTCTCAAGGACAAGGACTCATGATGAGAGTTGAATTTTATGCAAGTGCGATATAGTGGTCTTCTCCACTCGCGTGTTTTCGCACTTTTGATTTGAATCATATAAGGTATAATCTAGAGAATATTTTGAAAAACATTGTTGGTCCTCTGTGTTGTCAATTTTGTATATAAGAGACAGATAGAGAACGTTTTGGACACCACTATAGTAAAAGGTTCATTCTCTAGCAAAAAAAAAAGAAAAGGTTCATTAATCATCTTTGAGTGGAAATTCTGTTGGAAATTTTTTGTATAGTTTTGGACATGTTATGTATTCAGAATCATTCGCGAATTCATCTATATTTCTGAGGTCGTTTCACAACTTGATTGGAGATATGGCTACGAGTATATTTGGTGCACCATATAAGTGTATCATATTGTATTAAGAGTGTATGTAATAAGGTGTTTGATATGTTCAAATTATTATATATAATATAAAAAAACACACTAAATATAATACAAATTGTGTTATCTTATATAAAAGAAATCTTTCGTATTATATGTATTATCTATTCTAATGCCTAAAATCATTTTCTGTTGTTTTATATAATAGTTTTAGAAACGCACAATTGTTATACACGTAAGATAATACAATACAATATAATAATATAATAAATCAAACATGCTCCGATTGGCTTAGCTATGAGTGAATGGCAGTCTCTGATCCAGTATCAATGCCAGTGAAGTCCAAATTCCTATATGTCAGCTACTATATCCCATTGGCTTGCCAGTTATGACTTATGACCTATTAAGGCATAAAAATCGTGTATGTTGTTGGTTAATGGGTCAGGCTCAAGATTGCTGTTTGTGGGAAGTAAAAAGAAATTGTTCTTTTGCGTTTATCGTAAGAACTAAGAAGATAATTGGCTCAGACCTTTATTATCACTTATTAGTCTTGTTTTGGTTTTTGAAGTTTGAATTGTGATAGCTAGCATCAGACCGCTTACCTAATTGGATAGATCTTCAAAGATCCCATATGACAGGCATGTGAAACAAGTGAGCATCTCCTTATAAACAAATCTGCCTCCACTTGAATTAATCTGTTTATTAAACTTTTTAGACCAGGGTAATGTATTTTCATCCACATGTAAATTGCAAATAAATCATTCAGATTCCTTTCCAGCTAATAAAATATATAACATTGGAGCTAAGATTACTACCGAGGGGATCTTGAGATTCCATTGATAGTCTCCTCCCACAGATATGTGATACATATATATATATATATATATATATACACGTGTGTATAATATGACATCTGAAAAACCTTTTTCCGCTATTTTACAATGGGGATCTTTTTTGTCTTTTAAATATATTTTGACATGTAAATAAAAATATTCAAAATTTTTAATCATTTTATATTTTATTACATTTTGAAATAATTATTTTTGTTTATGTGACAAAATATGATTAAAGGGAAAAAATGAGAATAGGGAATAGATAGATAGATAGATTGGTAATAATAATATATTATAGCGTAAGGTTGATTTGCCTTTTTGACTTAATGGGTCTTATAATCTTGGATATTATCACTACTTTCTCAGTCTATTTATATCAGTAATTCTTCAAGGTCAGGATCGTGAGTGGTACTGAAACTACTTTGAGTTTCTGGTACAGAAATTTTAGAAACTCACAAGAGAACAAACTCTAAGTGCTCTCTTGATTATTCTTGATTACTGAAAATTAAAGCCAACTATTAAGCATGGTGGCAAGCAAATTTTGTTTTATCAAATATTATATGCGAGACTTCTTTAATGGGAAGACGTGAAAAATCTTCATATTGTTGGCGTTACTATATCGAATAAACAATAGCAGAGAAAAACGAGGAAAAAAAAAGGTGAGAAGAAGAAGAAAAAAGGTGTAACAGGGAAATTTAATAAACAATAGCAGTTTGGTGAATGGTGATGATAGCATTAAAATTCTTGGTCTACATTGTTTTGTCTGTTTCCCAAGTTTGAAACCTTGTTAATCTCTCTCTTTCTTGTCTAGATAAATTGTATTATATTATTTTCGTTCTTATTATATATTTTTATCTGCGTAAGTACAACTATATGTAATAAAAATATCTATAGTCCAATGTTCTTTTACAGTAAGAGGTGCTAGGTTTGAGAAAAGTCGACAAAATACTTTGTGAGTTGAGACCATTTTAAAAGGTGCGAGGACTTTAAACATTAAAAAATAAATAAAAAATTTGATGTCCTGAAACACTTGTACTACAAGACAACTGCAAAATAACAATCGTGATGGTAATAATAAAGGGACATGCTGCTGAAAAACTTAAAAGCTAAAAATAATTGCAGTTCAAGCTTCGAGGTCCATTTGATCATCAATTCATCATATCTCCTTTCACTACCACAAAATGCAGAATTTTTCTTTTTTATTATTGTAACGAAAAAGTGCAAGAAAATTTATCTTTTTAATGATCTAAATTTCCACTTCATAACATTTTGAAAATGAGCTTTCTGAATAAAAATGACAAATTCTGTTAGTCGTGTTTTAATTTGAAATTTATCACTTTATTCTATGTTTTTCATATCAGATTAATTTGTTGTTTCATTTTTTTCTTGTATGTTGAGTCGTTACATACTTTTAATGGCGGACTAGTCAACTACGCTAATTAATTTATTTTTATTTACAGTGGAAGGAAAATGTAAAGTTCTTTTATGGGACAACGAAAACATGAATTGATTTCTCTTGTCTTGGTTTAAAAGAAAGGGCATTTCCACCATGCAAAAAACGTGGACAGAAGATCACCACTGATTCAAATTTAAGAAAGTTGCCTTTTTTTTTGTTATAATATCATTTATTTTAAACATAGAAAATCATTTATTAAGGGCTTTTGGATAGAGATTCTTATTATAATAAGAAGATTTAAGTTTTTTTTTTATTAGTGTTATAAACTCAATTTTTTTTTTTAAATATTTGGACTGCCATTCAAACATGCGCCATAAGTTGATGAATATGGTCCCCAAAACGAGCGCACTTATGTTCATGATGGTCACGTTAATAATTGTATGCTTGATAATGATATATATATGATTGATTAGACTCCTTTGGAACATGATTAATTTTTTTTTTCAGTGGCTCCTTTATTTTCTAGAATTAATCAGGTAAATAGTTATTTTTAACTATGTATTTTTAAAAAATAACCACAGTTTTAAAAAATTTAAAAATTAACTATAATATATGTAAGAAATTTCTGACAATAACAAAATTATACATAAAATTATTGTCAGAAATTTCTGACACGTATCACAAATTTTCTTAGAAGTTTTTAAAAGGTTTAGTTTTTAAATTTTTTAAAACTGTGACTATTTTTTAAAATTATTATGTAAACAATTGCAATTTTCTTAAAATTTCTTATTTTGTATTAAGGTCATAATCCTCTAGTGGTTACACATTTGTATAATAATAACAATAATAACTTTTGACATGGTATGGTATATGAAAGCAAATGAGAAGAGTCTTATCATTTTGCCTGCAGATGAAAGCTGCAAGAAAAAAAAAAATATTAAGTATACATGGTTTTATTTATTATGATATATTGGATAGTCACGTTCATAATAGGTTGTCGCTACTCATATGGAGTTCTATATATTAAATCATATAATCTAGGAAAATGGATCAACATTCAACGCCTTGCAAAATAAAACAAATAATTATTTAAAAAAAAAAGCATTTTCCTAAGACCCAGTTAAAAATTTAGTCATTTTGTAGTCTATATTTTAGAGATATAGTCCACGTTTTAAAATATTAGCAAAATAGTCATCATGTCAACATCTAAAAGTCTATTACTAAAGAAATAAAATTTGTGACTAAATAAATAAAATACACAGTCATAAAATTTGTGACCATAGTCACAAAATTTTAAAAAATTTGAAATAAACATAATAAAAAAATTAAACGTCCATTAACAAAATAACCAGCTCACAAATTAATGATTGCATATACAACTAATTTCACAAGACTTATTATTAAATAAAAAATATCTTATAAATAGCAAAAAAACATACAGCCAAAGAAGTCACAAATTTCATGATTAGAGACACAAAATTTTAGACAATATTGTCTGCAACAAAGAATAAAAACAGAAATAAAAAAACTAATGACTGCAGTCTAAAAAATCTAGACACGAATTTATAACTATTTTATTAATAAAAATAAACATATGCTAATTGTTAAAAACAAACATAAATATATGGCTATTTATTATAAAAACCGTTTTCCTAAACGTATATCATTTCTTTACGAGGACTTGAGGAGAAAACATTAGAGCTTATCCCAATCTGTCAAAGTTAATCAAATGGGTTATGACCGAGGATTTGTTTGCACTATTCGAATAAAAAAAATTAATTTAAATCACTTTATTATAAAAATTAATTTAAATCACGTTGTTATAATAATTTATAACAAAAATTAAATTTAAACTATGTTATTACAGTAAAATATTGTTTAAATTTAAATTACTCAGGTCCTAAATCAACTTTAATTATCTAGGTTAGTTGTTCACTAGGCATTACCAAGTGCTCTTTATAGGTTTCAAGTGACCATTATTTCTTTTTTGCCAAAAAAAAGTGACCATTATTTCTTAAACCATTAAAAAAAATTATTTCTAAGATATTTAACAAGTGAACCAAAGTTCATTAGATAATATATGCAAAACTCGAAAAAAAATTTCACTCACCATTCGCCAAATATGTGACAGTAAGTCAATAAATCACCAATAGCGACCAATCTACTTCGACTGTTATCCGTGTGCCGCTCATAGTCATAGAATTTGGGTTTGCTTGTATTTCAAGTTACTCACCAAAAAAAGAAAAAAGAAAAATACAATAATACCACTCGAGTAGTCGTAGAATACAAAGTACTACAAACTCATATTATTTACTGACTTTGCCGCCAGTTGACCCACCTACTCCGTGACTGACTTTCACGCGCTCCCCCACTTCCAACATTTAAAAATAACATTATAATCACAGGAGGAGGAGATCTACAAGCTTCTCTCTCTCTCTGAAACAGCCATTTTCTCGAACTCTTGTCTTCAAAGAACAAAAGCTTCAAAGCTACTTGGTCTTTTCAAACCAGAAACGCCGTCGTTTCGTATCAATAACTTCTTTTCAAACTCTCTCTCTCTCTTTCAGCTCTCTTTCTAATATTTCTGGGATGTTCTCGGTCAACCCTGCCCGCATCACTCCCGCGAAGTCAGACCTCACCGGCGACCGGAGGCTCCGGTCGATCATTGGAACCGGAGGGGATGGCAGCGACCGAAAGTCCAGCCGCCACGTGTCGGTCTCCGGTTGGAGAGCGAGGCGGCGGGGGTCGGCCAGGGCTGCGATCAGGAGCGGAGACAAAACGGTGGAGAGCTCTGTTCCGGCGCCGAGAAAAGACGTAAATGGGTCTGTGACGTCAGCGTCGCCGTCTCCTCCGGGAAGCATGGAGGTGAGGGCAGTTGTGACAATTCGCAAGAAGATGAAAGAGAAGCTGAGCGAGAAGGTTGAAGATCAGTGGGAGTTTTTGAGGAATGGGTTTGGTCAAGGGATTCAGATTCAACTCATCAGTCACCAACTTGATCCAGGTAAATAATTATCATCACTCTTTTTTTATTATTATAATAATAAAGTTTTTTTCTTTTTTTCTTTTGGAAATTGTCTTAAATTTTTTTGGGGTAAATTTAATAAATAGATTTTTAAATCATGGTCATAGTTTTAGAAAAATTAAAAAATCATCGTTGTGATAAAAAGAAGTCTTTTTTACATTTTTTTATGATAAAAGTTTTTTTTTTTTTTTGAAGGCAATGAAGTTTTTTTTTTTTTTAATCAATATGACTATTTCTTTTTTTATGATATAATTTCTTAAAATAACTGTTCTTTTAATATCTTGACACATTAGTTATTTTTAATTATAAACTTTGAAAATGATAATTTGCTATTATTT
Organism: Boehmeria nivea var. tenacissima; assembly: GCA_018132145.1. Taxonomy (NCBI): domain Eukaryota; kingdom Viridiplantae; phylum Streptophyta; class Magnoliopsida; order Rosales; family Urticaceae; genus Boehmeria; species Boehmeria nivea. The sequence goes on along the minus strand of CM030881.1, from coordinate 16,888,300 downwards.
CCCAACTTTCTGTCGTCATATGGATGTGAATATACTCTCTCTTTCTGCTTTAAAAAATGCATTAATGCACATAAGAAAAAGCAGGATAACTTTACATAATGATGCAAATGAATATCCTAGTTGGTGCTTTGATTAGTTTGGTGCCACTTTTAGGATATTTAAGTGCAATAAATGTCTCGAGTTTTATAAAATCGAAGTATTAGGGTTTTTTTTTAATGTATATTATTAGTTGTTAATACAGTCCTTTTTTAGAGCATTATACAGTACCTTAGTTCTCTGAAATTTTTTTTAGTAGTCGTATTATTAGTTCTTAATATGAACTTTTTGGAGTATACACACTTACATAGTTTGAAAAAATAATTGTGACCAAGCAAAGACCTGAACTTTACCGTATTTCAGTGTAAAATTAAGTTGCTTTATACTGATAGTGAAAGTTATTTCCTAAAGAGATTTTATTAACATACCAGAATACTAAAAAATCAACAAAGATTTAAGCTTTACCATATTTCAATCTACAATTAAGCTGCTTCAAATTGTATGTAAAAGTTCCTTCTTTCAGACATTTTATGTACGTATCAAAATTGTAAGAAACCAAACAAGACTAAACTTTACCTTACTTAATTAAGAATTAGATTGGCTAGCTTCAACAGTGTGTAAATATTCAAGCCTTTAGACATTGCATTTGTATGTGACAATTGTTGAACCAATGTCTGAATATTTCCATTGTACAACTACATTGTGAAGTCACCAATTTAGGAAGGAGTGTGGAATCATGCGTGAGAGGCTGGTTGCCAAAGCCTTCAAACCATTTGCACATTGTCGAATACGCTGCAAACTTCACTGTCCAGAGCGATTTTGGATGTCCCGGTGCCGTTCGTGTCACCAATCTTCATGGCAAAGAGTTTTATCTACTAGAGATTATCATTCATGGTTTCAATGAAGGCCCTATATTCTTCCCCGCCAATACATGGATCCATTCGCGCAATGACAATCCCGAGAGTCGAATCATCTTCAGGAATCAGGTAAGAAACTAAGGCTATGTTTGATCACATTTTTGTTTTTTGTTTTTAAAAACAAAAATTTGGAAGTGTTTTTGCTATTTTGCTTTCAAAATTTTTAAAAACACATAACAACATATTTGGTAATTACTATATGTTACTTGTTTTTAAAAACGAAAAACACAATAATAGTTTGTAACTGGTAAAGAGGGAGTGAAAAGATAAAAAACGTAAAAATAAAGTATAGTGAGAGTGTAGGATTGAGAAAACACAAAAAAAGGGTCTTAAAGATTTGATTTTTTGTTTAAAACAATTTAAAAACAAGAATTTTTTGTTTCTTCTATTTTTGAAAATATGTTTCTAATTTAGTGAAGTAGGGAAATACTCGGAATTTATATAATAATAAAAATAAATACCCAAACTTTTGAAGTAATTGAGTTTCCAGTCAATTCGTCAATTACTTGCACATACTTTTGGTAATTAAGTGAATTACCACCACTTACCATTGTATAAGTAATTGAATCACTTTGGTAATTGGTTATATTTTTAAAAAAATAGATAATAATTTAAACTAGGTCTTAGAAATTGAGGATTCATTATAATTTCTCTTTAAAAAAACAGAAAACGAAAACTGATTTACCAAATGCGTTTTTAAAAATAAAATTGTACTTTTTTATTTAAAAAAATAAAAAACAGAAAATGAAAGTGTTACCATCTTTTATGTTGGAGAACAAACGAGAATCGTTGCACCATGTAATGTCGGTGATTATTAGGTGTACTTACCTTCACAAACACCACAAGGGCTTAAAGACCTAAGACAGGAAGATTTGCTGAGCATTCGCGGTAATGGGAAGGGTGAGAGAAAGGCGCACGATAGGGTTTATGACTACGATGTGTACAACGATTTGGGAAATCCCGAGAAGAGTGATATAGCTAGGCCAGTCCTTGGTGGCGAGAGGAGGCCTTATCCTAGGCGTTGTAGAACTGGCCGAGGTCCAAGCACATCAGGTAGACTATGGTAACATGTATATTATAGTCTAGACATTGAATTGTTGTGCATTGAAATTTGATGAATTCATGTAGATCCTCGTTCGGAGAGAAGAATCGAAAAGCCTCATCCCGTGTATGTACCTAGGGACGAGACTTTCGAAGAGATCAAGCAAAACACTTTCTCTGCTGGGCGGTTAAAAGCCTTGCTTCACAATCTTATACCGTCTCTTGCTGCTACCTTGTCGAGTTCTGATATCCCTTTCAAGTGCTTCACCGACATTGACAAGCTGTACAACGATGGTTTCATCTTGAAAGACGACGAAGAAAATGACGTCTCTAGGTTTCCTATTGGTGGCAGTCTCATGAAGCAGGTCTTGAGCGTCAGAGAAAGGTTGTTCAAATATGAAACCCCAGCTGTTATAAAACGTACGTATCAAAATTTCCTCTCATTTTTCTTCATGAACTTGTGTTTCGTTGATTTTTAATTTGTTAATGTCGTCTTCAGGTGATCGGTTTTCTTGGTTGCGGGACAACGAGTTTGCACGCCAGTGTTTAGCTGGTGTTAATCCGGTGAACATCGAGCTCTTAAGGGTAAATATTATTCATTGCCAATTACTATTTCAGTTCATGTTAGGTAAATCCATTTATGACCATCCTAAAGTTGGGTTAAATTTGCAGGAGTTTCCAATTCTGAGCAAACTAGACCCTGAAGTCTATGGTCCCCCGGAATCTGAGATCACAAAGGAATTGATACAGAAAGAAATCAATGGAATGAGTGTTGAAGATGTATGTATAATCAACCTTGCTAGTTCATGAAATTGCGAAACCGAGTGAGAGTTTTCCTTTGGTGTTTTTATTCATTTATTTATTTATTTATTTGTTTTTTTATGGACACAGGCTATCAAAGAGAAAAGACTCTTCCTACTCGATTTCCACGACATGCTTTTGCCGTTCATAGAGAGGATGAACTCGATACCTGGGAGGAAAGCTTATGCTTCAAGGACAGTTCTCTTACGCACAGACACTGGCGTTTTGAGGCCAATAGCTATCGAGCTTTCACTGCCTTCGTCACCATCATCACGTCGAAACAAACGCGTCTACACACATGGGCACGACGCTACGGCATATTGGATTTGGAAACTTGCCAAAGCCCATGTCTGCTCTAATGATGCTGGAGTCCATCAATTAGTAAATCATTGGTAAATTCTTGTGGTACGCATAGAGCGTCGTTTTCAACAAGTACATCTCTAATATGTTTCCCGTTTGTTGCGTCTAGGTTGCGGACTCACGCCTGTATGGAGCCTTATATTATTGCAACACATAGGCAGCTCAGCTCGATGCACCCAATTTACACGATCCTTCATCCTCACATGCGCTACACTCTGGAAATCAACGCGCTCGCACGGCAAAGCTTGATCAACGGAGGTGGAATAATCGAGGCAAGTTTCAGTCCAGGGAAATACGCTATGGAGCTGAGTTCTGCGGCATACAAGAGCCTTTGGCGGTTCGATATGGAGGCACTTCCCGCAGATCTTCTCCGCAGGTAATCTTATGCATTTTGAAAATACCTTAAAGAACAACTTGTTAACACCTTAACTGTACTTGTGGTCATCTCATTTCAGGGGCATGGCTGTGGAAGATCCATCTGCGCCGTGTGGTGTCAAACTTGTGGTTGAAGATTATCCTTACGCAGCAGACGGGCTTCTCATATGGTCTGCAATTGAAGAATGGGTTATATCTTATGTTGACCATTACTATTCGGAGCCAAACTCGGTAACAAATGATGTTGAGCTACAAGAATGGTGGGATGAGATCAAGAACAAGGGTCACTACGACAAGCGAAACGAGCCCTGGTGGCCTAAACTCAACACCAAAGAGGACTTATCTAGTATTCTTACCATTATGATTTGGGTGGCTTCGGGTCAGCATGCAGCGCTTAACTTCGGGCAATACCCTTTTGGAGGGTACGTGCCTAACCGGCCAACGCTCATGAGGAAACTTATTCCGCAAGAAAATAACCCTGATTACGAGAGGTTCATGTTGAACCCGCAACGTACTTTCCTTTCTTCATTGCCCACTCAACTTCAAGCCACCAAAATAATGGCCGTCCAAGACACACTCTCAACTCATTCTCCGGATGAAGAGTATTTGGGTCAGGTTCATCAGCTGCATGCCCATTGGACAAACGACCACGAAATTATCGAGCTTTTTAACAAGTTCTCTAGTAGGTTACAGGACATAGAGGAGACCATTAACAAAAGAAACAAAGATTTTCGTCTCAAAAACAGAAGTGGCGCGGGCGTTCCCCCGTATGAGTTGCTCCTTCCCACATCTGGCCCTGGTGTAACTGGCCGCGGAGTCCCCAATAGCATCTCTATATGATGTAGATTTAGCTTTGATTAGATGCTTTTAAGGTTTCCGAATAATTAATTTTTAGCACCTCTTAGTAATATTATATTACTATTACCCCTCGACTTTTCTCTGAAAGATGTAAAAACTACTAGTGTTTTGATGGTTACGGAAAGCTGATATAATAGCTCTTATAAAGTGTTTTTATTTTTTATTTTTAAATAAGCTATTATAGTCTTAAATTATGTAAGGAAATGAACGTCATGATCAGTTCTGATCATAATTTTCAGCAATAAAAGAGTGAATGGCTTTCCCAGCAAGATATCATCTGCTTTTGATTTTGAAAAGCATCAAGACCCTTTGCAAAAACAGCAAAAGCAAAATAAAAATTACAATTTTGAAGTAGGATTTTGCAATGCAAGTTTAATCAATTCCCTCCTCAACACTTTACCCTGTGCATTCTTTGGAATTGCATCGATGAACCGCAATTTTCTTATCTTCTTATATGGTGCAACCTATAGCCAGTATTTTACCAAACCAGAAATAGCGTATGTTAGTCTTGGAACATAGAAACATCTCTAAAACCTGTCAGATTACGAGAACAACGAAAAGTACCTCTTTGGTAACGAATTCCATAATTTGCGATTCATTAGCAACGCTGCCAGATCGTTTAACCACAAATGCCATAGGTACTTGACCCGCTTCCTCATCAGGATACCTTTCACATCACAAAAACTTCATATCACGCGATAGACATTTGAATTGAGAGATATATATCTCCTCAATTAACAAAATCACGCATGTTGAACTAAATAAGAGCTTAATTGCATACGGGACCACAGCTGCGTCGCTGATAGCTGGATGGGATTGAAGCAGATGTTCCAGTTCTGCCGGTGCAACCTGTCGTATGAACCACAAAGCAGAGTGAACATCAAGGTCATATTTTCACAATTAAGTCGAGTGCATTGAAGACCAACCTGATAGGCTTTGTACTTGATCAATTCCTTCAACCGATCAACGACGAACAAAAAACCTTCCTTGTCAATGTAACAAAGATCTCCAGTTCTAAGCCATCCGTCCGAGTCCAGAGTTCCATCAGTTGCTTCCTTGTCACCAACATAACCTATACTACAATAGCAACAACATATGGAAAATTTTAAGCCAAACATATTGCTATCTACTAAATCATCAACAAAGTGCTAATCACCTTTCATTACACACGGCCCTCTAATCCAAAGCTCGCCGGGCATCAAAGGAGGCAAAGCAGTGCCGGTCTGAGGATCGACGATTTTCGCTACGCAATTCGATATCAGCTTCCCCGTAGCGCCTACTACTCGGCTTTCTTCCAACCCCGCAGTCGCAGCCACACGGCCCGTTGACTCCGTCAGCCCGTAAGCCTACTCAGTGAGAACAGTAGTGCAATCGTAATTAGCAAAAACTATATTTTTACTGTACTTAAATCTTAAGCTACGTGCATGATTTTGTTACATGATAAGAATATTTGGACCTAAAAAATCGCTCATCTGTGATCATAATCTCTCAAAAAATTATATATATTGAGAGCTCTTACCTGAGCCAGCTGCACATTGGGCAACCGATCCTTCAACTGCTCGATTACACTCCTCCGCAGAGGAGCGCCGCCGCAGCCGACGAGTTCGAGCGAGCTCAAATCACGGCCGTCTGTCAGGCTGGGGTCCTTGGCAATCGCCACAACCACCGGCGGAGCCACCGCCACGTGGCTGATCCTGAGCTCTTCGATCGCCGCCACCATCCGCCTTATGTCAAACCTTCCCGTGGACCCGAGAGTCACCCACGTGTCACCCATCGCCAGCGTCCTCAGGCACAGCCCGAAACCGTACACGTGGAAGTGCGGAACCGCAGACAGCCAAACCGCGGGGGACGAAGAAGCTGACGTGGCACTGTTATGTACGGATAGAACTCCTGTTAGCACGGATATCCAGTTGCGGTGACTTAACGCCACTCCTTTGACTCGCCCTGTCGTGCCGGAGGAGTAGAGAATCGCCGCCGTGTCTGATTGCCTCACCTTCACCACGGCTCGGCCGAGCTCGGCCACCTCGTGACTCGGACGCGTCATCATGGACTCGAACTCGGGCGAGTCGAGCAAAACGACGCCGTGTTTGAGGGCGGGTATTATCCCCGCCGAGTCGGAGGTCGCGAACGCGACGGCCGGTTTGCAGAGCTCGATTTGGCGCGAAATCTCCGACGCCGAGCCGGCAGGGTTCGCCGGAGAGATCGCGACGCCGAGAGAGAGCAGAGCGCAGTAGAGGATCGGAATCTGGACGGAGTTCGGGGAGAGAACGAACGCCGTCGTTTCACCGGCCGCGGAGAGGCCGAAGCGGAGTCGGAGCGAGGCTGCTAGGGTTTCGACGCGGCGAGGGAGCTCGGAGTAGAGGACGCTGCGGCCGGTGGCGGCGTCGAGGAGCGCGGCGGCGGAGGGCGGCGGAGGAGCCGCGGCGAGGCGGGAGAAGACGAAATCGGCGACGGAGAGCGGCGTGGTTTCGGGAGGGAGAGAGGCTTGTGGCCTCAGGCTGTGGAACGTCCCCGTGGAGGAGCAATACCCGCTCTTCGGATCTATCGCCGCCATTGATGAGTGCGAAACGAGAAGAGCGAGGGTTTCTGATCAGCTTAGTTCTTCCAAGTTAGGTACTTTTTAGTTGAAAATCAGCCATACGTACAACAAGTCACCATATTGGAGGCTGATTAGATAGATATGCTAAAGATTAGATTTTTCCACGTAGCTTATATATATATATAGACACACACACGCATGTTTTTGTGTGTGAATATGGAAAAGTACTTGTAACGGTATTGTGGCACTATTTTTTCATTTCATTTTTATTTTGTTGCTAAAATATGTGGAAAAAGGTCAAAACTTTTTGGCAGAGAAGAAACTGGAGGAGAAAAGGAGCAGGCTTTTTGGGTTTTTTTTTTTTTTTTTAAAGATTATTAACAGACCTAATGTATGAGACTCACAAAGCTTGATTCCACTTCCGAGCTAAAAGACAAACAGAAACTTGATTCTAGTTTGTTTTGTTCATTTTTTATAACAATAGGAAATTAAACAATTTGGAACCAATCACTGACGCCATATGTATTGTCTCATATATCTCTGTCTCTGACTCTCTTCAGAAATATATTTGTTTAGTGTTCCTAAAGTTATTTTACTTTAGCCCAGTCCCCAGAGAATCATCATGGCCTCATGGGCAAATTGGGCTTTTTCACCCAAAAGAAAATGTAAAATAGAAGCATTACGTGACAGATCACACAAGTTTAAGTGTTATTTAACCTTTGATGTTTTTGCCTTGTCGTCCACGTCATTTCGCACTAAATTACTACTATCCTCAATTAGTTGAAATTTGTAGGACAACAACTAATCATTATATGTATTGTATCACTTTTGGCTAAAAATAAAAACTAGAAAATATGGTAAAAACGACAGATTAGTCAGGCTGTCAGCTCTGCCCTCGGCCGAGTCGAGTTTGGAAACTCAGTTTGGACATAGCACGGCACAGATATAAAACACCATTTTTGGCGTCAGATTATTCATTATCAGGGTGATTCGTATGTTATTCTCAACTTGTTTGTTTTGTTGGTACGTCAATTTGACAATTTGTAGTTTCTCTTTCTTCTCCCATATAAGGCAAAGAAAAGCAAGCCCAAAAAAGAAAAAAGTTAATAATATAGATTCCAAGTCCTTGGTTGAAGTAGCATTATTCGAGGAAAAGAAGATGTCAGAAGAAAAAAAAGTATTAAAATTATACAAGAGAAAAAAAATTCTATGACCGAGCCAAAACAGTTGATCACCATTACTATTTTCAATTGAAGATATATGGTTAGTTTGAGCTTTGATTGATATGTCTGTCTTTGAAGTTTCTCAAGCAAGAGAAGATCTTTCAACTTTCAAGATCTCTCTCATCTAAACTCAACTGGTTTTTTTTTTTTGTTTTTTGTTTTTAGCTATCTCTCTCTCTCTTTAGAACTCTAATCCCTTCATGGCCGATCCTGATAATCCCAATGATCGCCCAAAGCCAGAGACTGATTCTCCAACGCCAACCGAACAAACCCCTCTTCTCAATCCAAGCCAAAACCACAACCACCAAGAGCGACAACGATCACAAGCAAGGGAGAGAGTTCAGGGACAAGACAGTGAAGATTTGAGCCAAACCCTTGAGAGGCTTGACAAGTTTCTCACTTTCCTTGGCTTCAATCAGAGCTCTCTCTCGAGCTTTGCCTTGTCTTGGACAGCTTTCTTCATCGTGGGAGTTTTGCCACCAGTTGTGGTGCTTCAACTCTCAGAATGCCAGGGCTGCCAGGAGTATCAGATCAAGGATTTCGAGCTCGACATCGTTGCCTCGCAGGCCTGCCTCGCCGCGGTCTCGCTGCTTTGCCTTTCCCACAATCTTCGGAAATATGGGGTTCGGAGGTTTCTCTTCGTTGATCGCCATAGCGGTCATATGTTTCGATTGAGAGACGATTACATTAGGCAAATATCAGTAAGTACTTATTTTTATCTTTGAAAATAGGACTAATGGTATGAGAATTTTCACCTTTGCGATCCAATATCTTTTCTTTTATTTTCCTCTGATTTTGTGGTCTGTGATATAAGAATTTTTCTATCAGAACTCGGATATTTATCTTTTCAAAAGAGATAGTCATAGAGCATAATCTCAACTTTTGTAGTTGCTAATTTATTTTAGTAGAATTAGCATTAGATGTTTATGGTAAGAGAGAAAATGAGAAGCGTCTTTTGGAGGGCAATCAGAAGCTTATGTCTATGGTCATAAAAATTTTGTTACCAAGAGTTGACTTTTTTTTTTTCCCCATCTCTTCTCCAAGGACACACCGTAGGCTTAAAGCCTCTTCTCTAATTGCGCTAGAGTAAATGTTTTAAGAGATCTCATGCTCCGAAGCACTATAGTCTGTTGTACTCAGATTATTTGCTTGGTCGCAGGGCTCTTTTCGCTTGCTCATTATGTGGGCACTCCCGATTTTCCTTCTGAAGACCGTGCGTGAGATTGTGCGCATCTTGTACGCAGACCGAGAATCGTGGTGGCTTTCCATCGCGATTCTTTTGGCGCTGGTTGTGTCCTGGACTTATGTGAGTACAATCTCTCTAACAGCCAGCATTATGTTTCATTTGGTCTGCAATTTGCAAGTTATCCACTTTGATGATTATGGGAAGCTCCTGGAAAGGGAATCTGATGTTTTGGTGTTTATAGAGGAGCACATCCGCCTTCGCTACCACCTCTCTAAGATAAGCCACCGCTTCCGAATCTTTCTAGTTCTTCAGTTTTTGGTTGTCACTGCAAGCCAGTTTGTGACTCTATTCCAGATCACAGGATATGGTGGTATTATTACTGTCATCAACGGCGGTGATTTTGCTGTAAGTTCAATGCTCTTATGTTGTAACAGCTTTTACCCCTTGTTTGTCATTGCCGGGATCGGACAACACTTATAAATATTATTATTAGTTTTGTATCTATTTCAGTCTTGTACATCAAGAAGGCCCTAGATTTTTTGAAATTGCAAGCACTGATCTTTTTGCTGTCTTTATTCATTCCCTTGCAGGTCTCCTCAATAGTTCAGGTTGTTGGGATTATCATATGCCTTCATGCAGCGACAAGGATTTCTCATAGAGCACAAGGCCTAGCATCACTTGCAAGTAGATGGCACGCATTGATGACGTGCGGTTCTTCGATTGATCAACACAGAAGTTCACATAATAATATGCTAAATTTGGAGGCCGCACAGACATTGAATTCCTTAGTTCTAACATACTCTGAAAGTGATTTGGAGTCACTGGATTATGTTGCAATGCCTACACACACACAACTGGCTTCGTATATGGCTTCTTATCACAGAAGACAAGCATTTGGTTAGTGGATTCCTATCTTCCCTTTTGGTTTGTATTAGTTTCTGCTTAAGAAAATAAACTAAGCCAATTTATACCATCACAAGTTTTCAATTAAAAAAAAAAAAACAAAACAAAACAAAACTTTTGCCAATTTATACTGATTTCAAGGAACTTGCCTCGAGCCATAATTAGAAATGGTTTAAGTTCTCAAATCAATATCAGTGCTCTAGTATTTCAATTTTCTTCCTTACTTTTGTTTCAAATTTTGATACAAGTTTTTTGGGGTCATCAAAATGCACTTTTATTATTATTATTTTTTTCCCCTATTTGCAGTATTGTATTTGCAGACCAATCCAGGAGGTATCACAATATTTGGGTGGACAGTCGATCGGGCGCTCATCAACACCATCTTCTTCATCGAACTCACTCTTATTACCTTCTTGCTCGGAAAGACCATAGTTTTCACCTCACAATAAATATCTCGTGGTTTCTCAAACACATCCTACGTTCACATCAAACCGGTCACGATACAAGATTTTAGAAAAACGAAACAAAAAAAAAAAATCACGCCAATGAATGTAACCATCTCCGACACTATTAACTTTGCAAATCAAAGTTGCCATTGTATGGTTAAACAGATAAACTTTGCTCGATACCGACCCACTCTGAGCAGCAAGCCTACGGGGACGGACCGTCTTAATATGCACCAATCCGTTGGCTGGGATGAAGAGGGAGATTTTCTTTTCTAAATAGCCCTTAAACCATGCTCTTTTGTTAATAGATTTGTCCCGTTTTTCCTTTTGGCCAATTATTGGTACATACAGCTTCGAGGTTTATTTAGATTTTTTCTTATACAATACGTATTTGAATCACGTCGAGAAAACGTTTTGAGGTTTCATTATACGATATTTATATCAAGTCCAGTTATTTTGCACCTAACCATTTAATGAATTACATCCATTCCTAATTTAACCAAACTTCCCATTACAAAAGCTGGCTAATACTAAACCACGACTATGCTTGTTTTCAAGCTTGAGATCTCCTTTTGCAGACATCAAACCGAGCAAAATAACTTCCAGTGGTCACAGAATCAACGAGCTAGGAAGGCAAGATCCGGTAATTTTGCTCTGTTAAATCGTGAAAATGGAACCTAAAGCCAACTATGAAACAGAACAATTCATCAGTGTCACCCTTGTTAGCGGTGTACTCGTGCCATACTCAGTCTGTGGAATAAACACCATGAAATGAAACATAGGCACACGATAGCGTAATCGTTAGCACCAACTAGGTACACAATAGCATGCACCATCAGTACTACTTCACACGGAAAATTAGATGCATAGAACATGTGAGCTAAGAACAAAGATCCGGTAGGTCGCGGATGCTAAACATGGTAAGTAAGCGAATGGGCGGCGATCACTTTCTTTCTATTCAATCTCAAAACAACCCATTGCTCCAGCCATGCCATGCCTACATAGAATTTTATGGATATTAAACGAAAAAAACCAAACACGGAACTAACAGGATTCCAAACATTTGCACCATGGAAAGATGAATATTTTTTTGATACCAACTAGACCTTGTTCTAAATTCTACCTTGTGTAGCCTCTATACACAATACATATAATTTAAGGTTCGTGAGATGACAAATCGGGATGCAATATCTAGTCAATGAAGTTATACATTAGGATTACAGATATCAATAAAAATCTCTTAACCACAGTCGAAGTTAATAGTAACTTCTTGCATTATTACTATAGGCTCTATAGCTAAATGCACTTCTTAAGACTTATTTAAATATGCTGAAAAGCACCAAGAGGAAAAAGAAAAGAAAACAAACTTGACTGCAAAAATATACTGAAATGAAAAGAACTATAGTGCAGGATTGCAGTGAAAATGCCAGTGTGACCATCATTTCAACATATCAACTTTGTTTTCAAACAGAATTTAAGGTTTTGTCCTACTTGTTTTTTCACATTACCGAAGTTTATTCTACAGGTCAGAGCCATGGCCATGTCAAGATTAAGCATGGGGAACAGTATAACAAAAATCATCATTTTGTTTAAAAATAGTCCATAGCCATTCTACTCAATACATTACGAAACCTGATCAACCTTGAGAATCACTATAAAAAACTATCATGGAAGTTAGGGAAAAAATCAAAGAAAACGAGGACAGGTGTTCATCTCTGTTTAATATATTATCATTTTTAACCAACCAAAATTTGTGAAGTACCTCTAGTGAGTCCTGAAGGAACAACTGAAGTTTTACATATTCTGGAATGATGCAGGCAACCTCCTCAACCTGCTTGCTTTTGGTACTGCAGTGACATTTGCAGACAAATCACAAATGTCATGAAAAATTCTGGGGCTAGTGAAAGAGAAAATCTTCACAACCACCAATGAAAAACGACAGGGCAAAGGTAAAAAGAAAAGGACAAAGCCAATAAAGTTTTCAATCCTTTTCCTACCTAAGAATGTCATGTTACTAATCCATGACTTATAAATGCATCAAGATAGGAACAACTCCCAGAAACTTCGAACAGAACAAATCTCACGTAATTCAGGCAATAAATCTCACCAAATTAGATGACTTATAATAAGTTACAACTACTCAAGTCCTGGAAATAAGAGATTTGCACAACGAATAAGAAAAGACGATTAGAAAAAGTATATTTGAATGGTTAACAATCACATAAAGGCGAGTTAAAATTGAATGCATTTTCAATGACTTAAATTAACAAATAAACCTATATATTTTAAGGTTGAGTCAGCCAAACGTTAGACAAGACAATATGAAAATATAATAGAGGGCACCACCCGTTATTTACAGAACATCAAAATCTCAGTAACTCAATATAGTAGTAACAAAGAGTAAAGGAGCCACTAACATACAATTTACCAAACACACAAGACTTGGTCTATAGTTCCAATCAATAGTGATTTCTGCAAGTACTGAGCACATAGTCAACTAATACCCCACTCATTACTGTGCTATTATAAAATCCAGATCCAAAGTACCATATCCTCAAGGCAAAAGCATAAAAAAGTCCTTGAGAATCATAGAAAAGTCCTTGAGAATCATACTAGATATTAAACAAATTACCTTTTACAGTACTATTGTTATTGTCAAAATCGTTGTGAATGAAAGCAAAGAATGTCTCCTCCACTTCCTCAGTTTACACCAACCGTCTCTTGCAAACACAACTTGAATATTAAATATGATCTACTGTAACTAATAGTCTAGTATTCAAAACCAAATGTGAAAAAAGAAAAATCTGTTTACACAGTACCAATGTTAATATGTTACATACACAAGTTTCAGCTGAAACTGATGTTCATTCTTTAAAAAGGCAATTATGCCAGACCTCACAGCATAGTAGTTTCACGGATGCAATTTCATGAGCGACAGAATCTGAAAACAAAGTTAACCTGCAACAATTTGGCCGAGACTGGGCAAAGAATACATCGCATCCAACCATCATGAAGTGCCTGCTAAAAAACAGCACGAGTAACTGTCTAACATCAACGATTGCAACTTCCGCTCAAGGCATATCTCTCACCTCAACCTTCGACACAGTCAGTTTTGTAGATAATGAAAGTTTAGGAATCAATATCACCGTCACCAGTTTTACTTCTCTTAGCCAAATACACCACCAGTCCCTAATTCTCCCTGCTGCAACTCTTTTCTACGTTGCTCCTCTAAAGGATCTGGACTCTTCAATACTCTCCGCACACGCCTAATTACATCATAAACAACAATAAATTTAGAAATTAAATTCAAAAACAGGATAATATCATACCAGTTCCACAGGGATACCTGTCTTGTGCATGTTGAGCCGGAAATGTTGGCATGAACTCTTTAGTTTTGGGTAGAGGAACTTCACGGAACCACTCGTGATTTAGAGCTTCTTCTGCTGTGATTCTCTGCAAAGACAACAAAAGCCTCTATAAGTGGCCGTTCATGATGTTATATTAATTTTGCTCTACTTTTTATAAAAGAAACAATTGTCATTATGTTATTAGATTTAACCATGTGAAGATAAGTAAATTACCCTCTCAGGGTCATAAGTCAAAAGTTTATTCAACAAGTCAAACCCAGAATCAGAGAGAACTGGGGATCCAGTAAACGATGTTGCTGGGAACTTCTTACGCAAAAGGTTATACCTGAAAGAAACAGGGCAGCAATTAAAACACAAATACAAAATGGTAAGAAATATAAAATTCCACCAGCGGAGGCCAGGTAGCTGGGTCAGAATCACCCAAAGCTGGAAGCCTGGGAAAACAGCAGCAAGAATAAGAACTTTGTTCCCAATTGAAGAAAAAAAATACTTCCGTAAACTAATTATACTTACTGATGCTTCACAAAGTTGACCTTGACCCCGGGCAGCTTGGAGTATCCTGGCCAAATTGTCTCATTAGGAGTCCCAAGAATTCTGAAGATCTGCAGTTATTAAAAGTAACCATTTATAAGATACGTGAATTGCTAGTGTGCTACAAAATTGATCAAGCACCCCCTACTAAATTTACCTTATCAAGTTGATCAAACTCAGTCTTCCCATTGAACAGAGGTTCCTTTGACAGTAGTTCAGCCATGATACAACCCAATGACCACATATCAATAGCCGTTGAATATTGTTTTGCTCCCAGTAAAAGTTCAGGCGCCCTGAAAAATCACAGAGAATATTAACAAGATAATCTCTGCGGTAAAAAAAAAAAAGACAGTTAACAGAGTAAGAGCAGTGACCACATATATAGCTATAAAACAAAATTTCTAAAGCCAGACAGTGAAGGATCAACAAACTAAACATCATCTGTATTAAAGAAATCTAAGAAGACAATTAATTGCCTCTCACCTGTACCAAAGAGTCACAACCAAATGAGTATACGGCTTCAGTGGACTCCCATACTGGCGAGCCAACCCAAAATCACAGATCTTTAACTCACCCCGATTATTCAAAAGCAAATTTGATGTCTTCAGATCTCGATGAAGCACCCAATTATCATGAAGATACTTGATTCCTTCTAAAAGTTGAAGCATAAGACATTTAACTTCACTCTGACTGAACGGTTGCTTCATTGTCTCCATCAGTGCCTTCAGATCATGCTCCATGTACTCCATCACCATAAAGATGCTATCCAAGCTACTCCCTACTACCACTTCTTTAACATCAACGATCGATGGGTGATGGAAGGAAAGAAGAATGTTAATTTCCCTGAGGGAAGTCAATGGGAAGCCTTCTCTTTCCTTCTCCATTTTTACCTTCTTCAATGCAACAATTTCGCCAGTTTTCTTATCCCTAGCTCTGTACACGACACCATAAGTGCCTTCATCTATCTTGTTTAACCTCTCAAACTCATCAACACTTCTACAACCCTGAAGCATGTTTACACTTCTCTGCGGAGTAGCTGCAGGCTCTGGCGTATTGGGAGAATCACTTCCATCTTCAGACTCCGTATCAGAATGACTATTACCACTATCATTTCGATTGTGCTCCTCGTCAACCTCCATGTAGTTGTCCTTCTCAGCATCGTTATCAGGGTAGTCATCCCGACTCAAAGACCGAGTACCACGATTACCTCGCTCATCAGAATCAGAGGACCTTCCTCTAGATCTTTCAGAGCTTTCTCTCTTAAACTCGTCAAACTCAGGTGTTAATGATTTGTTGCGCAGCCCAGTGCCCATCGACTCTGGAACAAGTATTTTTCTCCTCCTTTTGGGAATTTCCTCATCCTCCAAAATCTCTCCTTCGTCGCCAGGAGAACTATTCCCTGCTGCCCACCTAGATGATGAAATATTTCGGGTCGGGACATAGTCTTCATCTGCTTGTTGCTCTGCTGAATGATCATTTTTGAGTTGTTCCTCCGATTCTACAGGAGACACATTCACATCATACTCACCTGTTCCATGTGGTACTGAATGCTCAACTGGAGAGGAAGATCGCAAATCCCCATTCTGGTTATTATTGTCAATAGGAGATATCTGTACACTACCATCTGGAATAACAGACTGACGATATACCTTAGGCAGGGGTGGCGGCGGAGGAAGTGCTGTTACTGCTGCCGTTGTAGTCCTACTGCTTTTCGTAGAAATACTTGATCCTTTTTCATCTCTATCCCATATTATAGGTGAAAACTTCCTTTTCCGCTCTGCAGGAGACTTGCTCCCATTCTCCGTCGTCTTCAAAACCCCAGCATCCTTGACAATAGATTCAGATTCAATGGCCTCATCAGACCCACTCTCACTTGACAACTCACCAGGCTCTCTATCCGCGGCCTTGACAGAAAAGTCGCACCGTTTAGGCCCACGGCGACCGTCACTGCCACCACTGCTGCCCGAATCACTCCTGCTCAAAGGTGGGCAATGCTCGCCATTGACTGCTTCCCTCTCTCTGACATCCTTCTGCCTAACCCTAATCCTGTCCTTCACATCCCGAACTCTACCCCTTTGGCTTTCACGGCTTCCATTCCTAATCCGCTCGTAATCTTCCTTGGCCGTAGGAAAATCCCGCCTGGACAATTCATAATTAGACTCCCGCTCCCTAAACTCGTTCTCGCGATAACCACCATGCCTTCCAGCCGCCATGGATGAGAACCTTAGCCCTAAAGTCTAAACCACCAAATATGAGCAGAAAAACCTAATCCGAATCTAAATTTCAACAAACAAACCCCCAATTCTAAACCCTAGATACGGACACCAAGTTCCCCAATTAAAAAAATAAAATAAAATCACAAAACAAACACCACAACTCAGAAACCTCGGATCTAAAGCAATTCAACACCAAACGAGAAATATCAAAAACACAAAAACAGACTTTCCAACAGCAGAGCTATTGAGCTTCGCGACTTAATTGACCAGATAAGGAACGAAACCTAGAAGAAAAAGAAGAAAAAATTGGGGAACCGGAACGAGGATAAACCCTATAAAGCGCTAGAGAACGATAAATTCTGAAGCAACCATGCGAGATTAGGGTTCGAGAGAGAGGAACAGAATCGGCTTACCGGCGAGAGAGAAGGCGGCGAATCGCCGCTTGGAGAGAGAAACTCGAGAGCTCTCAATGGAAGTTAAAGAGAGAGAGAGAGAGAGAGGTTTGTCGATGGGATTGCCTTTATGGTTCGCCAATTGATGGGTCTTCTCTCGACTTTTATTATTGGGTATTTATGTTTTTATTTTATTTGGCAAAAGGTCGTCAAACTCCTTTACGAAATATGAAATTTACAATTTTAAAGAGAAAAAAAAAATTTTAAAACTTCAATTTACAAATATATGTTTATTATTTAATTTTTTTCCGAGTCCAGCGCGGATCAGAATTTATAGACGAGAAACTTCCCAAAACAACAAATAAATAAACAAATCGACTGAAAACGACACCATCTGAGGAAAGCATGATGTAAAAACGACATCGCAAACAAAAACGACATCAAATGTGAACGACAAAATATGAGAAACGACATCATGTTAAACCGAAGGCTCACAAAAAGAAACGACAATAAGAAAAACGATAATGTAAGTGAAACGACATCGCATAACAACACAAATCAACTGAAAACGACACCATCTGAGAAACGACATGATATAAAACGACATCAAATGTGAACGACAAAATAGGAGAAACGACATCATATTAAACCGAAGTCTCACAAAAAGAAACGACAATAAGAAAAGCGATACTGCAAGAGAAACGACATCTCACAAAAGTAAACAACATCAAATGTGAACGACAAAATATGATAAACGACATCTCACGAAAACAAACGACGACAAAGAATAAACTATAAGATATAAAAACGACATCTCACGAAGGATAAAACAACAACAATAATAAACAACACCACATGAGAAACGACACGCGTAAAAACGACAGTAACAGAAAACGACATGAAATAAGCAAAAAAATAAATAACAAAAGCAAACAATAGTAATAGAACCGAAAATTACTACAAAACAACAGGAAACAGAAAACGACATGTTTATAAATAAAAAATAAAAATAAAATCACAAACTAGATGAAATACGACACCCACTGGCCACTGGAAAAACAAGAAGAAACCAGAACACAAAAAAGGTTTTAAAAAAACCATTTGAATATGCACAAGGTGTAAAGGAGAGTAATACAAACGACAATCATTAGAGGAAACAAAAAAAAGACATTAGAGTTTTGAAACAAAATTAAAATAAAAAGTAAAAAATGAGGAGCGAAAAAAAAAAAAAAAAAAGAGGAAGAAATCACCTATAAAGAACAAAACAACATCCTAAATGACAACTATTAAGAACGACAAGAAGCAAAAATTGAAAACGACAAGAAGCCAAAAACAATAGAAAAAAACAAACGACAGCAAATTAGAAAATCACATCATCTAAAGCAATCATAACTGAAGAACAACAGTAAACCAGAAATTACAAATAAAATAAACGCACACCTAAAAACTACTTCAAATTACCAAAAACAACAGATATAAAACGATAACAGCTTCTAAACAAAACGATAATTCCGGAACACAAATGGGTCTAAATATTGTAAAAGAACTAAAATAATACTCAGATCTCAGGATACGACAACGTTCTAAAGAAACCACTAGATGATATAGCTATTTTTCCTTGGAAGAATATTACAATTAGTCCCCTTAAATTAGATATTTACAAATCTAATTTCTATATTAGGGTTTTTACATTAATATTTTATAAGGTGTGTATTTACTAAGGAGGACTCTAGACCCGATTTCCAAAAAAAAAAAAATCCAATTTTAGAAATTAATATTACCCAAAAAAATTTAAAACAAAATTCATATTATTGTGGGATTCAAAAATAAAAAAAGTATGATGATTAATATATAATAGGAATTGATTAATATTATCTCGGAAAAATATTATAGCTACGGTATATGTAATATTTCTTGGTTAATATAATATTTACAATATTGCCGATATGACATTGCATTTCAAATAACTACTGAATTTGTTGTTTGAAAGTATGATATATACCAGTCAATATATTATTTATTGAATATCTCGTTTGTATTGGGATGGAAACTTCACCTAACAGGCATTTTTCATTAAAATTTGTTGAGTTTAATGTGTGATTTATAGTAGTTTTGGTTTATATAATATTACATGGATAATATAATATTTACTATATTAATGTTGTTCATATGTGAAATGTGTTTATTATATTTACAGTATTTACAACATGTATATTATAACATTGACAATATTATATTTACAGCATAATATGTTATTGATGTTGAAAACATATTAAGAGAAAACTTTGGGCCAAAGTGTTCAATGAGATCTAAAACGATTTTCACAAAACTGGTGCCATTTATAATTAGAAAGGAAAAAAAAATGCAAACTATATATGGAAAATTTGAGGTAAAGCATTAGGATATCCAATTGGAGGATAAATGAGTAATAAAAAAAATGTGCATAAACTAATAAAAAAAGTTTGAATATTGATAGTAAATATCTAATTTAGTCAAATATTTTTGTAAATATTGTACTAGTGCAGTACAAATATGTAATTAGTCCTTTTTGCTTTATAAAATGTGGATAAACGACACTGTTTTTGTAGCATATCATAGAGTGAGTTCTTTTCATGCACACAAACAATTTGCAGAGTTCACATCCATGTATACACGCTTCTATTTTGCCTCGTTCTCAATTCTTGTCACTCTCGGATTGAGATAACAGGAAAGTGATTAGTGATTTGATGTGAAAGAAGTGTACAAATAGATTTAGTTTCACTATTAAAACTACAATAATTTACTAATTTTCTTTGCATGACCAGTCTCTTTCCAAGACAAACAAAGTAAGAATAAATTTGCCAACATGATCCACCAAAAAAGGATGTTATATTCATAAGAAACAAGATAAAAGAGACACGTTCAATTAAGCCTTGGTTTATGTTTGTCTATACTATCGTGGACAAACTCTAATTGCTTGATTAGGAAGTCTCTGTTTTGTGTTGCAAATTTGAGAATTTTCATAGAAAAAAGTTCACTATCAAGTGTTTGATTGATTTTTTTTTTTTTTTTTTCACAATGAACTGTTTTTTTTATATATGTATTAATTATTTCGAGGATAAACATCAAAGCATTAAGCAACATCACAGAATAAGTGAATATCTGTTCACAATAATATATTCACAAACGCACAACAACAACAAAAAAAAAAAAAAAAAACACATCTAAGACTGCGAAGGAAAATTAGATGATTAACTTTCTAAACAAGTCACAATAAGTACTTGCTTCATGATCAATATTTAACATAACGAATTTTTTCAACAAAATGAAAATTTCATGTGTGTTGAACACTTATGATAAACTTCATAATATGGAATTAATTTGCAATATTTTTTCTTTTTTTCTTTTTCGGCTACCAGCAAAGAGAAGGTAGCTTGAAGGAGAATGAGGAAGGCAAGTGGCCAGTTCTTCTGATATAATCAGCTCTCTCAGAAGTTCTCACAGCTTTCTCATTCAGCTTCGCCTCCGCATTGGCGCGCTTTTCTTCGGCTATTCTCCGTGTCGCTGCGAGCTTGTTCGCCATCTTCTCCTCGGCCCGGGCCTTGATTCTCTCTGCTTTCACCTGAGGACACAACAGAATGTTCCATGAAGGAATTGCGCAAGCACTATAATGTACTAATATATTGTCAAACACTTGAGCTATAACCAAATCTAATACACAGCAATTTTCTCAGTAGGTAATACTAGAAAATTTTGATTAATTCACTTCTGTAGAGTAACTGTAAAAGCAAAAACATCTTATGGCATTTGGATTCAAATACCACATAGATTCCTCTTTCGAAAAGTACACTGAATTAGAATTAGTGATTGAATGTCCAGTGTTGACTTGCATTGTATTAGCTTAAAGCTTTGGGAGAGTCTGGTCAAACTAACAACACTAATCTTTAGATCCAGAGGATTAATTTGCAGAAAAAAAAAAAGAAAAAAAAAAACCATGTCTCTGAATCATCAAATGTTGATAAACAATTAAAAAATAAATAAATAAATAAATAAAAGTTACCTCCATTTTTTTCATCTCCATTTCAGCTCTCCTCTTCTCATGATTTTCCCATGCTTGGATCTTCACCTCTTCACGCTTGTATCTACAAAACAAAAACCAACAACCAGACATTATAAACACAAACGTTAATTCAATAACCAAAAAAAAAAAAAAAAAAAGGACATAACATTGTATATGACACAACCAATAAACATCAGCCTCACCTTGCCATGTATTTTGCACGCTCAGCCTCATCCCAAGCCACTGCTCTTGTCTCCAGAGGATTCAGATTCCCAACATTACTAGTATCATTGCTATTACTATTATTACTATGATTATGATCTGAATTAGTACTATTCTCTTGATCAATACATGACCTTCTTGTTGATGAGCCAGCAGCATTATGATTATTCCCTCTAGCGGGACCATCCAACGCCAACGCCCTGATGGGAGTGGAACACCCCGAGGCTATCGGGCTGCGTGCCACGGGCGTCCTCGCTCGCACCGGCGTGGCCGTCCTCGACGGCTCCTGGCTCGCTATCGGCGTCATCTCCGTCCCCATGTCCCTCACGCACACCGATCTCACCACCGTCGCCGCCGCCGCCGCCGGCTTGTTGATCCGCCATATCGCCTCCGCGCTCGCGTCCACATTCTTCGTCTTCTCGGCGACGTCGTGGTGCTGATACTCAGTGCTAGTTTTGTCTTCTTCACTACTAGAGACGTAGTACTCTTCTTCTTCTTCTTCTTCTTGGTCCTTGTGCGGGACGGGGGCGATGAGCCTGAGGTCGTCGGCGTTGGAGTTCCGCGGCCTGTTCTTGTTGTTTTGACCGCTTGTTCTCTCCCCTGAGCCTCCTCTGGACAAGCCCACGAGCCATTTCTGCGCGTCGTCCCACTTCGAAGGCGCCGATAGCTTTCCGAGAGCCGTTGATCTGTGGCCATGGGAATTAGTAGTACTGCTCCGAGTAGTACTGTTAGGCGCTCCGACAACATTAATGTTGTTATTCCCTTTGCGGTGAAACTCGAAGACTAAACCAGTACTGTTATTGTCCTGGTAACATAGTTTCTTATCCTCTATAGATCTCATTGTTACACTAGATAGTTGAAACTGAATCACTAAAAGAAAACGATTAAAATGAAAAAAGAAAAAGGGAAAAGCTCTCTGAGATTCTGAATCACGTCATGACTTGTAAGTAGTGTTCTAAAATGGTATGATATAATAATGTGAAATCTCTATCACCATGTTATTGTATAGTTAGATCTAAGTGATGACCTGAAGAAATATTGTCCCCACAAAGAGAGGTGAAATTGCCTCTAATGGATAGGGAAACAGAACAGCTGTGAAAATGGGCTTGAAAGCTAACCGTAGAAGTGAACACACACAACTAAGTCATGATAATGATATCAATATTATGCCCTTTGAAAGTAACACAAGGTCTGTAGCCAAATTGGTGAATATATCAGACAAACAAAAAAAAAAAAAAGCGATAATATTTTCACTTCCGCAGAAACCCACAAAAATATCTGAAACCATTCCAGTCAATATCAGTACTGCATTAAAAGGGCCCATCTGGGCTTTATCCAAAAACGTCATAACTAGTATCAAACAACAGTGCAAAATAAAAAACTACCATTTACAATGGCAATAAATATTTAACAGGAAAAAAAAAATAACTAATGGGTGTTTGAATTGAGACAGGTCTTGGCTAGGTTAGTACTGAGAAGAAATAGTACCTTAAACCACATTGGAGTTTGAGATCACTTTCAGAAGTTAAAAAATACATGAACCAATTAGTTCAGATCCAGTACTGAGCGATATAATAATAATATACAAAAAAAAGTGTAAGTAAAAAAGTTCTTTGCATGGTTGAAACCGGGAAACAGCCAACAATACATGTGGGGTGTTAATAGTAAAATAATGTGCATAAAAAACAACGTTACGTAGGAATTGATGGAATATATTATCAAACTAGATGCGTTACAGAAAAATAAAATATGTGCAAAAAACAAATGGGAATTAGTCCAGGTGTGGTGGTCAGTGGTCACACCGTCCTCACTTACAAAACGGAATCTGGGAAAGTGCGTCCTGTGACGCAGAGAGAGAGAGAGAGAGAACAAAAAATAAAAAACTAAAAAAAAAAATTAAACTTACATTAATTAATGAATATTGTTCTCTCTTCTCTCTCTCGAGAGAGATGGGGTTTTATTTTTTAATACGGTTTGTCTTTTTAACGGCTACTATAAGCTAGTGGTATTGGCATCTTCTGCTTGGGAGTGACACGTGGACGGTGGAGATTGGGAGTTGTGAAAGATGATCAGAGGGTTTGTCGGAGTAAGGATTGAGCGGGGTTGATGATGATGATGATGATGAAGATTGAAGGCTGAAGAATAGATAGAGATGGGGTTCTCTGGCGTTTTCACGTGGCCAGAATGGGCTGTTCAAATCTGTGACTGTGACTGTAACTGTGTGGTATAATTGGTTAATAAATCATTGCTGTGTTGTGTGTCTTATATACTCTTTGACTAGATTCTCATCTGCGCTCTCTCAGTCTCATATACAATAGTGTGTGAAAAAAAAAAATATTGGTATTACACAACATTCAACAATTTTAATTTTTAACTAGAAAAACAGTGACTTAATACTTATTTATATGCTTGCAAAATATATATTTATGACCAATCTCATAAATAACTAACGTATCATTGTTATCAAGTCTTTTTTACGTAAAATTTTGGTCATTTAGCGTATCTCATGTAAAAAATACTATCGTAGATTCGACACACATTGTGGTCGATCTTTGTAAATGTTTAATTTAGCCGAGTCAAGCTAACTAGAGTTTTTTTTTTTTTTTTTCTTATAAGATGTGCATAGTAGTTCGGTAAGTGCTAAATTTTTGTGGTTATATTTTGTAATAACACTATTAAATTAAGATTTGATTAAAAAAAGGCTTTAGATATTATTCTTCCGCGATTTGAGATGCATAAATATTTTGAATTATCTTTGATATTTCAAAATATTTTTTTGTTTTGTAATAAAATTTTATTTTTGTCACATGGAATTCTATTGACATCATAGTGACACAACTTTACCAAACTACTTAGCTATATTTAACCGGCCGTTGTATGTACTTTGATTAATGGCTCTGGCTGGTTGTAGCTATAGGCTATGGCTAGTAAAAGTCATATTAATGCAAAGTGTGACAGAGGATAATTAAATCACATATTGACAAAGTCTCATGTACTATATTGTCATCTATTAATAATAGAGCTTCTCAGTGCTATATTATTGGTTGTTCCAAATCTGCAGATCAAGCTGTTGCGGTGGTTTCATTCAACTTTTACAGATTGCTCATCTGATGAAAAAAAAATTTAATAAATTTTTATATTTTATATATATTTCTGGCAAAGTCTAGAGAATATTATTTTTTAGAATTTAAAAATAAAATTATTTTTATGTCACTTAATAATTTATATTTCAAATAATATGATTTTTTTGTTTTTATTTTATATTTGTAATGTAATTTTTACAATATAAATAAAAAACACAATACACGTCATATATAAATTATCATTATGTTAAAATAGGGCATTCTTCAAAATTCTCCCGCAACGATCTGGCAAATTTAATCTTACTTGGTTGGTTTCGGAAAGAGACTGGTCATTTAAAGAAAATTGAATTATTGTCCCTAGTTTTAATAACGAAACTAGTTATGTTGTTCTCTTCTTTCACATCAAATCGCTAATAACTTCGTTATCTGAGAGTGAAAATAATTTAAAACATCACACACACACACACAAATATATATATATATATATATATATGAATATGAACTCTACAAATTGTTTATGTGCATGAAGAGCACCAAGTCTCTATGATATATGATTGCTACACAAATAGTTTCACCGAAATGTTGTCATTTCTGAGTTTAGGCCATTTTCTTGATTGTTGTTCTTTTTATTTAGAATCTGCTGTCGTTTGTTGCTATTGGAAGTCGCTTTTTAGTTGATCATTATCTTCAAGTTGGTTGTGATTTACCGTTGTTCTTTAGATATGACTGCTTTTATATGATGTGATTTTGTATTTTTCCTGTCGCTTGTTTGGTTGTTTTTTTTTTTGGTCGTTTTCTTGTTTCTTGTTATTTCAGATTTATTGTCGTTCTTATAGTTATCGTTAAGACAGTGACGTTGTTTCCTTTTCTACCGTTGTTTGATCTTATTGTCGTTACTCAAGTATTGTTAGTTGTAGGTGATTTCGTTTATCTTTTTTGTCCTCAATTTTTTTTCACTTTACACGCAATTTCTAAATTCTCATCTTTTTCCCAAGGGCTATCGTTTGTAATGCTGTCCTTTTGATCTCATCGATTTTATTGTGTCATTTTGATATAAAATTGTGGTTTTAAAACATTTTGCTATGTTTTAATTTCATGTCGCTTTCCTAATAATTGCCCTTTACTGTTACTTTCCTTCAGGATATGTCTATTCTCATATGGTGTCATTTTGAATTAAAGTGTGGTTCTAATACGACGTCCTTTACTATTATTCTAAAAAAAATTATCATGTCGTTTCGCATGATTGTTGTTTGCTATTTTTAATTTGTTTACAAATTGTCGTTTCTAGTATGATGTCGTTTGTAGTTGATGTTGTTCTTTTCATGTGCGATGTTGTCATAAATCTTTTTGTCGCTCATGTGCCTTCGTTTACAGTTGATGTCGCTTTTATTTGTCTAGTTTTGTTTTTGAGTGTTTTTGCTTTCCACAACTTGCCGCTTCTCATATGGTGTCGTTAAAATTGATGTTGTTTTTAGTTTTTGTTAATTCTTTCATGTTGGAAGTTGTTTTTACAATTTGTCGTTTCTTATATGATGTCACTTTTATTCTTTTTAAGATCGTCGTTTCTCATAAGCTGTCGTTTTATTTGTTTGTCGTTTTCCTTTTCCTACAATGTCGTTTTTCCAAGTTTGCTGTCTAATTGATGTCGTTTCTGGTTCATTTCATTTTAAAAACTGTCGTTTTTGTTGTAGCAACGTTTTTATTTATGTAGTTTTTATTTTTTTTTATGATGTTTCTACTACATCTTGTCGTTTCTCATATGGTGTCGTTTACAGTTGATGTCGTTTTTAGATTTTGTTGTTTCTTTCATGTGCGATGTCGTCTCTACAATATGTCGTTACACTTTGACGTCTTTTTTATTTTGTCCTTTTTAATTCTTTGTTGTTTTTCCTTTTTCGAAAATGTCATTATTCCAAGTTGCTCTCTAACTGATGTCGTTTCTTGTTCATTTCCTTTCAAAGACTATAGTTTTTATTGTAGCAACGTTTTTATTTGTGTTGTTTTATATTTTTGTGATGTTGTACTTGTTTGTACATTTTGTCGATGCTCATATGGTGCCGTTTACATTTGATGTCGTTTTTAGTTTTTATCGTTTCCTTCATTTGCGATATCGTTTTTACAACTTGTCGTTTATTGGATGTCGTTTATAGTTTGATTTCCATTTAAAATTGTCGTTTCTCATAGTTGTCGTTTTTTTGTCGTTTTCCTTTTGACACGATGTCGTTTTCGTAACTGATGTCGCTTCTAGTTCATTTCCTTTTGAAGACTGTCGTTTTTATTTAAGCAACGATTTTATTTTTTATTATGTCGTACCATAGTCGCTCTTTACTCTGAGTCTCTGACTGGACCGAACGAGAGAATTTTTTCTTATAATTTGATTAATTTCCTATTTAATGAGTTTAAGTGTTTGATGACATTTTGGCAAAAATGAAACTAAAAATAAAACACAAAAATAAATAAATAAAGTGGGTATACAAAAAAAAAAAAAAAAAAAATCAAAACTCAGAACTCAAGAAAAATTCAAGTTATTCTCTCTCTCTCTCTCTCTCTAACTTCGATCGAGAGCTCTCGAGTTTTCTCTCTCTAAGGCTATTCTTATCAATGGCGGCTGGGACTTGGAAGGCATGGAATTATCGAAAACGAGCTCAGAGAGGGAAAACAATGAAACCAAACAAAGCCTAGAGCTGACCATCACTTTCATTTCGCAACCACTTCGAACGCTTCGCATATATTTCCGTTCCTTCTCCCATTCCATGATCACGCTCTTCCACAGAGTCTAGAGCTTTGTGTTCAGT
Source organism: Boehmeria nivea var. tenacissima (assembly GCA_018132145.1). Classification (NCBI taxonomy): domain Eukaryota; kingdom Viridiplantae; phylum Streptophyta; class Magnoliopsida; order Rosales; family Urticaceae; genus Boehmeria; species Boehmeria nivea. The sequence continues at coordinate 16,860,969 of CM030881.1, read as the reverse complement.
TTCTGGGTGATGGGGTTTTTCAGGTTCTTTAAGAGCTTCCATGGCCAACGCCACGCGGGGAGTTTTGCCAAATTTACAGCTTTGCCACTCGGGTACTTTCAGAGTAGAGGCGTATCGAGCTCGAAGCTCTTCAACAACGGCGACGATTCGGTGCTTCAGGTTCTGATTGTCGGCGCTGGGCCTGTGGGTCTCGTTCTTTCCATACTTTTGACTAAATTAGGTACGACTCTTTGTTCTATAGTTCAATCATTTCCCAGTTATTAAGCTATTTGGTAGCACAAAAGCTCTTACTTTGCTGAGAAGAAAGTTGGAATATTTTACCTGTTTCTTTCATCTTTCGAGCTTTTCTGTTCAAGGATCTCATTGATACTCAATTGTTTTGATTCTATTTACTGTGTCTCAAGTTAATTGATGTGCATTTGGATCAATTGATTTTTTAGATATATGTTGATAACTTTGATAATTAGGACTTGTGGCATGAAAATTTGACACATTCTTGTTGTATTGGAACTCTATGTTTATGGATAAATTTCAATTTATCCTATTTGTCCATCTTGTTAATGTATATGCCAGTAATGTTGAAAGTTGTTTTCGTACATTTTTAGGTGATGTTTTGAAGATAAGTGATCTGTCATGTTGTTTTGCAGGGGTCAAATGTGCGGTTTTGGAGAAAAGCAAGAGTTTCTCGAAGCATCCCCAAGCACACTTCATCAACAACCGATCAATGGAGGTTGGTTTTCTTATGTGGGAGATGTAACTATGTAGGTTTCTTGGAATTTCAGGTTTCATTTCAAATGTTATTTTGTTAGGTGTTTCGCAAGCTGGATGGCCTTGCAGAGGAGATCCAGAGGTCTCAACCCCCGGTAGAATTATGGAGAAAGTTTGTGTATTGTACTTCGCTATCTGGTTTGATTCTTGGTTCAGTTGACCATATGAAACCTGAAGGTGCGAGTTTGATAGTTTGAGACCACAATGGTTTAGAAATATCATTTCAGTCGTACAAGTTGATCAAAATATCTTTCAAGAAAAAACTAGATTAGGTAACATGTCAATGATCATAAATTGAACATTTTTGCTATGGCTTTATTTATTACACAGATTTTGAGCAAGTTGTCAGCCCAACATCTGTTGCACATTTTTCCCAGCACAAGTTGACAAAGTTACTGCTTAAGCAGCTTGAAAATCTTAATTTTCAAGTTTGCTCATCTGAAGGATCAAAGGATTTCCACAATGGGACTCTTGCAGATAAGAAAATATTGATGAGTCACGAATGTGTATCCGTAGATGCCAGTAATGACGACTATGTTACAGTGACAACATCATTTAAGAAGGACGGGGAATTTAAGGAGAGGAATATCAGGTGTAATATCCTTGTTGGTACGGACGGTGCTGGAAGTACTGTACGTAAGCTTGTGGGGATAGATATGAAAGGCAAAAGAGAGCTACAAAAGCTTATTAGTGTCCATTTCTTGAGCAAAGACCTTGGACAGTACTTGCTCAATGAGAGACCTGGTATGCTGTTTTTCATTTTCAACACTGACGCCATTGGGGTCCTTGTCGCACATGATCTCATGGAAGGCGAATTCGTTTTCCAGGTATAATGCTTAAAAATGTTTTCGAAAACTAATCGGTTTGTTTGGCATGCACTAATATTTTTAATTCTGTGGCATCATCTTGCAGATACCGTTTTATCCACCTCAACAGAACGTTCAAGATTTCAGTTCCAAGGTAAGCTGTTCATTTCTAATAGGTCGTTCAATAGATCTTTGTTCTATGGCATTCCTGGACAATTATTCATGGATGTGTGCTGTGTTTATCTCCAAGATTGGTAAATTTTAAGGGTTGAATTTTAAATGTGCCAATAAAATATCCACTTTGTTTTTCAGATGTGCAAGGAGTTAATCTTTAAACTCGTTGGTCAAGAGCTAGAAGACATAGCCGTGCTTGATATAAAGCCGTGGATTATGCATGCTGAAGTTGCTGAGAAGCTTGTATGTTGTGACAACCGAATAATACTTGCCGGTGATGCAGCTCACCGGTTCCCTCCTGCGGGTGGATTTGGTCAGTTGTTTTATAAGTTTATTCTTCAGGTCAATAAAGCCACATTCAGTTTTATGAAACATGTGAACGTAAATTGATTATTTTTGTTCCTAGTTGTTATGCTCGGGAATAATATTTGGGGAATAATATTTGGGGAAAAAAGAGTAATCTTTACAGTTCTAATGATTTATGCAGGAATGAACACAGGAATTCAGGATTCCCATAATCTTGCCTGGAAAATAGCTTCTGTAGTAAAGGGTATTGCACCATTTTCAATACTTAAAACTTATGAAACGGAACGTAGGCCGGTATTGGTTTTTATCTTCTTACTTTTGTGGCACCATATTTTCTACACCGTGAAATTAAGTGGATTCTTAACACACGGTTTTGTATACCTATCTCAGATTGCCGTTTTCAACACAGAACTTAGCATTCAAAACTTCAAAGCAGCTATGGCAGTACCTGCTGCACTTGGTCTTGATCCAACTATTGCAAATTCGGGTAAACCAAAACAGCCTATTTCTGTTGATCTTATTCTTGTTCCATAATAGAGGCCTTAAGTATGTAGTGAGGCATTGTGGTGAACGTTTTGTCAACATATATCCCTTAATTATTCTTTCTTGATTTGCAGTCCATCGCGTAATTAACGAGGGACTTGGTTCCATCTTGCCATCTGGACTACAAAGGGCAGTTTTGGATGGAATTTTCACAATTGGTCGTGCGCAACTCTCAGAGCTTATCCTGAATGAAAAGAACCCACTTGGGTCTTCAAGGCTTGCTAAGCTAAAGCAGATATTTGATGAAGGAAAGAGCCTTCAACTACAATTCCCTGCAGAGGACCTTGGTTTTAGGTATCAGGCTTTATTCTGTTTCTTAGTTGTCTATAAATTCTTGGGAGCTTCTACTTCATATTTTAAATAAAAAATCCCTACAAACCAGTTTTTGACTTTTGAGCTTCTGTTTCCTAGGCTGATGTCATAGGCACGTAGCTTTATTAGCTTATCATTTTGGTTAAGCAACTTCCGAATTGGATCATCAATTGGAAAAACATAAACCACATGCTCCATCGCTTGTGCATTGTGTCTGAAATCAAGGCATTGATTTTAGGTACCTTGAAGGAGCACTTGCTCCCGATTCTGTTAGTGCGACGGGTACTCCTGAAGCACCTACAGGCCGTCGGAGGGATTATATTCCTACTGCAGATCCAGGTTGCAGATTGCCACATATGAATGTTACAATGTTGTCAAATTCGTCAAGTAAGGTATGCAGGCTTTTGTGTTTGTGTACATGTCAATTTTCCTTTTCATGTCCACCATCTCCCATGACTGTTAATAAACCGGTAGCTAATTCTATCTCCAGATTATTTCGACCCTGGATCTTATATCTGGCGATAAACAGGAGTTTCTTCTCATTATAGCACCTACAGAGTTGTCCTATCATCTCGCTCATGTTATGCTAGAGGTGGCCGAGGAATACAAAGTTTCGATTAGAGTTTGTGTCCTTTGGTCAGTTGATAAAACCAAAGGAGCTGAAGTGGGATCTAAGGCATCACTGGAACCTTGGGAAAACTATATAGATGTTTTGGAAGTTAAGAAGTCACCAACTTCACCGTCGTGGTGGGATATCTGTAAAATGACTGACGAAGGCGCCATCTTTGTGAGGCCCGATGAGCACATTGCTTGGCGTTTGAAATCGAGCGTTCTTGGGGATCCAGTGAAGGAAATGAAAAGGGTTTTTTCTGCTGTTTTGGGTCTCGAGCCAATAGATATGCAAGAATCATGTTCAAACACACATTGTTAAGATATAGAAGTAAATTCTTTACTTGGCTACAAATATTATTATTATGGGTTTTTAGTTCTGTTAGTCCCTGAATTTTTGGTCGAGTGACAGATTAGTACCCAACTTTTTTTTATTAGCATAAAATATCCCTGAATTGTTTTTTTATTGCAACACCGTTATTTAGGATGGAAAAGAAGCATGTGAGTTGCATGTGGTTCATACTTTTCTTTAATACCGAAAATACCATTGCATATTATTCGCCCTTTGTCATTTTCTTCCGATTAGAACCAGGTTCGAAGACGTAGAGAGGGAGAAAACGTTTGGCGCAGGGCCGATTTGGATGACTTGGACGCTCAAGCTGGATTCGAGGTCAAGGATGATGATTCCGCGCGAGCCTCGGACCGGTCAACTCGAATTTCTTTAGTTTTGTTTTTTTGTTTTTGGTTTTCTGGTTTGATATGTACGGCTTGGGTTGGAATTTTAGTGAGAGATTTTTCTGTAATTTTTGGTGTTAGTTTAGGGTTTAGTTTTGGGCAGTTCTTCATGACATGTTATAGGCATGAACAAGTAACTAATTGCCTTTTTAAACATATTGTGAAGTGATATGGTTCCATGGATAGATTCTCGGTTAAATCTTTAGGAGGGAGTTTTTGGGTCCACCACTAATAGCAATGAACCTCTCTTAGCTCTTAATCTGGTGACCTGTACTCATTTTAATTTTATTTTGATTTTGTAATGATGAACCTCCCTTAGCTCTTGATCCTGTTACATAATTACTTTATTTTATAATTTCATTCATCCATGTGTTCGATGAAATGCCAACACAATTTCTTGTTTGTTTACTAGGTTTTGCCAGCTCAATATATTGTTTGTTGTTTGCTTTTTTTTTTTTTTTTGCAGCCACGATGACATTGGGTAACTCTGAAACCTCCTTCCTCCAAATCCACGGCTGACGAATCCTTTTATGGAGAATTTTTCTTTTTCCCTTCTTCTCTCCTTTGAAGCTGCTCTTAAGAAATTAATTCACGTCACAGTTCCAACAAGAAGAAAGAATCAAGGGTATTTGTGGGTTTTTAATTTTTTTTGCGCTCAATGTGAGTATCACGTGCAAAATCCGTCACTAATTTGACGTCCGTTACCACTTTTAACGGTGTTGCAAGAAAAAAACAATTCAGGGATATTTTGTGCTAATAAAAAAGGGTTGGGTACTAATCTGTCACCCGACCAAAAGTTTAGGGACTAACAGAACTAAAAACCCTATTATTATTTTTAATCCCATATTGAGTAGAGTGCAAGCAATCATAATGCTAGGAAAATTTTGGACATTTTTTTAATCTGGAAAATGTAAATTTTTTTGTACATGTTTGATTTATGAACATCAAACCTTAAAATAAAAAAAATCGCATTCCAAAGTCTAGTTTTCATAGAAGTAGTGAGCAGTCTAATGCAAGAGTACACTAACATCAATGATAAAACGTTTTCCTTTTTAAATCTAAACAAACCATGTACTTCACTATGGCTCTCTGAGTTGTAATTCTGTCGAAAGCATCACAGTAGAGCTAATCCTTTGAAGATTGAACAAAATTATTTACTTCCTGAGCATCAAGTTCGACCTGTAGCAAGGACAATAAGACGGCCAATAACTGCTGTGGTAATTCCAAGCAATACACCAGCAACAACCTGTCATATCGATCGAATTAAGCTAAGACAATTGCACTACATAGCATAGCTCTCTACTATTCATTGATGGTAAAAGAGGATATATCATTCTAGCATAGCTCTCTACTATTCATTGATGGTAAAAGAGGATGTATCATTCTACAACTTGCACAACTATCATTGACAGAGATACCGGTAGCCTTAAGGTTAGTATAGAATTATAGAAGGCTCACTTTTAGTCCAGAAATAGTTGGGATAAAGTACAAAAATCCATCATCAGGTAAAAACTATGCTCCGTAATAGAAATTTAATGAGATTTGTTCTTAATGACATTTTTAACATGTCACCATCATAAATCTGATTAGCATTGTTTCAGAATGATTTTCCATTAGCTTTGTCACCTCTAGCTTTGTTGTATTAATCCATCAATCAGTTACATGAAAGACTCGAAAGCAATATAGCGAACCTGAGGAGGGGTGTGACCAAGAAGCTCTCGCAGTGGTATGCTCTCAGCTAGAGGATGCTCAGCAGGAAGTTCGTATACAATTTGATTCAAAACCTGTCGAAATAACTGAATATCAACAACGTGCAAGCACTTAAACGGATTTTTAAGCGTAAAATTCAAAATTACAACTTGGAACCAAAATTCCAAAAGCTTTGAACTTTTAGATCAGTTTAAAAGAGAAACAGACTAACACAAAGCATGAGGTGCATAGTGGCTAGCTAAGAAAACCAGAAGCAGAGAAGAATCAAACCTCTGCTTGACGTCCAGCATGTAGTCTCACACCAGTAGCATCGTACATAACCTACACAAACATCTACATGTTAGAGATCCCCACAAGGCCAGAACTTGGACTATCTTCAAACAAGAAAGAAATATTCAAAATTTCACTGGTGTGATTATCAATTGACCGTAGGAATTCTAGCAGTGTTAAGTTATAATGTTTCCTCAAGATAAACAGCAACTAAAACTATTTCTGAGCTGGGGCTTCATATGCTTCCGAAAGTAATAACAAGCAACAAGTTTTCATTCACATTAGTTATGCACCAATAAATATTAATGAAAGAGAAAGGCAGTGGTCGTACCACGCATGCTAAGACCAATGAAGTTGCAAACAGTGATCCGCCAAAGCCTTCTTGGAGTCCAATAGCCACAGCAAGAGCTGTAACAGTTGCCGAATGAGACGACGGCATTCCACCAGATCCGAAAAGTTGTTTGAGATCCCAACGTCTTTCTTTATACCTGAAAAACTAACAAAGCATTATAAAGTTTTCGTTCATAAACCCAACAACTCGTAACCTTCTAAAACTGACCCATCAATGCTTCCCCACTTACTTTCATTTTTCCCTTAAATCAAACCAATTCTATGAAATTCCATGGCAAAACGCCAACGAAAGTTGACCAATCCATGAACTCCAGGAAAGTAATTCAATTCAATCAATTGCTCATTCAACTAGGCTAGAGAGTGTGCAGTCTAATTGATTATAACTATAAGCACTAGCACGCCCTTCACTAGAAATAGTACATCAAAAAGGAAAATACTTTACACTTATTAAAAGAAAGAAAATTTCTTGATTTATAGGTTTCAAGAACATAGAATTTAACTAATCCTCCCACAAATATAATGGCTAAAACATCTCATTTTAGCATTAAAATCTACCCAAAGTAACCAAAAACCATATAACCACCGAAATCGGATCCAAATCCAAACCAACGGGAAACAAAATAACACGAAACATTAGTCGAACATTCTAATGCCAATTTCAAGACAGAATCTTGAGACATAATTTCACTTCTCATTTCCTAACAAAGAAAAGACACACAAAAAAAAAAAGAGACAGAAATTCAGATCCATCGGCGAAGCTTATTGCAACACGATAGCTGTAAAATGAATTACCAGGCAGTAAGGAACTTGATGAACTGAGCGATCGCGAAGGAGACGAAGGCGCAGAGGAGAGGGTAATTCGTGAAGCCCGAAGAATACGGAGAAGAAGACGACGACGAAGACGAACGTCCGATCTCCGCCGCCATAGCTAACCTCGCCGTCATCTCATCAACTCCGAATCCCTTGCCCAAACAATCGTCGCGTTTTCTCGGAATCTTCAAACAAACAAAACCCTCAGAATCGTCGAAACCGAGCTCAGAGAGAGAGAGAAGAGAGTTGGTGATTAGGTTTTTCTTTTTTTCTTTTTCTTTTATTTTTGGCTTATTGTTTTTCTTTTTCTTTTTTTTTTTCCCGGGAAATTGAAGTCGTAGTTTTGTATTAGAAAGAGAGAGAGAGAGGGAGAGAGATTTTGTTGGGAAATGTAGAATGGAATATATTTGGTTGCTTCTTCTTCTTCTTCTTCAAAGTTCAAGGTCCCTGTATAACTAACGGTCTTTCGTTGCCTTTTTTTTTTTTTTTTTCCTCTCTCTCTCTTTATAGTGTGTAATAAACTTTAAATTAAAAATGGAATGAATATTTTGTCAAAAAAAAAAAAAGAATGAATATGCCTCTATTTCTTCAAATGCTCTAGAATATACTCTTTTTTATCCAAACAGTCACAGATATGGATTTTTTCTATAGTTTTTCTTTTGATAACCATGGGGCATTGGAATCAACACTTGCTGGTATAGACAGTAAAGGTGCACAGCTCTAAGTCATGTCCGCAACCACATTTATATATATTTTATATCTATACGAAGTCATGCATATTAATTTTTTTAATCATTTTTAATACATATTCACGTGGTAAGAGTAATTAGATGTTAAATATATATTTTAAAAATGATTATATTTTAGGAGAATTGTAGGAAATAGTTCAAAAAAAATTTTGCTTTTTTAAATATATTCCATGTTTCAAACAATTAAAAAAATATTACGAATTATATAATAAAAAAGTATCACATAAAATATTACACATCTGTAAATATTTGTAAGATATTTTGTAACACTTCAAGTTTTACTCATCATTTTTTAAAGTATTAAACAATATCTTACAAATGTTTATGTGTAAATATTTGTTTGACAATTTTTGTTACAAAATTCTTTACACTAATTATTTTTTTTAATTTTTTGAAACATAAACTATCATTTAAAAGACACATTTAATTTTAGCCTTTGCAACTCGTCCTATATTTTATAATTAAAATATGACATCATCCTTATTATATAAAATGGTAGTTAAAAATTAATTTTAAAAAAAACGATGTTTTTATTATTCTTTTGTTATATACCTCAGGCCAAGAAATAGAGTTTAAGAAGAAAATGGCAAAATCCATTCAATTATTTTGATCCAATCACAACAACTCGCATGGTCACTTCGGATTTAACCCCACGTTACTTCTTCCTTTTTGAGTGTTCTTTTCTTTTTAATTTTTGTTTGTGGAATTCCCTTTTGTCTGGTCAATGCATCCATGAAGAGATTTAACGCATTTTCTTTTGACAATGAAAATAATAAAAGAAGAATAATAAGATACGAAGTTTGACCGCACAATTTTACAAGATAGAGTTTATACATTTCCTGAAGAAAAATGTAATTAGTTAAATGTTTTATCTAATCAAACATTAATCTAATGGTACATTAATTATTATCAAACAACAAAATACTCGGGCTCATATTTGTTTGCAGAGAACAAATAATGCGACAATACAAAATGTCCAAGATGTAAGCGTGTTTTTTATTATTATTTTTTTCAATGAAAAATGGCACCCAAAATACTCTCTAGGCATATAATGTACCAGTCGAAGTGCCACGTCATAGCTGAGGACCTTTCCATCAGTGGAGCAATCAGCCGTCAAAGTTGAGCAATCGAACGAGAGCGAATTTGATTTTTACCAAACAAATAGGGAAAATGAATATATAGGATGGGTCATCGGAATATTATAGACAAACGACAACATTTCATAGAAATGACAGGATACGATACAAACGACAACGAAATGAAACCAAAACATTAAGAAAGCAGTAGATATGAGAACAAAATGAAACACGATACGACGAAGCTTTCAAAAGCGACAGAATTACCAAAAACGACAATATTTCGAAAACGACAGGATATGTCATAATTCACAACGGAATGAAACTGCAATATTCAAGCAACTTTGGATTATATTATGTATTTTATATATATATTTGCACTAATAGGACTAGACCAGCACAATAAAACACAGCGAAACTTCCAAAAACAACAAATAACCAAAAAACGACAGCAAATGGAATGGAACTAAAATATCAAAGAAACCAGAATAACTAAATAATAGATTATCTATTCAATTTTAGAACAGAAAAATAAAACACCACACGGCTTTTAACGACATAAAAACAAAAACGACAAAATTTCATAAAAACAACAAAATTTCACAAAAACGACAATACTTCACAAAAACGACATGATATGGCGTGTGCACACATGACACGGCGAAAGAGAGCAACAATATTTTAAGAAACTACAATTACTTAAGAAAAGGATTCTGAACCAAAAATAAATAAAAAATAAAACCACCTTTATGCAAAAACAAGACCTATTAGAACAATAAAATAAAACGATAGGGCTTTTGAAAAACGACACATGATCAAAATCCATAATTCACAATGGAATGAAACTGCAATATTCAAGCAACTTTGGATTATATTATTTATATATATATATATATATATATATATATGCACTAAAAGAAATAGATGATCTACTAGACCCGTACAATGAAACACAGCGAAGCTACAAAAAACGACAAATAACCAAAAAAACGACAGCAAATAGAATAAACCCCCAACGGAATGGAACTAAAATATCAAAGAAACCAGAATAACTAAATAATAGATTATCCATTCAATTTTAGAGTAGAAAAATAAAACACAACATGGCTCTCTAAGACATAAAAATAAAAACGACAAAACTTCATAAAAACGACAAAATTGCACAAAAAAGACAATACTTCACAAAAATGACATGATATGGCGTAAGCACACATGACACAGCGAAAGAGAACAATATTTTAAGAAACAAAAATTACTTAAGAAAAGGATTCTGAGCCAAAAAAAAAAAAAAATCATTATGCAAAAACAAGACCTATTAGAACAATAAAATAAAACGATAGGGCTTTCGAAAAATGACACATGAACAAAACCCATAATTCACAACGGAATGAAACTGCAATATTCAAGCAACTTTGGATTATATTATTTATATGTGTGTATATATATATATATGCACTAAAAGAATAGATGATCTACTAAGCCAATACAATGAAACACAGCGAAGCGACCAAAAACGACAAATAATCAAAAAACGACAGCAAATGGAATAAACCCCCAATGGAATGGAACTAAAATATCAAAGAATCCAGAATAACTAAAAAATAGATTATCCATTCAATTTTAGAACAAAAAAAAAACACCGCATGGCTTTTAATGACATAAAAACAAAAACGACAAAATTTCACAAAAACGACAATAGTTGACAAAAACGACATGATATGGCGTAAGCATGCATCACACAGCGAAAGAGAACAATATTTTAAGCAACAACAATTACTTAAGAAAAGGATTCTGAGGCAAAAAAGAAAAAAAAGAAAAAAAAAACTGTTAATGCAAAAACAAGACCTATTAGAACAATAAACTATAAGGCATTTGAAAAACGACACATGAACAAAACCCATAATTCACAACGGAATGAAACTGCAATATTCAAGCAACTTTGGATTATATTATTTATATATATATATATATATATAACTAAATAATAAAGAAACCAGAATAACTAAATAATAGATTATCTATTCAATGTTAGAACAGAAATAAAACACCACATGGCCTTTAACGACATATAAGCAAAAACGACAAAATTTCATAAAATGACAAAATTTCACAAAAACGACATGATACGGCGTAAGCACACATGACAAAACGAAAGAGAACATCAATATTTTAAGAAACAACAACTACTTTAGAAAAGCAAAAAAACAAAAAAAAAACAAAAAAAACAAAACAAAAAACAAACTTTATAAAAGGATTCTGAGCCAAAAAAAAAAAGACCTATTTTAGAACAATAAAATAAAGCGATAGGGCTTTTGAAAAACGACACATGAACAAAACCCATAAAAACGGCAGGATATGACATAAACCCACAGTGGAATGAAATGTAACATCGAAGAAACAAGAATAATTAAAGAAGAATTATATGTATTATAAACAACAAATGATTCAAAGCAAGGCTTTCAAAAACGACAATGTTTCACGAAAACGACACAATATGGCATAAGTCCACAGCAAAAGCAAACGACAATAAACGATGACTAGAGAATGAAATTCCGATCCAAAAAAAAAAAAAAATCTAAAGAATGTAAGATCTATTAGAACAAAATAAAACAGGATAAGGCTGTTTAAAAACGAGAAATAAAGAAACGACAATATTACATACAAACGATGGGATATGGCATAAACCCGCAATGGAATGACGCTGCAACACTGAAGATACCAGAATAACTAAAGAATTTATCCAAAAAAAGAAAACTAAGAATTGATTATCTATTAGAACGAAACAAAAACATGGCAAGGCTTTGAATACGACAAGATACCAGCAAACGACAATATTTCACAAAAACAACATAACCCAACACGAAAAGGAACCGCAACATTGAAGAAACAATAATAAATACCCCGAGCCAAAACAATCTTAAAGAGAATAAGATCCAATAGAACAACAAAATGAAACACAAAAAGTCTTCCTAACAGTAAAATGAAAAAAATAATAATAATAATAAAAATAAAAAAAAAACACACACACACACACAAAAAGTCCTAAAAACGACAGATGAGCAACAACGACATTAATTCATCAAAGCGACAAAGATGCGTCATAAATCAACAACGGAACGAAATGGTAAGATAAGAATAACTAATAAACGAATATCTATTACAACAACAAAGAGAAACACGATAAAGCTTCAAAAACGACAATATCACACAAACGACATGACATTGTACAAACCCACAACGGTATAAAAACGACATGATGTTGTATTAACAGCATAAACAATAATAAGTAAAGAATAAATCTATGGAACCAAAAATAGAAAGAAGAAAGAAGAAACTCGAAGAGCCTGTAAGACATAAAACGACATATATAAAAAAAACGACAATAAAAAAGTAAAACGACTAAAGCGAGATCACATATAAAAACAACTATAAATGGAAAGACAGGCTATGAGAATTGAGAAACAATATATTGTTACCATTATCCCATTACTACTTACCTAACTACCAAGAACCAATAATCACGATAAAGGCATTAAGCTCTGAGGAAATAACACCAAACTGAAATACGATAATATCAATTGAAAACCAATTTTTCGTATTAGACTAATATAAAATCTCCATAGTGCTAAGCACTAATGTTGATAAAAAAGACTCCAAGTAAGAAAATAATTTATCTTCCTTTTTTATTATTTAACTGCTGCGTTGAAACAAAACAACTCTTTGCAAATTACATCTTAGACAGAAAATGACTTAACTCTGACTGCCATTGAGCAATAGAGATACAACAAACAACCTAAATTAGCCTAAAGTTAACAATGTTTAGTAATATACAAAAAGAAAATAATAATAAATATAGAGGAAGAGTTTCTGTAATTTTGTATAGTATGGAAGCAAGAAAAGGTGAAAAAATGGCTACATTTCTTTAAACTCGTAGATGGTCATTCCAATAATTCAAGTCACGTACACTAACCTTGCTCTCGCTCACAGTAGGCTCAGTTGTAAAGAGCTAGACAGCGTCTTTCTTTACTAGATTAATCAGCTCCGCCTTTGCTGCTTCCATCACAACCTGGAAATCGATTTGTGTACACCTTCCCCTGCAGCGCAGAGTTATGATAATCAGCTCAGGTCAAAAACTTGATCACACATGCAATGGCATTCCCTCGCCAAATTCGAGATAGCATATTTTCTTTTACATATTGCTGGCATTCATATTAGTAGAGCTTTAGGTGTTCTAAAATGAATCTGACATTTTTGACATACCAGAAGTGAGTTTTTGACCACATTGTAGATGGATAAGCAGGGCTTGCAATGCCGTGCATTATTCTTGCAACAGCTCTTGGAGTGAATTTCGCCTGTGAGTTACCTTGTAGAAAGACCTTTATATCTGCTCGCAAAAATGGGCTGCAGGTCCAATAGTAAATGCTATAAGTACATGGCAATAATAGAATCTCGAATAGAGGGGAAAAATAAAGACTCCGTTTGTTGTAGATGCAGGTTCATGATAAATTCCATTATAATTTAGTAGTCGATTATTATCAGGCATTGGAATATTTCAGAGGTAAGATTTGGGCAAACCTGCTTTGGCTCATCTTATTAGGAAGATCATTATTATCATTATTTTCGTTAAAATAGTCCAATATTCTTCTTTGCAAGCATGGAGTATGCTGGGATCCAGAGCAACCATGCGATTTCTCACACGAGTTGACAGCAAATGCAGCAGCATTAAACATCGCATCCAACTTTCGCACCTAATTCAAAAGTAGAAGTACATGATACACAGTTCTAAAATTCATTGAGAATTGTCAATATTTATGTAAACTATAAAACCTCAGAGAAGCCGATCAATTGGATTTTGCAAATCAAGAAAAGAAAAAAGTTTCCCACGCTATACTTAAAATTGCAAAAACAGTATTTAAATAGTCCCTACTATGATTATTACCTTACAACTTTCGACCTCTGAGAGCCATTTTGTAATATGTGCCGATAGAGAACAAAGATCTGCAGGAACTTCGACAATTGTATAACAGTAGGCTTGGTCCTTTAGCTCATATGTTACTTCTCCCTTGAACTAAAGCAACATCACCGTGGATAAGATAGATAGCTTAACAAATATTCTACTATAAAAGCAAAGGAAGAAAAGCAGATGCCAAACAAGAGATATTTTTCATCGCTAGAAAAATGAAATGCATCTGGTTAAGAACAAAGGATTCTAAAAATCCTAGCACTTAAAATGAGACTTTCTCGCAGAGGACAATGCAAAAACTGTAACAAACACCATCTAATAAATGCTATAGCTTTTTATTTTTGAACCTAATGGTAGAGGTCAACATGCAACCTAAAATATCCAGACCTTCAGGTTCTGTAACTGGATTGAAAGATCAGAAGTTGTAATTCCTATGCCATTTGCCACAGTCGGAATGTCAAATACATACTCCCCTTGCTTCATTTCAGACCTGAAATTGTATGTCTCACTCAAAATCTTCTCAACCTCAAGTAGTATTCAATAGTTTGTTTTGTAAACTGGACAAGACTCACATCTTCAGAATTTCAGCAACAACAGCATTCCTTTCAGCAAGCACATCAGGAGGTGTCTGCATATAGGTAAGTATTTAAAAAAAATTTAAGCATCAAACTATTACAATGAAAAATGATAAAACCTAAAGTTGACAAGAGACACATTCGTAAAATTTGAGCCCAAAATGTCTGCAATCAACGTAATCTATGGGACTAATATATTGTATAATAATCGTTATGAAATCTGGTGCATTCCGAGACACTAACATCACACGATCAAATAATTTCACAAATGAGCTCAAAAACTTATATTATTTAAGACGTGTTATTTGTTACATGTTTACAGGTTCTAGTTTATGCTGTGAAAGCACCAGCAAGTTTTCTCACTGACAGAACAACCCTGTGAACAAAAATAGCAGCAGAAATCGCTACAAACCTTATGGAAACTCAACGTGCAAGTTACATTTATTTGCGGGAGTAAACGCAAGAATTGCACTTGACCCAACTCTAATTGTGTTAGAAGTGTGAACATGACCTGTCAAAGACAAATTAAAAAATAATGATAATAAGCACTGTCTTAGTGCCTAGATTGTACATCAAGGAATATAATACGGTTTTACAATACTAGAACCAAAAAGCATCCATGAAACATATTGTAAAAAACATTGGACAGGAATAGTAGTTGTAGGGGAAACCTCTTCTTTCATATCAAACTTGCGAGAAGCAGATTCTTTTACTAACGAGCAAACTTTGCCTTGTGACTTCTTGTCGTTGCTGAAAACTTGGCACATGAATTTGTCAACTGCATACTGATCAACTCCATCACTGAGACCAGGATACTATGAAATTAGTCTCTCTGAAAACCTTACATGAAAGGCAAATTAAGATACGGTTCTTGTCTGACTACCTAAACATAAGACTACGAAGCTTGAAGTACGTCTCATCATCCAAAAAGAGATGACAGTAGGATGATCTCCCATCTCTTCCGGCTCGTCCAATCTCCTAGATAATTTTATCACTTTTTATTAAGACTTCATTCGAACTTCTTCTCAACCAAATCAAGAAGTAAACAAGCAGATTTTCAACCTGAACATATTCCTCCAAGCTTTCTGGCAAGCTGTAATGAATGACCTGAAGCAGATGCTATTATTAAATTACAGATCCTTAATCCTAATTCACAATTTACGATACAGAAGAACATATGCAGTACACTGCAGATATATGTGCAAGTGTAGAATCAAAGTGTGATGTTCATAAACATAGTAAAAAGATGTACTTTATAGATCCATTATACCGGATCGTGTGTCGATTTAGTAAATTATAACCTTATAACAGTTGCATTCTCAGGAAATATCTTCTTCTTCTCTTTTTTTTTTTTTCTTCTTTTCATGTTGCATAAATGCACTAGACATATTATATGTTGGCATATGTGCAAAGCAAACTAAATGTATGAAATATTATCATCTTTTAAAGCTAGAACCTAATGTGACATAATGTAACAAACAACTACGACATATATGAATATGCTTACAGCACCAACGTCCTTCTTGTCAAGCCCCATGCCAAATGCCACAGTTGCAACAACCTTTAATCAAGCAAATAGTTAGATTATAGAAACTGAAAGTTCTTCACTGCATTTACACAAGACCAAAAGATAGGAAAACAAAATGTTTTTGTATATTAAGCTGAGGACAACTGCATCGAGCATGGTACTAACCACACGGATCTTGTTCGTGCAAAATAACTCCTGTACACGGTTACGATCTTTTGCAAGTAGACCACTGTGGTAACTCTAATAACATTTTTGACAAGTGGTCAGACGTAACAGTTCCTATAAGAAGACTTGGTATAAATTGGTGTCAACTGAGAAAATGAAAACTAACCTTTGCAGAAATGTTGTAATCAGATAAATATCTACTTATTATGTCGGTTTCATACTGCAACATTAGAAATGAAGAATTTATTGCCCCTCAAAACTGAACACGTAAGCCATTGTAATCAATCTCATGAGTACAAAGACAAAGTGCTAAGTCACAGTCTAGACCTTGAACGTACCTGAAATTTGCAGTATACAATGATGCTTTGGACTTCCACGAATGCAGAAGACTTGATCAGCGCCAGCAGATCTTTCATTCTAATTTTATTCAAGGAATTCAACACATTTAGTTGTTAATTCAAATAAAGAGAAAGCTATGCAAGATAAAAGTAACTGCACTTGCCTGTTTTTGCTTAATGACACCGATAAGTGAAAATTCTCCCTTAATTGGGCCTTTTGGATAAGATTGGTTTGAGGAATTTCCAGAGCAGACATGATGGCGTGCAAAGTTGTGGTTGTGGCAGTAGCAGTCATTGCAAGAATGCAATCAACATTGAGCTTTTCTTTCAGTAACGATGCTCTGAGCCTCATGTATGAGGGCCGAAAATTGTGTGACCTGAACACATAAGTTCATCAAATCAAAATGAATACATTACAAAAAATATGAACATAAATAATGAGAAGTGAAGCACAATCATACGCACCATTCGGATATACAATGCGCTTCATCCACCACAACAAGTGATATACACACGGAAGAAGAGAATATTGACAAGAATTCGGTATTCAGAAACCTTTCTGGTGAAACAAAAAGAACCTGAAACCAAACTAAAGCCTTAGCTTGAACAGAATACAATACATAGGCACCAAAACTATACATTTTTGTATCAATAAAAGGAACAATCTCAAGAATGGAAATATAACCACTCCACATCAAGACGACAACTGGCAAAGCATTTCTTATCAGACTTAGGAAAGCAATGGAGATAGTTAAAACTACAATTACTTTATTTTCTGACCTTTGTTTCTCCTTGTTTCAGTGACCGCACTGTCTCAGAAACTTCTTCGGGTGTCTAAAAATAATAGAGAGAATCACATGGTAATTGTTAACAATTAACACTATAGAATTTATAAATGACAACGCTTGGAAAACAAAGAGATAATTACCTGACTGCTACAAAAAAGACCACCCCGAATAACCGGAGGAAGCTGTTTAAGCTGGTCAATCATCAAAGCAACTAGTGGACTAATAACCAGAGTTGTCCCAGGCAAAATCATTGCCGGCAATTGATAACACAACGATTTTCCAGCACCAGTTGGCAAAACGAGCATCGAAGATTTCCCATCAAGCACCATTTTTATCGCCTCCAACTGGCCTTCCCGGAACGAATCATAACCATGAGTTAGCCTCAACAGTCTGGCCAAATTCTCATCCGATGCCTCATTTCGAGCTGCTAAAATCGCCTCTTCAATGGACTCACTGTCTAATTTCGCTCTCATCCCCTCCTGCTTCTGCTTCTGCGGATGTACCGTCTCAATAACTGAACCGTCTTCCTCGCAAATCACATTCTCTGTCTGTGTCTCATCCTTGCCTTCCGTTCTCAATCTCTTCTTAAATCTCTTATAATTTCTCTTGCTCGAAAAGTTACTTTTCCCTCTTCTATTCAAGAATTTCCTTTTACTATACCTCATGTTCAACTTCACAAAATTCCCTTCGCCACCGCCCCCAGATTTTCGCAGCTTCACCGGCGGCAAAGGAGCGGCGCCTCCGATCAAATTAGAATGCCTCTTCGCCGCTCTCGCCGAGCTTCCACAACCAGTAGAAACGTCTTCCTTGAGCTCTTCCGGCAACCAATCCGCCGTCGAACAATCATTCCCGCCAACCTCACTCTTGGACTGCGAACTCGCGCCATCGCCGACCGAATCGAAACTCAGACTGGACCGTCGAATCCTCGAGAACGACGCCGATTTGGAGAAGAATCCGGCCGGGAGTGTTTCAATGGCGGAAACGGCACGGTCCTGATCTGACCGCCGGCTAAGGATTTGGAACGGCAAAGCGGCGGCGGACAGAAGTGGAGACCGATCGCCGGACGGTTTCGGATCGGTTTCCGACGGCTTTTTGGGCTCCGATGAGGAAGAGCAGCGAGAGGGTTTGGGTTTGGAGCGAGAGGAAATAGAGGGTCTAACCCTAGCTCGGGACTTGTCGGAGGAGACAACCGGAGGCCGCGGAGGAGCATGATGACGCGGCTGCGGCGGCGGCGGCGGCGAGGGTTTGAGGTCTCTCGGCGGAGTGGTGGAGATGTGAGAGCCGTCGGAGTCGGAATCGGAATCCATGGAAGAGAAGAAATCAGAGAGCTTGAGAGCCAAACAGAGCCTAAGTGGCTAGCCTAAACTTGTTCTCAAAATGTTTCCCGCCATTTTTTATTTATTTATTTATTTTTTTTTTTACTTTTTCGTTTCTGTTAGAACAAACGACATGATGTTTTCTGTTTGTGAGTAGAACGACATGTCGTATTTTGGAATTCATTTGTCTTTTAATATTTATTATTATTTTATATAATAAATAATATGAGAATATTATAGTGAATACCCAATTTTTAAAACTTAATGTAAGTTATTACCCAATCTTTTAAAAAATGTAACCAATTACCCAAATGATGTAATTACTTACACAGTGATAAGTTGTGGTAATTTACTTTGTTACCAAAAACATGTGCAAGTAATTCACAAGCTGACTAGAAACCCAATTATTTCAAAAGTTTGGGTATTTATTTTTATTGTTATATAAATTCTGGGTATTTGCCTACTTCACCCTTATTATATTATGCATGAAAGCTTGTGTTTGATAAATAAGATGATGGTTGGCTAATCAGTTTAATGTCTCTTATTTTCTTGTCGTTTACGTCTGTCAATAAATTTTATCTTTCATACCACTGTTGTTTGTTGCTAGAACGTGCATCATCGCATGTCTTCTTATTCAAAAAAAGTACATTCTGTTATAAAAATCATGTCGTTTCTCTATAGCAACTGTTTTCTGTAGTTTAATCTCCACAGCTCACCATCTATTGCATCGTGCCAGATTTGTCGTCGTTTCCATTAAAACGACATGATTTTTTTTGCAATATCTTTTTGTTTTCTGACACTTCGTGTAGATATAATTTTAGAGACTACTAAGTCAATGACGTCTAGCTATAAAAATGTTGTCTCTTTTCATTTTGAAGCTCTTATCCACACAAACTGCATGTAGCTTATTGGTTTTGACGTGGTTGTATGAGGTTAGCAACGACATACATAACTCATCTTTACTTACTTTGGTTGTCGTTTCTACACAATCGGCATGTTCCACAATCCACATTCCGAACGCGATCCCATCTTGAAATGACATGTCGTAAGATATCATTTTAATGAAAACGACATGTCGTTCTGTTTCAAAGACTCTTATGCGTCACACTTCTCGATCATGTTGAGGAAATAAGAATTTGTTTGGCATCATAAACAATTAACAAAAATGAAGGTATATTCTTCACAATCATAACGAAAATGAATGAGTGGTTTTTTCATTCACACTTATCTCTAACTTAAGCGGAATTGAACCAAATCGGAATCACCAACAAGAATGTGGCAATTGGAGCAAAAACACAAGCCTCCATTGCCATTTTTTTAAAACTAATATCAGCCTAGTAACAAGGGGGTAAAAAAAAAAAAAAAAGAATAATAAGCTTTACATTTCGTCACCAACAACAACGTGGCATTTCTTACAAATCAATTTGGACCCAACAGAAATAATTGACAACATCCAAACAGCCCTTCAAACATAAAAGCCTAACAAAAAGAACTCAGCTCTATCACCTTGATGTTTTATGTGGCAGAGACCATCGAGCGCACCAAATGAAACTTACATTATAGTGCAATTGCATTTTGATTCCAGTTTAGGAGGCTTCATACTGTCTATCTTGTTAGGAGATCGAACGTTGCATTTCAACGGTTCGATCGCATTCTCGTCATTTTCGGTCACGCTTGTCGGAGGTTTTGCCTCCAGCTCCACCCGCTTTTTCCTTGTCTTTTGGGGTTTTGACGAGCGGTTGCTGATAGTTCTGCCACGTGGCGGGTCCCTCATATCGTAGTTTGATTTTCCCAATATTGCGACTGTTGGCTGGGAGCCTTCAAATGGTTTTGAGCTTTCCTTTTCTATTGCCATCGCTGCTGCCTGGTAAGCCAGATCGTGGACAATAGAGCGGCAGAAAAGAATCGTGTCCGTAGCCTCTTCAAGTGTTAAGTTTCTTGTCTTCCTTCCCCTTTGAGACTCTACCACTATCGTTGACTCTTGCTCTAATGCATATGCGGAATTTTTCAGTTAGAAAAGTTAACACAACCCGAAAAAAAGTTAAGAAAAACCCACTTCAAAAATCACACTTAAGGAGGTATAATATAGCAATACAGAGGACTCCAAATATTCATACGATGTAGCAAATCACTCATCTATAGTATTCAGAAAAGACTATAAAGAACCAATGCACATTTCAGTACTTAATGTATATTCAACGTGTCCATATAATTCCAAGTATTAATTATATGAAAGTAATCAGATCCAGAAGACACTAATATAAATAGTTCTACTGCAATTTTTACATGTTACATTAGCACCAATTTCAAAGCATCATACCAGAATGCAAATAAAATAGTTGCAGGCATGAAATTATGTAGCCAAAAAAATTACTGAATTTCATATGGGAAAGATTGTGATTTTAGACTTTCTTTTTTTTTTCTTTTTTTTTTTTTACTTTAATGGATTTTAAACTTTTGGTTCATAATAGGATTCTACCTTGTGTAGTTTTATATAAGCTCAGATAGAAAGATCCAAGGACGGAGGTGTAATAAAAAAGATGTGCTATGTCTATGAGGTTGAAAGATTGAAATTAAATAGCTGAAATCACAATCCAAGAAACAAATCATACCTAGGATGTCAGGCTCATGATCAGAGGTCTTGGACTCCAGTGCAGAAGCAATCACATCCTTGTCAGACGGCGAACCCTTGACAGATTCCTCTGTGGTGCTCTTTGATGCAAGTGAAACATTATCACTCAAAGAACCAGGGGTACTGGGATGATGATTTTCAGTTTCTATTTCTGACATTGAAACCATGGAACTAAGATTTGCAACCTCAGCACCATCAACTCCATCAACATTCAGCACATTATGTTCCTCCTTATGGGAGAAACCTTGAATTTCATCCAGTGCTTCATGCTCATTCGTACCATTTGCATCTTTTGGTGACTCTCCGCTATGTAAGGCAGAGGAATCAGAATTAATCAGTGGTTTTATTAATTTCTCCTCCAACCCACTACCATGAGGATTGAGCAGTTCTGAGGTAGATGCATCAATTGTTCTCCTGCCATCCTTATAATCATGATCATCTTCCTCAACGAGAAACGTTCTCGGAGAAGACGTATCAGTAACATCTGCATCCGCACGTTCTGAAGTTGGCAAATGTTCTTGAGATGCTACAGCTATCTCCTGTGCTGTACAATATTCCATATTGCCAACCTGAAAATTATCTTCATTTGTACTTCTTGAAAGAGGTGCTGCTTGGTTAGCAAGGTTTGTTATCCCAGAGGAAGATGAACCCGTGCTTTGAGGCTTCGTGGTTTTTTCATTTCTGTGATACTCCATATCTAATTTCTTGCCGCTTAGCTGTCTCTGCACCCGGCTATCTGTTTGTCTGGAACCAAAATCAACAGACGATGATGTAGAAAAACTTCCATGTCCAATGGAGCTTCTCATGCTGCTTGCACTATCTTTAGAATACGACAGGTTGTCATAAGCTATGCTAGCGGCTGAAAACGGCCTACCTTGGACAACGGGCCCCTTGCTACTGCTTGTCCTCTTCAGTAATAAAGAAATTCCAGCACCCTCCGAAACGTCAACCCTCTGATTTGGATAGTCAGTGGAGTGATGCAACTTTTGATCTCCAGCATCATTATTCAGCAGATTATGAACAACAGCTGACATGTCTTCCTGTTTCTGCTTGGCCAGCCTATCCTCACCTCCCTCCACCTCAGACCTTGCAAGAGAATTTTCTTCCATGCAATTGTGGCTTTGCTCACTGTAAGAAGTTTTGGATTCCACAACATTTTCCTCGTCCAGGAAACTCTTTGGTACACTCACATCAGTGACTTCTGACAACACTGCCACAGCTATCCCAGACGCTAAATCATCATAACGTTTTTCTTCTGCAATATTTGTAAACAACATGAGGGAGGTGTCACCAACTACAGCTGTCTCTGGAGTGGCTAACCTCAAAAGTTTTACTTTTACATTGCATTCTGGACAAAGCCTAGTGTCCCGTTCCTCTTGCACAGAAGAACGATACCTGCAACCACATCTAGTGCAAACTGCCATATTTTCAAGACTGTCCACTTCTGAAAAGTCATCGTTAACAAGAGAAGCTTCAGAAGTTGGACCCACATCTGTGACAATACCACTGTGGCAGGATTCTCCAGGCACCGAAAGACCAATAGCATCAATTGATTCATCGTGGGTTTCATGCCCTACAGTTTCATTTACGACATCCATCCTATCAAAGGCAAATACTTCCTCAGGAACTTCCAAAAATGGTGCTTTCTCAAATTCACCAGCCACATCATCCTGGTTGTGATCACTCCCTTCAGTATCAGGAGCAGCACTGGTACCTTGGTCTGAACTTGCATTGCTGCTAGTTGTGACAGATGAATTTCTAGAGATCAAAGAGCGATGTGCAGAACTTGCCTTCCCAACGTAAAAGGTAGTACTGGGGACACTCGATAAAAGTGGTCTAAACATATTCTGAGGACTTTTCCGATGATCCTGCACAGACATTGGAGCACATTATATGTGAATCATAAGCAGCAGACACAATGATTGTAAGCAGTTAAACATGCATGTCAAATGTGTGTTTCGGAAATACAAATGATTAATGTTATAGCAGTGAAAAAATGTTTCAAACAAAATCATTATCTGCGATTAATTTGATCCATAAAAGTTGTACTTGTTATCTACAACACTATCATAGTGATCATGAACCACTCAGATTCACAAAGTTGGGAAACACAAAACCTAATAGCAAGTAAAACTCAACAAAGTAGAGCCCATAACCACAGGATCACATTCAAAATTATCTCAAGCAATGCATCGCACACCAAAAATAATAATAATAAGTTTATTGAAATGAACGTATAAATTGGGAATATGCACATAACAATATTATGCAATCAAGTCACAAAGTACCGAGAGAGAAAAAATCTATATATATAAACCTGGTCAATTGTACTTTTCAGTTTCTCCCACAATTACAACAAGCCCCAACGTAACAAAACATACACATCAATTGTGCTTTTGTGTGTGTGTGAGAGAGAGAGAGCTGCAAAATTAAAATAGTATCGGCAAAAGCAAAAGCAAGAATCCATGGAACATAAGGATATTAATCTCAAAAGTTTCATAAGATAAAGCAACAAATCTTTGTACCATACCATTTGTCGAATGGCAGAGTCAAATGATCTTTTCGGAGCAGAGGATGGAGATGCAGTTTTGGTTGATTTTTTGGACAGGGCAGGAGCTCTATTGTTTGAGAAAGAACCAACTCTTCTTGATGTGGGACGATCTAAACTACCGACATGAATGGATTGAATAGAGTCCACATCATCATCACCAGAAGATGCTATAGAGCCTTTGCTGTGAGAACTAAATGGATCTCGATCATGACTATGCGATGAACTGACACTTCTAGATGCATTTGGTGACATTGATTGTCTTCTTCCATTTCTGGTTGCAGGTGAGGAACCCCTTACATAAGTTGCAGGTCGGTCAGCAAGAGAAGTGCGAAGGTTGGGTGGTGCATCAGAGGAGAATCCTGGAATATTGGCTTGCCACGCTCTTATTTTAGGTGAAGCAGAGTTCCCTCTACTCGTCTTTACAGGGGAGACCCCCCTTATCCCTGATGTGGCCACAGTACCACTAGAACCAGTGCTCATTCTCCGAGGAGTTGGGGTCAACGACCTTGGGACAGGCGTTGAAGGTTTACTTGGGGGAGTAGATGGTCTTTGTGATGGAGTAGCATGTCGTACACTCGGAGATGGACTGGAGTGACGGGCTGGTGATGGCCTTCCCCTTGACTGAAGGGTACTGCTTCCAGAACGAGGGGACGGGCTTAGACGATTTGGACTTGCACTGCCCCTACTACTTCTATAACTCTTCTCCATCTGCATAAGATATTGGAAATGATGAAAGAAGACGAAATAAATAGATGCGTCTTCCACAGAACATAATACACAAGTACATTGACTAAAAATGATCCGACCACTTACTGTGGATGATCTTGATATAGAAATAGGTTGACTACGAGGTCTTCCCCTGCGTGCGGAACTATGTTGGCTTGGCTCGTCATCCAATGAAGGAAAAAGAGGAGTGTCCGGAGGTGTTAATAACCTTCAAAATAAGTAAATAACTGTTAAAATTCAAAAAAGAAAAGTAAACTTATTGTGATGTGCGTGGGACAGAGGAGCTCCAACACATATTTCTTTCAAAAATAAGCATTCATTCATAACTCTATGATGACGCAGTGTACTCTTTTTACATCACAGTATAATTAATACTTTCAGGTCGAATATCTTCCACAAGCTATATAATTGCAAATCCAAAATATCTATGCATAAATTTCTTACAAGCCAAATGTAATGGTCTTTTTTGTTACATGAAAAGTATGGTCATATACTGACAAAACCAATGAAACTGCAATAAATAAATAGTCGTAAGTATCAGAATAAGAAAATCCAAACTTACCAATCATAGTCATTTTTCTCCGCATCTATGTTGAGCAGGTCACTACTCTCACCTCGCACAGGGATCGAGATCCCAAGTTTAATATCTGAAAAGTGCCTCAATTTCGAAGCTGATGAAATATGAAGGAATCCACAGAAAAAACACACCCATAAGCCAGATGAAAAACCCAAAAAACAAACAAAAAATCTTAAAATGGACTAAATATAACAAGAATAGGTCAACATAGGACATTACAAAATGTGGCTTCCAGGTCATCTGAGGACTGAAGCAGAAAACTCTCTCTTTCTCGGGACTGCATTTCACTGAACAAAGCGAGATCCTCATCTTTCTCTCTAAAGAGCAATCTACCCTCGAAGCTATGGCCTCGCTTGTGATTGTTGGCTCTAGCTTCCCTTCCGGGGGAAGGGGAACACCTCAGCGCTGGAGAAGGAGGCATCGCGGGAAAGCAAAGCTAAAGTCTTAAAAACACCGCAACAATCTATCTACCAAACCCGCAATTAAACAGTCCTTGGACAGGGAAGAATTTCCCATAATGTATATCCAGCTAGTACTTGCAGCTCAATAATTAAGCCCTCAATCACTTTCTCCGAACAGAAAAAAAAAAGACCAAACTTGAAAGATTAATCCTATTCAGCTAGTAGTTGCAGCGAAAGAATAATTAAACCATGCAATCGCTTTCCCCTAAAAAAACTAAAGGCTTTTTCTGATTCGCCGTCCCCTTAAAATAATAAAATTTATTTCCATTGCAAGCGACCTAATACCCCATAGGAATCAAAGATGGTACGTCCAAGTCAACTCAGCATCAAATCCTTGTTTATTAGAACAGCATTGCATAAACTATCAAGGTAACAGGAGCAACTGTACCACTAGCAACGCAGAGGCCAAACGTCCATTTCCAATCTAACAGAGAAAAACACCAATTAAAATTAACATACTAAATGTGCAAACAAACAAAAAATCTCAAAACCCTAAATTCTGTCCAAAAATACAGAGAGTAAATGTCAGTCAAATAAGCCCTAATTTTGGCTAAAATCCTGAACTCCATACAACCAACCACTCCGAAACTCCATTTTCGGAGCTCGAATTTTGGAGAGAGAAAATTAAAGTAGACGCATTTTGTCAGTTCAGTGCTCGAACTTACCGAGTCAAAGCGCCATCAAAACTCCCGAGTCCGGAGCTCTGTGAGACGCCATTGAGATCGCGAGCTTCGGAGATAAAACCACCCGAGTAAATGACTGAGAAAACGCAAATTACAACGCGACGAATGTTGTATCAGACAACCGGATCTACAAGCATTTATTGCTTTGTCTGGGCGTACGGATCGGAGCTACAGAGACGGATCGGAACAAGCGAGCCCTAACTTTCCCAGCATTTTCTCTCTGTCTCTCTCCTCCGAGAAAATTTCTATTAACTCTCTTTTGATTGGGAAAGTAGAAAATAAAAAAATTAAAAAAAAAATTTCGCGCGAGCTAACTAACCTTTATTTATCGTTCTGATTTTGCTTATTTCATCCGCAGAGAAACATTCACTCTTTTTTAATTTATTTTATTTTTTTGCTTTTTCTTTTTCGCTGCTCTTTCTCTTTTTCTCAGTGTAATATATGTTTTCTTCCCCGGTATTTTCTTATATTTCTAAATTTGACCATATACCTTTCTTTATTTTTACGATTATGTCATTGTGTTAGTTGTACATGTACGTAACGAATTCTTCTACTATGCTTTAGTTTTTAAAAGGCTGGTTTGGAATTTTTAAACGTGGGTCCAAAATTAATATCAAGGGAAAAAAATAAATGCAAATTAATTCCATCAATGTGCCAGTTTATTAGTTACTTTAGGTTGTGTTTGCCATGTGGTGTGGAAAACTACCAATGAAAGCTAAAGATAGAGAAATATAATATAAAAAAATAAATCGGAGGCCAAGTTTTGGCAAAACAACAGAAATCTTTAACGAAGATAATTGATGTTGTTTCTTTATTTGTTTTAAAAATATTATAACGTTAGTAATTATATAGATGACATTATAAGTGAGAGTAAAGATGGGCATTCTAAAGTCATATTTATGCACTGGATGAGCAAAACCATGAAAAGTCAGCATCTTGATTTGGTCCCCTCCAAAAGAGAAAATAATAATATAATAAAAAAATTTTAAAGAGAATAAAAAAATATTTATACACTATTACTTTTACCTCTTGATAAATTTGACCTGAGTATATACATTTTATAACATTTTTTCCATGAAAAAAAAAATACCATATAATGTTTTATGTTCATTATCTTCAATAACATTATTACTTTTGTGTTTGCAAAAGACAAAAAAATAATCTAAAAAGTCAAGGAAAAGTGTGCATGTATTTTTAAAATACAAAACTATTGTTATAATTAAGCTCTAAGATGGGTAGCTTATAAAACTTTGAACCAAAATAAGGACCTCTTAATGATGAACAACCTTTTGCATATTCAACGTGGTTTGGGTTATTTACATTAATATAATTGGAATGATAGAGATAAAAAGAACATGATTTGGTAACATTAAATGGACAAAAAGAAGTACAATGTAAACTTTTTAGAGTGCATATATCTAGCATAGGCATCAAAATGCAAGAAAACAAAGATGTGGGACATGAACATCAATGGAAAAAGGTCAACATAACAACTAGGTTATCATTAACTTTTGTGCACTTATGGAAAAGCAATGGAATTATGTCACTTTAATTGGTGGGTGATTGGCAAAACTTAGAAGGCTTCAATATAATCATAACTATTCTCTTCCATTTCCTTCTCTCTCTCTCTCTCTCTCTCTCTCTCTCTCCTCTTTTTCTTTGTTGTTATCCAAATCCAATCCATGTATATAAATGGTCCCAAGAAGCACTTGAAAATATTGCTATTCAATATTGAACAACCGCTTTATTTATTTACCCATTTGTTTATTTGCCTATGATCATATCTCTAATACAAATATTAAATATGTTTAAAGTTGGATACAATACAAACCATAAATGCAAATTTGTTCTTTAGCGGACTCACATAATTAACACAATAATAATTAAAGAACAATCAAAATCAATGATATGGAATTGATTAAGTAATATATACATGACATTATTTATATAGCTTAATTGATAGTTGTACTTTGCAGCTCCTGAAACAATGCCATCCTGCAGTTGGCTTATTAAATTAAGAAAACTATGTAGCTCCGTTTATTTTATTAATTAGGTTTATGATGTAATTAATTTTTGTTGCATAATAATGAAATGAACACCATTGGAATAGTGTTAGGAGATGGGGTTCAATCATTCCTAGTCAGAATCATATGGACACTAATCTAGCCTTAGATTTAACAGTTGCGTACAGTTGAATAAAGAATATTTATTGGCATTTAATTAATTTACAAATTTTGTTGGCATATCCTAAGGGAATATGGACGGGTCACCGCAACATTATTTTAACATTATTGCATTTTTCTTTTTCATGCTTTCTCAACCAAATATTCACTAATGTTTTTGAAACAAAAAATTAAAAGTTTGGTCAGGTATTTTGTGTAAATAAACAAACTTTCGATGTCTATGTTAGAAAAAAAAAAAAACAAACTTTCGATGTGCAAGCATAAATATATATATTTTTAAATTATAATCACAGATGTAGGCATGTAGCTAAGAGCATAGTTCAAAGCATTTTTCACTTTGCTTTCCAATGTGTCCGTACGCCGTACGTTGACGTTTCATTTGACTATCAAATAAAGTTAAGCATTTTGATATAGCGATTGACCCTAATGACTTTCGCGACTATTGGTTTTAGGGTGTTAAAAAACTATAAAATAATCAACACAACAAAAAAACCTCTACAAGGCCTAGATAGACGACATTTCCCCCCTAAGCCACTTGAACCATCGCCATTATCGGGTATCGTCATAAGAAGCTCTGATAATCTCAACTCACAAAAAAGCCCTTATACACAAGTGTCCACGATTTGGAGGCAAATAAAATAAAGGGAAAATTTCTAAATAATCCCTGAGTTTTGCTATAATTTTAATTTTGTCTTTGTGTTTTTTAAAATCCCTTAACAATCCTTCAGTTGTTCAAATCGGTACAAAATTATCCTTTGTCGTTGACTAATTTCAATTTTTTTCTAAAATGGCCAAACTACCCTTTGTATAAAATAGAAAAAATAAAAACAAAAACTAAATATATGAAAATGTCTTATTCTTCGTCTTACTCCGTCAACAACCAAAATCATCAACACATAGTAATGAAACAAAAACCAAATCCATAACTGCCAGACCTCGACCAAATATGGCATTGTGCTCTCGTTCTCTCTCTCTCCTCTCTCCCGCATTGTGATCAGATTTGAGGACATGAAGAAGACCGATTCATCGAGTCTTCGAGGTTGCGGAGGGGTTGAGCTCGTCGAGGTCACAAAGGCGGCGCGGAGGGTCCGTAGTCGAGGTCGCAGAGGCGGCGCGGCGTGGTCGAGAAGCAGTCGAGGTCGTCGAGGCGGTGCGGAGGGTCTTGGTCGAGGAGCGGTCGAGGTCATCGAGGCGGCATGGAGGGTCTGTGGTCGAGGAGCGGTCGAGGTCGCCGAGGAAGCGCAGAGGGTCCGTGGTCGAGGTCACAGAGGCGTGGAGGGGATGAGGTCACGAAGGGTCCGAGATCGCGGAGGCGGCGCGACAGGGTTGAGGTCTCGGAGGCGGCACGGCGTGGTTGAGGATCTCGGTGGGGTTGAGGTCTCGGAGGCGTCGCAACGGGGTTGAAGTCTCGGAGGCGGAGCGACATGGTTGAGGTCACGGCGGGGTTGAGGTCGCGGCGGGGTTGAAGTCTCGGAGGCGGTGCGACAGTGTTGAGGTCCCAAAGCCGGCGCGGGATTGAAGTCACGGAGGGGCTATAGACCTGCGATAAAGAAAAAATTTCAAAAGAAATGGGTAATGAAAAACATGGAAGGAATATTTTTGAAAAAAAAAATGAAAGAAATGATATTTTTATCATGAGTATTAATGTCATTTTACTAGCTTATTTTGACCAAATTTGAGAAAAATGATTATTTTAGATCAAATTTAAGAACTGAAGGATTATTTAGGGGTTTTAAAAAAAATTAGGACAAAACTAGAATTATAGCAAAACTCAGAGATTATTTAGGGATTTTCCCTAAAATAAATCCATGTATTATAAAGAAACCCGCAACGACACATTGAGACTCTGACCTCGTATTAAACCTACGTCCCGCAACAAAGCAATAACTCTAGAGAGAAAAGGTAGAAAAAGGGGTAAGGAAGAGGCATCACTTATTTATTTGCACTTACAATCCGTTTTGTATGAGTGAAAAAGATGAAGGAAATAAAATGTATGATGGATTTTATACGGAAATTGGTAAGATGTAATACTTTGTATGAAGGAAATTTGAGAAGAAGGAATAGAGGTTGGATAAAAATTTGTAGTGGGGCCCACCAAAAGCTATCTTTCTATGCATGGGTGAAAATAGAGAATAAAATTGTCGAGAAATCAAAGATAATTAAAATGAGCCAGTTAAGAAATTAATTATTTTAAAAGTAAAATTTAAAAAATTTGATCATAATTTTATAAAATTAAAGATTTAGCCGTAACATACGTGTAACATATAAAGCAAAAAAGACACCAAATCGTCTTTATTAACTTTTGTGTTTTATTTTACTATTCAGTAAAAAAAACTCTCATTATCATTTGTCTTTTATTTGTATTTACTACACCGATTTATTTTGGAATTTCGTCGTGCTTTATATTTGTGCTTATTTACGTCTCTTTGACGCATGTTTATGGTTTTAATTCATATAAAAAAAAATTAAAAAACTTGCACTTGATCATGCATGGAAATTGAGCTTATTTGAACTAACATAAATTTTTAACATCACAACACTTGCAAATCACTATGTTTTTTTCAATCCTTTCTTACCAAACTTACTGTTAGAGTTCAATTGTTGAAGTATAAAAAAGATAGATGACCATTTTACCACAAAAGCAACAAATAATGGAGCTCCGTTGTAAAAAAGGAAACGGTAAATGCCAAAACTCTGCTATGGATTTTTGGGAAATTTCATAGTGATTTGCAATTATTATGATGTTAAAAAATTTTGTTGATTCAAATAAGCTCAATTTCCATGCATGATCAAATACAATTTGTTTACATTTTTTTGATATGATTAAAGCCATAAACATGCAAAGAACAACCATCGATTTTTTAAATTCAGTCTAAAACTATACATTTGGTTGAATAAGAAGATTTTTTTTTAAAACAGTTTAAATGCTATGACAGTCAGAAAGTTATTATTATTCAAGATAATCATGTCATCTATTCGGTTAAGGATACAATGCACTTTTTTATCAATTGAAATTATAATTTTAGATTCAATTAAAAAATAAAATGATATTTTTTATATTATGATAAACTGACGAGATATTCGTGAAATTTCATAAGAATTCGATGAGCTTTTTGGTATTTTCCCAAAATGAAAGACGTAAAAAAAAAAAAAAAAAACCTTTGAAAACGACGCCGTAGCATGTCGTCACCAAATGTCGGCGTTTGAACTTTGAAGTGTAAATAAGGACGTTTTCGAAAAGAAAAAAAAAAGACTCAACGGAGCGACTCTGAAACGACCCAAGAGTGAAAAAAACAGCTCTCGGACGTGCGATCCCATGTGGGCGGCTCTACGGTGCACCTCTTCCCGTTCCTCTTCGTCTTCACTGATTCTCCAACAATGGAAGCTAGGGTTTCCGAGTTTCAGCCACTCATTCTCGTCTCCTTCTTCGTCATTCTCTCACAGCTCGGGGCTTTTGGAGCTCCAAGAGGTCGAGAAGATTCTGAGCGACGTTAGGGCTGACAATGTTAGGGTTTTGCCGGCGACGAAGCACTGCGATTGGGCCGATTTTACGGTCATCGCTACCGGAAGGTCGACCTGGCACGTCAAGAACATCGCTCAAGCCCTAATTTACAAGGCAGGTTTGTTTGTCTGTTTGGTTCTGATTTCATTTGACTCTTGAAGTTCCCTTTTTTTTTTTTTTGATATAATTTGAGATTAAACAACTGTGTTCTTTGAATCTGATTATTTGATAAAAAAAACACTGATAGATTAGTTATTCTTTTTTGTTTATGAAGATCTGAGCAAATAAAGAGCAATTTTTTGTTTGTTTGCTTTGAATATGCATTAACAGGTTAAGCAGAAGCAAAAAGGAGCAACGAGGTTAGTGCTTCCCAGTGTTGAAGGACAAGAAGGAGGAAAATGGATTGTCATTGACTCTGGTATGTGTTATTTCCGTACTATCAGCCAGGGTAATTTTAAGTGATTTTGGCCTAGGCTATTATAAATTAGTTATATAATCAAATAATCTGATTATGAGGCAGAAGTAACAGTTTATATAATCGACATAAGTGTACTATGGGATGTATTAGTTGATGTAGAAGAGACTTTTTGCCGAGGTTTTGGTTTTGGGCTTTATGGGTGCTAAATTTTGATGCTTTAAGTGTGACTTGTGGTTATCTATATTGTTGAGGAACATTTATCTTTTGGCACTGATTGTAAGTTTAGACAGTGAGTGAATTTATTAGTTGGTGTATGGTCTTCAATGTCAATGTTCCTTGCAATGAACAGATCATAGAATTTATTGACATTGAAGGTTGTGACTGTTTTTTTTTTTTTCCTTTCTTTCATTATCTTTCTGGGCTTTTGATGGTTCATTTTATTTGTTTCAGGCAAAGTGGTAATTCATGCTCTTGATGAGAAGGCTAGAGAGTACTACAAGTTGGAGGATCTTTGGACCACGGCACCATCTGAAAAAGACCCAATGCAGGTGAACATTGATGCTTTAACTAATAAAACTTACTGAATGTCCATTTTCTGTCTTTTAATTTTCTAGGTAAATCTAGGTTGGAAAAAAAAGGTTATTCTTAATGGTTGTAAGCTGCATAACTTTTAGAATTAACTTAGACCAGGTGCTTGTCAACCTTTTACTGCTTGTAAATATACCACAAGAAAGGAGAAATGATAAATGTTTAATTTAAGATTTAAAAGGGAAAAAATGGTATGGTATTACATCCTGACCTTTGTCAGTCACCTCTTTCCTTTTAGCAACAGCCACTGTTA
Organism: Boehmeria nivea var. tenacissima; assembly: GCA_018132145.1. NCBI lineage: Eukaryota > Viridiplantae > Streptophyta > Magnoliopsida > Rosales > Urticaceae > Boehmeria > Boehmeria nivea. Next base: position 16,827,503 of record CM030881.1, on the reverse strand, counting down.
GGATTGACATAGTTTGCCTTGCTTATCTTGCTCTGTTGCTATAATCCATTTTTGGTACCTCTAAACGGACTCAAAGAAAGTGTATAATGCATTATGCATATGCTTGGTGCACAATATTCTCTGCCGTGGCGATGGCTAGATAACGTTAGCACAATAATAATGTTTTCCATCTAGCAAAAATTGGGAGAGGAAAGGATTTTTAAACTTAATCTAGACTCTGTAGCGAACGAAAAGCAAGCTAACTAATACCCATTTGCTAAAATATGGAGATCAAATCATTGGTGGGCTTTCTTATTTAATCTGATTTGTGCCATTCTATCTGGACATAGCCTTGTTAACCAAATCAATCAGGTTTTGACGATAGAGGTTTTAGTGTATGTTTCGAGCTCTAAGCGAGAGATGCAGGGTTTTGGATCATTTTTTGTTGTTGATTTATCACCATCACTGGGTAACTTCAGATTTAATTTTTATTAGGAAAATAGTAGCCACCAGATGGACCACCTCTTAATCACCCCCCTTCTATTTTTTTTTTCCCTTTTCTTGGGAAGATGATGAAAACCTTCCGTACATACAAAACGTCTTGCATTGTATTGTATAGCGATTAAATTTCTTAACACGTCTTCATTTTTTGTTTCAGGATTTGGGAAAGGCTTTGGTTAAGATTCGCCGCAGAAATAACTCAAAGAAATCACCACAGAAAAGCGCTTAATCATCAAGTTTTGCTCTGTTAGGACTTATTCAACATCAAAAGCTTTGGTGCTTGTACTTTTAATCCATATGTGCAGTCTAGAGCTTCCATTATTATGAGTTAAGCCTTTGGTTCAGTGATTAGAGCATTGCATAGAATTCTCTGTGTTGTAGTTGCATATACTTTTGCAATCGCATTTTGCGAGAACAATCTTAAAGCGTATGCGACTCTCATGAATTAAAAGAAAAAATAAAACGATGAAAACTAAATAGTATTATTTATTTATTTTCATGAGGTGATGGGCCTGTGCTGTTACACTGGGCCTGTACTTTCAGATTGGGCCCAATATTCCCTTGAGAGACAAGATTGAAAAGAAAGGGGATTGAGAGAATTTCAAAAGAAATAACTATTTTTGATTGCCACTTAATAATTTATACCCAAAGTCATGTATTTCATTTATTTTTCATATATATTTATAATATAAATTTTAGAGTATAAATTAAAAGTGTAATACACATTGAGTATATAGATTGTCATTGTGACTGTCATTGTGTTAAGAATAGCAGTCTTCAAAAATTGAGAAACGACGTCGTTTAGTCTAAAAGACTATCCTAAAAGACAAAGTTTATTAATTTATATATTTTTTCTCGAACACAAGTGCTATTTAAGTTATAAATGTTGGTGAAGATTTTGATGAATTTAGGTTGGACGTTGAACCAAATTTCCCTGCCAATACGTTTTCCTAATATCCTCAAATCTGACCGATTTGCCCATGATCAGAATATTCACGCTCTCGCACAAATGCAAACACTCTATCGTCTTCCAAGCTCACTGGCTGCATGGTAAATACAGGGAAAAAACAAGGGCAAATATGTCAATTAAATCCCCGCAAGCATTAAATAAATAAACAAATGAAATTGTCTTCGTTCTCATCGCCAAAGCCCAAAGCTCTTCACTCTCCGGAGTTTCCAAAGAGTCACGACATAGAATAGAACAACACAAACCAAACTATAAACAAATCGCATTAGAAAAACAGAAAACAAAATTATCAAACTTCCATTTTTGATATTTTTGTTTATAAAAATCCCCTTCTTCTCCATTTCTGGTTTCAGTTTTCTCGGCTTCGAAGCTCCAATGGCTGCTTTTGCTGGATCAAACGCCGTCGCTTGCAAATCCGCCGGATTTTCGCCGAATTTCGGATCTTCCGGCGACCGGAGAGTCCTACATTCTCAGCAATGGTCTCCGATATCCGCTGGTCAGCGATCGGCTCAGCTTCGGAGCCACACTGGCCTTCAATGCCAGTCCAAGAGATCTCTTGCTTCGTCAGGTATTTGATTTTCTTCTTTCTTAGCTTTCTCTTCTCGTTGATCATGATCTTTTATGTTGCAAGTTTCGGTTTTACTGCTTAAATTTTGTCATGTTCTGAGAAATACTTTCTTACGTTTGTCGATTGATGCTGAGCTGTTCCAGAGAAAGAATTAGAGATTTCGTTGATTGTGGAGAAATCATGATATTCTAAATTTGAAATTGAATTGTGAAGAAACGATTTATTACAAGTAGCTTAAAGTGTAGTTGATACTGGTGTTTGATCAGGTGGTGTAAGAGCTCAGATTGCGACTCTAGAACAAACAAGCACCGAGAAAGCCCAAAATTTAGAGGCTCCGGTAGTCATTGTGACCGGAGCCTCTCGAGGTATCGGTAGAGCCACCGCATTGGCCTTGGGAAAAGCTGGTTGCAAGGTTGGTGATTTTGCCCTGTTTATAATTCATAGTCAGATTGTTAACTGTGGAATTACCTTGTGAAAAGCTGGTTTATGATTGTTGTGCCCGTTGATATGGTGTTGTCGCAGGTCCTGGTTAACTATGCTAGATCATCAAAGGAGGCTGAGGAAGTTGCCAAAGAGGCAAGTAATGAAAAGTCCGACGAATGTGTGTGCTATATAGATTTATTTGTTAACATCTCAAGGGTTGGAAGTTTCTGTTTTATATGGTCCTGGATTTGGGCGATTGATTGCTCAACATGTTGGATGGGAAGTGAAGTTTCTTATGTTTATTATTTGATGTGCATTTGTCTGATTTAGGATGTGTCTGGATTTTATTTTGTCATTTTTTTATGTATCAAAAGCTGAATGCTTGTCTTTCTACCTCATTTGGGTGCTTCAACATTCAACAAATTACTAGTAATCCTTTGAACTGCCGTGATCTAAGATTTTTCTGCTTTAATTTTCTGGACGGAAACCAAATGATGTGGGAGAAGGCTCGTGCATTTAACTTATTGGTCTTGTTCCCTTCTTACCATCATGCTTTTTCTACAAGCGGAGGTGCCATAAAACTAGCAATGACTTTTCGGGTTATCTTTTGCAGATTGAGGCATTTGGTGGACAAGCTCTTACTTTTGGAGGGGATGTTTCCAAAGAAGCTGATGTTGAAGCAATGATGAAAACTGTAGGCGAATCTTCTTTTGATTTCTAAGCTTGTTATCATATGTTTTTCATGACGTTCTTCATAATTCCCATCTGCAGGCTGTTGATGCTTGGGGAACTGTTGATGTATTGATAAATAATGCAGGTTATTGGAAGCTCTATCTCTTGTTATGTTGTATTCAGTTCCTCATTCTGTCTCCTAACTCATTCCCGTGTTTTCAGGAATCACTAGGGACGGTTTGTTGATGAGAATGAAGAAATCCCAATGGCAGGAGGTTATTGATCTAAATCTGACTGGTGTATATCTCTGCATACAGGTGTGTATTCTAAGACTTAACCTGTCATAGTTGCTCAAATTTGAGTGCTATATATACTGCTAACCTTAGTTCTCTCTTTTCAGGCTGCAGCTAAAATTATGATGAAGAAGAAAAAGGTAGGACATTCCTTTCTCAAAGTGGCATACAAACGATACATCCATGCACTGAACTTTCTTATATTACCATCTAGTCATTGTGGAATTACCATGTGCTGGACTTTCTCATATCATACAATGGAATGGCCATCTAGTCATGTGTTTATCCCATGCGCTGTAGCATATATCTAAGTTTTGTGAGGTGTTAAATTGCCTTCAGATCTGTTGACTTTTGGAGTAGTTTTTGTTGTTTGCTTTCTCTAGTGTTTAAAGTAGTTAGACTTCAGTTGCTAAAGTTACAATGTGTTGAACTGAGAATTTTTCAGGGAAGGATAATCAATATAGCCTCAGTAGTTGGTCTAGTTGGCAATGTTGGGCAAGCCAATTATAGTGCTGCAAAAGCAGGGGTAATTGGCCTGACAAAGACCGTTGCAAAGGAGTATTCCAGTAGAAACATCAATGTGAGTTTTTCGATTTCTCTTTTCTTTCAAATTATTGACATCCCAACATGGTCCTATTGTCAACGGATACAGATCAGGCATAAACATTGCCTTTTATTTTTAGTATTATTTTTTGAATTTCAGGTTAACGCCATAGCCCCAGGATTTATTGCATCTGACATGACTGCCAAATTAGGGGATGACATAGAGAAGAAAATCTTGGAGACCATCCCACTAGGTGAGGCTTAGAGAAGCTCAAGTTCTTCATATCATACAGAATAATTGTAGCAATCTTTTTCTTTCGACTATGCTTTCAGGAAGATATGGCCAACCGGAAGAAGTTGCCGGGCTGGTGGAATTCTTGGCGCTTGATCCTGCAGCAAGTTACATTACTGGACAGGTTTCGGATCTCTTTTCCAATTTGACTAATCAATTAGTTTGTTATATTGAGGTTTACATGCTTCCATGGCATCTTACCAAACATACTCTAAATGAAGTTGATGGATTATAAGACACCGGTGTCAATCACAGGTCTACTTGTCAATTTCTTTTTATTCCGTCTCAGTCTAATTCCGGTGTCTTGCAGGTATTGACCATTGATGGAGGGATGGTAATGTAGGCCGCGGAGCTCGACAGGAGATAATATCGAGAGAATGTAATCACGGGCTTCACCTGGTGTGTCAAACATCCTGTGGAAGCTCAATATAGATCTTTTTTTTCAAGTTGATTAATCGAAGCTTCAGTTTTACCTTATTTATCAAAGATTTAAAAAGTTTACTTTTTCTGGCTTTATTTGCCAGTACGGGAATGCAGTTTTCAGTTACAGTTACAGACGATACTATTTGGTTTACTAGAGCTCTGAATAGAATAAGACTCTGCTTTAATAAAAGCCGTGTGGTCAATTTCTGTCCCAAAACCTTTTATTTTAGAGTGACGGTTTGGGTAACCACAGATTTTTTTTTTTTTTTTTGAAAAACCAAGCTTGTATTTCCGTGGGAGTTTAGATTTTGGACCAAAATTTATTAAATTTTTTTACGTCAAACAATATGGTTGGGTGTAAGTTTTCTCTCCTTCAAAATATATTTATATATTTTATGACCAATTCAGTAAGCAAAGAAAACCCCACAAGGACGCATGGAAAAGATTCTGTTACAACCATTAAAAAAAAGTAGTCGAAACCAAAATTATAAAGATACCCGAATATACCATAAAGATAATACAGAATATTGTCACACTTTTCTTAATCGTAATTATCTGTAATACGCAAAACCAAAAGTTTAAAGCATATCCTACTAAATCACGTCCCTCATTAATCACCGTCCATAATCATGCCCTCTTACGTCACTTTCCTAAACTCACCGTCTTGATTTAATGTCTCCAAAGGCAAATAAAAGTGTGACCTTATTTGCTTAATTTGATAAATACTAGACGTGACAGGCTCAAATTTCTCGTTCTCTCACTCCCCAAAAAAAAAAAAAAAGGTGTTCATTCTCTTATCTCCTTGATAACCTATATCTTCATTCTTTGCTCTCTCAAAGCTTTGAGAATTATTTTGATCATGGAGACACAAATTTTCTTGATCAACCCAACATTGCCAACATTCTTTTCCATGTTTGTGTCGATATATCTCTTTGGCTACTTTGTCGTTTTTCGCTGCTGGGGTCCGAAACATCTAGCTGAAGCTTCAAGTTGCTTAATTTCTCTTGCTCATGGAACACCGGCTGTTTTCATGGCAATTTATGCAATAACACAATCCCTAATGCCAAACACACAAGCAATGTCTCACTCACTATTTGCCTCTCCAAACACCAATACTCAAAACAGTGTCCTTGAGTATAGCATAGCCTACTTCTTGTTGGACCTCTTGCACTACATGATCTTCTTCCCCAACGACGTCCTCTTCATATGCCACCACTTGGCCACGTTGTATGTGTTCGTGACGTGTCGCTACGTGGTTGGCCACGCCGCGCTCGCTCTCCTCGTGCTGCTCGTCCTCGCGGAGGTCACGAGCGGGTGCCAAAACGTGTGGACGCTTGCTGGCTTTAGGAAGGCTGATTTGCCGAAGGCCTTGAGGCTCTATGACTACTTGTCTCCAAGGTTTTATGCTTTGTATAGTGTGTTTAGGGTGGTTCTTGGACCGTTGTTTGTGTTGAAGATGGGGATTTTCTATGTTAGTGGTAGTGGTAATGATGTGATTCCAAAGTGGGCATGGATTTCTTGGATGTTTGTGATTACAACAGCTATTTTGGTAAGCATAGTTTGGGTTTTGAATCATTGGATTGAGTGGTTTAGGGAGAGAAAAAGCCCCCAAGTGTTGAAGATGAAGGAGATTTAGACTTAGAATATTTTGTAATATTATATTTTATTTAGTTGGGTATATGCGATAATACGACATTCTTTCCTTTCGTTATTGAATGGTGATCGTTATTGAATGGTGATTGACGATTTTTCTGTAATCAATTAGAGTTGCAGATAAATTTTTAATATGTGGATATGTAGCTGATTTTTCTTGGTGCAAAAGTTATATGGCACACTTTGTTTTTTTTGTAATCTATGGCTGATATTTATGTAAACTAATATTGCCCTTTGATTTTCAATAAGATTTCGAATTATTCCACTGCGGTTAAAAATCTACGCTATCATAGCAAAGAACATACAAAGTAAAAAAAAAAAAAAAAAAAGTACTAACGTATGATTTATCTCTGATATCATGGGTAACACTAATAAGGCAGTCAAAGGGAAAGGAAAAGAATATTAGAAAACACATTATACTCGAACTTATTTAAAAAAAAAAAAACAATTAAAAAACTATTTAGTTCTACAAGCATAGTTATTACTAAATTAGGAATTATTATACAGACATCAGCAAAAGCTCAATCTCTCTCATGTCTCAGCATAGACAAACAACCTGGACTCAAATCTGCTAATACAGCCTCACTGCCTTTGAATACATTTGCTAGCTAATGAGCCTCTGCAGCTCATGGAGCCGTTAACTCGAACCCAATGGTTAATCAAATAATATATATTCTGGTTTCAGATCTTCGTGACCGTTAAGTTCCCACAGGTCCTGGTTTTGAACTGTGGTCCATCTCCTTGTAATGTTTTTAGGTCCGGGATTTAAATGCCTATGATTGAAGCATTTGCTGTGTCGGGATTGCCATAGTAGTTAAGCTCTACAAAAGTACCTCCTCCTTCACCCTTAGAGAGTCTTCCTGGATTGACGCATATACACTTTGTTTGCTCTTCTCCTTCACCGTTCCCACTGAGGGACAGGACCTATATGAAGTGAACAAATGCAGTGAAATTTGATTGGCTGGGTTACATGTTTCCTGGACTTGCATAATAATGTAAAAGATGTGCTTAAGTTCAAATCTTGCTGTCGTATTTGCTTTGCCAATAAGACAGAACAGTTGGCATGACTAATTTACCTTTACAAAGTACTTCATATCTGAGGGTACAATAAGGATGTTTGGAATCGAGGAGATTTCAAGAGCTTCGGGAGCAAGTGAGAAGTCCATTGGAATACCTTCTGCTGGTGGGTATAAGGGGTAAAAGCTGTAACAAAAGAGTAAATCATGAGAAGATGAAAAACTATCGCTTCGCCATTAAAGACTACCTATAAAAAAAATGCATAAACTCTAAAAAAAGCAAACTATCACAACGTGCCTGCGCTGGCCAAGAATGTGGTTTACAAGTCTGCCCATGCGATCACTGGGCGCTCCACATATTGGATTTCGCGAGATTTCCTCTCCACTAAGATGTTTGAGAATGTCTACTGAACAGCAACTTATCTTGACCTGAAGCCCAAAGTTATAGATCTAGATGAATGCTTTTCACAAGTTGTCGAGCTTAATCATCTTTCTAGGAGTGTAAATTCAGATAGATATAGCTAATTCAAATATGAAAAACATATACCACACTATCTCTAACTAAGGCAATAATTAAGTCAGCAAAAAAAAATCCAAGGCAATAATTATCCCATCAGAGTAGCTAATCAAAGGCTTCACTGATTATAAGGAACTCTGTGATCTCTAGTTGGCCAACTTTTGAACAGTGTTTAAACTTGTTTTGCCAATAAAAATTGCCTTATTATTGTAATTGATTTTTACCTGATTTGCCTCAAAAATCCCTGGATTAGTCAGGCTAGTTATCTGAGAAATAAGTAATAGAAATATGATCAGCAAGTATGATAATAAATTAAGAAGATTATTCATTAATGCTCAGTAGTGGGAATCTTAACTGCTTTAACCATACAAAATCAGTTACCTGATTTTTGAGATCAAGTGGTTGAATATCAAAAGCTGGCTGCAGAATCAAGAGAAGGAGCTTAGAGCTTACAGTTATGTAATTAGATGCCTTACAACATGAAACAGATTAAGCACATATACAAACTACATCTACCTGCGGGAAAACAAAGTCATGATTAGCATCCCGTACAGATGGTACAAGAATCACCCGAACATGAGAACCCATGTATTCTGCGTAATCTTCCAACTGCAAAGATAAGAGAAAGAGTAGTAATGAAAAAAAGCATCAATAGCATGTTAATCAAAAAGTATATAATTCCAATACATACCCTTTTGAGAACTTCGAAATGGAAAATTTCATCAAAGGTCCTGTCAGTTGTTCCTTTCTCAATCTCTGGGTGTTCAGAATCAACAAATGGTCCCAGCTGCAAAACATGTCAATATGTCAGAAATTGTGAAACTTTCCTGCCCAGACCATGAATTGAGATAAAGTACTTCCTTTGAAGGTAATTACCTACTTACCAAAATAAGCAATTGAGGTGGCTTCCTTTTTGCGTAAGCTAGCAACTCAATCAGAGGTTCAAACAATAGATTGTCTGTTGTGGTAAAAGGACCTGATGCTATTATCTGTTGAAGTACAAAAAGCATGTGAATAGAGAGAGAGGAGAAAAAAAAATGATCTTATTTTATAATCGTCACGAGTTATGAGCAATATATGCTGCATAAGTATTATATGTTTCTTGAACATTCAAATTTCAAATGGCACACAGAGTAGCCGTAATCAGTCAAGTAACAGGGACACAATAATATATACCACTGACAGTTCTGCTTGTGTACTGGACAGATCATTTGACTGAATCTCCTTGCCCAAAGCCTGCTTCTTTGTTGGATGCAAATTCACGTCAGCCACATCAGCTAAAGGGATAGCGTCTACAACTTTTGAAGCGATTAAGCAGTGTCCACTAGGATTATGCCCTTCAATACCCACTATCTGCATAAGCACAGGTTTTTCATGTTTACCTTCAATGACATGTATAAAGATTGTTAAAGAGTAATCCAGATCCCTGAGAAATACAGTTCATGTTGTATACCTGGCCTGGGAAGATTGAAAATTGGTTCAAGTTTTGTAATTCTAGACGAACTCGTTGCCCTCCAGAATGTTCGACGCTGTCAGAAATATAAAACCAAACTCGTGTTAGAGAAGAAATACATGTGTCATTTGCAGCAATTGTCGGCACCCTGGCTCTGATGCAGACTGAAAACAGAGAGTAACACTCTACCAAGCCAGAGAGCGATGATCTAGTCAAATAGAACAGTTCGTAACATATTTCATTTCGTTTGACAAAACCACCAAAGCATGCGTGCTCTGAAATGTACAAAAACGAGGGGGATGATTTTTATCTCATCCTGTTGAATAGACTCAAAAGACTTGTGCCCACAGGAGTCTTTACCTGCTCTGCAACAAGGTGGACTTCTCGTTCAAATGCCCTTCCCCATCACAACATATCATGCCAACAGCAAATATGCTTTTCTGAAACAATAAATTTGTAGCTGTGTTTCAGGCTCTTAAGACATGAATGAATAAAGTGAAATTGGCATTATAAGTCACACGTACAACTCGCCATCAGTCTGGCACTTAATCAATATAGATAGAGATGGCAGTACAGTTAATGTACCTGGGAAGAAACTGTAGGATCTACTGGTTCTTCGTACAGCTTAGATGATGCAAGTGCAGTCCCGTATTTTTGTATTCGGTTTTCCAGTGCATTAAACTATATTCAAAAAACAAATGTTAGCACAGTACAAGTGATGTAGTGAAAACTGATTAGTACAGTACAAGTAATAAATCAAAAAATGCTCATCACAGTAGGTTGTGCCAAGTATCACATACCCTATCTTCAATTCTATCATACATGAACCTACAGCCTGTTTCTGGTTTTGAACCATCGACTATCAGAGAGCACCTTCTGCCAGTTTGAACCTTCCTGATAACATCATCATCCTCCTGATTCTCGAGATCAAGCTCCTTTTGTCCGTTCTCCAAACCGGGCATACTATTGATGCTAAATTTAACCACAAACTTTAGCGTCCGTTGTCCAAAGGGCGTAATAAGTTTTGATGTCTTCCCTGAGGAAAAAGTTCTCCCATTTGTTTGAGGTGTAGAATCAACTGGCTCTGCATAGGGGTCTTGATAACTGCGTGTTGGAGTACCAATGATATCCTCTTTTGCATCACCATCTTCGTCATTCAAAATCCTATACACAGTTTCAAATCAATTATCATATTTTAAAAACAAACCAGTGTGCCCACTGAACTTCCAGAATTGATTTTACCAAGCAATAGAACAAATACCAATGGCCTAACACAAAAATGAAAACCATTACAATGTACTAAAGTAGAAGATGGTCCTTGCTGATACATTATGGCAGTCTCACAGTCATATCCAAAATGAATAAGTCATAGAAACAACTAAATGAACTTAATTTGTAGTTTCTTACATGTCTACATCTTTACTCGAGTAGCTATGCAAGCCGTTTGGTTCTTCCTTAATAATAGCTTCTTTCTGCTCATTTTGTAGGTGCAACAAAAACCCATCCATTTCTGAATTCTGCACCATCGACTCATTCAATTGCCTGTCGCAAAATCACAATCCACAATTCAACATATTTTCAGAAAGCTAGCTATTCACACAATTTCTTTCAAAGTGCTATGTTTCCCTTTTTTTTTTTTTTTGCTGATAAAACTATGTTTCCTGTAGTTGAAACAAAAGCTAGACAATTGCTAAGCAAAAACCTTCAAACGCTAGCAACCATAAACACACAATTTATGTCACGTTTCTACCAAATCACCATTAAAATGAAAAAGGGGAAAACGGAGAGAGAGTGATAGACCTGTTGAGATAGTAGACCTCCCAGCTCGAAACGAGATCCGAAGGCTTGAGATTGTAATTGATACAGAAAGTGAGACCTAAATCAACGAGATTGTTAAATCCAGGCATAACCAAGCTCCGATTTTGAATTTCATGAACAGAAATCGAAAGGCAAAAATGGAAGCGAGGCTTACATTTCTTGACAATCTCTTCTTCGTCTTCGAGTGCGAAGTGGATTGCGCTGAACTCCGCTTTGATTTGCTCTTCCATGGCGATCTCTCTCTCTCTCTCTCTAGGGTTTCGAAAGCTTCTAGTCTGAGAGTTGCCGATAAATGGCGGGAAAGTTTCGCTCGTATTCTTCTATATTTCGACATTTTTTTTATTTTATTCCTAAAATTCCCTTACGAGTTACGTGGCTTGGACTTTGGGCTCCACGAGATTATTATTTTTTTCTTACGAACTAGGAATCGATAACATTTGAGAAAAGAAGGACAAAATAGTAATTTACAATTAAAAACATGTATGATATACAATAATAACATATATTGTAAACTTGAATTTGAAATGTAATATTAGATCAATTTTTTTTTTTACATAGATAAAATGTCATCTTTGAAGTCTAAGTTTATAATTCATGTCACAATTGTAAGGCGAACCACTTTTATCATAAACAAATTACAACTTTATCTCGTTATTCTCTAACTCTTGTCTTGTTCATCTATAAAAGAAAGGCAATTTGATCAAATATACTACTAAATGTAGCAATAAATTACAACCTTTTATTTTTTCAAAATTTCCCCGCACCTACAGCCTAATTGTATTTTCTCAAATTAAAAAAAATGTACAAAATATCTATTTTCAATTTTCGAATAGATAGTAAAAGAGTATTTGGCACCGATGGCCCCGAACTTGTCATGCTTTGGTAAATTAGCCCCTGAACTTTTTTTTGGCAATTTGGTCATGAACTTATAAAAATTGACAAATTAGTTTGTATTGGTAACATAATTTAAAATTTTGATGATCTAGGATGGAATTGAGTGTAAAAATAAATAAATAAATAAACTTTAAGAGGCAATTTGCTAAAACTTAACAAGTTTAAGGATTATTATTGCAAACTGATAATAGATATTATATTTATTTTTATAATAAAATGCAATGATGGCTCCTAAACTTTATGAGTTTTGGCAAACAATTACTTAAACTTTGTTTATTTTAGTAATTTACACCATTTATTTTGTCTAATTTTGTCAAAATTTGAACTTTTGTTACTAATAAGAACTAATTTACCAAAGTTTACAAATTAATAGTGCAAAATGGTACTGCACTGCAGTTTTTCTTCACCGAAAAGTTTTTTAACATTTCTTTTAGGGTTATTTATACAAATGCCCCTCGATGTCGATGTTGTGCTATTATTGCAAGTTGCGCTCTAATGTTTCAAAATTCTTATTCTTGCCTCCTAAAGTTTTAAAAACTTATAAATATGTCCCCTCCGTCACAATCTGTAAAAAAAATATTGATTGAATTAATAAAGTAACAATAATTAGTTGGCACATGTACAGCTTTTTAAAGATCAAACGTCTTAAAATTAAAAAAAAATTATAGTAATTAATTATATAGTTATTTTCACAAACACCTCTTATGTTATATTCTTTTATCAAAATGCACCATGATCTTTTAAAACTTTGTATTCATACCCCTGATTTTATCAATTTTTTTTTAAGAATTGAAGTGAAATGAGTGAACTTATAATATTTTCAAATATCAGGGGACACGAGTGACAAATTTGAAACTTCGGGGTGCAACTTGCAATGATAGCATAATATCGAGGGCATTTGTATATATTACCCTTTCTTTTAAGCTTTAAACTAGTCCTCCAATCATCATCATCATCATCACCATGACATCATCATCGTCAGTCATCAAAGATTCAAAGTAATAAAGGCGGCAATATAAGAGATTTTACGATTACTTCATTTAGACGATAAATGGAATAAAAACCAAAAAATTAGATTGAAATCTCTTAAAAATAGGAACGAATTGCGATATGTATTTGATTCGTCGTTAATTGCTCGTAAATTTAGAAACTTCCAATTGCGTGTTCATTATATGCTTATGTCAATATGTAAATGTTATCATGGCGTATATATTCATATATATATGTATATCTATTATATAGAAGATTACAAATTGGAAGATCAGGTAATCGATTTTATTGAGGAAGGTTTTGTAAAAGTGTACTCTTGCACTAAGATAAGAACACAGATCAAGTCACGAAGATTGGAAGATTGGCGTCTTTGATGGAATTATTATAAGGTGCAATTACAACAATGTTATTTCTATTTCATGAAATATAAAATATCTTTAATGGGATATGTGACCACCTATATATTCTATCCTTTACCAGTTTTCCTACCAATATAATATTTGACTTTCCCTTGACCTTCTAATTCCTTAATTTGCACAATTTGTCAATTATTAATGGTTAGTTTATCAGTCATTTGAACAAATACTAAAGTTTTGCAAGGATTAACGCAAAAAAGAGAGGAAAAAGAAAGAGAAAATTACAAAAAAAGTCATTTTAAGTGTCACTTAATAATTTATGCCCAAGTAATTTATAATTAAAAGCGTAAAAATAAGTGTACAAATTAAAAGTGTAACGCCAAAGGCCAAAGGGACATAGATTATTTGCGTCAAAAAATAGGCATTCATCGAAATCTCCCGAAAAAAAAATCTAACACAATCTTATATAATAACAAAGTCATCTGAATCTCTTTTTTTTTTTTTTAAAGATAAGATAAAGAGATAATCTGAAGAACTAAAACAATGAGTTTGGGATAATTGATATAAAGATTAATAATTAAATACTAGAATATTTTTGCTCTAATTAAACAGATCATGAGAAGAACTTGTAATTCTTGGAGCTTAGGATGATATTCCTTAGCGCTCCAATGGGTGCAAGAAGCATCAGTGCTAGTCCGAGAATAATACAAGTCTGCAAAATAAAATAATAATAATTCTTATTATGTTAAAAACTAAATCAGCTTATTATATAAAATAACATTAATAATAAACAATTATGAAAGCAACAATTTGGCATCAAATTACGTACCCAGTTTGCGAGCCAAGATAGGCCGAACCTTTTGGGTTTGTAGATGGCAAGCCACATAATGCATGGAAGCTACAAAAGAATATCAAGGAAAAAAAAAGTTTCAGATAATCTAATAATAATATGTGTGATTTTGATTATAAATTTGTGACAAAATCATGTGATATTTATTTGATCTCGTGTGCTTACGAAGTATGTTGTTGGAGCAAAAGCAAATCCTCCGAAAAATCCCAAGAGACCACCAAAGAATGGGAAAGCTATAGCTACGATCATTGTCATTACTGCAAAAATTAACACAGTGGCTAATGATTAGTAACATATACATGATATTTATTCTAGTAATTTAAACATGTTATTTACAAAAAGGGCTATTATTACGAGACACACATATATATTTATACACACACAATAAAGATCGATCGATACTCACAAACATAAAGGGTACGAGTGACCAAGCGAAGCCTCAAACGAGGTTCAAAGTCTAGCTTCTTCACCAACACAGTTTCAATCATGTCAAACACCGGCATTGCATAGATCTACACGGATGATCAAATTCAACATGTTAATGCTATAATTAAACTGGTCTAATATATATATTTTTTAAAAAAATTGTGGTAGAAAATATTAATGATTGAAATAAACCTGGTAGCTTCCAATGACATGGACAAGGACAAATAAGTTAGCGGCGGCGATGAGCCAGGGGGGCCGCTCGAGCGTGATGAGGATGTTGTCGTCGACGCTGTTGCCGAAGATCCAGTAGCCGATGATGGCGACGGGGAAGTAGCAAAGAGCCACAACAATGTAGGCCACAATGACACCTTTCCACATAGGTCCTTTCGAGGGCTTCTCAGGGGTTGAAGGGATTGTGGCCTGAATCTCCAGAACCACGTTGTGGCCCGCATACGCAAACGCCACGTCGCCCAGGGCCGAGAAGAAGTCCATCACCGTGCCGGTGTTCGTCGTGGCTCTGTATGCGTAGCTCACGGTCGGTTGAACTCCCTTGTGGAGCGAAGCTACCCATGCAATTGTTGAATAGCTACATTTGACAATAACAAACCAAAACCAAAAAAAAAAAAAAAAAAACAACAATATTAGTGTTAAGGGTCTAATTATTAGTGTTAAGGGTTATAACCAAATATTTTTGCATGATTCATTAATTGTGTGATATAACAATTTTCATGAATGCATAAAAATTGATTTTGGCAATTATATGCAAAATTGAAAAAACAGAGTTGACGTTTGTAACCACGCAAACAAAAACAGTAAAATGTGGTTTGGATTTGTATTGAAACGGGCCCGTACGCACCTCAAGGACATGACAGCGGCGGCGAGGGAGACGCCCCAGATGGAGTTGAAATTGGGGAGGTGGGAGAGGACCAGGTGGATGCAAGCGAAGCCGATGATGAAGTAGGAGGTCCTGGTTTCCTTGGCGTCGGGCCAGATGGTGTCGTAGGCCTTCTTCAAGGACTTGCCGCCGGTGACCATGTACACGATGTCGGTTCCGATCTCCACCACCAGCTGCTGCGGCACCACGATCCACAGCCCCAGCTTCTGCCCGAATGCGTGCTGCCCCAACTCATGGTACCTGTCGAACCTCTTCCCCGGCACCATCTCGTGCATCTCCACCATCTGCCACAGCGTGTACAGCGTTATTATCCATGACAGCACCAATATCACCACGCCAGGACCCCTGTGCACATTAATAACATATAACACAATTTAGGGACAACATATAATTGTTTTGGTGCATAATTATTTGTTTACAATACCAACTCACTCCGGAAAAAAACAATTACAGTGGGGCTTACACTATATGAAATTAACACACCTCCAATAATTTTAAAAAAAAATCATAATTTCAATATGATTAATGCAAGGTCAATATTGATTATTTAACACGTGAAAGCTATTCACATTTTAATGCAAAACGGATTTAGAACCACCTACTTTTTTTATTCATAGAGTTTTTATTCTCCGAGAAATTCCACCGGGGTTATGCATATATACATACATGATCAAACATTCGTTCCGATTCATACAATCGAACTCAGCCCAAATTATAACCAATAAATTCGGTGAAAAACCCAGATAAAAAAAATAATTAATTAATATACATCATCACCACTAATGATCAGGCTTTAGCAATAATTAAGAATAATATAAACATACCATCCGAGCTGTGACATGGCATAGGGAAGGCTGAGAACACCAGCACCAACCATGGCAGTGACATTGTGAAAAGCTGAGTACCACCACTTAGCATCTCTTGAGGATGTTATTGGAAGCCAATCATCTATTCTCTTCTTCTTTTCCTCAGCCTCACCAGTTCGTGTCAAATTATTATTGTTACTCTCCGCCATGTTTTGCTAGCTTTTTCTTCTTTTTTGCTTCTCGGAGAAGTAATGTTTCTTGTTATATCAAATACCAATAATCTTATATATTGGTTATCAAATGCCAATATATAAGATTATTGTCAATATCTTTGATTGAAGATTTGGGTTGATTCCTATTAGGTTTTTGAATTTCAAGAGAGTGATAATTGTTGCTCATGCGATTCACGGAATATATATAGCGAAACAAACCCGCCCAAAGTTCGGGAAATTCGCTGCTTTATTTGGTAATTATCACTATTAAAAGTAAATCCAAGATGTGAAACACGAGCCATTTGACATGTCCTTTAATATGGTTAAATCTACGGTTAAGATTACCTGGATGATTTGAAAAGACAGTTTGGTAGTTTTACTTTTTTTTTTTTTTGCTTACCAAGTTTGGTATTTTAGTTTTTTTTTTTTAATGGAAAATCTGGTATTTTAGTTGGTTGAATACGTACGTATTACTCGGGTTTAGTTTATTTATTTATTTTTTGGGACTTTAGTTTGACTAGCTTTTACTTTAACCCGAATATGAGGCATAAATCTATTTATTTATTTTTAAATAGTTGGATAGGTAGCAAATAATCATCATCGTATATACAAAGAATCAAATTCTGGTAAACAGAGAGATAATTACGGTCCACAAAATCTAAAGATTTGATTTTTAAATATTTAGCGATAATAACTAACCTTTTTTCAAAAGTGAAATCACATCACATTAATATGAAAAGTAGTAATCCCGATATATATTTTTATAATATACAAATTTATTAAACGAAAAAGGACTTTCTTTACTATCTCAAATCACTCCATATTATTCGCATGCCATAAATACTAGTATAGTATGGTCCACAAACAAAACTCGCCAAATATGTGATATAAGAAATAAAATTAAAACCAAAACCATAATTTAAAATCTAATTATAAAACATAAACTTTTTTTTTTCATTTACATTAAAGATAACAAGTGATCAAGCAACTAGAGAACTATAACTATTCCTATAATTGTGATTATGTTTCCCATTGAAGCTCAAAGAATCTTCCACTTGGCCAAGCCCTTGAGCACCAAAACAAAAGTACTCATTCATTATCAATTTCTCATCCAAAGACTCATGCCTTGTTAAACCCTTCTGGTTACTTGAGCCACAAGGCTTCTTGACACTCAGCCTCTTGGCCTGTTTGTCCCCGAAAGAAGGCCGTCGCCGCGGCGGCGGGGAAGACACGTTGGACGCGCTAGTGCTCGGCGGCGAGGCGGCTGAGGCGCTAGAAAAATGTGGCATTGTCTTGATCACGCCATGCATTAGCCCCGCCGCGAATTTCATCTTGGTTGAAGGGCTCGGGAAGCCTGTGCTGTCGGCCGAGTATGTCCGCCGGTTGTTGGGCAGCGACGCGGGTTTCCCGTAGATCTGCCGGAGAGGAATGTGGCAGTCCTCGAAATCCCGGTGCCTGTTGAACGAATCTAGAGAATCGGTGTCCTCAAGCCCTGTCCTTTCAGGCTTTTTGTCCTTCTTTTTCGGCCATCGGAGAAGGAAATTCAAGCGCTTGACGGGGTTGTTCGCAGAACTGGGCTTTTTGCTCTTGTTGTTCAATGCGTCGGAAGGCTCGAATTGGCTCAGATCGCCAGAGAGTGTGCTGAATTGCACGCTCCCGCGCTCGCAGCTGGCCTCCGACACATTGTCGATGCCCGTGTAGAGGAAGATCTCGGCGTCCGGGATCCTGAAAGACGTCCCAGGACTAGTCCCAATGCCGTGCATCTTCAAGTGCGAAACAAGGGCGTTTCTAGTCCTGTGGTCCCGGCAATTTGAGATCCCTCCAGCCGCGATCAACTGCTTGATCAAAATCTCTGAGGACGCCGACTGCGGCCGCTGCCGGAGGAGGTCGAGGGGCGTCATTCCATCAGCATCGCGGGTGTTGAGATCGATCGACGGGACAGCCATGAGGAGCTCCACCAAGCTGATGTGGATGTTCTCACTCACGGCCATGTGGAGGGCGGTCCTGCCGTCGTTGTTCCGCGCGTTGATCACCCCTCTCACGTCGGCGATTTCCCCCCGCAGCAAGTGCTTCATGAGCTCGATGAGCTTGTCGAGCCGCCGGAACCCCGGGGCGCGGAAACCGGCCACAGCCATGTGCAGAAAAGTGTCTCCGTAGTTGTTTTTCAGAGTGATTAGCGAGGGAGAGGCATGGATTAGGACCTTCACAACGCCCAAGTAGCCTCTGTAAGCTGCCATGTGTAACGCTGTGTTGCCTTGATCATCCGTACAAGCGATTATATCAAAGTTTTCCACGAGATATTCAACCACCTGAATCGACGATAATCAACCAAAATCAACAAACACTAATCAAGTTCTATGTAAATGCACAGAATTTACGTGTAGTTAGCAAATAGTTATGTTCGAGAATGAGCCTACTAGTGACCGCTAAACAAAAAATCTGAAGTTTAATCAGCCTGATAATTCCACTCTATTTTATCACGCAAATCAGATAAAGAATCAATGAATGGTAAAAAAGAAAAGAAAAAAAACAAGGCTGACCTGAACTTGGCCTCTCCCAGAGGCACTGTGCAACACAGTACAGCCTTGATCATCCCTGAAACCTAAGACCTCACCACCATTCTCCTCCAGAAGCTCCCTCAGCATGTCCGAATTCCCGCCCCTGGCCGCCGCGTGAACCGCCCGGTTCACCACCTCCCACCTCAGCTCCCCGCCCACCTCCGCCTCGCTCCTCGGCGGCGCCAGGGCGAGGCCGATCAGCATCCGGAACAGCTCGGCGCTCCTCCCCCGCGCGGCGGCGTAGAGCAGGTCCGTCAGGCCGTACTCGCCCTCCCCGTAGACCAGCAGCGGGTCCCGGTCCAGCAGTTCCTTGGCGAACAAGGCGTCCCCCGCGGAGGCGGCCGTGTAGAGCAGCCAGCCGCCGTAGCCGGCCCTGATGAGCGAGTTGTGGCCGCCTTTCGACTCGCACGCCAGCAGGAGCTTCCTCGCCACCCGGCAGCGGTTCCCCGCCACGCCGGAGAAGCGGCATTCGTCGTCGTCCCACACGGTTTCGAGGCGGCGGATGCGGCGGAGGGAGGTGAGCTTGATGAGGAGGTTGGTGTCCAAGTGGAGAAGCTCCCTCACAAGGTCGTACAGTCCATTCGCCGCTGCCCAATCTATTGGCGAAGCGTACCACCATTGGTCTCCAATGCTTTCCCATCTTAAAGGGAAATTCGGTGCTGCCATTTTCCCTCTTCTGACACCTTTTTTTTTTCCCGGGAAAGTTAACTAACTTTGTAACTAACTAAGTGTCAGAGAAAAGTCTTTTTTTTTTTTTTTTTGGTTTGAGCTTCAAAGGGCATAAGGGAATAGATAAGGAGTGTTTGGGAGAAGGAGAGCCATAGAGCAGCACAAGGAAGTGATTGAGGCTGGCCAGAGAGAGAGAGAGAGAGAGAGAGAGAGGGACAGACAAAAAGGGTCGTTGCTTTCAAGGAGAAGGGAAAGGTTGAGAAATGGAATTGTATGATCTATGGGGTGAGATAAAACAAAGGGGAAAGAAAGAGACCCAATTGATTGTTTTTAGAGAGTTTATTTTTATACGGTGGAGAAAAAAAGTTGGGAATAAAGCATTGGAAATGTTTTAGATTCTTCTAGTTTTGGTCCTTTGTGATTTGTGAGATTAGTAGACAGATAGAGAAGTTGGGATTTAAACCATACGTTGAGGAAGGACTAAAGTGTGAAGTTTTTGAGCTAGTTTGGGCAAATTTTCAATGTTTCAGACTTTCAGCTTTTCCATTAACGGAAGATTAGAGAGCAAAATGGGAAGGGACAGCGTACAGTTGGGATTCACTCGCTTTTATGGTTTAGGGGTATTTAAGAACCAAGTTCTTTTTTCTTTGTTTTTGGTTAGAGAATAAAGTTCTTGAAATTTGTGGGTGTTTAGGATTTAATCCACTATCTTGTTTACTCGTTTTTTAATTAATATAACTCTTGACTTTTGTGTTATGAAATGTGAAAATACTCCTCTCTCTTTTTCCCCCCCTTATTTTTGGATATTTCCTCTGCCCTTCCTATTTTGTCATTTTGCACTTTTCGTCTTGCAACTTTGTTAAAAGGAAAAGAAAATGAAAGAGAAAAAAAAAAAATCACTAGCTCACTCACTCTCATGGTTTTTGTTCCTAAAATTTCTAGGACACACCTACCAAAAAAACCAAGGGGACCTAACTCCAATTTTTTTGCCTTTATCAATAGTCAATACCACATGGCTGCCCAACAATGGCCATGTTGTTGGGATTAAATGCATGCAGAGGTAGAGAGGTTAAAAAAATAAATAAAAAATAACAACAAAAAAAAACTTTGTATGAGAGATGAGACCCACAATCACAAATTACTTTGGTTGTAAAAAACGCTAGATGCTTTATTATTTTATTTTCATTGTGATTTATTGCTAAAGTCAGCTCTTTTGATTGCCACAGCTTGACAAAACCAGATGGGTGGTGGGTAAATAGGAAGTTGGGTAGTTCATAGTAATTAAGGACACCACCACAATATGGAGACCCTCTACTTCTTTTATTGCCAAAGGGACAACCAATATAGTTTTGCATCTATGAGAAGAGGTATTATTTATCATTTCATATGCTTTGTGATAATGAGACAACTTTCCACTCCATAAAAATACGTGAAAAGTCCCAGTTGGCTTGCAGAGACTACATGAAATGCTATGACCCACCAAGTTTTTTCATTTGGGCACAGCTACTATGTTTTGAATGACCTGTTAAAAGACAAGCAATATTGGTAGTCCCGTGAAGTAAAAAAACATGTCCAAAGTTTATCAACACAAAACAGTAAGTGGTTCTGTATGGAAAGTGGTGACCTTCTTTGTATGGTAGTTTTGGCCAAACTTTGAATAACATTTACCAATTACCATAATTTATAGCAATTCCTAAAATTTTAGGCTAAAGAACACCATATGAATTTCAAACTTATCAATAATGATATTCTGATTCTAATTCTGCAAAAAAGAATTTCGATGCTAGTTTTTGTTCCACTGACCTACGGTCCTGAAAAAAGTGACACCTTGTCATCTCAACTTAAATCCTTTAGTGGGAATAAAAACTTTTGGTTTTCACACTTTTTCATCATGACTCAGCTGAATATATACTTCCACACAAACAGTGGATAAATCAGCTTTGTGTATATTTTCACCACCAAACTTTTTCTTCTTATTAAAAAAAAGTGGGTAGTCTTTAGTTTGTCTGTGTCTCTGTGATTGAATTTAAAGAAACATAACTAGTGTTTAAGTAGTCCAAATGACTCTTCCTTCTAGGCAGAATTAGAGTGAAGGCAGTGGTTCATCACGAGGAAAACTGTCCCACAATCCATGTTTCATAACGATTTAGAGTAAGATTTACAATGGTTAAAAAAAAATCATAAAAGTGGTCCCACTAGCACATGGCTTAGACTAAGGATATATAGATCACTATTTTTTGGATTTACCTACTTTGTCATTGGTATCATTGGATCACGAGATTGATTCTCTAAAATGTGAGTACTTACCTTGTTCCATAAATGGACAGTGGAGATAAACACGTGACTCTGCACCCAAAATGTGCATTAAAAGACCCTTTCAGAATCTCCATTACAGTCTTACGTCTCCTAGATCTTGCCACTGAATCAGTTAAAAGAAAGAGACACAAAACAAAAGTCTATACAGTTATAAACATGTCATGGCTACATCATCAGGATTCCCATATTTGCCTCCAGATCTAGAGGTTTTGTCATACATTGCTTGACTTCCCCTATTTAATTCTAACAACACATTCATTTTATGTTTGATTTATCGTATTATATTGCACTGTGTTGTATTAAATAATTATACTATTGCGTATTTTATAATGATTCACATAAAACAATTAAGAAGAAAGTTTTTAGCATTAGAGCAGATAATACGAGCTAATAAGAGAATTTATTTTATATAACACAATTTGTATTACATTAAATGTGATTTTGTATTATACAATATGAAAGTATAAACATGCCAAACACCGTATTGACTTATACGGAGACGTACCCTAAAACTGTTAAGCAAAACACAACAAGACTATAATTTAGTGACTGATCTATCAAAAAAAAAAACTAGCTAATTTTGAAGTATATAGATAGTATAAAGATAGAAAAAATATACGGAAAAAAAAAAAAAAAGTTTGTACGATTTGGCGTTTTTGTTTAAAGAAATTTTAAAAGCAAGAATTTGTTGTTTCCTTTATTTTAAAATCTTTTTCCAATATTCAAAAACGGAAAACGAAACACATTTACCAAACGTGTTATCTAACATATTTACCAACTTTGATCAATTTTTTGTTTAAAAAACAAAAAATAGAAAATTAAAGTGTTATCTAACGGGACCTTTAGCAATTAACACGATCACTTAAAAATTTCTAAACATTGGTTATCCTTTTAAATCATCCATGGTTGAAAATGGCTATATATTGCGATCACTTGTCGTCTCAAAATGAATACAAATTACAAAATATCACGTACCCGAGAATGTTGTCCAAACACATTTTACATGTTCCTCATGACCTCCTCAATCTTCTCTGCAACACCATCCATGTGCTTCTGCTTAACCTCTTCGAAAAGCAAACGACATGTTTTGTATCTCGGCACGAGCCCTCGGCCGATCATCTCCTCGAAGAGCAAGTATGCCCACTCGCATTTATTCGCTCGACATAGCCCGTGAATCAGAAGACTGTAGGCCGATAGATCGAGACTAAGATGGTGTTTGTTCACCATGTCATTCAATAACTTGCTTAAGCGATCGTCCGTTTTGCCAGTTTTAAAGCAGGATTTGAGCAATGGATAGTATGTCTGAACATCAGGCTTACAAACACCTGAATTTTCCATCTTTGCAAGCAAATCCAAGGCCTTTTGCTCTTCAGAGTGATGGCAAAACATGCCAATCATCGTATTGTACGTAGATGTGTTGGGAACAACGCCATTCTCAACCATCTCAACTTCGAAAACACGGACAGCCTCTTGTACCTTCCCAACTCTACCTAGAATGTAGATCAAAGAATTATAAAACAGCGCATCGGGTTCGCACCCCTCCAATTTTGCTCTCTCCGCCATTTTCAAACCGTCCTCATACCTCTCCAACTTGGCCAAACAGCTCATGACAGTGGTGTGAGTCACAACATTCGGCCCACACCCTTCAGCCCGCATCTCATCGAGCACCCGATAGACATCCTCAAATTGGCCTCGGCTGCAATAAAACTTAACAATGATCGAGTAACTTATCACGCAAGGACGACACCCGTGCCCCTTCATCTCTTGTATCGTCCAGTGCGCCTCTTCAACCCGGCCAACCTTGCACCAACCATGAATCAAAATATTGAAACTATGCGCATTTGGCGCAATATATCCCTTCAACTCCAAGAAGATCTCGCGCGCCTTATCGACCCTGCTGGCTTTGCAGAGCGTGTCGAGCAACAAGTTCATCGACTCGGTGTTCCTCTCCAATCCAAAAGTCCCCAACTCATCAAACACCCTCACGGCCTCCTCCCATTGCCCGGCACCGGCGAGCCTCCTCATGACCTTAGCTACGGACCCGAGCGTGACCGCATTGTCGCCGCACATTTCTCGCAGAAAACCGAGCATCTTGTCCATTTGCCTCATCTTCCCAAGTATGTCAAGCATCAGATCATACGCCTCCGAGGCATGCTCGTAGCCCGAGCGCGTCTGGGCCCACCTGAACACACCCAGAGCCGACCTCCAATCGTCCTTGTAGCGTCGAAGCAATGCGTCGAACAGTTGGTGGGTCAGCTCAATATCATTGCATTTTGGGTCGCTCGCGAGAGACTCGGTGACCTCGTCTTCGCTGCTTCCCGGTCCCACTCGAGATACGAGGATGTCGAGGTCGGAGAGCTTGGTCTCGTCGTCGTTTCGGAGTGGACGAGACAATACCGACGGGAAGAGAGAGAGTCCACGGTTTTTGGGACAGCCATGGATAAAGGCGCGAGCTTTGTTGGGTGATAGTGAATCAACGAGGAAGCTTAGGCTATGGGTGAGCTTTCGGGCACGAGAGATCATGAATGATAGTGACTACAAGCAGTGAAGCTAAGGTTGAGCTATGATTTTCAGAGAAGCAAAAATGGAGTCTCTCTGTGTACAAATCAACGACATGGAAGTTAGATCGAGTGTGCGGTTGAAATGAAGAAGCGACAGTAAAAGATGAAACGACGCTGAAGAAAAACGACAATAAATAGTTTAGACGACGGTAAGAACCGAAAAACGACGAGACATGTTTAAAACAATAGGAAGAACTAATTCGAACTAGATCGGGATTCGAGAATAAGCCGACAGACCGCAACTGAAATGAAGAAAACGACAGCAAAATATGAAACGACTCTGAACAAGAAAGACAATAAATAGTTCAGACGACAGTAGGAGCCAGTAAACGACAATTATGCCAAAATGGAATGGAGAAACTAATTCGCCATAAGCTGCAGAAATAGGGCTGTAAACTAACAAAAATGAGGAAAACGACAATAAAATAATAAAGCACGACGACCACTTAACAGAAAAAATATGACGACAAAAAAGATAATACATAAATATAATAAGGGCAATGCTAACAACTGACAGACGTGACGCGTCTGTTCGATCTCAACCGTTTATTGTTGTGAGTTGCATATGTTCATAACAAAATCCATATAATAAACAATTGATGTGGTCAGTTTTGAGATAAAGAACCATTAAACCGACACTAGAACCATCGACAAATCCGAACGAAAGAATCCAAAGAGTGGAAAGATGTAACTCTTACCACCATTAACACTTAAATTATTTCATATATTTTTCAAAAAAGAACTTGCCATACATGCCACTAAAAGAGTTCCATTAAGTAAAAGCGTAATGGAGTAGAAAACTTTATTTTTAAGTTGAACAGCCTTACTTTGGACGACAACCAATTTTGCTCATCTTTTGCTATTGCTTTAGTTAGGAGATCGCTCGTATATAAATAAAGCCTCCAAATTGACATAGATAGTTAACAGTTCAGTTTGATCGTAAAATAATTTTAGATCGCTTGTATATAAATAAAGCCTCCAAATTGACATAGACAGTTACCAGTTCAGTTTGATCGTAAAATAATTGTACTTTAGAGCATAATTCATCTATGGATATTGGGTATGCTGATTTTTGCAATTACTTTTAAATGTGATTTTTTTTTTTCTCAGATACTTTTAAATGTGATTTGTTGATTTTTTTAAATGTCCAAGCGTTTCAAATGATTGAAAATGAAGCATTTTGCCTTGGATTAGAAAAGTGGTGAAATAATTTATTGGTTGTTTAGGATAAGTATCCCAATCGTTTCATGTTAAAATAGTTTGATTTTGCGAATTTCAATATAATATAAATGGTTGAAATTTAAGGATATTGCATTAGGATTAGGAAAGTTGAGAAAAAATGAAATGGAATGTGGGGATGGCGGAGGCAAACAAGGGGTAATTAGGAGAATTTCAAAATAAAATCATTCTTAATGCCACTTAATAATCTATACTCAAATAATGTGTTTCCTTTATTTTCATTATATGTTTATAGTGTAAATTTTGAATATAAATTAAAAATACAACACACAGGCATAAGATTATCATTGTGCTAATAATATGGCATTCCTCAAAATCTCCCCATTTAATTGGCTTCTACACAGGGAAAGCATAATTCTCACTCCAAATTTTTAGTTAATAGGAAAGTAAATTTTAAGAAAATAATTATTTTTTAAAAGGTAATTTTAAAAAATAGTTATGTTTCAAATTTTTAGGCTATGTTTTGGCAAAATATTTTGCCCATCCCATCTCAATTCTTGAGATGGTCAAAATAGTTTGAAAATGATTTGAAAAATAGTTAGAAAAATGAGTAGAATGATTTGACCCTACAAATTTCGAAGTGTATAAATGGTTGAAATTTAAAAATATTGTATAAGGGTTTAGAAAGTTAAAAAAAAAAGATTGAAAAAAAATAAAATAGTTTGTAAGATTAGAACTTCGTTTGGTAAACGGGTTCAAACTGTGACAATTTGAATTTTTTCATTTGAATTGGAGAATTTGAATTGGGTAATTTAAACGAAAAATTTAAATTGTTGTTTGGGTCAAATAATCTTATTTGAATGTATTATTTAGATTGTTGTTTGGGTAGATGTGAAATGTGTGATGTTGAGTAATAAAAAGAGTAGTTGAAATGTCAAATCAAAAAATACTATTCAAAATGGATTCAAACTGTTGAAATTTGAGGGGGGGAAGAATTTGATTTTGAAGGGTTTGAATGACTTTTTCTCATTTGAATTTTATCCAAAAAAAAGTTACCAAACGACGATTTAGATTGACAAAGTCGTTTGAATTGCCCAAGATGGGTTCAAACCCATTTGCCAAACATACCCTAAATATTGGAATAGAATTGAATTGGAAGGATTGAGAGGGATTGCCAAACTTTAAGAAAAACGAAAATCATTCATAAGTTTTGTTTTCTTTGTAAAAAATATATATATTTTAATAAATTTTATATGTAATTTTATTATAATAAAAAATATTTACCTTAATAATAAATTTTCTATGGTTAAATTTAAAAAAATTTCAAACTGTAGTTACTTTTTTTGCCTAACCGACCCATTAGGAAATCTAGTTGCTTATTGAGTAAACAAGCACAACAAACATGCTCCTGGAAAGTGGAAACAGCTAAGAAATAAGCCATCTTTTCATCATATTCTCATACGAGAACCATGTAACTGTTTACATGAAATTGTAAAGAACTCTAAAACTGAAATTACATGTTTCGGTCGAAACTGGTAAAAATGGGTAAAAACTCCATAATTTAACATCCAAAACATCAAAAGCAAACACCAGGTAGGCCTCATTGCTTATTCAAAAACTCCAGATTAAAACATGAAATTAAACCTCAAAAGACTCAATTGAAATGGAAAACAAGTGAAGCCTTGAATCCTCAAAGGTATAGCTTGGCTCAGCTTATAGCTTAGCAGGTTGATGCAATATGGCGAATCAAGTCGATCACACGGGTGCTGCAGATACGAGTGAGGAAAATAATTGTCAGGAAAGAAGCAAAGATGGCACAGCAGTGAATATGAGAACAACGCGATAGGCGAAACAAAGTTCGAATTACCTGTAGCCCATTTCGTTGTCATACCACGAGACAAGTTTCACAAATTTTTCGTTCAGGGCAATTCCAGCCTTGGCATCAAAGATGCTTGACCTGTGAGGAACCATGCGGCACATTAGTTATGGTTCCCTGGTAACCTCTACGAAAAACAAGCAATTTTGTTAGGATGATAGAGAACAAACTTACCTGCTGTCACCAACAAAGTCAGCGGACACAAGATCATCTTCGATGTAACCCAAAATACCCTTCAGTTTGCCCTCAGACTCCTCCCTGGTCACGAGTAGCAGATATAAAGTCAACCCAGATACACACGAATTATAGATACAGCTCCTGCTTATCTCATGGGTAAAAACGCAAATTCTCACTTGATTGCTTGCTTGATCTGCTCATAGGTAGCTGGCTTCTCAAGCCTGACAGTGAGGTCAACAACTGAGACATCCACAGTTGGAACTCGGAAAGACATTCCAGTCAGCTTACCGTTAAGAGCCGGCAGGACCTTTCCAACAGCCTATGCAAGCAAAAACAAGGAAGACAGTGTTAGAGAAGCATTTATTCACCAAACAAACAAACCAGCCATTCAATAAAAGACAAGGCATTACCTTAGCAGCTCCGGTGCTGCTGGGGATAATGTTGAAGGAAGCAGCCCTTCCACCTCTCCAGTCCTTCTGTGATGGGCCATCAACAGTCTTCTGAGTAGCTGAATTAGAGAAAAAACAAACAAAAGAGCGATTTCCATTAGCTTTTAACATCCTAAATCACACATCAGCGCAACAACTTGACTAACTGGGATGATTTAGCAAAAGATCTTACCAGTGATGGAGTGCACAGTGGTCATGAGACCCTCAACAATGCCAAACCTGTCATTGATAACCTGCATAAAATTCAAAAAGAAAAAAAAAATTGATGCATCAATGAGTGAAAATTAAATAATACAAAAAAAAAAACCCATCAATGGTATGGAATAGAAAAAACCTTGGCCAAGGGAGCAAGGCAGTTGGTGGTGCAGCTAGCGTTGGAGACAATGTTCAACTCGGGCTTGTACTCGTGCTCGTTGACACCAACAACGAACATGGGGGCATCCTTACTAGGGGCAGAGATAACAACCTTCTTGGCACCACCCTGGTACAAGCATCAAAACCAAGTCAATTTCTAGTTCATAAACAAGATGAACGGCTAAAACAAACCTAACCAAGAAATTGCTTTCAGTTTCTAATAAATACCCATCTCGATTAAAACACAGACAGGCATTGATAATCATATTAATATAACTCCTAAAGGAAGACTAATCCCCAAATTTTCAATCAACAAAGGCTCACAACATAATGGACAGAAATCTTAGACAACAAAGCTAAATCAAACACTATAAGGAAAAATAAATCAGATCGAACCTTCAAGTGGGCAGCAGCCTTGTCCTTGTCGGTGAAAACTCCGGTCGACTCGACAACGTAATCGGCTCCAACCTTGCCCCACGGGATTTCTTCAGGGTTCCTTTAAACACCAATGGAAAGCAATAAAAACCAAAACTTTAGACCAAAATCCATTGAGATCTCAAAGCACAACACAACACTGGCAAATCTGGCTTAAAAGATGGGATCTACCTGAAGCCAAAAACTGCGACTTCCTTCTCGCCGAAGAAAAGGGTCTTCTCGTCCTTGACCTTGACCTCGTGGTGCTTCCACTGTCCGTGGACTGAGTCGTACTTGAACATGTAAGTCTGAGAAACAAAAGAAAATCACATCAATCCTAAACCCTAAACCCTAAAAAAAATCAAACGATATCCAAAAAAAAAAAGAAAAAGATTTACAATACTTACCATGTAGTCAGTGGTGATAAAAGGATCGTTGACAGCGACGAGCTCAACATCGTCCCTCTGAAGAGCAACCCTGGCCACCAAACGACCGATCCTTCCGAATCCTATGACATTCCAATCCATTTCAGAATATATATAAACACATAATCGCAAAAATAAGCCGAAAATATATATTTAAAAAATCGCAGATCTGAGATCCGAGCATTACCGTTGATTCCGATCTTGATCTTCTTTCCCGAAGCTGTGAGTCAAAACAAAACGAAAAAAAAAAATTAAGCACGAAAATATGAAAACAACCGACGCAGAGAAGAGAATATCGAAATCGAAATGCAGAGATTTTATCGATTTACCCATTGAAATTGGTAGAGAAGAGAGAGAGAGAGGCTGAGATTACGAGGACGAAGAGAGAGAGGGAGAGACTGTGTGTGAGTGAGAAATGAGAATAGAGTGAGGGAGTAATTAGGGGTTATATTTAAAGAGCGGCGGAGAAACAGAAGACTGAAGACCCAACCAAACACAGCCTTGGGTGGTTCGGCCACGTGCTATGCTCGATTTCTTGGCCAACAGGAAACTAATAATCAATGTTTATTATTTTTATTTTTTACTTTTTAGGCAAAAAGCAAACTAGAAGTTTGAAGAAAAACTTGGCTCCGCGCCGCTGATTAATTATAAACTTCTTTTATTAGCCGCTGATTTTAATGAAGAATGTGGTTGTGCATTAAGGTCTTACGCACGCGCTTGTTTGGCTTTGGGGTTCACGTCCCCTTTTTAGGGCATGTTTGGTAATGATCCATGTAATGCGAGTAAAGAGGCATCGACGAGGCCCAATGGACACTACCCGTGTTCAGAGAGGACTGGCTGGGTCCAGTAAGGTCGGCACCCTCAGGTAGGGACCCGACAGGGTCCAACCGGGTCCGCATGGACACTCGCAAGGTCTGATCAATGCTTGCTTGGTTAGACACCTTCGGTAGTCACCTTACGTATCCGAACATGCCTAATCGATATTGTCACGTGAGGACTGGTGAGGGTCATTAAGTTTGTTGTCGTTTAACAAGGCCTCACTAGGCTCAGTCTCTTCAAAGTCGTTATTGGCTTTTTGTTGATGTGCGTCAACTCTCACTTATTTTGTGTCCAAACGTGGCCTTGTTGAAATATTCGACATGCCAAAAATACTCTACAAATTAATATTTTGTTTCAATATGAGTTTGTGTTCAGCCAAATTTTATTACTTATTATTTCAATTATGTATTGATAACTGCGTTTGTAGAATTAATATATTAGCAATTTCACACTGATTTTCAAAATTGAGAATACATGTTTGAATCTTGTAAATTGATAATAGATTGATGAATTAATTTGCTCAATATATTGTTATAACAAAAGTTCCAAATAAGTATATATTTTGCTAAAACAAATATTTTCTTATTCGAAATTAAATGTTTGAATATAATTTATATCCTCGCACAGCTTAAAAGAAAAGATACACTAATGTATATTTTAGTTAAAAGTATAAGCGCTGATTCTACAACCAAAGGAAAACGAAATTTTAGGCTCCCAAACGCAGCCTTATGATTGCCCCTTATTTTTCAGTTCACTTGCCAAAACGAGCGTGGGAATAATCCGTCTCCAAAAAGAATATTCGGCTATAAAATCTAGGAGCAAAAGGACGTGGCAAAGTTGAATTGAGATTAACGAATAAGAGAGAAAAGTCGTCTAAAACGAAGTCGTTTGGTGGCTCTAGCTAAGCCAATCACGGCTTGACCGACAGAGCCTTTGTGATCTGATTGGTCAAACATGGAAATTCACACATCACCAATCCAACCTAACATTTGGAAAAAATTTGACCAGAAGTTCTAGAGTATTCCATAACTATTATGATTTATGATATCATTTTTTTATACCTTTTTTACCTTTTATTTTTTCTTTTTTACCCTCAATGGAATATTGGAATATGCTCTTCTTGGAAGCATAATCCTAGTTTCCCAGTGCAACGCAAGGTAGGTCAAGTGAACCATTAAGATTTGACCATATGGTTTAGATTTTTTAGGATTTCTTATATGTTAAAAGGAACTAATTAGTATATTTCAAAAGGAAAATAAAATCATAATCACATAAAAAAAGGGAAAAAAAAGCAGATGATTGAAAATATAATCCCCTAGAAATGTTGATAAAAAAAAAAAAAAAGAATCCCCTATAAATTAATGACGAATTCAGCAATTTCAACTTTATACCAATGGCCTTTTAAACAAAAAATAAATACAATAAAATTATACTAATGAAGTCAAATCTAGTACATAGAGAAAAATGGTGGGAACAAAATTAAATAGAAATATATCCATTAGAGGTGATAAAATCAACGAAGTTCACATGAAAAAAATAATATATATATATATGCACATATATAATCACCACTTATTGGTTGTTTTAAAATGTCCCTTTTGTAATTTGTTAGTTTGATTAATGTTTTGTATCCATTTAAAATATATAATTGAGTACATGGTTGTTTTTTAATGATTTTTTTAAATAATTGAATAAATATCTCTCGAATAAATAGTCATTTAATAAATAATATCTTAAAAAAATAACCAACGTTTAGATTAATTAAGAAATTAGACATTTTTCTAAGGGAAATCGTAGGAAATAGTAAAAAAAAATCGTTTTTAAAATTCATCCAATGTTTCAAAAAATTAAAAAAATTGCCATGTTACGAATAAAACTAAAAAGTGTCACACAAAATATTACGCATCTGTAAGCATTTATAAGATATTTTGTAACACTTTAAGTTTTACTCATTATTTTTAAAGTGTTAAATAATATTTTATAAATATTTACAGATATGTAAATATTTATTTGACAGTTTTTGTTATAAAATTATTTACAGTGGCTATTCTTTTAATTTTTTGAAACATAAGCTATCATTTAAAAGACACATTTAATTTTGGCCTATTTTTGCAACTCACCCTTTTTCTAACTACATGATGATATGCATTTGCCTTTATGCCATAGTTCTCTTATGTATTAGTGATAAATAACTTAATTTTTGAAAACTTTAGTCATTTCTTTCAAACATGGACCAATAAATTAAAAAATACCAAATAAACCCTTAATAAAATTGTCAACGTTTTGATTAAATAATAAATTAGTCACTTTCTTAACTACATACGTTGACGTAAATTTACCTTTATATCCTAAATTCTCTTTATGTATTAGTGGCTAATTACTTAATTTTTTGAAACGCTAATCATTTCTTTAAAACATGAATAAAAAATAGTCAAATATCAAATAAACCATATTTGAAATAGCTAAACTAACTCTTTACTCTTATAATGCCCAAAAAAAAAAAAAACAAACAAACATGCACATACATTTAACTTGAATGTATATTATTTTGTGTCACACGATGATCATCAATATATTATTTGAATAGGCGTATTAAATCAATATTATGGGTTTAGCATGCACTAGTAATGCTCACCCACTCCGACCAACAAACCTCTCCAATTATTTTGTAGTTAAGAGAATAATGGAGTGAGAGTTCATTTTCATTATTTTAAGGGTACATAGTGAAAGTAGTGTCTTTTTTTTTTAATGGAAAAAAGTTAATACATGGTCATAAATATACAATACGTAGTAGAAAGAATAAGTGCATTGTCTAATAAGCAAGGGAGAAAAAAAAAAGTAATAAGTGTCTTTTATTTAAGTAGTAAGTTTTAATATCTTTATCACAATTGTAGCAATGAACTTGGCAATTGAATTATAAAAACTAAAAAACAAGAACCAAAAGTTTAAAAAAAATAGCATTATTAAGTTGACACAATTTCAAGTGTGATGATTGACATCATTCACACGTAGCATGCATGGGTCATGAAGTCATTTACCATGAAACTAACTTGTTTTTAATATTAGGTAATAATAAATTATTGAAATTATGTTTCTTATTATAAAGTCAGCTGCCTCAAACAGTTACAAATTAATTTAAAGTGAATGTTGGCGGTATGCATGAGACATGATATTAATCATTGAGCTTTCACAAACATAGTTTTTTTTTGTGTTTGTGTGTGGTTTTTCGTTTTTTTTTTTTTTTGTTTTTGTTTTTTTTTTAAGATAGAACATGCATGGAATTAGATGGTTTTGAGTACTAACAGTGAAGAGTCAAAGACTGTGATCTAATCTCAGTAAAAAAAAAAAAAAAAAATCTTAAAATTGAAAAAAGTCAGAAGCCAAAGAAGAATCTAAAATATTGCATTAAATACATGATGTAAAGCTTCGTCATAGATTAGCAAAAGAAAGGGATTCTTGATGCTCATCAGTCATCATAAATAATAAAGAATTAAAATGAAATGATAGGGAAAGGATAGGAATAATAAATTTATAAAATAAAAAAGAAAAACGTGGCGTCGCCCGGACTCGAACCGGAGACCTTCAGTGTGTTAGACTGACGTGATAACCAACTACACCACGACACCATTTGATGCTTAGAAAATGAATCTTTCTAATTTTTTAAAAATTGATAACATTTTTCTAATGGTATATTTAGTATTTACCCTCTGTTTATTTTTTATCATTTTTATATGGTTTGAAATAATTTGAAAAATAATTTAGAAAATGGTTAGAAAAATAATTAGAATGATTTGATTTTGCGAATTTTGAAGTAGTATAAATGGCTGAGATTTAAAGATATTGTATAAGGAGTTAGAAAGTTAAAAAAAATAAAATGTAATAAAATAGTTTGAAGGATTAAAAAAATAAAATAAATAAAATAAAGGGTGAAGTAGGCAAATATCCAGAATTTATATAACAATAAAAATAAATACCCAAACTTTTGAAGTAATTGAGTTTCTAGTCAATTTGTGAATTACTTGCACATGTTTTTGGTAACAAAGTGAATTACCACCACTTACCACTGTGTA
This sequence comes from Boehmeria nivea var. tenacissima, assembly GCA_018132145.1. Lineage (NCBI taxonomy): Eukaryota > Viridiplantae > Streptophyta > Magnoliopsida > Rosales > Urticaceae > Boehmeria > Boehmeria nivea. The sequence continues at coordinate 16,793,089 of CM030881.1, read as the reverse complement.
AGTAATTGCATCTTTTGGGTAGTTGGTTATATTTTTCAAAAGATTGGGTAATAACTTATATTAAGTTTTGAAAATTGGGTATTTGCTATAATTTCTCTAAAATAAAATAGAATGATTAGAATGAGTGGGACAAACTGGAGTTTGTTACTAGGAAAAGGATTATACAACATAAAAGGGTGTTTCTTGCTTTTAGGCAGCATAATAAGTGGCAATTACTCAATTAGAATATTCTAGAGACACGAATCTTTTTAAATTATGATTATTATTTATTTTAAAGGCTTGGAATTGGCTGGCTAATAAGTTCGGTGAGTTGGTCAAATTTGACTTTACTTATTCCTCTATTTTTGCCGTAAATACACGCAATACAATATACACGTAACGCTCACGAGCCTTGTATTTTTGTGGAACTCCAAAAAAGTCGCAGAAATACTATTATTTTTTAATATATAGTTTTCCATATTTTGAACAAGCAATTCTCTGCCCTTTTCTGTCTCTCGCCGCCTTAATTTTTTTTATTTAATTATTATTTGTTTATTTTTTCTTGGAGAAGAGGCCTTTCTTTCTGTAACTCCGTGTTTCTACTGAGTTTCTCTCTTCTCTGCACAAAACACAAATGGCTTCCCAAACCTTGAAACGATGGTTAAGGCCTGAGGTACTTCCTTTTTATTCTTTTTGTTATTACAATTATTGTTATTATTATTTTGAATTATTGTTTATCATTTGCAACATGGTTCATGATTATTGATAATTGAGTTTTAGATCTGCCATCATTGATTGTGTCTAGAAAACCTTGATCTTGAAGTTAGAATAAGACTCTTTTTTTTTTTTTCCTGAGTCGCTTCTAAGAATACATGTTAAAATTGAAATCTTGTGTGTACCTACCAAGAAACAATGAATCAGAAGATCTTTGTTATCATATTTCTATGATTTCGCTCTACCTTGTTATTAGGTTTATTAAATAAATATTTAAGATCTAAATTCCTATATATATATATATATATATATATATATATTGGTTGATGTAGGTGTATCCTTTGTTCGCTGCGGTTGGTGTTGCTGTTGGCATCTGTGGAATGCAGCTTATTAGGAACATCACCACCAACCCTGAAGTCAGGTATATCATTTTTTTTAATTATTAATTATGATGATTATCACTAATAAAGAATAGGTTAATCTGTAACTCTCTCTTTTGCCATAAGAAATTGTTCATATGTTTAACCATCAAGGGTCTTACTCAAAAGTGTGAAAACTAATAGGAATGAAGCCTGAGAAACTGTTTGGAAAAAAAAAAAAAAATCGGCTTCTTGTTTTGATGTCGTTTTTCAAAATAAGTCATTTTGATGTAGTCTCTGCTGTTAAATTCATCTGTTGTCGTTTATTAATTTCAGCATCGTTTATTGGTGTGCCCTTTTGCTGTTTTATCCTGTTATTGTCGTTCTTGATTGCTCCGTCAGTCTGTTTATTGTCGGTTCCTGAGTTGATGTCGTTTTTCCCATATGTAGGTTTTAAATTTTTTGTTTTTCAAATGTGTGTTTTTCCTGATGTGAGGTTTTAATGCTTTGACGTTGTTATCTTACACCTTGATGTCGTTTAATTTCGTTGCATCTTTTTTAGCATTGTGTTTGCTGTCATCATCATCTCATTTTTTTCACCATCTTGTGGTTTTCTCTTACAATTCTTTTAAAATTATTGTTGTTTATCCTCTATGTTGTCGTTTCTTAGTTAGGGGAATCTTGCGGTTTTGTTGTATGTCGTTTTCTTTTATTTCCGTTTTCCGTGCATTATATCTGTAGTCATTTCTTAATTTCTCAATTTTTATTTATTTATTCTTTATAATTTTGTTTCATTTTCCCTCTTTGTTGTCGTTCTGTTCTTATTTGGCGCTTCTGATAATTGTCGTTTTCCATTTTATTTCATTTTCACTTTTCTATCGTTTTTATTTTTATGTCGTTTTGTCATTATTGTCGTTTTCCCTTTTCCCTCCTTTTATTTTATGTCGTTTTCACTATTGTCGTTCTGTTCTTTTTTTACGTTTCTGATTAATTTCATTTTCAATTTTCTGCCCTTTTTATTTTCATGTCGTTTGGTCATTATTGTCGTTTTCACTTTTCTCTCTTTTTATTTTATGTCGTCTTCAATTTTCTCTCTTTTTATTTGTGTCGTTTGGCCAGTATTGGCCATTATTATTCTTAAGTCGTTTTACACTTAACGTCGTTTTCACGTCGCTCTTTTCAATTTATGTCAATTTTATACGTTGTCGTTTCTAATTTTACTGTCGTTTCCAATTTTTATGTCGTTTTCAATTTCATGTCGTTTTTATCATCTTTGTCGTTTTTGAATTTATTGTCGTTTTCATTGTGCATTTGTTTTCATGTCGTTTTTCATTTTAATTGTCCTTTTACGATTCAGTGTCGTTTTTTATTTTTCTGTCGTTTTTATTTTTCCTGTCGTTTTTATTGTTTGTCGTATTTTAACTTTCTGTCGTTTTTTTATTCACTTGTCGTTTTACACTTTAAGGTCTTTTTTTTAATAAACCGTCGTTTTGTCATTATTGTCGTTTTTACTTTTCCTCCTTTTATTTTATGTCGTTTTCACTATTGTCGTTCTGTTCTTTTTTTACGTTTCTGATTAATTTCATTTTCAATTTTCTGCCCTTTATTTTCATGTCGTTTGGTCATTATTGTCGTTTTCACTTTTCTCTCTTTTTATTTTATGTCGTTTTCAATTTTCTTTCTTTTTATTTGTGTCGTTTGGCCAGTATTGGCCATTATTATTCTTAAGTCGTTTTACACTTAATGTCATTTTCACGTCGCTCTTTTCATTTTATGTCAATTTTATACGTTGTCGTTTCTAATTTTACTGTCGTTTCCAATTTTCATGTCGTTTTCAATTTCATGTCGTTTTTATCATCTTTGTCGTTTTTGAATTTACTGTCGTTTTCATTGTGCATTTGTTTTCATGTCGTTTTTCATTTTAATTGTCCTTTTACGATTCAGTGTCGTTTTTTTATTTTTCTGTCGTTTTTGTTGTTTGTCGTATTTTAACTTTCTGTCGTTTTTTGATTCACTTGTCGTTTTACCCTTTTTTTTTTTTTTTTTTTTTTACCGTTCCCACTCATTGTCGCTTTCATATCATCATCATCATCATTATATTAATTATATACATGTCATATTAACCAAGTACTCTCTCTGATATTCTAATGTGTGGTGCAAAAGGGTGATGAAGGAGAAGAGAGCAGCAGGAATTTTGGAGAATTTCGAAGAAGGAGAGAAGTACTCTCAGCACACTCTCCGCAAATTCGTTCGCGGCCGCTCTCCTCAGATCATGCCTTCCGTCAACAACTTCTTCTCCGATCCCAACTGATCAAATTCTATTTCATTACTCTTCTCATTGTTGATTAGAATCAGAATCTCTATTATTCAGGACACGACATTTTTTATTTGCTGCCAAAGCAAAGCAGGTTTTCCTGTTGTTGTTTGCTCATGGTTGAATGATCACCGCAATGAACCTTATTTTTGGTTAATTAATAAAATTTCAGTTTGGCTATTGCTGTTTTTAGTTTCTAATTTTGCTTTGATATATACATACGCATGAATATTTATTTGATTGTTCACTGTTTTGCATTGCAGTGAGTAATTTGCTAATGAGTTTGTAGCGTTTTGATAATTTGGACTTTCAACTTTTAAAACTACTCCATTCGTTAACATAGCTTAAATTTAAAAGGATTTATAACTAAATGGCTTAATTTTAGGACTTGTTTAAGAAAATATCTACAATAATCCGTTTTTTTGGTAGATAACTTGCTAGTTATTTCTAGCACTAAAAATAGCTAGTATGTAGTATTACTAGCCTATTGACCATAATATATTGTCTACTAAACAAATTTAAAAAAAAATTGTAGATTTTTTCTTACATTGGGTCTAAAAAATAGACTATTTACCTTTACCAAAATTCCTCAAATTTAAAAGCTCCTCCAACTAATTAAAGGTTGAATGGCTAAAAACAAAAGTAATAGAAAAAAACAAAACAAAATTAAATAACCTGAAAAACCCTTTTACTCGTTGTCATTTTGTTTAGAAAATTGAGTTTAATTTTGTACTCGTCCCTTGGATTATAGTCTATGGATTTTTAACAAAGTTGACAATACTCTTCCTCTGGAATAGTGACCTGACTCTCTCACGAGGTCTTTTAAAACCGTGAAGATCTCTATGACACAACACTAACACACTGCTGATAAAATTAACTGTATGATTGTCTGGTTTTGTTTGGTCTTTTTCCTCAACGAGAACCACTATTTTTTTATTTATTTTTTATTCCTTTTGTTTCCATGTGAGTTAGTACTTTCGTTTGTTTCCTTAAAGTGTTCGCACATATATGGAATCCTCTTATTTCCTTCCACTTACTTATAAAGTTAAAAGATAAACTAATAAAAATACAGAGTGTCTTTCACATTATTGTTCATAGAATGTCACTTTCAGTTCAGGCCAATACATAGAAGCTTCATTGTCCTGTTGTTGAAATGGCTTGACAAGTCAGACTTTGCAATAACAAGTGGGTTTTCAAAGATCTTTGCTTTTGAGATTCTGAATGATCTTAAGCACACACCCAAGAAAGAAAGAAAAAAAAAGAAAAGAAAGGCAGTGACCACCAAATTGATTCTTTAGCAAATGGGAACAAAGAATCTAGTGGTCCACAACAGCTTGAGACGCGAAAAAAAAAAAAAAAAAAAAAAAAGGACTCAGTAATTGTTAATGTTATCAAATTTATGCAAAATCACAGAAAATTTGAATTATTGCTATTATGCTTTGAAAGATTTTAGCTTATTTTTATTGACTAGAATTACAACTCGAATTATATTGCGAAGTAATCATATTCCTAATCTAAGTTTCTAATCGATTTTCAAGTGCCTAAATCATGTGTTGTCATGGTGTTAAGAGAAGACATGTTAATCTGTCAGTTGTTACTTCCTATTACTTGTAGCGCAAGTATTTGATGTTAGCCTACTATCGGAAAAATCGATTTAATCTACCAAAAATGTCATGATGGATCGTCATGGCAGTTTCTCCTGGACGATCTTCGCAAGAATTCTGCTACCAACTTCGAGAACGAAGAGGAATTGTCCTCGAGCAAACGAGCTGGAGCGTCGTACTCTACAACCTTGCCTGCAAAACTCGAAAAGTCTTAGAATACTAAAGGACATAACTTGGAAGCAGTAACACTGCTATAATACTCGAAACACGTGTTCTTTTTTTGTGATTTCTTGGCTTACCGTCGTCGAGAACGAGAACCAAGTCATTGTCGATAACTGTTGGAATCCGATGAGCCACCGTGATTACCGTGCATCCATTCGTTTCTTCTCTTATTGTCTCCTGAATCACATTGTCTGTCGCGGTATCAATAGAAGCGGTTGCCTCGTCCAACACAAGAACTCGCCTCCTCTTCAGGAGCACCCTTGCAAGGCAAACAAGTTGCCTTTGCCCGACGCTCCAGTTCTCCCCATCCTCGGCAACTGCACGATATCGAAGAGTTGTTCATAATGAATAAGACTAGGCTATGAACAAGGAAAGAAAATAACAAAAGAAAAAAAATATGTAACTAATAAAACTTTAATACCAGGTGCATCAAGAAGCCTCTGATCTTGCGTTACAATATCCGCCAACCGACACTTGTGTAAAACCTGGAAATCGTAAGCGAATATGTGATTTTCGTTACAACATATTCTTCTCAGCAGAGCTAACAATGACCATTTTGTAGGTTAAAAAATAATAATAATAATAATAATAAGCAATACCAACCTCCCAGATTTCATGATCTGAATGCTCTTGCAAAGGGTCCAAATTAGTCCTCATGGTTCCTTGGAACAAAGTTGGGTCCTGTGGAATGATGCCTAATTTTGACCTTAGATCTTGCAAACCCATCTTGCTTATGTCAATGCCATCGATCAGAATCCGCCCAACGGAGGGCTCAACCACGCGGAATAGAGCTTGGATCAAAGTGGATTTCCCGCTCCCGGTTCGGCCCACGATCCCAATCTTGTTACTCGCAGGGAAGGTGCAAGTGATCCCTTTGAGAACCATTGGCAAAGCAGGGTTGTATTGGACATGGAGGTTCTCGAGCTCGATTTTTCCATCCGTTGGCCATTCGGGGTCTGGCCTGGATTCTTCGATAATTAGCGGCGCCTCGCTCGGGACATTGGTGAACTGAAGGATTCGCTCGACTGATATCATTTTGTTTTCGACGTTGCATAAGTTCCAAATCACCCATGCCTGAAGAACATTCAGGTTCAAACCATATGTTGCTGCTAAACCCGCCAAACCTGAGATTGCAATAAACATTTCCGTTAGTTCCTAATACAAATTTTAAGCCAGTTATTTATCACTAAGCACTTTACAATAGTGATATTAATCAAAGCAAAAGGCGATATCCGTTAAGTGTTATCTTTGATATTTAAAAAGAAAGATTAAATGGTAACTTACTTGGGTCAATGGCTGATCTAGGCAAGGTCACCAGGATGATAAGGACAAGGAAGAAGACAAGGTTGAAGAGAAAATTGATCCGAATCGAAAGCCATTCCATGGTGGCACAGTTGTGAAAGGCGACGCGAGAATAGTCGTCGATGAGGCTCAGAACTCTCATCAAGAACCGGTCTTCCTGCCTGAAGCAGCGAATTGTCGCCGCCCCCGAAATTGATTCCGAGAAGTGGTGGAGGACCGGAGCCTTTCGAATCCCGACCATCCTGGCTAGTTCCCTGGCAGTGGTAATGTAATAGGCCTGGAAAAATAGTTAAACTACAATTACTTTCCAAAGAAAATTCTCAAGGACTATGCTTGTGTTTAATCTGTCAGAATTACTAAAAAAAGTACAAAAAATTCAAAAGTGGGCTTGTACTTGCCTGATACCAAATGGAGATTCCAATGACAGCAATGAAAAGAATGAAGACTTGCCAGGCAACTTGAGACATAAGAATGATTATACTCAAAAGCTGGATTAGTGCAAAAGCCAATCCAGCTAATCTGTACGGAATATCTGTGTCTACTGTGCTTTGATCAGTGGAAGACTGCAAAATGATCATTCAAAATGAAACACATTAAAGTTGTTGTCAAATGGAATAAAAACGTTGAAATAACATCAGTTAGACAATAAAATACCAACCCTGTTGAGGATTCGGCTTGATGGTGTGAAGTCAAAAAACGAAACCGGAGCTCGAAAAATCGAGGTGATCATTCCATGGAACAGACGCTGTGCAGTCTCGATCGCGATTGTTGCCATCAGAACCGCTCGCCCCAAGATGAAAACCGAGCTCCCGCCCGATAGCAAAACGAAAATCCCTATCAACTGCTTGTTACTGACCCTGCCTGGTTTCTCAGTGGCCCAGGAAATCCAGTAATTGCTTCCCATCTGCAAGCATTGGAAGATGACTTGACACACAAGAATAACCGGGACGAGAGCTCCTCTGTAGGCCGACGTGACAAAAGTCGAGTAAACGCTGCATTTCACGCGGCCGGTTTCAGCTTCTTCCTCTTGGGATTTCTCTAGAAGCTTGCCATTTGCAGTGGACTCGCGGAACCAGTCCTCCACAACTTCGATTTGGTTCTTCCGGCACGGGACAGCTCCCGCCAAGGAGTCGTCTTTTTGGCATGTGTTGACATGAGTCAATGACTTCCTGTGAGCGTTCATTTGGCTGATCAGTTCACCACTCAGGTCTGAGATCAGATCTTGGTACTTCCCAGACTGCGCGATTCGACCGTCTTTCATTACCTAACCGAGAGAGAGGAAAAAAAAACACTAAGAAACAAGACAAGGAAAATTCAGACTCAAACATGGACAAGAATTTTGAGGTTTTCACTAACTCACCAAGACAAGATCAGCTGCTTCTAAAAACTCCAACTGATGTGTAGCATAAACAACGGTCTTCTGAGACAAGAGCTTCAATAGGCATTTCTGCACCCAAAAAAAAAAAAATGTTAGTTCAATAAAAGTCCATGAAATTCAAAGAGCAAAACAAACAAAACAAAACAAAACTGTCATGCCTTGAACAAATGTGTGCCTGTGTGAGCATCAACAGCACTAAAAGGGTCATCCAAGAAAAAAACATCAGAGTCACTATACACAGCTCTTGCCAGTTGAATTCTCTGCTTCTGTCCACCACTCAAGTTCATGCCTCTCTCTCCCACCACAGTGAAATCTCCTCCTTGCCACATCTTGACGTCGCGGTCCAAAGCGCAGGCCTCGAGAACCCGCTCATATCGATCTTTGTCCATTTTCTTGCCAAACAAGACATTTTCCCTCACTGTGCCGGTTTGTATCCAAGCACTCTGAGGAACATAAGCCTTTGAGCCGTACACTTTGATTCCCGCCCCCAACATCCTTGGTATCTCGCCGATCATGCCACAAAGGAGGCTCGATTTCCCCGACCCCACAGACCCGCAGACTGCGACCTTCCATCCTTTCATGATCTTCATTTTCTGGGCGAGCTTGACGGTTGGTTTTTTCAGGCTTTGGTCGCTCGTTTCCCAAGCATACTCGCTTTTCTCAATCTCGATCGCAACATCTGATGAACCAGAGGCAAGGTAAGGCGTTGGGTTCTTCCTGTCTTCCCTGATGAGCTCGTGGATGCGGTCCAACGACACCTTTGTTTGAGCAACCATGGAAATGAGCTCAGGCAGGTTGTAGATAGGCTCTTGCAGGATCCGAAACGTGGCCAGGGCCGAGAGCACCGTGCCCGTCGTCAACGGCGTGCCTATCGCAATGCAAACGCCGAACGTCACAACCGAGACTAAAGTCGGCGAAGCCCAGAAGAGGAAGGCCACGGCCGAGCAAGTGTAGAGGTACTTCTTCAGCCAACTTGTCTCAGTCTTTCTGAGCTCGAGAATTCTCTTCAAAAACGTGGGTTCCCACGAGTGCAACTTCAACACTCTCATGCTCTTGAGAGTCTCTGAAGTCACCTTGATCCTCGCGTCTTTTGCCTCCATAATCTTCGAGTGAAGACTCTCTTGCACATTGGCCAGAGGAGTGTTGCAAACCATGACCATCACCGTGGCAAGCAGAGCCGCCACCGAAGGCGCAGCGCCTAAATTCCAGTACAGAATGATCAGCGCCAGGAAAACTTGCAGCGGAAGCAACCAGACGCCGTGGACGTACCAACAGCAATCTCCGATCCTCTCCACGTCGACGTTGATCAAATTCACAATATTGCCATTGCTCGTCCCTAAGTGCTTGACAGCAATGGACTTGTTGTAAATCAGTACTGTCAGCGCGGCTCTCACTCGGACGCCTATTCGATGAGCGCCGAAGTACCATTGCCTCTGCGTCAGCGACTCCAACGTCTTCGCGAAGAAGAAGATGAACGCGAGGATTAGTCCGTAGCGAAGGCTAGAATCGTCGCGCTTCTCCAACAAGTAGTTCACAAAGTTTGTGATCAGCCATGGCCCGGTATATGACGCCGCAGTGTTTAGTCCTGCGAAAAATTCGAAAACATGCCAAAGATAAAGAGACATTTGTAATGAGAATAATTTAGGTGCAAAAAGAGTGGATTAGTGGATAGTTTTTAGTAACCTGCGAAAACGGCATTGATGGCAAGAGATTTCCATGTTGCACTGAGAATGGCTTTGGCCAAAGACGGCTCTTCGAACTTCTGCTTTCGCAGCGATTCCTCGAGCAACACCGAAGCATTCTCTGCTGTCTCGGATTGAGGCACAGAAGGGATGTGGGGAAGCTCGAGCTTCTTGACCCGACCCGTTTTGAAAAGCGGGTTGAGCCATTGGAATGTGACTTTGCTCCAAAGCCCAGCATTGTTGAAACAAGCACTCTCGTTCTCGTTCTCATTCTCATTCTCGTTCACAGTCTCATCAAGCAATGTTTGTCTGAGACCATCACTCTCGTTCCGCTTGCTCTTGACATAGCCAAAGGCGTTGAAACAAAGCAAGGCCGAGAGCGGAAACGACGCCAAAACGACGGCGTCTGGCCGGGGAACAACACCCGGGAGGTCTCCGTAGGGGTTTCTCAGGTGGGCAATGGCGAAAAACGACACTGAGACCAAATCAAGAGCGCTCGAAAACACCCACCAGAGGATTAGGACACAAGGCCAAGTGGCGCGATTTTTGGAGTACAAAGACACGGCTGTGGCTAAAAACCATGTGGCGAAGGAAAAGACCGGTCTCTGAACAATGACCCCACTGTTCCAATACTCGTATAGACCAAAACCCAGATAAGACACACAGATAATGGCGTTGGAAACAACAGAGAACAAGGCAAAGCCTTTGCGCTCTGATCTGATATTATTGTCTCTCACGTGATTGTAAGCGTTTGAGGTTTTGTCTCTGACCATGTCAAGCAAAACCCATGTCAGCAAAATCACGAAGAACGCTACGTCAAGAATCTCTGCAGAGATGTCCATCGAAGGACGACCAAATCTGAATGAATAGCCCAAAAAAAAAAAAAACTGTGGTTTGAATCAAAACGCCATGTTAAATATATATATATATTTGATTTAAAAAAGAAAAGGAAACAAGAAAAGAGGTTTGTTTCTTTTCTTCTTCTCGTTTTTGTTTGTGTGAATGATATCACATTGATTGAGAATGACAAACATCACAAGGCAAATCGAGAAATATAAAGCAGTTGCGAGAGGAACGGCAATTATATATATTTTATTTTATTATTTGGGTGTTTTTGAGGGAGAAAGATGCACGTGGCTCTTAAGCAGAGCATTACATTCAATAACATATGTATGTGTGTGTATATAAGAGAATTTCGTACAAATATATGTGTGTATATATATACATAAATATAATCGTCCGAGACCTATCCCTATCGTGTAATCTATGTTGCCTTTTAATTAAAAAAAAAAAGAAATAAAATCTTCCATACCCTTCAAGTGTATGTATCTCTATATTTCTTTTTTCACATCATTGTATTTATTAATATTTATTTAGTAAACAATTTTCTATAGTAGGGTCTCAAACATTGATTCTGCTTTTATTAAGTAGATACAAGATTTTGTCATTTGAGCTCTGTTAAGAAATAATTTTATTGATTATTCTTATCATTTTGCATGGACTCTGAGCATGTTTTATTTTATTTTATTTTATTTTATTTTTTTAATTCTGTTATTATTGTTTAGTTGTGTAAAGTATAAGAAAAATTAATTCGGAATCTCTGAACAGTGTTTATTAAAATTTAGTTTTATTATAGATAAATAAAAAATAAAAAAAAGGGGACCAAAAAGAATACCAGAATCTAAGCTAACAGTCAAACACACTTATATTTCTCTCGCGAATTTCAAAACTGTCAATTTTTACATGTATATATTAATTATGTCATCATTCTGTTTCTTGTATTTCTAATAACAATAAATCTTAAAGAAAAATGATAATACTTAAACAAAGATTCTCTTGAGAGCAATATTTCTTCATTGGTTATAACCATGCATAATGCATTAATTAAAGGAAACTAGTCCAATTAGAGTGTACATTCACATAAATTGTATGTCATCACTATGATGATATGGTAATGACTAATGGTACGTACCTCATTGGATTCCACAGTTGAATTTTATTTTTCTCAAGCTGGATACTTGAATTTTATTTTTCTCAAGATCTTTTAGTCAATAATTTTGGATGGTTTCCTTGATAATAATAATAATAATAATATTAATATTAACAACAACAACAACTATTTGTTGTGGTTTCCTTATTAAAAAAAAAAAAACACTAATGAGTATTTGGGGTGGTTGAAATAGTTTCCTCCATTAAGGTTTCTAATTTATATTCCAAAATTAGGCAAGAGTAGACACCACAAGGTCTCTCCCAATTAGTTTGCTCTCTTCCATGTCAATCTTGCATTACCAATACATTTTGATATTTCTAACTCGAGCGAAAGTTTGGCTTCTTTATTTTGTTTTTTTTAATAATAACAGAAATTATTATAGATAATAAGTCATTTTTTACATTCTCATATTAATATTTTCAATTAAACGAACCATAGTTCCGTGTACTATTAGGTTTAATGTGCATTTGCATGTCATTATCACGTAATTGCTTTAATTGTGTGATAAGCAGCATTCAGAAAGAGAATGATGTTATGTTCACTAATATGATTTGTTTTCATTGAAATGGTTCCATAGTTTTTTATTTTTATTTTTTTTTTAATTTGAAAACGGGTTCTATAGTTGTTGATAACAACAAATTCTGTATACTATTATTATGTATAACCTGTAAGTTAACAATGTTGTTTTTGCTTATAAACAAGTTAAAATGATTTATAACAATTTTTTTTTCTTCACATTTTTAATGGTACCACCTCAATCAATCCTCGTAAAGTAAATGTAATGTTATTATAACGTGATAGGGAAAAAAAATGGATTTCTGTTAAAGTGTAAATTATGTTGATAACTAAAAACAAAGTCTCACATGAAAAGAATATTAATACGAGAGAGCATGGTACACTTTATAAAGAATTTCCTCACTTGCAGGTTACCAATGTGACAAGTCCTTAGTGTGCCACTAGGCTTGTAATAGCTAAGCTTATTAGGTGCACTTAGGGTTGGGCACGTGACGTGCGTGAGCATTGACACGTTGAATTATTAACTAATTTGAGAAAATTAGTTTCATATTTTTATTTTACTCCAGAAAAAGAAAAAAAAAAAAGAGTGTTCCTTTCTTTTCGAGTTTTCATTGAATTTGTGTGAATTTGCAAGAGCTTGTTATATCCTCTGAGCGATTTGCGAATGAGATCTCACAAAAAATTGATAGGGTTGCAAATTACGCTTATAAATAAGCGTATCACATAAGTGTTTCAAGTCTAGTTTTCGATCAAAATCTTCAAGAAAACTACTATATGTGATTGTTCTTTTCTTTGCGAATTTTCATTGATTTTGTGGAAATTCGGAAAGGCTTGATCTCTATGCGATTTGCAAACGAACTCGCAAAGTACTGATAAAGTCCAAATTTAATTACGCATTTTGATCACAAAGTACTAACACTTATTTTTTTTTATAAATTATTTATAATTTAAATAGAAAAAAAAAACTCCAACAAGAATGTCATACGAGCTCAGTAGTATGCATTTTATCATACAAAAGTCTTATACCATTACCACCTCAATCAATTATTGTAAGCTAAATTCAACGTTATTATTTATCAAACGATAACATTAATAAATATGGCATCTTGTGATACAAAATACTAGCATAAGAATATAATGCTACGAATCCTAATGTAATTTTGATTTAATAAAATTATGTAACCCACATACCTCATGCATTGATGTACAAAATTTGATAATACATTTTGAGATCCTAGTATTATCCACGTATATTTATGATAGATGCATCATATTCATATATATATATATCTATCACATATGAATGTGCATTGATGTACAAAATTTGATAATACATTTTGAGATCCTAGTATTATCCACGTATATTTATGATATAGATGCATCATATATATCTATCACATATGAATTATGATTCATAAATCTTGAAAAATGAAAATTAAAGAGCTAGAGAAAAGAGAGAGAGAGAGAGAGAGAGAGAGAGAGAGAGAGAGAGAGAGAGAGAGTGCGAGTATAATCATGATGATATGGCAACGAGCCAGTGTGGGCAGGCCTTTGGGGCGTGTGGAGACAGCGTGGGCCCGGACCACCCGGCATTGTGAATTCGGGTCGGACACGTGGTTGGTGGGCCATGTGCGTGTGCTCGCTAAGTGCTGCTCCACACTACAAGTGTGGTCTTCCTGTGCCAACCAACGCCACTAAACGTATCCACTACTTTGCATGTTCTAATTTTTTCAAGCTGCCATTTTTGAAGCACTATTAAACACCAATTAATCACACTTTGATCTTATCCCCTCATCCTTTAAGACACTACTAAACACCAATTTTTTGGACCGATAATTTGTTAACTAAAGTCATGGTTTTAAGTCACTACTATAACAAGTTTTTGGATGACTTTTTGCCCATTCATAGAACCATAATTACAATCTTTTTGTTATCGTTGAACTTTCCCCTTTTTCAGCTAATCAAAATTCAAAAGAGAAAGACAAATCAAATATTGAAACCTCTTTTTTTTTTTTTTTTTTTTTTTCCTCGTCCAACTTCTAAGGTTTATTTCCTAGTAGGTTCCGTAATGATAATTGAATCGAATGTGTTCCTACCAAACAGAATTTGGTAGAAATTTAGGTTTTTTCTTTCTGTAGTTTTTTGAAGATTCAAAAGTGTATCATTAGAGAGATCTTTTTTAAATTCACTTGAAGATACCATTATAATTTATAAGCTCGTGGACGCACTAACGTCCTACAAACATTGACCACTATTTTCTCATGCTTCTCTGTATTTTGAGCTTTTTGCAGTGCAATAGTGGACCTCCTGGTCCTTTCTTTTATTTATTTAAAATAGTATAATATAATAATACTTTTGTTTTTTCTTTACCAACAATGGGCAATGCCCTTTTTGCCTATCTATTTCCTACGTGTGAATATATATTAAAGTGGTACTTTATCAAACTATAAATCTTGGCATTGTTATAAGATGCCTTATCCAGCAGACAATTATTCTTTCTAGCAAAAAATACAAAATAAAAAACAAATATTATCCTTTTTTTTTTGTGTAGTGTCCATATGATTCCCTGTGATAAAGCACCATTAAAAAATTCCTTGCACAGTAATTATGTGGTTGATTTGGAAGTGATTGCTCTATCTAAACACAGATTTTAATAATTCTTGAATTGATTAGGCTTATGATAATCTAAATCAATCACTTGCCAAGCTCACTATTCAAATGATATTAACCCTAGAAAACTTCTAGTTATATAGCTTTCAAGTTGCATATTTAACACCTAGAGAGAGAGAAATGATATGATATGTTTGTAGAGAATAGTGGGGTGCAGGTTTTTCTGTTCTTTTTTTTTTATTTTAATTTTTTTGGACCACCAAGAGATGGAATTTTAAAACCAATCAAACTCTAACACGTGTAAAGAGAAGAATCCATATTTTATCATCAATCCAATTGTATTAGCGAAAAAAAAAAGAAGCTATGTCCTTTGCTCAAATTAAAATAGGGTGGCAATGAAGCAAACTTTATCAGTTCCACAAATGCACTTTTGCTTTTCACATGTCTAACACTTTGATAGAACTTTTATTATATGAGAAAAACCTTTACAGTTTGCAAACATATATTGGTGAAATTGAAAATACCAAAGGGAAATTAAGAAGAACTTGTTGATCAATAACAATATCAGAAAGAGCAAACCACAAAACTTCACTGATATAATCTTCTTATGGTTACATCTCTATCCATTTATGACGATAATTAAGAACATCACCGATAATGATAAATATAAATTTTTCAACGGATCGACAAAAATCTATCTATCCAGCTATGGAGTCATCATGTCGACACTTTGATGGAAGGACCACAAAACCTATTAGCAATATCTTTTTTCTCCTTCAAGCCAAGCACTGCTACTAGCTGGATGGCTCCAGAACCAAAGATTTTGTTTGTGTTTATTTTTCTTTCCACATTAATGACTTTTAGACACTTTCAATATTTTCCAAATTTTTGGATTGTTGGTGACCGGATTTTGTCAATTCCATGACCCACAATGTAGATGGTCTAGGTTAATTTCTATGATTCTATCCACAAATATGTGAGCATACAAAACAAAAAAAAAGTATATCCTCCTTATTTCATAAGAACCGCCAATCAAGCAGTCTCTCACTTCATTTTCCATGCGGAGCAAGAGAAACTAGTAGATCATTGTTAAATCTAGTTGCAGGTATTTTGCCCAAAAATGTAACTTTGGTTATATACAAAAGCCATAATTTGATTTCTATTTGGATAACTATGCCACACATAAAAATCCAACCCAAAATGTCCAAATGGGTTTTAATAATAGGGAGTGGGATATGAGTCATGCATGGGTTGGCATAGTAAGGTTCATAACTTGCCCAAAGTTCCCAATTCTCCGGAATCCAAGAGTGCCTTTCATTAGGCCTACAAAACTTCACTTGTCTATGTCACCTTTAATTTGTGAAATCTTTTTTTTTTTTCCTTTCTTTTTCACCTCAATAGGAAGCATTACTTTAGTTTTTTTTTTCATCGTTTCTTTTGCTTTTTCTTACATGAAGGACAACATTTGCGTCTAAAGTGTTTCTACTAATAATGCTGGCAAAAAATTAAAAAAAAAAGTGTCTGTACTAATATTCATGAGCTTTTTTCACCACTAAAGAAAAGGGGTAGATTCACCGTATTATTCTCTGATATATGGGTCAAACATCAATCATATAGGAAATTCTACCATGATGACGATTCCTAGTTTTGTGACCTTACGTACATATGATGCTATAGTTTACATTTTACAATACACGCATAATATGCTCGTTTAAGACAAAAAAAAAAAAAAAAAGTTTTAAGTTGTTAAAGTCGCAAGTATTTGAAAATGCTATGCAATTTTGTTGGGAATCTTGTATTCCTAGTGATTCCATATGCAAATGTATCTATTTTTGAACATAGATGCTTCATAGAATCTATTACAGAGGAACATAGATACAAGCAAAAGGCATTCAAGGATACTGGGGATAACAAATGAGACGAGTGTTTGGCCAGCAAGTAATTTTTAGCTTCTCTTCGATTAAGTTTTATGGGATTTGCTTAAATAATATTTATATTTATGCATGTATGTATGTCATATTACGTATACCATGCTAGCTGTCTACGTTGTTAATGTTTTTGTGTTGGCATATTTTTAGTAAGAGTAAAACAAGTCTTTGTTTGACAAGTATTTTTGTCTTTAAAGTAGTTTACTTTGTCACCACTTTCCTGCATGACCTGGATTATTAAAGAGGGAGATTGTGAAGATTATGACAGTTAATTGTCGTTCACGAAGAGGGTTACGTTGATTTGGAGGAGTTGTGTTTTGATTATTCATTTTGGTCTGCCTTGCCGCCGGCCGAAACGCTTCCACTAATGTCGCAAGGCAAGGCGTGTTACAACTCCGGATTTTATGGTGCAAGAGACTTTCCATCATTAGCTATTCATAATTTCTTGCGATTTGATGACGTGGAAATTAACTCAATTGGGTATTAATATTATCCTCGCTCGCACAGTTACGTACTTCAGGAGATTGTGATTGGGAAAATGTTTATTGTTGATCAAGTACATACATGAGGGGAGACAGTTCTATTCTATACACTTTTGAGAGAGCCTTTTGAAGAGAAGTCTGTGTAAAGAAGAGTGTAGTCTTAATGCCTTGTTTGCCCCACTCATCCCTCACATTTTATTCTATTTTTTTCCAACTTTTTAAATCCCAATGCAATATCTTTAAATCTCAACCATTTATACCATATCAAAATTCGCAGAGTCAAAACTATTTTATTTTGAAATGGTTTGGTTGTTTACACAAACAACCCATTAGTAACAGAATTAGCTTGGCGTTATTGCTCGAAGTTCTTGGTGACTATTTTATCACTCAACAAGTGAAGATGAAGATTGGTTGTGAGTCTCAGAAAGAGATTCTTCTTCAAGACAGGGGGAGCTCAGAAGCGAATAATCACTAAGGATTTACTGGAGGAATGACAACGTGTATAAGAGGGAATCTTTTACAATCCAAGTCAGGTTGACTCTTGAAACGTTTATTTGTTTAGTTGATTGCTTTATCATTTGAGCGTAGCTCTGCAAATATAGGTGTGCACAACGAACCGGTTTATCAATCTTCTGTATCATTTTATTAATTTTTTCCGCTGCTTTATTATTTTCCTTGTGTTATTCATAACTTATGTCTGCTTTAAGATTATAGAGTTACAATGATCAGTGTTCCAATTATCATTATATATATATATATATATATATATATGTCTTGTGTTACTATACTGTCTTTTAACATTAAAGTGTAGTCTCAGACCTTTCATATGCCAAATGGATAAGTGAAGAGCATGCAGGCAAAGAGTATAAAGTTTAGTTTTGCTTTTATTTCCTCTTCGGTGAATATAAAAGAAGTGCCTCCAAAAGTTTGACAACCCATGCATAATGAAAATTCCGTATTTCAGTTCAAATTGTTGTCACAACCACCATGTAGATAAAATAGATTTTTCTAAAAAAAAAATGCTAGCATATTCTTTATCATTTACTACATTGGCTTTGCACTTTATACAATATATAATGTCAACCACTATATAGAGGAATGTACAATTAGAGCCCATGTTTGCAGTTCGGCGTAAGTTTAATGTGATTATTTCAAGATTAGACTATATAAGTTGGTGCGTGAATGAAAAGATCTAATCATTATGCTTTCTTGATTTGTCTCGATCTATATATTTTTCAAATTATTTGACGCGTACACAAATTGTTTGACTCTCTGTCTTCCTGTGTCTATAATATTTTAAGCCTCTAATACGTGAAATAATAATTGAGGGACATAGAAAGACACCAAAAAAATAAATAAAAAATAAAAAAAAAAGAATCATAATGATTCTTATATTGATAAAAAAAAAAAACCTGTTTATTTAGTATTTAGTCATTTGTTTGTTGAAACATGTTTTAAAAAATAGTCAATATTTTAAAAAATTAAACTATTAGTCATTAATACATAAGAGAATTAAGGATATAAATATAAAAATACATAATCATGTAGTTTAAGAAATGACTAATTTCTTAATTAATCAAAACATTATCTATTTTCTTAAAACATCATTAAAAAAATAGCAATTTACTCAATTATCTCTAAAAGAAGATTTTGATGAATGTTTTTTTTTAATACATTAACAATCTACACTCTTATTGTGTTGCATTTTTAATTTGTCTTACTTTTACACTATAAAACATAGAGTATAAATCAAGTGAATACAATACTTGAATATAAATTATTAACTAGCACTTAGAATGACTTTTTTACGATTCTCCTTAAAAAAAAACCTCTATTATTTAGTAGCTCGGTTTTTAAATAAAAAATAAAATAAGTTAAAAATATTTATATCACTTTATGATAGACAGCAGCTCTAATCATTTACACCGAGTTTTATTATAGTGTATTTCTTACGAGTCTTTATGCCTTTCTAATGAGTCTCTTTATGTTTATCATTCTCTAAGAGATCATGCAAGTCTTTGCACCTGGCTGTTTATTAATGGCAAAGGCACATTATAAATTTGTACTATAAGTACCCTCATTAAAAATTTAAATTTTTTAAATATTCCTCCACAATTGAATAATAATCTAACCTATTTTTATTGCATTCTCTATATCATTTAGCTAAAATGTCACTCTTTTTTAAAGTTTATTGTTTAGAATTTTTTTTTCCTAAATGCGTCTCAACTCTCAATTCATTGGAAACAAATATATTGTCTCTTTGTACTGTACCCATTGTTGTGCCCCCAATTAAAGTTCGACAAATAAGCAAAAAATAAAGTAAAAATCATCAATAACTGCAATACACAAACTGTTTTACTTATTTGTCACAATTTGATTAGGGGCACAACCAAAAGAGACAGCACATTTCTTTTCTAATTCATTTATAAGACTAGATGTGGCCCGCGCTCCACCGCATTTGATCGAATATTTATATGCCACGTAATTCATTATCATAAACACAATTACGTGGCAGATGAGCAAGACCGTTACAAACCCAATAACCCATTCGTGTAACAATTTTCATTATGTCTATATAACAAATTTGCAACTTCTCAAAAAAAAAAAAAAAAAAGCGGGACCGACTTTCCCTGTCCTAAAAGGCACAAAAATTTAAAATGTTACCGTTATAACCTCGAGACGAGACGGAACCAAAAACAACTAGCCGTTGCGCTTCTCAATCAATCATTTCTTTGAACCAAAACTTGCCACTTTCTTTCTTATATTCCATCGCTAATCGCTCAGTTCGTCACTCTGAAAATCTTTGCTTTCTTTTTCTCTCTCACCAAACAGAACCTGAAAGAGATCGTATTCGGGAGGCAAAAATGGGTTCCAAAGCGGCCACCAAAGACATGATTACGCTCCGCGGTTCGGCGGCGATCGTCAGCGAGTTCTTCGGTAGGGTTTTACTCGTCTCTTCGCGAATTTCTCTTTCCGTGTGCTTTGGAAAATCCGATTCTGATTTGCTGATTCTTATTCTTTTCTGTTTTTCTTCGGATCGATTTCTCAGGCTATGCTGCGAATAGGTAATAACTGAATCAATCCGATCTCGGTCTTTGTTTTTATTTTTGTTCATTGTTTTTTCTCTGTCTGTTTCTGGTAATATAATTTCTAGGGTTGAAAAAACTAATCTTGAATTGGATGATTAAATAGTATTCTCTATAATCGCGGAGTTTATCCCGAAGAGAGTTTCAAAAAAGTGAAGAAATATGGTCTCCCGATGTTACTGACCGAGGACGAGGGCGTTAAATCCTTTATTGCCAACCTTACTGCACAGCTTTCAGGTTAGATTTCCCTTCTTCGCTGTTTGGATGCTGAGTAAATTTTGGGGAAAGAAAGTGAAAGTCAAACTAGTTTTTAATTTACGCCCTTAAAAATGAAGTACCAAACAATAGGTCATCAAATTCCACTCAAAATTTATGGTAAGGGAATTGAGTGAGACGTTGAATTCTTGATTATTATTTTTTTTTAGAATGGCTTGAGGCTGGGCAGTTACAGAGAGTTGTCTTGGTGATAATGAGCAAGGCCAATAACGAAGTGCTTGAGAGGTGGAATTTCAGCATTGAGACTGACAGCGATGTCGTTGAGAAAGGGTAACTTAGTTTGGTCAGTTTAGTTGGGCAAATTCTGCTTCTACGCAACGCGATTTTTGTGTATTGATGATGTGTTTGCGTCTGGTTTGATCTCAGAGTGTCAAGGGAAAAGAGTGACAAGGAAATCATGAGGGAGATTCAGGCAATCATGCGACAGATTGCGTCGAGCATCACTTACTTGCCATGCCTCGATGAACCTTGTAAGATAAAGAACAAAGAATTATCAACCTTTTCAAAAGATCAATGATGTAGGAATTTTAATTGATGTATCTTCGAATGTTCATTGATTTGTTTTGTTTTGCTGTTGTAGGTGTGTTTGATGTGCTAGCATACACTGATAAAGATGTTGCAGTGCCATTCACTTGGATTGAAAGTGACCCCAAATTGATTGCCAATCCCCAGATGGTGAAATTGCATTCTTTTGACACAAAGGCAAGTCTTGGATACTAAACTGACTTTACATTAGAAAAAGAAAGGCATGTTTTGGGGATGTGTTTGATTTTAATTGTTTTTTTTTTTCCCTCTTTATATGCAGATTCACAAGGTGGACACTCTAGTGTCATACAAGAATGACGAATGGGACGAACAGTGATGCTTGGATAATGCAATCACACCCCCTTTTTTCACTGTTTTTTGTTTAGTTTGCTTTTGGGGGTGATGTGGATATTGTGAATCTTTTATTCACATTTTGTGTCGGTAAAGACTTTGGTTGGTAAATGTTTGTTCCGAGTCTTGAATTATATCCACTTTTATGGCTTCTCTGCGTGGAAATCACGAAAATCTTCACCTATTTCCTTGTAACGGAATTCAAGTTTCCTTAATTAATAAATAGTTCATGAGAGCAAACACTAACTCTGATTACATTGTTCTATTCATATAATTAATTAATTATACAAACCAATGGTTCGAAACCTCCCTCAACTTGTAATATTTTTCTCTGAGAGCAAAGTCAGTTAAACAACAACAACAATAATAATAACTTCCCAAAGAAAGACAAGCAACGTGCTATTCTTATGCAAGAATTTTCCGTACAAGAAACAATTCTTTGACTTATAAATATATGAATAGTGTTAGACATACAAATTTCTTTTTACTAATTTTTTAATACAAACTCAAGTGTCATACTATCATTGATGAGTATTTATCATCTAATTAGAAGGATGTCAATCAAAACAATGACACTTCAATTGCTACATAGACTGGTATTAAAAAATTGGCAAAAGAGTTGATATGTTAGAGTGAATCGTAAATGTAATCATAATTGCGCACTAAAATAGTGTTTGGTTGGCAAGGTGAATCGTAAATGTAATCATAATTGTACTTGTAATGGAATGGAATAAAAATTAGAAGGAAACACAATACTGATTCAAATTTTTGGTTGTATATTTTAGATGACCCGTAATTGAAATATATTTTATTGAAATACCCTTAGTTTATATACCAAAATAATAAAAAGATATAAATCCAAATAATAAAAAAAAAATCAAACTATCAATAATTAAAAACTGGTTCACGCTAAGATTGTGTTCAAACATAAATGTCTCAACAAAAAAAAGTATAAAAAATAGTTATTGTATATAATCTTGGTTGCAACTCTTCAAAAATGAAATCAAACAAATCACAGATAAAAAATTACAATCTCCTTAAAAAAATAAATAAATAAATACAAATCCCAATGACACAATTGCAGCTTCAACCAGAAACAAACATAAATCATACTAATGCTCTTCAAAGTTCTCAAACAGCTTCAAAGCAAAACAAATTAACAACTCAAACCCAAAGATTCAGGAAAAAACAAAAACAACAACTCAAACTCAAAGAACACCACAGTCAACAACCAAACAAACACCAACAAGCCTGAGACCTGACTCAGCGACTCGATCCGACTCAACTCCTGAGTCCCCGACTCGGCCACTCTCAGCGACACCGACGCCGCCGAGGGCTTGACGGAGCAGACAACGATGCTTCGGGGCCGGCATGGAGGGAAAAGTCGTGGAGTCTCGAAGGGCGGAGGGAGGAGTCGCGAAGGTGGGGCGGAGGAGGTGCAGAGGAGGCGCAGAGAGCAGAAGGCAGAGGGATGAGTCACTGAGGTTGACGGAGGCCGGAGAGAGGAGTCGCGAAGGTGGAGCAGAGGAGGCGGGTGGAGGAGTCCGGCGGGAGAGGGGAGGCGGGTTGATTTTTTTTTTTTTTTTTTTAATTTTGGTTTAGACAGTCCGGTTGAGGAAGAGAAGACGGGGAGATAAATGGAATTATTGAATAATTAAGAAATGAATTGTGTTTCATTAGTATGTAGGATGTAATTGAGATTACATCAAAATGGGTGAATGAACTTTAAAATGTAAAAGTCATTACCATATAATTTTATTAACCAAACATTGTAAAGTAATTAGTGTAAACCAAACACCAACTAAATATCTGAATCCTCTTTGGAAACCCTCTTTTCCAGGCTGGAAATCAATATTTACAAACATGAAAATTCCAGGCCTTTGGGTGTTGGAGCACCATTAATATTAATATATACGAGTGAAAAATATGAATCCATACTAAAGTTGAGAAACAAAGAGTTGAAAAAAAGCATGTTTCTCTAGTGAACAGCTAAAAACTACTTGTCTTGCTTCTCAACTCGCACCGCGATAAATGGCTCCAGGTCTGAGATCGTCCATGTTATAATAAACATTGTACCCATCAAACTCCCTAAGACACGTCCAGCCCCGGCGAGTCAGAAAATCACGGTAATCGTCTTCGGTGTAAAAAATCTTCTCCTCGGTATGCATTGGCAAGTGATCAGACTCGTCGTATAAGCACACTTTGATTACCAAACCTGAAATTTCAACAGTGCTCAACCTCTAGCTTTCTCTACAGAAGATCATAATGAAACTTGATTGAAAGCAAATAAGTTTTATTGCTTTGCAAACTCGAAGATCAATGGTACCTTCGTCAAGGTGAAGCGTGTAATTCCCCAAAGGCATGTTCTTGTCGAGGCTTCGAACGACCTGATCCTCATCCTCTAGCCAAAATGCGCGTCTGGTCCTCAATCTAAATGCGGATTTGATTGCTTCTTTGATGGCCTCTGCACTGCCGTCTATTCCAACCCTCCGTGTATAATCACCCCACTTGACCGATATAACTCTCCCAGTCCCACCATATGACTGACTATCACCACCTACTAAAAAGGAAAAGAGAAATTCAAAAAGGTACACAACAATCAATCAGTACAGAAAAGGCCTTTGACAGACTCAGTTTACATAAAAATCACATATGTAGAGACAACACCCAAGCGTAAGTTTGTCTTTTTCCTTTTGACTTACCGTTTCCAGGGGTGTCGCGCCAGTTCCACGGAGGGACTCCGCTCGCCACAACAGCTTCAGCCGCCGTTATGGCAAGAGGGTGCCCATCGTGATCCAACCGTCTTTCAAGATTGAGCGTTTGCCTGCCACAAGCTGCATCAAAACATGACTTAAAACTATGCAATAAGCAGTACAACAACAGCAACAAGTAGAAATAAATTTTTTTAATCAAAGAAAGAACTAGTCATTCAACAACAACCAGAAAAGAAACAGCTTACAGATGGTTTTACTCATTAGGAGGCAATAATATAAATTCTAAGCATTTACTCTTAAAAAGGTTTAACTTTCCCTTCCATTGAAATATAAGCATTTACACTTGAAAAGGCAAAACTGCTTTTGAACAAAGCACTGTCCCAATTAAATATCCCACACTACAGTATCTTTCGGTAATTTATCTGCGGATTTTCTTGACATTCTTGTCCTGTCATAGACTTAAATTAGCCGATAAACAAGCCTAAAAAAAAAAACATCAATGTCTTTTCTCTGACTAAAAACCAGAGCATAACTACCTTCCACTTGACCGAAAGAAATGCTCGTATCATCAATACCTGTTTTTGTGCAAAATCAAAAACACAAAGTCAAACAACAAAAATAACAAACCAAAACCCTAAAAGTCAAATCTTTCTCTCTCAAACCAAAACCTTTATCGGAGAACTGCATAAAGGAATCGACTTTCGCCTCCGCCGGCAACGCCGCAGACGGCGGTGCCGGCGGCGGAGGAGTGGGGCTCTTGTACTGCGAATTCTTGCCTCGATCTCGGAGAATCTCCTCGATCTCCTTGTAGTAGGACATCTTGGCCGAGGCCGAGAGGTCCTGGTGGTGCTTGGCCTTCTTGTACTCCTTGAGCAAGTTCCTCCACTTGTCCGTACACATGGTCGGCGATCGGTCGAAGCCTCGGTCGCGCATCTTGGCCGAAATCTGGTCCCAGAGGTGCTTGTTCGACTTCGAGGTGTTGAAGAGGCCGTCGGTCTCGCGCCGGAGCGCGATCAGGCTCCGCGTCTCCTCCTGTACCCACGTCTCCGCGCGCTTCTTCGGCGGCGCTGCCGTGGCCGCCGGCTCCTCGCCGCCACTGCTCTCGCCAAGGACCATCTGGGCGTGGTCGAAGACTCGCTCGGCGGCGGTGGCGTCGACGCCACCGCCGCCGTTGGAGGCGACCTCGATCATCATGTCGGGGCCTCCTTCCTCCTTGTAGAAGTCGATCGCGCGAGGCTTCTCCGACAAGTACATGCCTTTCTGGTTCTGGAGGCTTCGGTGAGTCTGTGGAGTGATTTTTGGAGGGTTTAGAGGTCGAATAAGGAGAGGGTTTCCATGAGCAAGAGAAGAAGTAATTCCATTTCTTTAGCACTCTAATTTGCTCTGACTGGACAAGACTGGCTTTTCTTTGTG
This sequence comes from Boehmeria nivea var. tenacissima, assembly GCA_018132145.1. Classification (NCBI taxonomy): domain Eukaryota; kingdom Viridiplantae; phylum Streptophyta; class Magnoliopsida; order Rosales; family Urticaceae; genus Boehmeria; species Boehmeria nivea. Next base: position 16,767,644 of record CM030881.1, on the reverse strand, counting down.
CTTCGGAAGAGACGAGAGAGAGAGAGAGAGAAGAAAGGAAGAAAGAGACTCCAGAGAAATTGGTTTTGTTTTATTTATTTATTTTTTTTACTAGTGTTAATACTTGATATCATTAGTGAGTACATTTATCAATACAATAATTTTGATATTCAACCAAATAACATGTAATATTAATGAAAGTTAACTCTTTGTTTTGGGGCAATTATTTTGCCCATTCAATCTCATTTTTTGGATGAAAAAATTGATTTAAAAATGATTTGAAATTATTTGAAAAATAATATAAAAATAGTTTGATTTTGCGAATTTTTTTATGGTATAAATAGTTGAGATTTAAATATATTACATAGGGATTTGGAAAGTTGATAAAAATAATTGAAAAAAATGGAATGAAATTAAATGATTTAGAGGATTATGAATGTTGAAAAAAAAAATGGAATAGAATGGAATTGGTAAAATAGTTGCTCCAAACAAGGAGGGTTAGACATTTGAATTACCTCTTGTTTGGCCCAATTATTTTACCCATTCTATTCAATTTCTTTTTTGTTTCTTTTTTTTTTTAACTTTTTTTTAATCCTCCAAACCATTCCATTTCATTCTATTTTTTTTAACTTTCCAAATCCATACACAATATCTTTAAATCTCAACCATTTATATCACCTCGAAATTTGGCTTGTGTTTGGAAAAATCATTTTAGTCATTTTTTACCATTCTAAATAGTTTGAAAATGGTTTGGAAAATGATTTGAAAAATAGTTTGGAAAATGGTTTGAATTTGCAAATTTCGAGGTGGTATAAATGGTTGAGATTTAAAGATATTGTATATGGATTTGGAAAGTTAAACAAAAATGGTTGAAAAAATTGGAATGAGAATGGTTTGGAGGATTGAAAAAAGTGAAAAAATAGAATTGAATGGAATGGTTAGAATGAGTGGAGCAAACGGGGAACAAACTATTTTTCAAACCATTCTTCAACTCATTTTTTATATTTTAAAAAATAAAATAGAATGAGTAAAATGGGTACCCTAGTGTTAAGATTAAGCAAATGTTAATTTCACTTGTTTTGGTACATCGTAATTACTAATGAGTTTGGTTTTTTGTTTTTTAAAGTGCTGCACTTATAAAGTTATAATATGCAAATGTAATGTTATAAAAATTATTGTAATCATGTAAATATATAATGTTACGTGAAATATTAATAAATACAAAGTATTATTGAAATTTTTTGTTTTTTTGTTTTGTTTTTGGAGATAATGCGTGAAGTAGAAGAGTATTTATTTATTTATTTATGAAATCAAGAAGGAAAAGTAAAGCATGGTGATACAAATGGTCCAAATGGAAATGGGCAATGTTTCTTGGTTTGGCTGAGGTTTTTGTCCCCCTAAAATAGGTAGAGATTTGTTCTCAGTTTTCTAAAAGAAGCAAGCTTGGTGATCGTGTTGATTTTATAGTTTTACATCTTCAATCATATCATATCAAAATCGACGCAATACATGAAAAATGTTTTGGTTCTTCAAATAAAATAAAATAAAAAAACATGGAAGACGTTTTGAATTTTTCTTTAATTGTCTTGAAAGATTAGAAAAGTAGTAAAGCAAATTCATTTAATTATTTTCTTTGTTTTGTTGTTGTTTACTTGATTTCATTTTTCTTCACAACTTTATTTTCCAATATGTCGTAAGCAAAACACTAGGAAAAAAGAACAAAAACATTATATGGTTAATTTTATCATTTTTCTTTATATTTTGACCCGAATCTTAAACCATCTCATGTATTTTAATTTGTTACATTTGTTCTTCTTGTATTTTTAAAACGTCTCAAATTGGTCATTCCGTTAACTTTTTCGTCTAAAATTATCATGTGTCACTTAATTGAGTAGGTTTTTGTACATTTACAGGTGAAATTAAGTTTTTGCTCCCATTTGATTATATTATTCTCTTAAAGTTTTTTTTTTTTCGCGCTAGAAATACTTGATTGAAGAAAAAGAAAATTTTTTTTTCTCTAGCTAAATATACTCAAAAGAATACTAGCACATCATTGTGACGAAAATACCCTTTAATATGCGATCATGTGATAATCATGTGATATTTTTGGACCGATTAACAAAAAAGTAAATTTAAAACATTTTAAAAGCATAAAAAAAATAAATATAACAAATTAATGTATACGAGACAATTTGATATTCAAGTCAAAATATATCGAGAATTGACATAATTAATCCAATACCAGAACTTTCAACTTTGACCGAAACATTCACGTTAGACTTGGAGTCTTGGACCGTAAAAAAAATATTTAAAAAAAAGTGTATATCATGGTCTTCCAGTTCTTTGTAAATTTTATGTCGTTTAGTTTATGAAGCTAAATCTCAAGTGACGTTTTTTGTCGTTTAATGTTCGCTGTCGTTTACTTGTTAAGGTAGCTGTCGTTTTCATTATAAAACTACATTTATTTGTTCCTCTAATTTTGTCGCTTTTTACCAAAAGAAACGACATTTGGGCTTCACCCTTATCAGAGACATTAGACCGAGAGAGAAGGCTTAGAACGTCGTTCTTTGGAAATGGTGTTGAAAAAAAAAAAAAAAAAGCGATTGAAATGTAGGAAACGACAATGACGAAGAAGACTAAACAGCTGCGTTTTAGTAGAAATGGAAAAATCTGACACTTTTCCTCTTCATTTCTTCTCTCTCTCTCTCTCTCTCTGATATTTCTTGGCAGATATTTATCCATTTTCTGTAAAGTTTCAGAGACCAAAACCCTAATCCCATTTCCAGCTCCATCAACATCATTGTTGATAAGTTCCAGATTCTCTATCTATATTCATGGAAAGACCATGAATTCATAGCACAGGGAAGCGATTTATCTTTCGTTATCTTATAGCAATGAAGCTTGTTATGGGAGTTTGTTCGTCTCAGTCCAGAGCTTCGCTTTGCCATATCAATGGAGGATCTTTGTCCACCAGAGCTTTTGCCTTCAGCTCTAGGCCTCTCTCGGGTATTCGATTTAAGTGTCTTCCATTGAGAAAGTATTCAAAAGTCTCTCTTTTTTTCTTTTTTTTTTTTCGTTTCTTTTGAAATTCTTGTCTGTATCATAAATATAGCTAAACTTTATATTGCTAGTTCTTATGAATCTTTGTTCTTTGGAAATGCGTGAATTAAATCTTGAGAATAAAAATATTCCAATTTAGTTTCTAAAAAATAGGAGAAATGCCCATCAATTAACTAGAAAATAGGAGAACAAAAATATTAAATCAAATCACTAATACAATTAGATGCTAATGCTAAATAGTCAACCAGGGTGTGGATTTTTGTGGTTTTTGTCCAAATTTTGCTCGTTTATGATATTCTTTATGGGTTTTAGTCCAAATTCTTATGCTAAATAGTCAAGCAGTGTGTGGTTTTTGTAGGATGTTTCACCACAACAAAGTTGCTAGGAACGGGTCAGCCTTCATGGAAATGTGCAATTCCCGTGTCACTAGGTTCTATGGATGTCGCCAAAAAGCCAGTGCTTCGGTATCTTCTAGGGGAAGATGTCAAAGTGGTAATGCGAGAAATTTATCCACATTCGCCGCACCGTTGCTCTCTTCCACCAACTCTCTTGTAATCCGTTCTCCGTCGTCACTTGTTTTGGCTGCACAAGTCACGCATTCGGATACTCCCCAACGTTCCGAGGAGTGGTTTGCCCTTCGCAGGGATAAGCTTACCACGAGCACTTTCAGCACTGCCTTAGGCTTTTGGAAAGGAAATCGCCGATGTGAGCTTTGGAATGAGAAGGTGTTTGAGCCAGAGACTCAGGTTGTAGATGGTGCTAGAAATTTCGCCATGGACTGGGGTGTTCTCAACGAAGCAGCGGCAATAGACCGTTACAAAAGCATCACGGGGCGCGAAGTCAGTTCTCTGGGATTTGCCATTCACGCCGAGGAACGGTTTGGCTGGCTCGGTGCCTCTCCTGATGGCGTTCTAAGTTGCTTTCAATTGGGCAATGGGATTTTGGAAGTGAAGTGTCCATACAACAAGGGCAAGCCGGAGAAGGGTTTGCCTTGGTCCAAAATGCCATTCTATTACATGCCTCAGGTGCAGGGTCAAATGGAGATAATGGGCAGAGAATGGCTTGATTTGTACTGTTGGACCCCGAACGGAAGCACTATATTTCGTGTGTGTCGGGATCGTAGCTACTGGGATTTGATACATGGGATTTTGCGGGAGTTTTGGTGGGAAAATGTGGTCCCTGCTAAGGAGGCTCTATCCATAGGAAGGGAAGAGGAAGTCAAGTCGTATCAACCGAGTTCTACTCATAAACTAACCGGGCTTGCGATCTTCAAAAGCGCGAAGTTAGCGGGCGAGGCAAAATTGTTGTGTAGGGAGATTGCAGGCCATGTTGAATTTTACACATCATGATGTTCGTAGTTTTAAGATTAACGATCAATTCATATACAAGTCTTCTTTTTTCTGATCCAAAATGGATTTTTTTTTTTCCCTCTGAATGTTACTTTGTTTTCTAAATTATTAGTTGATTGGTTCTCTGGAATTCTTGTATAGTTTTGGTGCAAAGGATTTTTTAGTGAACCCTTGAAATGTGCAAAATGAGTTGTTTGTGTAGTGGTCTATTGTCCTGCAAGAGAACCAAAGTGTTTCATTCTTGGTTCTTTTGAATATTAGATTAGAATAACCACCTTGATAAAATTGGACAGACTATAAAAACATGAATGGTTAGAACTGAACATGGATACAAAGACTAGGATCATTTTAAGACAAAGACTCGGTCAACTATGTGGTTGTTCAATGAAGGACATGAAATGTTACCATAATGACCAGCGTTTAGGTAAATCTATACCCTTGCCCAATTTAAGAATCAAGTTGGCCAGAGTATTTAGGGGCTAAACTAAGCAAATGATTTTTTTTCCAAAATTGGTAAGCTAAACAACCAGAACCAACCAACTTTACCAAACTTATTTCTCGAGTCGAAGACAAAAAATAAATGATCAACGTAACATTCAGTTAAAACAAGCCTATATATAATAATATTTTGTTGCACGATCTCTCTGCTTCTGAAAACTGCAGAGAAGTGAGAGAAAATAAAAGAGAAGCAATGGATTCTGGGCTATCTTGGGCTGATCAATGGGATTACAATTCCGACCCTCCTCCGGCGGCTTCATCGGAAGACGACAAGAAGAAGAAAAAAGATGGGTCTAAGAGCAAGTTCAGAAAGTCAATCTTAAGCTTCAAATGGATGAAAGAACTCGGCAAGAAATCTCAAAAATAAAGACCATAATAATCAATAATGTTAAGTCAAACCGTTGCTTTTGTTTGTTCCATTATTACGTAACGGAACAACGTTTGTGCCTTTTCACTTCCTACTTGCCAAGGGTTGTTATTTGATCTCAGTTGTGAATATCATTTTCATCTTCATTTTTTCTTCCCTCTCAATCTCTTTTCTTTTTTGTTTATATTTGGTTAGAATAAATGGTTATTCAGAAATGCCATTATGATGCGAAACTGGTTAATTTATTTACAGTCTTACTATGTGAGATTTTTATTTTATTATTAATGCAATGGCCTAGATTGTGTCATTTTCAATCCCTTTATTCTCTTTATCATTTTCTTTCTTATTTGCAAGCGTTGAACTTAGTCATCTTATCACAATGTTATGCAAAGAAACAACATTTTCCCTTGTAACCAATGCAAATAGAAAATCTAGCCCAGACAGGCTAAAAACAATCAAATTGTTGATGCCACTTGTTCAGTGATTTGTTTATTTTTGCTTTTGCGGAATTGGTCTTGCCTACACACACATGATACGTGCGTGAATTTGTGTGTTTCAGTTTCGTGCATAGACAGATACACGTGTAAAGATGCATGCAAGACTTAAGATGGAGTAATATTATAGAAAAGGACAGCGAAAATACACCAAGCATGTATTGAATGTAAGCTAATTATTATAACCAATTTCTGCCAAAGCCATAAATGGGTACCGGGCAAATATCACTTCGGAAGAAAAAGTAAAACACATTCTACATCACATTCTAATGAGTCATCACAGTGGAAGGTAAAATTTAATAGCTTACAATATAAAGTCTGAACATGAATCAGAATCACTAGTGACATTTTTATTTCTTGTCTTCACATAGTTTATTCATAGTGCTCTAGTTTATTCATAGTGCTCCAAGTGTACACTTCATAGCACAGACAGATCTCATGGCATGAAGAAAAGTGTCACCAAATCATCTCTCCCAGGCAATAAATGAGGCTTTATTCCATTGGCCAGCAATACCAGAATACAACAGAGCAGACAAGTCATCTTCCCACTTTGTTCTTCAGAAAGAGCACTCTCTAGTATTACCATCTACCACTAAAATCCCCCGTCTATTCTGAGACCCAACTCAAACGACACGATACCAGATTTCATAGGCTAAAAGGACATACGCTTCATTCCACTCCCAATCTCTGTCAGTGCCAAAGAAAAAAAACCACCGGGAAACAATGTCCTTTTGGGCACTGCTTGGAGTGACCTTTTAGCTTATCGAAAGGTCCTTGGGTTCATATACTAATCTTTTCTTTTCTTTTTTTTTTTTTTTTCCTTTTTTTTCCCCTTCCATCACTGAACGCAGTGATACAGAACAGTCAACTGACTAAAGACCTCCATAGAAAATCATCCTAAAGGATGTCTTTTTTCTTTTTTTTTTTTTCCCCCTTTTCTAATAGGTGCCTGGATGACCAAGCATGCTATTCTCACAACCATAATAATGTAACACCAACAGGCAAGTACAGGTGACTCAGCTTCTAGCCATGAAGACAGAAGCTAGAATTAGGTTCAAAGGGTGCGCCAGAGTTCGATGGACCAACCTTTCTATCCAGGATCTCTTCACACTCCGTCACCTGGTTTAGGCAGACAGAGCAAAGCAACTCCAGGCAAAATGTTTCCTCGTATTCGTTGTCGTCAATGCACCTACCGCACTCGGCACATCGTGCTATGCAGAGCGTGCATGCCCTGCACATCTGATTAGCATGATCTTTCCCTTGACAAGCCTCAAGGGGACAATCATAAACAAGCCTCAGGTTGTGGCATCTAGGGCACAACTCAATGTCGATATCACAATCATCATCACAGGAAAGATAAAGGTTCCCTCTGCTATAGAAATGTGGCTTTCGAGCACTCTGAGGCTTCTGGCTACCAGTGCCCAACAACACCTTCAACTCTTCAAAATGCTTCATTGTCACACCATAGAGCCCACCAATTCGTATATGCTTCAGACCTTGAGCACCCAGGGACTTGAAAGCTCTTAAGCTACTTATGATGCCTTCAATACTGAGTCTTGTAGATCCAGGAACACTTAACTGCAAAAATAAAGGAATTATTCATTAGCTTATTGCAATACATAGTATTATACGAAAAGCATGTAGGTACAAGTCACGCAAGAAGCGCTACATAAACTGAGACCATGGGATCCCACATTGATCAACACACAAACATCTCAGTTCAATATTCCAACTGCTAATTCGAAGGTTGCTGCCAGCAATTAAAATCAAAATAAAAACATAAGTGGACAGACATTTAACGAAATGATTGTGAAAGTTCTGCTACTTGGTTCACGCAAATCCACACCCCATTCAAAAGAGAGGTACTTTTTAGCCCGGGGTATCAAACCCAAACATTCACGGCAGCAAGCAAACAAATAAAATATCAACGATGGAGCTCTCTTAGGAAAGTGAATTGTGCAGCATTTGCAAAATATTCAATTAAATGGTAAAAAAATTCAATGAAGAAATGTTAGCCTCAGAAAAGAAGCAGCCATAAGAATTACAAAAACAAAACATCTTTCGCTAATGCACCACCAAAATTGCCAATCTGAAACCTAATAAGAGAAATACTAACCTTAGTTATCTTGAGATTTCTTTCAAGCACACGTCTCAGACCATCATCAGTAATCCTGGGGCACTCCACAAGGCTCAAGCATTGCAGATTACCTTGAGCCCTGTTAGCTAATTGCAAAAGAGCATCATCTGTAATCTTCTCGTTTAGTGGTTGATCGATCTGAATACTCCTCCACAAAAGGGAGTCGCCACGAACTGCAGAATGCAGAGAACTGCAGACTCTTTCAACAACAAGAAGATCTCGCAAGCCCAGATGAGCAAGGGCAAAACCCAAAGCACCATGAGGAGCTCCTCCATCTTCATCAGAACAAATACCATTATCAATTGTAGAATCATCACACTTCCGGGCTGTGACACCCCAGTTTTCATTGCCAAAACTCAGAGCGTTATTCACAGAAGACCCAGATCCACAATCGTGATGACAAGATGGACCAACTCCAGGCTTCTCCTCAGAACACCAATCAATTCCATTTGCTACTTTAGATTTAGGGTCAGCCACCGCATTTCCAGGGAAAGCCTGGAATCTCATTGCTTTATCCCAAATAAAATTCAATTCTGCGAAGATCTGATAGCTCCCATCACTTGCCAGAACCTCATCCCCTCCATATCCACCATAGTCCACTTCTAAATCCTCGAGCCAACCCGTAAGTGCAGTGAAAGTAGTACTCATATCCATGCCAAATGGATCTGACGGGAGAACATCAAGAATGTCCTTAGAGACCGCCTCCTGCGAGCTGCCCCTCTCATATCTGTCTCCATAACCAAAGGGATTCTCAACTTCCCGATTTGAATGCCACGGCCTGCCAAAGCTGTCACCATTCTTCTCCGAAATACCATCGAGGAGGTACCCATTAGCAATTCGAATTGGCGAGACCAAATTCTCCTCAGAGAGACGTGCCGGAAAGACAGGTCGACGTGAAAAATTCAAGGCCATTATACGTACGCCAATCCTTCCACCAAAATCAAATACGAAACCCTAGATTTCTTGATACTTGCTCTTTCTTTTTTTTTTTTGTCTTTTTTTTTTATCTTTTTTTTTTTCGCTAAAAGGAATACGGAGGACAAAGGAAGTGTTGAAAGTGATGGAAAGAAATAGGCACAAAAAAGGAAAGGGTAATTCTGTGGAAGATCTACCAATGAAACCCTCAATTTCGGATGACAAACTAAAACAACGCACCAAAAATTTCACAGAGTTTCTCTCAAAGAACCTAAAAATAGCTAAGAATAGGAAACCTGAAAAACTGAGAGCCTAATTCAATCATATATACACAATAAAGAATCAAAGAATTGATTTTTTTACTCCTTTTTTCTCTTTCTTTTCCCTAACCTAACGAGAAAACTAGGGTTTGCAGAGAGAGACCAACAAAGAACACGATAATACAGATCAGGCGATAAGGAATAGACCTAGATTCACAAAAAACCGACAAGGAAAAGCGAAAGCGAACCACAGACAAACGAAATCGGAAAGGATAGAAATTGATTACCAGGAAACCCTAATTTAGCTCAGAGAAACGTAATCGACGGCCGAGAGAGCCTCTTAGAATCGAATCCTCGGAGAAACGAAGAGAGAGAGCGAAAAGAAGAAGCTTTTCGTCGCTTCGGACCTTCGATTCGAGAGATTCTAGGGTTTGTGTTTCCTCTTTCTCTGTTGAAATTCGACCCGAAGAGAGGTGAGAGAGAGAGACCTGTCGATCGAGTTCAGAGAAAAAAAAGAGAGAGAAGGGACGAGAAATGGCGAGAAAATAGAATATAAAGGAGATTAAAAATTAAATTAAAAAATTAAAAAGGGAAGTGAAATGGAAATAAGCTAAACTTGGAGGGCAAGTTTGAAATATTGGAGAGGAAACGAGGATTACGTGTCAATGTCAAGAAGAGTACTTCTTCTTCGCGTTGAAGATGTGGCGGGAGATGGAATTCCCTTCTAAAAACGTCCTTTCCTTTTTTTTTTCTTTTCTTTTTTTTTTTTCTCTCTTTTCAAATAAGATTTAAATCCAAAATGAAGAATAAATAATTTATTGTATATTATTTTTTACAAATTGGCTTCCGAAAGAAAACAATTTTTTTTTGTCTTTTTTTTTTCTTTTGTTACAAATCTTACAAAGATCCAATGGACAAGGATTAGTGACGTGGATTTCTTAATTTTGGTGGTCTTATTAGTAATATTATGAACAATTTATATGATATATATGTCATTATTCACGAGTAATATCCCGAATTTTCATGTGAGTTTGAGGAAAGTTTCTTTTCTCTTTTCTCTTTTTATTTTTTTATTTTTTTTTATTTTAGAGGAAACATCCAAGTTTGAGGAAAGTTTCTTGATCACAAGTAATCAACCTAATTAAATTGTACTTATATTAGATTAAAAAAAGTGTGACATCAAATCATTTAAGTTTTTTTTTTTGGAGGAAGCCTAATTAATGGCTTTAGTATACAAGTTGGTTATCTTCAATAACCTCAATAATTACACATTTAATATCATTCATTACGTAAAGAATGGAAATTTATTACATTCAAAAAATACATTCCTAAAAGATTTTAGACCTCTAGCTTTATTTAATATGAATCTACAAATATAGTTCTAGCCTCTTCCTAGAGAAAATGGGGGTGATTTGAGGAAGAGTGAGATGTGATGTTTGTTGTGAGTTTATTGGGTTTGTGACTTTGTGGCAAGAGGAAAAGGTTCAGAGGTGACCCCACTTTCAATGGCACAGCAAATTTGATTGGGTTTGGTTGGCTTTGACATTATCAACAATAATCCGAATTTCAAATAGGACCAAAATCCAAAAAGATATCATTTTTACCCTTTTTCATTAAAATCAATTTTCCTCTCTCTATCTCTTTTTCCCCTCAACTTTTTTGCATTCTATTGCAATACCACCCTTTTAAAATGCCGAGAAGTGATTTTTAGGAATATGATATGGGGTTTGAGAAAAAGGAAGGGAAAAAAAAGCATAATTAGAAAGAACAAATTCTGTTCTACCTACTCACCAAATGTAACAAAACCATATTGAATGATAATTAATCGGACTGGTTGCTTGAACCCGAAGTCCCACCCTTTCTCTAAAAAAACTAATAGATAAGAAAAGAAAATTAGACTCTTAAATTGTCCTAATCGAACCATATTATCAAATGATTGATTATTGATAAGGGTTGGCTTAGCGCCTTAGCCCTTGGGCCACAAGAAACACGTTAGAAACGTCTCTCTCTCTTTCATTTGTACCCGTTTGTTGGCTATTTCTAATTTGTTTTAACGCAGCAATATTTTATACGAAAAATCATCATACTCTTTAAAGAATACTAGTTTTAATCACGTGCTACGCACGTGTAAATTTATTTTTTTTAATACTAAATTATAAAATAAATGAAAATTAAAGAAAAAATATTCTAAAAATTTAAAAAAATATAATAAAAAATAATTTTTTAAATTGTAAGACAAAATTAGAAAATTATTAAACAAGATAATAATGAAAAAAAATAAAAAGATTGTCATTATAAAAAAAAAATTTGAGAGATAAAAAGATGAAAAAAATAATATAAGATTAAAATAAAAATAAAATAGGGAATAAAATTAAAAAAGAAAGCTTGAAAAAATAATTGAATAAAAGAAAGAAACAAAAAGGAAAAAAAAAGAAAAAGAAGAAGAATAAAAAAAAAGCAAAAAAGCAAAAAAACTGAAAAAAAAAAAAGCAAAAAAACTGAAAAAAAAAAAAAAAAAAAGAAAGCCCAGCGCGTGGAAACCACGCGCCAGAAAAGAGGGTGGGACTCCCCTGACACGCGGGCCCCACGCACGCGGGCCCGCGTCAGGGGCTTTTTTTTTTTTGCACGAAAGTCCCTTTTTTTTACATTCTAGTCCTATTTAATTTCATTTCAGTCCCTATTAATTTATTAAATTATATAATGACCCAATTTTTGAAAAAAAATTTCATTTTACCCCCATAAAAAAACGCGTTTTTTTTGATTTCGCAAGAAAAAACGCCAAAAAAACGGGGACGAAACGTTTCGGCCTCGCGCGGACGAAACGGCCGGCCCCGAGAATCTTTTATATATTGTATAGATACTAAGCTTTTAATGGAGGATAATTTCCTTTTGCCCTCACATGTATTGGAAGATATCCTCGGAATCCTTCTTAAGATGGACTTGTTCTGAAAGAACGGCTTGCTAAAGCAATGCTAAGGCAACCCTTCTAAGGCAAGGTAAGTGACACACATTTGTGGCCAAAGAAAACAAATACCCATACCACAAAAATGCCTTTCTTTGTTTCTTCTTTTGGAGCAACAAAATGACTTTCAACCACAAGGACAAGTCACTCTTCCTTGATCAGAGCAAATGCTTTTTTTTTTTTTTGGGCTGAGAAATACTCGTGTCAGAGCAAATACTTGTGTCAAAAGAGAAAACAACCAAAAGCTAAAGACACAAAACATAAAAATGCTATTACTAGATAATAAAATCAAGAAGTTCACATCCTAAGGTAGATCACGTGCGAGTAAGGTGAGCTAACTTGGGTGTAATAAAGCCATCCCATACCCAACATGGGGTCATTTCCCTTGTGATCTGTAACTAAGCATCAAGATCCTGACTCTTGCTAATTATAGCATCCAAAATAGCATGTTAAAATCACAATATAACAATGAACAACATGGATGGCACATCAGAACCACAAGAGGGAAAAAGGTCGGCATCATAATTAAGCCCATTTCTTGCTCGCTCAACAAACAGCCAAGTCTTTCCAATTTTCTTGGCAGAATATGAAACTGAATAATATAATGAAAAATAACTTTGAAAAAAAACAAAACAAACAGAAGCAACAGTACATAAATAGCACAGCAAAGGCAAGTTTTGTGAAGCACATACGACATACGTCGTGCTCCACGGCTAAAATGACTATCACCTGGTTTTGGTTGTTTCAAATTGAAAACTCAAAAGTAAACATGACAGCCGGAGATAAACTACAAAATCTCAGCTTAGCAACTAAAGATAATTGAACAAATTAAGCAAAAATCTGCAACATTTAATATGTTGGAAAAAGAAAACAGAGGGAAGTAAATTTGGTTGATTAGTTCCTTGACTTCTTCCTTGATGACTTAGACTTAGATGAAGGCTTGGGTTGGTCTGCGGTCGTATTCTGCGACGAACCTTTTGAGGCAGTAGCTTGGTTTTTTGAGTTTGAGGTACCGGAACCGGCACCAGCAGGACCCACTTCAGGTTTTTCCCTAACCACTGCACCTTGTGAGCCTCTCACTTGAGCCGCTCTCTTATCCTTTCTCTTCGGCCTGTAACTCGACCTCTCTCTCTTGGGGAGCCACCTTTCTGGGTCTGGAGGAGGTCCTGGATTTGCAGGGTCAAAGCCTTTAGGATATTTCGGCTTTCTCTTTCTCTTTTTCTTTGACTTTGTTTTGCTCTTCCCTTCCTCGTACGCTTCCGGGATTCTATCATGAGAAACACCCTCAACATGTTTAGCCCCGGAAGTTTTTTCCAAACCATCCACATCAACCCCCTTCAGCCCTGGTAACGGATCCAGCTTCTTTTCGTAAGCTTCTGCTTTGGCAACATCTACATGAGCCACAGTAGTTACGAGCCCCACCAATGCTTCGACGCTTTTGTGGCTTTTCACAAGCTCCTCAAACAGATGGGCAGCATCCTTTTCTCGGCCATGCTTGAGCATGAATGAAGCAGCCTCCTGCATTATGACACTAAGCTTATTGTCCTCGGTCATGGAATTTGACCACCATTTGATCGCTGCGTCAAGCACTGCAGCTGCACCATCAATGTCTGCAGAACGCTCTTTAAGAGAGACGAGGGTGGCGACAGTGGCAGGCATGTGCTGGATATCGGGTATCTTAGCAAGGGACTCGGCTGCAACTTGAGGATGACTGGCAGCAGAAGCAATCTGTGCCCTTGCTAAGAGAACCACCTTGGACTTCTCTGGGTGTTTCTCAGCAAACAGCCCTAATATTTCTTCAGCTTTCCCAGCTTTATTTTCTCTAACTAAGACGGCAGCCTGAAGTAGCACTGGCTTCACTGAATCAGGAAACAGTTCAGCAAGTGCAGCAACAAGCTCCCGAGCCTATAGTTTTTAACCATTAAAGAATTAGCAAAGAGAGTGAGAACACTGTAACACATGATTGTTTCAAACAGTACTGAAAACATAAGGGTATGCTATCAAGAGCAAGTAGAGCAACCTGATCCATCTTATTTGCGTGGAGGAGTAAAAGTATCCGATTTGCATATATTGCTTCCCTTTGATTTGGCGAGAGCTTCAAATCGAGACCACGAGCAAGCTGAAAGTTTTGTACCTCTTTCTCTTTCAGTCTATCGAATTTCCTTAGGCCATCGGAAACATCTTTTGGACCTTTTAATGAAATGAGATTGTTCACAGCCACTGCAAGTGATGACTCATCTGCTAGATCTCTTTTAATAAAATCCGTGTAAGCTTCAGCGGCCTCTTGTGCGTTCCCAATGAGCTAAAATGTGAAAAACAGGCATTACTGGCTACTTCATTAACCCAGAATATTGAATTAACATTACAGTGCATGTCGAGATTGACTTTAACTAACCAGCATATTCGAACGATTCTTGATAAAAACTTAATTTGATGACTGTAATCTTACCTGCTTAACATAGGCCAGCTGGACAGCTATTGGTGCCAATTCAATTTCTATCTCATCATCAGGAATGTTCTCATCCATTAGGGTTTCTTGACCAATTCTGACCAAAAAAAAATAAAGCTAATTCTAAATTTTCATATCGCAAAACAAGAGAACTACCCATTGAAAGTGAGAGAAAAGACTAAAGCAAATATGATATAGTTCCTCAAAAGAAAAACCAAAAAAGAAAAAATTACTGCCTAAAATCATTATATTCACAGTATAAAATTAGCTTGTTTTCACTGAGAAAATACCTTCGGGCTGACAGAAGGAGTTGTTCAGCATCGTTGTACTTATTCCTTTCAATTAAAGAGCAGGCAGTGTTGAATGCCAATTCAAAGGTGCTAGTTGCTTTAACCCTAAGTGAATCCATCATCCCTTGTACTTCTGAAGCCCTTCCAGCTGCAACCAAGCCAGCCACATAATTTATCTCCAAGGAATCGACCTTGGACTTCTGAAGCTTTTGATAGATATCCACACAAGCATCCATTTTGCCTAACCGGTACAGTATCTGAGACTCTAACAGCATGGTTGTAGAGTTCCCCTCTTGATTTTTCAGGGACTCCAAAGCTTCATCTAATTTGTTTTGTCTGTATAAACAGTATGCCTATTGATATATAAAAGGAAATAAAGCATTATTCAGATATCCATTCGTATGTCTTGGAGTAGATTACAGAGAAAAAAATTACTTACTAGAATCCAAATTCCACGAAAATACATTACAGATTGTGGAAACCAAGACGCATTTGAATGCATACATTTTTAAACTCTATGGTCAACAAAGAGTGAAAATGAAGAGAGAGAACCCATTAAACTATCGTGAATTGAAGATCGTGGTCAAGCAATTAACAAAGACCGAATGTATAATATGTCAAGCAACATTCTTCCAATACATATTAACACCACTCAGAAACCTAGACTGCCCATTCTATCATCTTTGCAACACAACATTCTAACTATTTCCATTAGTTTTGCGCCTCAATTGTCAAAAAGACAAGAATTTCACCAAGGCAATTGTAAGTTCAATATGAGCCTTTAGTCCAATAATTTCTACATCATAATCTAAGTAAGGTAGTCAAAATACAGAATTGAAGTTCACAGAAACACACAAAACTCATGTTTTTCCTACTTCAAGTTGGTGACTAAACAACATTTGGGCGTGAACAACCACATAAATTATTATATACACTCACAGAGAAAAGCTCAAAAACGAAAAAAACTAACCTTGAAGAAGCTGAAATCCAAGGTAGGCTTTTGAAAAGCCTTAATTGTAGAAAGAGCTTCGTCTATGCTATCGGCTTTGATCAGAGCCACGACCTTGCATCGAATCGCGTCCTCGTCCCCAGGAGCGATTGAGAGAACTGCAAATTACAGATATAAAAAAAAAAAAAAAAGATCTTCACTATATCGAGTAAAACATAATTCAGAAGATTTAATCGTGGGGAAAAAAAAAAAAAGAGCTTCGACCTTGATCTGCGGCTTTGACGGCTTGTTCGAACTCCGATCTCTGGATGTGCTTGTTGAGAGAAGCGAAGAGATCTTCGATCGGCTGAGGAGGCTGCGACGGACCGGGCGAGGGTTTCGGTTTCTCTTTCGGCTTCGGAGCCATGGCAACGGATTTTCTCGCTTACCAAACGGCGACCAGAAAATTTACGAGTGCGAATATATCGATTAAAGCACAGAAGAGAACTGAACAGCATTGCTTTGCTTAGTATGGTTTTCGGGTCAGTGCGACCCGATTGTCGCTACTGGTGGAGGTCCGCTATTTGGATTATTGAGCTGAACGATATTCCTTTAATTTCGGCCCAAATTGTGATTGGGCTTGCAAACTTGTACCCACTTAGGGGAAATTTTGAAAAATGCCCCTTTTCAAGTTTAGCTTTGTCCTATTAGGTATAAGTTGTTTGAAAGTTCACACTCGTTGAAATCAAGTTTTTACATGTTATCCATTATTCATCTATTAATTCAAATTAGAAGATTTTTGCATTATTATTGCACAGATGGAAATATATATTTGATTAAAAATAAAAGGGACATGACCTTGCAAATAGTTTATTTAAAGGAGCATTGCATCAACTTTTCTCCCCATGATATTTGGCGTTCAACATTCCAATTTCTATATTAAAAAAAAACCAAAGAAAAAGCCAATTTTTGTAATCTCTATTCTTATTTTAATAATTATGTTATTTAGTGTAACAGAGTTTTGTGGTATTATATTTAATTATTAAATAAATAACACAATTACTGAGAGTTTTTCAAATGTATAAAAATTTTTATTTAGTAAAGTTGAGTATTGAAAATATAACTGTAAAATAATAAGCAAAAATCTCTGATAAACAAAAATGATCATATAAGCAAAATGGTATAGCGTAGCGCGCGCGCGCACAAAAAAAAAAAAAAAAAAAAAAAAAAAAAAAAAAAAAAAAAAGATCAAAATGGTATAGACTATAGAGCATAGACTACTGTTTGGTAGGTCACGTCTATGGCACCAACACTTAATTTAAGAGGCACTACCAATTATCAATATCTTAAGCATGGGCGCTTCTAAATGCTATTCAAGACACTTAACTAGCTCTTCATCAATAGCTAGGCACTTAATATGCAGCAATACTTCTACTAGCTATCTCAACAATTATAAAACAAGCGAAATGATCAATCACTTCTTAATTTTATGTAGCAATCTTCATCCACGTAAATAAACTAATAAATAAAGTAGTTTTTATTGTTCCTATTATGTCCTTTGCCAACTACCAATTAACCAACTTTACAAAAAAGGTCAATTTTTAAATACAAACAAGTGAACAACTCTCACTCACCACCAATAAATTTTCTCATTATTAGTATTATATTGAATAACAAATAACAAGCAATCCCTGACAAAAATATAAATTAGATTAGCCGCACTTGTAATCTCATAAATTATAGATCAATTCTAATTTAATAATTTCCGACTTTTAAAACATCCATCCATTGGTACAATTTTAATCATTATCTTCACAGGATATTAGAATTTTGACAACAACTCACGCGATCCACACCTAATACACAATTTGTATGGAATTTCATCGATTTAAATGTTGATGTTAGAATTTTGTCAACATAAAATATCAGGAATACGGTGTGGGACCTACAAAACATAGGAACTAGGACCGCTCTATCTTTGGTCAGAGCGGTTTTCTCTATTTCAAGTTAATATTTGCAAGAGTATATTTTTTATAATTGTTAAGTGGCGATCTGTTTATTACTTTGGTTTTTAGGCATAATTTTTGCCGTAACTTTTTTATCTTGGGCCTTGGGGCCTTTTATAGTGTTTTCGAAGGATATTGTGCCCTTGATTTTGGGCTGAAATCACGTGGGTTGTAACTCGGGCTGTTAAACTACTTTTTAGCTTTGCATGTAGTCAGTACTTTGCTTTTGCGTCTGGATAACCCTATCTGTCAGTGGTCAACCCTACAAACTTGCTTTTGGTCTGATCGAAGCAACGTAGTCCACAACCTTTTTACTTGATTTACGAGAAAATTGCTTCCTTGAGTGGAGCACGGTGGTTGATGACTAGCACTCATCCCGAGGACCATATGTCCTGAGGTCGTGCCTTGGGGTCGCAGCTGCCAGTCAATTTCTATGTCGGGGTATGGTCCTAGGGGTGATTGCCTCTCAAGGTGTGTTGACCGATTAGCTTTAAAATTTTTATTGTGTGAATGGTCGAGATACTTATTCTCGGATCAAAATGAGTTAGATGGAAATGCCATATAGCAATAACAATGAAATTTAATGAATAATTAAGAAAAAATGAACATTTTTCACACATGCAATATTAAATGTAGAGATAATTTGAAGAATGCTTCTAACTGATATACCATTAATAATTTATACTTAAGATGGCGTATTTTTTATTTTCTTCATATTTAAATAATATAAAAATAAAGGTGAAAATTTAAAGTGCAAACACACAAATATATACATTAATGTGTAAAAAAAAAAAAGGGTATTTTTCCAAATCTCCATTCTGATGATTGATTGAGCTAACATTATTGGGCCAGGCCTGCATTCAAGCCCACATCCAGCTTAAGTTCAAAACTCATTAATTTCCCAGATAATGACGAATATAGTTGGGACAGCTCTCTGACATTTTTGTTTTCATATTATTTTTAGAGAAATTACAGTGAATACCCAATTTTCAAAACTTAATGTAAGTTATTACCCAATTTTTTGAAAAATATAACCAATTACCCAAAAGATTTAATTACTTACATAGTGGTAAGTGGTGGTAATTCACTTGTTACCAAAAGCATGTGCAAGTAATTCACAAATTGACTAGAAACTCAATTACTTCAAAAGTTTGGGTATTTATTTTTATTGTTATATAAATTCTGAGTATTTGTCTACTTCGCCCTTATTTTTATATTAATATTTGAATTTAAAAATATCAATTAATTGTCGTGGCATATAAATACGGTCAAATGACCTTTCTGTTTTCCAAACTTGAGCTCCAAAAATTTCCCTCGCAATTGCCGTTTGGCGAGAGAGAAAAACCAAGCAGGAAAATGACGGAAAGTGAGGGAAACGGCGAGAAAATCTCCAAACGCCGGCGCGAGCGCAACCTACTCGCCTTCACCGGCGCCGCCGCTCTCCTCGCTCTCGCCGTCAACCTCGGAATCGCCGCTTACAACGCTCGCAAACAAAACAAGAAGAAGAAAGGTTTTTTTTTTTAAATTTTATTTATTTATTCTTTGAAATCGAACTTTTCTTATTCTCTGAGTGCTTCGATTCAGATTTTTCAGTCAAGTAAAGATCGTGGATGATTTCTTTATATGGTTTCCAGATCTTCATGGCTCGAAGGTTCGTGTTAATTTGTCGGCGTCTGATATTCTCAAATTGGCGAACCAAATAGTTGCTAGGTCAAAGGAGGTTCACAATGCGGTTGGTTCTGTTCCTCTCGAGAAGGTACTGGAATTAATAAATCTAAGCTATCTTTCGTGTGAAATTGAGTGACCACTGTGTAGTTGGGTGTCGTTGGATTTAGGCATTGAGTGCTTCGCTTTTCGGCGTATTGTGTTGCTGTTACAAAATTTATTAATTTGTTTGAATTTTATGAATTAGAAAGCTTTGTTACTTCTGAAATGTAAGTGACTGAGAAAAAAGAGACACGGAATTGATCAGTTGGTGTGCTTTCAACAGATTTAATGAATCTCACTTGAAAAGTGTTCACAAAGTGGAGATATTAGTGTTTCGTACTTGATTTTTCATTTCCCTTAAATCTGTTTGTATTTACTATTGTTATTATTTTGGTCATTATAAGAATAGTCGCTAGAATCTAGATTGGTGTGAAATAAATGGAAAAAAATGGTCCTTCTAATCTTTATATGTTCTTCAGTTGCTTTCTTAATTTGACTGATCCATTTTGCAGGTCACATATTCGAATACCATTTTACCTCTAGCAGAACTAGAGGCGCAACAATCTCCACTGATCCAATCTTGCCTTTTTCCAAAGTTATTATCTGCTTCGGACGATGTCCGCAAAGCAAGTGCTGAAGCAGAACGGAGAATAGATGCGCACCTGCTTATGTGCAGGTTTTGTAATTTTATTGCTCTTCGTACTTTCTAATATATATTCTCCTTATAATATGGCTCCAAATTCCTTGGTTTAATTGATCAGAAAGCGGGAAGATGTATATCGAGTGGTCAGAGCTTTTGTGTCGAAGGGGGAATGGATGAATGATGAAGCAAAGTGCTACACCTTCTGCCTGGTAAGAGCAAATTCTTACAGTACCTTTTTGCTATGTTTTGCCCAAGGATTTGCTGTCTTTATTATACTCTTGATGTATTTGATTATTTTCTCTTTTAGTTGTATTTACTGTTATCTAGAACAAGAAAGCTGGATGTTGATTCTTTCCTAATCAGTGACAGGTTAGAGACTTTGAACGGAATGGGCTGAACCTGACCTCAACTAAGAAAGAGGAAATGCATCGTTTAAGAACACAAATAGACAATCTTAGCTTTAAATATATCAAGAGTTTGAATGATGACAATACATTTCTTCTCTTCTGTGAGGCTGAGTTAGCTGGGTTACCGTCTGAGTTTCTAAAGGTACAGCATGTCTATGTGCTTCTTGTCTGTTATTGTTATTTGACCAACCGTATTGACATGGAAACTTTGCTAGATTAGAAGGAAGAGCTGATGATCTCTCCCTTTCATATAAATACGTCAGTTGCTTTGCAGCTGGATGGTTGTGGATTTAGTTAATAGTGGTCATTGGAGAGCTCTGGAATTGGCAAGCTGTAAGCTACGTAAAGCTTTCGAACTATAAAATCTTCTCTGTGAAGATGATTTTATCTCAAAATACGATAAAAAAAACATTTGTAGAAAAAGGGCATTTATAATTTTCCTTACACATTTTAAGCAGCAGTGGCCTTGGTATTATACTTATCCATGTTAAAGGGAATAGATCTCATCATCAGCACCATTAAATAAAATAAATTTGTTTCAAACCTAAATTTAATAATTTGCTTTTCTGGATTTATAACTTTGCAGACCTTAAACAAAGCTGCAAATGGTAAATTCAAGGTAACTCTTAGAAGTTTTCATGTCGCTGCAGTCCTGGAACTTTGTAAGGTACAGAATTATACATATGTTATTTTGTGGCCAATGGTTGGTGATAAATTGGAAATAAATGCATTTCTTGCGAATCAGTGTTTTGGTTATCCAAGGAAGAAGTTTTACTTATTAGCTAAAGAGGTCTATTTATGCTGTTAAGTTTAAGACTTTTAAGCATCCACACATTGCTAAAAGAGATAAAGCTTCTGATCGTACAGGATGTTGTTTAGTAGTTGCGAGTAAATACAATATACTTCTGTTTTTCTTCACGTGTTTTAAGGTGGGAAAAACAAGGAAGACAGTAGCAGTTGCTTATGGGAAGAGGTGCGGAGAAGTTAATCTTTCTGTCTTAGAAGATCTGGTACACTTTTGAGTGTTTTTTTTTTTCTTTTCCCTTTCTATTTTTTCATAAATAATAGTCACTAGATAAATTCAAATTTTCTAGAAATACATTACCCGAGTGTAGCCTGTTTTTTCTTTCAAATCAATTGAAAGTCAATTGATACTGTTATTATTTTGTTTTAGGTTCAATTGCGCCATAAGCTTGCTCGGCTACTTGGTTATTCAAATTATGCTGACTATGCTGTTGATCGTAGAATGGCAAAGACACCATCTAAGGTTTGTGTAGTGCCAACACTCCTTGAAGTGATGTTGTGCATGTGGTAACTTAAGAAAGTGGAATGAAGCTTAGGCATTATTGCTTCCTATCTTTTTGTCTAGTCCCTCATTCTTGGCTGTTTATGAGACATTGTTGTTTAGCTGATTGTTTTAGCAATATATGTTCAGGTTTTGGAGTTCTTAGAGGACATTTCCAGCAGTTTGTCAGACTTGGCTGCTAACGAACTTAAGATTTTGAAGGATTTGAAGGTTAAATCTTGTGTGTTAAGTTTTGTGTGCATTTGTCTTGTTTTGTCCGTACCTTGTTCATTTAGATCTTATGTGTTATCAGAAGAAAGAGGAAGGAGACCTTCCATTTGGAGTTGAGGATTTACCATATTATGTGAAGAAGGTTCAAGATCAAGAATTTAATTTGGACTTTGGAGCTCTTAAGCAATACTTTCCTGTCAATCTGGTTTTATCTGGGATCTTCAAAATAGTCCAGGACCTATTTGGTAGGTACACAGTTCAATAGTATATATAGGTCCCAGCGTTTTATTTCGCATAGCTTATGATACCTGGTTAATTTATTGAGACTATTATTTTATATTATTTTGTTTTTGTTTTGCTTTTTTCTTTTGTTCATGTTTTTTTGGTTTTTTTTTTTTTTTTTGTTTTGGTTTTTTTGGTTTATTTAATGTTACTAATTGTGTTACTTTTATCTTTGTTTCCTACAGGTTTGCGGTTTGAGGAGATTGAAGATTCTGAAGTTTGGCATCCTGATGTTCGTGTATTTACAGTTCATGATTCAAGTTCGGTTGAACTCATGGGCTATTTATACCTTGATATGTACATAAGGTTCAATGAGTACACAATCTTTATAATTTGTGTCTATTGATCTATGTTAGCTAGGAATATGCTAATTTTGTTTAATTAAACAGGGAAGGGAAGTACAATCACACCTGTGTTCTTGGTCTTCAAAATGGTGCATCATTATCCAACAGCGAACGCCAGGTTGTGCTTTTTATTTGTAAAAGATCATGTAGAAAGTGGAATTCTATGCTCTATGCCTAGATTTTTTTTTTTTTGTGTGTTATGTGGACTCCCTCCCCCTCTTTTGATAATGATCCTTTGCGAACGATGGTCTTATTTCGCGCATCTTGCAGATAGTGGTTTTTTTCCCTATTATTATTTATGATGATTTCACAAATCTTTTCCATCACTATCCATCCCATGCCTGTATTTCTTAAAATTTTTCTCGTCTTCAGACTGGCTGATGCTTCATTGACATATTCATGCATAATGAACAAACGTGCTGATGCAGGGTTTGCTATTGGTTTTTTGTTGTTCATCTCCTTTACTAGATTCCGGTGGTGCTGCTAGTATCTCAGTTTCAAAAGGATGCGCATGGACACCCTGGGTTGTTACGATTCTCTGAAGTGGTTAATTTTTTCCATGAGTTCGGCCATGTGGTATGTTGTATTTCAATCATTACATATTTGGAAAAGCAAGTTGCATTTTTTTTTTCCTGATTTTATTTTAGCCACAGAGAGTTGCATTTCTTTGAGATTTTCTTAGAAATTAATCTTTAATGTCTTACTTGACGTGATATAACATTGTACATTACTCCTGCCCTCTAGGTTCAACACGTTTGCAATCGTTCATCCCTTGCACGATTTTCTGGCCTGGGCTATGATCCAGATTTTGTTGAAGTCCCAGCTCAGGTGCTAGAAAACTGGTAATTCACTGACCATTGCTCCATTTTAATGATTGCAGTATACCAAAATTGACAATTAGAATACTTTGTGCAAAGTTTAGGTGTTATGAGAGTTCTTCTTTGAAGTTGATATCTGGCTTTTATCAGGTGAGACATGACTCCTTTCTTTTTTCCCTCTTATTATTATCTTCACCTTCTCCCCCCCCCCCCCCCCCCCCCCCCCCCCCCCCCCGCCCCCCCCCCCTGAAGTAAATGTCTCAAAAGTTAATTTCAGAAGTTTGTCTGATTCCTATGACATGTAGGACATAACAAGGCCTATTAAGGATGACATATGTAAATCGCTCAAAAGATGGCGGTATTCATTTTCGGCACTCAAATTGAAGCAAGAGATTCTTTATTGTAAGTCATGTGACCATTCACATTTTGCAAACAGGAAGGCGTTCTTGATTTGATTTATTGCTGAATAGCAGAGCTATTTCTTATAGTTTTCTGGTTAGAAAATTAGAATGAATAGCTATATCAATTGCAACAAAGTTACCTAAAATTTTCCTAGCTTCCAATATAACTAAAAAATTATCTCTAATTTTAGGTCTCTTTGATCAAATTATACATTCTGCTGACAACGTTGACATTGTTGAACTATTCAAGCATCTTCATCCAAAGGTACATAAATCTAAAGCAGTGGCTATATCAAAATTTCTCTTTGGGAAATATTAGAATCCTTATTTCTTTTTATTTATGTTTTCATCCTCTCTCAGATTTTGTTGGGTTTGCCAGTGTTGGAAGGAGCAAATCCGGCTTCACGTTTCCCTTGTAGTGCTATAGGTTATGAAGCTGCCTGTTACAGTCGTATTTGGAGTGAGGTTTGTCTCCCCGCCACTGCCTAAAAAAATTATCTCGACTTGCATCTTTCCAAGTGATATATATATATATATATATACACACACACATATATATATATATATATATATATGTATCATGTCATCTAGTTTGCCTGACATGGCAAGTAATTGGTGCGCAATATAATCTTTTGTGAATAACTCTGGAGGCTGCAGTTTTTTCACTCGCGATTGGTTCTTTGGAAGTCATTGCTGATGCCTCAAACTTTCAGGTTTTTGCTGCTGATATATTTTCTTCAAAGTTTCGAGGCAGCCTTTCAAACCAGTATGTTGGCATGCAGTTTCGGAACAAGGTAAATGCTTTGAAAAGCTTTGATCTAGTTGAATCAACATTCGGCTATTCTTGTCAATGTAATCCTTTCGGTTCTTATTCTTGCTGCATGGTTTGTCACTTCGCTGTAATGATCTACAGAATGAAACTTAGGATTACAATAGCCGACTTGGATTAATATTCTACTTTTTGATTCTATGATATTATCAATATCTCGAAGGTATTGGCCCCTGGAGGAGCAAAGGAGCCCATTGATGTCCTGACGGATTTTCTTGGTAGAGAACCATCAATCCGAGCATTTGTTGACTCCAGAGCTGAATGTAGTTTGTAATTGCAAAAGCCACTTTCCAAGTTGCTGTAAGACAAATTTCGCTCGCCTTTCTGCATTCTTTACTGAGATACCTTTTTGTTTTTAGTCTCAACTCTCAGTCAAGAACTTTTCTGCTCAATCAATGGTTTCAGATTCTGAAACTTCTCATCTGTCGTTGAGATCAATGAACTTAAGCAAAAGGATTACTTCTGTAATTATGTTGCTTGTGGAATTGTATTTTTGGTCTATCACATAATTTATAAGTAATTTGCATCTTCTTTTCTACTGTTAAATTGTTTTTGTATTTATTAACTGGTTTACATGTTGGATTGAAAACTCCTCTACCTTGTTTCTTTCTTCGTATATTCTTCATAATTACTTATGTCATCAAATGCATGCGATATGAGTTCACATAAAATTAACATATGAACCTTTTCGGTTGAACTATTTCAATTGTTGATAATGAACCTTTTAATATCTGCCACGAGCCCACGAGGTTTCACAGTTTGGTAATTCTAATTTTTTTTTTTTTGCTAAGAGTTCGGTAATTCTATTTGTCTAGCCATAAAATGAAAAATGTCATATTGTTTATTGTTTTTGGGTAAAGTCAGGTGTGTATATGCCCTCCACGATGATTGAATTGTGGACATTCTTCTTCTGGCTGCTATATATTAGGGTTTCTATTTTTGGTGGCTCTAGAATATAGAGTAAAATGAAAAGTACAAGTATCATTGTAATTTGGTACCCAAAAATTATAAAAAACGAAGCTACACGTGTGAATAGAAATGGTCTTAGTGTAGTTTAACAAATTAGCTAAATGTCATGCTCTCGTTTTAGTAAATATTTTTATTAATTAGCATAATTGTCCTATGGAGTTTTTCGCTTATAATAATATTTGAGGCAGGCAACCAATATAGTTACCAATTATTTTAAAGATAATTAAAGAATGATGTTTTAAGAAAATAATTTATAATTTAATTAATTAAGAAATTAGTCATTGTTTTATATATATATATTTATTTATTTTCATGTCCTTAATTTTCTTATGTGTTAATGGTTAATAATTTAGTTTTTTTAGATGTTTGTCATTTTTTTAAAATATGAATTAAGAAATAGCCAATACCAAATAAACCTATTATTTTATGATTTTTTAAAAAAGTTTCAAATAAATTATAGTACAAATTTTCAAGTGTGGGGACCCAGATTAGACTCAAAATCCACAAAATGGGCTAATCTTGTTTAACCAATACCTTTATTTATTTCATCTAAACTGACTCCGGAGACCAAAAAGTATTACTTTATCAAATTTGTCTTCACTTTGGGAAGTTTGAAAAGTTAGAAACAATTCAATGAACTTGCAAAAAGAAACAAAAATAGGAAAAAGAAAAAAAGAAAGAAAAAAGAAAACATACGAGTGTGGCAGGAATAAAACAAAAACCAAAGCAAGTTTTGACAGAAGAATTATTAACATCCTCATGAAAAAAGCCAATACACAAGCCTTTAGAAATTAAAGAAGGAAGAGAAAAAGTTATAATGTCGTCTCAGTAAAACGACAATAAGAGCATTGTCGTTGTACAACATTTTCATATTATTGTGTTATTTTGACTTTTTCTTTTCAATTTTCTTTTTTCTTGAGAGGTTTGTTTTTGACTTGACTCTTCAATAGGCAGACTGAATTATTACCCAGAAAAAAGAGAGAATGACGAGGAAATAATAAACAAAAAAGAAAAAAAAAATAATTTTCTCAGTCAACAAACGGCAACGAGGGAAAAAAAAAGGGCTAACAAAATCAGCGATTTTCCTCTGTAAGTAATTATCAAAGCCTTCATTTATTTGGGTCCTTTTTGTTTATTTATTTTTTCTTTTGTTTTTGTTTTTAAAATCGAAAGACATTATTGTTTCATTCATTCAATTTGGCAACTTGAGATTGGAAATCGGAAGAAGTAGGTGAAGATTGATTGTTTTTTTTTTTTTTCTTAGTGGAAAAGCTGAAGGGAAAACAAAAAGTTTTCCTTGATTTTGATTTGGGAAAGTGAAAATCTTCGCTGGTTTTGTTTTAGATATTGGCCTTTTGGGTTCGGGGTTTTGAAATTGAAGTCGAAGGAGCAAAAAGGAAAGCAGAGGAATTGACTAGGGCACATAAAAGGAAATAACGGTTTTTGTTTTCGGAGATTTTGCGATTTTGGGAGAGAGAGAGAGAGAGAGAGAGAGAGAGAGAGAGAGAGAGAGAGAGAGAGAGAGAGAGAGAGATTGAGAGAGAGAGAAGGGTTTTGTTTTGTCTGACCTAATTTTTACTAAGAAAGTGGGGTTTTGAGCAAAAACTCTCTTGGGTCTGTTTAATTTATGGGGATGGATTTTAGGATTTTGAGTTCTCTTCAGTGGGTCTCATAGAGCTGGGATTTTTGGGGTGTTGTGATCTTCAGAGGGTGTCACTTTGTTTGTTGATTTGAGAATGTTGAAGCAGATTCTTAGTAAGCTTCCTAGGAAGTCTTCGAAGAGTAGCGAAAATCGGGATTTTGGTGGAAGCCATGGGACGTATTCTAGCACTTCAACCAGTTCAAGGAGCGGCGAGTTAGGGACTAGCAAGTTGGGAAATTTAGTTGCTTCTTTGCCTTCCGGTAATTATGCTTCGGATGTTGGCCAGAGTCACGGTAACAAGAATGCACGGGCCGTTAATTCGAAGCTGAATGGGATTCCGGTGTCTTCTTACGAAGCACTTCCTGCATTCAGGGATGTTCCTAGCTCGGAGAAGCAGAACTTGTTCGTAAAGAAGTTGAACTTGTGCTGTGTAGTGTTTGATTTCACCGACCCCACCAAGCACCTCAAGGAGAAGGAGATTAAACGGCAAACGTTGTTGGAGCTAGTGGACTACTTGACCTCTGCAAATGGGAAGTTCTCAGAGGTTGTCATGCAAGAGGGTATTAAAATGGTGTCCGCGAATATATTCAGATCGTTCACTCCGCAACCTCGTGAGAACAAAGTTGCGGAAGGGTTCGATTTGGAAGAGGAAGAGCCTTCTATGGATCCAGCATGGCCTCACTTGCAAATTGTTTACGAGTTTCTCTTGAGGTTTGTTGCATCACCTGATATCGATGCGAAACTGGCCAAGCGATATGTTGATCACTCGTTTATCCTCAAGTTGTTGGAGCTTTTCGATTCCGAAGATCCCAGAGAAAGGGAGTATCTAAAAACCATCCTGCATCGCGTTTACGGCAAGTTTATGGTACATCGGCCGTTCATTAGGAAAGCCATCAACAATATTTTTTACCGTTTCATCTTTGAGACTGAAAAGCATAACGGTATTGCGGAGCTTCTAGAAATTTTGGGCAGTATTATTAATGGGTTTGCTTTGCCACTGAAAGAAGAGCATAAATTGTTTCTTGTTCGGGCACTTATCCCTCTCCACAAGCCGAAGTGCTTGGTAATGTATCATCAACAATTATCATACTGCATTACGCAGTTCGTGGAAAAAGATTGCAAGCTTGCCGATACAGTGATAAGGGGTTTGTTGAAGTACTGGCCAATCACCAACAGCTCCAAGGAAGTCATGTTCCTCGGCGAGTTGGAGGAAGTTTTAGAAGCAACTCAGCCACCAGAATTCCAGCGCTGCATGGTGCCCTTGTTTCGCCAGATTGCTCGCTGCTTGAACAGTTCTCACTTTCAGGTACTAGGTTATTAAACACTCAACACCTCTTTGCTTTTGGTTCTTTGAGATCATTATGCTCGGACTGAACATATGTACTGACATGTTTAAAATCTTCAACACGATACACTATTTAGGCATCTCGGTCATGTTGAGGCCTTCTGTAAAAATGAAATGTGAATTGTGCAATGTTAAAATGTAGGTGATGAAAGTGTGGGACTTAGTTCGAGGCATATACCAAATTCTTCCTACGCATCATCAAGCCACTTAATATTACATTAAATTCACTTATTTAATCTTTGTTCTGATTTTACTTGTAAGCCGATTATAGTAAAGCTAAAGATATTAGTAGAGAAAATGGAGTTAAAATTCAAACTAAAATGTTCTTTGTATAGCTAACTTCCATAGCATTCTAAGCCATTTTTTCTTACATTTTCTGTAAGTTTCTCCCACTTGTACTTCAATTCTCATGATTTTAAATGCTTGTGTCTGGATAAACTGAGTATCGACCAATTTTCACAAAAAAATTACAAAATTGGCCAGCAGATAAACCTCTTTAGCAGTATGTTCGAGTCAAATAGCAATTGTTTCTCAGTTCATTTGGCTTTTTCGTGCTGTATTGCAGTCAAAACCATCCCTGAACCGCAATTATAGAGTTAAACAGAACTACATCCAATTGATTAGTACTTTCGCAATGAAGTTGACGTCTGTTAAGAGATTTCCTATATCAAATGTTTATTTCTCTTCTCACATTATGTATTACGTTCACTTCTTTTAGGTTGCTGAAAGAGCGTTGTTTTTGTGGAACAATGATCACATTGAGAACCTGATTAAACAAAATCGCAGCGTGATATTGCCCATAATATTCCCTGCCTTGGAGAGAAATGCTATGAATCACTGGAACCAAGCTGTTCATAGCTTGACCTTGAATGTCCGCAAGATTTTCCATGACCTCGATCCTGAGCTGTTCAATGAGTGCCTACTCACATTTCAAGAAGACGAGGCGAAGGAAGATGATATCAAAGCAAGACGGGAATCCACATGGAAGCGTTTAGAAGAGCTTGCTGCGAAGAACGCCGCTAGCAACGAGGCGGTGCTCGTTTTACGCAAAGCTCCTCCCACTACATCCTCGGTTTAGCTGCAACAACAGACACTAGGTGACAGTTTCAACGGTTCTGCAATTTTTTTTTTTAATTGATTTAGCTGTTGGAATTCTGGCAATGCTGGTGAGTGATGAAATAATTTGGGATGTTGAATGTTATGCATTTACTTATTCTCTCACTGCCAACAGAATATTTGGGTTCATTATTTATATGAGAAGAATTCTGGCCAAATACCTCAAAAAGTCCCGGAAAGAACATTATTTTGTTGTGTCTTTCTTTGTCTTCTAAACTTTTGTTATGCAGATCTTTTGATGATATGGATGTCCATTGAAACTTGAAAGATGTCCATTGTATGTTAAGTAATTTGTTCAATCATCAATAGGCGTAAATACACATTCTTGATAATTTCCCACTTCTCGCCAAAAGTAAAAAAAAAAAGTTTTTATTTTTCAATTTTTTTTCTTTTTTGGTCGGATCAAGCGAATATATATATATATATATTTGGGCCAGTTAAGCAGTTAGTCATTTTAAAGGTAAAGTTTGAAGGATTTTCACGAAATTAATGATTTAGCCATAACATGTAACATAAAATGTTACATGTAATATACATACGTGTAAAAAATGTATTATGTTACATGTAATATACATACGTGTAAAAAATGTAACATTAAATGTAACGTTACATATAACATAAAGTATAACGTTACATATAACATAAAATATAATATATGTAATGTTACACTTTTACAAGTATATATTGTTACATGTAACATTTTATGTTACATGTTATGGCTAAATCTTTAATTTCGACATTTTATGGTTAATTTTAAAAAATTACCCAAAAGTTTGGTTAAATGCCTAAAAAAACTCTTTTTTTTTTTTTAATTTTATTTTTAGAATGGTATTATAATTATCAGTAGTGATTTGCATCGCGACTAGGCCTGTACATGGGCTGGGTTTGGGATATTTACAACCCAACCCAACAAGTTCGGGTTGAAAATTTTCTAACCCAACAAAACGAAGAAATTATGACAACCCGTCTAAATAAAAACTAAAATGGGTTGGGTTGGGTTGGGTTGTCGGGTTGACAATAATAAGTTCGATTTATATTTCATATGTTTGAATATTACTAAGTTTAGACAAGATCCTCAAAAAATATTTTAAAAAATTAATAAAACAAACAATCTCAATAATAATTTATTAAAAAAAATATTTTACATCTCTAAAATCAAATAAAGAAGAAAAAAAACTAATGAAAGAACAAAATAATGACTTGCAAATGAGAAAAAAAAAACTAATGAAAGAACAAAATATAACTTATTTCAAACTAAACTCTAAAGAAAATAATGTATTCATATTTTTATATAACATTAACATATATATAAATTTTAGATAAAGACTTTTAAATACTTGGGTTGGGTTGGATTGTTCGGGTTCAAAAATTAGGAACTTCAACCCAACCCATCATTCATGGGTTCAAACAAAATGAATCCAAGATGAACTTTTTTCACTTTTGAACCCATGTTTTCGGGTCGGGTTGGGTTGGGTCCTCGGGTTGATCGGGTTTTTGTACACCCTAATCGCGACCTTGGACGTGTTAGGGACGCAATTCCACGAGAGATAGAAGAATATTTTATAAGAAACTTTCCAACTGTCCATTGTCACAACATTTAACAAAAATAGAGAGTTTGGTGAGTCCAAATTTCTATAGGTATGACCATCCCAATGCAAATTATCATGTTACAGTATAAAAAGCTAAATGTATCAATAGTATATTACTTTTCAATTGCTATTACATAACATTACAACAAATTATTTAATTCTATATAAATATAGTTTTTTTTATACTTTATATTTCAAATTAATGTTTTTGTAAAATATTATTCAAATATTAGTCACTTGATTTAGCAGGAAAACATTAATAATAAACCACAAATATCACTTGATTAACAAGTTTTTAGATTTTGATAGTATACGTGTTGACTTTTGTATTTTAAATAAGAGATATATTATTAACGTAGACATAAAAATTTATTTATAATTTAAATATATATATATATATATTCATTCAAGAAATGGTAAAAAATAATTTATGAACGAAAAAATAAAAAATAATATAGAGATATAAATGACAAAGAGAAAATATATAAATTTGACTATTTTAATGTTTATTAGTGGCAATTATGTAATTATGTAGTGGCACTATTATAATTTTAAAGACATGCTAACTTATAATATATACAATTTATGATGTTATGTATGATATTCAAGATAACATATGTCAAATTTAACATAACATTGAAATAAAAATCTATTGCAAACGCTAAATTATAGCATTAACATATCGGAGATGCTCTAAAGCATCAAGGAAAGTATTGAATTGAATTATTTGCTTGGATGCTTGTACATGAAAGCTATCCTTGAAAATTGGCGATTTTTTTTTTTTTTTTGGGATAAAGTTTGATTCCAAGTTGCAATAGTCATACATAGAGTATACTTCTAGGTAGATATCTACTTGTTTTGAGAAATATCAACCTTTTTTCATCCGTTTGAATTGAGTAAGAAATGATACTTATATTATGTTGAAAATGGATAATGATCTTTAGAGATTTCAAACGCAATTTTGGCCGAAAAAGAAAAAATCCGCTTTATATATCAAACTATTTAGCTAATTGTGGATATTAGAAATCCTGAACGTCTTTTGATGCACAACTCTAAATCTTCGAAGCACATGCGATTGTAACACAGATCAACACACGAGCAAAATTCAAAGAACAAACACGAACACAAGTAAATTTATATTTTGTTAGAAGCTTAAATGGGATTACCTCCCAGTTAAATTTACTAATCAGAGATAAAATATACCCTCAGAAAGTCATTCACGCCATTACAATTTCGTTCTCAGCTCTAATATACATGTCTCTCTATAGATTCGTTCAAGAAACTAATATAGAACCCAGAGATCTCTCCAAAAGAATATATAAAACACATTTTCTCTCTAAAACGTAGCTCACAAGACTTCTTCTCTCTATATCTCTTAGATTGTATGAAAATCGCAGCTTTCTGTCATTAATTTCCCGAAATAAGGACTATTATTTCGTGACGAACCGTTTTCAAAATCGATCGACCCTGTCTTGAACCAATATGTTTGTGCACGAACCGGTTGACCGCTTTGTCCAACCAATCGACCACTTTGACCTGTAATTCTCTCATACATTATTGACACTAATTTTTTTTCGGAGAAATAAATTAGAAAATGAGGCTCAATAGAGAAAAAAAAAAAAAGTGAAAAAGAGAGGATAAAGACAGAGAAGGCAAAAAAATAAAAATAAAACAGAGGCTGTGATTCGGTTCCCATGAGTTGTCATGAGTTGGCCATTTTGATAGCGAGGCAAATGTGGTGGTACTCTAATGCCTTTAACTTTGGGGCAAAAGCCTACTCAAAATCAATTTTAATTACCCAAAAAAAAAAAAACTATTATCTTCATATGGAAATACTCTTTTCATATTTTTATTTTTCTAAATTTTCTTTCTTTGTGGGGAAAGACTTTCCATTGCCCACTGCCACTTGTGCTTAACAAAATCACAGAGTGTGAGAGAGTTTTATTTATTTATTTGTTAAAGAACCTTACCTTTTATTGGGTCAACTTTAGCAAAATTTCCTTTTTTATTATTTCAATATGATTTCTTTTTATCTTCTCTGACAAACTTGATTTACGGACTGGTGACTTGAATGTTCTGTTCTTAGGAGGCCAGTTTTGGTCAGGTTGTCTCCTTTCTCTCAAATAAACTTGGAAATTCAAGAAAAAAAAGAAAAAAAGAAAAGATTTTAAGCAGAAGAGAATATCTTTGGCCTTTTCGTGCTCTACTTCTTCATCAACTCTCTTATTGGTAATTATCAAGCATTTGTCTTTACTTTCATTTCTTTCTTTTATAAGCCCTGATTTCCTTGGTTTTGCTTTGTTGCGTTTATACTCTTAATTCGCAACTATTTTCTTTAATCTTTGCTTTATTCTGATTAGCTATGCTTTTTTAGCATGTTTTAGATCGCACCCAGATTCAGTAATCCTTTGAGCTATCTGAGATTGGTTCTGATTTTGATGATTGTTAATTGTGCTCTTTGACTAGGTACTTAAAAAGGAATGAGCTTCTGATATTTGCAGACTTTGTCAGTGAAGTTCTTTTTGTTGGATTTTGTGGCTTTGAAGTGCTTTTTTTTAAGATTTTGGTTATTGGATTTTGAGAAAAAGTCGTGTTCTTTATTAGAGGTAGAAGAGAATGAGATGTGAAATCAAGAGTTTCTGCTATGAGACTTTGCTTTGTGGGGTTTGTTTGATCTTCATATGGGAATGGGTTTCTCTATCTGGTAGTCAATTTGGTAATTTGGGAGTTGTTTTTTCATCGGTTTGAGATGGGGTTTTTTGCCTTTGGATTTGTGAATCTTGAGGTTCTTGTCACTTTGGTAGTTCGGTTTCTGCTTTTGAAAGGAGTCACTAGATTCATCTGGGTTTGATCAGGTTTTATAGTCTCATCTCAAGTCATGATCAAGCAGATTCTTGGTAAGCTTCCGCGGAAGCCGTCCAAGGCATCTGAAGCTCCAAACGCCTCTTTCGGTTCGAAAACTAGTGATCTAGCGAGTGACAGACTGATAAACGCAGACATTGCATCTCTTCCGAGCCTTGATTCTGTTTCGAATTTGGCTTATGGTCATGGAAATAGGCTTTCCCAAGTTGCAAATACAAAGCCAAATGGCAACTTAGTAACCACTTCCTATGAAGCTTTGCCGTCATTTAGGGACGTTCCCAATTCGGAGAAGCAGAACTTGTTCATCCATAAGCTCAACATGTGCTGCTTTCTCTTTGACTTCAGTGACCCGACGCGGCATCTAAAGGAGATAGAGATCAAAAGACAAACACTGCTTGAGCTTGTGGATTATGTTTCCTCGGCTAACGGAAAATTCAACGAAACCGTAATGCAAGGGGCTGTGAAGATGGTATCCTTGAATTTGTTTCGGTCTGTGTCTCCACAGCCCCGGGAGAACAAGGTTGTAGATGCTGTCGATGCGGAAGAGGAAGAGAGCTTCATGGACCCATCATGGCCACACTTGCAAATTGTGTACGAATTTTTTCTGAGGTTTGTTGCATCGACAGAAACAGATGCGAAGTTGGCTAAGAGGTACATGGATCACTCGTTTGTTCTCAAGTTGTTAGATCTCTTCGATTCCGAGGATCCCAGGGAAAGAGAGTATCTGAAAACAATCTTGCATAGAATATATGGAAAGTTCATGGTTCATCGCCCCTTCATAAGGAAGGCAATCAACAATATCTTCTTCCATTTCATTTTCGAGACTGGGAAGCACAACGGGATTGCCGAGCTTTTAGAGGTTCTGGGCAGTATAATCAACGGTTTCGCTTTGCCGCTTAAAGAAGAACATAAACTATTCCTTGTTCGGGCGCTGGTCCCTCTTCATAAACCGAAATGCTTACCGATGTATCACCAGCAGCTATCGTTCTGCATTACGCAGTTTGTGGAGAAAGACTGCAAGCTTGCGGATTCCGTCGTAAGAGGCTTGTTGAGGTATTGGCCAGTCACTAGTAGTTCAAAGGAAGTTATGTTCCTAAGCGAGGTCGAGGAGATTTTAGAAGCAACTCAGCCTCTCGAGTTTCAAAGATGTATGGTACCCCTGTTTCGCCAGATCGCCCGTTGCTTGAGCAGTTTTCACTTTCAGGTTGTGAGATGTTAAATTGTGCTCTTCACATAATTTCCTTTTCCATTCCATGAATAACCTATTTCCTTGTACAAAATTTGCTGAAAAATTTAAAGTGAAAGACAATGTCCTTTTATATCATTGGAAACCTGAGGGATTAATTCAAACTGCTAAAATTGTAGGAAAAAGGAAAGAACTTGTAGATAGAGATAGTCAGATAACCATTTTTTTAAATTTTTTTTAATATTTGGTTTTGTTACGATTTCTTACAAAATCTACCAGCAAACAAGGAACCGTGTCTTACATAACTATTATTGGTAGACTTTTCAAAATGAATTAATCTAGATGCGACTTAATTGATCTAAAAATTACATGTCACTGTCCTAAACTTGTACATAGTCGTCTTTTCTTGCTTTTTCAGGTGGCGGAGAGGGCTTTGTACTTATGGAACAATGATCACATTCAGAACTTAATTGGTCTAAACCGCAAAGTTATACTGCCCATCATCTTCCCTGCATTGGAGAATGGCCGTAACCACTGGAACCAAGTCGTCCGAAGCTTGACTCTTAATATCCGAAAGATTTTCTCTGACGCTGATCCTGAGCTATTTGAGGAGTGTTTGAAGAAATTTCAAGAGGACGAATCGAAAGCAGAGGAGTTGAGAAGAAAACACGAAGCTACATGGAAACGCTTGGAAGAGCTCGCCGTATCAAAAGCTACTGGCTAAGTGATTTTTGTTCCAAACTCGAAATCAAGCCAAAGTTTTCAACTTAGTCATAGATGGCATATATTCGCATAGTTACAGTTATTGATTTGTTGTCCATTTCGATTGGTGTTTGAGGCAGCGATACATGGCTGATAGACTCTTAAGAGGATTGGGATTGCGGTCCCACGATTCACTGTCAACGCGCTGGTATGTCTGTCTTTATTGAATGCACGAAAACATTTGGAGTAACGCCAAAAACATGATGTACAAAATTGCTCAGATGGACAAAGTAGCCATAGCTAATGCTCAAGGAGGTTAGCATGACAGGAGCCACAAATCAAATGGAATTTACAGACTTGGACATGGTTTTAATCAGGACAAAGTACTTATTAAACTATTCAATTTATATTTTTGTGTGTATGTACCTATTTAATTTTATTGAGCTTTTAGAGGATGTATTTTTGCTGGTGTGAAATTCCTGTTTATGTACACATATTAATAAGTCCCAACGGCTTTAGCCAGATTGATAGTGGTGTTTGATTATTCTTTGTGGTCTCTCTCTTGCTCTTTCCATTAGCAAACTCAAAATCTCAATGAATTTGCGTGGAAATAGTGTTTGTATTTATACATGATTGACTTTGATTCTTGCAATTTGCTATAAAACTGCCCAAATATGATTCAAAGAATCTCTTCATTTAGAGCCAAACGAAAGTATATACATAATAAAACCAATCATACATGGAACCAAAAACACTATCATATTGTATGTATATGCGCTTCAAACTAGTAACTAAGTCCCTTGCGCTTGGGAGGCAAAACGCAGAAGCAGAGGGTTTTGCTCAAAGCAGGCCATGTGACGCTCCTCCAAGTTAACCCATGCCTCCACGCCCCCGCCGGAGCGGTCGCTCATCAGGATGACAGCGCCCTCGATCGGCACGGTGGTGACACAGGCCCATGCCGGCTTCCCCCACCCGAAATCGGTGTCGTAAATGGGAAACCTAATCCAACTGCTGAACTTGTAGAAGGGAAGGGCTCCTTGGCTTACCATCTCGCTCACCTCCTTCAGCTCCCACAGGGTCTGAACGAACCCCTCCTCGCTCCCCAGCTTCGCCGTGTACTCTCTGTCCACTTTCCTTATCTCTCTCCTCAGCTCCGCCACCACGTCGCTCAGCCTCGCTTCTCCGTCGTCGGCTCTGACGGCCGCCACGGCGCAGCGCCAAATGTTGCCGAGCGTGTTCTCCGGAAGTGGCGGGTCCATCCTGGGCCTCAGATTGACGACGTGCGAGATGGCCATGGACGTGGGCGATGACGAGCTCTGCTTATTCCTCGGGGCTGAGTCGGTGGCTGTTTTGGAAATGAGAGCAGTGACGGCCTCCACTCTTGTGCATGATGAGCCGGAAGCCGCCTCGGCCTTGAGGCTGGCGAGGCTGGCCGAGTCGAAGACGAATCTCCGCGTCGCAATCTTGCCTCTCTTCATCAGATTCCTCGGGCTCTGAAGGTGGATCTCCCGCGGAGGGAACACCTCGGCCGCGTCCAGACGCGGTGGTGCAATGGAGCCTCCGTGGCCGTCCGTGGAAGCCCGGGCCCACGCGGCGAGGAAAGCGGAGAGAGTGGTTCCGTCGGCGATCCTGTGCGAAATGCAGACGCCGACGGCCACTCCGCCGCAAGCGAAGATGCTGCATTGCACCGCCAAGACGGGAACTCCGTCGTCGTAGCGCTCGTCCGGATTTCCTCTGTAGGAATCCATAGGAAGGAGCTTCTGGACAAGACCCACGTCGGGCTTTTCGAGTATGGCATTGAGCTCGACATCGGCCCGAGCTTGGGTGAAGGAAACGCCGTCGTCTGGACGCACTTGAACGTAAGCGTCGTCGTAAATCCTTCCGGCCAAAGGGTAGAACTTGGCGAGCGTTGCGGATAGAGAAGATTTTAGCCTCTCAACCACATCGCCAATGAAATGATTGGTTTCAATGCTATTAGGAGCTGAATAGAAGAGAACAATTGGGACGTAAAATGAAGGAGCCAGTTGATCTAGCAGAGACAGCTTATAAGTACTACTTGAACAATATTTCAATGGCCTCACTGTTTCTCTGGACACTATCTCGACCTTGATATCCATTCTATTTTTTTTTTTTCCCTTTCCACACAAGTGCTTTTTTTAATTTGTGGTGGAATTCTGAATTGGGCAGAGCTATTATATAGTAGTTTTGTTTTATAATAAAACTTTTGAAAAGGGTGTATCCAAGAAGTTGGTGACTAATAGGTTCTCTTAGAATTAGACGTCATGATATGAGAAAGTTCGTTCGTTGGCGGGCTTAAATTGCTTTAGGATTCACGTGCTCTTGCACGATTGTGGGGTGGGTTCTAGAAAAGTACGCGAATGGACGCGTACACGTAGGCAAGAGCGGTGGCCCTGTGGGTCCCAGTGAGGTGTCAGAGGGTTGACGATTGTTGACTCTGCCTCTTCTTCTAGATGATTGAGACATTCCATAATTGGTATCAATTAATCATTCTAGTCATTCAATTTCATTCTTTGGAATAGAAAAAATGAGTTGAAGCATGGTTTAAAATAATTAATAAAATAGTTTGAAATGATTATGAGTTAATTTGATTTTATAAATTTTAAAGTGATATAAATTATTGAGATTTAAAAATATTATATAGGAATTAGGAAAGTTGAAAAAATGATTAAAAAAATAGAATAAAATAAGAAAAATTGTTTATGAATTTAAGAAAGTTAAAAAATAAAATAAAATGGAATGAAATGGAATAGGAGAATTGAATTCTCCAAAGTCCAAACAAAGAGTAAAAGTTGATAAATGCTAAAGAAGTTATGTGGTAACACCAATCAATTATCATCAGTGATATGAATAATGTATTAATTGATTTTTGATTTTTTTTTGATAAATTCTTCTGTCAGTTTTGTTGGGGAATTTTTAGTGAGTTTTTCTTATAGTGGTCAAATCTAGAATTATTTTCTTAAAAAAAAAAAAAAACACTACAGAAGTACCCGTTTTGTTAATGTTTATGACTTTATGCTTATTGCCATAATACCATTTCAACTAATTATTGTTATTATTACAAGTTGAAACATGACGGCCGAATCATAATTGTTTGTCTTTTTGTAAAATCCGGCTACAAGATTTTTTTTTCTTTCTAGTACGTGCCTTGTTTGATTTGCGTCTAGCTAAGCTTCCAAATATTACAAATTTCATCTCAAGTTAACAATATAATTATTTAATCAATTGAATCGCTTGAGTATTTAGTTATATTTTAA
Source organism: Boehmeria nivea var. tenacissima (assembly GCA_018132145.1). Taxonomy (NCBI): domain Eukaryota; kingdom Viridiplantae; phylum Streptophyta; class Magnoliopsida; order Rosales; family Urticaceae; genus Boehmeria; species Boehmeria nivea. The sequence goes on along the minus strand of CM030881.1, from coordinate 16,728,317 downwards.
AAAGATTTAGTTATATTTTTTAAAAATTGAGTATTTAGTTATATTTTAACAAGATTTAGTTATATTTTTTAAAAATTGAATATTTATTTAAATTAGGTTATAATTTTAATAAGGGGCAATTTCTCTCATAAAGAGCGAGGTTGATGATGAAACCTACATAATTTTTCCCTTAACAACGACGGGATTTTACCTTGGATTGGAAATATTGTAGAGTCAGCTTGTTGGATCTTATTGGTACTATGAGATTAAATTCTAAGAAGTTGGAACACCTAATTGGAGAGAATAATCACTTTTATTGATGTAAATTTCGACCACAAACATTATTTGAATAACCAACCAGTTTTAAATACGGATACAAAATCACCCCTAATTCAATTAGATGCTTCATCCCACCTAATCGATTAGTTTTAAGAACTAGTAAACTGGTAAATATCTAATATATTAAGAGGCTTGATCTCCTGTCTTTTTTTTTTGTCTCATTTTCTGCTCCTAAAATAAAATTAAAATACTTGAATTTTTAATCATTTTATATTTTATAACAACTCTTTTTCTTTCATGTTAAAATCTCACTAAATGGATATAGAATGACGTAAGAAAGATAATAAAAGATCTGGATTTCAACAGGTGAAAGATAAATATACAATGTTCTTTGGGTCACAATCTTCTAGAAAACAGGCAGCATTAGTTTCGCTGTTAGTTAATCAACATATAGTTTTGTTTACCCCTCGTTTGCTCCCATTTTACCCGTTTCATTCCATTCTATTTTTTTCAATTTTCCTAATTCTCCAAACTATTCTATTACATTTTATTTTTTTCAACTATTTTTCAACTTTTCAAATCCATATACAATATCTTTAAATCTCAACCATTCATATTGAAAGTGCCGCTTTGTTAGACGGTGTTCTCAGTCAGTGTTGTAACACTGTCAGAGAACACTGAAGTAAAACTAAAATTGAAACGGAATTAAGAGGAATGAACAATAACAGTAAATGCTGAACATAATAAAAACGACACACAGAAATTGGTGACGCAGTTCGGCTTTCGCCTACGTCTGCGGGGCCTTGCCCAGATAAAATAATCCACTATCAAATAAGAAACGAGAACACCTTCGACTGTTACAAGATCTTGACTCCCTCTCAATCTTCTAACTTCGTCCTCTCGTGACTCCTAGTGAACTACCCGACAAGCTCCCCTTGTCTTACAATAAACCCTGACGAGATCCCCTCGCCTTACAAGTCACACATCCCGTGTAGACTCTCACCAATTTCTTTTTAAAAATTACGCTCAACACTCAAACCCAAGGTGTCGCAACACCATGGGAAAAACACCTGATACGAGTGTAAATGAAACCCAAGAACACAAACCCAGACTTTGTGTTCAACACTCTCTCTCTGTAATCACACACGGTCTCTGAAATAATTCGATACTATATACAGCCAGAGAAATGACTAAGAGAGAATAATCTTCATTGACAGAATTCCAACCTTCCACAGATAAAATCGGGAAATTGCCAGATATAAAAATCGGGAAATTACCAGATATAAAAATCGGGATATTACCAGAAATAGATCGGGTGTCGCAACACCCTCCGAATCACACACTTTCCATCTAAAGAATAACCATCCAATCAGAAAAGATCTCCACGAATTTGTCATAGTGAATCAACAATAAAATTGCCAATTAATAAGAAATAAGTTGCCAATTAAATGCCAATAAGTCAACACCAACAATCTCCCCCTTTGGCATTTTTGATTGGCAAAACACTATGACAAAATACTACCAGTCTTTAAGTTTCAGAAGCAACCAAAAAAACAGAAACTAAGAAAACCGGAAACTTAACAAAAGTGTAGCAACAACTCCAGTGTATCCACTACTCCCCCTTTTTGCCATCAAAAAGAGACAAAGGCAAAAAATACAAAACAGCACCAGAAGCAAAGTCAAGGAGTAGGACCAAGAGGCTGAGAGGATGTTGGAACATCAGATGGTGCAGCAGCAGCAACACTTGGAACATCACTGGAAGGTGTGACACCAACAGGAGGAGGATCAATAGGATCAGTAGGCGGCTGAACATCCGAGCTAGAGGAGGCAACACCAAACCATCTCAGACCGACGAACCACTATGTTCCGTTCCTGAGCTTCCAAAAAGGCTAATTCAGCGCGCAAGAATCTGACCATCTCTGAAACAGCAGGTGTTTCAACACCCTGCTTGCCACTAGGAGGAACATCAGGAAAAACTCGCTCCTCATCAATATCCTGAGTATGCTGCCCTTGGAAAAACTTCTTACTAATCCCGAGAGCACCAGGGATCTTCTCACACAACTCCCCCTCAAAAGTAAGAGACTGATTTTGGCTCTTCAGAATGCCAAAAATCAAGGATGGATAACCAACACACAGATTAACTGAAGTAGACTCAGCATGGCGCGAAATGTGACTGAAAATTAGCTCACCAAGATCAAATGAAATTCGAGTCCCAATCTTGTATAGCAGAACTGCAAGAGACTTCAGCACATTCGATTTGTGATTGGTAGGCACCCAGTTGTGAATAGCAATCCGGTGAAGCATGGCATACTTGGTAGAAAGCTGCGAGGCAGGAAAGGACTTTACAGTACCCCAAGTAGTTCGAACACCTCCAGTAAGTGTTTGGACAATTTGATCATAGTCTGGAACAAAATCAGCCACTACCTCACGGTTACTCTTCAAGTAATCATTGATGACAGCAGGAGAGAATTGTAGAGTATGTCCGCGAACAAATGCCTGCCCAAACTCGTCAGAAGTAGAGTTGAACATACCCTTTGACAAGTTGGCATAAAACTCTAGTACTACCTGCTTGACAAATGGAGATACCTCTGACACAGAGATAAACAAATTCTGCTCCTCTAAAAGTTCGACAATCCCCGTGTTGTTAAACACTTCTCTCAGAACGGGGCGCTCAGCAACAAATGAACGAGAACATGCTACACTCCAAAAAGGCTTGAAAGACTCAGTACGAAAGCTGATAGACTGCACAGTACCTGGATTAGGTGTTGTGACACCAGTTGAAACACCAGTTGTGCTCTTGCTCCCCCTGGACCTGAGATCTTTCTTTTTGACAGAGGCACCAGTAGAAACTGATTTTCCTTTGGAAGTAGCAGTCTGCTTCTTCCTCTTCTTAGCAACCGGAGCAGGATCCTCCTCATCAGACGCCAAAGCAGCATCTATTTCCTCGTCATCATCCGAGTTCCACTGACCATCGTCATCATCATCATTACGAGCGCGCTTCGATGACTTTGAAGGATCTGCTCTAGGAGAGCGTCTTGGAAATCCAGTGGGAAATCGATCAGTGAACTTGGAAGTACGAGCAGGCATGTTCTCACCCGGTCCAACAATAGGAGAAGGATCTGGGCCTTCAAGAGGGGGTGTTGGAACACCGGCAGAGACATCTTCAGCAACCCCAGACTTCTCAACCACAGTTTCCCCAATTTCACTCGCAGACTTCTCAACCACAGTCACATCCTCACCAATCTCCTCAGGCACAATATCAACAGGTACATCAGAAACACCAAGATCAGGAGGAGAAAAAGGCACACCTGAGATAGGAATAGGATCCTCTGAGAGTGGAACAGAGGTCGCCGTGGTGTCCGTCACAGGTGCGGCAACAGTGGGAGCAGAGACATTTCTTGCTTTTTGAGCACGAAATTTTTGGCGCGTATATTTGTTCGAAAAATCTTCGAACCGAACTGCTCGCGCCGGAGGATCGGAAGGCAGAGTTTCCGTTGCCGGAACAACGGCATCAGGAAGAGCCGTCGCGGAGATGCTCCGAACCGGAGAATCCGAGCCTCCCGTCTCCGATTGGTCCTTGGAAACAGAGGGCTTTTTCTTTGAGGGAGCGGGTTTCTTCACCGCCGCACTTTTCTTCGCCGGAGCGGCCTTCTTGGCCGGAGCAACCTTCTTCGCCGGCGCTTTCTCCTCAAAAGACGAACCCTTGGAGGATCCACCACGAGTCGAGACCATTGTTGCAATCAAATCCAAAACCCGACCACACACGAGGAAGAGCAACAAAGAAAAAATCCGACCACTCACAATCAACCCAAACGTCGAAGCACGAAAAAGATTTGTGCGCAGAGAAATCAAGAAGAAGCGCAAATGGTGTTTGGAAAAACAAATGCAGAAGGAAAGAATGATAAAAGGAAACCAAAAAGAAATCCCAAAAATAACTCCCTCCGAAAAACTTCTTTGGGAAGTTATTATGGGGTCCGCTACGGTGAGGCTCCCTAAAACATGTGCATGCGTGTTTTTTTTTTTTTTTTTTTTTTTTTTTTTTTTTTTTAACACAAAACGACATGTCACTTTACCATACAGAGGCCAATGGCAGCCCTCAATGTCTCAAATCTATTTTGATCAAGACCTTTTGTAAAGATGTCTGCAAGTTGCTTTTCCGAAACGACGTGCTCTAGGCTGATTGTTTTCTCTTCAACTAACTCACGAATAAAATGATGCCGGATATCAATGTGTTTGGTTCGCGAATGTTGCACTGGATTCTTTGAAATACTTATAGCGCTCATGTTGTCGCAGTATAGTGTTATAACACCCTGTGAGACACCATAATCGTTAAGCATTTGTTTCATCCACAACAATTGAGTGCAACTACTCCCGGCAGCAATATATTCTGCCTCGGCCGTTGAGAGAGATATTGAATTCTGCTTCTTGCTGAACCATGAGACAAGATTGTTTCCCAAGAAGAAACATCCTCCTGACGTGCTCTTTCTATCCTCCGCATTTCCAGCCCAGTCGGCATCGCAAAAACCAACAAGACTAGTATTAGAATCAGAAGAATACCAAATACCGTAATCTGCTGTACCACTTACGTACTTGATTATCCGTTTGACCGCAGTGAGATGACTCTCTTTAGGATTTGCTTGAAAGCGTGCACATACTCCAACACTGTAGCATAGATCTGGCCTACTAGCAGTGAGATACAATAGACTACCAATCATACTCCTATACAAGCTTTGATCAACTGATATCCCTGCATCATCTTTTGTAAGCTTGGTATGAGTTGCAATTGGTGTTCTCTTGTGTTGAGCTCCTTGAAGTCCAAATTTCTTTACAAGATTCCTTGCATATTTGCTTTGAGAAATGAAAATTCCATCTTGTAATTGCTTGACTTGTAGACCAAGAAAGTATGTAAGCTCTCCCACCATACTCATTTCAAATTCAGCCTTCATGTGTTCTACAAACTCGTCCACCAGGTGTTGCGACACTGAACCGAAGACAATATCGTCAACATAAATTTGAGCTATAATTAGATCAGATTTCACCTTTTTGATGAACAAGGTTTTGTCAGCTCCCCCTCGACTGTAGCCTTGCTTCAATAAGAACTCTGTCAACCTCTCGTACCAAGCACGTGGGGCCTGTTTTAGTCCATATAAAGCTTTCTTCAGTCGGTACACATGATCAGGATGATGTGGATTCTCGAAACCTTTTGGCTGAGCAACATATACTTCCTCATTAAGAAAGCCATTGAGGAAGGCACTCTTTACATCCATCTGAAACAGCTTGAACTTGAGTGAACATGAAATAGCAAGCAATAATCGTATGGACTCAAGTCTGGCAACTGGGGCAAATGTTTCATCAAAGTCTATACCCTCAATTTGAGTGTATCCCTGTGCAACCAACCTTGCCTTATTCCGAGTAATATTACCTTTCTCGTCAGATTTGTTCTTGTAGATCCACTTTGTTCCAATGACATTGACGTTGCTTGGTCTGGGAACCAAGTCCCAAACATCATTACGCTCAAATTGAGCAATTTCTTCTTGCATGGCCGCCACCCAGTACTCGTCTTCAAGAGCTTCCTTAATATTTTTAGGCTCGACTTTCGAGGTAAAGCACACGTTTCCGATAAGCTCCTGGTAGTTAATTCTCGGCTTTCCTCGAGTCTGGACTCCATCTTCTAAATTGCCAATGACATCTCCAGCGGAATGATTCTTTTGGACCCTTCTCGAAGGAACTCTACTTGGTTGATTCTGATTTTCAGTTGGGTGTTCTTCACCTTCAGCGTCTGGAACACCTGCAGAAACATTGTCAGAAACACAAGTAGGCGCAATGTCTGGAACATTGGTAGCAACACCTTCACTTCTGGTTATAAACTCGGTACTATCTTCTGAGTCTTGAACCTGTTTTTGATCGTTTAAAGCATCATCAACAGTCACATTAATGGATTCCATGACTGTTTTGGTTCTCTTGTTGAAGACACGAAATGCTCGGCTATTAGTAGAGTAGCCAAGAAAAATTCCTTCGTCACTCTTTGCATCAAGTTTTCCTCTGTATTCACGATCATTGAGGATGTAACAAGTACTTCCAAAGACATGAAAATATTGAACGGTAGGCTTCCTCCCTTTCCAGATTTCATAGGGTGTCATGATCGTGCCCGGCCTCAAGTACACCCGATTGATGATATAACAAGCAGTGTTCATAGCCTCCCCCCAAAACCTGTGAGAAACACCCTTGGCATTCAACATAACCCTGGCCATTTCTTGTATAGTGCGATTCTTTCGCTCTACTACACCATTCTGCTCTGGGGTCTTTGGGGCTGAAAATTCATGAGCAATTCCATGTTTGTCACAGTATTCGGCAAAAATAGCATTTTCAAACTCCCTACCGTGATCACTTCGGATCCTCACGATCTTTCCAATGTTGCAACACTGCTCAGTTTGAAGTCTGGAACAGAGAGCTTTGAATACATCAAACGTGTCAGATTTCTCCCTTATAAACTGAACCCAAGTGAACCGAGAGTAGTCATCCACGCAAACAAAAGCATATCTCTTCCCTCCAATACTCTCAACCTGCATAGGACCCATAAGATCCATATGAAGAAGTTCAAGAACACGATTTGTGACCAGGTGTTGTAACACCTTATGTGACGCCTTCACCTGTTTACCTTCAACGCACGGTCCACAAAATTTCCAAGAATCAGTCTTCAACTCTGGAATTCCACGTAGAGCTCCTACGGAAACAGCTTTCTTCATGCTTCGATAATTCACATGTCCAAGCTTGTGGTGCCATAACTCTGCCTCATCAACAGAAATCTTGAGGCAAGTTGCTGGAGGGGTTAAAAGATAACAGTTGTCAGGTGAACGAACACCTTCCATGATACTCTTCTCTGACTCATCAACCACCAAACATTTTTTCTTGGTAAATCTTACAAGTAAATTCTGATCGCACAGTTGACTGATACTAATGAGATTAGCCTTCAAACCTTCAACAAGCCACACATTGGTTAATTTAGGTAAGCCAGGAGCACACAGATTACCTTTACCAAGAACTTTCGCAGAAACACCATCTCCAAAGGTCACGTGATGTGAGCGATCACACGGTTGAATATCTTCTAGAAATCTCTTTTCACCCGTCATATGTCTTGAACACCCACTATCAAAGTACCATGATTGCCCAGTGCTAGCTTTAAGTGAAGTGAATGCAACATTGCACCTGCTTTCAATCTTCTTAACCCATTCTTGCTTGGTACTTCTACGAGGTTGAGATCTCTTTTGATGCTCTCTTCTAAGATCTGCAAAAAATTGAAAACAACGTGGCCTAATATGACCTCGTTTGTTACAATAGTGACAAATAGGAGTCCATCTTCCTCTTCTCGTTTTGCCTGATGTTCCAGCAGGTGTGGCAACACTGGTGTTACCAGGATTAACAACAGTAGAAGTTCCAGTGGTTGATTCAACAGCTCTTTTTCCTTTCTCATCTCTTCCTTCATTAATACTGGATGAACTTCCTTTAACAAACACCGTTTGTCCATTTCCAGTCTGTCCAGAGTATCCAAGACCAAAATGCTCCTTTTCTGTTTTCCCTGTAGATAGAATTTCATCTAAATTAGAAGAACCAGAGTTTAGCATTTTTACCAGCTTTTTCATCTTCTCTAGTTCTGCCTTGAGTGTTGCAACACTTCCCTGGCTTTCAATAAGTTTTGATTCCAACTCTGAATTCTTCTTTTCCAGGTTGTTCTTCTCGATGTTTGATTGTTGAATTTGAGCAGTCTTCCGTTCACAGATCTTTGTAAGTTCAATCCACTTAGTGTGAATCAATTGATAGGCTTCAAACAGATTTTCTTCAGTCAAGTCATCATCATCACTGCTTTCGTAGACAGGTGTTGCAACATCGTCAGGAACACCGGCAGTGATCTTAGGTGAACTTGCAGCACATTCTTCAACAACACCGTCAGATCTGGAAGCAAAAGCAACAAGATTAGTTTCATCCTCCTTACTGCAATCTGAATCTTCATCACTCCAAGTCGCATTTAACGACTTATTTTTCTTCTTTAGGGTATTTGCACATTCAGCTTGTATGTGTCCAAAGCCTTCACATTCTCGGCATTGAATCCCCTTGTTTTTAGCATTAAAGTCGGAGTTGTTGTTGCTTGTACTGGACTTGAATCTAGAACCTGCATTAAAATTGCCAGAGTTAGGGACAGTGTTTCTTCTGGGTGTAGGAACACCAGTTGAAACACTGCTGGAATTTTTATTCCTCAAATAGCCTTTGTTTCTGTTAAACTTTTTGAGGACTTTCGAAAAATTCTTGGACAGGAGCACCATAGATTCTGTAAGGTCATCATCTTCATTCCAGAAATCTTCTGTTTGATCTTCACGATTTTCTGCTTGAAAGGCGATGCCCTTTGACTTCTTATCCCCTCTTTCTTCATCTAGATTCATTTCAAAAGTTCGCAAAGAGCCCATCAGTTCTTCAAGCTTCATATTCTGAACATCCTTGGCTTCTTCAATGGCAGTGACCTTATACGCAAATCTCTTAGGAAGTGATCTAAGAGTTTTACGTACAAGTTTCTCCTCGCTATATTTCTCTCCAAGGGCAAAGGCTTCATTAGCGATGTCACATAGTCTTGAGTTGAAATCGCTTATCGACTCATCTTCTTTCATCCTGAGATTTTCAAAACGAGACGTTAGAATCTGGAGTTTTGAAAGTCTCACAGCCTTTGTACCTTCATGTGCCGTTTCTAAGATCTCCCAAGCTTCTTTAGCCACCTCACATGTTGAGATGAGCTTAAATTGATGAACATCGACGGCACTAAAAATTGCATTCAAGGCCTTGGAGTTACTGTTCGCCAATCTATCTTCTTCTGTCGTCCATTCAATCTCAGGCTTCTTGACGACTTCATTCTTGTCATCTGTCTTCGTGGGATGTTGCCAACCAGTCAATATGGCCCTCCATGCCTTCTCGTCCATGGATTTAATAAAAGCTTTCATCCGAGCTTTCCAATAGGAAAAATTTGTTCCATCAAGGAGAGGCGGACGTTGAACTGAGGCTCCTTCCTTCATGAATTCCATCTCGTCAAAGCGGAACTGAAAAACTACAGATCTCGCTTAAAACACAAGCGACCTGCTCTGATACCAATTGAAAGTGCCGCTTTGTTAGACGGTGTTCTCAGTCAGTGTTGTAACACTGTCAGAGAACACTGAAGTAAAACTAAAATTGAAACGGAATTAAGAGGAATGAACAATAACAGTAAATGCTGAACATAATAAAAACGACACACAGAAATTGGTGACGCAGTTCGGCTTTCGCCTACGTCTGCGGGGCCTTGCCCAGATAAAATAATCCACTATCAAATAAGAAACGAGAACACCTTCGACTGTTACAAGATCTTGACTCCCTCTCAATCTTCTAACTTCGTCCTCTCGTGACTCCTAGTGAACTACCCGACAAGCTCCCCTTGTCTTACAATAAACCCTGACGAGATCCCCTCGCCTTACAAGTCACACATCCCGTGTAGACTCTCACCAATTTCTTTTTAAAAATTACGCTCAACACTCAAACCCAAGGTGTCGCAACACCATGGGAAAAACACCTGATACGAGTGTAAATGAAACCCAAGAACACAAACCCAGACTTTGTGTTCAACACTCTCTCTCTGTAATCACACACGGTCTCTGAAATAATTCGATACTATATACAGCCAGAGAAATGACTAAGAGAGAATAATCTTCATTGACAGAATTCCAACCTTCCACAGATAAAATCGGGAAATTGCCAGATATAAAAATCGGGAAATTACCAGATATAAAAATCGGGATATTACCAGAAATAGATCGGGTGTCGCAACACCCTCCGAATCACACACTTTCCATCTAAAGAATAACCATCCAATCAGAAAAGATCTCCACGAATTTGTCATAGTGAATCAACAATAAAATTGCCAATTAATAAGAAATAAGTTGCCAATTAAATGCCAATAAGTCAACACCAACACATATCACCTCGAAATTGGCAAAGTCAAATTATTCTTACATTAGTTTTCCAAACAATTTTGAAACCATTTCAAACTATTTTCAAATCATTTTTTCCATCCCAAAAAATAAGATGGAATGTGCAAAATGATTGCCCCAACCAAGGGTTTACTTATGGTTTGATTGAGAGTCAAAAGTTGTCTACCTTTCGAACTCAAGATTCTCTCTCACTATATGATATCCTTTGGATCAATAAGGCCTCACTTGAGAACGACAAGTGGCTAACCATATCTGTATAAGCTTTACTAATTATAAACACATGTTTGGAAAACTTGGTCCGCACTTAGCTAATCCTTCTAGATGTTCGTTCTCGAAGAAATCCAACAAATATAAAAAGTTAACGCGCATACATTTCATGCTGTTGGTGGAGCTTAGTTATAGGGGATGTTACCCAACTACCTACCTAATGGCTCAAAATAAATGGCGCAACAAAAAAGTTCAACTAGAAAAATTTTGGGGACAAAAACAACCAAAAATGATAAGAACAGAAAATTCTATAGCATCTTTGCCATATCTATTTATAATCTACATAATAGACCTGTCCAGTATATAGTTTTGCAACAATTATTCATTCCAAAAAAAAAAAAAAGTGTAGCATTCGTGTGGAAAGGAAAAAAAAATGGATATCAAGGTCGAGATAGTGTCTAAAGAAACAGTGAGGCCATTGAAATATTGTTCAAGTAGTACTTATAAGCTGTCTCTGCTAGATCAACTGGCTCCTTCGTTTTACGTCCCAATTGTTCTCTTCTATTCAGCTCCTAATAGCATTGAAACCAATCACAGCATTGGCGATGTGGCTAAGAAGCTAAAGGCTTCTCTATCCTCAACGCTCGCCAAGTTCTACCCTTTGGCCGGAAGGATTTACGACGACGCTTACGTTCAAGTGCGTCCAGACGACGGCGTTTCCTTCACCCAAGCTCGGGCCGATGTCGAGCTCAATGCCATACTCGAAAAGCCCGACGTGGGTCTTGTCCAGAAGCTCCTTCCTATGGATTCTTACAGAGGAAATCCGGACGACCACGACGGAGTACCCGTCTTGGCGGTGCAATGCAGCGTCTTTGGTTGCGGCGGAGTGGCCGTCGGCGTCTGCATTTCGCACAGGATCGCTGACGGAACCTCTCTCTCCGCTTTCCTCGCCGCGTGGGCCCGGGCTTCCACGGACGGCCACGGAGGCTCCATTGCACCACCGCGTCTGGACGCGGCCGAGGTGTTCCCTCCGCGGGAGATCCACCTTCAGAGCCCGAGGAATCTGATGAAGAGAGGCAAGATCGCCACGCGGAGATTCGTCTTCGACTCGACCAGCCTCGCCAGCCTCAAGGCCGAGGCGGCTTCCGGCTCATCATGCACAAGAGTGGAGGCCGTCACTGCTCTCATTTCCAAAACAGCCACCGACTCAGCCCCGAGAAATAAACAGAGCTCGTCATCGCCCACGTCCATGGCCATCTCTCACGTCGTCAACCTGAGGCCGAGGATGGACCTGCCGCTGCGGGAGAACACGCTCGGCAACATCTGGCGCTGCGCCGTGGCGGCCGTCGGAGCCGACGACGGAGAAGCGACGCTGAGCGACGTGGTGGCGGAGCTGAGGAGAGAGATAAGGAAAGTGGACAGAGAGTACACGGCGAAGCTGGGGAGCGAGGAGGGGTTCGTTCAGGCCCTGTGGGAGCTGAAGGAGGTGAGCGAGATGGTGAGCCAAGGAGCCATTCCCTTCTACAAGTTCAGCAGTTGGATTAGGTTTCCCATTTACGACACCGATTTCGGGTGGGGGAAGCCGGCGTGGGCCTGCGTCACCACCGTGCCGATCGAGGGCGCCGTCATCCTGATGAGCGACCGCTCCGGCGGGGGCGTGGAGGCATGGGTTAACTTGGAGGAGCGTCACATGGCCTGCTTTGAGCAAAACCCTCAGCTTCTGCGCTTCGCCTCCCAAGCGCCAGGGTCTTAGTTACTAGGACTCGTATGTTGTGATGTTATAAATTTGTGTTTTGGACGTATCTTCTATGTGTAGTTTAAGGTTGAGTCGTATTGTTGCGTGTGTACATAACAATTAGTACCACCTTTTGGAGGGGAAAAAAAAGAAGAAAAAACTAGGACCTTATGGGGAATTCTTTGGGGGTTTTTATTTTTTATTTTTATTTTTAATTTCGTGCATGGTGGAAATATAACTCCTTGTTTGTTTTAATCATTCAATGAAAATATTTAAATGGTTATTGACTTTTAAAATTTCAATTGATTTGAATGGTATAAGCATTTAATTATAGGATTGAGAAAGTCTTTGACAATTTGAATGTGTTTATTTAAATGCTTAAAACAGACAAAAAATAAGTTTAAATAGTCAAATTTACTATTTTTTTAGATGTAAAAAGATAAATTTAGCTATCTAAAATCCTTGAAAAATAAAAACTCCACCAAAAAGTTTCCTTCATATTATATATGTTTTGATTTTTATTATCTCCGCACATGGCACGTTGTTTTTTAGGCATTTATATTATAACGATGACCATCTGTAAGAACAAAAAAAAAAAAATGTTACATTTCACCCCATCTTGTGACGCATGTGCTAGAATTTTATGTATAATTTGAGTATTATTTTCTAACCGAGAATTCTCTTGTGGGCTTTTTTGCATTGGAAAAAATTATTCTTGACAGTCATATTTATTTTTAGGTGAGTCTCACATCTTAAAATATTAAATGTGATGATCTAAAATTATTTAAAAAAAAAACAACAACTAATTGACAATGGGAAAATTCTAAAAAATTATGGCATCTCATATTAAACAAAGTGATGCAACTTTTGTAGAACGAGCTACAACATTAGTGCTTTTGAACTCCTAATCCTAAATGATAAAAAAAAAATATATATATATGGTATAACACTGTGCATTAATAGATTCTATAGTGGGTGTCCGCGGATGTTATGTAAGTCATGTGGACAATACCGCAAGACCACTTAACATTAACAGCAACATGCTTATGTGTTTGAGGAATTTTCATTGGACGGTCAACATATAATAGCACTTCAGGAATCTGAATCAAAGCAATCAAGTCAATGCTTGTCTCTCATTGGACAACTGATCCCATAATTTCCAAAAACCATAATTTCCTAGCAATAGCACTATGCTAGTTTCCAAATTCCAAGTTTTTTTTTTCATTGTCTTCTGAGTCAAAACAAGCACCTAGATAGCTTAATTCCCATTACATTTACACATTTAGCCAAATCAGTTTCATTGTTCTATAAATTAAATCAATGAAAAGAGTTAGTTACTGAGACTAGTTCAAATCAAGCCATGGAATCGGATGGTAGTGCTAATTGCGAGATCATATCTAGAGAAACAATCAAACCCTCTTCTCCAACGCCACAACACAAGAGGATTTTCAATCTCTCTTGGTTCGATCAAGTCTCTCCTCGCCTCTTCGTCCCTATCTTGCTCTTCTTCGACAAAACCACCCATCCCATTAACACCCACCTCCTCAACCTCAAGACCTCTCTCTCCCAAACCCTCTCCAACTACTACCCCTTCGCCGGAAGACTGGGGGACAGACACTCCATCCTCTGCAATGACCAGGGCGTTGACTTCTTGGAGGCCAAGCTCAACGTCCCTCTCTCGCCGCTCCTCCAGAACCCCACGAGAGAGAGCTTGGACGTCTTGTTCCCGGACAAGCTTCACTGGCGCTACGCCGAGGGGTTGACGAGCTTGCTGGCCGTTCAGGTCACCCGTTTTCGCTGCGGAGGTTTCTCTGTAAGCGTTTGCGCGTCGCACAAGCTCGCCGACGCCGCGACGCTCGTCACCTTCGTCAACTCCTGGGCTTCCGTAGCCCGAAACGGGCTCGCGGCTGCGTCGGCGTCGTTTCCCGCGCTTGACGCGGCGGCCGAGCTGTTCCCTCCCGGTGGAGACTTGCCGTTGCTGCCGGAACCGACGGGTCCGCACTGGGCGGGGAGCTGCGCGACGAGGAGGTTCGTTTTCGGCGCGGAGAAGGTCGGTTTTCTCAAGGCGGTATCGCCTGGAAGCACTAGGGTTGAGGCCGTCACTGCTTTGCTCTACAAAACCGCCATCAGAGCCTCGAAAGCGGTCGCGGGTAGTGCTGATTCCCACGTTCTTCTCCATCAGGTCAATTTGCGCAGCCGAACGGTCCCGAAGCTGCCGGAGAATGCCTTCGGAAGCGTGGCGTGGTGCTTCCCAGTGGCGGCGCCGGAGGGGAGTCAGATTAGAGAGGCGTTGACCAGGTTCTGTGGTGCCTATTTTGAGAGGTTTAGAATTGGCCACGAAGAGTGGTTCATGGCCATGAGGGAGTGTTTTGAAGAGACAAAGGCGTTGATGAAAAGGAGTGGTAATCAAGCGGTGTATTCTTGCACAAGTTGGTGTAGATTTCCGGTTTATGAGGTTGACTTTGGGTGGGGGAATCCGGTATGGGCGACCTCAGCTGGTACCGTGGACAAGAATGTTGTGATCTTGATGGACACCAAGAGTGGGGATGGGATTGAGGCCATTGTGACTCTTGAGGAGCAAGAAATGTTTGTGTTTGAGAGTGATCAAGACCTCCTACAATTTGCCTCTTTGCTATCCTAGTGTTATGTTCGTTTTCATGCTCTATCATATGAGTTTAATATATGATAAATAACACATGATTAATTTGAAAAAAAAAAATAAGGGGAGGGAGTGATGAATGATGATGTTAGAGTTCGTAATTGCAAGAAGTGGTGATTAAGAGTCAATATTTCTGGGAACAGTTCATGTGATCTATAAAAATATATATTAATCCAAGCTCAGATCCATTATTTGTGGGAATTGGCCATAAAATAAAAGGTCTCAGTTTCAACTTTCAAGATAGGGTAATTGGGAGTAATTTGTATCATTTGTCTTTTCTGTCTTATTTTTTTTGTCCTCAACAAAATCAGAGAAATGAGGTATCAAACAAGAGAGAAAAGAAAGTCAAAATTTTGGGAATTGGGAAGTAAACGAAAAAGCAAGGAACATTAAAATATTGATATGCAAGAAGAAGTTAAGCCTCTTTATAACTTGAAGAGTAAAAAAAAAATTCAATGTTGAGGAAAACTAGAGGCACTCATACAGTAAAACTCTTGAAGAACGTACCCCTTATTTGTTTACCCCATTTTATTAATTTCATTCTATTCTATTTTTTCATTTTTTTCAACTTTTTTAATCCTATTATCCATCCCATTTCATCTCATTTTTTTCAATCATTTTTTCAACTTTCCAAATCTCTATACAATATCTTTAAATCTTAACCATTTATACCACCTCAAAATTAGCAAAGTCAAACCATTCCACATCATTTTTCCAAATCATTTTCAAACTATTCTAAACTATTTTTCAAACTTTTTTTTTCATTCCAAGAATGGAATGGAATATATGCTAAAAAATGAGCTATCCAAACAAGGGGTTAAACTATATTTTTGCTTCTTTGATAAGTATTTTTTTTTTCTTTTTCTTTTCTTTTCTGAGCAAGATTCCCAGATCTTGATGACACTGATCTAGTTAATTTTAAAGTCAACGGAATGGTTTAACTTAATTAACTTGTTTTTGTGTCCTAATAAACTAATTATTTGGACTTTTTAAGTAATAAAAGTCATATCCCAAGAAGAGTTTTATTGAATAAATAATTTTCATAGTATCAAACCATATATTTTTGAATAATTTGAGGAATCAATAATTATAAAATAATAGACATCAATCAAATTAGTTAAGCTAAACCAATTTAAATATAAAATATTATGGTTACACTAAAAGCTCGCAAATTGAAAATTGCATGAAATTAATAGCTTAATAAGTCTTATGGTGAAATAATTTAGTTTATAATCTTCCCAAGTAGAATCTAGACGGTAGATGATGAGGATAAGCTTTAACTCTTCTCTCCTCATGATTAAGACTCTCAGATCTAATATATGGAATTAATCAAGGTAGTGTCAAAGTCAATGTTATAGAACCATTCAACGTAACTATAATATATATCTAGACGGTAGATGATGAGGGTGAGTTTGTATTATATGTCTTTTCTTGTCTTATTTGTTTGTCCACAACAAAAAGAGAGAAATGAGGTATCAAACAAGAGAGAAAAGAAAGTCAAAATTGGGAAGTAAACGAAAATGCAGGGAACATTACAACATTGATCTACAAGAAGAAAATAAGCCTCTTTGCAACTTGAAGAGAGAGAGAAAAAAAATGTAAACTACAGGCACTCACACCAAAACTCTTGAAGAACCCTTATACTATTTTTTCGCTTCTTTGATAGGTATTTTCTTTTCTTTTCTGAGCAAGATTCCCATTTCTTCATGACACTGATCTAGTTAATTTAAAGTCAATGGAATTGTTCAACTTAGTTAACGTATTTTACTGTCTTACCTAATAAACCAATTATTTGGACTTTTTAAGTAATAAAAGTCATGTCACCATATATTTTTTAATAATTCGAGGAACCAATACTTATAAGAAATAGACGATCAATCAAATTACGAGAAGAATATGCTTATAAATAATAAAACTCCCAAGACCAGAAAATACATATGAGCCAGAATTTGAGCCATTAACTCGCCAGAAATTCAAACCCAATTAGGATTATGGCAGAAGAGAGACTGAGAGTTAAGATTGTGAAAAGAGAAATCATAAGACCCTTCTCTCCAACTCCTTCTCATCTAAAAACCTTCAAACTTAGTCTGTTGGATCAAGTCCAACCAGTAGTTTATGGTCCTATACTTCTCTTCTACACAAAGAATGATCTCATCACATCTGATCAACAATCACAGCGTCTAAAAGCCTCACTATCCGAAACCCTATCTCGGTTCTACCCAGTCGCCGGACGGATGAACGATAACGTAAGCATCGAGTGCAGCGACGAGGGAGCAAAGTTCATCGAAGCTTGGTCTGACGGCCTTCTCTCGGCCTTTCTTTCGCAGCCGGCCAACCCGAAATCCCTTCAGAAATTTCTGCCTGACGTCGTGATCACGTCTCAGGAGGCCGCGACGTGGCCGTTACTTCACGTCCAAGCCACTCATTTCGCCTGTGGCGGGCTGGCAGTAGGAGTTTGCTTGTCGCACAAGTTTGCTGACGCGACCACCTTGGGAAATTTCGTAAAAAGCTGGGCCAATTCCTCGAGAGGCTCCGGCGAAGCAGCACTACTTCCAACCTTTGGCGCAGCGTCCTCTTTCCCGCCGATGGACCTCTCCTCCCCTGTGCTGGAGCTGAAGAAGGTCGAATGCGCAACGAAGAGGTTTGTATTTGAGAAGGAGAAGATTGCCTCTCTCAAGGCAAGAGCCGCCTTCGACGAAACTGGCGGCCTCCGAGACCCCACTAGGGTCGAGGCCGTGACGGCGCTGATCTGGAAATGCGCGCTGAACGCGGCCACATCTGGCGCGTCATTAGAGAAGAAGAAGATCGTGGTGACGCAGTCGATAAACATACGCAGGATGGCCGACCCCCCTTTCCCGGACAATTTGGCCGGAAACCTCGTCGGACACTTCAGTGCGGAGACGGATGAGGCCGAGCCGGACGTGAAGCGCCTGGCGGCCGAGCTGAGGAAGGGGCTAATGGAGTACAAAGAGAAGAAAGGGAAGAGATTGAGAGGAGACGAGGCGTACGAAGTGGTCTGCGAGAGCATGAGAGAGGCGAGAGAGCTGTTTGTGAGGGACGATATAAGCGTATTGATCTTCACTAGCTTGTGCAACTTCGGACTGTACGAGGGCGCTGACTTCGGGTGGGGCAGGCCGGCGTGGGCGACCATCCCCGTCGTCGCCGGGCACCTGAACGTAGTGTTGCTGATGGACACTGCCGGCGGCGGAGTTGAGGCTTGGGTCACTCTGAGTAAACAAGACATGGCATTGTTTGAGACTGACTCTCTGCTTGCCAAGTTCGCTTATAACGCTTCAGCAACAAAATCTTCTCTCTGAGAGTTTCCTTTTCGATAGAAAGCTCTGTTCTTTGATAGTTGTTCTTGTTTTTGTGTTGGGTTTTGGTCGCTCTGCTTTTGCGTCAACGCAACCAAATAATGGAGATTTCAGCTTCTCGTCTTTGTATGGTAATCAATAAGTGAATGTCATATTCATTCAATATTCTCGCTAAAATTATAAGGTGTGTAGCATTGTTCAGATTATTGCACATCGGCTATGTGTGAATACAGCTCTCGTATGTACGAGTGAGAAAAGAAAAAGAAGTGTAAAATTTGGGGCATAAATTAAAATTGCACACACGTAGAGCATAGATTATTAATTTGCTAAAAGAGTTGCATTCCTCAAAATCCCTCTAAACAAAATGATGTGAGTGATAACAATAATGATAAAAAAAACGACGACAATGTAAAAATAGTTGGAGAATAAGAAACGGCAATCTCATGTCATATGAAACGACAAGAAAGTAGTCATGATTAACTGGGAAGGTGCAGGAAGAAGGGAACGGCAACAAAGTTAAAGAACGACGATAATAACAAAATGCTTTCATTAAGAGAAAACGGCAACAAAATTAAAAGAGTAGAACGACATGAAAAGATAATGAAGCATAGAAACGACAATGAGTTGAGAAACGACGTAGGAACTATAAGACCATAAAAGAAACAATGACATCGGAGCTAAAACAATTGATACTGAAAAGATAGATAAAACATGAAAACGACAACAATGAAAAAAGATGACAGAAGTATGGAAACGACAAATAATTTAAAAACGACATTTGAGAAAAATACGACAATAAACGACAATAAAAATATATGAAACGACATTTAGCTAAATACGATAAAAAATCAAGACAATTAAGATAGGAAAAGATAATGAACTATAGAGACGGAATGAAAAAGGAAGGGTGGTGAGAGTTAAAAACAACATACAGGGACATACAGCCACATAGATGAAAACAAAATAACACAACAATTTAAAATGACAATGGTATAGAAAAACGATATGAAATTCAAAAACGACAATAGAGGGACATACAATACAACGAAAATACAAAATAGAAAACAACATAAAAATCAGAATAATTGAAAGGAAAAGATAGATGAAGCATAAAAATGAGAATAAAGGGAAACGACGTAAAACGAACAATACATAAGAAAACAGCAGAAAGCTAGAACAGTTAAAAAACAAGTGATAAAAAGACGACGACAAAAGTGGTAAGCGGCAACAAAATGAAAACATTCAAATGATTAAACGACAAAACAATGTCATGAAAAGGGACAATAAGACAATAAAATTGGTAAACGACAACAAAGAATACACAAACAAAATGAAAATTTTAAAAAATGAAACAACAATGATCGAAAAAACGACAAGGAGTAAAAAAAATGACAAAAAGTTAAAAAACAAAGAGTAGGAAAATTGAGTTCTGCCATATTGGCGAGAAAGGAAAATCATTTAAAAAAAAAGAAGTGAAAAATGAAACAGAAAATGCATCTGAAATTAACAACGCTTACAAGAAAAAAAAAATGACAATGGAAATCAAACAAAACAAGTATCATAATCAATAGTAAAAGGAAGGGAAATCGTAAGAAATAGCCAAAAATAAATTTTGTTTTTAAAGTCTAGCCCATGTTTTAAAAAATTAAAATAATAGCTATGTTACGAATTGTATAACAGAAAAGTGTCACATAAAATATAACACATCTGTAAATATTTGTAAGATATTTTGTAACACTTCAAGTTTTATTTATAGATCTGTTATATTTTATGTGACACTTTTCTGTTATACAATTCGTAACATGGTTATTTTTTTAATTTTTTGAAACACAGGCTATCATTTAAAACAAACATTTAATTTTGGCCTATTTTTGCAACTCACCCTAAAAGGAACAATAAGAGCAACTCAATTGCAGCAAAACAAATGAAAACGAGCAAACGACGTTGTACTGAAACTGAATGAAAAACGACAATAAAGAATGGAAACGACAATGAAGTTGAAATGACAGTAGCTTGAAAGGAAACGGCAATTAGGAAAAGAAAATTAACAAAACATAAAAAAAAAAAACACAAAAATAGGACAACGATAGAGATGTACGATTGGTAAGCGAAACCAATTAAAATTATGATTACACTAAAAGCTCGCAAATTGAAAATTGCATGAAATTAATAGCTTAAGTCTTATGGTGAAATTAGTTTATTATCTTCCCAAGTATAATCTAGACTGTAGATGATGAAGATAAGCTTTAACTATTCTCTCCTGATTATGACTCTCAGATCTAATATATGGAATTAATCACGGTAGTTTTAAAGTCAATGTTAAAGAATCATTCAACGTAACTTATATATATCTTGTTCTAGTTTCCTACCTATTAAACCAATGTAAATATTTGGATTTCTATATGTAATAGAACTTCATATCCCAATACAGTATATTGATTAAAGACACATTAAAACATAGAAATATATACGTTTAATCATTTGACAAGTCAACAATTATTAGATATATATTGAATCCAATTCAAGGTAGGTGAATTTTTTTTTCTTAATTAATCAAAGTAGGTGAAATATTGGATATGCTTACAAATGATAAAACCTATAATTAAACCAAAAATAACATCTAGTGATCATTATGAATATCTCAAAATCTATAATCTTATTCAAGATTAAATCCATAGTAATTGTCAGCTAATTAAGTTTGTGATTATGGCAGATGAGACGGTGAAAGTTGAGATTATCAAAAGAGAAATCATAAAACCTTTCACTCCAACTCCTTCTCACCTCAAAACCTACAAACTTAGTCTGTTGGATCAACTCCAATTAGTAGTTTATGGTCCTATAGTTCTCTTCTACGCCAAGAATGATCTCGTCACATCTGATCAACAATCACAGCGTCTAAAAGCCTCCCTATCCAAAACCTTAGCTAGGTTCTACCCGGTCGCCGGACGGATCAAGGATAACGTAACCATTGAGTGCAGCGACGAGGGAGTGCAGTACATTGAAGCCTGGTCCGACGGCCTTCTCTCGGCCTTACTTTCGCAGCCCGCCAACCTGAAACCCCTCCAGAAATTTCTGCCTGTCGTGATCACGTCTCAGGAGGCTGCGACGTGGCCTTTGCTTCTCGTCCAAGCCACTCATTTTGCCTGCGGTGGGCTGGCGGTAGGAGTTTGCTTGTCGCACAAGTTTGCTGACGCAACCACCTTGGGAAATTTCGTAAAAAGCTGGGCCAAATCCTCGAGAGCCTCCAGCGAAACATCACTACTTCCAACCTTCGGCGCAGCGTCCTATTTCCCGCCTCTCCCGTGCTGCATCTGAAAAAGTTCGAATGCGCAACGAAGAGGTTCATATTCGAGAAGGAGAAGATTGCCTCTCTCAAGGCCAGAGCCGCCTTCGACGAAAATGGCGGCCTCCGAGACCCCACTAGGGTCGAGGCCGTGACGTCGCTGATCTGGAAATGCGCGATGAACGCGGCCGCCTCTCCCGCGTCATTAACCAAGAAGAAGATTGTCGCAAAGCAAGCGATAAACTTACGCAGGATGGCCAACCCGCCTTTTCCAGACACCTTGACTGGAAACCTCATCGGAACCTTCACCGCTGAGACGGACGAGCTCGAACCGGACTTTAAATGTCTCGCGGCTGAGCTGAGGAAGGGGGTAATGGAGTACAGAGTGAAGAAGGGGAAGAGGCTGAGAGGAGACAAGGCCAACGAAGTGGTTCTCGAGGGTTTGAGAGAGTCCGGAGAGTTGTTTGTTAGGGACGATATAAGCGTAATGGTCTTCACGAGCTTGTGCAACTTTGGGCTGTACGAGGGCGCTGACTTTGGGAGGGGCAGGCCGGCGTGGGCGACCATCCCCGTCGTCACCGGGCACCCGAACATGGTGTCGCTGATGGACACTGCCGGCGGCGGAGTTGAGGCTTGGGTCACTCTGAGTAAACAAGACATGGCATTATTTGAGACTGACTCTCTGCTTGCCAAGTTCGCTTATAGCGCTTTAGAACCAAAATCTGCTCTCTGAGAGTTTTTCTTTTCGATAGAAAGCTCTGTTCTTTGAGAGTTGTTCTTGTTTTTGTATTGGGTTTTGGTCGCTCTGCTTTTGCGTCAACGTAACCAAATAATGGAGATTTCGACTTCTCCTCTTATTTTGTATGGTAATCGATAAATGAAGTGAAATTCATATCATTCTATCTAAAATTTTTAGTTGTGTAGCATTGTTCAGTTTATTGCACATCGGCCATGTGTTGAGAAATTCAGCTCTTTTAAGTACGCGTGAGATAAAGAGAAAGCAAAGAGGACGATAAACAAAATGATGCGAGTGAGAAACGACAATAATGATATAAAACGACGATAATGTAAAAATAGTTGGAGAATAAGAAACGGCAATCTCATGTCTTATGAAACGACAAGAAAATAGTCATAATTAGAAAATGGAAAGGTACAGGAAGAAGGGAAAGGGAACAGCAACAGAGTTAAAGACCGACAATAATAATAAAATGCCGTCATTAAGCAGACAACGGCAACAAATTTAAGACTGTAGATGATGAGGATAAGGCGATAAGCTTTAACTGTTCTCTCCTCATGATTAAGACTCTCAGATCTAATATATATATATGGAATTAATCAAGGTAGTTTCAAAGTCAATGTTATAGAATCATTCAACGTAACTATAAATATATATATATATATATATATATATATATCTTGTTCTAGTTTCCTACCTATTAAACTAATGTAAATATTTGGATTTTCTATATGTACGTAATAGAATTTCATGTCCCAATATAGTATATTGACTAAAGACAAATGAAAACATAGAAACAAATAATACGTTTAATCATTTGAAAAATCAACAATTATTAGATATATAATGAATCTAATTCAAGGTAGGTGAATTTTGTCTTAATTCAAAGTAGGTGAAATATTGGATAAAACAACATATAATTAACCTATAATTAACCAAAAACAACATCTAGTGTTCATTATGCATATAGCTTTCCATAAAAATATCTATCTCAAAATCCATACCCTTATTCAAGATTAAATCCGTAGTAATTATCAGATAATTAAGTTTGTGATTATGGCAGAAGAGACGATGAAAGTTGAGATTATCAAAAGAGAAATCATAAAACCTTTCTCTCCAACTCCTTCTCACCTCAAAACCTTCAAACTCAGTCTGTTGGACCAAGTCCAACCAGTAGTTTATGGTCCTATAGTTCTCTTCTACGCCAATAATGATCTCATCACATCTGATCAGCGATCACACCGTCTGAAATCCTCGCTATCTGAAACCCTAGCTCGGTTCTACCCGGTCGCCGGGCGGATCAACGACAACGCAACCATCGAGTGCAACGACGAGGGAGTGCAATTCGTCGAAGCTCGGTGCGGCGACCGCCTTCTCGCAGCCTTACTTTCGCATCCGGCCGACCCGAAAACCCTCCAAAAACTCCTCCCGGTAGTGATCGAGTCTCAAGAAGCCGGGACGTGGCCGTTGCTTCTCGTCCAAGCAACTCTTTTTGCCTGTGGTGGCCTGGCTGTAGGAGTTTGCTTGTCGCACAAGTTTGCCGACGCAACCACAATGGGAATCTTCATGAGAAGCTGGGCCGAGACCTCGCGTGGGACCGGTACTCTAACGGCTGTCCCGGTCTTCGGCGCAGCATCCTATTTCCCGCCGAGAGACATTTCTGTACAATTGCCGGCTTTGGAGCTGAAAAAGTCCGTCGAATGCGCCATGAGGAGGTTCATCTTCAACAACGAAAAGATTGCCTCTCTCAAGGCCAAAACCGCCTGCGAAGACGCAGGTGTCCAAAACCCTAGCAGGGTTGAGGCCGTGACGGCGCTGATCTGGAAATGCGCGATGAAGGCGGCGGCTGCCACGTCATCGAAGAAGAAGCTCGTGGTGATGCAGTCGATAAACATACGCAGGCGCGCTGACCCCCCTTTCCCGGACAATTTGGCCGGAAACCTCGTCGGACACTTCAGCGCGGAGACGGATGAGGCCGAGCCGGACGTGAAGCGCCTCGTGGCCGAGCTGAGGAAGGGGCTAACGGAGTACAGAGAGAAGAAAGGGAAGAGATTGAGAGGAGACGAGGCGTGCGAAGTGGTCTGCGAGAGCATGAGAGAGGCGAGAGAGCTGTTTGTGAGGGACGATATAAGCGTATTGATCTTCACTAGCTTGTGCAACTTCGGGCTGTACGAGGGCGTTGACTTCGGGTGGGGACAGCCGGTGTGGGTGACTGTCCCGGCAGTCTCCGGCCACCGGAACGTGGTGACGCTGATGGACTCGTACGGCGGAGGAGTTGAGGCTTGGGTCACGCTGAGTCAACAAGACATGGCAGTGTTTGAGACTGACTCTCTGCTTCTTGACTTTGCTTACCTTATTTGAACATTATATTATTGATTGAACTCATGTCCTTTGATTTTTTTTTTTCAGTTGTTTTCGGCCTTTGTTTGTTGTGTCCTTTGAAGTGAATTTAATGAGCAAGTACTTTTGAATTGTGCAATGAGGATTTGATTAGCTTTTCGTCTTGTGTTCATTACCATTATATATGTGTATGTTTTTTGTGATATTTGTGTCATGGTTAGCAACTAAGAAAAAGAGGTTCAATCACCAATTAATATATATCACACCACAAATAAAGAAAACCAGCCTTTCAATGCCTAAATAATATTGAGTCATAAAACCAATTAAATAGCTCATTTTTTTCTTCTTTATATTTGGTTAACAAAACTCTGAGCCGGCTAAGGATAACTGGTTCTTTTGTTGTTGGTATATTGGTTAAAGAAAGATTTTACAAGAAAAAGCCCATTCAAAAAACAATCAACTTGAATCTCTCTCGAAAGACGAGCAAAGAAGACGACAGACAATTGAAAATAAACAATAAGAAAAAGACAAATAAGATGAATGATTAATTTAAAAACATCTGGAATAGATGAAACGACACTATATGAAAATAAAAGCGACAAAATAAAGAATAAAACGTCAGAGAAGCACAATGGGACAGTAAAACTGACAGCAAGGTAAAAACAATTGTAAAAACTGACGATTAGTTTAACTTATTCAAAAAACGACAATAAAGGATAAAACGACATCAAATTGAAGATAATAATAAGAAAATATAAAAAAATTAAAAACGACGAAGATGACAATACAGGATGAAATGACAACCAATAAGAAATTGAGAAAAAAAAAGCCAATAAAAAAGAAAGGATAACGAATAAACGACAATAAAAAAATACAACCACATCAAATGAAGATAAAAAGTAAAAAACGACAATATATAATAATAAACGACATTAAAAGAATATGATAAGAACAGAGTACTATTCGAGCTAGTACAGCCTCCAAGTACAGGGAAGGAGAGAGAATAAGAATAAGAAAAATATTGAGAAATCAAATTGCATGCTCGTTTCTTTAGCAAATTTGTTTATACGGTCCAATTCATAACCAGGTACAATTAACTCTTGAAAATAGAAAAATAAAACTAATTAGGAGTAACAAACTACAACTCTTATTTCCAAACAACCACCGTCGATTCTCTTAGATTGCAGTCATTTTCAATCGTTTTTCGTCTCTAGCACATCATTTGGTATTCTTTGTTTCTGATTATCGTTTGGTTTCATTTTTCATATTACTGTCGTTTATTACATATTATTGTCGTTTCTTTCTGTTTGATATTTTATCGTCGTTTTACATGTACGTTGCATATTTGTCGTCGCTTTATATTTACACGAGTGTTTACCACATTTTTGAGCTTGTAATGATCCCAACTTGCCATAGAAAACCAAGACTTGATCACATTCGTTAATTACTCTTACCCAATAAAAATTCTTGTGGTTTTGACTATAATTTCAATTTGTCGGCTTACTTTCAGTTGTGGCTTTTGAATTTTGAGATTCTCCTTTTCGTGAGTTTAGGGTAAAGTATGTCGATTAATTAGCTCTTGTGTCGCCTGATCATTGGCTTCATGTGTTATAAATTTGTTATATTTTATTACTCGTAACATTACATGTAGCAAAAGCTTTACATATGTGGTCAATATTCACTTAATAAACATATTGAGCATTGATGTGTGATACTTTTTGTTTAGCTATTAATGGCTTCATGTTGACCATCAATAGGTTTATTCTTGCACTACAAGAGAGATTAGCGTACGTATTATTGTTCTCCTAATAAAACTTCCCGAGGTACAATAACCACACTAATTAACATAATTAGCGTTTTTTGCATTCTCCTCTAATCTGTTGACAAGTAAGTAGCAAATCATTTAATCTTCTCAACTAACCACCATATACCTATCATATTTTACAACAATGACTTGAAAAGATTGGATCGCGATCTCGATTAATAAGTACGGGAGACTAGAAATTATGAAGGTTGTGAATTTTGCTAATAATGAGTATTATAATTTATTTATTTATCAAATAAAAATTAATAGATAATAATAGAAATTTCAATTATTTCCCCTACAACCAATAAGAATTTATTTAATAAGTAATTTGCACAGCATTAGTTTTTTATTTTTTATTTTTTATTTTTTATTTTTTTATTTTTAAATATGATACTGCATATGATCAGGGATGGATCCATATTGGTGTTAGAGGGGCCTGGGCCCCCTCTCCCTCAACCCAATCTATTGTAATATATATATATATATATATATATATATATATATATATATATATACGAAATTGAAGAAAAAAAATTATGATTTATAAGTATAAATTATTATAATCAGTCTTTGTGGATCTTTATGTGAAAAATTATAACTATAACATATTGGCTTATATTTGTTCTAAGTAATTTTTTTGTTTTCAAATGAGAAAGACAATTATAAAAGGAAGATTGTAAATTTCAATGTTAAAAAGTTTGATATAGATTCACTTATTCGCAATATACAATATAAACATTCTACATTTTATTAGATTATGGATGTAATTATGCATTTTGGAATATTTAATTATGAATTTTTATATATTATTTGATACAAATATAATATATTTATAATTAATAAATTAATGTCCCTGCATATGATATAATAGTAATTTTCATTTAACAATGAAATTCATGTAATAAATTTTTTTTTTACAAAAAATTATGAGTTTGTTTTGAAAGTAATATTTATAATTATTAGTTTATTATTAGTTAATTTATTCATAATATTTGTAATTTCTATTGGTTTATGCAACTTATATTTTTTATTTATTATATTTCTATAGTTCGAAGAAATTTTGAGTTAATTTTAATATATTTAAATTATTATCGGCGACCACGATACTTTTTGTGGACTCTCTCGTATTTACCCTTTCTTGTTCAAGCTCATCCCGTTGCTACCCAACCACCACCAAGCCGTCTCCGCCTCAGTTGCCACTTGTCCTCCGCCGCCAAATTGGCCCTATATCGGTTTACAGTGAGTCCTCGTTGCCTGCTATTGTAATTTGGCTTAGAAAATCATATTAAAGGTTTGATATTTTTTGAAATTTTGGTTGGGTTATGGTTATAAAATAATATGAAGAGGTTTGCGTGCTAAATTTTGGTTAAGAAACTTTGTTGCTTTTTAGGTTGTAGATTTTGTTTAGAATTTATGACATTATTGTCAAAATGTTTATATTGTTACTGTTGAAAATTTTGATATTATTGGTTTGTTTATATTTTAAAATAATTTTGACATTATGTAGTGACCACAAAAAAGTGGTTGTCGCAAAAAAGTGGTTGTCGATACTTATCGAAAGGTAGATTATCGGCGATAAAAAAAATTGGTCTGATATCACTAATTCTTGTAGTTATATTACTTTCATGTTTCAATTCCATTTTGTTTTCTTCTCTTTTCAATTGTCGTGTATAAGAAATTTTTTTAAAATACTGTCTTTTTCAATCGTTAATTTGTCGTTTCTAGGATTCACATCATTTTGGTGTTATTTGTTTCTTCTTTGTTTTTTATTCTCGTTTGGTTCTTATTTTCATTTTTCATATATATTATTGTCGTTTATTACATTCTATTGTCGTTTCTTGTTGTTTGATATTTTGTTGTCGTTTTACGCATACGTTGCATATTGTCGTCGTTTCTTATATATACATGAGAGTTTACCACATTTTGAGCTTGAAGTAATCCTAACTTGCCATAAAAAACCAAGACTTGATCACATTCGTATGCTACGATGGCTACATATACATAATAATAAAATTTACCCCCTTTTTTTTTTTGGGTTAAAAGACAATAAAAATTAACTTCAACACATCTTTATGACTAATTATTAGATTGGAGAGACGAATGAGAGAAACTCCTTGTCAACTTCCAACTTGGCCATATCTTCATCTTTCAAGCTAAGGTAAGCCTCTATTCCACCACCAGTTTTGGTGTCCATGAAAGCAACCACGTTGTGGAAATTCAGCGCCGCCGACCGCAGCCACGTCGGATTTCCCCACCCGAAATCGGCCTCGTAGACCGGAAAACGGCACAAGCTTGTGAAGGCAAAGGTCACCACCTCTCCTCTCGCAGCTCTCTCGATGTGTCCCTTGAGGAAATCCAAGTGTTCGCTACTCTCTTGTAGCCTCTTCACGAACCCTTTGTCGATCTTCTTTATCTCCTCTCTTACTTGCCTCACAAGGCCATGGCAGTACTCGTCGCCGCCGCCGGTGTTTAGCGAAGGAACTGTCATGGAAGTGCTGTAGAAGTTTCCGAAATGGCGGTCCTGAAGCGGCGGGTCGAACCTCGGACGAAGATTCACCGTGTGAAGAACTGAGTACAGCTTCTTAGGCTGGCCCGATTCGACGTTGTGGCTCGTGGTTGTTGCGGCCACAAGGCGAGCGCCAATGAAAGCGGATAAGGCCTCGACGCGCGACGGCCGGCGTCTTTCGTCTTGATCGTCTCCGGCGTTTGAGAACTTGTCAAATTTCGCTCGAAGAGCCTCGATGGACGAGGCGTCAAACACGAACCTCTTTGTCACGTTGTTCGTCCTCGTGATGCCAATGTTGCGGTTGATGACGCTTGCTAGATTAGGCCTCGGCGGGAAGAGGGTGGCCGAGATGAACTCTGGCCGCGCCACGTTCGATTCTCCGCGAGCGATTGCCACCCACGTCCTGATGAACGTGATGTTGGACAGAGCGTCGGAGAGCTGATGGGAATTGCACACGCCGACCGCGATTCCCCCGCACTCGAAGACGCTGAGCTGGACGCCTAGGGCTAACTCGGTGGCCTCGTCGAGCTTGAACGGAAGCAAGTTGTTGAGCTCGTTGACGATCGGATTGTCGACTGCGTCGGAGAGTTTGCCCTCGACTCGCGCTTCGAGAAAGGGAACCCCCTCGTCGTTGCAATCGACGAACAGGCCGTCCTTGACTCGGCCGGCGAGCGGGTAGTAGAGGGACAAGACTTGGGACAAGGAGCTCTTGAGGTGGCTAGTTATGTCGGTGACATGTTTGTACTTTCCGTCATGGTGACCAATAATATCATCGAATGAGTAGAAGAGAAGCCATGGATTGTACACTCTGGGAGAGATTTGGTCGAGCAAAGAGAGCTGGTAATGACGGAGATGGATAGGGGTTGGGGACGAGGGTTTGATAATCTCATTGGAGATTATTTCGACTTTGATCGTCATTATTGTGATCTTATAGTTATACGATCGAGAGAATGAAAAGTGTATAATCTCCAGATTAATTTGTTGGGTGTTATGTCAAATTTTATAATAAGAGGCGGATATATATACACATTTTACTCATAGTTAGAGAGAGCGAAACAATATCAAAAGATTAATGAGATTTCTTCACACACACACGATAAGCCTGTAGTAGGTTTAGATTTTATTATTATTTTTTTCTTTCACGTAATTGATCGCTATTTTTAATCCATATATATTACATATTTATCTCTCAAAGCAAATATGTTGCGTATCATATCTGATTCTCTCAACCAATCTACATACTCAAGAGAAATAGAATTCTTTCCATGCACAAGAGACTGAACACATATATAATATATAGATATATCTTAACAAGTTACTTCTTTTGTCAAACTTCATATTTTTAAGAAAAGTTTTTTGTTGTAATATTTTGCTGGCATAAGAAAAAGTGACTTGCCCTAGCTGTTGTTTCTACTATTTTTCTTGTGACGCTTTATTTTAATAGTACTATTATATCCATAAACGTGTATAAATTCTATTCACAAAAATAATTAGGCCAATATGTAGGGTGAGTGTTACTTGTATGACAATAAAACATTTTGTTGATTTTTGATGTGGCCTATATGTATTGTGGAACTTTTAATTACATTTTCTTACGAAATCATGAAAGACCAACTAATAATTCAGTCAAAACAACCAAACCCAAAGCAATTTGCGCGGCTTTATCATTTGTTTTGTTTAACATCAACTAAAAATGATGATAAAATAGCTTTTGCATTATTAGTTCACTGCTTCATATGATGGTAGTTTCTGGTATTACTCAGTTCTTCAATTTCATGTCTTTGACGAATTCTTGTGGTTTCTAATATTCATGTCGTTTGCTCCCTTTTTTTTTTTGGCTTATTAATCTCATTTATGTACAAATATTACATTACTCCCGTTTTTCAGTTTCATGTTGTATCTTGGATCACGTGGTTTGCTAATTTTTGCTTCTATTTCTCGTTTGAGTTTATTGTCGTTTCTTGTGTATTGCTATCATTTTTGTATGTCGTTTCTTTATTCTTGTCGTTTCTTGCGTATTACTTTCGTTTCTTCTAAATTATGTCGTTTTCCTATTCTTGTCGTTTCTTGGTTTCGGATCCTTTGCTCCTCTTTTTGCTTCTGATTGTCGTTTATAAGGAATTTATTATATTACTGACTTACTGTCGTTTTTAGTTTTATGTCGTATCCAGGAATCATGTCGTTTTCTCCTTTTTGCTTCTGATCATTTCGTTTGTCTTTCTATTGTCGTTTTTCAGATATTCCTGCTGTTTTTTTTTCATGTCGTTTCTAGGAATCATGTCTAGTTACTTTTGTTTCTGACTTTGATATGGCTCTTATTGTCGTTTCTGTTATATCACTGACGTTTTATATTTATGTCGTTTCCGTATTCTTGTCGTTCATTAGATTCGGTCGTTTACTCTTCTTTTTGCTTCTAAATATTATATATAAGAATATTCATGTATCACTGTCACTTTTTTAATTTCATGTCATTTTAACGATTCATGTTGGTTGCTATTTCTTGCTTCTGATTGTCGTTTGGATCTTTACTGTCGTTTTATGTTACTGTCGTTTATTACATAGTATAATGTTTTACTCAAGAGATAAAGAGATGATCACATGTTGACTTTTTTGGATTTTGATGGTAACTTTTGGACGGATCTACCTCTATCCAAGCTGGTTGTGGCTTGTGACGCACATTTAACTTTCTTAAGAAATATTCAAATTGAACTTCGAAGAATAAGATATAGAGAAGACATGTTCACAAAGAAAAAGATATAACCGCTATTTAGCATTTAAGTATTAATTGTTGACTTAGTAATTTATCAAGGGCAGTCATCTCCGAATAATGACAAGACGATATGTATAAAACAGTACTAATTAACGGAGAGACAAAATAAAAAAAGAAGAGTAAAAAACGACATGACATCACAGCTTTGACTTTTTACGTCCTGTATCCTTGCCCAAAACGACAGTATCCTTAACTGTCGTTGGCGAAACAAAAGCGACAAGCTCCTCGTCAGCCTCCAAGTTAACCTTTGTGTCAAACGCCGACCCGACAAACGCCGGCTTTCCCCACCCGAAATCGGCACCGTAGATCGGAAACCTGAAAAGGCTCGTGAAGTTGAATGACACTAGCTCTCCTCTTATGTGCTGCTCCAAACGCTCTCTCAATAACCCCAAATGCTCGTCTTTAATTGTCGTTCGCTCCTTCTTCTAGTCATGAGTAAACTAAAAACGACAACAAAGCTGCTAAAATGACAATAATCTCCTACATCACAAAGTCCTTCAAGGACATAGAGATCCCAAGTTCAAAGTTAATTAATAATTGTTGGAGGGAAATTGAGATCTCAAGATTCAAAGTCAGTTAATAATAAGAATGAAGTCGTGTTTACTTGGCTAATATACAATACGATTACCAATACATAATTAACACATTATTCTAACTTTATTTATTACCTCATCATCCTAATAAACTCATCAAGTTAGAATATTATTCATGACATCACATGTGTATTGGCGCAACTTTTATTATCAAGCCACATATAATTTATTCAGTTACGTATAATCACGAAGCCGATTGGTTGTGGACAAGTTCACGTGATGTGATCCGGTTTGTCCCTCAAACCACGTTTTTACGGATGTACCTTCAATATACTGCAGTTATTTATATGGTTTAGAAACGTGGACAAATAAATGAATAAACCAAACACTAACTTATAATAAGCCTTAAAATTAGGAAATAAAATCTATTCTCATTTGCCTGTCACTTGTGTCCTATCACATCTTTAATTATTATTTGAGTTTTTTTTTAAAATATTTAAATAAATATAAATATGTTGTCAGATTTTTATTGAAAAAGACAACTATGGGGACAGCCAATAGGGCAATAGATTTATGTTCTAAAATTAGTTAGACAAAACAAAGCCTTATTAAAGATAAGGAAATTTTAATGTCTCTCTTTTGGTACAATGATAGTTTATGCTTTATGTGTGTTGTATTTTAATTTATACCCTAAATTTTATATTACAAATATAGAGTTGAAACAAAAAAGAGCACACTATGACATATATTATTAAACGACACTAAGAATGGTCTTATTTTGCAATTTTCTCTTAAAGATATCCATATGTAAATGGACACAGTTTGCTCCAAAGTTATAATACAACAATTTAATACTCTTAACCATCACACCACAAATACGAAAACGGAACCAAATCTACTATTTCTAAATTAGTATTTTTATTAGTGTGCTCTCAATAAGAATTGGTCACTCATTATTTTTCAATTATATTTTAGTATTTTTACACTCTCTTTCTTAGACTTAAGCGTGGGATTCGCAAAGCAATATAAAGACCAAACTAGGAAATCACAAATGTTAATTCAAAGAAAACAACAAAAATACGTTACACGCGAAAAGTACGTGGACGAAACACATACAAAGCAACGTCCAAAACCACATATACTACGCAATACGGCAATAAGGTTTAGAGACACAAAAGTAAGTGTCACAATATGTCAATTAGTTGATATTGGAGACACAAAAGCGAGAAACTCTTGGTCAGCCTCGAGTTTGGCCATATCATCGGCCTTCAAGCAAATGTAAGCCTCTATTCCATCGCCCTTTTTGTCGTCAAAGAACCCAACGCCGTTAGGGAAACCCCTGGAAGCTGAGCTAACCCACGTCGGCTTACCGAATCCGAAATCGGCTTCGTAGAGAGGAAATCGGCACATACTGCTGACGAGGAAGGCTACCCCGGCCTCTCCTTTCGCGATTCTGGCCGTCTCTTTCTTGATGCAATCCAAGAACTCGCCTTTGTTCGCCCGACTGTACTTGACAAGGCCTTTGTCAACCTTCCTTATCGCTTCTCCACCTTTCCTAGCCAGGCCATGGAAATAGTCTTCCTCGGCGGTGCTTGCTATGGACCCGGTTGTTGCGGAAGATGTGTAATAGTTCCCGAAAGAGTGGTTCGGCAATGGTGGATCGCTCCTCGGCCGGATGTTCACGGCGTGGAGGATCGTGTAGTCCTCTTGGAGTGCGACTCGAGTGGATTTGTTGCAGCGACGAAGCGGCTCCAGATGAAAGTAGTCAAGGCCTCGACGCGCGAAATACGCTTCGGCTTTTCCGCGCTTGCTCTTTCTTGGTATTTAGCCCTAAGGGACTCAATCTTAGGGCTCTCAAACACAAACCTCTTTGTTGGGTTCAAATTGCACACGTTCTTTGTGATGGTGAAAGAAGGATCATGCCCACCTATTTCTATCGGAGGGAAGAGATCTCCCGAGACGAATTCGGGACGAACTGTTGAGTTGATTTCGCCGCGAGCAATGGCCAACCAGCTTTGGATGAAGACGAGGGTGGACAGCCCGTCTCCGAGCCGATGGGATAAACAAACGCCGATGGCGACTCCTCCGCAGTCAAAGATGTTGATCTGGATGCCGAGAGGCCTTTTGGGGACCTCGTCGAGTTCGAAAGGAAGAAGCTTGTTGAGCTCCAATATGATCGGATTCTCAATAACGCCGGAGAGCTCGGCCTTGGCCCGAGCTTCAACGTATAGAGCTCCCTCGTCTTGCAGACGATGAAATGGTCGTCTATAAGCCGTCCGGCAAGCGGATAGTAAAGGGTTAGGGCTTGGGACAAAGATTTCTTAAGTGTCTCGGATATTTCAGCGATATTGTGATTGGACTGATCATGAGATCCATTAGGATTGTTTAAGGAGTAGAAGTATATGAAAGGAATATAGACTCTAGGAGATATTTGGTCAAGGAAAGAGAGCTTGTAACGACGGAGAGTTTCTGGGGTTGGAGATGAGGGTTTGATCATCTCATTAGAGACTACTTGAAGCTCCATGTTTCTCTTATGTTAAACTTAAAGGTATGAGCTAGCTAGTGCAAAGCGATATTGATCTTGGTAGTTTTATATAAATATTAGAAAGAAAGGAAAGAAAAAAAAAAAACATAGACTAAGCATGACAGCTTGTCCTCTCTTATTTAACCTTATGTTTGGACAAATCATTTTGCCCATCACATCCCATTTCTTGGGATGGTCAAAATGATTTGAAAATGGTTTGGAAAATAGTTAGAAAAATGAGTAAAATAGTTTGACTTTGCGAATTTCGAGGTGGTATAAATAGTTGAGCTTTAAAAATATTGTATAAGGATTTGAAAAGTTGAAAAAAATAGAATGGAATAGAATGGTTTGTACAATTAAAAAGTTGAATTGTTTGAAATAGAATGAGATGGTTTGGAAAGGATTGCCAGGTAAATTCAATACAAATCGGGGTGTGCACATGGCCAACTCAACCATATATATATAAATTTTCCCATCTAAAGGTTTGACCAAGGAAGATCAAATGGTCACATGGTTGAAAAGAAAAAGAGGGATTGTTATATCTCTACAAAAAATAATAAATAAGACATTCACAATATTTAGATGCTTTAAAAACATCCAATCATTTTGTATTTGTGTAAATGATTTTAAATAATTAATTTTAAACTATTTAAATGGTTAAAATAAACAACTCATAAAAATTCAAAAGTTAGATTTGAAACTTTTAGTTACAAAAATCCCACATCAATCATCATAGTAATGAATAGAAGATACATCTCATTTGTATAGATAGTACAATCAAATCTCTTTAACTCTCATTAGTTATAGAGTCTCATAGTTGTATAATCTTCAAGTACCTTAACTTCAAAGTTACATAATTGTATAGTCTCATAACCATTGCACTTGAATTTAAGCAAACGATATGAGACTGCACAACTTATCTGTTTTTGCCATCTTTACTAAAAAAGAATTGTAACTCTCACATTAATATTTTGTCAAGTTACTTCTTTTGTCAAACTTCATTTTTTTAACAAAGTTTATTTGTTGTTTAATATCACATGGCTTTATAAAAACTGACTTCTAAGGACCTTGCTGTTAGAACTTAGAATTATTATTTTTCTTGTGACGCAATTGTCACGGTATCTAATTTTAATAGTAGTATCATCCATAAATTGTAACACATGTAAATTTTATTCACAAGAATAGTAAAGCCAATATAGGGTGGGTGTTTGTATGACAATTCTTTTTGTTGATTTGTTATGTGGCCTATGTGTTCTTACGTAATCATGAAAACTCCAATCACTAATAATTCAGTCAAAACAACAAAACCAAACCAATTTAGTTTGTTTAACTCGTGTTATTAGGCTTGCGATCTATCGGTAACTTCAACTAAAAATCATGATAAAATATTTTCCTATTCGTAGCTTCTTCATTATTAGTTCATTGCTTCCTATGATGGTAGGTTCTGGGACGACTCAGTTATTCAATTTCATGTCGTTTATGCATTCTTGTCGTTTCTAATATTCATGTCGTTTGCTCTTTTTTTTTCCCTTCTTATTCTCATTTATGTACAAATATTACATTACTCCCGTTTTTCAATTTCATGTTGTTTCTTGGATCATGTGGTTTCCTAATTTTTTGCTTGCATTGCTCGTTTGATTTTATTGTCGTTTCTTGTGTTTAATTTTTTTTCTATATTATGTCGTTTCCTTATTCTTGTCATTTCTTGTGTATTACTATCGTTTTTCTAAATTATATTATGTCATTATTCTTGTAGTTTCTTGGTTTCGGATCTTTTGCTCCTCTTATTGCTTCTGATTGTCGTTTTATAAGGAATTTATTATATTATTGTCGTATCTAGGAATCGTGTCGTTTTCTCCTTTTTGCTTCTGATTTCGTTAGTCTTCCTATTGTCGTAATTCAGATATTACTGCCGTTTTTTATTTCATCTAGAAATAATGTCTTTTGCTATTTTTGTTTCTGATTTTCGTATGGCTTTTATTGTCGTTTCAGTCATATCACTGACGGTTTTTTTATGTCGTTTCCGTATTCTTGTCGTTTATTGGGTTCAGGTCATTTATTCTTCTTTTTGCTTTCAAATATTATATGGAAGAAAATTCATGTATTATTGTCGTTTCTAATTTCATGTCATTTCAACAATTCGTGCTGGTTGCTCTTTCTTGCTTCTAATTGTCGTTTATATCTTTACTGTCGTTTATTACATATTATGATGTTTCAAGTGCCAATTAATGTTGTTTTAGCTCTGAGGATACTCGAGATAAAAGAGACGATCACATGTTGACCTTTTTGGATTTGGAAAGTGACTTTTGGACCGGATTTACCTCTATCCAGCTGGTTGTGGCTTGTGATTAGTACTTTTCGTCAAGTCTACGTATATTTAACTTTTTTAAGAAATAATGACATAGACCTTCAAGAAACAAAATAGAGAATCAAGAAACTTTGCCTTTGAAATGTGGTAGATTTCCTGAAGTGCTCACATGTAGATTTCCTAATCATAAAAAGTATCATTTTAGAGTTTTCCCAAATGAAGCGGCGTATAACGTTGAGATGTCGAAAATCATTTATATTATTTTTACATTCATTATCTCATACACTTGATTATAATCAAGTCAGGCTCTTAATCCCAACACATTTCCACTTTGACCTAACTGTTGATGACCACACACAACATCATTCGTCACACTCACACGCATAATAATCAATCACGACACAAAAGCTAGTAACTCTTCATCGGCTTCAAATCTGGCCATATCTTCCGGCTTTAGGCAAACATAAGCCTCTATTCCATCGCCGGCTTTGTTGTCCATGAAACCAACCATGTTCTTGAAACACCTCGCGGCCGAGCTCACCCACGTTGGTTTTCCCAACCCAAAGTCAGCCTCGTAAAGTGGAAACCTACACAAGCTTGTGAAAACCAACGAAACGACCTCTCCTCCGGCGTATCTCTCGGCACCTTCCTTGTAAGAATCAACCATCTCATCTCCGCCCATTCGGAAGCTCTCCACGGCCTCCTTGTCCACCTTCCTTATGTCGTCTCCGATCTGTTTCGCCAGCCCTAGCTCGTCACTCGAGGTCAACGGAGTCGTCATCGAGCTGCGGAACAAGTTCCCGAACGAATGCTCCGGTAACGGGGGATCGAACTTCGGGCGGATGTTCACGACGTGGCTGATGATCACTAATGGGAACTGTCCTGATGCTGTAGTTTTCAATTCGATGGTTGCCCTAGCTGCGGCCGCAAAACGGCTCCAGATGAAGGCAGATAAGGCCTCGACGCGCGACGGGCGTCTTCCGTCCTGCGAGTACTTTGCTCTGAGAGCTTCAATTTGAGGAGAGCCGAAGACAAACCGTTTCGACTGGACTGTATCTTTCTTCACGATGACGAAGGATGTGTCGTATCCCCGCATGTCCTTCGGCGGGAAGAGGCCTGCGGAGACGAATTCAGGAGGCGGCACAGCGCCGTGTTCTCCGCGGGCGATGGCCATCCAGCTTCTGGTGAACATAAGGGACGACAAAGCGTCCGCGACCCCGTGGGAGATGCACACGCCGATGGCGATCCCTCCGCAGGCGAAGGCGTTGATCTGGACGCCGAGAAGTGGCTCTCCGATCTCGTCTTGCTCGAAAGGGATAAGCTTGTTGAGTTCGCGCGGGACCGGATTGTTGAGGACATCGGCGAGTTTGGTCTCCGTGGCCACTCGAGCCTCGGAGTAGGGGATTCCGGCGTCGTTGCAGTCGACGAAAGCGTCGTCGATATACCGTCCGGCCAGAGGATAGTAAAGGGTTAGGGCTTGGGAAAGAGATTTTTTAAGCTTCAAGGATATGTCAGCGATGTTATGATCATCACTTAACTCGTAGTAATAGAGGAAAGGGTTGTAGGCTTTTGGAGTGATTTGATCAAGAAAGGAGAGCTGGTAATGGCGGAGATGATCTGGAGTTGGAGAAGAGGGTTTGATGATCTCATTAGAGATTACTTGAACCTCCATTTCAAATTAATAAAGTCAGATTTAGCTAGGGGTTGGGGACGAGGGTTTGATAATCTCATTGGAGATTATTTCGACTTTGATCGTCATTATTGTGATCTTATAGTTATACGATCGAGAGAATGAAAAGTGTATAATCTCCAGATTAATTTGTTGGGTGTTATGTCAAATTTTATAATAAGAGGCGGATATATATACACATTTTACTCATAGTTAGAGAGAGCGAAACAATATCAAAAGATTAATGAGATTTCTTCACACACACACGATAAGCCTGTAGTAGGTTTAGATTTTATTATTATTTTTTTCTTTCACGTAATTGATCACTATTTTTAATCCATATATATTACATATTTATCTCTCAAAGCAAATATGTTGCGTATCATATCTGATTCTCTCAACCAATCTACATACTCAAGAGAAATAGAATTCTTTCCATGCACAAGAGACTGAACACATATATAATATATAGATATATCTTAACAAGTTACTTCTTTTGTCAAACTTCATATTTTTAAGAAAAGTTTTTTGTTGTAATATTTTGCTGGCATAAGAAAAAGTGACTTGCCCTAGCTGTTGTTTCTACTATTTTTCTTGTGACGCTTTATTTTAATAGTACTATTATATCCATAAACGTGTATAAATTCTATTCACAAAAATAATTAGGCCAATATGTAGGGTGGGTGTTACTTGTATGACAATAAAACATTTTGTTGATTTTTGATGTGGCCTATATGTATTGTGGAACTTTTAATTACATGTTCTTACGAAATCATGAAAGACCAACTAATAATTCAGTCAAAACAACCAAACCAAAGCAATTTGCGCGGCTTGATCATTTGTTTTGTTTAACATCAACTAAAAATCATGATAAAATAGCTTTTTCATTATTAGTTCACTGCTTCATATGATGGTAGTTTCTGGTATTACTCAGTTCTTCAATTTCATGTCTTTGACGAATTCTTGTGGTTTCTAATATTCATGTCGTTTGCTCCCCTTTTTTTTTTTTGGCTTATTAATCTCATTTATGTACAAATATTACATTACTCCCGTTTTTCAGTTTCATGTTGTATCTTGGATCACGTGGTTTGCTAATTTTTGCTTCTATTTCTCGTTTGAGTTTATTGTCGTTTCTTGTGTATTGCTATCATTTTTTGTATGTCGTGTCTTTATTCTTATCGTTTCTTGTGTATTGCTATCATTTTTTGTATGTCGTTTCTTTATTCTTGTCGTTTCTTGCGTATTACTTTCGTTTCTTCTAAATTATGTCGTTTTCCTATTCTTGTCGTTTCTTGGTTTCGGATCCTTTGCTCCTCTTTTTGCTTCTGATTGTCGTTAATAAGGAATTTATTATATTACTGACTTACTGTCGTTTTTAGTTTTATGTCGTATCCAGGAATCATGTCGTTTTCTCCTTTTTGCTTCTGATCATTTCGTTTGTCTTTCTATTGTCGTTTTTCAGATATTCCTGCTGTTTTTTTTTTTAAATTTTCATGTCGTTTCTAGGAATCATGTCTCTAGTTACTTTTGTTTCTGACTTTGGTATGGCTCTTATTGTCGTTTCTGTTATATCACTGACGTTTTATATTTATGTCGTTTCCGTATTCTTGTCGTTCATTAGATTCGGTCGTTTACTCTTCTTTTTGCTTCTAAATATTATATATAAGAATATTCATGTATCACTGTCACTTTTTTATTTTCATGTCATTTTAACGATTCATGTTGGTTGCTATTTCTTGCTTCTGATTGTCGTTTGGATCTTTACTGTCGTTTTATATTACTGTCGTTTATTACATAGTATAATGTTTTACTCAAGAGATAAAGAGATGATCACATGTTGACTTTTTTGGATTTTGATGGTAACTTTTGGACGGATCTACCTCTATCCAAGCTGGTTGTGGCTTGTGACGCACATTTAACTTTCTTAAGAAATATTGAAATTGAACTTCGAAGAATAAGATATAGAGAAGACATGTTCACAAAGAAAAAGATATAACCGCTATTTAGCATTTAAGTATTAATTGTTGAGTTAGTAATTTATCAAGGGCAGTCATCTCCAAATAATGACAAAACGATATGTATAAAACAGTACTAATTAACGGAGAGACAAAAGAAAAAAAGAAGAGTAAAAAACGACATGACATCACAGCTTTGACTTTATACCTCATGTATCCTTGCCCAAAACGACAGCGTCCTTAACTGTCGTTGGCGAAACAAAAGCGACAAGCTCCTCGTCAGCCTCCAAGTTAACCTTTGTGTCAAACGCCGACCCGACAAACGCCGGCTTTCCCCACCCGAAATCGGCACCGTAGATCGGAAACCTGCAAAGGCTCGTGAAGTTGAATGACACTAGCTCTCCTCTTATGTGCTGCTCCAAACGCTCTCTCAATAACCCCAAATGCTCGTCTTTAATTGTCGTTCGCTCCTTCTTCTAGTCATGAGTAAACTAAAAACGACAACAAAGCTGCTAAAATGACAATAATCTCCTACATCACAAAGTCCTTCAGGGACATTGAGATCCCAAGTTCAAAGTTAATTAATAATAGTTGGAGGGAAATTGAGATCTCAAGATTCAAAGTCAGTTAATAATAAGAATTAAGTCGTGTTTACTTGGCTAATATACAATACGATTACCAATACATAATTAACACATTATTCTAACTTTATTTATTACCTCATCATCCTAATAAACTCATCAAGTTAGAATATTATTCATGACATCACACGTGTATTGGCGCAACTTTTATTATCAAGCCACATATAATTTATTCAGTTACGTATAATCACGAAGCCGATTGGTTGTGGACAAGTTCACGTGATGTGATCCGGATAGTTAGCAAACCATGTTTTTACGGATGTACCTTCAATATACTGCAGTTATTTATATGGTTTAGAAACGTGGACAAATAAATGAATAAACCAAACACTAACTTATAATAAGCCTTAAAATTAGGAAGTAAAATCTATTCTCATTTGCCTGTCACTTTGTCTCCTATCACATCTTTAATTATTATTTGAGTTTTTTTAAAAATATTTAAATAAATATAAATATGTTGTCAGATTTTTATTGAAAAAGACAGCTATGGGACAGCCAATAGCGCAATATATTTATGTTCTAAAATTAGTTAGACAAAACAAAGCCTTATTAAAGATAAGGAAATTTTAATGTCCCTCTTTTGGCACAATGATAGTTTATGCTTTATGTGTGTTGTATTTTAATTTATACCCTAAAATTTATATTACAAATATAGAGTTGAAACAAAAAAGAGCACACTAAGACATATATTATTAAACGACACTAAGAATGGTCTTATTTTGCAATTTTCTCTTAAAGATATCCATATGTAAATGGACACAGTTTGCTCCAAAGATATAATACAACAATGTAATACTCCTAACCATCACACCACAAATACGAAAACGGAACCAAATCTACTATTTCTAAATTAGTATTTTTATTAGTGTGCTCTCAATAAGAATTGGTCACTCATTATTTTTCAATTATATTTTAGTATTTTTACACTCTCTTTCTTAGACTTAAGCGTGGGATTCGCAAAGCAATATAAAGACCAAATTAGGAAATCACAAATGTTAATTCAAAGAAAACAACAAAAATACGTTACACGCGAAAAGTACGTGGACGAAACACATACAAAGCAACGTCCAAAACCACATATACTACGCAATACGGCAATAGCGTTTAGAGACACAAAAGTAAGTGTCACAATATGTCAATTAGTTGATATTGGAGACACAAAAGCGAGAAACTCTTGGTCAGCCTCGAGTTTGGCCATATCATCGGCCTTCAAGCAAATGTAAGCCTCTATTCCATCGCCCTTTTTGTCGTCAAAGAACCCAACGGCGTTGGTGAAACCCCTGGAAGCTGAGCTCACCCACGTCGGCTTACCGATCCCGAAATCGGCTTCGTAGAGAGGAAATCGGCACATACTGCTGAAGATGAAGGCTACCCCCTCTCCTTTCGCGATTCTGGCCGTCTCTTTCTTGTTGAAATCCAAGAACTCGCCTTTGTTCGCCCGAATGTACTCGACAAGGCCTTTGTCAACCTTCCTTATCTCTTCTCCAACTTTCCTAGCCAGGCCATGGAAATGATCTTCCTCGGCGGTGCTTGCTATGGACCCGTTTGTTGCCGAAGATGTGTAATAGTTCCCGAAATAGTGGTTCGGCAATGGTGGATCGCTCCTCTGCCGGATGTTCACGGCGTGGAGGATCGTGTAGTCCTCTTCGAGGTGCGACTGGAGTGGATTTGTTGCAGCGACGAAGCGGCTCCAGATGAAAGTAGTCAAGGCCTCGACGTGCGAAATACGCTTCGGCTTTTGCGCGCTTGCTCTTTCTTGGTATTTAGCCCTAAGGGACTCAATCTTAGGGCTCTCAAACACAAACCTCTTTGTTGGGTTCAAATTGCACACGTTCTTTGTGATGGTGAAAGAAGGATCATATCCTCCTATTTCTATCGGAGGGAAGAGATCACCCGAGATGAATTCGGGACGAACTGTAGAGTCGATTTCGCCGCGAGCAATGGCCAACCAGCTTTGGATGAAGACGAGGGTGGACAGCCCGTCTCCGAGCCGATGGGATAAACAAACGCCGATGGCAAATCCTCCGCAGTCAAAGACGTTGAGCTGGACTCCGAGGGGCCATTTGGGGACCTCGTCGAGTTTGAAAGGAAGAAGCTTGTTATGCTCCAATATGATCGGATTCTCAATAACGCCGGAGAGCTCGGCCTTGGCCCGAGCTTCAACGTATAGAGCTCCCTCGTCGTTGCAGTCGATGAAATGGTCGTCTATAAGCCGTCCGGCGAGCGGATAGTAAAGGGTTAGGGCTTGGGACAAAGATTTCTTAAGTGTCTCGGATATTTCAGCGATATTGTGATTGGACTGATCATGAGATCCATTAGGATTGTTTAAGGAGTAGAAGTATATGAAAGGACTATATGCGTTAGGAGATATTTGGTCAAAGAAAGAGAGCTTGTAACGACGGAGAGTTTCTGGGGTTGGAGATGAGGGTTTGATCATCTCATTAGAGACTACTTGAAGCTCCATGTTTCTCTTATGTTAAACTTAATGCTATGAGCTAGCTAGTGCAAAGCGATATTGATCTTGGTAGTTTTATATAAAGAAAGGAAAGAAAAAAAAAACATAGACTAGGCATGACAGCTTGTCCTCTCTTATTTAACCTTATGTTTGGACAAACCATTTTGCCCATCACATCTCATTTCTTGGGATGGTCAAAATGATTTGAAAATGGTTTGGAAAATAGTTAGAAAAATGAGTAAAATAGTTTGACTTTGCGAATTTCGAGGTGGTATAAATAGTTGAGATTTAAAGATATTGTATAGGGATTTGAAAAGTTGAAAAAAAAAGGGTTGAAAAAAATAGAATGGAATAAAATAGTTTGTACAATTAGAAAGTTGAATGGTTTGGAATAGAATGAGATGGTTTGGGAGGGATTGCCAGATAAATTCAATACAAATCGGGGTGTACATATGGCCAACTCAACCATATATATATATATATTCCCATCTAAAGGTTTGACCAAGGAAGATCAAATTGTCACATGGTTGAAAAGGAAAAGAGGGATTGTTATATCTCTACAAAAAATAATAAATAAGACATTCACAATATTTAGATGCTTTAAAAACATCCAATCATTTTGTATTTGTGTAAATAATTTTAAATAATTTCAAACTATTTAAATGGTTAAAATAAACAACTCATAAAAATTCAAGTTAGATTTGAAACTTTTAGTTACAAAAATCCCACATCAATCATCATAGTAATGAATAGAAGATACATCTCATTTGTATAGATAGTACAATCAAATCTCTTTAACTCTCATTAGTTGTAGAGTCTCATAGTTGTATAATCTTCAAGTACCTTAACTTCAAAGTTACATAATTGTATAGTCTCATAACCATTACACTTGAATTTAAGCAAACGATATGAGACTGCACAACTTATCTGTTTTTGCCCTCTTTACTAAAAAAAAATTGTAACTCTCACATTAATATTTTGTCAAGTTACTTCTTTTGTCAAACTTCATTTTAACAAAGTTTATTTGTTGTTTAATATCACATGGCATTATAAAAACTGACTTCTAAGGACCTTGCCGTTAGAACTTAGAATTATTATTTTTCTTGTGACGCAATTGTCACGGTATCTAACAAAGATGTTCTTTTAATAGTAGTATCATCCATAAATTGTAACACATATAAATTTTATTCACAAGAATAGTAAAGCCAATATAGGGTGGGTGTTTGTATGACAATTCTTTTTGTCGATTTTTTATGTGGCC
Organism: Boehmeria nivea var. tenacissima; assembly: GCA_018132145.1. Taxonomy (NCBI): domain Eukaryota; kingdom Viridiplantae; phylum Streptophyta; class Magnoliopsida; order Rosales; family Urticaceae; genus Boehmeria; species Boehmeria nivea. Next base: position 16,683,352 of record CM030881.1, on the reverse strand, counting down.
TATGTGTTCTTACGTAATCATGAAAACTCCAATCACTAATAATTCAGTCAAAACAACAAAACCAAACCAATTTAGTTCGTTTAACTCGTGTTATTAGGCTTGCGATCTATCGGTAACTTCAACTGAAAATCACGATAAAATATTTTCCTATTCGTAGCTTCTTCATTATTAGTTCATTGCTTCCTATGATGGTAAGTTCTGGGACGACTCAGTTCTTCAATTTCATGTCGTTTACGCATTCTTGTCGTTTCTAATATTCATGTCGTTTGCTCCTTTTTTTTTTCCCCTTCTTATTCTCATTTATGTACAAATATTACATTACTCCCGTTTTTCAGTTTCATGTTGTTTCTTGGATCATGTGGTTTCCTAATCTTTTGCTAGCATTGCTCGTTTCATTTTATTGTCGTTTCTTGTGTTTTACTTTAATTTTTTTCTATATTATGTCGTTTCCTTATTCTTGTCATTTCTTGTGTATTACTATCGTTTTTCTAAATTATATTATGTCATTATTCTTGTAGTTTCTTGGTTTCGGATCATTTGCTCCTCTTATTGCTTCTGATTGTCGTTTTATAAGGAATTTATTATATTATTGTCGTTTTTAGTTTTATGTCGTATCTAGGAATCGTGTCGTTTTCTCCTTTTTGCTTCTGATTTCGTTAGTCTTCCTATTGTCGTAATTCAGATATTACTGCCGTTTTTTATTTCATCTAGAAATAATGTCTTTTGCTATTTTTGTTTCTGATTTTCGTATGGCTTTTATTGTCGTTTCAGTCATATCACTGACGGTTTTTTTATGTCGTTTCCGTATTCTTGTCGTTTATTGGGTTCAGGTTATTTATTCTTCTTTTTGCTTTCAAATATTATATGGAAGAAAATTCATGTATTATTGTCGTTTCTAATTTCATGTCATTTCAACAATTCGTGCTGGTTGCTCTTTCTTGCTTCTAATTGTCGTTTATATCTTTACTGTCGTTTATTACATATTATGATGTTTCAAATGCCAATTAATGTTGTTTTAGCTCTGAGGATACTCGAGATAAAAGAGACGATCACATGTTGACCTTTTTGGATTTGGAAAGTGACTTTTGGACCGGATTTACCTCTATCCAGCTGGTTGTGGCTTGTGATTAGTACTTTTAGTCAAGTCTACGTATATTTAACTTTTTAAAGAAATAATGACATAGACCTTCAAGAAACAAAATAGAGAATCAAGAGAGAGTTGTAATTTTCTTTATTTTTAAATACAAAATATGGTTATCAATGCATTTATATTTGGTCTTATTTGGTATTTGGCAAATATTTGTTGGTTCATGTTATTAATAAATGACTAATATTTTTAATAAATAAGTAATTAACCACTAATATATAAAAAAATTAAGGGTATAAAGATAAAATTATATTATCTTGTACTTAAAAAAATAATTAATTTCTTAATTAGTACTTAATAGAAACATTAATAGTTATTTGCTTAAAGCATCATTTAGAAAATGACTATTTACTGAATTATTTTTTATTTATTTTTTAGGGTGAAGGATGAAAATACTCAAATTTTACATAACAATAAAAATAAATATTCAAAATTTCAAACTAACTAAGTAACTAGCACATTCATCAATTATTTTGTACATATTTTGAATTACTATTTATTATATTTTTATTTAAAAATGAGATATTTATTTAAATTATTAGTTAAAACCTATAAGTATTAATTCACTATAACTTTTCTTATTTTTGGTTTGTTGTATTAAATAAATAATTAACACATTCTCACTATGGACTAAAAAGTTTGGTCATTTAATATTTATCTTACTACTTATTGTGGACTTAAATAATTGGTTCACGGGGCCAACTAACATTCCGGGTTAAAAACCAATGTTGTATGTTTATTAATAGTGAGAGAAAACGAAAATAATTACATGTCCTCAATATTAACGATTTAGTTTTTATTTAAAGGATTGTTAGGAGTCATGAGTAGCTTAAAAATATTAAAAACTTTGTTTATCAGAATAAGAATCCTAACTACGTAATTTATTCTGTAAATTTTAAAATGGTCTTGAATTAATTAATTGGTCTATGATTCATGAAATCATGATTTAATTTTAGTCTAGTAAACTTTTTTACAAAAAAACTCATCAAATTAGAATGTTATTTATGACATCACACGTGTATTACATTTATTTGTCCGAGGCAATTTTCATTAATTAAGCCACATATTATTTATTCAGTTACGTATAATTACAGTGCCAATCAGTTATGGTCATATATTGTGTGCTTGTGCACAAGCCACAAGTTTTCGTGATGTGATCCGGATAAAGTTAACAAACCATGTTTTTACGGATGTTCCTTCAATATACTGCAATTATTTATTAAAGCATATGGTTTAGCAAAGTGGACATACATTTTTATAAACAAAACAATAACTTCTATAAGCCTTGAAATTAGTTTGAACCACGGTGGCCGTAATTTAGAAACAAAGGCTTTTTAAAGATATACACATATCTAAATGGAGACAATTTGCTCCAAAATCATAATACAACAATTAACACTCTTAACCATCACACCAAAAGTACGCACAAAAAAACAGCAAAAAAAATACGTATACCACACCAAAAATACGTGAACGAAAACAACATACAAAGCAAGCGTCCAAAACCGAACATATGCACTCAATAGGGTTTAGAGTTTTCCTTGATAAGCTCAATTAAGTGTAATGATATATCAATCAGTTGATGTTGGAGACACAAAAGCGAGAAACTCTTCGTCAGCCTCGAGTTTGGCCATATCTTCGGGCCTCAAGCAAATGTAAGCCACTATTCCATCGCCCTTCTTGTTGTCAAAGAACGAAACGGCGTTAGGGATACCCCTGGAAGCCGAGCTCACCCACGTCGGCTTTCCGAACCCGAAATCGGTTTCGTAGAGAGGAAATCGGCACAGACTGCTGAAGACGAAGACAACCTCCTCTCCTTTCGCGAACCTCGCCGACCCTTCCGTGACGGAATCCAAGAACTCACCCCCGTTCATCTGAATGTACTCGACAAGGCCTTTGTCGACCTTTTTTATCTCTTCTCCGAACTTTCTAGCCAGGAAATGGCAATAGTCTTCCTCGGCGGTGCTTGCTATGGACCCGGTTGTTGCGGAAGATGTGTAATAGTTCCCGAAAGAGTGGTTCGGCAACGGCGGATCGCACCTCGGCCGGATGTTCACAAGGTGGAGGATCGTGTAGTCCTCTTCGCGGTGCAACTCGAGTAGCTGTACTGCAGCAACGAAACGGCTCCAGATGAAAGTAGACAAGGCCTCGATGCGCGAAATCCGCTTCGCCTTTTGCGCGCTTGTTCTTTCTTGGTATTTAGCCCTAAGAGACTCAATCTTAGGGCTTTCAAACACAAACCTCTTTGTTGTGTTCAAATTGCACATGTTCTTTGTGATGCCGAAAGAAGGATCATACCCTCCTATTTCTATCGGAGGGAAGAGATCTCCCGAGATGAATTCAGGACGAACTGTTGAATCGATTTGGCCGCGAGCAATGGCCATCCAGCTTTGGATGAAGACGAGGGAGGACAGCGCGTCTGCGAGCCGATGGGAGACACAAACGCCGATGGCGACTCCTCCGCAGTCAAAGACGTTGAGCTGGATGCCAAGGGGCCGTTCAGCGACCTCATCGAGTTTGAAAGGAAGAAGCTTGTTGAGCTCCAACACGATCGGATTCTCAATAACGGTGGAGAGCTCGGCCTTGGCACGAGATTCGACATAGAGAGCTCCGTCATCGTTGCAGTCGAGGAAATGGTTGTCTATAAGCCGTCCGGCAAGCGGATAGTAAAGGGTTAGGGCTTGGGACAAAGATGTCTTAAGTGTCTCGGATATTTTATGGATATTGTGATTGGACGGATCATGAGAACCATTAGGGTTTTTAAAGGAGTAGAAGTATATGAAAGGACTATATGCATTAGGAGATATTTGGTCAAAGAAAGAGAGCTTGTAACGACGGAGAGTTTCTGGGGTTGGAGATGAGGGTTTGATAATTTCATTAGAGATTACTTGAACCTCCATATTTCTCTTATGTTAAAAAGTTTAAGCTAAGAGCTAGCTAGTACAAGTGATACTCTTGGTGGTTCTAATATTTATGTGTGTGATTGAGAGTGTCGTGTTTAAAAAGGTTGCGCAAATTGGTCAAAAGAGGAGTTCATAAGCAAAAAGAAAAGAAGTTATTATTTAAGAAAATTAATGAACTTTGGACGCATAAATTGAAGAATAACGATCACTGTCCTTCACCTAATTTGATGTGTCCCTCGCATATATCCAGTAGAAAGTTTATGATGAGAACGTTCTAAATTGAATTCTAAGAAAAGAATAATTATCTGTCTTGAATCATGTACTCTTTTTTCTTTGAAAGTCTTTCCCTCTTAGTTTTGGTTTCTAAGGGTTTTAACGAGGCCCCATATGTTTGGGAACATCTTATATGACTTTTTTTTCTCTCTTTTTTATTGTCTTTTTTTATTGTTTTTGTTTTTTTGTTTTTGTTTTTGTCTTGATTGCCCAAAACTGGGCTGGACCTTATTGTATTATTTTTATTTATATATTTAGAAGAAATTTAGAGGATTAAAAAAAAATCTTCACAACGAAATCGATTTGTCAAAGAATTTGAAAACAAAATATGTTTGGTGTAATGTATGAGCTCACCTAACCGTATTATATTAAATACAATTAATATATTTGAAACGTACTTGATCCAACATATAAAGGATTCCGGGTTTTCTAACACGGAAAAATTACTTAATAGGACCAATTAACTCAAAACGATAAATTTATATAACTGAAAGGTCCTCAATGGTGGTGGCACTTTTTTTTGTTGTTTAGTATTCTTTTTTAAAGCAGAAAGTACATTCAGGATTATTTTATAATAATTTGACCTTTGAATGATTTTGACATATCACGAAGGCTAAATCTTGCTATAGTTTCTGCACTGCATAAATAATGTGTATTAATTCAAGTATGTTCATTTACCTTCAACAATTTGTATATGCTGCTGTGCCTCACACGTCTATAACTACATATATATATATATATATATATATATGTATATGTGTGTATTCAGTTGCCATTAATTTGCCTTCTTCGTGTGTTCAGGCGTTAATTTCTTGATAGATTCTGTATCAATATATATAGATCCTAATTCTTTGCTAAAACAAGATTTTGTCATTGTTTCTCCTCTCGAGCAATGCAAAACAACATAAATCCATAAAAAGAAAATGACCAAAATAATATGACCTTTACTCTTTTCTTCTAGCCACTTTTTTTCCGACTAAAATTCTGATTGCGTGCTATTTACTCTTAAAACAATGTTGAATATGATTGCAAAAAAAAAAAAAAAGCAATGTTGAATAACAAGAAAACAATTAACTTAAAAGGTAGTTTTTTTTGGGTTAATGATAGTGAATTGAGTAGTGTTAGACATACCAATTATTTTACTAACTTTTTAAATATCAATTTACGTGTTATATTATTATTGGTGGGTGTTTATCACTTTTTTAGAAAGATTTGATATTCAACCAATTAAAATATGATATTTTATATACCACATTAGTTAGTATTAAAATGTTGGTAAAAGAGTTTGAATATGCTAGAATTTATAAGGATAGTTATAAAGAATAATTTCTAGCAATAGTCCTTGAATATGCTGGAATTCGACAAGTTGCTTTTTGAATTTTTTTTTTTAAACACTTCACAAAATTGATTGAAAATTGATAACGAATGTCAATTTTTTTCCAAATAATTTGCATCAATATTGGCCCGGAACTAGTAGTACATGAATGCTTTCTTTATTATTATTATTATTATTCTCCAATAACACATACAAATTAATAAATCAGAATTACAAGATATATAAAACATATTTCATGAGCTCCAAAGCAGTACATATATTTCTCTCTTATATTATATTACACTTTATTTTTATAGTGCACATGCAAGCATAAGAAACGAAAAGTTATAGCAAATGGTCATACAAATAAACCAAAACCAATGTACAAATATGTAACACCCACGTACTTAATAACGTATTTAACGTTATAATCTGCTTAGTTAAATGAGTGTTAATCTCATTCATGATATTCTTATAAATATAATACAAAACACGGAAGCAAGCCAATTTTTTTTTTTTTGGTACAAACTATGCAAAAAGTTACTAAAATATAAAGTTGTATATCTTACAAAACAAAATAGGAAATTCTCAAACTATATTCCACTTAAAACAACATACTCATAGCGACATATAACTAGTTTTCTAAAAAATTATACCACATGATCTTCCTTTTTGGTATATGAACATTCAGAAGACAAAATGCGGCAGTTCAACCAACTTCTACTGTTCATGAGACTCGTAATCTGCATCACAAGAAACTATATGAGCTAACGCTCAGTAAGTAGAAACTTTCATTTCACAGATATTAAAAACAAATAAAAGATTCATTATTGTTATTGTACGCATTTTCTTAGCATAAACATCAATCTTTTCATCAATTATTTGGGCCCTATTTAAGTATAAATCTCAGCTTAATATCCGATAGGCCGTGAGTACATAACAAGTATTATTGCTTCATGTGATGGTTTTGAAGTAAGATTTCTACTTACCTTTTATAGATCAACAGGCTAGTGTAGAGGATCAATATCCTTGCCCAAGCAATTGATGTGCTTTTCAACTTCATCATGTTAAACAATTCGCTTTTACAAAGTTAGAATTTGATTATAATACTTGTATTGGAAAATAATCTTACTTGAAATTTTTACGACACTATTATTGAATTTTATTTTTATTTTATTTTTACCTAACAATCTCAACTTTTCATAACACATAGCAAGTAATAATCTACTTTACAAGTCTAAATATACATCACAATGACTATTTTTATAAAGTTCTAATCATAGACAAATATTAGGGCAAAATCCTACCTACTTAATTCTGAGCTTAATATATAGTAAACTAAATATAAAACATAATTAAAACATGACTTTCACCCAAAAGCTAAAAGATTCAACTAGGTCCAATTTAGGACTTATATTGAAATCTAATATTTGCCCCAAAAATAAATTTAAAAAAGTTTTTAACTTACTTAAACTGTCAAACTAAATCCTACCCTAAACTAAATCTTCTGCTTGAAAGCTTCTAATTGAAGAGGATTAAATTTAGATGAAAAGATGGTTTTTAATTTTCGCTTTGCCGATTCTTTCTTTCCCTCGTCTCTGCCTCTATTTCGTTCTCTCTATCTTTTTTTTTTTTAACCGCTGATTATGTTTAGTCGACATGAAGGAAGGAAGAATGAATATATATTCATTTTAATTGGGCTTATGACTACTGAAGGAATGGGCTTTTGGGCTTTTGTCTATGGGGCTTGGATTTTTTTTGGCAATTGGGCTTGGAATTTAGACACATGGTGTAACGTAGGATTTTTTACTTAGCTTTTTTTTTTTTTTTTTTTTTTTTAAGAAAAACCTATATAAATACCTCATATTAATTATACCAAATAATATAATAATATGCACAAACAAATACATGAAATACACTATTTATAACTATCACATAGTCAAATTTACACAATTTTAGACAAGTAACATGCTTTATTATTATTATTATTATTATTATTATTACTACTAGTTACTAATTCATTTTTTTCTTTTTTTTATTCTTTAAATGGTTCTTACACATCAATTTTTCGGCATTAGTTATCGCGCTCTACATTGCAAAAACACTTGAATTTTGTTAGCTTTCAATTAAATTTACTAATTTAAGCAATATTTAAATATAACTAACTAAACGTCCTAGTTTTTTTTTTTTTTTTAAGGCATTACGAAATATATACTCTGAACTCTGCAGATCATCACAAACTTGCCAAACAAAGTATTGCCAAACAAAGTATTATATATAGCGCACTCACACATAAGAGAGAAACTCTTTGTCAGCTTCAAGTTTGGCCATATCTTCCGGCTTCAAGCAAATATAGGCCTCTATCCCATCGCCCTTTTCGCTGTCCAAGAGAGCAACCGAGTTGTTGAAACCCCTGGATGATGAGCTCACCCATGTCGGCTTTCCGAATCCGAAATCGGCTTCGTAGAGAGGAAATCTGCACAGACTGCTGAAGAAGAACCCAACCAGCTCTCCTTTGGCAAGCCTAGAGCTTCCTTTCTTGATCAAATCCAAGTACTCGTCTCCGTTGCCTCGAATACATTCAACCAAGCCCTTGTCAACCTTCCTTATCTCTTCGCCGATCTTCCTGGCCAGGCCGTAGCTGTAGTACTCTTCCTCGCCGGCGCCGCTTGCGATGGGCCCGGCAGTTACGGAATTAGCGTAGTAGTTTCCGAAAGAATGGTTCGGCAACGGCGGGTCGAGCTTCGGCCGTATGTTTACGGCGTGGAGGATCGTGTATTCCTTCGCGGTGAGCCCCGATTCGAGTAGCTTTGTCGCTTCGACGTAGCGGCTCCATATGAAAGAAGACAAGACCTCGATGCGTGAAAGCCGTCGTTTCGCAGCTTCTTGGCTTGCTTTTTCCTGGTACTTTGTCCTAAGAGACTCAATCATAGGGCTTTGGAACACAAACCTCTTTGTTTCGTATGTCGTGCACATGTTCTTTTCGATGGGGATAAGAGGAAAATAGATCTCTCCCATATCCACCGGTGGGAAGAGATCTCCAGAGACGAATTCCGGACGAACGACGGCGTCGTTTTGGCCGCGAGCAATGGCCATCCAGCTTTGGATGAAGACGATAGATGACAGGGCATCTGCGATCCGATGGGAAACGCAGACGCCGATGGCGACTCCTCCGCCATCGAAGGCGTTGAGTTGGACGCCGAGGGGTAGCTCGGCGAACTCGTCCAGTTCGAACGGAACGAGTTTGTTGAGATCCAACGGGATTGGGTTCTGGAGAACAGCGGAGATTTCGGCCTTGACTCGAGCTTCAACGTAGAGAGCTCCGTCATCGTTGCAGTCGAGGAAATGTTCGTCTAAAATCCGGCCAGCGAGCGGATAGTAAAGGGTTAGGGCTTGGGACAAAGATTTCTTAAGTCTATCAGATATTTCAGCCAAGTGTTTGGACTCATCACTGCTAGGGCAATGTAATGGATAGAAGTATATGAAAGGATTATAGACTCTGGGAGATATTTGATCAAGGAAAGAGAGCTTGTAACGGCGGAGATTATCTGGGGTTTGAGAACAAGGCTTGATCATCTCTTTACAGACTACTTGAACCTCCATATTTATCAAATTTGATTAACTTTAAACTAATTATAAGAGCTTATAAAAGAACAAGGTCTAGTACTTTATTGAGTGATGTTCTTGGTTGTTCTATTTATGAATTTGTGTCTCTGATTAAGAGCGTCGTGATAGAAAAGTTTTCAACAAAATGGTCTAAAAAAGAGATCATTAGCAAAAGGAAATTACAATTAGCTATTCTATGTCCACACTGATAGCGAGGATGACTTCCTTTTTATTTTTGGTTATTCTTTACCTTATTTGATGTTGAACGCTCATTTCCATATATAATATGACTGAAGTTACTTTGTGATAAGAACGAACCCACTAGGCCGGCTTGATTGTAATGCCCTTAAATTAAAAAAAAAAAAAAAAGAACTAACTAGCATATTTAGATATTTGCTTAAATTAGTAAGTTTAATTAAAAACTAACGAAGTTCAAGTGTTTTTGCAGTGTAGGGCGCGATATCCAATGCTAAATAATTGATGTGTAATGACTATTTATAAGAAAATATATGAATTAGTAACTAGTAATAATAAAAAAAATAATAATAAAGCATGTTATTTGTCTAAATATAGGTAAATTTGACTATGTGATAGTTATAATTAGTATATTTCATGTCTTTGGTTGTGCATATTATTATATTATTTGGTATAATTATTGTAATATGCCTTTTATAAGTTTTTATATATAAAAAAAAAGAAAGCAGCGACCAAGTTTGAAAAAAAAAAAAAAAACAACTCACGTCAACTAGAAGTTTTTACATGATCAGTCAGTTTGTAATCAAATATTACACTTTTATACAACAATTACAAGTATTATCAAATCAATTCATTATGCTTATGTGGCATAATTTATAAGACCATCTTACCCCTAGTGTAGTGGATCTTGGTAGACCCGAATTCTTGTAACAGATTTTACGTTTTTTTTTTTCTTTCATGATTGCATTCAATTTGTTTTTAAACAGACTCCCCTATTAATTTTGAATACCAATTAAGATTTTTTTTTTATTTGAACTTTTTGGTAATAAATTTTGCCAAGCAATAAAGTTGATATTTAAAGAATTTAAATATGATATTAAAAAAAATCCACAACGTATTCAAGAACATACTCTTACAAATTCAATAACATTTGAATATGATATTTAAATATATATATATATATATATATATAGAATAGCAAACATCCTCTTACAGATTTAACAACATTTGAATATGATATTTAATTATATATATAACAAAACAATCTATTTTTACAAATCTTAGATTGTAATTTTTTAACGTGTAATTTTTTTAATTAAAAAAAAACAATCAATAAAAATAATACTTGATAAAATGGAATATGATATTAAAAAATCTACTAGACCCTTGCATGTTCAATGAAATTGAATATTATATTTAATTTTACATAATACAATCCATGTAAAAGTTTGAAATTTGAATGTTGCTAGTTTGAGACCACTACAATTCTCATCTCTTGATTCTATTGTTAGAGATCATATAAATTGTGTATCCTGCCACATGAACACTATTCTATAACATTTAACTACGTCTTAGGTATTTTTGCTTTGCATTTGTTCAAGTTTTGTAATATGATATTCAAATTTACATATTGTTACGAAACAACAATATCCATACATTTCATATTTCATATATATTATATACCATCTAGAGTGTCTGGCTTGCGTGAGTCTTGAAGGTCGTCTGAAGCTCATCTTGGGTCGTTTTGAGTTCGTCTTGGGTCACTTGGTTCTTGCTCAGTGACTTTGAGTTGCCACCGATGATGACTTTGTCCGTCTACGGTTTGAGGGTGGCGTCGCAAGATGATGTTCGGGCTATGGCGAACGATTGGTATCGGTACGGTGGCGACATGGAGAAATTTTTCCAGCGGTACAAGGAGTTTTTCCGGCGGGTTTGCGAAATATTTGGGTTAGTTTTTGTGATTTTCATTTCATTTGAGGGAGCGATGAATTTCTGTGATTTGTGGATGAGTTTTTTGGGTTTTCCTCCAATTTGGGATTGGATTTTTGCATTTTGGTTAGGAGATTTTTTTATTTAATTGGAATCTGATGAAAATTTTGAATATTGGTGGTTTGTTTTGAAATCAACGAGAATTTTGGGATTTTGTTTTTTTCTAATAGACTGTACCTTAATGTTTATGATTCCCTGAAAATGCTCAGAACGTTTGTATATATATATATATATGCTCAATTAATATAGCAGATTCTATGTAAATGCAGTTTTTTTAATTTGAATATGTAAACGGGTTGAAAACTTTGTATATTATAATTAGGGGTATTATTGACATTCTATCTGACAGGATGAATAAATTTAATATATGTTGTAAATATTGAACAATCGTGTAATATTAGGTTCTAAAATGACTATATATGTTAATAGCCCCGTCAACTATGTAACCAAAGCCCAATCACAAAGCCTAAAGCCCAAAGTTCAAGCCCACTTTTTCTTTTAAATCTAGCCCATGCCAAAAGCAGCCCATTGTCTAATGAATATAAATTCATTTCCCTTCCTCCGGTTGATGCATATCAACGAATTAAAAAAAAAAAAAAAGAAGGAAGAAGAACGAAATAGAAGCAGAAAGACAGAGAAAGAGAAACAATCGGCAAACCAAAACCCCTCTTCCTTCTAAATTCAATCCTTTCGTCAATTAGAAGCCTTTGATCAGTGAATTCAGTTTAGGTAAGTTCAAACCCTATTTAAATTACTTCGTGTGGGGAAAGTTAGGTTTCGATATAAAACTCTAAATTGGTCTAGTTGAATTTTCTTTTAGCTTTTGAAGTAAAAATCATGTTTTAATCATGTTTTATATTTAGTTTACTACATATTAAGCTTGAAATTAAGTGATTAGGATTTTGTCCTAATATTTGTCTATGATTAGAACTTTATAAAAATAGTCATTGTTTTGTATATTTAGACTTGTAAAGTGGATTATTACTTGCCATGTGCTATGAAAAGTTGAGATTGTTAGGTAAAAATGAAAATAAAATAAAATACAATAATAGTGTCGTAAAATTTTTAAGTAAGATTATTTTTCCAATACTAGTGTTATAATCAAATTCTAACTTTATAAAAACGAATTGTTTAACATGATGAAGTTGAAAAGCACATCAATTGCTTGGGCAAGGATATTGATCCTCTACACTAGCCTGTTGATCTCTAAGAGGTAAGTAGAAATCTTACTTTTTTCAAAACCATCACAGGAAGCAATAATACTTGTTATGTGCTCTATGTGTTTGAATGAACTACGTGATAGATTGTGTGAATCTTACTATATTATGTGGTTCATGAATATGGTTTCAAAATAGAAAAAAAAAGGTTATTATACTCTTGTTTTGACACCTAAGATATGAGTATCAGTTTTAGTTTAATATCTGGGTAGGCAAGGGACACAGGGGACCGGCGGACCCAATCATAGTGGTCAAATCCCTTGAGGTGTAAAAATCAAGACAGGGTAGCCACAACTCTTGTAAAGGGAAGGTGAATTCCTCTTGGCATGAGGTTTCTAAGAGGGATGAACTTTCATAAATTCTGGCCAGTACAGAACAGGTTCCGAAAACTCACGGCCTATCGGATGTTAAGCTGAGATTTATACTTAAATGGGGCCCAAATAATTGATGAAAAGATTGATGTTTTATGCTAAGAAAATGAGTACAATAACAAAAATGAATCTTTTATGTGTTTTTATTTTCTTGTAAAATGAAAGTTTCTACTTACTGAGCGTTAGCTCATATAGTTTCTTGTGATGCAGATTACGAGTCTCATGAACAGTAGAAGTTGGTTGAACTGCCGCCCTTTGTCTTCTGAATGTTCATATGCCAAGAAAAGAAGAACATGTAATATAATTTTTGAGAATTTCTTATTTTTGTTTTGTAAGATATGCTACTTTATATTTTTGGTAGCTTTTGCACAGTTTATTTTAAAAAAAAATAGGTTTGCTTCCGGGTTTTGTATTACGTTTATAAGAATGACATGAATGAGATTAGCACTCATTTGCTTAACTAGGTAGATTATAACGTTAAATACGTTGTTAAGTACGTGGGTGTTACATTGATTAACAGAATGAACAAAGAAAAGATAGAAGTAATTATAAGTGGAATGAATAATGAGAAAGGCTAATTAAAAAATAGCATACTCACTGATCAAAATTAAGTTGACGCAACATGGCCAAAAAGTTCGTGAGCCAATTAAATTTTTTTTTTTTGAGAAAGGCTATACAAATAATTGTAATAGTACGATGAAGTTGATCGACACACATCAAAATCAAATAGTCTTCAAAACTTCGATTTCATATCATTTTAGGGCATGTTATTTGATGTCCATCGTATTGTAATTAGATAATATACTGTGATGTGTAATATTACGAAAAACATATTTAATATAATACAATTTGTATTATCTACTACAAAAGAAAATCATTTTTTCATTTTCTTATATAATTCTTTTAAAAGATACACAAATTATATAAACTTATACGTATATAAGAGAATACAATACGGTAAAACAGATGCATCGATCTTAACCTAATATAAAAATTCATTTTTTTGACACATCTATTATTTTATTTACCTAAGTTAATTATCTTTTCTTCTACCTACTTAATTAGTTTTTCTCTCTTTACAAACGTAACTTTAATAGGTACCCAACGCACCTAATAATAAGCTCCAAAAGATCTGAACACTTATTACGTAAAAACTTCAGAAATATCAATATAATTAGTCAATATGAAATTCGATAAGATAGTTCGAGTTCCTCATAGCCGCTAAAACCCAAGCCTTTGAGGAGCTTAAATTCGGTTGAACCCCTTCAAAGACTCGACGGTTTCTTGCATGCCAAATGATCCAGCAAATAGCAAAGAATCCTTCATGCCATAAACCCTAAATCTGGGAGCTGAACTTCTCCTTCATTGCACGATCGAAAAAAACAGACTCAAAGCGGCCTGCGAAGTTTATGCGTCTATGTAAATAAGCTTTTTCTAAATTCACAAGAAATAAAAATGTGATATAGATCTATTTTTTATAATATATACATGTACACTTACAATATTATAAAGAAAGGCTTGAATATATATACATACAGTTGGAGCGAGGTAATTGCTCCAAATACAATCCAAAAACACTCCTTATCACACTTATAGTGTAGCAACTTATATTACCATTGTAACAAACAAACATGCAAATAAAGCAACCGTCCAAAACCAAATGCACACACATAACACTCGGGGTTTGTGGAGTTTTTCTTTTGATGGTTCTCCAAAGTCAAACATCTCTTGACAAATCAAACTCTCGCAATATATCAAGCTTTTAGGCAGCAAATATGGGGGACACAAAAGCGAGAAATTCTTTGTCAGCTTCGAGTTTGGCCATGTCTTCATGGCTCAAGCAAATGTAAGCCTCTATTCCATCGCCCTTTTTGTTGTCCAAGAGAGCAACCGAATTGTTCAAACCCCTGGAAGTTGAGCTCACCCATGTCGGCTTTCCAAATCCGAAGTCGGCTTCGTAGAGCGGAAATCGGCACAGACTACTGAAGAAGAACCGAATCACCTCTCCATTAACGAACCTAGCAGTTTCTTTCTTGAGAGAATCCACGAACTCGTCGCCATTCGCCCGAATGTACTCGACGGAGCCCTTGTCAACCTTTCTTATGTCTTCTCCGACCTTCCGGGCCAGTCCGTAACTGTACTCTTCCGCGGCATTGCTCATAATCGAGCCGTTTGTTAGGGATGTACTGTAATAGTTTCCGAAGGAGTGGTTCTGCAATGGTGGATCGCACTTGGACCGGATGTTCACGGCGTGGAGGATCAAGAATTCTTTCGCGGTCAGTCCCGATTCGACAAGCTTTGTTGCGTCCGCGAAACGGGTCCATATGAAAGCGGACAAAACCTCGATACGCGAAAGTCGTTTCGCGACGCTATAAGTCCCTTCTTCGCACATTCTCTCCTGGTACTTAGCCCTAAGAGATTCAAGATTGGAGCTTTCGAACACGAACCTCTTTGTCACGTTTTTATTGCACATGTTCTTTTCGATAGTAATGGGAAGATCGTACCCGCGCAGATCTCTAGGCGGAAAGAGGTCTACAGATACAAATTCAGGGCGAACAACGGCGTCGTTTCGGCCACGGGCAATGTCCATCCAGCTCTGGATGAACACAAGAGAGGACAGAGCGTCTCCGAGCCGATGCGAGACGCAGACGCCAATGGCGATTCCACCGCAGTCAAAGACGTTGAGTTGGACGCCAAGAGGCAGTTTAGGGAGCTCGTCGAGTTCCAATGGAAGGAGCTTGTTGAGCTCCAGCGGGATCGGATTCTCGAGGACACCCGAAATTTCGGCCTTCACTCGAGCTTCGACAAAGAGAGCTCCCTCGTCGTTGCATTCAAGCAAGCGGTCGTCTACGAGCCGCCCCGCAAGTGGATAGTAGAGGGTTAGGGCTTGGGACAAAGATTTCTTAAGCTTGTCGGCTATTTCAGTGATGTCATTAATGGACCCATGACCATCACTATGGTAACTCAGTGAGTAGAAGTAAACGAAAGGGTTATATGCTCTTAGAGATATTTGATCAAGAAAAGAGAGCTTGTAATGGCGGAGATGATCTGGGGTTGGGAATGAGGGTTTGATCGTCTCATTAGAGACTACTTGAACCTCCATTTTTCTCAATGATTAGCTTTTAATTAAACTTTAAGCTAAGAGCTAGTGGAGTGAGGTGTTGTGTAGTACGTTGTATACTCAATATGGTGGCTCTATTTATAATATGTGATTTTGATATAGAGAGCGTTGTGAGAAAGATGATTGAGCAAAAAATGGATAAAAAATTAAGGAAATTATGAGGAGAGAAAAGAAGTTGATACGTATCAACGCTGATAGCGAAGGTGACTTGGACGCCTAAATTATTATAAACAACCATCTATATCCTTTACCTAATTTGATGTTCCCTTTTCATTTGAATGTATAGTATGTTGATTACATGTGAAGTTACATAGAGATAAAAACGAATCACGGAAGGCTAAATTAAATGCATGCCAATAAAAGAAACCGAAGCTCAAAACCATGGATTCGTGGAATAGACAAACGAATTTTTTTTTTTTTTTTGAATAAAGTGATGACCTATATGAAATAAAAACATGGATATTAGCTATATGGTATCTTGACCAAAGGTTTTTTAGTAAATGAATTTGCTTCAATTGGAGTCCCAGCTGACATGGACCTATCGACAAGTCCATGGGCTATATAACAGGTAATTTATCTACTATAGTTAATAATCTATATATATACACACACGAAAAATGAACTATTCACTTTGAAAACAATTCGAACATTTTTTCTTAAATAAATTTTGAAATTAGGCTATTTCATTGATAAAAAATAATTACAGCTTCTGTTTTCTAGTGTTTTTAATTTAATACCCTAATATAATAAGTGACTCTTCTTTTTTAGTGCTTCTGCCATGCGAATAAAAAAACAGACCCATGCAAAGTTTTTAGTTAGAACATTGGTTTAGATCTGAACGGTGGATTTGATGACCTTTACACTTTGTGAGGTTAAAGAACAAAAGAGTTTCAACATAGTTGAGTTTTTGTTAACACAAGCCATTGATTGACTTGAAATTAAGGTGCGGAGGATGGTGGTCTTGAAGAGATCAACTTATTACTTAGCGAGATTGCCCAGTTGGCGCAAAATTCCTATGAGGACTGCGACTATAACGGCGGTTGTCGCCGATAATAAAGTAAAATTTTCACTTTAGCGTATTTTTATTGCCGAAATTATCAGCGACTAAAGTTGGTCGCAGATAATTTTCACTTTGGCGCAATTTAACCTAAAAAATTATCCACTACCAAGTTTGGTTGCAAATAATAAAATGGGAGCGAGAAATTTTTTGCGCCAAGTATCTATCCGCAATCTGATTTTGTATCTATAAGGACAAGAGGGACATACTATAGAATTTTTTTTCTTTGTTTTCGGATAATTATTTTTTTCCTTTGTCTCGATTTTTTTCAGTATATTTTTCCATTCAAAAGTAACCGCATATCATTTTGGGTTGAAAGATGGATAACTGCTGACAAAAAAATAATACTAATTATATTACTTATCATAAATCTGGATACTTCTAGTTATATCTAATTATTGAGGAGTTGGCTCACTTTCTAATAATGTTGATATGCTAATGTTTATATGTATTACTAATTGGATTTTTAAAATATATGATGTATGAACATAGTGTATACTGATGTCCAACAAATAATTATTCCTTGTACTTAATTTCTTTAAGATTATCATCGAAGAATATAATTCATCATTATAGAAAATGAAGCTAAAACATATATATATATATGCACTGTATCTAGACTTGAGCATAAGTGATGATTGCTTACCTTCATATTATTATCAAGATCGTGTGGTGCTAAATATAACTCTCTTCAATTAAGTTAAAGTACGTAATTATCCATATAATCATCACGAACTATAATTAGCTAGCAAAATTAACCAGTTACATTACCTACCAAACTTCTTTTCATCTCTCATCTTAAGCAACAAGTAACAACCGACATGTACTCATTCTCTTTCTCTCCAAATCTCATTAATGGGAAGAAGAGAAGTGATATCAGATAAGTGAATTTTAAGATAAATAGTTGTCAAGCAGAAAGGATAAAAATTAGGAGGGGATAATTGGGGCTTCATAATCCTGAATGGACAATTAAAACAACTTGAGATACAATTTTCAACCATTTCATAATGTAATTAGGATATTATAAAAGGAATATATGTACCAAGCATTTAATTTATAGAAAAACCATCACATTTTTATCTACTGTTTATGGATCAAACCACTAGCTTTTAAGTACCGGCCACCTAATTACCTATTTTTTCTAGCGCTGGCTTATGATGACTGTTTCATAATTTCAAAATTGAGTTTTTGAATCATCCAAAAGAGTACAAAAACTTCTCACAGTAAGTTAATTGAACATATTCTTATATATATTTGATATGATGTCTCCACAAGCACATATATATATATATATATGTTTCACTCACATATGTATGATCTAAAATAATTGAGCTACTGGAGAGTTATAACATTTGAAAGCATGATATCTCCATAGAAAGTAAGTGAATTGATCTCTTCATTGATTTTTATATGCATGTCCATCTAGTTAAGATGAGTACGCATGCTATAGAACTCTTATGCTAATCAAAATTTAGCAGTTTATAACTTGTATACTCCAACATCTAAACTTGATTATAGTTCTTGTGATGGAAGTTCTAGCGAGCGCTTATATAAAAAATTGCGTTCTCTAGGTCAAAATATTCAAGATTTATAAACGAAGTACAAGTTATATATATATATATATATATATATATATATATATATAACTAATCCTCACCATATAAACGCATTACTTGTTGACTTTTTGAACATGAAGATCTCTCACATTTACAGCGAAAGAAATTGCATACTACAACCCTGAGAATTAACTCCTGGCAGTTTGGCACCCCTAATAGTATCTTAAGGTTAATATATAGAGATATGATTCATTTACTTTTTTATAGGTTCATTAACATTTAATATTTCCTGGATCATGCACTCTTTATCCTTTAGTAGAATTTTCCACTGAGTTTTGTGACTTTTGTGTATTAAAAGTTTTTAATGAGATTTCATTGCACTTTGAGTAGATCCTACATATGTTAGGTGTGTTAGTTTTGTTTCTGGTTTGTCATTCTATGTTTTTATTTAGTTTATTAAACTCTTGTATTTTTTTTTTTTCTGTTTGGTTAATGAAATCTGAGGCTTTTGTTGGTGGGGACTGGGGAGACTAGCATAAGATCAACCGAGTTGATACTAATTGAGATACATTCCTAACTTTAATCTGTTTATCGAAACGAAAAACTTTCCCACCTATGGACTATGGTGGGAGTTGGGAATATTTGCATATGTACGTCTAAGTTGGTTTTGGACAAAATGGACGAACATATTTATTTGGGATTATTTATCTCTAAATCAAAAATAAAAAAAAATAAAAAAATGGACAAGGATACCGACACACACTTCCCTTTCCATTGCCTTATCCGCGTTTCTCTCGCAGATTTGGCTCTTTGGTTTTGCTAGCTAGCCTTCAGAAAAATACAATGGTTTTTTCTAATAATTTTGTTGTTGATTGGTAATGAAACGGCAACTAGCTAGTACTTCTCTCTCAAGAAAAGTCCAATTTGAACGAATAGAAGAGACTGAGAGATGTGCGTAGGAGGGGTTTTTATACACCATTTCATTCGAAAGTCCAAATTTTCCATTTTGTCCACCATATAACTTTCCCCACCTAAGATGATAAGGTTTGAATTTCTTGGTAGTCGAAGCTAATGTACGTCTATCTGAGATATAACATATCACGCTAGGTTTGAACACAATGTTTCAACTCTCTTTCTCTCTCCAATATATGCGATTTAGCTGCTAAGCATATATAATAATCATTTAGCGATATACTATGTATACAACTTGGGACTTAGCTAGATGGTGCGCAGTGTTTACTGCGCCAACCAACATTCCATATTATGGGACCCTTGAGAACACCTACTCTAGTCTTAGCGGACTCACCAGCAACCATATATAAATTCTTTTTTCTTTTTTTTTTCAATCAAAAGAAAAAGGGGTTTCAACATCAAGATCCTAGGTTGGTACTCAAAATTAATAAGGATATATATATATATATATATATATCAAAATTAAATCAACATAGCTGATAAGCCTCTCTCAATTGAGGCGTGTGTCAACTCTGTTGAGATGCATTCTTAATTTTTTATTTCTTTCATTAAATAAAAATATATTTGTTATATTAAAAAAACAATATATTTTCTATTAATTTAGTGCAAAATGTGCATATGACGATGTATAATAAATAAATAAATAAAAACTAAATAACCTCACGCATTTAGAGACAGACATTGCTTCTGAATAATTAGTACGATATTAATTTTTTAACTTTCTCGAACTTAGAACTTATAATATGAGTCTCGATTTTTTATCTTATGTTCTTTTTATCCGTCTCTTTCTTTTAACACCTAAGCAAAAACAGTTAAATTTTTAATTATTTTCTATTTTATAATAATTGTTTCTACTTATATGTCAAAATCGATAGAGTGAAGGGACATAAGATCTCAATTCTTATTAGATGGAAATCACTTTATTTTTACATAAGACACCTTTCTAACACCCACAAACAAAGACACTCGGAATAATACGCAGAGACGGTTTCTGGATTTTTTTGATAATCCACATAACGACACTTACAACCACTGAAATGCAGTACAAATTATACAAATTAAAAATGGTCACGTGGAAATTAATTAGGGCCAATATTTGGAGATACAAAAGCAAGAAACTCTTTGTCAGCTTCGAGTCTGTCCATGTCTTGAAGGCTCAAGCAAATGTAAGCCTCTATTCCATCTCCATCTTTGTTGTCCATGAAACCAACTGAGCACTCAAAACCCCTCGCCGCCGAGCTCACCCACGCCGGCTTTCCGAACCCGAAATCGGCCTCGTAGAGAGGAAACCTGCACAGGCTACTGAAGGAAAGCCCAACCACCTCTCCTTTCAGGAACCTATCTGTTTCTCTCTTGACAAACTCAAAGAACTCGTCTCCACGACCCCGGATGTACTCGACGAAGCCCTTGTCAACCCTTCTTAGGGCCTCTCCGATCTCCCTCGCCAGGCCGTAACAGTATTCTTCCTCGCTAGTGCTCGAAACAGGCCCGAGTTTCGCAGACTGAGTGTAATAGTTCCCGAAGGAATGCTGCGGCAGCCGCGGATCGAGCTTCGGGCGGATGTTCACCGGGTGGATGATCGCGTAGGTCTTCTCAGGCGGTTCGGATTCGGCTAGCTTCGCCGCGGCTGCGAAACGGGTCCATATGAAGGCGGACACGGCTTCGATGCGCGAAACTCGCCTCGGATTCTCTCCTGACTGGCTGGTTCTCTCCTCGCACTTCGCCCTGAGCGCCTCGATCTTGTCCGTGGCGAGTGCGAACCTCTTCGTTACGTTCGTTGCGCACATGTCCTTCTTGACGGCGGCTAAAGACGGGTCGTACCCTTTCGTGTCCTGCGGCCGGAAAAGATCGGCGGAGTTGAACTCGGGACGAGGTAGGGCATCAATGTCCTCGCCGCGGGCAATGGCCATCCAGGTTCGGATGAACACGAGAACCGACAAGGCGTCTCCGAGCCGGTGGGAGACGCAGACACC
Organism: Boehmeria nivea var. tenacissima; assembly: GCA_018132145.1. Classification (NCBI taxonomy): domain Eukaryota; kingdom Viridiplantae; phylum Streptophyta; class Magnoliopsida; order Rosales; family Urticaceae; genus Boehmeria; species Boehmeria nivea. The sequence continues at coordinate 16,661,876 of CM030881.1, read as the reverse complement.
GACGGCGAGGCCTCCGCAGGCGAAGACGTTGAGTTGGACGCCGAGGGGTAGCTCCGCGACTTCGTCGAGCTCGAAAGGAAGAAGCTTGTTGAGCTCAAGCGGGACCGGATCTTTCAGAACGTCGTCGAGTTTCGTCTTGATCACTCTAGCCTCCTTGTACGGAACTCCCTCGTCGTCGCATTCGAGCGAATCTCCGACGTCCGAGAATCGGCCGGCGAGGGGGTAGTAAAGGGTCAGGGCTTGGGACAGAGATTTCTTGAGCTTCTCAGATATTCCAGCAACGTAATTGGTCTCATCACCATGATTGTTCATTGCGTAGTAGTAAATGATAGGACTATAGATTCTAGGAGATATTTGGTCAAGGAAAGAGAGCTTGTAATGGCGGAGATGATCTGGGGTTGGAGATGAGGGTTTGATGGTTTCATTGGACAGAACTTGAACCTCCATAACTGTGAAGCTTAATGTATATTGATGTTTAATTTTTAAGTGTTTATATTAATGTTATGTCTGTTTCTTCTTATGTAGAGCCTGAAAAGTGTTGTTGATGATCAAAAAAGTCTTCGCAACCAAAAAAGGGTATGTAAGGAAATCATAAACTAGAGGAAAAAAAAGAGCTTGTTGTTCCACTTGTACACTGATATAGTTAGTGCGATTAATACGCGTAAAATGATAAGGCATTATCTATATCTATATCTACATGATTACCTTATACGTTATGCTTTGTTCATCAGTTTTACTTGTATTTTAAAACTGATTACTTGATTTGTGGTAAGAAGAATCCGGACAATCTTTATTGGGCCCACCTGGTGGTATGAGCGTCTATGTTATCTTTTGACACGCAAGTACATACGAATTTTGGGCAAAGTAAAGAAATATTCAGAATTTATGTAATAATAAAAATAAGATATTTTTAAGGATTTAGCCAAATTTTTGGTTATTTTTCAATGAATTAGCCATAGTTTCACGAAATTAAGGAATTAGACGTTATTTTCATTGTGTAACAATTTTTGTTATCCGTGTAACAAATTTTGTTACCTGTGTAACAAAAATTGTTACTGGGTGTAACAAAATTTATTACACGGGTAACAAAGTTTGTTACACAATTAAAATGACTAATTCCTTAATTTCGTAAAACTATGGCTAAATTTTTAAAACATGAGCTTAAAAATGGCTAAAACCCAAATCTTCCCTAAAAATAAATACTCAAACTTTTGAAGTAATTGAGTAATTAGTCAATTCATTAATTACTTGTACATGTTTTGATAACTAAGTTAATTATCACCACTTACATCACTTTGGTATTTTGTTATATTTTTCAAAAGATTGAGTATTAATTTAAATTAGGTAGTAAAAATTAGGTATTTATTATAATTTTTATTTTTAAAATATAATAAATATAAGAAATAATTCAAGAAAATTATATCTTATTCTTCGTTGAGACCATATATGGATGTCCAATCTAAACAGCTTGAGTAATAACTGTTAAGTTAAGCACTATAATTAACTTCTTATGCTAATGTTTATACTTTGTCATTGGAATATCGCCATTGAATTATCATTATATATATATATATATATATATATATATATATATATAAATAACAGGATGAGGAAAATTAGGGATCCTCTTCTAAAATAAAGACGGACAAGATTTAACTTGTAATCGTGAGCCCCAAACTCATATTTTGTTGATTCTGGCCCACGAGAATTTTCTCGATCTCTATTATTCGTTGACCCGTAATGTCAATTTGGTATTTATTCAGATCTGGTTTTTTTAATATTAATTGACAAAGTCGAAATGCAAACAAATATGATATGTTTAGCAGCTTATTATTCGATCCACAAGCTTTAACCTACTTTTACAAATAGACAAAGGGAAAGAAAATCTGTTGTTCTCAAGATCGATCGTCTCCAAAGTTGTCCTTCAAGTAACATATCCGTCAAGTACTTTAAGTCGGAAAAATTGAGGTAGGCCTGAAAATATAATTTTAACATAATTTATATAAATATATCATTAAACTCAATAGAGTTTGAGTAAAGAAATATAGATAGATTTTAGAGTGAGTTGTAAAAATAAGTCAAAATTAAATGTTTGTTTTAAATGATAGCATGTGTTTTAAAAAATTAAAAAAATAGTCATGTTACGAATTGTATAACAGAAAAGTGTCACACAAAATATAACAGATTTATAAATATTTGTAAGATATTATTTAACACTTCAAAAATAATAAGTAAAACTTGAAGTGTTACAAAATATCTTATAAATATTTACAAATGTATTATATATTGTGTGACACTTTTTTGTTATACAATTCATAACATGACTATTTTTTTAATTTTTTGAAACATGGACTGGATTTTAAAAACAAATTTTTTTTTTTGCTATTTCCTACTATTTCCCTAGATTTTACTGGTAATATAATGAAGCATAATTTTGTTTTATGTACATAATAATTCTCAGCATTACATACCTTACCTTGTATCGTTTGAAACAAACAAATGATATATATAATATGCCATGATTTCATTGCCGTCTAGAATCTTAAAATTGAACGAGTAATGCTATTTATAACATTGAGATATCCGAAATCATTTATATTATTTTGGAGAGAGATCGTCTGTCAGATCTCTCTGTTATTACATTCACTATTTCATACACTTAATTATAATCAAGTGAAGCTCTTAATCCCAATACACTTTCACTTTGAGCTAACTGTTGATGACCACACAACATCATTCGTCACACTCACATGCATAATAATCAATCACGACACAAAAGCTAGTAACTCTTCATCGGCTTCGAATCTGGCCATATCTTCCGGCTTCAAGCAAACATAAGCCTCTATTCCATCGCCGGTCTTGTTGTCCATGAAACCAACCATGTTCTTGAAACACCTCATGGCCGAGCTCACCCACGTTGGTTTTCCCAACCCAAAGTCAGCCTCGTAAAGTGGAAACCTACACAAGCTTGTGAAAACCAACAAAACGACCTCTTCTTCGGCGTATCTCTCGGCACCTTCCTTGTAAGAATCAACCATCTCATCTCCGCCCATTCGGAAGCTCTCCACGGCCTCCTTGTCCACCTTCCTTATGTCGTCTCCGATCTGTTTCGCCAGCCCGATGTCGCCACCCGCTGTCAACGGCATCGTCGCCGTGCTGCGGAACAAGTTCCCGAAGGAATGCTCCGGCAACGGGGGATCGCACTTCGGGCGGATGTTCACGACGTGGCTGATGATCACTAATGGGAACCGGCCTGATGCTGTAGTTTTCGATTCGATGGTCGCCTTAGCTGCGGCGGCGAAACGGCTCCAGATGAAGGCGGATAAGGCCACGACGCGCGAGGGGCGTCTTCCGTCCTGCGAGTACTTTGTTCTGAGAGCTTCGATTTTCGAAGAGCCGAAGACAAACAGTTTCGATTGGACTGTATCTTTCTTGGCGATGATGAAAGATGGGTCGTACCCCCGCATGTCCTTCGGAGGGAAGAGGCGTGCGGAGACGAATTCAGGAGGCGGCACGGCGCCGTGTTCTCCGCGGGCGATGGACATCCAGGTTCTGATGAACATAAGGAACGACAGAGCGTCGGCGACCCTGTGGGAGATGCACAAGCCGAGGGCGATCCCTCCGCAGGCGAAGGCGTTGATCTGGACGCCGAGGAGTGGCTCTCCGATCTCGTCTAGCTCGAAAGGGAGAAGCTTGTTGAGTTCTCGCGGGACCGGATTGTTGAGTACATCGGCGAGTTTGGTGTCCGCGACCACTCGAGCCTCCGAGAAGGGGATTCCGGCATCGTTGCAGTCGACGAAGAAGTTGTCGATATACCGTCCGGCGAGAGGATAGTAAGGGGTTAGGGCTTGGGAAAGAGATTTTTTAAGCTTCAAGGATATGTCAGCGATGTTATGATCACTTAACCCGTAGTAATAGAGGAAAGGTTCATAGGCTTTTGAAGTGATCTGATCAAGAAAGGAGAGCTGGTAATGGCGGAGATGATCTGGAGTTGGAGAAGAGGGTTTGAGGATCTCATTAGAGATTACTTGAACCTCCATTTCAAGTTAATAAAGTCAAACCTTTAAGCTATGAGTTAGTTAGTGGAAAGTGATATTGATCTTGGTGCTTCTATATAACTATTCGAAAGGAAGGGGAAAAAAAAAAAAGAAAAAAGGTGGTTGACTAAGCATTACAGCTAATCCCCTCTTATTTAATTCAATACATATCGGGGTGGTCACATGGCCAACTCAACCATTTATATGCCTACGCCGTTTACTCTTTATTTTTTCTTCCTCTTACGTAGTGGAACATAAATACACACACACACACACACACACACACACATATATATATATATATATATATATATATATCAGCACAAATGCATGCTTTTATCAAAAGGTTTGACCAAGGAAATAATTGCGTGCTAATTCCTTTATTTTTTAAAAAATTGTGAATAACATGTTTTCAACATGACATATTTTATCAAAATAATAATTAGCACTCAATTTTTTAATCAAATGCCTCAAACTTATACAAGAGGTGTTTTATTGGGTTATTGAATGGAAGTCACAAACTATAAAATAAAGCCAACAAATAAAGTCATATTTGAAAGTTTGTGAATTTACTTGGGAAATTCATGAAGATAAATTCAAAGTGACATTTATTTTAGTGGATTAAGAAGTTAATAACTTCATTTTTACCATTACTTGGACATCATTCATTTGAGCCTAATATATGTCATGCTTAAATACACTTAGGTCCAAATTTATATTTTTTCTAAAAAAAGTCCATGTTCAAAAGGTCAATTTTTCTAAATACTCCATATTTTGATTCAAAAATAATTTAGCTCAATCAAACCCACACCAACCTTGGTTACCCCATACATAGTCATCCTATCATTAGTTTATGTCTAAATATCATTATGCCAAGTCACTATAGCTAGCCTAGTTGGCAGATTAGGATTTGCCGAAGAAGGTAACATGTCGCCGGTTCATATTTTTATTAATTTTATGGAGTTTTTGTCATAAAAAACCATCCACTTAGGCTACACTTCAACCCCTCGCATGTGTTTCTAAAAGGAATTAAGATAAGAATGAGCTGTGTTTCGAGTCAGTTGTCCCTAACAATTTTTTTACATATTTAAAATATTGCGTATTATAAATAAATTTTATTAAGTATGACTTTTTTTCCCCTCATTTTAGGTATTATACATTAAATAATATCAAGTATTATAACTCTTTTGAAGTCGGCAAGCTAGCAAAGCAACTATCTGATAGTGCTACCATCAACCCCACGCAAAACGATATTATTGACCTCGACAAGTCTCCCTAGGACTTTGTAGTTTGACTGTAAGGTTGGGATATTTTGATTATCTATAACTTCAATATTCATAAAATTTAAGATACAAATAAATTGTATCATACTGTAAAGTATTATTTTTCTTATGTAACAATATTATAGGGTGTAATGTACTATGAATTATATTATAGAAGTAACAACATTATTGGACCTGTTTTCAAAAAGAAAAGAAATTATATTCACCAATCATCATACATTACTGGCCTTGTGTGTTTGCTCTCTTTGGAAAGTATCTTTGCTAGTCTTGTGTGTTTACTCTCTGCTATAATAGATATTGCAAACTTAGGAGTTGCCGAACTGTGTTACCAATTTCTGTTTGTTATTTACTTTTTTTTATGCATTTTTTCGTTTTAGTTCATAACATTTATTTTTATCTCAACAATCAGCACTCGTCGTGTTTTCTGTGAGTGTTCCAATACCTGAAAGAACACCACTCGTTTTAACAGTTCTTTCATAACCAATAGTTGAGAAGACTACAAAATAATTATAATGATTTCTTTTCATTAAAAAAAATTATAATGACTTATTGGTAAGAAGAAACTTTTTTTAGTATAATGTTAATTTTTAATTACTAAAAGCTGATCAATCAATGCTCTAATATGTTATAATACCTGGTGCCCAATTTATAATATGTATAATATTTGTCAAATTTAATGTCAAATTTTACATTGCATTTGAGAATACTTTTTATGTCAAAATACTAAATTTTGACATTGATATATAAATTTGATATTATATTAGAAATGCTCTTACTAATAACTTCTCCTTACTGCAATCCATGCTAGAAAATAAAATATTCAATAAAGCTTGGCAATTACTATTTACCATACACATATCACATATGACAAGTCGTTTAAACACCAACTCGTCACAGCCAAAAAAAAAAATCAACTCATTACTTTCTTCAATGCTTTCGTTACTACGCTCTTCATTCATATTACAATTCATATTCACGAACAAAATATTCAACAAAGAATGGAAATTACTTTTTACCACACGTATATCACCTGAAATGAATATTATATCATTAAATTGCCTGAGGTATTTACCAAATTGTCCAACACCTCAATCAAGTAATGCCTCGTAAGTTGTGAGTCTCCATAATCAAAATTTCTCTATATGTTTTTTATTAAATAAAAAACCCAAGAAACCAATACATGTGATTGACACGAAAGCAATTAACCTAGAGCATCAATGAACCATTTAATGCTGGGGAGCATTGAAAAAAACGCCTTATAATAAATATAAGAAATAATTCAAGAAATTTATATCTTATTAGTTTTTATAACACGTGCTTTTTGAGCATGTAGACCATTAAATGTTTCAAGTCAAAAATTATAAAATAATAATAATAAGATATATTAAAAAATCAATTGATATTTTTATTTTCAAAAACCCCTAAAAAGGGTTTTGTTCAAGCCCCCCAAACAGGATGAGGAATAACTATTAAGCACTATAATTAACTTCTTATGCTAATGTTTATACTTTGTCATTGGAATATCGCCATTGAATTATAGTTAAATATATATAAATATATATATATATATATATATATATATATATATATATATACAAAAACAGGACGAGGGAAAATGAGTTTTTTAGGTATTTAATCAAATTTTTGGGTAATTTTTTAAGATTTAGTCCTAAAATGTCGAATTAAGGATTTAGCCATAACATGTAATATTTTATGTTATATGAAACATATATACATGTAAAAAATATAACATTAAATATAACGTTACATGTAATGTTACACTTTTACACGTATATATGTTACATGTAACATAAAATATTATATACTATGGCTAAATCCTTAATTTCATAAACCTATGACTAAATCTTTCAAACTTTATCTTTAAAATGACTAATTGCTTAACTGTCCTAAGAAAAATTAGACACCCTCTCCTAAAATAAGGACGGACAAGATTTAACTTATAATCATGAGCTCCAAACTCATTTTTTTTTACCCACAAAGATTAAACAAACGTTATCCTCGGTTGGCATACCATAAAGTTATGAACAACAAACATGGTTTCAAAAAAAAAAAAGAGCAGTAGTTGTTGCCAAACTCTACTTAAATATAAGATATTTCCATATTTTTATCCTTAACATTTTCTTGATCATTTCTCTATATGAATAATAAACCGAAGAAAACAAGAACAAAATATAATAGTTAGTCAATCCACTGTTTCTCTTTGACTTTTTCTTTTCTTTTCTAAACACCACTTTATATATGATTTTCTCTTATATTTAGAATTTTATTTTAAGCATTTTCATTTTATTTTGAACTGTGCACATTTATCTTCTTTGCCTTTTAAATTTTACTTTTTGTAGTTAGTAATTCGTTTTTAGAAAAAAAAAAAGTGTACATACTAACATATATAATATATTAAATGCAATCAAATGTATTTTATTATATATATATATATATATATATATATATATATATATCAACAATACAACCAAATGTAAGTGGTAAAACATAATTATTTAATGGGTGAAGTAGGAAAATACCCAAAATTTATATAACAATAAAAATAAATACCCAAACTTTTGAAGTAATTGAGTTCCTAGTCAATTCGTGAATTACTTGCACATGTTTTTAGTAACTAAGTGAATTATCACCACTTATCATTATATAAGCAATTAAATCACTTGGGTAGTTGGTTGCATTTTTTTAAAAATTGGGTAATAACTATAATTTCTCTTATTTAATTTGAATATATAGTAAGTAATAAATGAAAAGTTTGAGAATGTGAAAGGTCTTTGACTTTTTTTTTAGAACACAAACGGAACTATTAATGGAAAACAAACGTCTATTATGAATTTTATAGATAAAAACATGCGATGAAGTGGCAAGTTATTATTGGGTAGACATATAGTGGGCAGAGGTTTTTTTTACAGAGGATATGAGTTCTTATAGAGTCATATTGTGTGTTATTTTCACAATATAATTGCATTTGCACATTATTTTAACCAAGCACACGATCTGCCTCCTATTGCTTAAGAATGAAATCAACACATTTAAAAGTGTTATAATGGGATATTAGTCACTTATTTGTGATACTCATTGCCCATATGCATCATATTACCTTCCATTTTATTTTTATGACCATTTGAAGTGTTTATGTTACATAAAACACACAAAACAGCACCTGCCCCTTTTTTCAGGTTTAAGGGATATTTGCGTGACCTAAATGACACTAAAATATGAAATTAGCACATGCAAATATTCCCTAATGAGTCTACCACACAGCGCAATAGTTATTTTGACTTAGATATGTTACTTAAGCTTCCAAAATGACCCAAATCATCACTTATTTACTAATCCGAACTCAACTTGTTTGTGTCATATTTTGATCTTGTTTTGCTCATATTACCTTATTCATATACTTGCCTTAATGTTGCTTATGTCTTAATCCATTATTTAGATTAAATTTTGGGCCCATAAGTTCTAATCTATAGTTTAGGCCAATTTATATGCTCATCCATTATAGGGGGATTTTGAGGAATACAATCTTTTGCCACAATGATGATCTATACCCAATGTGTGTTGCACATTTAATATTTAACCCCAAAATTTACACCACAAACTTAGAACAAAAACAAAAATAGCACACCACTTGGGGTATAGATTATATTAAATGACACTAAGAATGACATTGTTTTGTAATTCCCTCATAATTATACTTTGATCCATAACTATGATAATATATACCCAATGTGTGTTGCACATTTAATTTAACCCCAAAATTTACACCACAAACTTAGAATGAAAACAAAAAGAAATGACACTAAGAATGACATTGTTTTATAACTGCCTCATAATTATAATTTAATCCATAGCTACTTGATTAGTCTATATTATCATTTATGCATATTATACTAATTTATGATATATCATGACCCGTACCGCATCTATCTCATTATCATCCATTATACACTACTACTATGCTATACTATATTATATTATATTACACTATACACATACATACAAGCATATTAGGTACTAATAAACACCACGCTATAACATATTAACCCTTTAATTAATATATATATATATATATATATATATATTTATATACGCTTCATATGACGCTAACTTGTACTATATATATATATATATATATATATATATATGACTAACTTCTACTGTATATATATTTATATTTCCTCACTTTACTTTTCGCGATCATGCCCCGTCCTATTCAATAATAACTTTATTTTTTAAATGTACGAAATTTTTATATATATATATATATATATATATATATATAATCAAGCATAATTTTGTCTTATACATAATTCTCGGCATTACATTGCTCAAGAACAATGGACAGAATTTGCCTTTGAAATGTGGTAGATTTCCTGAAGTGCTCACATGTAGATTTCCTAATCATAAAAAGTATCATTTTAGAGTTTTCCCAAATGAAGCGGCGTATAACGTTGAGATGTCGAAAATCATTTATATTATTTTTACATTCATTATCTCATACACTTGATTATAATCAAGTCAGGCTCTTAATCCCAACACATTTCCACTTTGACCTAACTGTTGATGACCACACACAACATCATTCGTCACACTCACACGCATAATAATCAATCACGACACAAAAGCTAGTAACTCTTCATCGGCTTCAAATATGGCCATATCTTCCGGCTTTAGGCAAACATAAGCCTCTATTCCATCGCCGGCTTTGTTGTCCATGAAACCAACCATGTTCTTGAAACACCTCGCGGCCGAGCTCACCCACGTTGGTTTTCCCAACCCAAAGTCAGCCTCGTAAAGTGGAAACCTACACAAGCTTGTGAAAACCAACGAAACGACCTCTCCTCCGGCGTATCTCTCGGCACCTTCCTTGTAAGAATCAACCATCTCATCTCCACCCATTCGGAAGCTCTCCACGGCCTCCTTGTCCACCTTCCTTATGTCGTCTCCGATCTGTTTCGCCAGCCCTAGCTCGTCACTCGAGGTCAACGGAGTCGTCATCGAGCTGCGGAACAAGTTCCCGAACGAATGCTCCGGTAACGGGGGATCGAACTTCGGGCGGATGTTCACGACGTGGCTGATGATCACTAATGGGAACTGTCCTGATGCTGTAGTTTTCAATTCGATGGTTGCCCTAGCTGCGGCCGCAAAACGGCTCCAGATGAAGGCAGATAAGGCCTCGACGCGCGACGGGCGTCTTCCGTCCTGCGAGTACTTTGCTCTGAGAGCTTCAATTTGAGGAGAGCCGAAGACAAACCGTTTCGACTGGACTGTATCTTTCTTCACGATGACGAAGGATGTGTCGTATCCCCGCATGTCCTTCGGCGGGAAGAGGCCTGCGGAGACGAATTCAGGAGGCGGCACAGCGCCGTGTTCTCCGCGGGCGATGGCCATCCAGCATCTGGTGAACATAAGGGACGACAAAGCGTCCGCGACCCCGTGGGAGATGCACACGCCGATGGCGATCCCTCCGCAGGCGAAGGCGTTGATCTGGACGCCGAGAAGTGGCTCTCCGATCTCGTCTTGCTCGAAAGGGATAAGCTTGTTGAGTTCGCGCGGGACCGGATTGTTGAGGACATCGGCGAGTTTGGTCTCCGCGGCCACTCGAGCCTCGGAGTAGGGGATCCCGGCGTCGTTGCAGTCGACGAAAGCGTCGTCGATATACCGTCCGGCCAGAGGATAGTAAAGGGTTAGGGCTTGGGAAAGAGATTTTTTAAGCTTCAAGGATATGTCAGCGATGTTATGATCATCACTTAACTCGTAGTAATAGAGGAAAGGGTTGTAGGCTTTTGGAGTGATTTGATCAAGAAAGGAGAGCTGGTAATGGCGGAGATGATCTGGAGTTGGAGAAGAGGGTTTGATGATCTCATTAGAAATTACTTGAACCTCCATTTCAAATTAATAAAGTCAGATTTAGCTAGCACAATATTGATTAATGTGTGGTTCATAGCATTCATGATAATCTGGGTCAGCCTTTTAATGTGCCCGTGAGAACAATATTGCAACATTTTTAGAGGATACGACAAACACAGTGTAAGAGAGTGGCGTGTAAATATATGATATATCTTTGGCCGGCGAGCAGGCCCGAGAAGAAACCAGCTGTATGGTTTCAAGACAAGTCTAATTATAATTATAAGTCAATACGTCATGTGATTGTTAATTTGTAGTTTTCTTTGGAGTTATCCCTGGTTAGTAACATTTTCTTTTCATGGCGAATGGACTTAAAAGGATGCATAAAGTCAAATGAGTCTTAATTGCAATATGTACTAGTTGTTAGTGACTAAAAAAATTTGTCGTAATAAAGCCATGTGATATTGGACTTTAAGTCGTAATAACTCATTATTAAAAACAAAATTGTGACTAAAAATTAAAATCAATCTATTAATGACAAATTATCATGAATGATAATTAAAAGTTCATTTTGTTTGAAAAAATCACTAAATTCAACTATGTGTGAACCAGGGAAAAAATAATTTAAGGACAGAAAGAAATTAGCTATGACAGTATAAAATGGACTATGTCCCTTAGACAAAGTTATGAGTTGAAAGAATTTTTTTTTTAATCTTTTACATAATTGGTTGCTCTAAAAAAGAAAACATCACAGAGGTACACCTAGAATTGGACTCAGACCAAGAAATGAAAAACACCAATTTTTTTTTTTGTTGGGTTATGAGCACGTAAATAATACTCATCCACAAACACACATATATTATCACTTCTCTCTCCCACTCCTTTTGTTTAACTACACATAATAGTTTATTAGTCATGCTGAAACGTATTTAAGAAACTCCTCGTCAGCTTCAAGCTTGGCCAATTGTTCCTCTTTCAGGCCAATGTAGACCTCAATCGCATTGCCCATTTTGGCGTCCATGAAAGTAACAACACCGCTGAAACTCAACGTGGCCGAGCTGACCCACAAAGGCTCACCCCAGCCAAAGTCAGCCTCATAAATTGGAAACCTACACAAGCTAGTGAAGCCCAAAGCAATCAACTCGCCTCCTCTCATCATCAGCCTCTTGCCTTGTTCTTTGAAGATCTCCAAGTTCTCGTCCTCTCCTTGTTGAACCTTCTTCACATAATCCATGTCTACTTTCTCTATGGCCTCTCTTATTTGCCTCACCATCTCATTCCCATAGCGCTCCGAGTCACTCTCAAGAGACGCTAAGCCCGTGACACCCGCCGGCAATATGGTGATGGCGAAGCGAGCGATGTTCCCGAAGGAGTCGTCGGGGAGAGGGGGATCGAGTTTGCGGCGGATATTCACCGGGTGGATCACCGCGTAGACCTTCTCCGGCCCTCGGAGCAATTCGTCGCGATTTGCCACCAAGAAGCGGGACCATATGAAAGTGGAGAGGGCCTCGATCCGCGTCGGACGTGATCTCTGCTGTTCCGAGAGATCTTTTTCCCCGACGTACCTCGACCTGAGAGTCTCGATTTTCGAGGCCTCGAAGACGAACCTCCTTGACACCGCGGTCTTTGTGATCCCGGCGTTTGGGTCGAATTCGATTTCGTCTTTCGGGGGGAACAGCTTGGCCGAGATGAGCTGAGGCTTCTCGACATTGTTGCCGCGGGACACGGCAGCCCAATTCTTGATGAACGAGAAGCATGACAGGGCGTCGGCGAGCTGGTGCGAAATGCATATGCCGACCGCGACGCCTCCGTCCTTGAAGATGTTGAGCCGGACGCCAACGGGGAACTCGGTGAGCTCGTGGAGCTCGAAGGGAAGGAGCTCCGCCAGCTCGCTAGGGTTAGGGTTTTTCACAACGTCAGCGAGCAGAAGCGCCGGGTTGACCCGGGCTTCCGAGTAGGCGATTCCTTCGTCGTTGCAGTCGACGAACCGGCCGTTCTTGGCTCGGCCGGCGAGGGGATAGTATAGGGTTAAGACCTCGGAGAGAGACTTCTTGATCTGCTCGGATATTTCAGTGGTTTTGGAGAAGTCATTGTTCAAGTCGTAGAACAAGACTAGAGGATTGTAAGTTGTGGGAGTGAGTTGGTCGAGGAATGAAAGCTGGTAATGACGAAGATGGTCAGGCGTTGGAGACGAGGGTTTGATAATCTCGTTGGATACAATTTCCACTTCGACCTTCATTTCTCAACAAACCCTAATTTATAAGTTATAATGATCAAACTTCAAGTACTGTTTGATTGACTTAATTGGCTTTGTTTGAGAGTGGGGTATTTATTTGTCTAATGAACTCCAGTCACCAAATCAGACTTTATATATAGAGAGAACACAGAGAGTACTGGACGAGTCATCTCATATTAAGGAAGATTGTATTATATCTGTTGAAAATTACAACTATATATTGAGGTACAGTTGGATCTTTTACAGGAATCGGCCGGATTTTGTGTTGCTTTATTTATTGTATAAATAATAAGGGAAGATATCATAAATATAAATATATGACTTTGTGTAAGATATATGTTTAATGATTATATGCCGCTCTAAATTCTATTTCTTTTGTGTGTGTGTGTTAAATAATACATCTATTGTGCCCTCCTAAGCGTCTCTCACATTAACAATTATATATCTTTTGTGATACAAATAAAGGCGGCGAGTGATTCTTCTTTTTGGCGGCCGTTATTTTACCAATCATTTTAAATTCGTCATAGTAACATTGTTTTTCAATGACTGAGAACTCGATGAGTTTGTCGGAACTAAGTAATAATTAAACAAGTCGACCAGATATATTGAATATTTTTTTTAATGTAGGAAGCAAAAGATAGAAACGTATCCCTATAGTATATATAGCATTTGATTCAATGTCAGCTTTGGTGAATAATGAAGCAAGAAAGTGAAGGAGAAAATTACAAATTTGAATTGATTAGGCTCAATATTTATAGAATTATCTGAGAACATTATATATTATTATAATTATTCAATCAATATTTATTGGTTTTTAAAGTAAAATATATTTTTTTATAACGTTTTTACTCGTATAGATACTTAAATTATACACGAATTATTATAACTTTTTTTTATTTCTTATAACAATATTAATATTAAGGAATTTTATTTTATATTAAATTGAATATTATTAATTATCATTTTTGTATGCTCAACGCATTTATTACCTATTGCTATATATGTTTTTTCCATTAGTTTTCGTATAGAATATTTTATTAGTTTGAAAATATTTTTTTAATCCATTTGAATTTTATATCAAGCTATAAAAATATTTCTGTAGACATATTTTATTTCTCATAAATTTTATTTTTTTATGGAAATATTTCCTTCCAACTAATTTAGATTTTCTATGAATTGTCATAATCTATGGAAATATTTTATTACTACAAAAATATTTTATTTTCAGCCAATTTGAATTTTCATTGAAGGAAGTAATATGCTCAAAGAAATAACATTTAACCTTTTGTTTGATGTTGAATTTGTATATTAAAAATTTTGAGAACTAATTTTGAAATTAATTTTATTGATGTTGGCTATATTATATTTTTGTTGATTTATTTATTTATTTACTATTTAAACTAAGCACGCACATACCTTATTTGATATCTGTGTATTATTTACGTGCACAAATAGATATTCATGTCCATATAAGTAATTTCAATCATCAAAATAGATCTTTATAAAAAGCTTAAAGCACAAATTAGATTTGTAAATAATTATTCATTTTGGTATAGATACGATAATCTCCCAAAGTGAATAGGGGAGACTGTAATTTAATATTGCATGGTAAGAAATAAGAATATAGAATATGATAATCTCCCAAAGTGAATAGGGGAAGTAGAAAATTATTAATTAAGGTTTTTATAAATGATTTGTTAAAAACCAATATACAGACACAATTATTAATAGCGCAATTACAAGCTGCCATATTTTTAACCACACGTAATACCAATTTAATTTGTTGACACGGATTTAAGAAACTCCTCGTCGGCCTCAAGCTTGGCCAAGTGCTCCTCTTTGAGGCCAATATAGGCCTCAATCGCATTGCCCTTTTTGGCGTCCATGAAAGCGACAACATTGTTGAAAGTCAAAGTCGCCGAGCTGACCCACAAAGGCTCTCCCCAGCCAAAGTCAGCGTCGTAAAGTGGAAACCTACACAGACTGGTCAACGCAAACGCGATTATCTGACCTCCTTTCATAACCATTCTCGCCGCTTCTTTTTCCAAAAACTCCAACTTCTCCTCTTTTCCTTGTTGAACCTTCTTCAGGAAATCCATGTCCACTTTGCTTATGGCTTCTCTTATCTGCCTCACCATCTCATACCCAAAGGACTCATGGTCATTGTCAAGAGATGCCAAGCTCGTACTCGCCGGGAACATAGTGAAGGCGCTGCGGTAGAGGTTTCCAAAAGAGTTTTCAGGGAGCGCTGGCTCGAGTTTCGGTCGGATATTCACCGGGTGGACCATCACATAGACCTTCTTTTGGTCTTCGAGGTGCTCGTCGCGATTCGCCGCCAGGAAACGAGACAGTATGAAGGCGGATAAGGCCTCGACGCGCGACGGGCGTCTCTGGTTCTCCAAGCGCGCGCTCTCGTTGTACTTGGACCGGATGGCCTCGATCGCCGATGCCTCGAAGACGAACCTCTTTGCCATGACCTTCGTCGTGATGGCGCTGCTCGGGTTGAAGTGGGGATCGTCCTTTGCTGGGAACAGCTTGGCCGAGACGAATTGAGGCTTCTCGACACGGTCGCCGCGGGACACGGCGACCCAAGTCTTGATGAACACGATGCTGGACAGAGCGTCCGCGAGCTGGTGCGAAATGCAGACGCCGACGACGATGCCTCCGTCCGCGAAGATGTTGAGCCGGACGCCGACAGGGAACTCGTTGACCTCGTGGAGCTCGAAGGGGAGGAACTTGGCGAGCTCGCTAGGGTTAGGGTTTTTTAGGGCATCAGAGAGCCGAAGCACCGAGCTGACTCGGGCTTCCGAGTAGGCGATTCCCTCGTCGTTGCAGTCGACGAACCGGTCGTTCTTGACTCGGCCGGCGAGGGGATAGTATAGGGTTAAGACATCGGAGAGAGACCTCTTGATCTGCTCGGATATTTCAGTGATTTTCGTGGAGTCATTGTTCAAGTCGTAGAACAAGACTAGAGGATTGTATGTTTTGGGACTGAGTTGGTCGAGGAAAGAAAGCTGGTAATGACGAAGATGGTCAGGCGTTGGAGACGAGGGTTTGATTATCTCGTTGGATATTATTTCCACTTCGACCTTCATTTCTCACCAAACCCTTAATCTAATATCAAACTTTAAGAAATGTTCTAATTGATCTCTTTATTAGGAATTGGCTTATGTTATTATTTCCCAACTACAACCCAATTTATAAAGCCTAGAACCAGATCAGCTTAAACAAGGGAAAAACAAATTAAAATTTTGCCATATTTTAATGGGAAAAAATATAGTACAACTGTTGCTAGCTATATGTATCGTCATCTCAAGGTATTGATATAGTTTGGGAGACGAACTGATTTAATTAAGATGATAACTATAAATTGATCTTATAATAATCTTCTTTTTTCTTTTCAACTTTTCGTGTTTGTTTTGTCTCAAATGTCATGAGCATAGAATTAATCAGAGCGGTGATGCTTCATTAATGATTTGTATGATCTTTTTTTTTTTTTTACTAATTATTAAGGTTGCCGGAAAGAAATAAGTTAATAAAAGTTGGTAAGATATAGGTAAAGATTTTATATTGTCTAAATTAATTCATCAGTATTTAATTCATATCTTCGTAAAATTCTAAGAATTATAGTTTATTGGATAATTTTATGTAAGGACATAGTGATTTATTACTTGAATGACAAATCGATAACCCTACGTTAAATTTAGTGGGTTTCCCGAGAGAACCAACTTTGTTGGGAAATTTAATAGACTTACCAAATTTTTTTATCAACTTTTTAATATCAACATATGTGTCATATTATCATTGGTGAGTGTTTATCATTTAATTAGAAAGATGTCAATCAAAACATGACACTTCAATTGACACATAGGTTGGTATTAAAAAGTTGGTAAAAAAATTAGTATGTCTAGCATTATTCGGAAATTTATTGAGTGCAACTGCATATCTTAATTATAGTGCTTATTTCATATACGTCTGTCTATATATAGTGCTTACACGTTTAACATCAATTCACAATATTTGAAATATGAACCGATTATGCTTGGCGTGGCTCTTCCAGGCATTATTAAGCAAGAGCTCGTATAGTAATATGACTACCTGGACTGATTTGTCGATTTAAAATCGTTTCTACTATAAAAATCACTCTACTAAAAAATTAATTACATAAAAAAACTAATGTCAACTATAAGAAACGAATTATAAGTAATAACTTATATGTATAAATATACAAATCGTCAAATTTAAAAAGCAATTTATACACTTGTATACGCTATTAGGATATGGAACTCTTAAAGTGGTTGGATCATTTATAAATGAAAAAAAAAAAAGAATTTTGAGGAATGTTCTTTTTTAAACCACTATTTTTTTTTGTTCTGCATTTATAATTTATACACTTATTTTTATACTATAAATAAGAGAGTTCATATCTTATATCTCATTTGCCCGTCTCTTTCTCTGTTTCCTTAATAAAATTTTTAAATCTTTTAATCACTTTGCATAAAGTTATATTATAATAACTACTTTTACTTAAGTATCAAAATCTTATTAGGATGACGTAGAGGAGATAGAGAAAAATAAGATAAAAAGATCTGAAATATTCTAAATAAAATCAGAAATCAAATGAGCACATCACTTAAAGCATAAATTATTAAGCGAAACTTAAAATAACCTTTTTATTGCAATTCCACGTTTAAAAAGAAAAAAGAAAAAAGAAAAAAGAAATACTAATCGCCGCACTTCGGGAAGTACGTCGTACGTACGATAATTAATCAACCAAATCACAAAACAAACCCTAGAAATAACTAGTCTTCATGAGTTAAACACACAACGTTGCTTGGGGAAATGAGTTTACAAAACTCTTTGTCAAGTTCAAACTTAGGCATAGCTTGCTGATTCAAGGTGATATAAGCCTCAATCCCATCTCCTTCTTTGGAGTCCATGAAACCCACCGAGTTCTCAAATGGAATGGCCGTTGAGCTTACCCATTTTGGCTCGCCCCACCCAAACTCAACCTCATAAAGAGGAAATCTACAGAGACTTGAGAAGCTAAGAGTGACTACACGCTCTCCCCTTTCCGCCATTAGCCTCCGAGCTCGGTCGTTGACGAAAGCCACGTCGACGAGGCTTCCTTGTTGAAGCACTCCCTTCACGTACTCATCGTCAACCCTTCTTATTCCTTCTCTTATCTTCCTCAGTAGGCCGTAGCTTGACTCCTCCAGGCTAGCTGCGTTTCCGCTAGAGGAGAGGAACACTAGCCCTAGCCGGAACATGTTCCCGAAAGAGCGTTCTTCGGGCAACGGAGGCTCGAACCTCGGGCGGAGATTCACGGCGTGGATCACCGTGTAGAACTTCTCCTTACAATCGTCGGCGTCGGCGACGGTTGAGGCCACGAAACGGCTCCATATGAAAGCCGAAAGGAGCTCGACGCGCGAGGGCTGGTAATTCTCGATGTCGCCGTTGTTCTCCGAGGTTTTCCGCTCTTCGTGTTTAGCCCTAAGAGCCTTGATTGCCGAGGAGTTGAACACAAACCTCTTTGTGACCATATTGTGCTTCTCGATGCCCTTGCTTGGGTCGTACCCAATATTCGCATCCCTCGGTGGGAAGAGCGTCGCTGCCGTGAATTCAGGACGGACGAGGACTTCTTCGCCGCGAGCAGCCGCCACCCAGCTCTTGACGAACATGACGACAGAGTAAGCGTCGGCGATCTGATGCGAAATGCACAACCCGACCGCGATTCCCCCGCATCGGAACACGTTGATCTGGACGCCTAGGGCTAGCTCGGTCACCTCGTAGAGCCTGAAGGGGAGGAGATTGCAGAGCTCGTTAGGGTTCGGATCGCCGAGCACGTCGGAGAGACGACACTCCACCCGAGCTTCGAAGAAGGGGATTCCGGCGTCGTTGCAGTCGACAAAGCGGTTGTCTTTGACACGGCCGGCTAGAGGATAGAAAATGGTCAAGACATGGGACAAAGATTTCTTGAGCTTGTCGGAGATTTCTACGATATCAAGGTTGGAGCGTTGTTCATATTCATAGTAAAAGACGACGGGACTGTAGACTTTGGGAGATATTTGGTCAAGGAAAGAGAAGTGGTAAATGCGAGGATGGTCAGGAATTGGAGACGAGGGCTTGATGATCTCGTTGGAGGTTACTTCTACTTCAAGCTTCATTGTGTGAGTTTTTAATTTTAAACTCGATCGCTAGAATAATACTGGCACGGCCAATGATAACAAATTATGATATGCTTATATGTTAGTGTACTACTTTAATCTATCTATCAATATATATATATATATATATACAAAATAGCTCAATCGAAGTTGTATATGATCTCGATAATTACGTACAACAAGGAAACATGTAACAACAAGGAGTTAGAACTCTAATTGCTTTGTTCTTGTGCTGGTATAGAATCTATGTTTTCTTTTTTACTTAGTTGATCTTTGGCCTTATTAGTAGTTTCTATAGTAGTACCCTAAAAAACGTTTTGTAACGTGTACTTCTTTTTTTTTTTTTTTTCTTTTTCTTTATGGCCGTTGTTTAGACGTCGTTACTCGTTACCGTTTGTCATACGGCGATTGAAGCCGGTTTATTAATTTTTAATAAAATTGAAAAAGATATTAGTGTTAGGGGATCGTGAAGTACAATGAGAAAAGCATAGAAGAAGTTCATTTTAAATGCAACAAATATATAAAATTCATATATACTTCGAGGGATGTATAACTGAGGCGCAGATAATTAGCTAATCACAGCTATACATTTTTGTGTTCGACTTTTAGAGTAGAATAAAAAATAAATTTGATTTATGCCTTCGCCCTCCTTCTACCCTTTTAATATTAATATATATGTGTATATATATATATATATCAATTATTAGATATGTAAAACTAGGATCTAAACTATAACCCTAAACAGCACAAATCTCTAACTAAGCTCGAGACTAATAATATTGACTATATATGCATTCTAATTAAAGGAAAAGGTGATTAGAAAAAACAATACACTAGTAATAATTGATTAAATATGCACTCTTTAAAGCAATTATTATAAAATGTAGGGAAAATTCGTTTACAAGGAGAAATTTTGTTCTTGTATATATTATTATAATTGGATCGATTTTGTACATTAACGATGCCAGTTGTAGATAATTAGCTATTTCCATCTCAAATTCAAATAGGGAATATCGTCGTATATATCTTTGACGAATAGACTGCGGATAACCATTAACATTTCTCCTTGTTTGGTTAATTATTAAACATAGTTGCAATGATATAATATTGGCTGTATTTGGGACAAATTGGACAAAACAATATATATGAGTTAATTAATTATGCATGTATAAAAACTAACGATACTGTAATACACAGAGGAGGCGCCGAGTTAATATTTTTTGTCAGTCCAGAATAAAGGTTAAGAAATAAAATTTAAAAAAATGATTTAGCCATTAGTCTTAAAATAAAACAAAGAAATAAATAAACACCAAATCTTGATAGTGACGTGTGGAAAGCCGTATGCATAGATGCGTGTATTTTGGCATTTATTCAAATTTCAAAGTCTTTAACCGTGTTTCTAATATACGACATTACAATTAGGAATTTGGTGAATTTCCACATTCTTTACAACAGGGAAAAAAATAGCGGCAGGAGAAAAATCAAAATATTCGACTCGACAAGTATGGATCGAAACCAAGCCACTAGACTACATACATGATAGTCAACGGTTTCGACTTTTGTTCGCATACTTATATTTGTTTCTAGATGGTTCACACTATACTATCATATATATACATGTATGCATATACGCTATCCATTGGTTATTTTGTCAATATATATGTAAATTATCTATACTGGTACATGAATTAATTTGGTCCATAATTCGTTATAATTTCCCTTAATTTGGTGGTTTTCTATGATCAAGTGGATTGGTCAGTGTCGCGACTAATTAACCTCCACTCACGTTTCTGTTTTCATCAGCTAGTTTGAATTTTGATTACACATATATATATGTAGGAACGGAGCCAGAAATTAAAATTATGGGATTTGAGGAGAAATTAAAATTATGGGATTTGAGGTAATACATTTTAAAAAGAGTGGTAATAAAATAAAATTTTAAAAATTTAGGAGGGAGCTATTAAAAAAATTAATAAATTCATATTTTGAGTTAAAAATTACGATGATTCAGCTTGGGCTAGGGGACCTCTTCGGTCTAAACTGGCTCCGTCCCTGGTCATATATTGATACAACCATTATCGTGAAATATTTTTAAAAGTTAAATTTATAATCTATATAACTATGTAAGTCATGTCACGTTTTATTGATAAATTAGTATTTTATTATTCTTTATTTTTTTAAAAAAATAATAATAATTTGATCAAATTCTCTTTTTTTTTAAGTTGACAATTTTAAACATAATTTTCAAGTTTTTTTTTTTTTTAATTTCTTCTACATATAGATTGTGGGGCCCATTGTAGGTCCACTCTACAGGCTCAACTATTTCGGGCCTGAACTTGGTTCGTTTTGCCGATTGATCATTATCCTTTACCTTCTCTAACAACTCGCTCCATCGACATCACCAAGGCGTTTGCATGACTTAAAGCTCACGTACAGTACAGATTTTCATTCTTCTTGGTTCTTTACCACTAATTAATTAGTCCTTTATTATTTATTATTTATTATTTTTTGACACGCGCAGATATGATAATCATGTGGATATAAGAAAATTTAAACTGGTTGAACTAGAAAACAAATAAAAATGTGACTTAATTATTAGTTGACCATATATATTTTATATTCATATATATATATATATAATATATATGTATGTAAATATATTTATATATACTGTTCATAATATTGGTGTTAACCAACTATCAAACGGAACGTGCCTTTTCTTTCTTTTCTTTTTGTTTTTTTTTTT
Source organism: Boehmeria nivea var. tenacissima (assembly GCA_018132145.1). Lineage (NCBI taxonomy): Eukaryota > Viridiplantae > Streptophyta > Magnoliopsida > Rosales > Urticaceae > Boehmeria > Boehmeria nivea. The sequence continues at coordinate 16,639,539 of CM030881.1, read as the reverse complement.
TTTAAGTAAGATTGCGATTCAAATTCAAAAAAATACATACACCAATTCGAGTTCGACAGATCCAATATATAAAGATAATTAATTCCGATCATAGATTAATTTTATCAATAAATTCTAATAAAATGTTCTAAGAGATGAAACGTGCACTAAGCTCTAAAAGTGGGTACCCAAAAACGAAAAGACAACGAGGTATAACAATAATCGAGCATTTATATGGCTATTCTAATAATGCCTCTACAATCGCTGAAAATGTTCGATCGGTTGAGACCAAAGACCTACAATACATATGCCACATAATACACCGCGCATAAAAACATTAATTCTAATGGGACAAACACAAAATTAGATTGGAGAATGGAAAGACCATCTCCATTATTATAAAATACAAACATAAACAAATAAACATAAAATGAAACTTCGAGGGCGAAATAATCAACGTCTTTATTTGAAAAAATAAAAAGTGATATGAAAAATCATCCAAAGCAACACCATGACAATCACTGGGGATGTGTCATCCTTCACATTGGAGAAAATTATAAGAGTGTTTATTACCAACGATTCATGAAATTCACTTACTATCGTGGTCTTCAATTTCTTGCAAAATGAAACTCTTCTAAGATAACCACGTACACCGATTCAAAGGTATACACCTCCAGAAAACTATAGTCGTGGCCATCAAATACTATCTTTATTTGTCGGGATTCCAATAATTTAAAACGACATCATACTCCGACTTTACCGATAAAAAATATTACGATGACTCAAAAGATAAAGAATGAACTCCAAAAGAGAGAATCTTTTTTTTTTTTTTTAGTAAAGGAAACGTGCCTTTTAATTAGGAAAAAATGTGCCTATAATAGAGTATCGCACGGAGTAGTGGATCCTATACATGATAAAAGACCACTAACATATACGGCCGTAAAGAGTTTTTGAGTGTTTATTCGACAATGTGATGCATAACAATATTCTTATAGATAAGAACGAGTTGTATAATTAAGACTTTTCATGTGGCAACTTATGCATATTAATTAAGCAATTATTATTAGTTTTTGGTTTAAAAAACTATGGGCGACTACGTTTATAAAAGATGCGTAACAAAAAGAACTTGTTTCCTGATTTCTCTCGTTTAACCAAACTATACCATGCTCTCTAATATTGGGTGAAGTATGAAAATCTCAAAATTTATATAACAATAAAAATAAATATCCAAATTTTCGAAGTAATTGAGTTCTTAGTCAATTCATGAATTACTTACACATGCTCTTGGTAACTAGTTAGTTAATACCATCACTTATCACTGTGTAAGTAATTGAATTACTTGGGTAGTTGATTATATTTTTTTAAAGATTAATGGGTAATAATTTAAATTATGTGTTAAAAATTGGGTATTCACTATAATTTTTCTCTAATATTTTGGATGGTGAGACTTATTATTTTTCTTTTAGTTTATTTTATCTTTACTCTTGACTCTTGACATATAAGAAACATTGTTCCATTTTTGGCATTCTTTATTGCTGTGCTTTAAATAATAAACTGACACGTATTCAATTTACGATTATATTTTAAATTTTTAATATATTTTAGTAATCTGATATATATCTCTCCTTATGATATATAGTTGTATGGCAATTAATTTGTTATCGTTGGTGTTGATGATGGAATTTCGTCAATAGAAAATATCAATCGAGAATTAACTACCTCAAGCTTAAGTCATGCAAAACACAAAATGGAGGCCAGAAACCAAAGAGGGCACCGAGGGTGTCGCCGATTTTGGCTCTCAAGTGCTTAAGTCAACTATTATATATATATATATATATATATATATATATATATATATAGTAAGTCATCATGTATAATATGGAAATATCGACATTCGACTTAATTAATTTATTTTTATTATGTCATCCAATTGTACATGGTATTATGTGTCTGTCGTTAAAATGTTCGTGTATATATATATATATATATATATATTAGGAAATAATTTTTTTTTTGTATTTTTAATTAATTCTTATTTTTTAAATCTTTTTTGTCAGCAATTACAATATATATAGTGATTATTGTTTGTAAAGTAAACGATCCAAATGAGCCAAATATTTCTCATGTACACACTCCAAAGTAAAAGATCCTACGTCGTAAAGTCGACAAATGCAGAAATAATTCCGAAGAAAAGGACAAAAGAAAAAAAATATATAGAGAATATATTTCGGACCACTATTTTTATATGATCTGTCTATTATCTGTTATGTATGAATTATTGGTCACACCATATGGTACACAAAGGTCCGCCCAAAAATACACGACTAGATGTTTGAAAATGTCGCAACTGGCAATGCATGTCTATGTCAAAAAGACACGTTCAAAATGGTGTAATTTGCTTTTTGAATGTATAAATATATGAGAAACAAATACAGGCCTTCGGCGGCATGATTTCTTTTTTTGTTTGTTTTGTTATGAAATTATTAGTTTAACTTATAGCTTAATTTCTAGAAGTACTTTGCTCCATGCATGAAAAGACAATTAAACAAGACAAAGGAAAACAGTAGTGAAGGGTATGAATATAATCTATTATAATATTAGGGTATCAGAATTCTTATCATGGTAGTGGTGTATAAATAATTGTAATTAATGCATTATTCGTTTTTTTTTTTTTTTGAAAATTTGATGGAAATACATATATTATTTTGGATATTTTAAAGTCAAGAATAGTGGCTTAATTTATGTAGAGAATTTTGAGGAATACCTTTTTTTTTATTAATTATAATATATGTCTTTTTTGTGTTACATTTTTAATTTTAATTTTTATTTTTAAATATTGAGTAAAAATCAAGGAAAGACAACACTTGAGGCAGAAATTATTAAATGGCACTTACTTTAGTTTTTTTTTTTTTTAATTTTCCCATTTATAATTTATATATATGTATACACACACGTTTAGGGCCCATTTGGTAGAGTTTTTATTTATGCTTCTAGCTAGTAGAAGGAGAGAAGTAAAAGCTCTAGAATTTCAGTAAGTGTTTAACACTACTATTTAAAAGAGTTTTTTGATAGTAAAAATGATAGTTATAAATAACAAAAATATTAATAATATGTTTTTTTTCCTTAAACTCTGATATAAGTTTTAAAGATTTTTCAAAAAGCTTCCTAGATAAGTCACGTTTTCTACTTTGACACGAAGCACTTCTAAAATAATAGCTAAACATTCTCAAAAGCAGCTTTTAAGCTTAGGTTAAGCCAAAAACAGTCAAAAGCATCTCCTAGAAAGCTCTGCCATACAGGCGAAGAGTGATCTACAGGAGGTTGTGTATGGCAGCTAGTACTACTAGTACTATCTGAGATATAATGCTTACCATATTGTCTCTTCCATCTTTTTATGAGCACATGAAGCCAATATTGATGTACGAGAAGGAGAGATTGAATTTTACAGAAGTTACCGGTAAATTCCTATCTGAGGAGAGAAGGCTGAAGAGTGAAGGGCGTGTTTTAAAGAATCCAAGCGTGGTAGCTATCAAGAGGAAGAAGAAGAACTCCATGAAGGATGTACGTAGTTTGCTAGGGGTGTGGACAATGGGGCACGTGAAAAGCAACTGTAAAAATGAAGGGTTTGCCAAAAGGATTCGAGTCAAATGGTAAAAGTATTTTCTCTTCATGAGAAACAGTGATGTTGCTTGAAGAATGAGATGGGTCATACTCATGCACATGATATGTCCGATTTGCTATGGATGAGGGCGTGTTGTTGTTTGATGATCCACAAGTTTGCACACAAGCATTGGTTTGACATGATGCAAGATGTATAGTGGAAAAGTTTATGCCAATAGCTAATGGACTTTTAGGGAAGCCAAACGGTAGAAGTTGCACCATAGAATTTCAGCAAGGATTTTCGATATTTTGCCAAAAGAAAAAATTCTTATAATGTATGGAGTCTGTGTCTACTCATATGGTGGAGTAGAGATAGTTCTCTAGTTTGAAAATTATGATTGTTGGTATAGACAATGGTTACAATGTCTGTTATGGAGTTTCATTTATCTCGTCAAGGTGCAAAATATTAGGAAGCAAAGGAGGAGTGAGTCTTTAGACTATAAGGCCTTTGTTTCAGTTTGCTCCAGTCAAAACACTTTAAGTTCTATGAATTGACTCTAAAAATTCATTTCTTGTATGAGAGTTGGCTGTGAGTTAGGAAAAAAGAAAGCTTTATAAGAGTGTGGTTATATTGAGATGGAAAGGGATTATTGTGTGATTTTACAGATTTTCATATAGTTGATTTCTTTTCTGGTAGGTTATATTTTTTTCATGTTTGTGAATTTTTTACATAAATTCTTATGTTGTGTTTTCTTTTAATTTTTTATTTATTTGTTTATCTTATATGGTGAAAATGAGATCGAATTTCCCAAAACACTCATAGATTTATATAAATGCATTGTTTACCAATTAGTCAATGCATTGTTTACCAATTATTATTATTATTATATTAAAATTAAATGCACACTAATATATAGCTACTCGATCGAAGATTTCATGAGTTACTAGAAATATTAATATTAACCTAAATATAACAATCATGAAATGTTTTACCTTTTTATTTTCCCGTCCAAATGTTTTAATTCTTTTTTTTTCAACTTTTCTAATCCCAATACAATATCATTATATCTCAATCATTTATATTATCTCAAAATTTAAAAAGTCAATAAACATTCCAAATGACTCATTTGGATGGTTTTACTTGATCTAGAACTTGTGTTGTATAATATATAAATCCCATAAGACTAATAACCAAAATAAAATACACAGTAATAAACCTTATCTGGGGACATGCACGTCAAACTAAAATTAAAATAAATCTACAAAAGAGTAATATTTGGAAAAACAAAAAACTTGAAAATATCCTTAAAAGTACTCTCTCTCCTAACCTGGTGAAGAAAATATAGGTTGTTTGTCCAAGTGACGAGATCACATAAGAAATATATATAGGTCACAAGTTATCATCTAGGTTTTCACATATATGACATCAATAATTTCTTTTTGTCAAAAGTTCATCGTGCATGATATAAAGACAACAATATCGACATCATGTAAATAGTAAAGATAGGCCCATACGTAGAACATTAGAACTTCACTCAACCACCCAAAAAAAGTATAATATTAAAAACAATACAAGTCAGTCATGAATTCCAAAACGAAAACACTAATGATACATAAATATATATCAAGCACAGGAAATTGAAGTTTTTACATAATTTCAAAACAGGAATTAAAAAGCTGCTACTAGAGTACATTTCTTAACACACACATTATACAAATAAATCAAACCCTTACAAAAAATAACGACTATAACACGCAAACGTGTAAAACCTTGAAACGACTAGCCATTTTGGCATCATAACGCATAAAAAGAAAATAAAAATCACAGTAAGAAGAGTATTAGTATATACTATATATACAGTTGTACTATATCCCGTAGCAACTATATATTGTAGTGTGTCAAAAGACGGATTTGACCTTGGGCGTCTGGTGAGAAACATAAGCAAGAATCTCGTCATCAGCTTCGAACTTGGCCATGTCTTGTGCCCTCAGGTTCACCCAGGCTTCGATCCCGTCGCCGGATTTCGTGTCGAAAAAACACACTAGGTTCTTGTACGTCATCCGAGCCGAGCCGACGAACGCCGGCTTCCCCCACCCGAAATCGGCATCGTAGATCGGAAACCGGCAAAGGCTCGTGAAGCTGAACGACACGAGCTCGCCTCTCGTCACCTGAGCCATCCTCTTCTTCAGGAAGCTCAAGTGTCCGTCTTCTTCTCGGAGCTTCTTCACGAACTCGGCGTCGATTTTCCTGATCGAATCGCGGACATGGCTGACGATCGTGTAGCTTCCGTTCTGCGGCTCTAGCGGCGGCGCGGAGATCGCGATCCGGCTTATGTTGCCGAAGAAGTTCTCCGGGAGGGGCGGGTCGGTCCTCGTTCGGAGGTTCACGGCGTGGAGGACAGTGCAGATCCTGTTGTCCTCGGCGCCATTCTTCGGCTGCGTCGCCGCCATGAGACGGTGCCATATGAAGCTCGACAGGGCCTCAACCCTAGTCGGGCGGCGCGTGAACTCCACGCTCGTCTTGTCCTCGTACTTCGCCCTGAGCTCGGCGATCCTCGCCGCGTCGAAGATGAACCGCTTGGTGACGACGTCGTTCTTCATTGTCCCGCTGTTCGAGCTGAAACCGGAGAGGTCCTTCGCCGGGAAGAGCTTCCCGGCGCCGAACTGAGGAGGCTTGAAGTCGCTCTCGCCGCGGGAGATCGATGACCACGCGTTGAGGAACATGAAGAACGTCAGCGCGTCGACGATTCTGTGGTTGAGGCAGAGGCTCACCGCCATGCCGTCGCACTCGAAGTACGTGACCTTGACAGCCACCGGAAGCTCGGCGACGCGCTTGTCGTCGAGATCGACGGCGAGGAACTCGTTCATGTCGTTAGGGTTTACGTCGTCGAGGACGGCGGAGAGCTCGCAGTTGGCCCGGGCCTCGACAAAGTACGCACCGCCTTTTTGGTCGCCGCAGTCGACGCAGAGTTCGGCCTCGTTGAGGACTCCAGCGAGGGGGTAGTAGAGAGTCAAGGCCTCGGAGAGCGATTTCTTGAGCCTGTCGCGTCGGTCTTGGCTGGTGAGAGCACAGTCAGGCTCTTTGGGGAAGAAGAGAACCATCGGCATGTACACCGGAGGCGCGAGCTGGTCGAGGAACGAGAGCTCGTAGCGGCGGAGATCGGCCGGAATCGGAGCCGAGGGTTTGACTCTCTCCTCCGAGATGACTTGGACGTTGAACTTCATATTTTTTTTGTTTGGTTTTGCTTTTCTGAGAGAAACAAATTGTAAAATGTGGAATTTATATTATAATATTGAACTATACAAGTAGAGCAAAAGGCTTGTTTTTATTAATTAAGAGGACACTACAGTACTGATTATGGAATGTTTTGGTGAACCCAAGGCCACTTTATATAGTGATTATTCTTGCTCAGCAAAGTCAAGGTCAGAATGTTGGATAATAAAAAAAGAATATAGAGTCAGAGAATTGCATATGTGAACACGTAATTTGAAGTTTGTAACTCTTTTATTCCGCTTTTTGGAATTTTTTTTTTCATTAGCAAAAAATGATATTGTTTTTTCTGAAAAGAAATTGTTTGCGTAGGGAACAATTTAACAATTTTTTTTATGTTTGTGATTATAATGAGATAAAAAAAAAATTACACTTGAGACCTTTTGCTTGCAAAAAAAAAACACAACACTTGAGAATAATATTCCTTTGTACTTATCCTTTTAATTAGACTTTAAGAAGAGTTCAACGTACAAGTGGGAAAAGGTATAGTTATCAAACTACGCTTATGTATGGGCAAATCATTTTGCCCATTATTCTTTTTTATTTTTTGAGATTGTCAAAATGGTTTGAAAATTATTAGAAAAATGAGTAGAATAGTTTGACTTTGCAAATTTCAAGGTGATATAAATGGTTGAGATTTAAAGATGTTGTATAGAGATTTGGAAAGCAAAAAAAAAAAAGTTGAAAAAAAATAGAATTGAATGAAATCATTTGTAGGATTAAAAAGATGAATGATTTGGAATAGTATGGAATGGTTTGCCCAAACATGGGGACGTGTATTAGTAATAGTATTCAAATATTGGATTTTAGTTTTCAAAACTATACAATCAAATGCGTTTTCTAAATTGGTATACATCATTTAGTTTGTAATAAAACTATAAAAATGAGATCATATCACGATCCAAATGACCCGATTGCTTGAAATATCGCGAAAAGTAATATTTTTAGATGGAGCACTTCGAAAATGAAAGAAATTGACAGCCAACCACATACATTTATTTATTTAGCCCAACACGATAAAATATAGGGTGAAGTAGGCAAATATCCAGAATTTATATAACAATAAAAATAAATACTCAAACTTTTGAAGTAATTGAGTTTCTAGTCAATTTGTGAATTACTTGCACATGCTTTTGGTAACTAAGTGAATTACCACCACTTACTACTGTGTAAGTAATTGAATCATTTGGGCAGTTTGTTACATTTTTCAAAAGATAGGGTAATAAATTACATTAAGTTTTAAAAATTGGGTATTCACTATAATTTCTCTAATATATATATTATGTAAACAATAGTCAGGTAGAAACTGATTAATTTATAATAGTAATTTTTTTAAAAAGGTAAGAGGTGGGTTAAGGCCAAATCATTTTTTTTTTACCTCCTCAGAATTCGAATAAAAAACGTGTATTGTAATTGTAAATATTAACTACTTACCGTCTAATCTACGTCTTCTGAGGCAAACAGATTTGTAGTAATTAATTTGGTCTGGAATGATATATATACTTAAAAGATAAAAGTATGCAAGTTAAGGGTCACTATACTATATATTTCTGAAAGAAAAAAAAAATATAGACAATACATATATATATATAATATATATAATAAACTCGAGCAATAGTATTTTATCAGAAATCTTTATATACATGAATAAGTTTATACAATCTGTTTATCTTCCTTTATTATATGTACCAATCATATTAATGTTGATACAACATCGATTTCTAGACTAATTACCTTGTGTGTAAAACTTGATCTTAGACTTTCCCTTAATTTTCCAAGGTTTGATCATATATATATATATATATATATAATCATCATCATTTATTGGTAAGTATTTATCAAGAAAGAGGTGTACTATTAAGTTAACTTGTTTCAAAGAATCAACAATGAAGACAGTGATTGGTATCGACTTGGATAAATAATGTGTCTATGATCTTTGTCTAGAGCTAATGAGTTATAGGTTGAGAGTTTGTCCGGTCATCATATGTTAAGTAGAAAGTTTTTGTTTTTCATCTTTTAATTCCTCGCCGTTTCGACAATAATAATTGAATGGATGTATATCTAGAGGTTGAGAACATTACTCGCTAGAAAACTCAACGCGGTAGTTGGAACTTGGAAATTTGTCTTTGACAATTAGCTCAGTCTAAAACAAGTTTTTTTTTTTTTTTGGATAAAATTTAATGGATTAATTATTATATTCAAACATATAAATAACTTGTCTCCCAAAGCATGCGACGACCGGCCATGAAAATATTTTTTTCTCTGCACTATTTCATCAAAATAAAAAAAAATAAAAAAAATTAACAGAATACTTATGTGGTGGACTCACAGATAGTTTAAACTTTAAAACATGCCTGATCAGGTTGTCATAATTCTGCATGGTACAAAAGGTCTGTAATTAAGGATTGGGGATTAGTTTCCGTAGAAATATCGATCATTCAAATTTACGGAAACATTACAGATACACCACTAATTATACGTGGCCCAAATATGTTTGGAATTTCATCTTGATATAAGCAATATTGTCAAAGAAAGTTGAGTAATATTAGCTTATTATGAACGTGAAAAACAAATGTCATTTTGTTAAAGAAACGGTCAACATTTATGATGTTTACAAAATCTTATTCATGTTTACTTTTTATAAAATATTAGTAAATAGACTTAGGCATTGTATCAAGAATAAAAACCCCCCAAAAGTAAATAGACATCAATGACAACCCATTCAGCTAAGAACACTGAGCAGTTTCAGAAGCCCAAGCCCAAAACAGAATTAAAACTGAGCCTAATCAGGCCCACATTTTTGTTTGGGTCCAACAACTCAATAACAAGCCCGTACGGTACCACCCGGCGCGTGAAATCACTCGCGCCGTCAACCAAAGCATATCATTATCTAATCCACCTGGAACCGCAGTACTTCGCTGCTGACACGGATCCCCAAGTGATACGACGCCGTATTCCACTTTAACACCTAAACACCGACAACAATAACCACCTCAATTATCTAGAAGAACCGAACCACGAAACTTCTTCTCTGACGCCTTTTTTTTTTTTAATTTCTATTTCACATTTTGAATTGAATTAGTCTCTCGCTCTCTGTAGAACCGATCTTCTTGAATGTCGTCTTCGAATATCTTATGATCTCAAGTCTCTGATAATCTCTGATCAATCCCTATTCTCTCTCTCTCTCTCTAAGAAATATGCCGAGCCTCACAGTGAAAGTCCACAGCTTGTTCCACAAGTACCACCTCAAACACCAATTGCAGACCCTAACCCTAGCCGACTCTTCTCTCGCCGATCCATTCGGGATCACGATCAGACCCGAAGACCCGGCCGAACCGCCCAATCCGACCTTCCAGCTCGGCGGCGTGGCCACCAAGGACATCCACGTCGACCCCCTCTCCTCCCTCTCGCTGCGGATCTTCCTCCCGGATTCGGCGCTGGGGCTCGGGGTCGGCTCGCTGGCGCCGGAGAACGGCGGCGTTTACAGTGGATACTCGCCCCCGGTGTCGGCGGCGAGGAGCCGGTGCCGGAAGCTGCCCGTTATGCTGCAGTTCCACGGCGGGGGGTTCGTGAGCGGGAGCAATGTTTCGGCGGCGAACGACGCGTTCTGCCGGAGGATGGCGAGGCTCTGCGACGTCATCGTGGTGGCGGTTGGGTACCGGTTGGCGCCCGAGAGCCGGTTCCCGGCGGCGTTCGAGGACGGCGTCAGGGCGTTGAAATGGCTCGGGAAGCAGGCGAATCTGGCGTCGCTGCGGAACGTGCGCAAGAGGAGCTCCGGCGGCCATGGCGGTCAGGTGGCCGACGGCTTCGGGGAGTCCATGGCCGAGCCTTGGTTGGCCGCCCATGGCGATCCATCTAGGTAAATCAAAACTTGTTGTCAACTTATTTATCTAAATTTTTCATACATTTGATTTTTCAAGTTCAAGTTTTGTTTGATAAGTAATTGGATAACTGAAATCCAAAGTTGCCAAAAATCATCATGACTTTTGCTCAATTGCTCAAGTATTGTCAATTAGTCACACAGTAGGTGTTGTTAGAAATGATTTAGACACTTTGGATTTTCAGGTGCCTAGATCAATAAATTACTCTTACTTTTGAACTCACTCATAATGTGCATTGGACTGTTTGGATTAAGCCATTTTCAACATTTTTAAATCTCACAAGTTCTCTGTTTGTGTAACATAATATGAAATTAACAATTCTGAAATGACCGCAGATGTGTACTACTCGGAGTGAGCTCAGGCGCGAATATAGCAGACCATGTAGCTCGAAAAGCCGCCACAGCAGGGAAGCTTGTGGAGCCGGTAAAAGTGGTGGCACAAGTCCTAATGTACCCATTCTTCGCCGGAAGTGTCCCCACAAAGTCGGAGATCAAGCTTTCCAACTCCTATTTCTACGACAAGGCCATGTGCTCGATGGCGTGGAAGCTCTTCCTGCCCGCGGATCAGGAGTCGGGCCTCGACCACCCCGCGGCCAACCCGCTCCTCCTCCCCGAGAAGCACGGGACGCCGACGCTGACGGTGGTGGCGGAGCACGACCTGATGCGCGACAGGGCGATCGCGTACTCGGAGGAGCTGCGGCGGGCCAACGTGGACGCGCCACTGCTGGACTACAAGGATGCCGTGCACGAGTTCGCCACGCTGGGCGTGCTCCTGCAGGCGCCCCAGGCCTTGGCCTGCGCCGAGGACGTTGCTATTTGGGTCAAGAAGTACATCTCGCTCCGAGGCCATGAGTTCTCTTACTAATTCAATCCGCTATATATAATGAGTGAGAGTATTTATGCCATTCATATCTGAGGAATATTCGATACTAGGAACAACAGTTTTGTTAGTAGATAAGATCACAATGTTGTTGCAATTGCAAATTTTGGTTGATTACTTGATTATACAGGTTCAAGTGGGGATTTTATGCGTACAGTTAGAATTTTTTTGCTTAGTGAATAATAGTTTAATAGCACATATGTATGATTTTTTGTACATCACAATTCCATTATTTTATATCATATTCTTTTTTTAAATGTAATGTGTTACTCGTTTTGTTTAGTTCTAAATTTTATGTAGTCCACGTAATAATTAAGATTCTTCGCGTACAAAAGCCACGGTATAAATAGCAGTGTTCAAAGAATATATATTTCCCTTTTCTTTTTTTTCTTTTTTTTTTATTGAGTAATTCTATCAAATACGTTATGGGCGACAAGGCAGCAATAAAAATCTGCTACGAATAATAAAATTTAAATAGAAATATTAATAAAATGAATGAGTTGTCAGTATTATTGATTGGTGGGAACTGCCTTTGGAGACCGGCGAATTCATCGGCAAAATCTTATCCGACGTGGCAAGCAAAAGCAACCAGCGGTGGAGACCGGAAGTGGACCCACGAGGTTGAAATCCGGAGCCACGGGAATCTGCCACGTGTACGGCGAGCTGATATTCCCTCCAAACCACTCTCCCAGTCCCACTCGTTGGATAAGACTATCTCAGACTAAACGAAAAAAAAAAACCCACACAAAAAAAAAAAAAAAAAAAAAGAAAAGCAAGGGCAAGAAGAGTTGAGCTTTCGCGGCGAAAATGGAGGTGGGTATGTCCCTAAACGCCGTCGTTCGTGTCCCTCTAGCAAGGTCTCGGACGGTGGAGGACGGCCTGGTGAGGCACTCGCTGGTGTCGACTCGGACGGCGGCGAGTCAGAGTCGACGGCGGTTTAAGAGGCTGGTGGTGGAGGCAAAGGGCAAAAAGGGAATGATGTCCCGGCAGTTTCAGAGGGCCCCACCGCCTCCGATACCTAAGATCGAAGACGACGGAAACCCGAAATTCGTCATCTTCATCCGCATGGCCGATGTTCGTCCCTTCCCTATACTCTCTCTCTCTCTCTCTCTCTCTCTCTCTCTCTCTGTGGTTACTGTGCTTTTCAATTTACATGATTGGTTTGTGTTTGGGCAGGTTAATTTCTGGTACCCACTTAGTATAATTTCGGGAGGCACTACTGCCAAAATCATGCTCGCAGCGAAAGACAATTTTCTCGGCAAATACATTTACAAAGACACTCTCGCTAGAAATCTTGGTGCTGTCATTTACCGAGTGAGTTTCTTCTGCTACAAATATGTACACACACACACACACACACTCTCTCTCTCTCTTTTGACATGTTAATGATTCCCTAGCTTTCTCTTTGTTTGTTGTCATCACTATGTTATGTTGATACATTTCAAATATACAAGTGTGTGTGTCGTAGGTACACGTTTGGAATTTAGCCTTTTAGTAGTTCAAATCTAGCCTGCTATTTTTGCCAAGTACATTGACAACGTTAATAGTGGATCTTTTGATTCTTTTACGCGAATCTAAACAGGATGAGAAGGAGATACAGAAGACAGCTTTTAAGCAGTTCAAGATATTGCAGACAGCTACTGATTTCAGATATGGCTACAAAATTGTTGTATGTTCTTCTTAGCCTCCTTTTGCCAATAACGAATTGTCTTTAATTCTTTTTTTCGGAATTCATTTCTGTCTTGTTGTCAAAACTCTGAGAAGTTTTAAATTCTGATTAGATGAATTCTACCAGTTCAGTACTGATCTTTCTCTCTCACCGAACTTACAGGAAAATTGCAATTTGAAAGCGGCACTAGCTACCAATGATGTTATCGAGGTACTTGTCGGATTGTTCTCTTCAATATGTTTGAAAAAAAAATTTCATTACCGAGCTGGTATAGTGTTCTTATCTGTGAAATTCTTTTTTAATTCGATGTTTGTACTCGTGAACTTAGCTTCCGCCTCAAGATCAGCTCAAGACGGTGCTCGACAAAGTTAAAGACTTCTTCGGGGACGCAAAGGATTCTTTTGGAAAGATCACAGCCATCAATGCGTCCGCTACAGAGTCAGAAGAAAAGGAAAAGTGAGTCATGTATTCATATTCTATTCCTTGATCATGTCTTTGCTCTCTGTTTTCCAACTGAGGATTCTTTTATGAGCGGCTCAGGCTTTTTCCATTGCTTTGTAATGTTCAAACCTCAATCCCAGTCCACTTTTTTCCAATTTATAACCGACTGTCGGTTCACTTTCCAGGGTCAAGAGCTAGAAATGAAGAACCCAAAATTTCGGTGACATGCAGCAGGGCAGCTGTATTCGGGAGATAGATTACTTGGCGCCTGCAACACTGCTCGGAACATTCGCGCTCAAGTCTCTTCCCCAGTTTTGTTCATACATCTTTGTTAATTTACAAACATAGCTCTTTGCTCTTTCTTAAGTGATATCATTATACAAATTTAGCCAGTTCCAACATGTATTTATTGTCTTTTTTCTTTCGCCAACATTTGAGCTTGCTGGTAATACGAGTACTTAGAACTTAGAAGCAAGCTTTTTAATGAAGACTTCTCTACTTGTTAGCTTCCCTTCTTCTAGCCTTATAAATAGTTTGCATGAAGCGACATTTGTTTGTTCTTGAGTAGTTACTTATTAAACCCAATACAGAGACAATACACAATACACTAATGGACAATATAGATTGAACCTAATTAGAAAGAACACACTCCTATGCATCAATATGCTTGAACTCATACTCCTTGTTGGCTGTTGGGACTAGAATAAGAGGAGTCTTCTTTCTTATGGCAAGTCCGAAAATCTCGTCGAGGTCCACATCGTCAACTCCGACTCCTTTTGGCAATGCCCAATCAAAATGATACAAGAGCCGAGCCAGAGCGAACTCTATAGTCGCCAAGCCAAAGCTATATCCCGGGCAGCCTCTCCGTCCTCCACCAAATGGCAGAAACTTGAAATCTTGGTCCTTGGCATCCATAGTGTGATCTTTAAACCTCTCGGGGTCAAACTCCAGGGGATTTTCCCACGACTTGGGGTCCCTTCCTATCGCATACGTGTTTATCAAAACCCTAGTTTTCGCAGGAATGTAGTAGCCATCAAGAATGCAGTCCTCCATGGACTCTCGGGGGACGAGAAGAGGGACAGGTGGGTTCAACCGCATGGTCTCCTTCACTACGGATCTCATGTAATGAAGGTGTTGAAGGTGGCTCTCGTCAACCTTTCCTGCACAGCTTGCAACTTTCCGAATTTCGTCTTGCGCTTTCCTCATCACGTTCGGGTGCCGGATTAGCTGCGTCATCGTCCATTCTAGTACTGCCGATGTTGTATCAGTCCCGGCTACAAACATGTCCTGTAAAGACATTAAAATGTTCTGAGGTTAAGAAAAAACAGCATATCATTTTACCTCTGATGAAAGCCAAGTCAAAATAGAAATAGGAAGTTCTAACTTTGAATGAGCTCATTGATTTCCTCGTTGACGTAAGGATATTATTATTAGGTGAATTATAGGGAAGACTTGACTAAGAATGCTTATTTCCTTGAGTCATTTCTTTGCCAAATTAAGCTCATCACGGAGTAGTATTTGGGTTACATTTCAGCATATAATGGTGCCAAAAGTGGATAAGAAAGTAATCAAGTGCATAATAAATCTAGGGACAATTACAAAACATGTGTTAATGCTAACTATATATCATAAAAGTCGCACGGTTTAGCCGGTTATCATTAATTGGTGGAGAGTTGAGAAACACACAACTTTTCAATACACTAACATATGATTTAATGCTCACATACATATTGCTGGCACTAAATTTTAAAATATATTCTCACGAAATATCTATTAAACCGGTGCACCATTAAATATGGCCCATGTGTGTATATATATATTTATAAAAAAAAATAAAAATAATGAACCAATGGGTATGATATAGTATCATATGTCATGAGTCATTTTAAAATTCTAGTGACACTATTAGCTGCTCTTAGAGACAGCGATTTTCGACGATTCTCTCATACGTACTTATAATAATTAGCTTATACAATTATGATGGAGAAAGAAAGAAAAAAAAGATGGTCTCAAATCTCAACCGGTACACAACATTTAAAGTACCCACCAGCTAACATGTGTTTAGGTAATGGATGAATATCAACACGTGGATGTATGTTGATCATATCAGACACGAAGAGTATATAACAATATCGTATTATGTAGACTTTCAAATTTCAATTGGACAAGCAAGCTTAATAAAACTCTTCATGGTTCGGTTTTAAATGTTCTTATCCAATCAACTAGTCAAACATTAATAGGGCTTCTAATCCAATACTGGATTTGGATTGAAATATTGGACCAATTTGTTAGCACTTGGAACCTAAACATCGATAATAACAAGGGGGATTGATGTTCTTATCAATGACAATAGCAACAACAATAGAGACGGTTTAGGCTTTTAGCCCTTTTATACTATGTTTTAAGAATTTAATCATAGTTTCATAAAATTAAAAAATCACCATTTCATATTTGACACATATGTATCATATTATATCATATTTTTAATACGCATATACCAAATATAAAATGACTAATTTTTTAATTTTATAAAATTATGATTAATCTCAAAAATTAGTCAAAAATTAATTAGTTAATCCTTACAGAGAAAAATCTCTATGAAATTTTAATTTTTTCTTCGGACTAAGCGATCGTATAAAAAAAATACTACTAAAGTAAAAAAAGAAACAAGTGGCGATAGATACATATCTATGTCACGTGAACAGTACTAAAATATAGAACAAGCCACGTACCGTAAGTGTAATATCTTCTTTATCCCGTATTTTATTTTGACCAAAAACAACTGATTACCAATTTATTTCCTGACACCATCACTGGCTTCTTCTGTATATACTTTTGTAACAATAATTGTCTTTAATATCAAAGTCAAAACCTGCTACGTACTTTAGAGTGTTCTTATGTGAATTAATATCAAGTGGTATTTTTGATAACCCAGCAAGGAAACACACACCACATGTTAAAACCTAAACTGGACAAAGTCAAACGTTAACTCGGACCGAGTTACACTCACACAGTCATAGACACACGTAACTCCAAACACTACACGTAGAGATCATGTTCGTACTGTTTCACATGCAATTAATTGACCCCCAACTACACTAAGAAGTCTACATATATCGTATATATCTTTAACTAATAGTTCTGAATATAGGAAGATAACACAAATAGATTGATTTAGGAAATTAAAAAAAAAAAAAAAGAAATATTCTTCAAAATTATAATTATATCCCGCGTATATTAAAAATAATGTTCATTTTTACACTGATATATTTTATTAAGAACAAAATTCATTACTGATTGATGAAAGGCTACTGAAAACGTTAGTCAAATAAAAAAGGGATAAAAAATAATAAAATATATATGTCATCAAGAATAAATTTTCATAATA